>OY728151.1:2024370239-2026870239 GCA_963277665.1 Viscum album | reverse complement strand
CATCATATTTTCATGATCTGGTTTAAACATAAAATAATACAATCATTTTTTATCAATTTTTCTATTTTCTTGTGACTTG
Organism: Viscum album; assembly: GCA_963277665.1. Classification (NCBI taxonomy): domain Eukaryota; kingdom Viridiplantae; phylum Streptophyta; class Magnoliopsida; order Santalales; family Viscaceae; genus Viscum; species Viscum album. The sequence goes on along the minus strand of OY728151.1, from coordinate 2,026,870,160 downwards.
CATTATACATGGTTCGTTATATAGATAAAATTAATTTGATGGTGTTGAATGAATTGAGGCCTAAAAGGTGAATGTATAACTCAATTTTTAATCTATATATTAAAATTTTAAATGTGGAACTTGAGGTAATTTATTTCATAATATCATACCTGATTCTTCTTAAATTATTTTTCTAGTGATTTAAAACATTTTATCTATTATATTTTTTTTATATGTACAATTTCGATTTAGTGTTGTTTATATTATAGGTTTCACTAGTTTCGAAATGATATCGACAAAACCTTATGGTAACAACACCACCAAATAATTCTTACAAGAAAAATGCAGTGTTATCTACTTTAATGGAATTTCATTTGTTTATAATTTGAGGCAAAAATGCATGGATTATTTTCGGAAATTTGAAATATTGTGAAAATTCATTTTATCATGTCAATGCCCAGAAGCATGAGGACATTTTTAGACAACTAATATTTAGGGCTAAAAAACTATTGGAGGTAATGATATTTAAACAACCTTTATTCCTTTGTTCATTTTGGTGTTTTTTTGAAATTAAACTCTATGTCCATGGAAATTTTTTAAGATCAAGTAGGATTGGAGATATGAATGTGTTTGGTGTCATGATTGAAAGATGTTATTTATAGCTTTGATGTAGTTATGGGCTTCCAAGGATATTTTCATTGTTGAAGGTATGTTTAACCAACAATGTATTTGTTTTCCCATTTTCACATACATGTGCTATAGGGTGTTTTTCATGCTTCTTAGGTGGTTGTAGAATTCATCATTTTTTCAAGACACTATTTTTCCTTGAAATAATTCAAGATGTTTTTAGTAAATTTCATTGTAAATTGTTTTTTCTTTGGATAGAAATAATTTCAATGTGTTTGGTGTTAAGAATGAATGTGGTTATTTGCAGCTGGGATGAATGTATAAAATTCGAAGGATCATTTCCACATACAAAGACTTAACTGGAGAAGAAACAGATGAATGTGAATTTCTAGGATCAGCCCATATCAAAGTATTATAATTGATTCCATTATTTAATAGTGGATTTTATTATTTTCTCTTCAAATATTCAGCACATGCGTGGTATTATTACTTAAAAAAAACAAAACCCTAACAACTACTTTATTTTTGAAAATCCTTTAACACGTGGACATCATTCACTCTTTCACCAAACTTTATTTTAGACTTCCTCACATATTCTTTATTCCTATTTATTAGAGCATTACTAATGAATAATTGATTCTTTTCCTGGGATGTTGATCATTTAATCTTTTTAATATTAATTGAGTGTCATTCTACCTTTTTATTTCCATAGAAGATAAACTATTGGTTCTAAAATTTATAAAAGAAATATCATTTCTATTTATTGAATTTATTCCATGTATTTTTATAACTTTTGTTACATTGCATACAGTTATAATGAAACACTAGAATCATCCTCAATTGTATCAGAAGAAGAACCACCAATATGTCTAGCTTATCCATGTGGAGAGAGTTCTAGATGTTCTATAAGATCCTTTCTCACTTCCAGGTTATTATTTCTCTGTTTATCATTTGAAAACCCTCCAAAATAAATCATGGAACATGGTATAAATTCTGGAGGTATGCACCCTTCTAACAATTGAAAAAATCTCATATGTCATGCATAATTTGTTTTTCTCAGATATCATTGGTATTTATTATAATTTTTACACATTATATTTCAAATTTTTCATTTTTTATGTAAAAATATTGTTGAATGTGTCAGATGATCTTGAATTTGAATATTTATTGCAATGTTACAATGTGATTATCCTTTATTATTTATATTATTATAACAACCTTCATATATAATCCACTTCTATTAAATAAATTTTTACCACTGATTTATTATTTTAATATATTCAATATAATCAATATTAATGCAAGTTTTTGATCCTACAGACATGGTGATAGGGTGGAGTAACACATGTTTTGTAAAAAATAAACCATCACGGAAGAATGGTTCAAGGGAATATTTTCAAGAAGTATGTCATTTTATTGTGTTTTTGTTAATATTTTCTTTCACATGAATTAAATATGACTTATGATTCAATTTTTAGAGCACTGGGTCATGTACTCTCTTAGAGAAAGTGCATATTTTATATTCCTTATTTTCTTTTTGGATATGATTTATATACCTATTTATATATATACACCATGTACTAATTAATAACAATGATCCCATGTATTTTTTATTCATTTCAAATTTTTAATTACATTATTAATGTGTTGTACATAGTCTATGGAACATGCATGATTTTTTTGTCAAATTATTTTTAATTTTAGATTTTCTTTTTTCTACCTCTAATTTTTACATTTCCTACTTTTGTATACTATACAATCCCATAGTCTTCCATTTTATTGAAACACCGTATTTGAATGGTAACTGTTTTTTTAATGCAATGATAAAATAGGTCACAAGTTATTTCAATGATATGATCGGTATACTTTACAATACCAGAATAGTAAATTTTCTTGCAACACCATGTTTGAATGGTAATAGTTTGTTATTTTGTGCAGCGATGAATTAAGTCACAATGTTTTTCAATGTTATGTTTGTTTTAGTGTGAAATTCCAAAATAGTTAATTTAATAAGTAATACAATGTTTTTTTCATTGGTAGATTGTGTTTCCATATTTAAACATTAATTACTATTTACTAATCAACATAATTTTTATTTCACCTGCATATTGCTTTTGTTGGATGATTCTAAAGCTGAATATTTATTAAAAAAACACTTTGTTCCTAATAGGCTATACAACTTCATTTAGATGAAAAACAGCTAAAACGTAAACAACATAAATTTTTCTGCAATTAATTATTGGGTTGTATCGTTATGTATTCATATTAATAATCTACCCACTTCACATTTTTTATTATTACAACCACTCGTATATTTTATTTCTCTTTAAATTCAAATTACACTACAGACATTACATTTTATATGGACGATGTTTGCAATGATGGTTTCCTAAATCCAATGATAACGTGTAGTGAAGCGGAGTGCGGTTGCTAATCTATTATGGCCAACATGCATTACTTGAATGTAGTTGAAAATAATTTTCAATCTCCCTCCAAAATTAGAAATTCCTATTATATATCCTATCTTTCTTCATGTATTTTAATGTTATGTACATATTTTATACACTCATATTCCATTTTTATGCACCAATACATTGTGATTAAAAAATATTCAATATTACCATATCTATATAACTTTTACAAATAGCATTCTATTAATTAATAAAAACCATTAATTCAATATGACTTGTGTATGCAAAGGTAAGTACTAGTTTAATAAAATTTGATGAAATATTATAACTTATTATTAATAAAATATTTAATAAAAATTTGTTTTACCAATTTATGTATATTAAAAAGAAGAATCAGCAACAACAGTAGCATTCCCATGAGAAATATGCATGTTTTAAGTGTTATCAGAAACAAATGTTTAGTGTTTTTAACTCTAGTAATGACTCTACAGTTTTTTATTAATTTTCTACATGTCAATTAATTATTTATGGATTGTGTTCTCTGATAAATTTAATAATTTTATGTCACTATAATTGAGAATGTGGATGATAATTTTTTAGGATAAGAGAAATCTTTGGATATATTTTCAATCTACATTAACATGTTTATAAAAATTTAAATAACTTTTTGGATTCTACTAAAATTAAACAAATAGGGATGTGTTACTTGTTCATTTGTGTAATATATTTATTTCACACTATTTTGTTATGTTGTGTTTATGGATTTAGGATAATCCTAGGCCCACCCACTATAGTTGGAAGGACCTTGTTGACTATAGGACACTAGATTTACCTGAGAGAAAATTATAGTGAAATGAGAATGACAAAATTAAGGGACTCTTGGAAAATTTTAAGGCATAATGGTTGGAGGAAAATGTAATTATGAGATCATGGTTTAATAAAATGTATAAAAATGTTTAGAAATTATTTAATGTACATGGTCACCTAATAACATTGTATTCCACTAAACAGCTCCAAACCAAGATGAAAAAAAATAAATGAACCTGACCAAATAACTACAAGATATCCTAGATTGAATCAAATAAAATAAATAGATTTGATTATAATTGAAGTAATTATATCCTAATAAAATAGAATAAAATTAAGAAAAAAAATTAACTAACAAAAATTGAATATAAGATAACATAAATGAACTAAACTGGGATGAACTAGATCTAAAAGAGACAATAGTAATTAAATAAAACTTAAATGACCTGATCCAATAATATCCAAAATAAATTAAACTAAATAAAAACAATATAAACAAAATGGAATAAAATATAAGAGATGATAAAAAATTTGAATAAAATTAAATGATACTAAACTAAATGAAATAGATTATTATATAACTAAATCAAAAAGACAATACTTAACCTGACTTGATGAAATCAAATTGTAAAAAAATCTAAACCCAAATTAAACTGGATCATATACATCATATTATAAATAAACTAAACAGAGTAGAATTCAATAAATATGAACCAATTCAAATCTAACATAACAAAACATAATCATGTTATAACTAATAGTTTTGAAATAATCTGAATGAAATCTCAATGAATCAATCTATTCTAAATGAAACTAAATCATTTATAAAACAAAAACTAAACGAAATAAAAATTTATAAAATATATAATATAATGGGATCACAACATATCAAATGAACCAAAATATAATTTACCAAAATTAATCAAACCCAACCAGTATAAAATATGAATGAATTGAATTAATGCACAGTAAATTAAATCAAAAAACTCGAAATCAAGTAAACTGGAATTATGTGAACTGAACTAGATTGATGAAACAAGTCAAAAGAGAACCAAATAAATACAAATTAATCTTATTGTAAAAGTGATAAACCTACCAAAATAGTTCAAACCCACCCCAAAAATATTATGAATATAATTGATCCCAAAATTTTTTAAATTAATTAAATACAATGTATGTGATGTGAGCCAAATTTACACAACTCAAAAAATGATCTAACCAAAAAATGATCCACATCTTTTCATACCTAAATGGTTAAAATAAGATATCTAAATTTTTCTATCTCCATTTTAAAAAAATACTCTAAATTAAAACAATGTATATATGTATTTAATTGATGAATTTTTTATTCAATTTCATTTAGAGTAAATTTCTTCAAATCTGAAATTTCAGTGGGTTTTACCTCCTGTTCATTGTTAATTGTACCATTATTTAATTTTGAACATTTACCGGGTCATTCCTCCTCTAATAAACCTTCATTAACATCTTTTGATCTTATTTCTTCGGTATAATTTCCATTCATAAAATTTATGTCCACAAAACGTCATATTGGATTAATTTTATATAGTATTTCAATTTTATCTTGATTCCTATCATTGTACTAATTTACAAGTAGCTGAAACTAAACATTAAAATTATTTATTCATTCTTGGGTATTTTTATTTAATTTTATTATTTAGTATTTTTTAATATTATGATTTCATATATTAAATTTCATTATAGAGGGATATTTTAAATATTTAAGGACATGGTCCTCAAGAAAAAATGTTTTTCTCAAGAAGAATAAAAAAGATGGAAGCGCAGTAAATGAACTGAAACGATGAAATTTTTTAAGTTTCACTTTGTTTATTTCAATTTATAATATCTATTTTTTAATTTAATAGTATATTTGTATTTTTAATTGTCTTCTATGGAAGCCCTTGATGCCAAGTAACCTAACAACTTTTTCCCTTATGATCATTTATATCATGTTTTGGTATATGAGAACCTTGGTAGAGTACGTTTACAAATAGGGAAGAGTATGGTATTTATTAGGTATTGTCCCACATTAGGTGTAGGTCCTAGTAACATAGACTCGTAATGGGTAGAATATGTTGAGGATAATGTAGAAAAGGCCAAAAAAGGGCCATATAGGTGGAAGAACGATCTCAAAGGGAAAATTCAGAATTTATGAAACTGATGGATGTTTTATGTCCATCCCTCCCACTAGATAATACTAGGTATTGTGATGTATATATGTAGATGATACATACGTTATATAGTGCACTGAGCAGTAGTTCTTGTTGTGGTCATGACGATGAAATTCCATGCGATGACGATGGTAAGGATGGCTACGAGGAAGAGGGAATGGATGACTATTAGGAAGTGTGCGGGGATGATGGTGAGGAAAAGAGTGGGGCTGAGGTCATGTCCAAGGAAGAGGACAAGGACGAGGATGAGGAAGAATCCTAGTATGATGGTGATGATAGTTATGGTGAAGAGGGAAATATTTATGTATTCAAAATTTTACTGGTATTTATGACATTTGTTGTTTGATGATTTGATCTGAATGAATATATGTGTTATTTTGTATGTTTTTTTATCATTCGTTAAATGTATGAATTTATTTCATATATTATAATTATTTATATATTTTTAATTTTCTGTTTGAGGATATTCTATTTTATTTCTTGTAGGTTCTATGTATTGAGGATGTTCTATTTTTTTTAACGTAGGCTGAGGATGTTCTATTTTAATTGCTAGTGTTCTATTATGATTAATACTATAGTGGGAAATTAGGTTTGATATTTCCTATGTCATTTTGGTTTCGGGTGTAGTGCTCTATTGGTTTGATTATTTCATGTGTTCTATCTTGATGTTTCGATTGATGTTGTGTTCTATTTTGAAATTCTGATTGCAGGTGCAGTGGGCAGTGGGGGTGCTATTGGCTGGGGAGTTGGGGGTGTATTCCAATAGTTCACACTGAACCATTAGTAAATTAAAAGTATAACCACCCTATACCAATGGTACAAAACCATTGGTATAGCTCCATCCAAATGGTTCAAACTGTTTTGATATCTCATTTCCATTGGTTTAAAACCATTATAATATCATTATCCCAACAGTTCACAGTAAACCATTGGTAAAATCAAATTCCAAACACCCTATACCAATGGTTCTCTGTAAACTGTGGGTATAGGGATATCCCAATAGCTCACATACCAATGGTTTTAGGGGTTATCCCAACAGTTTCAAACCATTGTGATAGGTTAATTTTTTAGTATTATTATAAGTATATAAAATAACAGAATTATTATTATTAAATTATTTACTATGATTTCAAGAAATTAGGTTATATAAGGTCAGATTATCCTAGGTTCAAAGTAAAATACAAGAAGTATAGGGATTCATATAGTAACTCTATGAAGTTATACGAGTACAAAAATAAGAAAAGTATGAAAGCCATAGAAACTTGGAGTGAAAGATGTGGTGATAGTTCATTAGAAAGTTCTTATGATTGTTTATGTGAAGATCAATAGAATATTGATTTCTTTATTGATATTACAAAGAGAAATAATTGTTTCAAGAATATGGTTTATTCTAACACATTGACTAACCTTATATTAAATTTAAACTATCCTGATTGTGATATTGAAAATAATTATATATCTTCAGATGAGGAATCTACTTCCTCTAAAGAATAAAATGAATCATTACCAAGATTTGAGGATGCTTCAAGATTTTCGAAACATCTAAAAAACATAATTTTTATGTTTCTAAAAAACATGACACTACTATAGAAAAAGATGCTAAATAAAATTTGAGAATTTCAATTCTCACTACTGAAATTTCTAATATTTTAAAAGAATGAGAAAATTCTATTCTTAACCAAACTAATCTCTCAAAAGAATTAGAAAAATATAATTTTGAGAAAATTATTCTTTTCAAAGGAACTAGAAATTATTCATTCTAGTACTTCTACTTTTTTAGTATAATAATTTAGTTGGGATGATAAGATATAAAATTTTATGTCTGAATAATTTCATATCAAAGTATATTATTAGTGACGAAAAGTTTTTTAAGATGTATCCAAAATGGGGTTTACTAATAAGAAACCCTTTGTTCAAAATAACTATTTTATTATTAAAAGTGAAAATTTTGTGTGAAATGTAAAAATAGAGGAATTTGGAAAAATAAATATTTGTTAAATATAGTACAACATTTATTCTTTAACACAACAAAATTTTCTAAATAATTGATAATTTCTCAACATAGTAAATTTAGGCGGATGTGGATTATAAAAATTCTATTTTCTAATAATGTTGGACCTAAGTAGGTTTGGGTTTCAAATTACTAATTTTCTTAATTTTAGATAATTAATATTTAACCCAACAATAATAATATTTGTTTCATGGATAGTGCATGTTCTATATATATGATTGGGAACAAATATTTCTTCCTAAAAAATAATAAAATTAAAGGAGAAAAAGTTACATTTGGTAACAATGATCAAGAAACATTATATGAGTAGGTAATATTGTTATTCTTAGTAAAGAATTGATTTAAAATGTTTTATTTATTATAGGTATTAAGGAAAACCTTTTTAGTTTTAGTTAATTATGTGATGAGGGATATCTTGTGAACATTACGATTTGTAAATGTATTTTACATATTTCATAAGATAAATTTATTCTTTCTTTCAATTGACCTGAGAATTTTTACACACATAACTTAAAAGACCTTTATATTCATGATCTACCATGCCTTAGTGAAATCTAAGAACAATATTGGTTATGAAATAGAATATTAGGACACTATAATGTTATAATTTTAGCTAAAATTTATAATAAATGACTTGTTAAATTTATACCATAACATAAGTTTGATTCTTATAATGTTTGTGATCCTTGTCAATTAAAAAAGAAACATAAGTCATGTTTTAAATCTATTAGTGAAGTCTCAAATTTTGATGCATTATTGTAATTGAACATGAATTTATTTAATCTTACATAAAAGTGAAGTGTTGGTGGAAAATATGTTTTATATGTTTTAGTTTAAGATTACACTAGAAATACATCGGTCTAATTTCTAGAAAATAAGTTGGAAGCCTTTTTATATTTTAAAACTATTATAGTTCATATAAAAAATGATAAAAATATAATCTTTATAACTATTCATAGTGAAAATGTTGGAGTATTTTTAGATTTTTATTTTAAAACTTTTTTTAGTAATAAGGGTATAATACATAACTTTTCAGCACTAAGAACTCAACAATAAATTGGAATAGTTAAAAGAATAAATAGAATTGTTCAGAAAATTTTAAGAACCATGCTAACTGAATACTCATTTTGTAAACAATTTTTGACTCACGTAGTTAGTACTACCTTTCATACTATTAATTTAGTTTTAATAATACCTTTTATTAATAAAAATCTTTATGATTAGTGGACTGGAAGAAAATAAAAACTTTATTGTTTTAAAAATTTTAGATTTAAAGTATTCATTATAAATATTAAATATAATTTACATAAATTTTCTCCACAAACTGATGAAGGAATATTTTTATGTTAATCTGCAATTAGTAAGGACTATCGAGGTTTTAATAGAAACAAAAGTAATATTTATGAAATAGTTCATGTTAAATTTGATGAAACATGTCCTTTTATTTTCAAACAACCTCTATTAATATCTTTTAATGTTATTTCAAAAACTGATTTTCATCCCATGTTGGGATGTTCTTCTTATGAGAGAAAAATTAACGATTATTTTTATGAAGTTCTACCTCAAGAAGAATTTCAACATGTTATTGAAGAACAAATATTTACAAATCCATTGAATTTGTTGATTCTTAGGAATCATCCTAGTGATAATATGATTGGTGATGTAGATCAACCATTTAGAACTATAATTTTCTTAAGAAATGATAATAAAAATTGTAAATTTTTATCACAATTCAAACCTAAAACAATTGATTAGTATTTAGATGATTAATATTGGATTAAATTTATTCAAGATAAACATAATGAAAATGAGTGGAATCAAGTTTAGACTTTGGTTTAACGACCTGATGAAACATATGTAATTCGAGTAAAATGATTTTTTTGTAATAAGTGTAATGAAAATTGAATTATAGTTATAAATAAAGCTATACATATTGTAAATGGTTATAATCAACAAGAAGGAATACTCTATGAATAAAATTATTAACCAATAGGTATACTTGAAGCTATTTATATTATTCTAGAATATGAAATAGTTCATTATTGCATACCTTTTCAGATGGATGTGAAGTGTGTTTTTCTTAATGGATATGTACAAGAGAGATTTTAAATAAAATAACCCCATGATTTTGAAAATAAAATATATCTAGACCATTTATTTGAACTTAATAAGTCACTTTATGTACTTAAACACACCTCTAGAGCATTGTATGATATATCAACTAGATTTGTGTTACAAAATTTTTTCTAATGGAGATGCAGATCAGACATGTTCTATTAAACGTTTTTTAAGAACACTATAATTATTAAAATTTATGTTGATGAAATTATATTTGGATCAACATATAAATGTCCTATAGATTCCTTTGTCAATATTATGAAATATGTGTTTGAGATGAGCATGAAGGGTGAACATACATATATTCATTGTTTTCAATGCTTAGAAAACAAGAAATAAATTTTATATATCAACATAACTATATAGAAGATATTTTTTGGAAATTTGGATATTGAAATATGAAAATTATTTTCAATCCTATCAGAACCTCAAATACTATAGATATTAATGAATTTGGTAGACGAGTTGATCAAAAGTTCTATAGAGGAATGATTTGTAGTTTACTATACTTAACATCTATTCATTCATATTTAATGTTATTAATATAATTATGTGCACAATTTCAAGTAAATCCAAAAGAGTTTCATCTGAAGGATTTAAAATTAATAATTCATTATCTTAAGGGAACAATGGATCTAGGTTTAAAATTCTCTTTTATAAATGATTTTAATATTAATGTTTTTCAGATAAATGATGAATATAAAATATAATATTTTTACCTAGTTGTGGAAGGATAATTGTTTTTCCAATAAAACTAAATGTAGTTGATTTTTCTATACCCATGAAACTATTCAGTCTATTACAAGCTAAAACATTTGGAATACTCACAAACATACTTATTAGGTTTTAGGTAAAGAAACCATTATGATTAATGTTTGCCATAATGCTTCTAGAATGAGTTTATAAATCCATGTGAATGATTCAATACAATGTTATAGGTGAATTCATACACTTAATGGGATCCACTTTTAGATATTATTAGTGATAAAAGAACCTATTTTTAAAAGATACTAGATCCTTCAAGCTAGTTTTCATAGGGCATATTATACCAAATGATTATCAATCATTAAAAATATTGATTTATTGTTTTCTAAACTCATATTACCTTATACATAATGGTGGTACAAGGTATACCATTGAAGAGTCTTATATATTTCATATCTTCTATGATTTATTCCAATACATGTTTTGAAAATAAAAACTAATCATATGTCAGATATATTAACAAATGGATATCATATGTATATGATGGAAACCATTAGGTCAAATACTCATTTATTTTATGGTAATTATTTATTAAGATGATATTATATTCAAATGTACATCAAGAAAAAACACAAATTTCATTTTAGTAAAATATTTTATACCTACTCCGGATTTTAAAAATATCTAATAAAAAGGTTCTATTTCAAATATGACTATATATTTATAATAGGGAAGCACATGTCTTTGAGATAATTAAATTAAGGTATACTTCAATGTGGTTTCTGCTTCTCATGCATATGAGTTTGCATAAGAATAGTAGACTCTATGAGAGTTAGTGAGGGGAATTGTTCAAAAAGCACATTCATTGTATACTGATTAAAAAAAAGATGTGATTTTATTGTTACTATGATGGGTGATATATTATTTCTTAAGAATAATTATTTCTATTTTTAATATCCAATTACCTTCATTCAGGCATTTCTCATATCTCGTTTTGTTTTCCCTTTTTTGTGTGATACAGCCTTTGGGGGATAAAGATCCTTTTCTGGGGAAAAAACCTAATGTTTAGGATGTATACATGATTGAATTAATTTTTTATGGGTATAAATTTATAAAATGCATAAGAGTATGCCCTTTGCGGTCCAATTTGTCCTAGGTATTTTTATTAGTGTTTCTGTAGAACCTTACTGGTGAACTGATTCACATCGTGAATTGGATATATAACATGAATCTATTGTTGGAAATATGTTTTGAATAGGTTCAGAGAATGAATTGATTACACATAATGAAACATTATCATGTCATGTAAAGGTTGATCGGTATTTTTTTTAACTAAGGCGATGTGTTTTTTAACAAATATTGTAAATTTTGGAGTTCGCCTCATGAGTGTATTAGGATAAGTGGTTTTAACCACACCGTACATATGATTTGTTTTTCATTAAACTTGATGTTTCTCTCTATAAAACTATCGAGATATCTAAAGCAATCTTATAAATATCCACTCCTTCTGGATCATTTCATATGACGATTGATCTTCTTTGTGATTTCACTACGTCTCTCAGGGTAAGTGATATTTTAGAATCTTAATTTTAGTTGGTCACAACAACATCACTACTCTAAATTTTATGATATGTTGGTATTGTGGTGTTTATTCTCTTTATCCTTTTTAGATTTTTTGTGTGATATTCCTCTAGGGTCTAACCATTATGTTTTTCATGGCGTGGCATGTGAGTTTCTTGAGGTACATGTTATTTTATCTACCCCAACGACCATTTAGTTTATTGAATTGATTATTAGATGTATGGATTGATTTTAGTAATTTCATTTATTTATTTGATTTCTTCCTTGTTGGTGGATCTCGTTTTGGGCATTTATGACCTATGCTTGAGGATGTTTATTTCATCTATATCATATATTTGATGAATTTTATTTCTCTTGTATTATAAATTTATTTATAAATGAATCAGTCTGATTGAATTGTGTGCGTGGAAATAGAATTTTGAGAAGAGGTGGGTTTCACCATGTTTTGTTAAAATAAAAAAGGTATTTTCAAATAATTGTGAAATGGATTTAAGAATCATTTTTCAAAGCATGGTTTTTATGAAGTGGATTGGAAAATATAGTAGGTGGGAAACCATGGGTACTTAAGTGGAAGGTATAAGAACATGCCTCACCTGTTGATACTGTTAGAGGGTTCACTCATGGGGTATTATTCTGATCCATCGGCATGTTATTCTAGTGACTTTTTAAACCTATTGGGTGGTTCACTTTTTTGGGATTCTTCTGCTCTATATATTTAATTTATATATCTAGAGACTTGGTGTGCACAATTGTCTATGTTTGGGTATGAGTGTTCTAGCATGATTGGCCTGTAGTGATCACTATCATGATTCTACATGTGCTTTAGTTTGTACTGTTTTGGATTTTATATGTTACCTAATTCAATCTTTGACTAATTTTATATATGTTTTATACTTTGAAACTATTTTACTTGGATTATTTAGAACTATCGAAAAAAGGGAAATGTTTTAGCATGTTTTTGATATAAAAAACTGTTTAACCAATTATCATGCCTTATTTTCTATAAAGTTGTTCATATTCAGATCGTTGTACATAGACTTGATATGCAACACCTGGGTGAGATCCATCCAATCATGTTTAGCTCACACCCTATGTATTGGTATCTATTGGTGAGATGGTAAGATTTTTCCTACACTATCACATGGGGTTGTTGTTTTTTATTTAGTAGTCCTTTATAGTTGGGATTGTAGCATGGAGATTTTTAGCTACTTTGGATATGTATCACTTCTGTTGTTTCCTTTTTTCTATGACATATACTTCTTGTTTTACTCTAATGTTGTTTCATCCTCTTGTGTGTATATATAGTTAATTATATATGCATTAGTTTGGGTGAAATAATTCTCTCTAGTTGTTATTAATTCTCGAGTTCTTGTTTCTATCCCATAAGTATTGGTAATGTCATTCGGGTATGAGACAGTTCTGGTATGGTATCAGTTTGTGAGGGTATCTTGCTCAGGTTCATCATATTTTGGTATCAGAAGTAGTTCTGTTCATTTTTTGGATGTTGTTATATGGGATCTAGTATTTTTAGAACATAAATGGTAGGATGTGGTTAGAGAAAGACGAGCTCTTGCGGTGACGAGACTCATGTTACCAGGATATTTTGGGATGTCTGTCTCTTGTTTTAGGTTCTTGATTTTAATCTCAGTTTTTTCTTATGGTTTTTTGGTTTGAAAATAGATTATCCTATCTTTTGGTCATTATTCGATTTCAGTGTACAATTTTATGCCTCTGAGACATCATCCATGAGTTACTTAGAAGGGTGCAGTGGATTATTCTCAAGGGAATACACCTTTACATCAGAATATTTTCGAGGCTGTTGTCTAGACAATTAATTCTATAGAAACAAATGTACCTAAAGTATAGATCATATTTATTGAGGTATATATAGGTTTTTAAGAGAAATGGATAAATAATCGTATTTATTACATGATAATCCATCTTCCATTAATGTTATAAGAGATCCTTAAGTGGTTGACGACTAGCTAGAAAAGATTGATCAGATATTTGATTTCTTGGATACACCTGAGAATATCTAGGTGAAGCGTGTGACTTTAAGAATCGAGGTTCCCACCATGTGATGTCAAGATTTAATGGAATATGAAAATGGACACGTGGGTTGGATTAGAACGGTTTCAATATCCACTTATTTTATAATTTTTTATCAAGAGTCACTAATGATGCTGAATTCTATAGAGTTCATCTCCTTGCAATGGGGAGAGCACTGGTTCATTTTGTTCCAGAGGTAGTAAAGAATGACCAACTAATGGATAAAAACTACCTACATGGTTTTAAAATAGACATCATATCATAGGTATTTATGATGAATTTTTATACCTATACAGAGACGGTAGAAATATCTATGATGAAAAATATGGATATAGTAGGAATGGTTGGATATTCATCCCCTTCACATACTCCCAGTGGTAGCTTCAGTGGAATATTGAGGAGGAAGTAGAAGAGTCATGATCATCGTAAGAGTGGTGGGGGTGCATCTCTGTAGTAGGCATCCTCAACAAATTCAATTACAACCATTTGTGTTTCCCTCACTTTGTATTAGTATGACAAGTTTGGGAGCACCCAAAATTCTTGTTCCACACCTGTGAATATGAGAAAGAGATTTGGTAATTATGGTAATCTACAACATTTCATTCAGGATATGTTTATGCCTTATTATGGTCATGTATTTTCGACTCCAAATTCTACTATAGTGAAGTGATATGATTTAATGTCTATAGTGCTCTAGTAACATGGCTCAGTGGTGAAACACATTCACACATTGTATGAGTTTCTAGTGGAGGTAGACATGGGTCTAGGGATAGTAAGAGATTTCATATTTATTTCATCTTCACTGACAATTACTTTATTTGATATAGGTGCCTCAAACATGTTTATATATTCCTATTTTTTGGATATACATATTCTTCTAATGAAACTCCAGTCCTTCATTATGGAGTGTGTGACACCACTTGTAAAGAGGAAAGAGAATGGGTATCACTATCCTTATTCATTGGTGATAGTCGATGTAGAGTTAGTCTATGATTTCCTCGTTCTCAATCTAGATATATTTGAAGTAATCATTAGGATGTATTGCCTTGTCGATCATCATGTTGTGATTTGTTATTATTAATATTATGTCATGTTTCTTTTGGTTTATGGGAGCTCTTGAGTGTTTTAGATAGTGTGGGATATGAGGTATGGTCAAAGAGGACCTTCCCGCACATTGAATAAAACTTTCTTGTTTTTTGTAATAGTTGATCCCAAGGACATTTCATTCATGGGTAATCATCCCATGGTTATCTTGGATTTTATTAATGTTTTTCGAAATGATTTCTCTAGTCTTCCTCCAAAGAGGGATGTAGATTTTACGAATGATTTCATGGTAGATACATAGATGATCTCAATACCATATTATCATATAGCACTGGTGGAGCTAAAAGTACACAATATCTAGTTGGATGATCTGATTGTGAAAGGTTTTGCTCACAGTAATATTTCTATTTGGGTAGCCACCATTCTCTTTTCTAAGAAGGTAGATGGTTCGCTTCTATTGTGAATAAAATATTAGAAGTTGAACCAGGTGACTGTTAAGATTAATTATCATTTGACCTGTGTGGATGATTTTTTTGACATGTTGAAGGTGGAAAACTAGTTTTTCAAGATTGATCATCAGTCAGTTTATCATCAACTAAGAGTTCAAGAGTTTGATATATCAAAGATATATTTTAGGAGCAGGTATGGCCATTTAAAATTTCTTGTGATTTGATTTGGTCTGACTAATGATTTTTCTGTTTTTATGGATATACTGAATCAGATATTCCATGAGAATCTCAACACATTTATGATAGTGTTAGTGGATGATATTTTGGTTTATTCGAGATCTAGGTGCAATCAATAGAACCATTTGAGTTTTGTTATAGAAATCCTAATAATTCTCTATTTCTATGTAAATCATTAAAAATGTAATTTATGGATCCAAGATGTAAATTTCTTAGGGAAATTCATTTCTAAGTGTAGATTGTTAGTTCATGATGAGAAGGTGAAGGTTGTCTTGTCATGGGAATATCCACATAACATCTTTGATATTCGAATCTTATTTGATATTGTTAGATATTACAGACGGTTCATAAATATTTTATGAATGTTGGCATCCTTTTATTTCTCCTACTAGAAAAGGAGTGAAATTAATATGGGACGAACAGTGTCAATCTTCTTTCTGTGAGATTAAACAAATTCTGATATAACATTCTTTTTTGATCATTCCTGAGCCCGATAAGGGTTATGTGATTTTTTATGTTTTCGGTGTTGTTATAGGTTGTGTTTTTATTCAAGATGATCACGTAGTGGATTATGGATCTATCCAACATCAAGTTTATTAATATAATTACCCCCACTATTGATTTATATATTTTAGTTTTTCTAAATGAACATAAATGATGAAAAATCTATCTTTTTGGGAAGAGGTTCATGGTATTCTCTAACCATAAGAGTCTAAGATATATGTTATCTCAGAAATAATTAAATCTCAGACCAAGGCGGTTGGTGGAATACCTTCAGATGTTTAATTTCAACATTGGATACACCTTGGGGAAGGGGGATGACAATTCAGATGATCTTAATAAGAAAACATCTTAGTAGGATTCTCTCGAATTGAATGAGGATTGAAACCATATAGGTTTCTTCACTCAATTTTATATGGATTCTTGAGAGGATATTTCATAGATGGTTCATACTAGTGATCAATTATCATCATTTCTATTTGAGTTTATTTTGAAAGATGATGAATTCCATGTAATTTGAGAAACCCTATATAGTGGGGAGACTGTTTCTGGTTGGTCTCTCTTTCAATGGAGATATTATCCATTTTGGAGATTGGTTCTTCATCCCATCATCTATGAGAAACTCAGTTTTGATTGAATGTCATATTTCCTCATGGATCATTCATTTGGGCACTAGGAAGATTTATTATGACATGAGGCGATGATTGTAATTGTTGGGAATGAAGTGTGACCTTGAATATTACACATCCCACTATTACACCTTCAAATAAGTAAAGGCATAGCATCTAAAACAATCTCATTTTTCCAGCCTCTTCCAGTACTAGTGTGGAAAAATGATGAGGTGTCCATGTAATTTTTAATTTGATTACCATGGAATCCCCAAGGTTGAAATGCTATCTGGGTTGTGATTAATCAGTTCACAAAGTCATCTCACTTCATTCTAATCAGAAACACCACTAAAGTTGATGACCTAGGTAAGCGGTGGTGAGGTTACATGGGGTTACCTTTCCTTTTATTTTGAAATGTGATCCTAGGTTGACCACATGGTTTTATTAGAGTCTCCGAGAGGTGATGGGGACTAGGTTTATGCTGATTATAGCTTACCATTCACAGACAGTTGACTAGACATGGTGTTTTATAGATCCTAGTGGATAAGCTTTGTGTTTGCGTCTTGGATTTTTCTGTATCATGGAATAACCATCTAGTATTGGATGATTTTTCATATAACAATAATTATTAGTCATTGATCAGAATGGATACCTTCTAGTCTTTGTATGGTCACACGTACATGTCACCTCTTTGTTGTGAAGATGTGAGAAATACCTCTCGTGTAGGATTGAGTCTCATTTAGGATATGTCGGTGAGTATTCAAGGTATACGTCCAAATTTTTTTATAACATATAGTCAGTTGAAATCATATGTAGATCGTTGAAATCATCCTTTGGAGTTTTCTCTTAGTTAAAATTTTTTCTTGATAGTTTTTCCTCGGTTGGGTCACCATCATTTGGAAACCAGGGGAAGTTGGCTCTGATATAGGTTGGACCATTTGAGGTCGTTGATAAGATTAGGTAAGTTGCTTATCTGTTGATATTTCCAATTCATTTGATGGATATTCATGATTTTTTCCTCATATCATAGCTCATGAAATACAATCATCATTCCTCTCACGTTCTGAGTTTGGAAGAAATCATGTTGTCGCTAGATGGTTCTATTGTTGAAAAAAACAGGGAAGATCATTGAATCTTATGTTAAATTATTGCATGGGAAGTCAATACACTTGGTTAAATTTTTTTGACGACATGGATCTAATTCTCACAAGACTTTGGAGTGTGAGTTGTTGATGATGGAGCAGGGGACTCACCTCTTTCTAGACACAATTCTTCCACATGACTTCCTGGGGATAGAAAGAATTATGGTTAGGAGATTGTAAAATTGTGTTACCTTCTTTCATGTATTTATCACCTCACCATTGATTCATTTTTTTGGGTGTGTTGTGGAAATTTTTG
This sequence comes from Viscum album, assembly GCA_963277665.1. NCBI lineage: Eukaryota > Viridiplantae > Streptophyta > Magnoliopsida > Santalales > Viscaceae > Viscum > Viscum album. The sequence continues at coordinate 2,026,851,446 of OY728151.1, read as the reverse complement.
AGATGGAGATCCTTTACTGGGGAAAATATCCTAATTATAGGAATGTGTTTTTTAATTAATGGTGTCTAGGTAAAAATGTATATATGTCTTAAGAGGATGTTCTTTGGGAATCGGGATGACCTGAAGATTTTTATCAGTGTTTCTTTGGAATCTTCTTGTTTAAAGGATTCATTTATTGAATGAGTCACACAATATGAATCTTTTGTTAGGTTGGTGCTATAAAATAGTTTTGAGGATGAAATGTCTACACGTTGTGAAATTGGCTCAAATCATATAAAGGTTGATCAATATTTTTTTTAATATAGGCGGATGTTTTTTGGTATATCTTGTAAATCATAGAATTAGTGTCATAAAAGGGTTTTATGTCATGAATATTTCATGATTGGTTGTTTATAACACAATACATGTATGATTTGATTTTCATTCAACCATAGTTTTTTCACTAGAAACATAGGATCATTCCAGGTGATTTTGGGGACCTATGCTTCTTTTAGATCATTTCAATCAATGATTGATCTTCAATTTGGTTACTCTATGCCTTATCAGGTAAGTGATCATTATGATTATTTATTATCATTGGTCGAAGTAGAATCATTTCCCCATGTTGTTGGATCAATTCACTGTAGAAAAATACCGTATACCAATGGTTTGAAACTATTCGTATAGGCCTCCGAACCGCTGGTATTTTCAATACCAAAGGTTTGGAGAACCGTGGCCATGTTACCCATGGGGATATGTCTATACCAACAGTTTTCAAAACCATTGATATAAGTAATATGAAAAATCTATACCAATGGTTCCAAAAAACTGGTGGTATATATATTTCAAAAAAGAAGCATTTGGTGGGTTTTGATCCCAGTACTTGGGGTTTATGATTGAACGACCTAACCACTAACCTAAAATGACTTTTGTGAATATAATTTCATAAATATTTATATATATATATGTATTATCATAAATATTTTAAATTTTTATTTATTTAAGGTTCTTTGTAAGAAGATTCCATAAAATTACATGTTACTATACCAACAGTTTTGAGAATAGTTGGTATAGATTCTTTGATTTTGGGGCATATACCAACAGTTTTGGACAAAGCCTTGGTATAGGGGTGACCTATACTAACGGTTTGGGGAAAACCGTTGGTATAGGGTCTCTATTATGAACCAATACCAATGGTTTGTCGAATACATATGGCATTGGTCCGTATAAGTGACCCATACCTATAGTTTTCCCCAAACTGTTGGTATAGGTACACCCTATAATTGTGGTTTGTCCAAAACCGTTGGTATATGTCCAAATTATTGACTATACCAATGATTTTGGCCAAACCATTCGTATAGGTCTATATAAGTGGACTATTTTTGCAATAGTATGTTCCATGGTGCTTGCAGCTATTGGCTAACCAGATGGTAGGGCTGTAGTCCTTGGCATAGATGGAGAGGAGGCCTCCATCTCTGTCATACTTTAGAATCATCGACGACCGCTCATGGACCTCCATCAATATAAAATTCATCCTTTATATTTTCTTTTTAGATCATCTAGTTTGTTTTTTATTTTTCAGGTAGTAAGTGCTTGAGATCATCATGCTTGGATACTGGATCAGTGCCAATAATTTTTTAGGGAATGAGAGTGAACAGGGTATGTGGGGATCATTGTGGTGTGGAACAGATAAGAAACAATGTGATTTTTTAAAATACCATTATTATTTTCATTATTTATCGATATAAGGAGACCCTAAAATCATTTTTCTAATGTAATTTTCATATAGGGGAGGGGGAACTATCGATACAGATGATGTGTTGTTAGCAAGGATTTACATTATATTTCAATATATATATATATATATATATTTAAATTAGTTACAATTGATTATGATATATTAATATTATTATATGAATTATATTTATGTTATATATATATATTAAATTTGGTTATATTATGGTTTATCTGTTATATTTACAATATATATTCCCCCTATAAGGTATGTTTCCATTATATTATGCTATATTTACATTCATAGAAGGCCATGGAGGTTATAAGAAAACAACTCACGCACTCATAGGTTCAGAGTGAAAAGTTACACCAAATCTAATGGTTTACATTATATAAGCATTATATTTACGATATTTTTACATTATATAAGCATTATATTTATATTATATACGCATTATATTTACGTTATATGTGAATTATAGAAATTTATACTTCTCACTATATTTTCTCACAATTTATTTTTTTTCCTAAGGCCAATCTGTTTCCTCCCCAACAACCAATATCCAAGGAAGATAATTTTTGTTTCTTTATGATTGGATATAATTTATTCAGGCTATGTGATTTCTGTCTACATAGAACTGTTTAACTGATAAGTTGATTTTACTCAATGACAATGAGTAAAAAAAAATTTAATTTGCGCAGATGCTTGAAAGAGGGTATAAATCGAAATCCCACAGAAATAATATATATCTGAAAAAAAATTGTATCATTTGAAAATGCTAGAGAATGAATATTTAGGCATCACTATGGATGGATTTATTAAAATTCCAACAGATTTTTCTTTAGGGATGGTCAAGATCAATGATAAAGACAACACAATATCTATTTAAATGGAAGAATACAAATCTTCTTTTCTCTTGGGTTTATTACGAGATTCACATGATAATATAATCCTCAAATTTATGTTTGGGAAAGATACTTTGAATTTTAATGATGTGATTTTAGCATTGTTTATGAATGTTACATGGTTGGTTATTTTTCAGTTAATCATGGTATTTTCGCTGTGATTGAATATTTTGGTGCTTTTGCGATAAAAAGGCCATGTGAAGAGAATTTTTTACGCTTCGAGAAAGATTAATAAAAGATGATGCATGTCTCTGATTATGATGATACCAATGTATGTCTATTACATGGTGTAGCTGATTTAATTTCAATCATTTTTGATTGTTGTAGGTTTTATCTATACAACAAATAAGTGACTGATTCAGCAGCTTCGTACCGTATTACATCGATCATAGAATTATTTTATTTATTCAAAGGAGGTGATTTTGGTATACTAAAGATGAGAAATGATGATTATGATGATATAATTGGTTTTGGTGATATTTGTATCACATTGTATGTAGGATGTACCCTGATGTTGAAGGATGTGCAATGTGTGCCAGATATACATCAGAATTTGTTATCTGCTTGTACACCTCATAATGTTGGATTTATGAGTTTGTTTGGAAATGAAATATGAACATTGACCTGAGGATTGATGACATATGTGTGAGTTTGAATGAATTATATGCTTTACATGAGGATGTAAAGGCATGTGGTGATGTAATAAATGAAGCTGTAAAGTAGATTTCATCAGATATGTTGCATCAACGATCACCACACATGAGTGAAAGATCATCTATCAAGATAAAGAAATATATGAAGATGGAGTAGGGAAAGTTAAGTGTTTCAGATCATACAACTAATTCATTTTTTAGTGCCACCAGTGAAGAAGTAATTGTAATCAAAGATGGAGTTGATGTACTCAGAGTTACAAATTGATTAGATGTTGTTGAGAAAAAAGAGAAATTAGTTTCTACATGTTCTCTTGATTATGTGGAGATCACAGTTATAAGGGAGCTATGTGTTGTCGGTTTTAGTCTTGTTTAGTAGGGGAGTGACCACACAGGCATAATTAAGACTTCGATATTTAGATTTATTTTTTAAGGGGATCAGTCATGTTTCTGTCATAGTTGCAAAATACGGTTATCATATTTTCTTTAACAATATCACATGATATGATATTAGATGTTGAGGTTGAAGAGGAAAATGAATATGTGTTCGAAGAAAGGGAGTACCCTTTTTTATTTCTTCACCATCCCTGGAAGTTGTACTACATTTCGAAGGGAATGGTTCCATTGTACTCTATCCATGGGTAATTCTATAAAACAATGTTATTATTTTATAGAGTATAATTAATGGGTAGATAAATTTTAATTTTTGGGGAGTGTCATCATATTTATGATTTCTTGTGTGTTTTCTCGTATTTTTCTTTTTTTATGTGCTATGAGATTCACTGAATTTGGATTTTCATTTTTGCCACATGAATCAATTTTGAGATTTTTCTTGATTTTGGATAAAATGTTTTTTAAAAGGATTTTGATGTTGAATCTTTTTTTTTTGAATTTTTATATTCAATCATTTCTATTAGTTTGACCATTTTTTGAAATCCATGCCTCATGAAACACTTACTCAAATTTTTTCTCTTTCTTGTGAGTTATTTTGAACCTTTTTGATACATTATTCATAATATCCACATTTCTTTGAGAGAATCGTGATTTATTTAAAAAAAACTTTTGATTTTTCTATTTCAATGATTTGTTTTTCATAAAATGTTTTTATGTGTTTCATATATTTCTTTGGCAAGACATATACAAACTTGATACCCACCTTTGATCAGCCCTTACAAGCCATGAACTTACTTATAGGTTTAACGCCATATTCAAAGTTGATTTTTCCTTACCTACCTTCACTCATAATCCTTTTTTATGAATATTTATTTTTAGTGTGGAGAAGATATTTTTGTGTGTTTTCTTTGGGATATACTTCATTTTTGGGTGGATTGAGATGTATTTCATTCACTTAAAGAATGGGTATGAGTCCCGTTCATTTATTGTGCTTCATTCTTAATATTTATTCAGGAATATTTCATGTTAGAGTATGGGGAAGGGATTTTCATGTGTGTTCTTTGGGATGTACATCATTTTTGGTTGTTTGAGGTGTTTCATCATTGTTATCATTTAAAGAATGTGCATGGTTAACTTGCAATAGTTGTGCTTCATTTCAATCATCTGTTTCTAAAAAAAGAAAAAATTTGAAAGAAGAAAAAAATAGTAAAAAAATATTTGTTGAAATTTAATTATTCATTGTTCTTGCATTTATGACTCATGTCCCTCTCAAGAATGATGGAATGATTTTCATTAATTCATTGTATTTTATTTTCATCTCATTCTCGATGAAAAAAAATATGAAAAAAAGAAATAAAACAAAAAAAATAAAAAAACAAAAGAAAAAGGTAGAATTAGAATGAAATCATTCTTTATATTCACTTTATGACTCATGTCCCATTTCTAAGAAAGCGGTATTGTGTTTCACATTTATAGGGAATTCATTGGAATATTTCTCCTGTTTTCACATGAATATTCTTTTATTGGTATTTGAGAGTTAAATCCCTTTCTGGCCTTAAATTTTTATATTTTTTTCCCACCAACCCTTTGCCAGAGAATTCACCCTAAAAAAGATATCATAATTGAAAATATTTCTATCCATGTGTGATGAAATGAGAATATTTAAATGATTATGGTGAAATTTATCTTCAAAGTATAAACATAATATTTAAAAGTTGCTTGGTGGTTTGGACCTACATAAGTGCTTAGGTGGGCACTGTTATTGTTTTGTGTGTGATATCTACAAATTATGCTTTGCTTAGCCTTTTATAAATACTATATATTAAAAATTCTTCGTCTTTAATATCTTCCAACTCCAAAAAGTTATGGATAAATCATATCGTGTATCACATATAAGAGATCATGAATAATGAACTTTGTATCAAATATCATGGAAGGGATAATCATTAAAAAAACATTAAAGAACCCATCCACGAGTCTCCATCAGGGATCCATGATTGGTAGAATACATTTATTTCTCATCTAGAACATATTCTTTCTTCTAATTCATATAATTATGTACCGGAATATTATAACATAAATTCCTCATTTTTCCCAAGAGAACACACACTTAACTAGAGGGTGGTATAGATAAATATCAACCCACAATAGACTCATAAGGAAATATATTTCCATCAACTTCCAATAGATTGTAGAATATTTACATTAATTCAACATGTGATAATTTTAATTATTTTTAACAATTTATGAACTATCCTTTTATTACTTTTTCTCATATTCATGTTCCTACCCATTCCAAATGTTTTCTAAGCCATTTCTAAATCTTTTCAAACTTTCACTTATTTCCAAAAACATCGCATTGACTCTGAAGTTGAGATCTTTCTGAGAAAATATATATTTGAGACTCTAGTGGTTATAGTAGGCGATAAACTGTTCGCCCATTAGGTAGTGTTGCCAAATCTTCAATGAAAATATTATTGAAGATAAATCAATATCACGGTTCGTTATCCCATTAATACTCAAAATAATTTTATGATAAAATGTAAAATAGCTACGGTAAAGGAGTTGAAAATTGTTAAAAATATGTGTAGAAATTCATGGTTAAGTACTGATTAACCCGATATTACTTCCTAGGTGGTGGGTAATGTTGAACATGTACAATGATTAGCCTCTTATTTATGTTATTTAATCTCTTATATTCATCTGCTCCAAAAAAATGAACAAAGTGAATAAATATACAGGACTGAGACCCATTTTTCATGTCTTAGTTTCACCTATGTTAAAGAAGAATCCCTTTTGATTCATTTGAAACCATGTTCATTGAGTTATCTACTGATATGCCTTTGAAACAGACTCCTAGTGGCTAAATGGGTTATACCGTTGCGATCCTCATGAAATAATTCTCAGAATATGCTATTCATATTAGGGGGGAAAAGTTGTTGGAAATAAGGGACACAAATTTCTGGTGGATGAAGTGATCTAGATATGCTTCATGACACTCTAGTTATGACCTATAGAGAACCATATGATTATCTCCTATAATTAAATATTATCCTAAGGGATTTCAGTAATGTTTTTTCATCATAGTTTCAAAAAGAAACTAAACATTTTCGTCCTCCTGCACGCACCCGGGTGCTCACCTATTTATCAGTTATTTAAGTAATTTCAGCACCCTACATGCACCATATCCCTGCAGGAGATAGACTTTTGAATTTATTTAAACCCTGGGATGACACCAATATCTAAACTAGCATATTGGATGACTCTTACAGAGTTTCGCAAGCTGAGGGTGTTGTTGGATCAAGAGCCTCCAAAATTGAAGGAAATTGTTTATGGATGAGCAGGGGAAATTAGATGTCAAAATAAGGGGGTTTATGAATTTTAGTAAAAATTTTAGTGGGTTTTAAACCTGCGCACATTGTTTCTTAGGCAAAGGCACAAAAATTGTCAAGAAGAAATAATCTCGAGAAGAAAAGTGGGTTTCTTTTGAAATAATTTCTTTTCGAAAACATTGGGTTTGTTATAAAATCTAGTAGAAAACATGTATATCCTATAAAATTGAACAGATCACTTTTTATGTTTTAGAAACAGAATTTTTGAAATACCACATCATAAAAAGGATAATGAAACATTATATTTAAAGGATAAGGTAAATATTAAGGTAACCTAAAGGAAGTTTTTTAATAAAATAAACAATTTTACGTCTTAAATGAAATTTTATATTAACATATTAAATTAATAACTAGTATTTATAAAACCAAATTGCATTAGTAAATGTATAATTTAACTATTTATAATTTAACTATATGAATTATTTAGATGAAAATTCTGTTTTCAATTAAAAATCTGTATTTTTTCACTATTCATCCAAAAAACGAAACTTCACAGAAAATATAAACAATTAATACTAATGAATAAAATGAACAAACCCTAATCGAAGGCCCATAAAAATGAATTCTACAATCTAGATGTAATTTCAGGATGACATGGGTTGATATTCTCATCAACGGCCAGGAATCGATGGCTGATAAAAAAAATGGATTACCTAGGTGTAAAACCAAATAAAAACAATTTATGAGGATGAAGACGGGGAAAAAGATTCTATTTTACAAATTTCCCATATTCAACCATTTAGGGAGATGAAAAGTGGGATATTTTGGAAGAATATTTTTTGAGCCAAAATCATCCTCTCATGCCTATAAATGCGCACCTCCACTTCTATGTTAATGTACAATCCATTTCATGGGTTTATTGTGCAGCTTTCATGAAAATAGTTTCCTTTAGGTGTTTAATATATATTAGTCAGTTTATATTCCTCTAATCCTCTTCTCTTTTCATTTTATATTTTGTGATCTCTCATTGTTCCCTTCTCAACTCCAAAAAAATGGAGAACTGATTTCCACACCTATCTAAGAGGGGAATCAGTTATGCTTGAGTTCATGCACTATAATGTTACTTATTATTTCATTCTAAGAATTTATATAGTGGTGAAATCTGTTTTGGTGTTGGAATCCCCTTATTTCACTACTATTGTATTATTCTCCTCATACATTTTTATTCCTCTTTCCAGTTTTCATAATGCTAAATAGGGGGTGGAGTATCATTTCAGTAATGATGTGAGAGAATTTTCCAGCATATGGAGGGTGAGTGTGAGGTGATAAAACATAAATGGGAGGGTGTAGAGTGATAGTGTTGATCTCCACATTGAATGAGATAACGAGATTAATTTTTTAAAGAACAATGATAGATTCGTTGTAAACTCTCTCAGACATCACTGTGTCTTGTTTTCCTTTTTATTTAATTTTCAATTATATATTTATATATCACATGCATTTTTAAAACCCCTCTGATATATTAGTAGTTTATTATATAATAATATTAAATTATTTTTAAATAATGACCGTAGGAGAATAGTGTGTCAGCCAGTGGTTGTTGATTCTAAAATAATGTCAATGTATATTGTGTCCTCTAATACACCTAATGAAGGGTGGATACGCAAATACGTTCAAGAACATAATTCAGTGTCTAGCAGTAAAGTCCCTATTACATAGTACTGTGACAGTATTTCAGCATTAACCCTCACCATGGAGCCAATGTAACATCAACGAACGAGTAATATACTTATAAAGTATCATATCTGGTCAAATTTTTCTCAAAGGGTTGAGGGTACAAAAATCAATGTTTATATGTTGTAGAATGCACGAACCCATTGACTAAAGCCTCATATTATCAAAAGCATGAATATAATTCTAGATCTAGCGAACATAATGTTGTTAGTATTTGAATACAGTGACTGTTGGGGGTTTATTTATGTTGATGGTAAACGAAACATCTACTTTGCACTTTTGATAACTATTATTCTGGTCTTGAATGTTAATAAATATCTTATCACAAGATTTGTATTATTCTACATTACATTAATGTGAAAATGTCCATAGATTATCTGTCGCATCGAAAGGCCCCCCCAACAGTTCCCTGCTATAATGAGATCCTTGAAGTGTTATGAAAATATTCTTAAATATTTGTTTTATGAATGGATGATATTTATTTGATGGGATAAAAATGATGTAGGCTTATCAGATGTAGATGGATTATAAGACATTGGAACTTTTCTCATAATGTTTTCATTTGGTAATCTTCAAAAGAGGAGGTTATAAACATATACTCGTTAATAGGAATTCCACAAGTTATATGTGTCATTAGAAATTATTATCCACACATGTTTTTTGGTTCTTAAATGTGAGATTATTATTAATGTATATTATGAATCACACAATTTGATATATTGAAAAAAACCATGATGATGTATTCTAGTAGCGGTGAGAGACCTTGGGTACATCATAAGTGACATGACATTAATGAATCTTTAAATAAAGGATTGTTCCTTTCAAGTTAACATGAGTAGATATCTCAAGTCTTTTGATTTAAATGATATTATGATTGAGTCCTTTCTAATGGCAGTTTTATCTCTGAGTTCTTTTCAATAAGCTCATAGAAAGATATATATATATATAGGTTAATGGCACATGTAATTCAACCTGCTTGATTATATATCAGTACAAAGTGATTTTATTACATAATGATCATCCGTATGAGTTTTTTGTCAGTCTATGAGTGTCTATACATGTTATAGGATGATGATATTAGACTTCAGTTCAGTTTGCCTAATCCCATTGAGAATGTGACTTAGAGGAAATATTATTCTCAAGTTCTCAGGAATAATTATTATTTAGGTTATGTTGATTGCATTTATTCAGTAACCAGCTATTTTAATGAATATATGTGTTGAATATTAAATAAATATTTATATACAAGTTAGTGAATAAAATATTTATATTTTTATCAAAAATATAATATGTTGACATTTATTAATTTAAATAAACAGTTATCATTCATGGATCAATAAATGTGAAAGTATTGATTGGAAGAGATAAGGGTCTATAAAAAATGGTATATAAAATATAATTAAAATAAATACTAATTTACATTAAGAAAATATATATAAATATTTACATAATTTTTCAAGTAGAGTATTGTGCGCATGATGAATTATCCAATGAATCATCTCATGCCTCAGAGAAATATTTTCTAGAACACTCTTAAGAACAAAACCATAAGGGATTCTAAATGAGATCAACATCGAATGGTGCAAGTGATTTGGTTATTCCGGTCTAGCACCATGAGATCCAATGATGACATTTCAAGATTAGTGGAGCACATGTGGATACCCCTTGGGGGATTCGATCCTTGAATCCTTCATCCAATCAATTTAATGACAGGAGTGGTTTTTTGATTAAAACATAAAGGATTATTGTGATCGACACCGAATGATGCAAGTGATTTCGTTTTTTGGTACTAGCACTCGGAGATCCAATGATGACATTTTGAGGTTCGTGGAGAACATGTGAATATCGCTCGGGGGATTCTATTCTAGAATCCTTCATCACAACAATTGTACGACAAGAGTGGTCATTCGATTAAAACACAATGGATTAAAAGCAATGTTAATTCTTATTTATATGAATTAATTAGAAAATATATGTGAAGATATCCTCTCTTTATCTTTTAGGGTTGTATTTGTCAAATTCTTGGGGATTTCTCTGAATAAACTGATCAAAATTCATTATTGGTCACAGTCCTAACCTTGTTCCACTACGCCCAAGTATCATTGTGGCATGGCAGATATGATCGGACCCATGCCTGTGTAATGGTTTTTTCGATTTATTTGGATAAAATTCCAAGAACAAGATGGATTCAACCACAAAATATTCAAAGAGATTATCTTTTCACATGAAATTTATAATCAATTTATATGAAAAGAATAACCCATGGTTGATAACTCTATCATTGTTGATGAATTTGGTTGAGCTTCTTATCATGTTGTTATTGTGATGAATAATACAAAGTATGGTTCTTGTTGTGGTATCCACTCTTGCACCTTGAAACTGGGAACATTATCATTTGATCTCTGGGTGCTAGCCTAGAGGAACCGAGCACCTTGCGTCCTTCGTCATTGATCACTAGTTCTATTGGTCTTGAGAGGGAGGATGATTGTCTCTTGTTCTTGAGAGGTTCTCTCTAGGGCTTTAGAGTGAATTCTCTTGAGAGAATATCATTGTGAAGATCAAAACATCAAAATCACAAATCGTCTCTTATGTTTAGGAGCATTATTGAGATGTTTCCTCTATGGATTAAGGAACTCTCTTGAGAGAATATCGTTGTTCCGTACAAAACCTCAGAATCCGAAAATGATATAAGGTTAATATGGTTGGATTTCGTCAATTTATAATTTCACAAATGCCCTTATCTAATTGTAAACTCTAAATAATCCTTTTATCAAATAATAATATTATTATATTCTATGGAATATGCTAGCTTGGGGATATTAAAATATCATTTGTTAAATACTTAAATCAATATTTATCTAAAAGATATTATATAAATTATATTAATTCATCTAGGCCCTTAAATTGGCTAAGCATTCCTCTTTGAAATTTATCAATCCTTGAATAATAATTATTAATTTAAATAAATAAATATAATTCAATAAATAAATAAACATTATATTCACTAATTATTCAACATATCCTTAATTATTATTATTCCTCAGTCCCGAGAATATTATTTATTCAAATACTATATTCAAATAGAATTTAACATATATTCTCGTCACAAATAGCCCACTTTCACAATGAAATTTTGTGTGCTGGCATAACCTTCAATATTAGCGTCTAATAACATATGAAGACACCAATAGAGAAATACTTTGATGTCGCAATGTTAAAAATATCATATGAATGTTCATCATGTAATATAATATCATTATATCAAAATTTCATCAAAATGGCTGCATGCTTGTCTCATCAACATACATGCTTGATATATCTTTATTTCACTACCTGAAATGAACCTGTTGACAAACCTCCATGGCCATGGACATAGTCAAATAGTTTCATTTCAATTAACGGGTCAAAGATATCTACATTAATATGAAAAAAAATCCATTCATGACTTATTCTTTATATCATGTCACTTATGGTGAACCCAACATATTTCACCTCACCACGACCATATATCAACATGACTTTCATCAATACATCAAAGTAACCAATTAATGACATACATTAATAATAATTTCAAATCCAAGGACCAAATACACATTTCTATAGATAAGAATGCCCAATGACATGTAGAATTCCTATTATTGGGTTTGTTTTGATAATCTTCCATCCTGAAAATTATCATGTATGAACGTCATGAGAAAAAATATGAATGGCTTATATGATTCTTAACACATGATAGTCAATCATCACTTATGTCCCCTAAAATTTATTTCATCCATTTCATAGGACAAATGTTTATGAATATTGTTGTAGCACTACATTGTTCTCATTTTGGTGAGGAACTATTATAACCTTTTAATGTGACTAATGCTTGACATTATTACATTAAAGTTATGAATAACACTTCAAGATTATCATTATGGCGGGTAACTGTTATTATCTTTCAATATGAAGAATACTATTATCACATTGATGTTATGAATAAGAACACACATATTGTGAAAATATATTTATAAATATTTAGGTTTTTGAATATATATGTAATTGAAAGTATAATGTAACTTGGTTTTAGGTCACTGAATCCTACATGTGCTACCCTACAGTCATTTATTTTATATGATTGTATATGGAGTGGGTGTTAATCCCCCCGATGATGAATGATTTATGATGTTATTTCAAGGGGCGCTCATCCCCCCACCCAATAATAATTGATATATGGTGGTATATAGGGTCGACATCATTCCCCTTGATGAATTATTCTATATGATGGTATATGAGGTGGGTTCTCTTACACTTGATGGTGCATCCCATGATTATTTATAATTATGTTGATATTTTGGGTGGGTGTTATGCCCCTTGACGAATTATGATATATGATGGTATTTGGGGTGAGTGTTGTTCCTCCAAATGATTATGAACATTATATATAGTGATATCAAGGGTGAGCACTACCCCCTGATGAATGATATGTGGTGATATTTCGGGTGAGTGATTATCCCCCTAATGAAAATTATATATGATGATAATCCATGGTGGGTGTCAATACCCCCCCTATGAGACTTTATATGATTTATGAATGAATTATTAGTTTCTCATGGAATCTTTTGTTATATTAAAAATTTAATGTTCACAGAGGATAACTACTTTAAGATTCTTATAGAATTCAATGTTTAGAAAGTTTATGAGTTTATGTTAAGACTTGGATGATATCACACATGAACAAATAATGATCATAATGACTGTGATCTCAAATATCATAAGCACACAGTCAAAGAATTTATGTCACGTCGATTTACATGTCATTGACAAGTAAATAATCCTATGTTATTTTCATGTGTGGTTCATGATAACAATAAACTCAATGAATATAAATCCTCTAAAATTTTGAGCAAACAAATTTTATTTTTCCTGTTGATAAAAACTATTTCAAGAAAAAATTCTCAGTACCGACAATATCGATACAAAATATTCATGTATGTCAATACATTCAAGAGTCCACTACGATTCTGGTAACAACATCATGTATAACATATCTAGAAAATAGCCTCCCTCAGAAAGTCTGTATCCACAACAACACAAATAAATGATAGTTTAATATAATTTTTAAAATGTAAATGAAATATCTATGACTAAATTTGGTGTTATATGTTTGGAAGTGTTTGTTAATATTTAATTTTATAAAATGTGATTTTATAAAATTATATGATATGAAAGATTATTTTATTAATGGAAATATATTATAAAAATTAGTAGAATGATTTTATGATTAATATGACATTTTTTGGAAATAAATTGTGTGTATTTAATTAAATATTATAAGAATGAATTTTTTGAAGTGATGTTTGTTATTTTTTAATTTTAGACAATTTATTTATGGTAATACATTACATGTATTTTTATTTTCCATTTGCTTTTTCATGTTATAGTTTGCATTTATTTGAATTTGTAGATCAAATATTTTGAGGGTAATGTCTCCCATTTGAGCGACATAGACCCATAATGTTATTCATCCACCCCTTGTATATTGGTGACAAGCATGAGATTTCATACCTGATTTTTTCATTATCTCATGCAGTTTCTAGGTAAGAATCAGTGGTGTATTTGGGATTGCAATACAATATGTGAAAAATTACATTGTGATCTTAGGTTCAATTCCATATGCCAAAGACTGCCTATTAATAGCGAGTCTATGATGATATTGTAGGGAGTGTATACCTTCATTTCATAATAATATAAAGAATAGAGGATTATACAATCAAACATACCAATACTCAACAAAATGAAAGTAATAAAGACACACAATCTATAATAGAATAAACTATCCAAAATGTCACACAAATTAGATAGACACCAAGAAGATCTCTTGTAGGAAGATCTTATACAACTCTTAATAAGAGTATAATAAAACCATGACCTGGTTTAGAGTTAGTACTAACTCAACCCCATCTCATAACTCTATCCAAGACTTCCAACTCAAAAATACAATACCAGTCCTCTGCCCTACTTGTACTCGCGATAATGAGGTTTTCTTGGATAACAATGTTCTAGGGCCTACCAAGAAGGCTATCAGTGAAACTCTGTATGCCATAACCAATGATGTCCCTATTATAACATAGTTATACAGGGAATATACAATATGATATGCTCAGAAAAAAAAATAAATAACTGTATGCAGAATACTTGTCATGACCACACGTACCATCATAGTCACCTTAGTGTGACCATACCTATTTCATCTAGTGTTCATGGTGTCTCTGAACATGTGAACATGTTACATAACTGTACCATCGGTCAAATAAGCTCCCAAGAATAATACCATAATACATCAAGAAGACATAGGGAGGGGGTGGGGAGGATTAACAATGGACACATAATACCACCATATATCATATTCAGCCGAGGGATAAGCTCTCACCCCCAATATCATTGTATATCACAATAATTGGGGGATTAGTACCCACCCCAAATAACACCATATATCATAATTATTGGGGGAATACCACCACCCCCCCAAATACCATCATATTTCATAAATCATCCGGGGGAAGTAGGACCAATCATCATATTATCATATAACATATTTCATCAGCGGAATAACACCCACCCCAGATAGTGCGTTAAATTATAAATAAACGGTTTCGGGGTGATATTGTACCATTTAGGGGAATAACACCCACCTCAGGGATGGTTTTAGGAGTATTGAAATTTCCTATTGTGGTTGATCTTGACCTCAGGGATGTTTTTAGGAGAAGTGAAAGCGATTATCGAGGTCGATCTCGACTTAGTAAATGTCGGATGCAATGAATTATTTTCATATTGTACATGACATTTACCAATAAAATATCAACACAAATGGACACCAATACCAAGAGAAAATGTTCACGTTAAAATTATAAGTAATTTAATTAAATTCGAGAAATATTACATTGTTCTTGAGATCATTCTTCATTGTAGATGTTGATCGCCCAAAACCCTTTTAGGTAATTGTCATTGCACTTTTAGGATTCAAGAGCAGAGTCACTGTAGAGGTGACCCAAAGATGATCATATGATCTCTAAATGACACCGTTGAATCATCTGGTTCTAGTACAGTCAATTGATCATCGTGAGTTCTGCCCAATGATTCTCAATTTACCTCTCTTAGAATGTATTAGAGGTCTATTTATAGACTTAGTGTTAGAGTTTGTAATTTAATTAATTGCACAATTTCCCTTATTAAAATGTTATAACTATGTCTAACCCCATACCATGTAGGAAAATATTATTTTTATTTTTATTCCATAGCTTGCACTGATATGATGATGAATATTATTTTACTAGATTTCAAATTAATATTTATCACTAGTCACAATCATGGTCCACTAGTCAACTTTTGTTGAATACATGAATAAATTAAATATTTATTAATTCAATAAATAAATAAATAAATATTTTATATCCGTGTAGCAATTATCTTGAGAATAAATATTTATTTAATTTATGAAATTATTAATCCTAACTAAAATTATTACTAAGTATTGAGAATAAATTTTTTCTAATAATTAAATTCAAATAACATATAATTGAGATCAAAATAAATACTTAGTATGTGACCTTTTAGGATTATTTCTTATCAACATTAGGTGATCTTGCCAAATTATCAAGATTATTATCTATAAATGGGCTGGGTAACTAAAATAAAGAAGCTAACATCACAACATTGACAACCACAGACGATCCCTCATAGTATAATATAATCTATTTGTCACAATATGTAATCAAGCATGTTTCACAATAGTGTCATCAACAAGGACTATTTGAAATAAACTAGGTACACTATGACCATGTGATTTAATATGAGAGTTATATTTCAATCAGATGAATGAGATATGAACTTTTTTTAAAATGGAATACAAATTCTTCATCGAAATAATAATTAAAAAAATGTCATTTGTGACACACCCAACATAACCAACTTCACACCGAACTGTTATCGTTATAGTTTATGACAATACATTTCTATGTGAATGTGTCATGACATGAATTAATAATAATATTAGAGTTTAACGAGAAATACACATGCTCGCTGATAGGAATCTCCAATGACACATAAACATGTGGAATTCTTATTATCGGTCCTATTTTCATAATCTCCAGTTTTGTCAATTACCAAGTACAAACTTAATGAAAAGAAATATCAACTATTTATGAGCACTCGCACTTGAAAACATGTTATGTGGTGCTCTATAATAGAATGTTATCCGATCATAGAACTAGGTTTAAGAATATCCTCATTGAATTTCAAGGTTCTCATCATAACAAGAGACTGCTATAACCTTTTTCAATGCGACATATACTCTACGATATTATTATATTAAATTCATGAAGAACAACGAACAGTATGCAATATTTTATTTAAATAATATTCCCCTCATTAAATATACATGGGATCCAATGTACAAAAACATTGTTTTAGAACACTAACTCCAACATTTAGATACCCTCATATATCACAATTCATTATGGGAACAACGTCCACCGTATAAACCACCATACATCACAAATCATTGGTGGGGTGGGTGAGCTCCCACATTGGGGGGATTAGCACATGTTGGAGTTGGTTCCTTAAAACAAGTTATTTTTTACTTTCGATTAAGTTTTTATTCAATGATCTAAATATTTATAAATATATATTGACAAAATGAGTGTTCTATTTCATAACATCATTGAGATCTAATTTTTACATCGAAATGTTATAACAGATTCCCTCTATAATGTTAACCCAAAAGTTCTTTGATAATATTCTTAAAACATTTGTCCTACAGTCTGGATGTGATCTACTTAAGGGGAAATAAATGATGTTTGTCTGTCAGGGGTTGGGGTCTTATAAGGCATTGAGACTTCTTCTCATGTAGTTCACACATGGTAGCTAAAAAATGAAAAGTTACGAGGATAGGCCCACAAATTAGAATTTCACATGTTAAATGTATCATTTGACATTCTTGTGCACATACGTGTGTATTGGTACTTAAATTTAGATTATAATTAATGTATATTATTAATTTGGTGCGTTGATGTATTGATGAAAAAATGTGATGAGCGGTGAAGTATGATATGTTGGCTGCATCATAATTTATATGACATTAATGAATAATTAAAAAAAGGATTTATTCCTTTCAATGTAATGAATGTAGTTATCTCTTAACCATTGATAAAAATGGAACTATTTGACCAAGTCTATGGCCATAGCATTTAGTCAAGGAATTCAATTCATGTAGTCAAAGAAAGATATATAAAGCATATATGATAATGACACAAGTATGTAATTGATAAAATATAAAGATAAAATGATTATATTGCACGTTAATAATTCATATGAGATTGTTATTGTTACGATATTAACTGTTATCTATGGATTACTTAACATGTTTCTAGACTCTAATCTTAGACTATATGTCAGCTCGTCTATTGTCACCATGAAAAAAGCATCTAGGGTCATGTACTAAGTGCATCCAGAATGTTTGTTAAATTCAATTTCAATTTAATATTAGAAGAAATTTTATTTTCATGACTAGATAATAATAATTTTTCAGGTTATATTGATCACATAGATTCAATCACCAATTATTATTATTTTTAATATTTTTGGAATATATGTGAGTGGAATATTAAATAAATTTTTATTTTCCAATTAGTGAACATTATATTTATTTATTTATTAAATGAATAATATAAAGATATTTATTTATTTAAGTAAATATTTATTATTCAAGGTATTTTAAATGTCGGGGAAGAATGACATGCCATGTTAAGGGTTCATATGAAATGATATATTTCATTTAATATCATTTAAATATATATTGATTTATTTATTTAACAAATGATATTTAAATATTTACATGTTTTCATGTCATGGTGTATAATATTAATAATAATATTATTATTATTATTTTATATGAGGTTTATTTAGTGTCAAAAATTTGATTAGGGCCACTGTGAATTTATTTTTTGTCTATATCCCTAAGCATATTAACTCAATTAAATCATTTTCTAATTGTGTGGTTTTGTTCTACACAACACTATTCTCGGAAGATAATTTTCATAATGCTCTAGAGAGAACCTCTCAAGAACACTCTTAATAACAAGAGACAATCAACCCCCTCCCTATCTAGACCAAGAGAACCAGAAATAATCTCTCAAGACCTAAGATATTCTTGTCCTGATCAATAAAAAATGATGCAATGTGCTTGGTTCATCAATTCTAGCACTCAGAGATAAAATGATAATGTTCTGAGGTTTGTAGAGAACGTGTGGATACATTTTTTGTATTATTTATCACAACAATGACTTGAAAAGATAATCTAAATTCATTAAATTGGAATAATTACCAATCCCAAGTCTTTTTTATTATATTAATCAATTATAAATTATGTGTTAACATATCATCTCTTTGAATATTCAGGGGATGCATTCATCTAGTTCCAAAGATTTTATCCAAAAAAATCGACAAAAAACAATGCACGAGCATGGGCCCAATCCTTCTGTTGGGCCCTAATGATGTTTTCATAGTGAGTTGTCTCTTGATGGCTTTCCCCTAGTTGATTACATAGAACCAAACACAATTTATGATGTTCAAGAACGTCATGATTTAATTCTAGGAAATGATTTACATGGAGGTGATGATACTGACTCATTTATCAAAAGGATTACTCATCCAACATAGATGATGAGGTGGAACTTGGATTGCTCCAAAATAATTGGGGCAAGGTACGCATGCGAAAATCTATAGTGACTCTTGTGGAAGGAGTGGTAGACACAAAGAATGGTGATTGTGTAGGTCCGGCGGTAAATCCTTATTCCCTATAGCGTGAACATTGTATGAAAATATTCGAACCTTCAACAAATTGGCTTTATGAAATTCATACATAGAATAAATGGATACGTGAACAAAAATAGCTTTGTGGATTGTCTCTACAGATTCCTACACACGAATTGGCTACATGATCCTTGCAAATCAGCTACGTGAATGAAAAGGCTACGTGATTTCCAAATTCAGCAACATCGATCATTTGGCTACATGGATTCCCTATCAGCTAAATGATTTTACTATGTAACAGAAATGGAAATGTGAATGCCATACAATGAGAAATTGCTACATGAAACGCCTAGGTGAACTGCCCTTTGAAAATATGGCTATGTGGCTCAAATGTGCACGTGATTCTGCCCTTTGTGAATTTGGGTATGTGGATCTAGAAACCATTCAACCTGGAATAGAACAACCTCAAAAAACCTCCATCCCTTCTCATAAAATCCTATTTTCATCATGGAATGTCATACCATGATATATAAAACCATAAAAACCAGATCAAACTTCGTCTGACATGCAATAATGTTTTCAACAAAGAAAACACAATCGGCACGGGCATTCCATTCATAGAACTACTGAAGATAACCATTGCAACCCATGAAAACAATCTCACTCAGTCATCCCTTTTCAAATATGTATAGTGAAGATACTTATTAGTGATATAATAAAACATAGATGTCTTACTCGGGATATTTAAAGGCCACTTCACTCTCACCCTTCATCATGAAAACTTGTAAAACACAACAATGATCCTATAGAGTAACTCAATTTCTCTCTGAACTCTCTGCCATGCGTCAATGGGTTTCTCCTTTGCGGTTATCATCAATCATAAAACAACTCGGTCGTTTGGGGCCAATTTACACCCACATTTTTACAGGGAATTCTATTTCCATGATGGATGACACTAATAGGATTGCATGTATGGTTTAGCTTTCATAGATAAGTGGCTTGTTGTTAGATACCGAATCCTGTGTCCTCATTATTCTATACCCGAACTAGGATATGGTTTCACTTATTTCAAACACTCTTCACATCAACTATAACTCACCAACCATCATCCAAGAACACCTATTGAACATTTTACAACCAATAAAATAATTTAGCACCTGGGTTCTTCAATATTACCTTCAGAACTGGGGTCCATCAGTTTATGTGACAGACTACCACTTCACGAAATGTTGTGATTCATTTTTTATATTTGGATCACATGGATGATGTATGAAAGTTTATTAAAAAAAATATGATATTTATGATATAATAATCATTATGGAAAGTTAAAATAACACCTACCTAACTTCCATCATGATCATTGAAAATGGAATCTTTACACATGCGTACTGTCATGACCCAACCCGACAAGGAACCACATGTCAATATGAAAATCCAACCTCCAAAAGGCTAGTGTCTAAAAACTATCATTTAGTAGACATATCCCAAAAATGGGAGGCATTATCCTAAAGGATATGTACTCACACACCCATCTCCAAACCCACATGATGTTGAAATTTAAAAAAACTAAAACAATGCTTGCATACATCTAAGACCCCAGTACAAAGTATGGTTGTAAAAGTACCAAAAATTAAAAGGGGGCCAAATACCTTCCTAACCAACAATAGTAAAGAATATAATCTGCTTCAAGGGTGAGGAATATGAAAAATTCAATATCTTGGTAAAACACCTCGGTCTGACAAGCTCTAGATTTGCTCCACCCACTCCCTCTTCTTCAAGGACACCGTCAAAAGGGCCATCGTCTTCATTAGACACGACATGTGTGGCAAAATTCATGTAAGGGTGAGTATAAATATGCACATTAGGACACCTCGAAAACATTAAACACAAAACATAATGTATAGTCGGCCTCATAAAATATATAACAATCAATGAATAACAGAAACACCATGATATACTGAGAAAAGAAACCATGCCAATAAGCGTTCAGAACCCACTATCACCCACATTATTTTTCTCGATGCGGCGCTCATTCTGGGAGAATTCACTCCCCGATCCATGCTATCATCGGAGACACTAAACAAGAGGTCTAGGACATTGGGCTCTGTCCATGGAGGCTCAGTGCTCTAAGAACCTGATGAAAATATAGGGGGTCACACCCATAGTTTTTGGGGGATAAAATGAATGATATCTGGTTCAACCCGCTATATATGGGATTGTATGCCAATTATTGATCA
The DNA here is from genome assembly GCA_963277665.1 of Viscum album. Classification (NCBI taxonomy): domain Eukaryota; kingdom Viridiplantae; phylum Streptophyta; class Magnoliopsida; order Santalales; family Viscaceae; genus Viscum; species Viscum album. The sequence goes on along the minus strand of OY728151.1, from coordinate 2,026,829,690 downwards.
AAGGATGATAGATGATTGCACTCCAGTCTCACAGACTGACCACAACTCTATTTGAGACTCGAAATCTAGAGGGTATCACAATACTATGATTTGGATGTAATGTCGCATTGTATCCTCAAGGTAAAGGACCAATGGAAACACACTAAATTTCCACTAGTCTAAACAAAGAAAACGAAGAGACTCAAGAATTCATGAAGGGGGTACACGACGTGTCCAACAATCCCCATGCCTGACACTGTAGAAGAGCCTCACAAGACATGTAGTCCATGTACAATATGTGTAGGAGTACTAATTGTGTAGAGGAACGATATCCTGCTTGTGTAGCCAGGCTGTGTCTGTTTCTAGTTATTTTGTATGTGTACCGGCACATGTACTCAAACGTGTGTTCATGTAAAAGTACACGGTGTGTCATCAGAATATTTTCTTTTACTCAAGTCCATGTACTATCTAAATTACACGCTGAGTCACATGGAAGGGGTCAACATCGTTTGATCCTTATCTCTAGATGAATCCCTAGAACCGTATCCAGGGGGCCCATGATGTGTAATTCGATGTATACGTCATGGTGATTGAAAATATCCAAATCTAATGGGATCACATTCACATCATCCTACATGTTACTAGAACCACCACCTTCATTGGAACTTTTAGATCAGGGTTTGTCTAGTCCTTTCCAACACAGATTGACAATGAACCATACTCAAACCCCCTTAGAATTCAAACAGTCGAGCTGTTACGCCAAAAAACGAACGTGAAACGGTCAAATACATGTTATTCGTCGAACAGTGGGCCAAAAGAAAAATTCCCATGATGATCATGCAAAGAATGAAGGAAGAAATCCATAAGATATAAGAGAGGAATGAAACTCATTTATTTTTCATTTGGCATGGATTCGTTATTGTAGAAAAAATGAACGAGGTGGGTCAAATCCAATGTCCAAAATAAAAAATTTTATCAAATAAAATCTACCAACGATGGGAAAATCAATTCTGTTTGTGGAATTAATCTGTGTTTTCTCATGATTAATCAACGTGATGAAAATCATAATGCAAAACGTCTTACCTGGATTTTGGATCGATCGTTGAAGAAAAACTATTTTATTGTTGTTGTTGATGAGATCCTCCAAATTCGTTCGTGCAACGATCCATGATCTGATCTTGATATGTGGTCGTTCGCCTGGAACGTTTTCCACCAATGACTCCTAGGTCTCTAGGGTTTAACGGCCAACCCTGAGACAAATTTCATTGCTATAATTTTAAAGAAAAGTCGATGTGTTAATAACAGAACAACATAAAATAATTATTTAATTTTTTTCTTTTAATTTCATCCATGATTTTTTTTCCACAAACTAGTAGTACCGACAAAGGTGATATCACGCTTTGGTTAAAACCAACATTATATAATATTACATAATACACATGGAGAACATGATAATACTAACAACATTTTATTATATTAATTTAAAAATTAAATTTTGAGGTTAAATATAACCATATGATTTGAAATTATTACAATGGGACAAGAAATGGAAAATATGATTATAATAATTTGAAAATTTGTATCTTCTTGATCCCTCAGAATAATTGTACACACGAACAATGCAGAATTGAAGAAGAATATTAGTAATGAAAAATGCATTTTGAAGATCAATATATATATATATATATACATATATCCTTGAGAGAAAATAGAAGAGAATGAATAATGCATAAAATATGAGGTATTTATAGAAAGTAAAGATCTCATATGACTGTTACTATTATGACTATTGGAATAGTAATATCATCATTAGAAAAATAATATGGTCATTAAGAATAGTAACATATATTTTAGAATAGTATCCTCATATATGGTAATAAAACATATTTATATCATTATATAAGTAAATAAATGGTTTAAATGATAAAATAAGTGTATATTATTGTAAAACATAAATTTTTTTATTTTCTTTTTGATAAAAAATATAAATAATTAAAAGAAATATTATTTTCATTAAACGAGTCTATAAATTTATATTATGTTGTATTATATTGATAATAAAATATAATGAGACAATACGTAATTTCTCAAAAGGGTTCGAAAATTGATCGTCATATTAAATATGATATTTTTTCAAATAAGTAATAAATTTATTTTGAAAATAAATTTCTCAGCTTTAGAATATTATTTTCATAAAATGAATTTCATTTTTTGAATCTACATGTCAATAGTTAGGGTTAATTATTGATATTTATATAAAATATTAGTTTTGGTCAATAATATAATACAAAAAATAAGATATTTTACATTATAGGATAAATACATGAATTTTTGAGTCCTGCATAATGTAAGAGGCCGTTAGTCTGAATTCAGATGCACCATTTACTGTATATCATCATAAGATTCATCACTATTGGTAGTCTTGTTCCAAATATATAATCTAATGATTATAATATTCAACAACACCTTTTCCTTTATAAATATCAACCTTCTCCTCATATATTTTAAGCGTTAGAGATTGCCACATTTCTGTCTAATTCTCTTCAAAATCGTCTCACCCATGTTCTAGTGCTATTAGTCTAACTAAATACCATCTCAAAGAGGTATAAGTGGTACCCTAAGAAGGGAACCAAAGGAAATGGTCAAATTCTCGACTAACCTCTTTCAATTTTATTCTTCATTCTACCACCCCCATATGTTCTCTATCTACCTAAACATAATAGTACATTAAATACGCTGTTATGTTTTTATTATAGTGTAATATTTATCTTATACTCTACCTTATTTTTCTTATGAAATGAAAACTTTTTTACAATATGGTTGGTTAAACACCTCCATGAATAATGTGCTTTATTCTTGACAATCACCTTTAGTGTTGATTATTGAATCAATATAATGATAAAATATTATTATAATAAATATATTATAACATATTTCAAGTACTGGTTTTCATGAAGTTACATATATGTTTGGATACTACAAGTGGATGTTGCTCTGACACATTCATACCTTGAGGTAATAACCCTGAAAAAGACGCATTGGGTATTAAAACAATCATCACCCGATTCATGACAAAGAAACATTTTTGCACACATTGTTTGACACACTCAGGGAATATACATTGGGAAATTCACATACATTCAATGAAAAAGTGTGGAGGACTCAAATAGATTGTTGGGTTAGAAAACTAATCAAGAAATTACCATGTATAACCTAGATTGAAACCTACAGACTCATAAGATATGATTTACATATCATATATACGTTATTCTTTCAGTGAACATAGTTTCCCTTTTCATATGTTTTTTAGTTTATTTATTCTCATCGCTATATTTATTTTTGATATATCAAATGACTAGAACATGATTAAAATAGTGAAAGGTGCACCCATTATCAATTAATGTCCTTCGAACATTTTATATGATTATAATTTTGTGGATTATTTAATATCATGAAGTTTTAGTGGAACTATTCAAACACCACCCCAAAACATAATAGTTGAGCTATCTGTGAGAACCACAAACATAAAAATTGTTACATCCCATGTTTATAACTCGTCCATACTCGATGTTTTTCGATTGAACCTCCCAAAAAATATTATCATTCTTTAGTGGAATATGATTCTATATTGGGCATGTATTGGATGTCTTTATATAATATAAACATTAATTTTCAGGAGAGGTAGATTTCTCTTCGCATTCAGAGTCATCCTTTTTTTCTGTAAATGTGTGTAAGGATGATTAATCTCCCTTGATATCTAGATCTCAAATGTGGATATTATTTTCTTATGAGAAAACATATACAACTCAAATGATTGAGATCTGAGAGAGAATCATGATTGAATACGTTATTATTGAGAGGTTGGGTTCTCAATTGAATTTATATTTCATTCTATTCTCATATCCATGACTCCCTACAGAAAGTCCACTAATGATTTTGAAGAACTGGAGAAGCAGTTATAAGAGTGTTGAAATGAAAATTGTACCTAACAACGAGGTAGGATGATTTATTTATAGATGATACATGGTGTACACTAGATAACAAGGCCTACATGGGACATGAATATTAAAAATATTTTAAAATATATAATACTCTTTAACAGTCCCTCTCATGCTGGGGCAGATATATATATCATGCCCAACTTATTACACAAAAATTGTACACGTGGTCCAAACAGTTTATGTGAGAACATATGTAAGTTGAATAGAGGTGATAACATGATCTAAGGTTATCTTTTTCTTGTAAAATATTTTTTTTAATGAAGTTACAATCAACATAAATATGATTTGTATGCTCATGAAATACTGGATTTGTGGAAATCTTGATTGCACCTTGATTGTCACACCAGATATGTTGTGGTTTCTAGATATTATAGCCAATTCCCTTTAAAATTTGATGTACCTAAATAATCTCTACAGTCACACATTCCATGACACAGTACTCCGACTCCACACTTGATCATGAGATAACCTTATGCTTCTGGCTTCTTCATGAGATCAAAATTTTTCTATCAAATATTGCAATACCAGACATATATCACCTAAAAGAGACATCTGAAATAATCCATATAACAAAATTCATAAATATCTATTTGTCCATGATCATAATATATAATACCTAAACATGATTCCTTCACACATCTAACAATGTGAAAAACATCTCCCTAATGCGTTTTTCTTGTGGATTCTATATACAGTATCACTTTGATAACAACACAAGCAATATTGGGTCGAATCATCTTCAATTACATAAGCTTCCCAACATCTTTTGGGAGAATAAAACATCTCACTATTGATATGAAGTTACTTTTCTTCAGGTTTGAGGGGTTAGTTAACTGAGTTGTCTTGAGTTATTCTATTCTTATACAGTAGATCAAGAACATACATTCTCTGAGATAGGAAAATTTCATTGCATCTAAAGACCTTAATCACTAATAAATATCATAGTGGACCCGTGTCCTTTGTGTGATAATTTTGATGAAGGATTTGAGTTGATCAACGTCAGCATCATCACTGTCATTAATGAAAATATCACCCACATAGACTATCAAAATAATGCATCATTATGTAGAATGAAGATAGAACATAGAAGAATCCTTTATGGTTTTACACATGTTAATGCTAAGCACAACGGTGAAAAAACAATCGAACCAGGCATGAGGTGACTGGATGAGGACAAAAAATGATCGACAAAGGCAAAAAAAATTTGAAGACACTTTATGAGAAACAATACCCAATGGTTTCCCTATATAAACTTTTTTATCAATAAATCCATGAAGAAAAATATTTGTTACATCTAGTTGGTGGAGAGGGTAGTGATAATCGGACCGATGTCATCGTGGCCATGGGAGTGAAGGTGGAAAGTAATCAATGTCATTTTCTCATAATTTTTTAAAACAATTGTTTTTTGAGATGATTAAGGGACCCGTCGTCCTTGACGCGCATGGTATAGATTCATTTTCAACCAACAACTTATTTATCTGTAAAGAGATCGACAAGATCTAATGTATAGTTGGTTTTCATGGTCTGAAGTTCATCCTGCCTAGCCTTTAGCCAGTATGGATGAGATTTTTCATCACCAAATATTCATGGTGTTGAATTAGCAGTGAGTGTCACAATAGTGCAAGAGGTAGCCAAGGATAATCCATAATAAGAGGGTAAATAATTGTGATTTTTCTATCACAATAGTGCGAGAGGTATCCAAGGATAATCCCTAAAATAAGGTAATGAATTGAGATTTTTCTAACAAGAGTGTTAAAATTTGTGAAGGGAAACACGTAACTCCAGTGATGTATGGCCAGAAGTCGACGAGTCATTGGATGCAGTAGCAGCATCAGGCTCTATGGTGGTAGTTATTCAAGGGTGGCAAGAGTTTACTTGTCATAAATCGGATACAATGACATCAGGAGGAAGAATTTTTGGTGATGGATTAATAGAATGGTGTAATGTTATGTCTAAATGAGGAATAAAAGGAGATTTTGGGAAATATGTAATAGAATAAATTGAGGATTTGATGAAGGAAATGCCAATGAATGTTACTTAAAAGAGAAAGAACAACCACTATTAGATGGCAATGGTAACTTTCTGCATGACTGTTTTATTGGGGTGTATCGGGACTAGATGTTTGATGGAGAATTTCATAGTCATCCATAAAGGAAATGAATGGGGGAAAAAATACTTGTGACCATTTTCGGAGCTCAAACAAAAAAGGATAGTGGAAAAATGAGTTTGGACTTCATGATAAATGGATCGAAACAAAATAAAAATTTCTGAATGAATTTGCAACAAATAAACCCATGTCATTTTTGAAAAATCATCGATGAAGGTGATAAAATAATGATAACCAAGTTTACATGGATTATTATTGATCCCTCATATGTTTGAATTAACTAATGAAAAGTTACTAGATGTACAAGTAATCACCATAAGGACATAAGTGACCTGATGATGTTTGGTATAATTGATGGATTCACATTCAAAAGGAGAAACATGAAGAAAATACAGAAAAAGTGACTGAAGAATAGGATCAGGTGGATGAGAGAGGTGATAATGAAGGTGCAAGAAATGATTAGAGATGACATGTTAGGCAAGAGCCGAGGCCGAGATGAGCATGTACACAACACCCTGAAGATGGCCACTACGAAGCACCTGAGTCATCAATTGATCTTGAAACTGATGTAGGTGAGAAAATGACTTGAAATATAAGTCAACTACAAGTTTATTAATAAAATACAAGTTAATAATAGCTCTAGTTAATGTCGACTTATAGTATCGAATAATTCATGTATTCCTATTGAAATGATCTGAGGCATAAGAGTCAAGAACCCATGTGGTGGATCGTTGAGTTAAATAAGCAGCATGTGAATCATCATGATCAATAACCACACTAGATGAAGTAACAGAACATCGAGACTGGAGATACCGATACTCATATTCAGAGAGATAAATAGTATTACGGGTGTTATCCAGAGGAACTGGGGTTATAATGACATCTTGTGCTGATCAAGAGCATTCGGGAACAGGAGAAACATCCAGACGACCATGCAGATGCCCAAACATTTCAATTATGTGATAGTTTTTATCTCTATGTCTGCAATGTTTGTGGAAATTTTTCGTAATTGACACCCAACTATCCAAGTTGAATTTTATGGGAGTACTCTTTTTATGGACCAATGAATGTGAAGATATCTTTAAGGAATTAAAAAAGTATTTTCACTACACCTATCCTCACACAGCCTTAATATGGAGAACATTTCATGTTTTAAAAAGATAATTTAAAGGAGTTCTTGGGCTTTGTACTATTAAAAAATGATAAAGTGATAGTATACACCGTAAGGAAGTTGAAGATTAATAAGTATAAGTACCAAGTGAATGATCCATAGATGGCTGTAGTGGTCTTCACATTGAATAATTGGAGGCACTAATCATGGGGAGAGGTGATAATTTTATATGGATCATAAGACTCTCAAATATATATTCACACAAGAGATTAATATGTTCCAATAAAGATGGTTAGAGTTAATCATGGACTATGACTGATTTATCCACTATCATCCTAGGAAATAAAATAAAGTGTTAGATTCTCTAAGTACATGGATTCAATAACATTATCATGGATGAGAATCTAGAAGGATCAAATATTCTTATATTTGCAATGTATGGACATAGGGATCATAATGGATGATAAATCATCATTCATTACTCAAATTTATTATCAACCATTCATTCAAGTGAAGTCAAAGGTTGTTCAAAGTGATGATATAGAAATAAAGAAGAATGTGAAAGATATAAGATCAGTGAAATCCTTGGAGTTTAAAATTGATGAATGTGTTGAATGATTTGGGTCTGGACTATGTATACAATCAAATCCTGAGATAAAGGAGCAGTTGAATGATGAAAATAGCATGACATTCTCCATTCACCATGGGAGAATGATGTATCAAGATCTCAAAAGCACAATTGGTGGGGAAATATGAATAAAAAATGTAGAATACACATTAAAATGTTTGGTATGACAATAGGGGAAGTCCTAGAGGTAAAAGACCTAGGGGAATGATTCCATTATCACAATTCATACAAAGACATAAAGTGGAAATAATTCTATATCAGTTTTGGTGGATAGTATTACAAATACATATTTCATTGAAATTTGAGAGGACTTCTCACTTGATCAACTTGAATGGTTATACATCAGAGTTTTTCATAGGCTGCATAGATGATCACTATAGATTATATATTATCGAGATCTGATATTTACATCTAAGATCTTTAAAAGTGTATTAAATTATTATAACACGAAATTGAAAAATAATATGGCTTATCACCCCAAACTGATGACCAATCTGAGTGGACTATCCATACATTTGAATACATGCTGAGAGTATGCTCGATGTGTTAGGTTACAAAACTAACAGTATATCTTGCGGAAGAATTTAATTGGTATGAAGTGAAAAACAACAATATATTCATAGTTTCCAAAATAAATGAGACAGAAATATAGTTGGAAGGAGGAATAAGAAGGAGAAGGAGAAGAAAAGATGTGAATAAGAACACCACTCCCTGAATCCCAAGTCGAACCTCTCAAGATTTACCCCTACCGCCAAGCATAAATATTCAGAACGAATACTGTGTCCCTCTCCCTACTATTGTCCTTTATTTAATACACTAAACACTCCTAACAAACATGCCAATAACTAATCATGAAAATGGAAACAATACCCTTAGGTTGTCCATTTTTACCTTCCCTTACAATACAACTCACACCCACACACAACAGCCATAACAACCTACTGCTCATGTACAACAAGCCCCAACCACTCACAGCCAGCCTACACCCATCATCATAAGCATGATCATGCCCCACTGTCCTATCAATTCACCATGCTGAAAAACCACCTTTTCATTGAGTTGAAAATATGGATAAACTATGACAATCAAATTTTGTAAGATATATCCCCTTGAATGATTGTGCACACCTATTTTCCAGTGAGATCAGAAAAGGGTATCTCCAACCTGCAGCCATGAAAAAAACATTTCTTACAATTTTGTGTCATAACATCAACTAAAGAAATTTCTGTTGTTGCACTAATAAATACCCCAACTTCAATTTCCACGTCATTATGGTGAATTGAGTCCTCCTGTAAATGTTCAGCAACGACAACAACTATCCACACATAAAAGCCAACATTATGAATAAACTGCTAGCAACATAAGCCGACATTCTATAACCCATTCAGAAATGACTTTATGGTCAGATGTTTATCCTCAAATAGTGGCATGTGTTCATCAATGTTTCTATGAAGCAACTGTGTTTTGTGAACATTTGAAACATTACCTTCACCTTAAACCTAGCTGCCTAATGAATTAGATGAAAAACATCTTGATCTCACCCCCTCCATCTGTTTAGAACTGGTTTGTTTCTCCTTGAAATTTAGATTGTTTACAGACCTCTATTTTCCATAGGGAGGAAGCCAGAATCGAAATGATCCAGTGTGAATATTTTCACAAGAAAAATCCCTTCATGAAAATTTTCCCTCATTCTGTAACTTTGTTATCAGTTCAATGGTTCTATTTCAAAATTATTGTACATAGAGATATGATTTAAAATATTTATCCAAGGTGTCATAACTCTATCCTCTTTCCCAAGATCCCCTTGTAGCCCAAACCATAGGGAACTGTTGGTTTGGATGCAAGGTGAGAAGTAAGAAAAATATAAAAATGTGATTGAAATGGATCATTTTCACCCTTTCCTAGCCTATTTTCATTTTCATCCTTCCCATCGACAAATCCACATGGCTGAAATGTAGCACTTAGATCATGAAAACAACCCCATGTGATGCCAAAATATTCATATCCATATCATACAGCAGTATAACAGTCACCAAACCAATAGTACAGTCTGCCCATCACTTCATCGAGAATGATGAGGTGCGAAATGAAAATTAAAATGACTTCCTACTGAATCCGAACAGTAACGAGTCATTTCTGGAGCTACTATCCCTAAAACAATCAATAAACACCAATATAACCATTTTTCTCTGATTAATGAATTATTCTGCCAAACACTAAACTGTTTCGATGAAAACATTAACATGTTTGGATCTACAAACTCTAGTTCAACCATTATTGTTCCATCCAAACCAAAATTAATAACTTCTACTTGTGTATATATTCTTTACTTGACACTCAAGAAGAACTCCTTTGAAGATTCACTCAAAACGCCATCTATATTAACTTTGTGACCAATATTTTATACTCCTCAGTAATGTACAATAATTATAGATGCATCTCCATGTAGAGCTAGAGAGGAATCAATGTTGGCACCAGTTTCATAAACAACTTGCTCACACTTCCTCCAGTACAAATCTTTCTGGTTCAATTCAACCTGATATAGAACATCCACCAACTCCTATGAATGTTTAGTCGCATCGTCAGTATAGCCCGAAACACTCGCCATTATGTAATATTCACTAATTGAGATTTCCTGCATGAAATCATGAAAGAGTTATACAACATCAATATCAAAATATCTTGATGTAGTTGAGATACTTCCTCCAACATCTGGCAGCCTAGACTCATTACTCATACCTCTATGCAAGTTATAAGAACTCAAAGTATATATATTCTCACATTGGACTTCTTCAGGGAATTTAAAATATGAGTCAAACTTGTCAAAATCTATAATGTTTCCCCCTCCAGAACAAGTTGAAAACACCTACAGTTAATTCCTCCATTGCAATTTGTTCCACCTCCCCATCACTTCATTCATCAGATCATGTACCGGACTTGTTCTTGTCCTCGCTGCACATAATGAATAGATTGAACACCTCTAACGTAGGCTGTATATGCATATCATTTGTTAGATAACCTTGTGTCACTTGAACATGCATTGGATGAACTACAACGTTGCCAAGATTTAGTGCAGCTGGAACAAGTTTCTCCCTACTATAACCATACTCTATAAGTGCTGACTTCAACGGCTCCCAATTCGAACCCAGATCTACCCTTAGCCAAGTCATGAACCAATAGTGTGCTTTTCATAATGTGAAGATGTTCCCAATGTATTTTCACATATTCTACCCCCCAATTAATCATGATGTATCTTTATTCTTTGTTGATCAACCCAAGGGGATTCTCTCATGAAAAATACCACTCTTGGCACCTTGTTAGATAGAAAACCCCAATAGAAACCTCCTCTTGCAGGCCCCTTTCAACGATCGATCTTAAACATTTAGTCCTCACATCTTGGGTGTCTTACAGTAGTGTACACGTCCCATAACTGATTCAATAAAAGAAGTTAGAAAGAGAGAATATATCTTATAATTTTTTTCTATTTTTTTCATCCAATGTACAACAGCTTATATTTTCACAATGAATTCCACACAATTATCAGCTTGCACTGATCATACTCACATCAAGAGTTCCCCTATGATTTCTCCCATAGATTGCATGCACCAGAAATGATCGTGACTCTTTATTGTGATGAAGACACCATTCACCATTGATTCCCCAGTGGAGTCACCAAATGATAGGTAAAAAACCTAATAGTAAGTCATTAAACATAATTTAAGTTTTAGGAAGGGAACAAATAACAATATATTCTGTATTTTAAAAATAAATAATACAAAACTACAGTTGGAAGGAGGGATAAGGATAAGGAAGAAGCTACCAAAGAATACCACTCACTAAAGCCCAAGTTGAACCTCCCAAGGTCTACACCCTCTGCCAAGTCGAAATCTCCAGAATGCATAATGCGTCCCTCTCACTACTGCATCCCTTATTTAATACTCTTTACACTCCTAAAAACCCCATTTAAAAATAATTGAGAAAATGAAAACACTACCACTAGGATATCCATTTTTACCTACCCTTAAAATAAAACTCATACCCACACGATAACCTCACAACTATTCCCAACAACTCACAGCCATACAACATCATAAATATCACATATATTTATTATATATTGATAGTGTATGGAGGAAAAACAACTTGGTTGGGTGCCGACCACCTTTTTTGTACACATGTAATTGAAGGTGGTTGTCATAGTCTTATATATGTTTTTCTGTTCAAGTGGGATAACGACTCGAGGTTTATTCTGTAATTGTAGAATCAATTACACACTATTATCCTAGAATAATTGATCAGGGGAGAGTTCAATTTCTGTTAGAGTTAGGGGAATATGTACTGAGGTGGAGGTCTTCCTCGGGGTTACACATGGTAATATTATGGAGCCTGAGAGTCGAGGCACTGAAGAGATTTTTCCAGAGAGAGATGGTGTATGTCGAATAGAATTAAATAAAAAAATTAGGTATGAAATTCATAAATCTACTTTTTACTCTATCAACATGGTTCTTTAATTGGGTGATAATGGTAGTAGTACAAGAATAAAGTAAAATAGTTTCAACCAGATTAAAATTTTATGGCCACAAGAACGGAGAATGGAGTTACACAGCTGGAATCGACTGTGAATGGATTGAAAAATGGAGGAGATCATGGAGAGAACAGTACTTAAGATGAGATCAATGAAGGCTCTAGTAACCGCAGAAGCGTGGTTTGGATGAGACCCAATTTGATTTTTACCAATAAAAATGGATATTTCGGGATCAATAAGGCGATGAACGCCAGTCTCCATTGAATATATTTAAAGATTTAGATAATGAAGAAAGAGGCCTGAAACCTTTTTGGGGGATCTTGCACATCTTGGTTATAATTCATTTAATTTATTTCATAATAAAAAATAATATCCAGATCTTGGTTATTATTATACATTGATAATGTTGATCATCCACAATGACCTTTCCAGATTATCTCATCTCACTTGTAAGGGTCCAAACTGAAATCCATCTAGAATTGATCCACAAGTGCCCTGAGGACCTCTGATCGACACCACTGGTTCTCTGGGTTCTAGAGCGGCGAATCGAGTGTCTTGTGTCGGTCGTTCTGGATCTCTTGTTCTTCATCCTTGATGAATGCCTCTTATTATTGAGAGGGGAGAGAAGGGGATTAAAGAGTGAAATAGTTTGGCTCAACATTCACCTTTCACCAGGCATGGGGTGTGATGTATGGAAAAATAGATGTACTTTCCTATTTATATACATGGAATTTCAGTTACAATATTTAAATGCATAACAACAATTAATTACAATCATGAACTTAGAGTAAACACATGAATTTAATAATAATACCACATAATTATTTATAGTGTTCCAACTTGCACAAGACAGAATTATAAATAAAATTTTGCATCACAATATAATAGCACTGTTATATTAATTTGTACCAACTAGTTAAATTATTATTTACCATCTTGAAAATAATTATTTTACTACAGGACCTAATTTGGTCTGCTAGAACTCCACTTCGATTTATTGAACACCTGAATAAATAGATAAATAATTTATTCTCTTAAATTAATATTTTATTTAAAAACTAGTAAATAAATATTTATTAAATTTTAAAAAATAAATATATATATTATATTTAATTTATGATATAATTTTTACATGAATAAAATTTTTCCATGGTCTGGAGAATAATATGTATTTCTTTAATTAAATTCAAATATAATTTATCTGAGACCACAAAAAACACTTACTTTTGGACCCCCTAGGATTATTTTTCATTGGCATTAGGCGGGCTTGCCTAAAGTCTCAGAGTACTGTCTAGGAACGGGTCGAGGCACCCAAGAGAAAGAACGTAAAGTTGCAACAACGACAACCACATACGAACGCTCACTATGTAATATAATCTGTTTGTCACAATATCTATTCAATCAGGTTTCATGATTGTGTCATCAAATTTTATTCTTGATACATCATTCTTTGACTACCTATAATAATCTCATCGTTACACCATGACCATGTAATTTCTAGTGATAGTTTTATTTCAATCAATGTGTCGAGATATCAATTTCCATAAATGGAAGGGACAAACCCTTCCTTGACATATCCATTAAAATACATGCCACTCATGACACACCCAACGTACCCTACTTTCTGCCAAATGTCTGCATGACAGTTTTCATCAATAAATTAAAGTGCGTATGTCATGAAACGTATTAATGATAATTTTAAAATCTAAGGATCATTACACAAGCTTGAAGATAGAAATATCTGATGACAGAAAACATGCGGAATTCCAACTAGTGGTTCGGTTCTCATAATCTCCTATCGTAGTGATTACCATGTGTGAACTTCATGAGAGGAAGTCTCATCTTCTTACGAGTACTCGCACCTGATGGTCTATATGCTATGTGTTCTATTATAGAATGTCATCCAACTGCGGAACAATATTTAAGAATATTGTTATAGCATTTCAAGGTTCTCATAATAGTAGGGAACTGCCATGATATTATCAATGCAACAAATACTCTCAGATATTATTAATTCATAATCATGGAGAACAATGAAAAATATGTAAAAATACCTTAAATATCCCTGTAATCAAAGAAAAACCAGTTGGTTCTAGGACATCAAATCTTACAAATAGAATTCCAAAAAATGTTTAAGTATTGGCAGTGGCTATGAGTCAACTCAATCAGTGTATTCGAAACCAGATTGAGGGTTCTAGACAAAATTAATTAAATAGGAAAAGTATGGAAAAAGCGGAATGTGGAGAAAACATGCGATTGAGAAAAGGTGAAGATTAACTACAGGAAGGTGATGAATAGAAAACTGATAAACTAAAGAAGAAAGTACTGAACATGTAATTTTAAATGACTATATTTATAAGAGAAGATCTAGTATCCTATATTTTCATAGAAAATATATATTTCATTACACTGGGTGTGAGAAGAGAAGAAGGTCTCGATTGTAAGGCTGTGTATGGACGATGTACTTAAATACTAGATGATTTAGTTAAAATCTATTAGAACGAAGTAAAACAAGTTACAGTCAAAGAATGAACTACTTGTCCAATACAGAAGTGTTTTTGAAGAGGATACTTTTATGTATCTTAAGGAGCTGCGACAATTGTAAATAGTGGGTGTGTACATTGATGACTTTGATTGAGCAAATTTTCAGATTCTAGAAATGACAGAATTGTGGTATATGAGTATTTTCAATGGGGGGTTGAATCATTAGATATAGAGCATGATCATGACACGTGAATCAGTGACTAAGGTGAGATTAATTACTTTGTAATAGAATATCAATAATGACTTACAGGTGAAATGGATTATCAGGCAACCACTTGCACGTTCGCAACAGGGAGAAACAAGAGGTTTGGGAAATGGGTGAAACACTAATACAGTGTACGTTCTACCACCTACAGCTATAAATGAGTGAGAATAGAGAGGAGGGTTGGTTACATGATAGAAGGGAGTGTTAAAATTGTCAAAAGAAGAATATGAGGAGAGACAAGAAAATGGGATCTATTTTTCATTTGGACAGCGATTTGCACATGGACACAGATGTCCGAAAAAGGGATATAAAATCATGGAATGGTAGTGTATAGAACCTCAAGAAGTAAATGAAGAATAAGGTAATAGTACAAGTCAAGGAAAAATTGAAGGATAATTAAAAAATAGTTGGAAATGTTGGGAATAATTCTTAGTGAAGGGGAATTAATCAAAACTATCTCCAAGAAGACGATGACGATGGAATGTAAATTAGAAGGAGTTATATTATTATTACAAGTGGATAGTTGCTCTAGTCACAATTTTATCTCTATGAAATTGCTAAAATCACATAAAGTGTGGATTAGTAGTACCAAACTATTCTATATCAGAATTGGGGATGGACATCGGGTAGAGTCAAATGACATGTTTAAACATTACAATTGATTTTGGGAGACATAGATTTTGATATTAAAGCTTATATTTTTGATACATCTGGTCTAGATCTGGTTTTAGGCATATTGTTGATGGAAACCCAAGGGTATGTTACTACACACATGAAGAAGACGAAAATGGAGTATGTTTGGCAGGGTAAATAGGTATTATTTCTACGGGTGAAACGATTGATGGAAGTACCACGAGCTTTGGATGAACAGTTGCGAAAAAATATTTATGTGGGTGGTGTAGGGAATTCAACAAGAACCGGTGGGCCAAATAGATTATGAAAAAAATAGAAATTAATTCAAATAGAAGATTCAAATTTAGGGAATATTGCAGTATTGTAGGGGTATTTGAAGAACGATATTACCCTTGAATAGAGGAACAAATCACTCAATTCACCTTCTGTAGGGGTCAAATCCAATAAATATTCGACACTATAATTTAGATTTTTTTATGAAAATTGAATGAAAGAAACAGTTTCAGGAACATTTAGAGCATGGGTTTATATGACTTAGTAACAACCCCTACTCAAGTCCCATCATAATGGTGAGCAAAAAAGATAGTGGATGAAGGATGTGTGTCAACTACTGGTCTTTGAAAAAATTAACAATACGAGATCAATATCCTATACCCGTGGTTGAGAAATTGATGGATGAGTTTCATGGGGAAACATATTTTACTAATATAGATCTTAATTCTGGATTTCATCACGTCAGAATGAGGGGAGAAGATGTCAATAAATGGCTTTTTATGATTCATGAAGGACATTAGAAATTATTGGTAATGCCATTTGTATTGGTGAATGTTCCAACCAATTTCTAAGAAAAAATTAAGACAGTATTATGACCACTAGTTATAAATGGGATATTAGTTTTTTTAGGATATATTAATTTATATTAGTCAATGTAATGATCATTTAAACACTTCAATCTTTGTCGTAGATAATGAAAAACTCGAAACTATTTTCCAACAAAAAGAACTGTTCTTTTCGGAAGAGTTTTGTTAAATATTTGGGACACATTATTTCTACATAGGGAATGTCTATTGATACCATAAATATGGGTACAGTGCAACAGTGGAAAATACCAAGGAATGTAAAGGAAGGGGATTTTTGGGATTGACCTATTATTAAGGGAAATTTATTCAACATTATGGGATGATAGCATGATCTTTGACCATGTTAACCACAATAGGGGCTTATTTATTGACATAGGAAGCTCAACATGCCTTTGAAGAATTAATGTTACATATGAAAACAACCATCTTTCTAGCAATGGATGATTTTTCTAAGAATTTTGTAGTAAAATGCGATGCATTTGGGTATGGAATTGGAGTTTAAATTCTGAATGGATGACCCCTTTCTTATTTTAGCAATGCATTATCTGAAACATCATTAGTCAAGACTACGTCTGAAAAAGAGCTTATGTCTTTGGTGTTATATGTTCAGCATTTGAAGTAATACCTGTTGGGCTAGTGATTTGAAGTCCATACAGATCATCAGAGTTTAAAACACCTAATCATTCAATGTGTGGTTTCAATTGACCATCAATGCTGACATTCAAATCTATTAGGATATCATTTTGAGGTCGTATATATGGCCAGTGACCAAAACAGTGATTTGGATGCCTTATCAAACATTGTAGAGGTAGTCCATTATATAGTTATAGCAGCATCTCAGCCTACTTGGGGGGAATTACAAATTATTCGAAATGAAGTTAAACAGAATGTTCATCTACAACCAATCATCAATTCCTTACATCTTGTTACACCTAGAAAACTAGGGTATACTTATCGCAACAGTTTACATTTTAAACATAATAGATTTTTTTCCACAAAATTCTATTTGGATTCCTAAACTCCTACATTTCTTACCACTCTTCACCGACGTGGGGCAATTTGGGATATATAAAAAACATATAATGAGTTTGGGAATGGATTAGTTTGGTCCGATATGACCAAAAATGTATTGCTGCTCATACGGGAATGTATTTATTTCTAGTAGAACAAATGTGAAACCTTATGTCTAGCCAGGTTACTTCAACCACATTCAATTCCATCTTTTGTTTGGGTGGAAGTGAACATTGATTTTATATTCAGTTTACCAAAATTTCAGGGATATGAAGTTGTGTTTGTTGTGGTCAACCGATTATGTATGCCCATTTCATTGATTTAAAACTCCCATATACAATAAAGTAAATGGAAGATGATTTCATGAAATATGTTTTTAGATTATATGGTTTACCTAGTGAAATTTTTATTTATCTCTATGGCATTCCGTCTTTTTATAACATAACATTTCATTACATTTTACATACAGAGGATCTTTAATGTCTAGTGTCTTGGAAATCAGGAACATAATACATGAAAACAAGAAAAAGAATCCATTGAATAAACTAGTAAGGCTTCATAATAGGTTCATCCTATGTACAATTATAGTATCACATAACCTGGAGACATACATCATTGGAAAGGGTGAGTATAATCCTCAGTATGTAAAACAAGTGAAACAGTTGACATGTGATCTTGAGCAATATTAATAATAACATGATATAAATCATAAAGGCATGAGAAAAGGACTAATATGATTATCATAATAAAAAATAACTTGATTCATAACTTGAATATGTGGCTACAACATTTCATTTATACATTCCTAAATATATCACCAAGGTTTATCCTCGAGATGTCATATAAACTACCAAGGTTATTCAACAAGGTATAATGAAACTTGTCATATCTAGAGATTAAATTCCTTACCCAATGAATTGGAGTGCTATCAGGGTGAACCCTTAATATGTGTTTATTTTCATGTGATCCTCATATATCATCATCAAACATTTCACATATAACCCATAGAGATTAATATAAATGGGATTCATTTCAAAATTGTGACGTTTTAAGAGTGCTTAAAATTTAGATCATTATGTCATTTATAACCCATGGAAAAGGAGTGAGGGTTTTATGTATGACAAATCCAGAATCTAATAGATCAATAATTATGTCTTTATTAATAACTTTGGATATAAAAATAGATTTGGGTATTCAAAAAAATTAAAGAAGAGATTTATTGAGAAAAAGAGTGAAATTTTGAGATGAAATTTTTACAACATAACAACTATATAACATGGTTTTAGAGAACATTGAAAAGATAGGGGAAAAAAGTCACCACTCATAAATAAATCTTTATATATTAGGGGAACAAAATAAGATCATTGTATGGATATTTTAAGGAATACCCATATTAAAATGAAACATGAAATAAAATAGAAGATTTGATTTCTATTATGAGAAATTCGGCAGCCTAATGACGTCACTTAAAAATTCAGAAAACAAATTGCTGAGTGGAGAAAGGTACTATAAACAATTATAAATGAAATTTAATGTAATTATAACATATAATAACATGCCTTCAAAATTAATATATGGAAACTAGAAGACACAACATAAACGATGTCATGGATTAAAAGAGGAGGGTGAAAGATTCCCTTACCTTAAAAAGTCACTTCGATTGCTTGATGGTCAGTACCTTGGGAGGCATGAGGGAACTTTGGGAGGACTAATTTGGAGGTAAAGAGACCAGAGCCTCGTTTATGAGGAATTTGTAATTAAAAGGATGAGGAAATTATTTGGTAATTATAGGAGGAATGAAGGAACAAATCATTAATTTCCAAGGGACTCCTCATCGGTGGTATTGGAAAAACCATGGGAATGCCCATGGTATTTTCCCATGGTATTGGCCACATGGTACATGTCATATCATATATTTCTATTCATAATTAGACTAGAATTTTAACATAATTATTACATTCTTAATGATGTCATTAAACACCAGAAACTCAAAACTGTAATTTCATTATTCTCCAAAAATTCAACTATTTCAGAAAAATACCAAAAATCCTCTTTAAGCTAATGTCGATGCTCTGAATTAAAAATTAACTCCATCTTATTAAAATAATTTTCTAAATAATTTTAAATTAATTATAAAATGAAAACACTATTCACCTGAAAGAAAACCAATGCTTGACTAATAATTTTTGAAATAGATATTTACATATTTTATTGAACCACATTACCTAATCTTGGTTCCTAAATTATAGTAATACATTATTAAGTGAGATTACTATTCCATTTTGTCACATTACTATTCATAAGCGTAAAATTACTATTCATAATTTTTTAATCACTAAAAAATAATTATATCTTATTAGACTCTAAATTTCCTACTGAACAAAACTATTGAAGACAATTTTTTTAATATCATTACATATTATTAATTATTTAATGTTCACATAAATATATTAAAATATCCATTTTTCCTAAATTCAAATACATCCAATATTTATCCAGACATTTGATATTCCCAAAAATCACCATAATATGAAGAAACAATTTTATTTAGCTCAAAATATTTCACAAAGCAGCCAATTTCTCGTTACATAGCCCCTTATAACACCATCGTAGGACCAAAATTTAAGGTGTGTCAAGGTGATATAATCTTGAGGCGGCTCAGCCAGCATTGCCCGAGTGGTGACCTCTATCAACATGAACTTCTCATGTAGGAGATTCCATTCAAGATTCACTTGATGAAGTTCGACTTGGTATTAGTCGAGAGAAAATCCCAATGGTGATACATCCATCGCAAGTTCTATCATATGGGCTTCAAATGGCCTGAGTCTACTGGATGTGGCCATTTAATCATCTTTTTATATTAATTATCCAATATCACTTGTATTTATAAAAAAAAAATTGTAATGTTATGAATTTAGCTTCCAACTTTCATATTGAAAAATGATCATATAAAACTCGAAACCAAATTTTCTCATTTAAATATACTCACTTAATTAAATAAAGAATATAGTTTTGTTGTGTATAAGATAAAAACACACTATATTAGGATTCACGTATCAATAAAAAGTTCAGGTCATTACATTCACCCCCCTTATGAAATTTCATCCCCTAAATTTTACCTTGTACTCCCTAAAGAGAAAAGTTATGGGTACTTCTTCCTTATAGACTCCTCTAGTTCCAGATGGCTTCTTCGCATTTGTGGTTCCCCCACAACACATTAACAAGGTGGGTAGTCTTGTTGTGTAGAACCTTATCTCTATGATCCATGATCTCCACCTGTTTCTCCTCTTAAGAGAGGTCATGTTTTAGTTGTACCAAAATTGGATTTAATTCATTTGAAGGGTTAGGTATGTAAATATTCAAGATGGATACTTGGAAGGTATCAGGAAATTGTGATAGATTTGGAGGAATTTCAAGATGACAGGCCACTACTCCTACGTAATCAAGGATTTCATAAGGTCCAACGTACCTAGGGTCGAGATTTCCTTTCTTCCCAAACCTCATGACTCTCTTCCAAGGTGAAATTCAAAGAAAGATCATGTCACCAATATCAATCTATAAGATCCTATGATGGTTGTCAGCATAGCTCTTCCGCTGACATTGAATAGCCTTAATGTGTTGTTAGATGACATGGACTATTTCTATGATCTCTTATAAAAGATCAGGCCTAAGAAGATTTCTCTCACCAGCTTCATCCCAATAAGTAATAGATCCACATCGTTTCCCATATATAGCTTCATACAGTTCCATTTGAATGTTCGAGTAGAAGATATAGTTGTAAGGGAACTCAACAACGTGGGATGTTGATCCCATCCACATTTAAATTCCATTGAGCATATTCTCAGCATGTCCTCGAGTGTTTGCATAGTCATTTCAGACCAGCCATCATCTTATGAAACATTCACTCACCATCATTATCCCAGCACTTCTTCTATTTCATTTCCCATACATATCTTCATACGGTGCCATTAGAATGCTCGAGTTGAAGCTATTGTTGTAAGAGAACTCAAATAATAGGAAATGTTGATCCCATCCAACATTAAATTCCCTTGAGAATTTTATTATCATTTCCTCAAGTGTTTGAATAGTTATTCTTTATTGGCTATCTATTTGGGGGTGATAGGCCGTACTGAAATTCAATTCAGTGTTAAGAGCATGTTGAAGAAATCTCTATAATTTTGATGTGAACCTTGGATCACGATCAGATATGATAGAAAGTGGAACTCCTTGCATCCTTACCACTTCCTTCACATAAATCATGGAATGTTGATCAAGAGAGAAATCTTTCCAGAAAGAGATAAAATGGATAGTCTTTGTGAGACATTCCACAATAACTCATATCACATTGTTTCCTTTAGATGTTCCCAGGAGGACAGTGACAATGTCCATAGTGATATTGTCCCACTTCCTTGTTGGTATGGGAAATGGTAGCAATACCCCTTTATAAAGTTGTCATTATGCCATCAATTGCTGACATACCAAGCACCTGGATGTTTAGTCAACATTCCCCCTTTTCATATTATCCCACTAATAATGATCATGAATTTCCCTATACATTTTTTTCATTTAGGATGTACAGAGAAAGTAGATCTATGAGCTTCATCCATTAGCTAATTTATTTTCAGAATAGATAGAAGTCGTAGTCTTGTACGAAATTTCAGGACACCTTCTTCATCAATATTGAACTCAGGAAACTTTCCATCCTTCACAACTTCAAAATACTTCTATAACAAAGGATCTTTTTTCTGAGATTTCTTGATCTCCTCTAGTAATGATGGATGAAAAATAATTTTGGGATAGGGTTGATGATGCCCCTTCCCTTATAATTGCCATGTCCAGCTTTACTAGGTCATTGATAAAAGGATCTCTTTGAATTCTCATCATTGAAAGGACAAATGGGTCTTTCCTGTTTAATGCATCAGTAACATTGTTTTCTCTTTTAGAAGGATGATGTATTGAACAATCATAGTCTTTAAGAATATCCAATCGGGTATGAGTTCAATGGAGAACTCTAGATCTCTTTTTGGAGGAGGTCCACGTAATTCCTCAGGAAATACATCAACGTATTCTTGGATGTTGGGGACATTTTTATCCTTAAACTGTCATCTTCTTCTTTTTTCGTCACTGGTCAAATCCATAAAAAATATTTAGGATGTTCTTCTAAACAAAGATCAGGTTGAGATATCTACCCTTGGAGGATAACTAGGGGTTTTTCATTAAAGACTATAGAGATATCCTTACTTCTTCATTTGATCTTAGCATTATATATTGAGAGCCAGTCAATCCCTAGTTTAATGTTGAATTCCTTCATGGGAATTACTACTAGATTTACAATAAGATTGTGCTCAATAATGTAAAAACTAGAGTTTCTAAACACTGACAATGATTGGATAATCCCACCAGGGGTCATTACTGATAACTTTAATTTTAGAAAATTGGGGGTAGATTCTAAATTCTTTGAAAACAAGGAGAAAATAAAGGAATTCTTAGAACCAGAATAAAAATTAGTACTTTCTAGGATTGAGAGGACAATAAGGGGACCTACTACCACATCATTTCTATCATCAACTTCAGCTATCGTGATAGAAAAAGAATGACCTTGCTCCCTTGTCCTTTGTTGAGGTGGATGGTGGTTCCCCTACACAACGCTCTAATTTGGACAGTGACATGAAATGTTCCCACGTTGTCCACACATAAATCACCGGACATCAGGTAGGGACTGCACCTTCTTCCCCTTGTCATTAGTTTTTGGAATTTTAGGTTTCACTTCACTATGACAATTCCTCAAAATATTGTAGTCTCTTCCACACTTTTAGCATTTCCAACTCCCGAGAAAGCAGTTCCCTGAGTGATTCATCTCACATTTATTACACGTGGGATGTTTCACTTTCTTTCCTCTTCATCCCTGATCAAAGGTCTTCACTAAGTTTGGATCCATTGATCTTTTCTTGTCATTTGATTTATGAGACCACTTCATCTCACCAAACTCCAGCTCAACGTTCATCGCACTCCGCACAATCTCTACGTAGTTATCATATTATTAGTTCTCTAGATTCATCTGCAGAAGAGGTATTAGTCCACCAAATAATCTTTCAACCTTACCACTAGAATATATAATTAAGCTTGAGGTATAAATTTAAATCTAGGTGAAGTTCATCTCATATCATCCAAAAGATTCATTCTCCTTATACTTCAACTCCGGAAACTACTTCTCCATTCATTTTCTCATGGAACGAGGGAAATATTTACTGAAGAAGATACCTCTGAATTCTTCCCACTCAGTAACTTCAATCTCCACACTTCAACTTGTGTTTTTAATCTATTCCCACCACTGATCAGCTTATCCTTCTAAGCGATAGACGGCCAGGGTGACCATCTATTGCTCTGAACATCAGAGCATAGAAAAGATCCTCTCGATAGCGCTTATCTAATTCTCATCAATCAATTGGTCAGTCAATCCACTGAAGTTCGATGGTTATTGATGCATAAAGAACTCAACAAAATGTTGTTCCCTTGGCAATGAGATCAGTCTCTCAGTTTGAATCAAGTTATTTCCTATAACATGAGTCTTTTTTTTCATCATTCACATGAATGTTTCCATTCCATCATCCATCAGAGTGTCGTCTGTGAATGGTCCATTGCTGTCACCATTTGCATAGTTCCTCCTATTGTCATCCATTTCTAAGAGTATAAAACCATAGTGAGAATCTAATTTCATTTACGAATCTTTTAACCATAAAGGATTTTATGTCTTAAAACTTCTTCAAACAATTATATTTCTCTATAAATCCTTCACAATGATTCATAAAAATATTATGATTAAAAAAACATATCCCCCAATAGTGTTATAAACAATAGTGTATTAAGGCCCATTTTTGTGAACTAGGATACCCTGATTCAAGCCTGAAACTCCTTGTTGGAGTTTTCACTCCTAGGTACCTCTATGCTAGAGCCGCCTCTAACCGGTCGTATCCAGACATGGATATATTTTCTTGATAAACCACTTACACAATACTCACCAAAATATCAAGGAGATTTCCTATATTTAAACTTTTCTATAGGATTATTCCTAATGATTTCATAACCTAATTTCCATAAATTACTAAACCTTCCTTTGATACCAACTATGGTATCCCGTCTTTTTATAATATAACTTTTCATTACATTTTACATACATAGGATCATTAAAGTATAGTGTCTTGGAAATCGGGAACATAATACCTGAAAAAAACAAAAAAAATCATTCTAATACACTTGTATGGCTTAATCATAGGTTCATCCTTTGTATAATTACAACATCACATAACCTAGAGACATACATCAACAGAAAGGGTGAGAAAAAGTCCTAGTAAAGAAAACAAGTGAAATAGTGGACATGTGATCTTGAGCAATATTATTAAGAACATGATATAAATCATAATGGCCTGAGAAACTGAAGAATAGAAATGTCATAATAAAAATAAATTGAATCATAACAATAATATTTGGCTAAAACATTTCATTTATACATTCATGAACATATCACCATGTATTATCCCTGATGTGTCATAAAAACTACCAAGGTTATTCACCATGGTATCATGAAACTTGTCATCTCTAGAGATTAAATTCATTACCCAATGAATTGGAGTGATATCAGGGTGCACCCTTATTAATGTATTTATTTTCATGTGAGCCACATATATCATAATCAAATATTTTACATATAACCCATATAGAATAAAATAAATGGGTTTCATTTCAAAATTTTGACGTTTTAAGAGTGCTTAAAAATAAGATCCTTATATCAATTATAACCCATAGAAAGGGAGTGAGGGTATTATTTTTGTCAAATACAGAATACAATAGATCATTTTTTATGTCTTGATGAATTCCTCTGAAAATAAAAAAATATTTATGTATTCACAAAAATAAAACAAGAGATTTATTGAGAAAAAGAGAGAGAAATTTTATGATGAAATATATGCAGCATAACAGCTATATAACATGGTTTTAGAAAACATTGAAAAGAGAGGAGACAAGAGCCACCCACTCATAAATAACTCATTATATAGTCAGGGTACCGAATAAGATCATGGTATTGATATTTGAAGGAAAACCCAAATGAAAAAGAAACATGAAAGAAGAGAGAAGATGTGATTTCTTTTACGATAAATTCGACATCCTAACGACATCACTTAAAAATTCAGGAAACCAATTGATATGATAAGAAAGGGTGTCTCAACAATTATACATTAAATGTACAGTAATTAGAACATATAATAACATTCCCTCAACAAAAAAATATGGAAACTAGAAGACACAACATAAAGGAATTCATGACTTAAAACAAGAGGGTGAAAGATTCCCTTACCTTGAAAAGTAGTGGAAAGGGTCACCCACTCAAAAATATATCATTATACATTTGGGGTACAAATTAAGATCATTTTATGGATATTTTAATGAAAACTCATATGAAATGGAAACATGAAATAAAAGAAAAGATGTGATTTCTTTTATGATAAATTCGGCATCCTAACGATGTCACTTAAAAATTCTGGAAACAAATTGAAGAGAGCAGAAAGAGTCCCTAAACAATTAGACATGAAATAGACAGTAATGAGAACATATAAGAAAAAACCCTCAAAATAAATAGGTGAAAACTAGAAGACACAACATAAAAAAGTCATGTCTTAAAAGAAGAGGCTGTAATATTCCCTTACCTTGAAAATTAACTTCGAATGATTGAATGTCGCAACCTTAGAGGCTTGAGAGGAACCTTGGGAGGAATACCTGAGTGTTAAAGATAGAAGATCATTTTTGAGGAGTAATTTTAAATGAAATGGATGAGGAAATGACTTGGTATTTATAGAAAGAGTCAGGGAACAAATCATTAATTCCCAAGGGACACCTCATCGTTGGTATTATCAGAACCATGGGATTTCCCATGGTATTTTCCCATGGTATTGGCCACTTGGGACACCTCAATGCATATCTTACTATTCATAAGTAGACTAGAATTATTAAATAATTATTACACCCTTAATGATGTCATTAAACACCCGAAACTCAAAACTGCAATTTCAATATTCACTGAAAATTCAATTATTTCCAAAAAATCCCAAAATTTTACCTTAACCTAATATAGATGATCTGAATTCAAAAATGAACTCCATTTTATGATAATAACTTTCAAAAATATTTTTATTTTAATTTTTAAATAAAATCATGATTCACCTGAAAAAAACTAATACTTAACTAATAATTTCTGAAACAATTATTTAACTATTTTATTTAAACACATTAACTAATCAAGGTGCCTAAATTAAAATAATACTTTCATAAGTGAGATTACCTTTGTATGTGGTCAAATTACTATTTATAAGCGTATAGTAACTATTTATAATTTACTATTCACCAACAATTATATTGATCTTATTAGACTCTAAATTTTTACTAAACACAACTGTGGAAGTCCATTTTTTAGAATAATTACAAATTATATATTATTTAAGGTTTTTATAAATATTTTAAAATGTCCCTTTTTTCAAAATTCATATACATCCTATATTTATTCGAACATTTTAAATTCACAAACATCACCATAATATGAAAGAAAAATTTATTTATCTCAATGGATTACTCAAAGCAGCTGAGGTCTCGTTATATTTCCCCTTAGAACACCAGCATAGGACTTAAGTGTAAGGTGTGCTAAGGTGATAGAATATTGGGGTGGCTCGACCATCATTTCTCGAGTGGTGACCTCTATCAGCTTTAAAATCTCTCATATGCGATTCCATTCAAGCTTCAGATGAAGAAGTTTGGCTTGGGATTGGTCCATAACAAAGCCCAGTTGTGCTACCTGCTTCCCAATTTCCATCATATAGGCTTTGAATGGCCTGAGACTACTGGATGAGGCCATCCAATCTTCATTCTGTATTAATTAACCATGATCACTTGTATATATATAAAAAATTAACGTTAATAGTTTTGCTTCCAATGGTCATATTGACCAATGATTATATAACAGTGGAAACCCAACGGTCTCATTTAATTATACTCACTTCATTAATTAAAGAATGTAGTTTTTTTGATTATAAGAAAAAAAACACAAAATTAGGAAGAAAATATTAATAAAAATATTGGGTCTTTACAATCGTGACCCACTATTTACGTGTTTTTTTTGGAATAGAATTTTAAATTACAAGGTACAACTCTCAAGATGAACTCCTCCTACCATCCCCTACCCGAGGACCAAACTAGTGTTTTTAATCATTGTTTGGAGGCCTATTTAAGGTGATTTACAACATATCATCCAATGAAGTGGGTTACATGGTTATGGATTGGCTGAATATAACTACAACACTTCTTATCACACATCTATTGGAAAGATCCATTTTGAAATAGTTTATGAATGCAATCCCCTATATATTATTATTTGTTTCACAAGGGAGGAAATAGTGGAAGTAATGGATAATGTACTAGCATGCTGTGATGAATCTCAACGACTAATCCAAGTTAATTTTCACTGGGAACAACAAAATATTGATAAGACAATGAATCAACACCATCGCAATGTGGTTTATTCGAGGGGAACTATGTAATGGTGAAACTACGACCAATAAAGAAAGGAGTTGCATCTCAAATTAATCGAAAAATCACTTCCTAATATTTTAGTCCTTTCCAAATAGTTGGTAGGGTTGAACAAATATCTTATGAACATAAATTTCCCTAGAATAATAAGTTTCATCCAATCATCCATGTTTCTCAATTGAATGCGAATGTTGGATCACTTCATGGTATGATAAATCGTCAAATTGATTTTGGTTGAAGAAGATATTTACCCTGCAATAGGTTTGGTAGAACACATATAGTTAGATACTGTTAGGTTGGAATAATTGATCGGGGGGAGTTAACTTTGGGATAGATTGGGGTATATGTACTAAGGTGGATGTCTATCTTGGTGTTACGAATGGTAATATTTTGGAGGCTGAGAGCCGAGGATCAGGAGAGAGTAGTTCTCCTAGAGAGATATGGTGTATCTCAAATGTAATCTAGTATAGTTGAGGTATGAAATTCGTAAATCTACTTCGTACTTCATCATATTTAGTAATAGAACCCTACATGTATAGAGGTGATGAGAAATGAAATATATTTCTTCATGGAGGGTGTAGTTTGCACATATACTCTTGTGATGAGATCATTTTTCAATGAATGAAAAAAATGTTGAAAATAATTTCTCATTATAGAATAATAATAATAACATAAATTTCATATATATAATCCTGAAATTCATCTTTATAACAATACTTGAGAGGTGGTCATAAAAAATGAAATACATTAGTTCATGGCGGTAGTATTCTGCATCTACGCATGAACGATGCTTTCATTTTCTATTAGATGGAGAGGAGGTAGATAATTATTCTTCCACCAGCCTAATAAAATTTAAGTATACTAATGATTTTTATTCCATTATTTTGTGGTGTTTATAGAATATTTGGAGGGTGTGGAAGCAATATTATACAGGAAATAATTCATTTAAGATGATTACATCTTCTTTAGGAAACTTCTTTTAGATCTCTCCTTAAGCCTTCTTTACGTCAGACAATGGATTAGACCATAACCTATTGGTAATGGATTAGGTTGTTGGGAATTTATTTTTGTATGTATTAGACATTATAATGAGTTCAAAGTGTTTGATGTTTTGAGGAGGCGATGTTCTCTTTTATAAGTAAGAAGAGTGAAACATTTTCAAATACTCTTAACATTAAAATAAAATTTAGTCATATTCACGTGTTCATAAAATGATATTCAGACATGTTTTATTTTTATTTGAATCCTTATTTCTTAGTTTAACATCCATGTATTTCTATGAACTTGTAACATGATGACAAGAATTCACCATGGTAGCTACTCATTAGGGCTAAAAAATAAATGCATCATATTACATTATTTTAATGTAATGATTCAAAATATGGAATAAATTTTAAAATATTCAATTCATAATTGGTATAAATGTTACTGTTAATATACTTATGAAAAACACAACAAAAAATAGTTTTTAGAACAATGGACTTTTAAATATTAATATGGTTTTACATAGAAATCATGTATTGTTCTAATCCCCCTGATATATATCGGTTTTTTAATAAACAAAGGAGGTTATGATATTAAAACCAATTTATAACTGATTATATCCATGTAATTACATATTTTAAAATTGTATAAAATTATATATCTATTATTAAAATAAAACATCAATTGTGTTCTAAAATGTCAAACACGGGTTTATAATTTCATTATAAAGAAAAAATGTTCCATAATAATATATTTCATTATTATATCGTGTTATTTCCTTAATATTGATGGTATTTTTAAGAACATTTTTTTCACAATTCATCCAAAAAATATACAATTTTCAAAAAAATCTCAAAATTTCAACATTGGATTATTTTGATCTTCTAAACTAAAATATTATATAAATTTTATCAAATATAAATTATAAAATTTAGTAATTATAATATTATATATAACCATTAACTGTTTCTATTATAGTGATAAATTAGTCTTCTGTACATTGGCTAACAGTTCGGTGATATAGTGTTTACCTGCTATAGTAAAATATCGGCAATTAGAAGTTTCTTTTTCAATGTTATTAAGAAATATGAAATATTATTTTGGAATTATGAATTTATGTCCTCAAGATATATTACAATATCATATTAATGTCATTTAATATACTTTCAAGACATAATAAAATGTTTTCCAAGGTATTCTTTAAACCATTGATTTGTTGTTTTATGCAGGAATGGGTTTTGATATGGTCCTGATTGTGTAATATTACCTTTTTTACATTGATTTCTAAGCAACAAAAAATTTATAATGTTTTTCAAAAATGAAATATATCATCATTTATAATGTTTCATGTATTTTACAACCTTACTTGGTCATTCTAGACTTGTTTTTCTTCCCCTACATGACTTCAGGTCATAACATGTTTTTAGATACTAAAAGAGTAGTATTACATAAATGGAATTGAATATAATATTATCTAATAGATTCCTAGTTATGTATATGATATGACCATGATATTAAAGCTAACATAACTCAACCATGTTTTACTCATCTATACATTTATATTTTATCTTGTCTTCATAGGGTGGTTAATTATAATCATGACATCCTTAATGATATATAAGTCTATGATCCCAACATAACCCTTAAAAAGAGTTTTATCAATGGATAACTGATGGTTGGGATTACTAGGTGGATTTGAATAAACTATTTCTAAATTTTTCAAGGTTTCTTAAAACATTCTTTCACCTAAACGAATTACAATGTTTTCATGAAATAATTAAATAGCCATTTCATTTATGGTAATATAACTTGTAATTGTTTATTTAAATCCCAAAACTATTATTATAGATTTACGAATCAATTTCATACTTTTGGAAAGTTGGTCTCTATTTCTCTCTAAAAAAAGTCACCACATTCGATGCCAATCAATTGTAATTTTATTTAATTAATGAAAGTCAATGTTAAGGTTGTTTAGAAATTAGAAACACAATTCTCAAAGGAATTTTCCTTTTTAGTTACACATAGTGTTTAAATCCATAATTTCATATTAGTATTTCTCTAAAAATAGTCATGTTTCTTAAAAGATATTTTAAATAATGAAATAATATTTTTAATAATATTTTTTTAAATCTATGATTTATGTCAACTATCATAAAATGTTTTACACTCTATAATGGTTATATCATGTTGTCTTGTGTTAAGACCAATTCCATAATTAAAACCATTCATGTGGGCTTGTTTTGTATAGAATTACTCTTAACACAAAACATCAGTTATACCATAGTCTGTGTTTGTATGTTCCACTATCATATTATATGTATGTCCCTAAGCCATTTCCAACATTGAACATCATAACACTGTATTATTGGAATTCACATGTTTTTTTCATTTATATATTCCATTTGAAATTATACCAAGTTGATATGCTAGTTTATATAGGATAGAAAACCATGTTTGTTATTAATGTTGGTAAGCAATATGATTATTACATAATATGTGTTTTGAATTATAGAATGGGTATGCATGCATCTATTCATGTCAAATAAACTACATGTTTGTAATCCATGTCCTGAAGAACTTTTTGAAGGCATGGAAAATGTTCTACACCCCAGATTGCATAGGTCCTGCTCATCACTTACATGGGGTAAAATCCAAGATTTCTCAGACTTATTATCCCCATTTTCCCATATCCAAAGATGGTCTTTAAAATATATTAGCCTACCAAAGAAAAATTATATACCCTAGGACGGATCTCTAGGACCATCAATTGAATGTACACATATACTCATATGTGGGTGGATTTGTGTTTATGTGTAAGAAATCTATAACTACATGGTTGGACACTCGTTGAGGATGTCCTTAGAATATCATCATATATCCTAAGATGATGAATAATTAAGGTATTATGTTATGGACCATCCCATTATAGGGAGTTATTATTAGTGGTAGATTCCGTTTAATGATATTCCTTAGTGCTCAAATGCCATACGAATTACGATGAAATGACAAATCATTGGAGACACAATGACGAGATTCTGATGATGTCTCCAAATATGGGTGGATCATTCTTCTGGGGTCTATGGTGGTCTTGTGAAGTGGTTATGTCAGGGCGGTCACTAATCATCTTCATAAGATTTCCACACATGGGACCCCCAATATTTGGTCCCTTGGGAAATTTTTGGTTTCCAAATATTGTGTATAGTAGATTTTGGACTATTTCACTATTTTTTCTAGACATGATGTTAGTTTTTACAAGTTTTATTGTTATATAAATTTCTTATAGATATTTCATTGTGTAAAGTCCTTATTATTTGATTAATATGTAAGCCAATGGTGGAAGGTTTTATTCATGGATATTTGTCCATACCATAAGGGACTTGCTAGATATTTGGTGGTTCTGAATTTATTTTTGTATTTTTTTTTCTGGGTGAGTGCTACCACCCAGTTGTGTTTTATAAACTGTCAACATTTATTCCATCCATCAGTTACTGGATGTGTTAATGTGGTCTTATATAACCTTGGATCGAGGCTATACTTGTAATTTGATAATGATTGTTACAAAATTGTATAATTGTAGTGTATTAATGTTATTATAGATATGGGACTTTTTGGCATACATAAATTATAGGATATCATGACTAATGTGGTATGCTGTGAATGTCTGGACAACATGGATATAATGGAAAACCTGAGGTACCAAGGTTGTCTGTGTGTGGTCTTAGATCTATATTTACTGGTGAGAACATTCTTCAATATTTGAAAATGAAGTTTTGGAGAACTTTGAAAGTATGTTATACTGCTCAACTGGGAGCTACTCCTTTCATTAAAACGTGTATCATTTTATCTATTTTAATAATAGGGTTTGAATATTTCATTTATATCATTATAATCATATATGAATGACATTAATTAGCTAAATAAATTTTATTCATTTAGTTACTATTTATTATAATACCATAATATGTGTAATCTATTTAATTAATGTTACTATTATATATAATCCAAAGACAATTGATCCTTTTTAATAATTCAATATAGAGTTCACATGTTAATTAAATTTTGGAGAATGCTTCCAGTCCGTTATCTTGTGGACATGATATTTCTATTCTCATAATTTTATGTGAAATATGAATTGTGAATCATATTTAGTTTTACATAAAAACCATGTGTGAATAAAGATACAACACATTACAAAAAAAATTGCCAACACATCATAAAAAATTATATAAACAAATAATATGATGTAAGATTACTCTCATCACAAGAGAGTAGCTAAGAAAATGTTTTTAAAGAATAATATAGATATGATATATTATAAAGGAAGTACCAAACATCTTATAATGAACTATACATATGACCAAATGTTAGTTGGAGATAATATATATACCCATGAGTGGATGTGTATGTCATGAAAAGTTGTATACTAACATGACATGTGGACTTGACACACACGGAGTGTAAGTCAAAATAACCTCTTGGCAATGTAATCAATGTACATAATGTTTTCACCTAGGGGTATATGATATGAAATCTAGGGATACACTCAATATTATATTTAACTCACTTGAAATCCAAGCCACAACAACACCTATGACATAAGATATTTGTTCTTAAAAACTACATGCCATGTATGCCAAAATTATCACTACAACCACATGATATACCTTTAATCTCAATGAGCCCACTGCCAAAGGTGGCGAACATGGAAATAATGTTTTCAGAAGACAATTTCTAGCCACCAATCACTAGAATCAATAATTTGAATCGACGATCTATCATATGAATGCCAAAACTTGAGAAAACAATAATAACCATCGACCTTCCTTGATCTACCACTCCATGGTGATCATCTCCAACAAAAAGTCCTCTATCATCATTCACAATCACATAAGAATTGATCGATTTTGAACACTAACATCTCAGAGTCCAATAACCTAGATCAAGTATCAATATTACATTATTGATATAGAATTTAAGAGTTTTCATTGGATCCAACAGGTTAGTAGTCTTGGAAGACAAGACATATACAAAAATTATATTTTAAAACATAAGATGAAATATGAACACTATGAAGGAACGTTAATAGTGTTGAGTAAAATGTTTTTATTTCTACACTTTTTATCATTTGTTTTTAAAATCAGAACACTCTTTATAATGATGTTTTACTATATATATTTTTGAATTCATTAGAATGTTTCTGTAGAATCCTTTAGAATGTTTCTATAGAAAACTTTTTATTCAACCGGATGGGATTACAATTTCCAATCCATCAGAATGACAACTTCTAATCCATCAGAATGACTGAGTTTAGTCTGTCGTTGTGCTAGAATTTATATTTTGGTGTGCCTGAGTTTAGTCTGTTGGTGTGCCTGAGTTTAATATAAGGTGTGTCTAAGTTTAGTCTATCAGTGTGAATGGGTATAATCTATAAGTGTGACCATGTTTAATCCATCATAGTGAATGAATTTAATTCAACAGAGTGATTGAATTAATTCATCGTAGTGACTGAGTATAGTCCATTTGAGTAACCTAGATTATCCTTTCAGATTACAGAAGGCCATTCCATCAGATTAACGATGTCCATTAAATCATTGTAATGTAGTCTAATCCATCAGATTATCTTACTATTGTCTATATGAATAATAACAATTTACTATTGTTTTGTTAGAATCATTTCCATTGGACAAAATACTTTTATAGCATTGTAATGATAATATAAAAAAACATCGAATGAAGATGTACTTGCTACACAGTTAAGATGGATCTCACCTGAGGTCATTGCAACATACATTAAGAATCATATAATATGACCGTTGGAGGATTTAATCTATATAGAGGTGCATTTGATGAGTTTTTAGATGATGTTTTTATGACTCAACCTTTTTGAGAGATTACTCTGTTGTAATATCTTGTTATTTTCTCTTTGTAAATTTTCAGAGTGTTAGAACTAAGGAATTTATGTGAGGATTGTAAATTCTTCATATCATTCTCATATGTATTTTCTATGTCTGATCTGGGATTAGATCGAGGGCTTTTGGGGATATGGAGATTGATGATTCAGATCCAGCTGATTAAGGGCTACTGGGGATACGAAGGCATAGCTGATTTGGATCTTTGTGTTAGAGAGATTTATTATTTAAGAAAGGTAGACCTAATAGATTGGTTAAAACTGTGGAATCCATTAGTAAATATTATTGAATTTTTTTACATTAATGTTTAAAATTTCATGTTTGTACTTTTATAAATATTCTGGTAATTTTTCTTACGATCATTATAACGTTTCATTTTACTTGTTTCTAAAAGTTTATTATATTTCACTATGCATTACCTTCGAATGTTCTATTTTAGTAACACTAATAAACAAAACTATATCAAATGAACTGTTAGTCTGATTAGTAAACACTAATCATTGGATGATATATGTGTCTAATAAATCTTTATAAATAGGATTTTTTTTTTGTTTAGTTTAAGTTTTTAAACTAAAATTCACCCCCACTTGTAGAAATATTATACACTAAGATCATTAAATTGGTATTATAGCATTTTCTACTTCTTAACATTTTGGTTTTTAATATCATTATATTAAGAACGATTCAATAGAGTTACATAACATTTTTTATAAATTGTTTTACATTAAGATATATTTCTTAGAGTATTTTCTTGGGCCTTAAAGATGAAATGTCTAAATATCGAAACTCTTGAGAACATAAATTCTATAAAATAACCTATTGTTGATGGTAATGGTTATATGTACCAAAGGGTAATAATGAATACATTTTTTATTAATATTGGGGTTGATAAAATTGTTATGTTCACTAGAAATTATAAAATTCATGAAGAGGATGTATATACTTTTACTAATAAAGAAAAGACAAAATATCAGGTGAATTATCATGTGAGAAACACTTCACTGTGTTCCATGATATGAAATATCTATATTCAAATATCTTCTTATGAAGCTGCAAACGGTGTTTGAAAAAAGTATCCAAAATATCTAAACTAAGGTCATATGATCAAGCATTTGATTTATTTTATTGCGAGTCTGATTCAAAGATGCGTAAGAGGTTTATGACAATTTTTAATAGTTTAAATTTTTTTGATGAGAATTATCTTAAAGATGAATTTTTAGTGGGAAAGATAATTGAAATTATGCCCGGGGAATGAGAATAAACAGTAACAAACTTTTATGATAGTAGGAGGATAAAAAATTTTACCTTGGATGATTTCATTATAACTCTCACACAATATGAGGGTAAAATAAAGAAAGATAATAATAAAATATAGAAAAGGAATAGATGTGCTTCTTTTAATACTACATCAATTGTGTATAATAAGGTTCATTCAGCTGAAAACATTTCTAAATCTTCAATGTAGTAGAATGTAAGAGTTGTTTCAAGTAGTAGTGTTTTTTTGAATAGTTGGATAACGAGTTTTCAAATCGGGATAAGGGGATGAACATGATTGTAGGCAAGAAAGACTCTTAGAATTTTGATGTGAACAGAGGGTCAATATAGAATACAATTCAAGGAGAATTTTGACATGAACTGAGTGTCATGATCAAATACAATTGATGGGGGTGGACAATGAAGCCTTCCTATTTCTTTGATATAGGTCCAAACAAGGCACTCAAGGGGTATGTTTTCTTTTATCACTATGAAATGAGAACAAATAGTAAGATGTTCAATGATGGCCCATATAACATTGTTCTTATTTGTATTATTTGGATGTCTTGGGAAAATGTTCATTGTAATATTGTCCCACTTCCATATCGGTATGGTAAGTGGTTGCATGATTCATTCCAGATGTTGTTTTTTAGACTTTACCTGTTGGAATACTAATTATCTGGACACATAGTCCATAATTTTCTTCTTTATACCATCCCACAAGAAATGTTCTCTTAAATACATACACATCTCTGTGCTATCAATTTGTATAGAGAAATTTGAGCTATGGTTTTCGTCTACATGTTCACTATTCAACTATGGTATGGATGGAACACATAACCTCTTCCCAAACATTATCAATCCATCTTTATTGATGAATTCTGTTAATTTACCTTCGTTTACTACTTTAATATTCCTATTTACGTCTTCATCTTCATACTGGGACTTATCTATCTATTCTAGTAAGGATGGTTTCGAAATTTCAAGGAATAAAATGATGAATCCCTTGCCTAAAAATTACCATATCCATCATTACTATACCTATATATATAGGATTGTTTTTAATCCTCATCATGGTCATAATTCCATTGTCCCTCCTACTCAGTGCAATAACCACTTTGTTTTCCATCCAAGGGTGTCAATATATCACAAAATCATAGTCCTAGAGAGAATATATACTTCAAACAATTGTGGTCATTATATATGTCTCATCTTTTTCCATATAGGTGGTTTATTGATAATTTCAAAGGAATGATTATGGAAACCAGCTCAAGGTCATGTGTTTTATTGTTATGTTCGTGGATTTTAAAATTATTTGATGCTTAAGAATTCAACCTATCATTTTATATATGGACACAAATAATGGTGTAATTTCATCCCGACCTGAACTGGGTCGGGTCGTGCTGGGCCTACCCTTCAAAAAACCAGGCCGCAAACAATTATTCAGGCTTGGCCGGGCCCGTCCGAACAACCCTATGAAGTGGCCCGAGCCATACCTTAGGTCTGCCTAAACCTCCGAGCGGGGCCTTGGGTCTGCCCTTATGGGAATTTATTATTTTTAAAATAAAATATATATTAAATTAAAATCATTTTTATGTTTTTTATCATTCTTAATTTTTTTTTCTAAACGCCAATTTTTAAAAATTTATTTTAAAACGTTTTTTAATGATTCTTGAAAATGTTTTTTAAAACATTAAATTTAAATAGTTTTTTAAAGAGTTTATAAAAATGTTTTTAAACTTATTTTAAAAATAATTTTTTAAAAAAATTTTAAATATTTTTTTAACATTTTATTTTAATATTTTTTAATTTTTTTTAATATTTTATAGTTTTTTAAACATTTAAATTTTTTTTAAAAATGGTTATTTTATTCTTTGTCAAAAGTTATGTTTTACAACTGAAACTTTTTAAATATATTTAACAAGAGGTTGGGGGTGTGTAGCAGTGGGTGGGTGCGCTATTTTTTTCTAAATAAATATATGTTTTTTTAAATGTTTTTTATAACATTTTTTTCTAAACAATAATTTTTAAAATTTATAATAAACTTTTATTTTAAAATATTTTTAAACAATTTTTTATTGTTTCAATTTTTAAAAATAAGTTTATATATGTTAATGTGTGTGTGTTTGTGTGCATCTTATAAAAAAAAACCAACGAGGTGTTGGGGTGCGCAGTAGTGAGTGAATGTGCTAATTTGTTTCTAAATATATTGATATATTTGTAAATATTTTTTAAATAAGTTATTTCTAAACATCGATTTTGTAATGTTTATATTAAACCCATATTTTAAAATGATTATTTAAAACTTTTTTAAACATTTTTTAAAACATTTTTTTATTTTTTTAATTTATTAAAATGTTTATATATATATATATATGTGCAAGTTATAAAAAAACTAACAAGAGGTTGGGGGTCCGCAATAGTGGGTGGGTGTGTTAATATTTCTTCTAAATAAATTTAGTCATGTGAATACAAACATATATATATATATAATATGTGAAGGTTGTAAAATAATGAAGGAGGGTTGCAAAAAAGTGAGTGAGTGTGTTATTTTTTTTGTAAATAGGTTTATACATGTGAATATATGTATATATATAATATGTGCAAGTTGTAAAATAAAATTAAGGAAGGGTGTGAAATAGTGGTTGAGTTAAATTTTTTTCTAAACAAATATATATATATATATATATATAATATGTAAGTTGCAACTTAATTAAATAATAATAATATGAGAGTGGGGCTTGTACGAACATTAGTGAGTGAATATTTTTTTGATAATATATATATATATATATAGTCTGGTAATTTTAAACTAGTAGTGGGTGGATGTGTTAATTTTTTTTCAAAATTGATTGATGTTTTTGTAAATTATTTTTTAACTTTTTGTAAAACATGTTATTTAATGTTTTAATTTTATAAAATATATTTAAATATTAATATATTTATAATATTTGTAAGTTATACAAAAACTGACGAGGGGTAGTGGGTGAACAGTAGTGGGTGGGTGTGTTAATTTTTTTTCTAAATAGATTTATACATGTGAATATATATATATATATAATATGTGAAATTTGTAAAAAAATTAAATGAGGGGTGCACAGAAGTGAGTGAGTTAATTTTTTTCTAAATTTATTTATATATGTATATATAATATATGCTAGTTTCAATATAAATAAAAATAATAACAATGCGAAGTGGTGTGAAACATCAGTGGGTGAGTTTGTGTTTTTTTTATATTTAATTTGTTATTATATATATATACACAAACTCACTATGTTACATAATTTAATTTTAAATGCTCTAATTTTATTATTATATATTTATATAATTTGTTCATGTTGTAAAATAAATGAATGAGGGGTGCTTGCACAATAGTGAGTGAGTGTTAATTTTTTTTTTCTAAATTGATTTATATATGTGAATATATATATAATATGTTGAAGTTATAAAATAAAATTATTTAGGTGTGTGAAATAGTGGTTCAGTTAAATTTTTTTCTAAATAGATTCATATATGTATATATAATATATATAATATATGGAACACCCCGACCCCAAAATCATAGAGTCGGTGCATTATTACATAACATGGGCATGATCACAAATTATCATGTCTCTAAAGACCGAATAGTTTAGTAACCTTGGAAGTACAAGATACATGTATAAGGGTTAGATTAAATCATAAAATGAAAAACTACAACAACATTGATTCAGTAGACCACACTCATTTCCCCTCAGACTATCCCTGCAGGTAAGTCAAAATACACTTCTTCACATCCTGAGAAAAATAAAACATAGAAAGGGGTAAGCTCCAATGCTCAGTAAGGATAAAAATATAGTGGAATCATTCATAAATAAGCATAAACATTTAAGGCAATGTATAACTAAAACAAAATCCTTTTAAAGTTGAACTTCAATATAATATGGCAAAAATAAAATTAAATAATTCCATTGAATTATTCACATGGATATTCTACTAGTCTAATAATCACATGCAATATCAATAACCACTTTCATAATGATGTAAGGCATAATGTCGGTCTATCATAAC
The DNA here is from genome assembly GCA_963277665.1 of Viscum album. Classification (NCBI taxonomy): domain Eukaryota; kingdom Viridiplantae; phylum Streptophyta; class Magnoliopsida; order Santalales; family Viscaceae; genus Viscum; species Viscum album. The sequence goes on along the minus strand of OY728151.1, from coordinate 2,026,789,317 downwards.
TACACAGTCAAGGCCTCGTGCCAAGACTACAATAATATTTTTTCAAAGCCTTCTGCCAAGACACTAATTTGTCTCATGAGACCAATCAATGCATCAAGGAGGTATAGAGGCCTCCACCTGTCAATTAATAAGTCCAATTCATTCCTCATATAAAAATATTGAAACATAACTTAATCATTCGTATTAAAACTACCTTATGAAATGGAAATCCATTAACCACAAACCCTGAAAGATATAAAAATAGCACATCCACAGTCAAACATAACCCATTCGATACAGTATGGAAGATTTTATTGTATCATATAAACCTCAATCAAGAATAATAAATTATATCTATATAGATGAAAATAATAATCAAAACTATTATAGAGAAATATCCCCATTTTTTCTTGAAACCATTTAAAACAATCATTATTTATCAAGGAGCTGTTTAAAATAGATTTTTTAATCAAAGTGTCCCATACCATTTTGAAACTTTTAAAAGGAATTAAAATTTCTAAACATTATTTCCCATATAAATAAATCCTTAAAACCATTTTTAAAACATGGACATTAATGAGAAATATTTAGATGAATAAATATTTTAGACATTTAAAAAAATATATTTTAGTTAGAGTTTCAAAAAAAAGATAGAAGATTGAATACAAATAATTGAGGTAATAAAAACATTTTAATATCATGAGAGTAAATGGATTCATGATATACTTTGTCAAAGTACATTATATAGACCATATTAAAGAGATTTGGTGTATAACAACAAAGAAGTCTCAATGGAATGTAATTTAAGATAAAAACTATTATAAAGACTCTATCCTTAGGTTAAGGATAAATCAAAGAAATAATTATTTGTTAAAAATATAAATACACTCAATATTATTGAATAGTCATTGTAAATCAATCATAGGACATTCACACATATTCTTGTAAAAACAACACCAATGAAATGGATATTTAACTCAACAAATAGAGATTGAGTTAAAATTACTCTTATCAAGTTCATATCGACGACATGAGAATTTATCAATGGAGTGATTATGTGTATCAAAATTATATAAACAAAAATGGGAGTGGAAATTATGGCATAATAAAATGAATAGTGATTCCACACATAATCATTGAGTAAAATAATCAATGAAGCACGCGTAAAGCCGAATGAGTGGAAATTGAAATTTCAAATTCCTTTTTCAATTTAGAAACATACAAAACATTCACCCATGAAATAAGGATCATAAAATGATGATGTAAATATCCATAAATTAAAGTATATTACCCAATAAATACAATCATGGTCAGTATACACACCACATGCAATAAATAAGTGGTGAACAATGGAAATCTCACGGAATTAAAATTGAGATAAGAAACCCCTTACTTTGTACTTTTTCCTTGGCTTAGGGTAGGTTAACCTCATCTATAATGGAGAAATACTTGTTATTGAATTATAAAAGAATCATATACATTAATATGATATCATATATGATCTTTTAACATTTATTTGTTAAAAATATCTTAGTATTGTCGTTGTTTCGGGTGTTAACGGATTCATTTTCCATTATATTATTTGTTATGTGATACATATTTGTTATGGATGGGATGTATATTATTAATATCTATAATGATATCATGTATCTAAAAATTATTTTTAACCATCAAATGAAATTTATCGTTGAATGGATATGATGGGCAATGAATCTCATCGCGCTCGTGGAGATGGTAATCCGTACGTACGCACGAGCGACAATATCATTATTTTGATATTAAAATAAAATATAATTGGATGGTATATAATATATACATTATAATTATAATGTTATATTTATTATTTACATGAATTACACATCATTATTATACCCATCCAAATAATAATATAACGAATAACAATTACACCCCGACTTGGAGACGGTAGGCCGTACGTACCCATGTATGGTGACATGTCAATCAAAGGATGTATAGAATAGTAAATATGGTTGTACCATATTTATAATAAAATCACATTTTATATAATATAATGGAGTTATTATTTTATAATGTAAATAACAAAGAAAGAAGAAGTGGATGAAGAAAATAACATGAAAGAGGGTGCTGAAATCATTACCTCTTCTTCGGGTTCTTCCTTTTGATTTGATCAAAAGGGCTCCATAAGTTGGATTTATGACTAAAGTAAGGCCTCTATGATGAAGTGAGGGAATTTGAGAGAATATTTGGGCAGATTTTGGCCGTTCCAAAAGGCTTTGAGGGTTTGAATTTGAGAGAAGGGCGAGTGATCTTTTATAAGAGGGGTGAGAGGCACATTAGGAAAATCTAGAAATATTATTTTATTATAAATTAATATTCAGTTTCTAATGGATAAAAATTGGATTATTTAAATTATAAGGTGTGGATAGGTCTAAAAGAACCCAACCAATAGGTTTTATACATATTTGGGTCACATTATTAACCGTATCTTTTAGTTTTAACTCTTTGTTATTAGTTTGACATTAACCATGTCACTCTGTATTTTCTTATTATATGGTTAATAAACTTACTATAAACTTCCAAGAGGCCTCCAAGTGGTCCATTAATAATATAAATATCATTATATAATTACTTTGGATGAACCTTATATTTTTAAGAATAGAATATCAATTAATAATGTAATATTTGTTTTAAAAACTCATTTATGTCAATTTTGATACTATTCAATAATTGATTTTTTTAAAGTCATAAAAACTTTATTGATTCGAGAAAAAAATCATTTAAGAAATAATAACATGTCAAATTATCCAATAAAATTTGTTTATGTCATCAAACATTTTAAATTATAATTTTTTTTATCATTTATAATACCAATTAATTGATTCCTTCATTAATAAGGAAAATACTGCATCATTATTGTGTCATAAATATATTTAAGTATTCAATGTGTAGAATTTATAAATTAAATAACACTATGTAGGAAATATTTTTATATTTCTAATGAATATTTATAGTCAAATATATAACATATATAACCCTATGTAAAAATTGTTTTACTAAAAGATATATGCTTATGTCATTTTACATTTACTTTAACTTAATTAATATAAAGGGTCATTATCACTTACAAGTAGAACATGGGGTCCCAAAATCAACCCAAATATTCCCATGGTGGGACATATATAAACTAATAGCTTTAGGACACTTTTTAGGGTAAATAAATATTATTATAATATTATTTTTTACTCTTATTTACCGGATTTACCCTTTAACCGTGGTAAATAAAATATTTACCGAAGTAATTATTCAAAATGTCTAAAAATAAGAGTTAACTATTTAAATAAATTCATCATCCTGATTCCAAATATGGAATAAATTTTTCCAAATTCAAAACACAGAAGTGGCAGAAATTAGTTTAAAATTAATTCCTACTTCCAAAACAAAAAGCATGTTTTTAAGAAATAATAACTATCAAAAGATTGACACTAGTTTATGTCCGATTTAAATGTGAAGTTGCGTACAAGGATCAAAATTTTATTAAATGGTAAAAATATATTCTAAATATAATTTAAAACCACTAAAATTCATTACTTATCATTATTAATTAATTTGATTAAAAATGTTGTTTTTAATTCAAATTTAGTAATTTTCACTATTCATGAAAATATAAAAGTTATCAGAAACATACGAAAAATTCACCCTAAGCTAATTTTGATATTACAAATCCAAAAATGAAGTCCATTTTTAAATATAAAATTTATAAAATTTCAAAATGTGGGTATTACTATTCATAATGGCTAGTTTGATTGGTTGTGGTGTGTTAGAATCTCGAAGTTGCGTATAATATAAGCTAATAAATTATTTAAAGGGAAACGTATTGTGGAATCTTGGGGTGTTACATTCTCACATCCTTCAATAAACTGCATCCATGCAATTTTTAAAATTGGGCATTGTAATATAATGGAATGTCCCACATCGGAGAAAGATTCAAAAAAATATCACTTTAAAAGAAAGAAATTGAAGTGCAAAGGTCACACGAGATAACCTATACTAGGATTCCATGTAGAAAAACATGGATATGGATGATAAACTAAGTATCAAGTTCTGATCGAGAGGGATTGAAAAATTGATCATGATAATGTTAACAATAAGAAAACCGAAAACTTGTGATTGGACAAACAGTCATTAGTTTCCCAGTAGAAAAAGTAAACAGACAACATTTTTATTTTTTATTTTTATGTTACATTACATAAAGATGAGGATTTCATTTCTGAGATTGAATAAGAACATAACGAGATATACTTACTTGTTAAGTAAAGGTTCATTCTTTAATAAATTTCTACTACTAACTGGTTTTTAATCGATGAGTATTCTAGAAGACTTGGTCACACTAGAAGAGCTTGAATAGTCTTCTTATAAAATTAAATGATCCATGAATAATAAACTATATATTTACGTTGTCTTTAGAGATTATTCAAAATAAAAACGGTTAGTATAAGATCTGATGATCCCCCAAGAGGTTATTCCATTAGATAGATAAACAGTAATATTAATTTCTAAAATTAATCCAACGATTCCCCAAAGTTAAATAAATAGCATTTGATAAACAATTTTCTTTAAAATACTTCAATAAAATACAAAATAATATAGAAACCCAAAACTTAGATGAATTTGGTTTTGTATTCTTCCACGTTAAATGGTATCTCCAAATGACACCAACTACTCTTAAAGTCACATTCTTAAAAGTAATTAACATAATCACATATTCTCTATTATAGGTTAACCATTTTCATAAATAACCCAAATCACTATAAATCCACAATAAAAACATAGATAAAAATCCACCATTACTCCCCAAATGAAATCCCATAGTATTCTATTTTCCATGGGAATATAGTGTTCCCAAAAAAGCAAACATCTTCCAAAATAACCATTATCAATTTATCACCAAATCATTTTCCTATACGAAGGGTATTCATTTGATAAGATATAAGATCCCAAATCAACATATTATTGATCAATAAAATCATTTAACTCAAAATAATAGCCACACCAACTAGGGACTTCAGGTAGTCCAGTGGAAGGTGATAAATCCCAATCGCACTTTGGCTGTGTGTTCGATTCCCATAGCTTTGTCAGACACGATAGGTTGTCACACGTTCTGTGTGTTGTCCTTTTCCAAAAAAAAACTATATTTTATAAAATTACCAAAATGAGATAAATTCCATAAAATAACCATAACATTATTTAACCACAAATGTTATCCCATACATGAATTTTCATCATATAATATAATAACATGTAATTGCCTTAAACCCAAACATCATATAAAACCAAATGGTTATTTATAACTATATCCACAAAAGAAAAGGAAATTGTTCCTCAAATATCATTCTCACATGATAAACTGCAGGGTTACACATATAAGAAAAAAATTACCCAAAGTAATCTCAACAAAAAAGATTACTAATACATTTAAACATTTTTCCATCCATTTATTTCCTCATTGGTTCTTCCTTGACCAATAAGTTATCCTATAGAATACAGTATTCACTCGGGTAATGGACGGGTCCCCTCTATTTACGAAAAATGACTGTAAATGGATTCTTGGGATCATTTTTATGTTCATCCATAGTACTCTTCATTTTTCCTTGGAAACTATTCAATTTATGTCATTCTTTCCCACATGTAAAGTATTTCTTTATTCAGTTGAGACACTTTCCTGGGTGTCTCCTTCCACATTTCCTACATGATGGAAATTTAGGATTCTTTTCTCCTTGGTCTCCACTACTGGAGCACTTATCATTCATCACCTATCTCTTCTTTGTTGAGTCTGGGAATTGGTTAATATATATATTGTTGATCATATTTTGGGAAAATTGTTTTGGCATGAAGATGATATCTTTTACGCATAACAAAATTCCATTTTTTTCTCATTTCCACCACCGTTCCCAATTTATACATCATTATCAAAGACACTATAACTTCCTTGGAATCCATCCATTGACTAAAACCAGAAAGCATTGTGTGAGTAACAGCAGTCAAAAATCATTTAGAGAATATCATGTCACCATAATCTCAATTTGAAACACATTAGGATTAACCATGGTCGTTTACTCTCATCTTATATATAATACTTCAAATCAGTTGTTAAACAAAATGTAAAATATCATAAGCATATCCCCTGAGTGTTTCGTAACCAAGAGTGCCTCAAAGCTCATTGTCGTGCACTAGTTCCCATTCGAGTCTAGTTCAAAGCGGTGTTTTTGGGTTTTCCCCCTAGGTATATCTATGCTAGAGCTGCCTCTACCTGCTCGTATCCAGACAAGGATGTATTTCTTGAAAAACTCACAAAGTCTATACAATACCAAAATTCTAGGAAGTTCTTCTATACTAATCAACAAAGTATTTCTTAGGGCTATGTGCTCTAATCAGATTTTATCTAAATCTAGCTTCTAAGGTTTGTACTAAACTTCCTTTGATACCAACTGTAATGCCCTGATCCCAGAAGCACAGAGTCGGTGCATTATTACATAACATTGGCATGATCACAAAAGATCATGTATCGAAATACTGATTAGTTTAGTAGCCTTGGAAGTACTACATACATTTATAAGGTTTACATTACATCGTAAAATGAAAAACTACAATAGCATTGTTTCCATAGACCACAATCATATCCCCTATGACTATCCCTATAGGTAAGTGAAAAACTATATCTTCACATCCTAATAAAAAAACATTTAAAGGGGTGAGCTCAGATGCTTAGAAAGGATAAAAATATAGCAGAAACATTCAGAAATAAGGATAAATATTTAAGGCAATGTATAACTAAAACAAAATCCTTTTAAACAGGAACTTCAACATAATAAGGAAAAATGAAATTAAATAATGCAATTTACTTATTCACATGGATATTATACTAGTCGAATAATCACATGAAATATAAATAACAATTTTTATAATGATGGAATGCATAATTCCAGACTATCATAACCACATAGTCAAGGCCTTGTGCCAAGACTACAATAAGATTTTGTCAGGGCCTTGAGCCAAGACACTAGTTTGTATCATGAGACCTACCGATGCATTGAGGAGCTATAGAGAGCTCCCCCGGTCACTTACTAAGTCCAATGCATTCCTCATATGAAAAGTTTGAAACATAAAATAAACATTCGTATTAAAACTATTATACGAAATGTCAATCCTTTAACCACAAACCATGAATGGTATAAAAATAGCACTTCCACAGTAAAACATAACTCATTCAATACAATATGAAAGATTTTAGTGTATTATATAATCCTCAATCGAAAATAATAAAGTATATCGACATAGATGAAAATAATCATCAAAACTATTAGAGTGAAATATCCCCCTTTTTTCTTGAAACCATTTAAAAGTATCATTATTTATCAAGAAGCTGTTTAAAAAGAGATTATTGAATCAAAATTTCCCATACCACATTGAAACTACTAAAAGTAATTTTAATTTTAAAACATTAATTCCCATATAAATAAATCCTTAAAACCATTTATAAAACATGGACAGTAATGAGAATGATATAGAAGAATAAATATTTTAACATTTAAAAGAAAGATATTTTAGTTAAAGTTTCTAACCAAAACATAGAAACATGAATACAAATAATTTAGGTAATAAAAACATTGTAATATCATTAGATTAAATGGATTCATGATATACTATTCCAAAGTACATTATATACACCATATAAAAGTGATTTGATGTATAATAACAAAGAATTCTCAATTGAATGTAATTTGAGATGAAATATCTTATAAAGAATGTATCCTTAGGTTAAGGATAAATCAACAACATAATTATGTGTGAAAAATATAAATACACTCAATATGATATAATAGTCAATGTAAATCAATCATATGACATTCACACATATTCTTGTAAAAACAACACCAATTAATTCGACATTTAACTCAACAAATGGAGATTTGTTAAAATTACTCTTATCAAGATCATATCGAAGACCAGAGAATTTATCAATGGAGTGATTATTTCTATCAAAATTATATCCATAGAAAGGGGAGTGGAAATTGTGGAATAAGAAAATGAATTGTGATTCCACATATAATCTTAGAGTAAAATAATCAATGAAGTATGTGTAACACCGAATCAGTGGAAATTTAAAATTCAAATTCCATTATCATTTTGGTAACTTACGAAACATACACCCATGAAATAAGGAACATAAAATGATGATGTAAATATCCGTAAATTAATGTATATTACACAATGAATACAATCATGGATAGTAGACACACCACATGCAATAAATAAGTGGTGAACAATGGAAATCTCACAGAATTAAAAGTGAGATAAGAAACCCATTACATTGTACTTTTACCTTGGTTGAGGGTAGGTTAACCTAATGCATAATGGTTAAATAGTTGTTATTGAATTATAAAATAATCATATACATTAATATGATATCATATATTATCTTTAAACATTGATTTGTTAATATTATCTTAGTATTATCATTGTTTCGGGTGTTAACAGATTCGTTTTAATTTATATTATTTGTTATGTGAGCCATATTTACTATGGTTTTGATTTATATTATTCATATATATAATGATATCATGTGTTTAAAAATTATTTTTAATCATCAAATGAAATTTATCCTTTAATGGATATGATGGGGAACGAATCTCATTGCGTTCGTGGAGACGCTAATCCGTACGTACGCACGAGCGACATTATCATTATTTTGATTTTAAAATAATATATAATTGGATGGTATATCATATATAAAAATAATTACCATGTTATATTTATTATTTACATGAATTACACATCATTATTATTCCCATCCAAATAATAATATATTGAATAAAAATTACACCACGACGTGGAGACGGTAGGTCGTACGTACGCACGTATGGTGACATGTCATTCAAAGGATGGATAGAATACTGAATATGGTTGTACCATATTTATAATAACATAAAAGTATATATATGATACTAGAGTCATTAGTTTAGAATGGAAATAACAATGAATGAAGAACTGTAAGAAGAATGGAACTTGAAAGAGGGTGGTGAAATCATTACCTCTTCTTCGGGTTATTCCTATTGATTTGTTAAAAAGGGCTCCTTAAGTTAGCTTTCTGACCAAAGGAGGGTGTCTAGGATGAATTGAGGGATGTTTATAGAATATTTGGAAACTGATTGGCCGAACCAAAAGGCTTTGAGGGTATGAATATGTGATAAGGGTGAGTGCTCTTTTATAAGAGCGGTGAAGGGCACATTAGCAAAAGATAGAAATATTATATATAATAAATTAATATTCGGTTTCTAATGGATAAAAAGTGGATTACATAAATTATAAGGTGGATATATGTTGAAAAAAACTCAACCATTAGGTTTTAGACAAGTTTGGGTCAATTTATTAACCTTATCTTTTTGTTTTAACTCTTTGTTAATTAGTTTGATATTAACCATGCCACTCTGTATTTTTATATTATATGGTTAAAAAACATACTATAAACTACCAATTGACCACAAAGTGGTCCATTAATAGTAATCATATCATTATATAATTACTTTGGCAGAACCTTAGATTTTTAGGAATAGAATATCAATTAATAATATAATATTTGTTTTTAAAACTCATTTATGTCAATTTTGACACTATTCAATAATTGAGTTTTGATAAAGTCTTAAAAATTTATTAATTAAAAAAAATTCATTTAATCAATAATAACTTGTCATATTAACCAATAAAATTAGTTTATGTCATCAAAACATTCAAATTGTATTTATTTTAACATTTATAATACCAATTATTTAATTATTTCATTAATAATGAAAATACTACATCATTATTGAGTCATAAATATATTTAAATAATCAATTTATAAAAATTATAAATGAAATACCATTATGTAGGAAATATTTTTATATTTATAATGAATATTTATAGTCAAAAATATAAACTATATTTCCATATGTAAAAATTGTTTTGCTAAAAGATATATGCCTCTGTCATTTTTGTATTTACTTTAACTTAATTAATATAAAGTGTCATTATGACTTACCAGTGGATCCATGGGGTCCCAAAATCGACAAAAATATTCCCATGGTCAGACATGTATCAACTAGTAAGGTTGGGACACATTTTAGGGTAAATTAATATTATTATAATATTATTTTTTACCCTTATTTACCAGATTTACCCTTAAACCATGGTAAATAAAATATTTACCTATGTAATTATTCAAAATGTCTAAAAATATGAGTTAACTATTTACAAAATTTGAACATATTGATACCAAATATGGAATCAATTTTTCCAAATTCAAAATACCGAAATGGCAGAAATTAGTTTAAAATTAATTTCCGCTGTCAAAACAAAAAACTTGTTTTTAAGAAATAATAACTATCAAAAGATTGACACTTGTTTATTTCCGGTTTAAATGTGAAGTTACATCCAATGACCAGAATTTTATTAAATGGTAAAACTAACTATAAATATACTTGAAAACCACTAAAATTCAGATTTTATCACTATTAATTATTTCGATTAAAAAATTGTTTTTAAATAAAATTTAGTAATTTTCACTATTCATAAAAATATGAATGTTATCAGAAAAGTACAAAAAATTCACCCTAATATAATTTTGATATTCCAAATCAAAAAATGAAGTCCATTTTGATAGATAAAATGTATTAAATTTGAAAAAGTGGGTATTACTATTCATAACGGCTAGTTTGATTGGTTGTGGTGTGTTAGAATCTCGAAATCGCGTACAATTCAAGATAATGCATTATTCAAAGGGAAACATACCGTGGAAGCTTGGGGTGTCACAATATATATAATATATTCATGTTTCTAAAAAATTTAAAAAAACGGTTAAAGGGGATTTCCATGAACATTTTTTCTTAATATATTATGAGTTATTATATATATATATATAAATACACACACACCCATAGACACACAAACACACAAATATATATATATATATATATACCAGGCACACTGGCTTGACTTGTTGGTCCAGATGTTTCCTTGGAAAAATGTGGTAGGGGGTTTGAGTCTCCCTACTAGTAATTTTCCTGTATTTTTTTAAAGCGGGCGAGATTCATAAGGTCCCATGGGTCTGGCTTTTTGGGGCTGGCCCGACCCGATCCATAGGGATGCTTACATAGGCCCCAGCCTGAGATGGGTGACTCGGGCTTTTAGGCCAAAATTACACCCTCATACACAACCAATTACATTCTTCAATGCATCATTATATATTATAAATCCTTACATAACTGATGGTACTGATAATAATGATGCATTAATCAGTCTCTTTTAGCTATTCAAAACATTACCCACAATCTCTTGACCATGTGAAATTTACCATGGTATGTGTTAACATGGTTAATGGGCTATCCAACTAGAAAAAATATTGATCAAACCACTGATAGTAACCTTCTAAACCCTAAAAACTTCAGATCTCAATTATATTTTTCATTTTAGGCCATTCTTTGTCTACTTTTTTTATTTAAGGGTCGACAAATATTAAATCGTCTCACAATATTTTTTATACAACTATTTTTTTCTGAGGATCTCCAAAATTATTTTCAAATGACTCGCATGCCTTTCAAATCTCGTAGAGTATACAATGATATTTTCAATTAATACCACCATATGTTTGTCAAGATACTCCATAAACTCTTTATTCACCAGATCTATAAATGTAGTGGTTCATTTGACAATCTAAAAGGCATTACCATATACTCATAATGTCTATACCATGTTTGAAATGTCATCAATGATATGTCATCCATTTTCAAACTTAGTTGTTGATAACAAGAGAAAAGATCGATATTTGAAAAATATTGGGCTGCATGAAGTTAATTAATATTTAACCCTAACCCTTAGAATGTAAAAAATCTTTTATGTCATCTATGAGGGGGTTTTAGGTTGTGCACAACACCTATTATGCCAATTGAGTGTTATCTCCACCATGAATGTCTCCAAGGATCCTATCAATAACAAGTTAAATGACATTCTTCCTCTTCCTTCCTCACAAGTTGGAGAGATCAAAAGAATATCCTTCCAGACAAAGGGATCTTTATAATGAACAAGAGAACAGATAAAATATGATCAATATAGTCATGTTAGCACTCAAAGTACCATCATTGATTATTTTAGATCAACGGATCACACGCAGATCATCACCAGAGGGGCTCTACTTTGGGTTGTCATAAAAAATGATGGTACAAATAAAAAAAATCAAAGAGATGGTACTAACTGAATAGGTTTTGGATTATCAAATAAGAAAAAATGAAAAAAATCAGGACCAATGTATTTTTTCATGATTTTAAAATAATTATAAATTAAACATGAAAAGGATCCTCTCATGGATTTAGCAATTTTTGTCAATATATATTGGAAAAAATCATTGTTCATGATAATTAGTTCATGAAAATTGAGGATTATTCATTGAATCTAAATCAAATTGGGTTTCACCCAACCTATGTAAGTGCTTTTGGTGCATATGGGACATTCAAAATGTATATCACATCTTTGGAAAATGATGAGTGGTTCCCATGAGAAAATGACGGTGGGATTAAAACTTTTATTGAACCAAAGATATTGAATAAGTGTTAAAACAAGTGAACATTTTTTTGGAACACTTCTATGAATGTAAGAATGAGACAAATCCAAAGAAAATATGAATCTGGATCCCAAAAATTTATGAAAAGATAAATGACCTATTACCATAACAGTGACGATGAGTAAATGAAGAACAAAATGTTTTGAAAAAACTTTTATAGGATGAATTTGACTGATAATAGGAGATTCAGGTTTGTTGTTCAATCCTACCAACCTGCATTTATGGGGATGGATATACTAGAAAAAATGGACATCATTTTAAACAAGCTCAAACAGCCCAGTTGAAAAATTCGGTGGGTTTAAGCATACCGACCTTAATAAATGCTGTATAACCAAGATTTCAGAAATGTTTTTTAATTTTTTATTTTAACATTATTTCAATTTTATAGGATATATTTTATGAAAATAATATATATATTATAAGTATGTGATGAATATATATATATATATATATATATATCTGTGTATGTGTGTGTAAATTAAAATTTATGGGAAAACTATTATGTGTTTAGTATTTAATACTCTTGAATAAGAAGTTCCTTATAAATTTTTAAAATTTATATTTAATTTTACATAAAAATGTGGCCCTACTTGCAGATTGGATAGATTAAAATATATACCGAACCAGACATACATTTTGGACATAGTGTTAAATTCAGTCCTAAAGGGAAACAAATATTTTAGGCCAGGTCCATGTTGTCTTTTGCCACACTACCTCAATCAAGCCCATTAATCACGTTTATTATTAAACATTGTTTTGATTTTACTATATAAATGTTCAAATCGAGAGATATTTTTATCCATGTATTATTTTTTCCAAGAGTGCAAGATTCATTGTTTTCAAAAATTATGTCTTTTGAATAATTAAAAATAATGTAAGAATGTTGAATTTTATATTTTAGGTCTGAAAATATTTAATTTTTTTTTTAAAATTATAGAACTTGTTGAGAAACCAACATTCAAAAATGAGATATAGTGGGCTCCGAAGGGGGAATGGATATCACAATATGATAAATATGATGGGTTGGTTGATCCTAGAAATCTATCCCATCCATAAATGGTTATGTTAGTTTTTCAAATCGGTTCTCCACCTTTATTCCCATTATACATAATTTGTGGTGGTTTTCCCCTACCTCATCAAATAATTTTTTAAATTTTTTTTTTTTTTATTTTTATTTATCTAAATTGTGTGTCACAACATGTTTTACCAATGTAATGGTGATATGTGGAGGGGGTGTGAAAAAGGTATGTTGAGAAGGCATTATCTACAACTACACCTTCCTGGTGAGTTTAATATACTGTCATAGTTGAATACTTCCTTCTATCACAAAAGTAAAAATGGTTTCAATTTAATAATATTGATATATATATGTTTGTAATAAATTTAAATATTATTATAGTTTTAATAAATAAAATCATATTTATATTTATAGTTATATGATAAATATAATTTTAATATGAATATAATGAAATTTTTCAGTTTGATTATATATACTGTATAATATAAACTATGGTATCCAATATATATGTTTTCTCTCCCTCCTAATGCCCTATTCCCATCTCAATTCCATCCACCCCTCCGTGCTTCAAACTAACTCACCTCGACAAACCCTACCATGTAGCGATCTCCTCATGTACCTTTTTTCATCTCAATCATTCAATCCCTCTGCATGCCAACCATTAGACATCAACCAACCCTATTTTGAATTCATCGGAAATTTGGATGTGATTTGATATTCTCCCACATTTCTCTTTTACATCAGATCAACCATCTCATTATACTATATTTTTGTTATATTTTACTTTCAATCATACACATATATTCATACTACCATTTTGTTATATATTCCTTCCAATCATACTCGTGCAACTATAATTGATTTTCACCCCTTTATTATAAACTCCCCTCTTCTATTAGATAGTATGAATATATCCAAATATAAATTTTTAGGGATTTCAAATCCCACCTTCTAATCCCAAAATAAGAACATATGTTTCTATAGCTTCAACATTGAGAGAAAATAAAGATGAATAACTATATAGTATAGCATTGAAGGTATGGTTTCTGTGTTTTAACTATTTCATAATAGTCCATAAATAATAAATAAATTTTCTAACAATTTATAATTATTTTCACAACACTATAAATGATTTTTTATTTTCCTAATTTCTACAGTTTCACATACTGTAGTAGGGATCTAAATCTAAGACGTAGAATATATCTTCCAATAATATTTTCAAAATAGATCCTCATGACCATATAAGGATTTATTATTTACAATAATTTATATTTTACATTCCAAAACTATTACTTCTTATTAACTATATTATACCTAACTTATTGAACAGAAATAGTTAACTATATGAAATATACATTTCCATGCATATCGATTATTCATATTAACATATGCAATAAATATCGTTGACACATTAATTTACTTCTTAGTCATTACTATATTACATTTTCACTTCACCTTCTTTTATTTGCACACATATGATTTCATTTCCTAGGTAACCCCATATTATATCGATATATTTGACTGAGAAAATTCTAAACCATTCCGGTCATACCATGAAAAAGTTGTCACAAATGTCTTGAAATAAAAAAGAATTCTATAAGGAATTGTGGTAGAAACAAATTTCAAGGATTAGAAAAGAAAACAACAATAACGTAAGCTTGGTCTTAAATCCTTTCATTATTAGATTAATTCAGATATTCTACATTCAATAAAAATATTTTCAAATTTTTTTATTTTCTATAGTAATTAATCTTTTATATCAGGTTCTAATATAACATGAAGTGCACTAAATTATGTCACTAGAATAGAATATTCTTCACACTAAAACCCTATGACCAGGGTTTCCAATAACATGGAGATTTCCTCAAATTATCCTTTATCAAATGTTACACTAAATGGTATGATACTATTATCTTTGGTAAAAAAATTCAAATTGTTTATATGAATTCAGATATATCATTAACAAATTTTAGTAATATATTTTTCTCCTCATGATATATAACACTATAAATTCATGGGGATTAGAACATATTAATCCTTCACCTAATGAATACAAGATACATTTTTGATGCATGCAATAAAATATTACTTCACCATCTACTTTGACAATTAAACAAATTGTACGCACGTAGGAAGCAATGATGACTTGGATGTTACTTATGCAGAAACAAGAAAAACTATTACAGGTATGTTATTTTTTAATTTCTCATTCCATAAAATCTCCAATAGTACTATATGATACTATATTATTTTGTTATAAATATATATTAATGAATTATTCCTCCCATATTAGGTCACATGCTAATGAAAGTTCATAATTTTCTAATAAAAAGTTACCTAATGTTGAGGTCACAACTCCTACACCTTTCAATGGAAACATTGAATATATATAATGTCAAATACCACCAATATAATTGAAAAATAATAATATCCATGTTCATCTCTAACTTTATCTATCATTAAATTTTGTATATTTTCCCGAAATAAGTGAAAAAATTGATGCTAGATATTCAAAAATAGGTGTGTCACTAGATTATGATAAACCTAAATGTAACCTAACATTTTATTGATTTTTATTCACAGGCTAGGTCTAGGGATTTTGGTGTTGGTGATAAAATTTTCATGATAATGACTCACCCATTTATGGAAGTGACTTCTGCAATCCAAGTCAAATGAGTTTCTAGAGATCCAACTTAGCTCTGTTGAAATTCTTATCCTTTTTCTATCTTTGTTATTTACACTACATGTTTATTGATTTCATATCCTTGAATTCACCTTTTCATTAGGACTATATGTTTCATGATTTATTATAACATACCATGATTTGGAAATTTATTTGTTTTCTTTTCTTCTATCAACTTCTTATAATCTGAGGCATGTATGGTATTTGAGAGATAAATTATTGGTTAGATTGGTTGGAAGTTGGATAAAATTTTAAATCATACAACATGGTTAACAAATAATTTTATATAATCAAACTATATCTTCCCAATTTGACAAAGCATGGGTTGGTTTTGTGTTATATTTTTTCATATCTTTCTATTTCATTAGATACATATGTACCCTTTTTTATGATTTTTTACTATATAAATTTTCTTTTTTCTTAGATACTTTTTATCTTATTATATTATCATTATGGATCCAAAAATTTATATTAACATATCAATATTTTTTGTTCTACAAGATCACTTTCACTTTTATAAAATAGAATGGTTGTTGATAATGTTGAGATTTTACTTTTCTCTTGAAAATTTGTGAATACTCTAAATTTATGGATGATTATATTTGTAGATATTGCTGATTCTATGATTTTAATCAAGGTATGAATTTATAGATCTATTTGGGGACCCCTTAACAACACCATTTTCAGTGTTGGAGAAGATTCCATCATTTGTGTGTGGGATTATAAGTTATTGGATTTATATCAGTCCTATTTTCTAGATGAGTTCCTACTGGGGTTTGTTATGAGAGAGTTGTAGTTTATGATTTTTCTATTTTTTTTATTTACCTTCAGGGGATACAATGTTAATTTATTATATTTATTGAGGATTAATTTTGTCAAAATTCAATCATGAAAGTGGGTTCAAGATACTGGCAATGATTCTGGTCATAAAATAGAGAGCACACACCATAGTGGATTTATCCCGAAAACCAATGAGGACATATGAGGAATCATCTAATTTTGAAAGGGATTTTATTTCCTTTTAATGACCATTTAATATGTTAGTCTTATACCTAGATGTTAAAAAATCCATAACAAATATAATAAATTCACATTATAGTCGGTGACTAGAGTGTAAAAATATTGAAAAAGCAAAAAATGAAACTCTCTTGAAACAAACCCCAAATGGCATCCAACTAACAAATAGCTTTGATATAAAGCCAATAACTCATAATTACCCCATAATAATGATGAAATATTTACCAATAATGAAAATGGTCTTTTTAAGTGGCCCTCAAACAACTCTATTAATTCTTCCCCAAGGGCCCTTGATTACAAGACCCAATTTTAATAGTCTATGCAAACAACATCATTCATAAATTTAGAATTGTTGTAATCTTCCAAAATAATGGTAAATCTCCAATTTATCAAAATCCATTTCATTCATTCAATGTTTATACGGGGTTTTAGAACAAAAAATTTCAATGTGTTAGAGTAATTTTGTGGATCTATATGGATAATATACTGAGCTAAATGTATCAAAGACACACATGTTAATTTATATATATATATATATTAAAACATAATATTAAAGGGTCAATATTTATCATATATAAATGTAAATATTAGAGTAAATCTAACCCAAAACCAAACCAAGATCCATTAAATTGGGAATATTATAAGAAAGCTGATATGAGAAACAAAATATTTTTTTGTAAATGATTATCATTTTTAAGAAATATAGAAACATATAGTCATAATAACAAGATAATATAAAGGATTATAAATAAAAAATATAGTATAGATAATAACAATGTGAAATCAAGGGTAAGAAAACAACATACATATAATTAAAATAACAAGGTGAAAACAAGGATAATAATTGAAACAAATGCTTATCGGGATCTCTTAGAATTTTTTGACATAGATTATAGAAGTCATTTCCATGAACAGGTTAGTCAATATCATGATAATATTATCCATAAGTGAAAAATCCAAATACCATACCGTCAAATCAAATTTAAGATGAAATTTTGAGTACCTGTTCACACATCCCAAAACATTTCTATATAATATGCAGTTCCAGTGATGAGTCACATAAAATCCCATGAATAAGGTACATCAATATCATAAATGGGAAAATAGATTTACTGACATAAAATCAAAACAATTTCACTAGAAATTTACATAATTGAGAAAAAATATCATTGGAATGTTAGATAAGGGTGAGGAGCTCTATTACATTAGAGACATATATAATTTAGAAAAAATTTAAAATATTTTGTGAAAAAAATGAATGAAAAAAAGTGACTGTTATTAAAAATATATATGCTTGAAACATCTCAAGACAAAATTATTCCATTATGAAAATGGAATGTTCCAAGGAGCTCACAGTTATCAGTGAACCAAATGGTAAGGGTGTGTTTCTTGGTACAACCGAAGAGGAGATCATTGTCTTTGTCATACTTCAGAATCATCAATGACTGCTCATGGCCCTTCATCTGCATCAACCTCATCCTTTATGTTTCCTTTTTAGATAAACTAGGCTTAATTTTTTTCAGGAAGTATGGTTTTGAGATTGGTTTGTTTGGAGACTAGATCAGTTCCAACAAACTATTGGGAGGAGAATAGAAGGGAGATAGGGAGATGGTAGTAGTGTGTGAATGGGTGAGATTAGATGATATAGATGAATTTTTTGGTGAAGATGAATAGGGTAAGTGTTGTTTATTTTTTGATTGTAATATAACCACTTAATGGTTGGTGGATTTCTAAGAATACCACAACATGATATGTTCCGCCTCATATGTATCACAATGAGTGGTTAGTGACCATGAAAGGAGACCTGATGTAGTGTTTAGTGTTGTCCATGAAGATTGGGAAGGATTTGGTGGATTTCTGGAGAAACATTGAGCTGTCATTCGTAACTGCTCCATCATTACTGCTTTAAATTTGGGTGTCATTCTGTGAGAAGAAACAGAAGAGTGATATGAGTGTGTTATTTTGTAATATTTGTATTCCCATTTGAATATGAATAACCACTACCTTCCCTTTGGATGTAGGTCATCTGACCAAAAAACAAATATTTTTTTTCCTCTATTTGTGTTTAATTTCTCTATTTTGGTGTGCAATCTGGTGAGGGTGAAAGGTTACAACCCAATACAGTGGAATCAAAGGATTGAAGATAAATTATCTGGGAAGAAATTACACCAGTGTCTGAACCTCCGCACCCTCTTTGTTGCATGGACAAGACTCTAAAACCCCTGGGTTGTTGTTTTCCAAGACACCTAGCCATCCCGCTGTTTTTACCCCTATACGTATACTATTTTCTGCACTTATGTACGTCCACTGCTGCCTACACTCCCATAAATTTGTTTTTATCCGCACATCATCATCTAGTTTGATATCCCTTTGGATCACTGTTTTTGTTGTTGTTTGTATCAGTGGTTGGAAATATAAAAACAAGGGAGGGGAAGGATTTGTGTAGGATTAAGAATAGAAGAATAAATTAATAATATAAAAGGGGAATTTGAGTGGGGTGGAATTCAAAAGGAAAAATGAGGGTGGAAATAAGGGGTGTCATACAAGAATTTTAGGGGTTTCCTTTTGTTAAAAAATAAATTTTTTTGTTAAGAAAACAAGGGTGGCACATTTTGAAAAGAAAAAAAATTAGTGGGGTGATGGGCGCATTAATTGTAAAGGCCACAATTTAACAATTATTTGAAAAAAAAATTGATATTTTTTTTGATTGGGAATTTTTCAGAGAAACAAAAATTATTTCTCATTTGGAATCCATTTTGAGGAATTCAATAGTTTATTTCATCATTTTTGACTATTCTGTATTCAACGGTGCTATCAGTTTTTATAAATTATTATCTTTTATTGTGATAGAGAATCTCGAAACTGAAAGTAGTTTTGTACCACCCCAGGAGACCTAGGAGTCTATTCCATCTACACACACTGGTACTGCAAATACTTCCAACTATAGAAGTATGGTGTCCAGTACCATAATTGAGGTGGAGAAAGTAAATGGGACGAATAACTTCATCATGTGGAAACGTGATGTTTTGGATATTCTAACTCAACAAAAGTTTGATATCACCTTCGAAGAAAATCCCGTCAACAACTGTGATGGTTATTAGAATAGAATCAACTGTCAATCCTGCGGTATAATCTATCATTGATTGGATAAAGATAAAAAATAAATTGTGATGAGAGAAAATTTAGAAAAATAGTTTGTGGAGTATTTTGGACAATAATATATGTCCAGAAGTATTTAAAATCAACTGTACCTAAAAAATAAATTGTTCATATTTTAGTAAAAGAAAAGTATTTCTATGACTGAGCATCTTGATTGGTTTAATAAAATCATGGTTGATTTTCAATGTTTGGAGGTAAAAATTGGAGATGATGATAAGGATCTTTTTTTTGATATCTCTACCAAAGATTTATGATCATCATATTACAACATTTTTGTATGGTAAAGATGTGGTGAAATTTGTTGATGTTTCTAATGATTTAGTTAACAATGATTATAAGTGGAAGGAAAAATATGACTATTATGATTCTTCATTGGAGAGATTGATGAAAACTAGAGGAAGGTCTTCTAATAGGAAATCTATAAGATTCACAAGATATGAATGACAATAGACGACAAAAGGTGAGTCCAACTTTAGACATCCAACAAAAGATGAGTGTGCTTACTGTCATGAAAAAGGGCAATAGAGGAAGTATTTTCCCAAAATTGGGAAATCGAAGGCGAATGTTGTATAGAAAATTGAAGATGTTGTAGATGTTAAAGATACTATCCCCTTTTGCTCGATGGTCAATCATTCAAGATGGTTGGATTCCTGATTCAGTTTGTTCATTCCATATGTGCAGGAATTGATATTGGTTTTCAAACCATAATGAGTCAAATAAAGGTGTGGTTAATATGGTCAATAACCACCCTTTCCATCTGAAAGGTATTGGAACAATACGACTAAAGATGCATGATGGTACAACTCGATTCAATAAAGATGTGAGATATGTACCAGAATTGAAGAAGAACCTTATATCGCTTGATGTTTTTGGTAACCTTAGTTACTGGATAACTATTGAAGATGAATTCATGAAAATTACCCATAGTGAACTTGTTGTGATGAAAGTGATTTGAAAAGGAACTTTTTATTACCTGGATGTTGAGACTGCTACAAGTGTAGTAGTGACATTAGATAATAGTATCACCAGATGTAGAACATGACAGATTATACGAAGGCTTTCTTTGTATGAATAGTTAGTTATATATGCTCTTCCAGTGGTTGGAGATGGTGTTCCAGATTTCTATCGAGATGTTTTGGATAGAATATTAATCAACTAGTGGAATTTTGTAATAGAAGAAGATATGAATTCATTGAATCAGAATATGATATGGGATCCTGTTTCTCCTTCGAAGGATAAGAAATCTAATATAGGGATCGAGTTACAACTTTATTTGGACTTGATCGATATGTCTCATTCTTGAATTGGATAGGGGCAGTGGGAGGGAAACAAAAAACATAAAGATTTTTTTTGGAATCATGATGATTTTTTTGCGCAGAAACATGGTGATTTTTTTATTTATATTGGATATTGTTTTGTTTTTGACAATAATATCACCACCTCATGGTTGGTGGATGCCGAATATGACCACAAAAAGAGTGGTGTCACCTCATATAACTCACATTGAAGGGTTGGTGACCACCAAAGGAGACACACTGTAGTGTTCGGTGCCATCCATAAAGAGTTGGAAGGATATGACGGTTGTCCAGAGAATCATAGAAAGGCTATCTGTATCTGCTCCATCATTTTTTCTTTAAATATAGGTGTCGTTCTGTGAGAAGAAACACAAGAGATATATGAGTGTGGTATTTTGTAATCTTTGTATTCCCATTTGAATAAGAATACCTGCTACCTTCCCCATAGATGCTGGTCATCCGACTGAACCACGTAAATCTGTGTGCCTCTATTTGTGTTTGATTTCACTATTTTTGTGCGCAATCATGAGAGGGTGAGTGGTTCCACCCCAACAAGTGGTGATTGAGGTGGTGTGGACCGAAGAGGAAAAAATTAATTTTTAAAATAACATTCTTTTATTAATTATTTATCGATATAAGGATCTCCAAAAATAATTTTTATATGTTAATTATCATACAAGGAGGGGGTGATTTCAATATATATGAAGGGTTGTGTGGAGGGATTTGAATTTTATCACTATTTTTATATTTTCATTATTAACAATTGTTTACTATATATTAATATTAATATAATGTGTTATATTTATGTTATATATGCATTATATTAGGTTACATTATGATATATGTGTTATATTTACATTATATATGCCCCCACTAATGGTAAACACAAGCAAACAACTCACACACTAATAGGTTCGCAATGATAGGTTACACCGACTCTAAGGGTTTCCATTATATATGCATTTAATTTACTTTATGTTTACATTATATAATAATTATACTTAAATTATATAAGTGTTATATTTACATTATATGTGAATTATATAAATTTATATATTTGTTAACTATGAAATATTTACGCTATATATGCGATGTATTACATTAATATATGTGTTGTATTTCCATTGTATATGTATAAAAGTTATATTTCATTATATTATGTTATATGTTGTATCATTACATTATACATGCATTATGTAATGTTATATTTTCATTATATTTCATTATAGTTTGGTTATATATTAAATAAATTAATAATTTTATAAAATTATAATGAACTATACATGTTAAATTCATTTACATATATAAATTTAATTATAATACATTTGATAAATTTATATAATTTCAATAGATTTATTATTTAAGGAATATAATTTTATATGTATATAATTGAAGAAATTTAAAAAATATATTATATTATAATTGATTCTAGTTTCGTATATTTTTTTTAATTATATTATATAAATTTAACACATAAAATGTATAATATCTATAACAAATTTGATTATTTTTTTTAATTAATAAATTTATATAATAACTTGTTTCAAAATATAAATAGATTATAAAATAGGATATTTTTTACAAGATAAAATTATATTTATTATTTTCAATATATTATAAATGTAACTATATAGTAAATACAAACACAAATACAATTATCATTGTATTCATATAAATATTATATTTATTATAAGGTATGTTTCTTTTATATCGTTCTATATTTACATTCATAGAAGTCCATTGAGGTTATAAGAAAAGTAAACTACTCACACACTAATAGTTCTACAATGACAGGTTACACCCCCTAACGGTTTACATTATATAACAGTTTTATTTATATTATATTTACATTATATAAGCATTATATTTACATTATATAAGGGTTATATTTATATTATATGTGAATTAAAGAAATTTATATTTCTCTTAAAAATGGTATATTTATGTTATATATGTGTTATATTTACATTAATATATGCATTATATATGTATAAAAGTTATATTTCATTATATTATGTTATATGTTGTATCTATATGTTATACATTAATTTTGTAATGTTATATTTTCATTATATTTCATTATAGTTTGGTTATATATAATATAAATTAATAATTTTATAGACTCGAAAAATATATTATATTATATTTGATTTATAGTTTCTTATATTTTTCATATTTATATTAATATAAATATAACACATTAAATTTATAATAAGTATAATTTTTTTTTAAAAAAAATTTAATGGTATATAATTAAATATTCAAAAAATAAACAAATTATTAAATATAAAATTGTTTATTTTATATTATTATATATTTTATTTTAAATATATTATAAATGAAACAATTTTAAATATAAACATAATTACAATTATCATTATGTTCGTATAAAAATTATATTTATTATAATGATTAATGTACATATATTTACTATAAAACTATAAATATAAATGGGATTTCTTCTATTAAAACAATTTTTATATTTAAATTTATCATAATTATATATATATATATATGTGTGATAATAATATTATGATATATTATTTTTTTATTATATTATATAACCAAATTATTGAATCAAAGTCATTTTTTGTAGTAATAAGAGGGTGCGATCTTTAACTTCGCCATTGTGGTAAACTCACCACAAAGGTATAATTATCGACCACAACATCCCACATTAACTTTTTCACACCTCCTCCGAGTATCAACATTACTTTGGTTGAAACATGTTGATCTTCTAAAACTCATCGTAGATATTGATCATCTAAAACTCATTCTTTTGGTACCATCTCTTCAAAAACCATTCGTGTTGTACCTTCATTGAACTCAAATAATCATTGATGGTATATTGAGTGTGAGCATGACGGTAATTATCATATTTCATCACATACCTTGATCTCTACCATGATCTCTTTAGATTGAAATAATCATCTTTTGGTCTTTCCCACTTGAGAGGATGGAAGAGGAAGAATTTCACTTTAATAGTTCTTGAGAGAATCACTAGAGACAATTCCTAGAGACATTATTGTTGGATAGAACTCTCAATAGGAATAATTTGGGCTATGAAAAACCTCTAAACCCTTCATAAATGACATAATTTTGTATTTATATATGGGTGTGATTTTCACACAATTTTTCTTTGCTCAATGTATTTCATGTTCAGGCATTACCTGAATTTTTTACTCTTTGATTCATAGTGTATATTTTGTAGTTTCCATATGGGTTATTAATCCTCTGTATTTGAGGGGGTTTCCATATGAAAAATGTACCTCTCAAATTATTTCCTGCTATTTTTCATCACTTTCATTTTCATTGTAGTTTCTCATAATATTTTGCCACAATTGAGTTTTTGTCATGCGGCCAATATTTGTACTCCACAAAAACTTATATCAAAGGAATATTATTATTTTTTAATTATGATTTTATATGGGTGACTCATCTTAATGGATTTATACATACATCAAACTATTTAATAGGAAAATTGATTTTACTCTATGACAATGAGTAAACTATTTTTTTGTTTCAGAAACAACAATAAAGAATGTGAATAAAAAATCATAGATGATAGAGAACATGATAAATGGTGTTTGGATAAATAAGATATGACTAGTGACAAACACAATTAATATGTATTTTTCATATAATACATCGTTATAGGTGATGAATCTGACTGATATAGAGGAGATCTTGGCGAAGCATGAATGTATGTATAAATCTAAATCCCTCAAAAATCATTCATGTCTAAAAAATGATAGCATCATTGGATAATGCAAAAGAATGATGATTTTAGTGACAATATGGATGAGTTAATTAATATTATAACAGAGTTGTCTATGGTGGAGTTCAGGATTGATGATAAGTACAAAAAAACATATATCTAAATGGAATAAGACAAAGATTTAATTCTCTTGAATTTGTTACCAGATTAATATAATAATATCATCATCACATTGCTCTTTGGTAAAGACACTTTGATATTGAAGGATGTGATTTTATCATTGTTGTTGAATGAGACTTGTAAAATGGCCAATGATGGTGATTTTTTAGTTAATAGTGGTATTGTTGTTGTGAAATATGAGCGTGATAATCAGAGAGGTTCTTCAAATACAAGAAGCAAAATCAAGTGATTCTTTTATGATAATGAATTCCATTTATAGAGAAATTACTAGACTTTTGAAAATGTTTTACGGAAGAAAAGAAGTTGTGTGTCACTGATTCTGAGGATACCAATGTAAGTCGAATATAGGGTGTGGGTGATTTTCTTTCAGTCAGTGTTGAATGTTGTAGGTTAGATTTATACAATAAATGAGTGATTTATTTAGCAGCTTCATACCATATTACAATGAAGAGATATTTATTTTATTCATACAGTGGAGGTGAATTTGGTATATTAAATCTTATAAAAAAATATTCTACTAATTTCATTGTTTTTGGTGATATTTCTATTACTCTGTATATAGTTTGTACACTGATTCTAAGGGATGAGAAACATGTGTCAGATATACTCCCTAATTTGTTTATCTTTTTATACACTTTATAATGATGTATTCAAGAGTTAATTTGGAAATGGAAGATTAACATTGTTCCAAGAATCTATGGTATATACATGAGGTAGAGTGAATGACAGGATTTCCATGACCGATATAAAGTTGTGAGGTGAAGTAACAAATGAATTTTTAAAGTGTATTTCATCATATTTGTTGCATAGATCATCAGATATGAGCCAAATACAATCTATTAGGATGAAGAATGTTTTCAAGCTGAAGTAGGTTAAGTCAATTCTTTTAGATCTCACAAATAATAATTATTTTTCAAATAGTGCCACTTGTGAAGAAGTGATTGAAATCAATGATCAAGGTGATTAAATAAGAGTAAAAATCATATTGGATGTTGTTGAGAATAAAGAGATATTAGTATCTATAGGTTCATCAAATTAAGTGTAAATCACAATTATTGAGGAAACGTGTGCTTTTTGTTCTATTCTTGTTCATTGGGGAAGTGAAGACACAAGCATGATAAAGACTTCAACTTTTGGATTTCTTTTATAGGGGGATCTATCATGATTCTGTCATAGTTGCAAAAGTGGGTTGTCATATTTTCTAAAACAAAATCATATGATTAGATCCTAGATATTTATGTTTAAGAGGAAAAATAGTACTTTGCTAAAGAAAGGGAGTTCTCTTTCTTGTTTCTTCCCCAACCTTAGAAGATTCAACACATTTCAAAGGTAATAGATCCATTTTACTCTATTCACGGGTTCTTTTATAATCAATGAGATTATTTTTTGGGGGTTTAATTTATGAGTAGTTAAATTTTAATTGTAGGGTATGTGTCAACCTGTTTAAGAGTTTTTTTGTGTTTTTTTTCTTTTGTAGAAACATTGAGCATCAAATAATATCCATATTCATTTTTCCCACTTGAATCAACATAGATATATTTTTCTTGATTTTGGATAAAATGTATTTTAAATTATTATTTATGTTGAAACATTTTATTTAATTATTATATTCAATCATTTTTATTAGTTTTATAAATTTTTAAAATCCATGCCTCATAAAAAACTGAATAATTTTTCCCTATCTTAGGAGGTATTTTGAACCTTTTTGATACCTCCTTCATAATACCCACACATTCATGGGAGAGACATAGATTTATTTAAATAAATCATAACTAGTTATTATTTTATTTCAAATATTTGGACTTCATTCAAAAAATTTGTGTAAAAATATAGTAACTTTATACCCACTATTATAACTACCATTGTTAATCACTTAAATTCCATGAAATTCCTTATATGTATAAACCCATATTCAAAGATTACTTTTCATTAAATACCTTCACTATTAATATTTTTGCTTGTATATTTCATGATTTAGTGTGGAGAAATTATTTTCATGTGTGTTATTTGAGATGCACATCATTTTTTGGTGGTGTGAGGTGTGTGTCATCATTCTTTTCATTTGATGAATGGGAATGTGTCACTTTCATTTTTTTTCATCATTCATAATATTTTTTCATTAATATTTTCATGTTTGAGTGTGGGGAAGGGATATTTTTGTGTGTCATTTGGTATGTAAATCATTTTTGGTTGGATGAGGTGTGTTATCATTATGAGAATTTTATGAACGGGAATGGGTAAATTTCATTCATGATTCATTTCAATCATCCAGTTATAAATAAATTGAAAAAAATAGAAAAAAATTGAGTTGAGATTTAATTATACTATATTCGTGCTTTTTTGACTCATTTCCATCTTATAATTAATGTAATGACTTTCACTCATTCATTTCATATTATTGTTATCCAATTATCAATGAAAAAAGAAAAAATAGAAAAAAATGAAAAAGAGAAAAAAATTAAAAAAAAAAGGAAAATTTGGATAAAATAATTCATTGTATTAACTATTTAAATAATGTTCCATATCACAAAAGGGGTTTTATGTTTCACAAGTATAGGGAATTTAGTGTGGTATATTTATCACTATTTGAGTGAAATGTTTCTGCATTTGTATTTATGAGTTAAACCTATTTTAGCCCTAAATGTTTAATTTTTTTTCAAACCAACCCTTATCCAAAAAATTCAGCCTAAAAATGTACACATGTTTGAAAATATTTTGTCTCATAGTGTGATTAAATTAGAATTTTCACAATCCTAATGTGACTCATTTATTTTTAATTTATGAACATAACTCTAGATTTCATTTCTCATTAATGAAGAGTGACATGAAATTCATTGTGTGGTATGTATGATTGGGGAATTGATTTATTTTTGAGGTTAAATGAAATGAGGGGTAATTTTCTTCATAGATGAGATATGATGAAATTAAATTTTAAAAAATATCATGACTTTTTTTACTTTTGATTTTGGTGAAGATTTTGGTTTAGATATTTGAGGATTGCTCAGGAGTGAAATGTTAAGGTGTGGGAGATTGATGAGATTGATAATTTTACATATATTCTTTTATAATTAAATTTTTAATCCCATAATAGTTTTAGTTTTTGGGAAATTGTCACATTTTTTATGTTTTTATAATAATTTACGCTTCATTGGGAAAATGTCCAAATTTTGGAATTTAAATATTTTTATATTAGATTGGTATTTCAGTCAATTTTTTTTAAAGTAAAATAAATTTGAAAATAAATTTATTTAAATATTATGGGATATATTTCATCATATCTGACCCTAATCCCAATCCAACATTTTGATGTCCAAAACTGGCTCACAATCCGAGCCTGAATATTTGTGCACAAATCAAAAGTATTTTGAATATAGGATTATATCTCACAAACAGGTAGCCAAAATTATTTGAAAATTCACATGGATATAAATTCAAAAAAAATATTTTATTTAACTATTTTATCCTAATATTTTTCCTCCATGCATGATAATTATGAAAATTGGAATTTGAATAGTATCTAGGCCAGTAAATATTTTTTGAGTAAATATGCCATAACTTCATTTGACGTACCCTTCTCTTTTTCTCTACATGAGTGTATACCTTGGTTGATTCAGGAGCAATGCGCTCCTTCATATCACCAGGCCATGTTCATGCTTTGGGACTTGAGGTAGAGATTCTTATAATTCCCTTTGTGTTGACTATTCCAGTTGGAGGTCGAGGTGACATGTTGGAAGTATGTAGAGACTGTGAGCTAATGCTGGGACAACATCGCTCTTAGAAATATTTCCTATGTTTACTGATACAACAATAAGATGACACTATAATAATGGATTGGTCGTATTCTATGTAGGCTATCGTGGATTTCTTCAGGTGGCAGATGGTGTTATTCGATGCTGATAGAGATCCATCAGTTTTTGTTAGTGAGAAAGACCCGTATAAGGGTTAGACGCATGTTCCATCCATATCATCCTTGATGGTTGACCTGATTCTGAGTTCATTAAAGGTTTAGTAGTTCACATTTCCTAGGTTTGAATAATAGTACCCGGATGTATTTATAAAAGAGATTGTAGCATTCCCCCCTCGACTAGAGATCAATTTTGGGATTAATTTATAGATATGAGTGTATCTTATGACTATGTATCGATATAGGATGTACTGTTCTGAGTAATGAGAGATACATATACAAATGTATGGTCTATCATAATACAGTTTTGTTTGACTGAGTATGTCACCATGGGGTGCACCAGTTTTGTTTTTGAAGAAGGATGACAGAATTTTTTGGTTTTGATTCAATTATCATCACATAAACAATGTTATAGGGAAGAATCCCTATCCTCTTCCACATATTGACGATTTATTTGAACATTTTAAAGGTTCAAGTTGGTCATCAAATATCGACATGCATTAAAAATATCTTTAGATGAGTTTGGAAGATTAAGATATCCCGAAGACTGCTTTCTGTTGTCGTCATGGGCCTTATGAGTTCTTTGTAATGTCGTTCAGTGTCACTAATTCTCTAGATATGTTCATGGTATTGATGAGCACTATGTTCTGTGAGTTCCTAGATAAGTTTTTGGTGGAATTCATTGATTAAATCCTTGTGTACTCCATGTATGATGAGGAGAATGTAGAGCATCTGCATGACATTTTTGGAGTTATTCGTCAACATCAGCTGTTTGGGAAGTTATCAAAGTGTGAGTTTTGGGATCCATAGGTTCATTTCGTAGGCAATTTTGTGTCCCAATAGGTATTATCTATGGATCCATAAAATATAGAAGTAGTTGTGTCTTGGTTATCCCCCTAGATGATATTTGAGGTACGATGTTTCCTTAGTATTGTAGGATATTACATGATATTTGTAGCCAATTTATCTCAAGTTG
The DNA here is from genome assembly GCA_963277665.1 of Viscum album. NCBI lineage: Eukaryota > Viridiplantae > Streptophyta > Magnoliopsida > Santalales > Viscaceae > Viscum > Viscum album. Next base: position 2,026,758,760 of record OY728151.1, on the reverse strand, counting down.
TGACTCCTCTGAAAGTCCTGACTAGGAAGGATCATGGGTTCAAGTGGACTGATCAATGTCAGGAATCATTTGAGTATCTAAATGAAAAGTTTGTAAGTGATCTAGTTCTTTGTCTTCCAGAAGAGGGTGTTCAGTTTGATGTTTTCGTCGATGATTTGTTTCTGGGGATATGTTTTATTTTGATATACGAGATATTAGTTTTTCTTATGGATCTCGATAGTTGTGTCCCCAAGAATATAACTATGCCACCCATGATATTGAGTTGGAATCTGTGGTGTTTTCTCTGAATTTGTGGATGCATTACCCCATTGAGAGTGCTTTGTAGATTACCCAGATTATAAGATCCTGAGGTATGTTTTCTCCGCACATGACTTGAACATGAGGCATCATCAATGGACGGTGTTCATACAAGAATACGACGTTGAAATATAGTATACACCAAGAAAGGGGAATATTGTGGCTGATGCGCTGAGTAGGATGTCACGTTGTGATGCAGTGCATAAATCTGATGATTCATAGAGAGTGATGGAAGAAATTTTAGCATTAAATCATGATATGAGAGAAGATGTGGGTAGAGGGTTTCTTTTTTCAGATAACTGTGTAGTCATCTCTAGTGCATCAGGTGGAAGATTCCCAATTAGGGGATCTAGAGGTGGAGGTATGTAGAGACCATGTTTTTTGTTGCGAGGCCCCTGAGGGTTGGGGTGAGGACAAATAACATCGAGTTTTGTATCAAGGAATGATTTTTGTTCCTTTGAAGATGCATGAGATAGTTCAAATAGAGTTCCATAGTTCTCCTTTAGCAGCACATACTGGCATGAAAAAGATGGATTGTTCTTTGAGAAGTCATTTTCTGTGTCCTGTGAAGAAGAATACATTTTCAAAGTTTGTTTCTTGATGTTTGGTCTATCAAAATGTGAAGGAGGATCACTGTTTCCCCAGTGAATTTCTCTAGACATTAAATATTCCATTGTATAAGTGGGAGGACATCTTAGTGGACTTTTTTGCTAGTTTACGTCAAGTTTAGGGAGGATATGACACTATTTGGATGGAAGTGGATTGTTTGGAAAAATCATCCATCTTTATAGTGATCAAGGAGTCAAGATCAGTGGATGTTTTTTCAAGGAAATAAATAGAGGAGGTGGTGAGACTCCATAGAGTCTCAAGGATGATCATTTCTGATTGAGATCCTTGTTTTACCTCTATGGTGTGGAGGGTTCTCCATCATGCTTTTAGTTATCAGTTATTCCTTAACACTTCTATTCATCCACAGACAAAAAATCAGATATAACGTACTATCTAGACTCTCGAAGACATGTTGCGCTCTCATGTACTAGATTTTGGAGGATCGTGGATGAGGCACTTACCCTTAGTGGAGCTCACTTACAACAATAGTTTTCACTCAACCATTGGTATGGACCTGTTTGAAGACTTGTATGTCCAACATTTCTATTTTCCGATGTGTTGGACAAGGGATGTAGAGTCCGCAATTATACGACCGAAACTAGAACAGAATATGACAGAGATGGGTCAGGTGATTCATGAGAGGATGAAGATAGTGCAGGATCGTTAGAAATCATATGTCGATCAAAGGAGGAGACCGTTGGATTTTGATTTTGTAGATCACGTGTTTCTGAAGATGACTCACCGTCATGGGAAGTAGAAGATCGGTCATGGTAGTAAGTTGTCTCCTTGGTTTTTTGGGCCTTTAGAGGTGTTGGATCATGATGGAGCTATGGCTTATTGAGTATAACTTCCCTCACAGATGATCTGAATACACAACGTTTTTCATGTTTCACAACTTCGTTGTTATCTTATGATGACTCTCACCTCATCGATTGGGGATAAATCGATGTTTATGATGATGCTACCCTCGAGGAATGACCTATGGAGATCCAATACCGCAAAGAGAAGGTGTTTCATGGGAGTTCTATCCCCTTGCTTCGTTACTTGTGGTGACATGGTGGCGTGGAAGAGATTACCTAGGAATGTGAGTCACAGATACATTCTCAGTACCAAGAGTTGGTTTATGATTAACTCTTTCCATGTAACGATGTTCACTTTGTTGTTGTAGACCTTTTGTGTTTATGAGATGTATTTCATTTTTTCTTCTGGTGGCTTTCTCTCTTTTATGAGGTATCTTGATTGGTGATTGTTTGGACCCCTTTTATTTTTCTTTTTGGTTGGTTTTGAATTCTTGAGGGAGATAATGTTTTAATATATATCGTATGTTATGGCATGGAACTCTCTGGTCCATTCCATTGCTGAAATCTGGCGATTGAGGTGTTGTGGGAGGTCCAGGTGACTTATCCCAATCTCTTTTCAAAATTTTCAGTTCTATGAATAATGTTTCTATCTTCGATAGGAGTATAGTGTTTCCAGGATTTGATGGTGTACAATTTTTCTAGCATTGGTAGGAGTACAGTGTTTCCAGGATTGATAGGGGTATAGTGTTTCTAACATTGGTAGTTGTACAGTGTTTCAAGCATCAGTGGGTGTACAATGTTTCTAGGATCGGTAGGTGTGCAGTGTTTCCAAGATCGGTAGGTGTACAATGTTTCTAGGATTAGTATGTGGATAGTGTTTCTATCATTGGTAGGTGTACAATGTTTCTATCATAGGTAAGTGCACAGTGTTTCTGGAATTGGTAGGTGTACAATGTTTCCAGCAATGGTAGGTGTACAATGATTCTAGCATCAGTAGTTATACAATGTTTATAGGATCGGTATGTATATATTGTTTCTAGCATCTATAGGTGTACAATGTTTCTAGCATCAGTAGGTGTACAATGTTTCTAGCATCGGTATATGTAAGATGTTTCCAACTTCATTTCCATCTTTCAATAGTTTTTCCCATTTTACATTTTCATTGATATTAAATGCATTCAAGGCCTTGTTTTAAAGGATCTAAGGATGATTCAAAGCCCATAACTAATATATAAATTTCCCTGAGGCTTGGGATGCCTTTAATTGGGCAAACCATGTGGTTTAATATGATATTATTTTTATGGAAAATCCCACAAATTGTAAACCAGTACTCTATGAATCTTCAAAAGGTATGGGATAACTTCCTACCATGATCTACCTTCTTGATTCATGGTTCATTATTCTCAATAAATTACTTCTTCTCATAGGATTAGATTGATTTAACATTAATCCATGGATAGTTTCCCATTTATGCTTCTTCCTACTGCATGCACACCCCCAATTTTGGTCCAACCAGTAAGTGTCAATCTGTCACCAATAGAAGGTATTATTTACCTTCGTTCTTGTGTTTTATTCGATCCTTATTCTCTAGTTTCTCCATTAAATGTTATGTAATGTGATCTACATGCCTCTAATGGAGTTTTCTTAGGTTTTGATTTGTGCTCTCGCGTCGTGGCATCCTTGGTTGGATATAGTAGTCACAGGGGAGGCGATCATAATTTTTTGTGCATCGTTCTTGTATAAAGAAAATCAAGAACCTTTTGAGGCGGGGGATTTGTTTATTATATACTATTTTACATGAATTAGTATAGTTATCATGATTTAGCCACTAATCCACAATGAAATTGACATAATAAATAATTGAATTGGAGAAATAAATTGGTATCGATCGAATATTATTGCCTCTTATTTTTCTAGATAGTCTGATATCTATTGTTGCCTTGATTAGCATGTCGTTATTTATAGAAATTGGTAAAGAACATAATATGGGGTTAATTGAAAATATTTTTCAATGTTAAATAGGAATTTAAATGAATATATTTGTTGTTTTTGTTGTAATTTGATGTCAATCAAACTAGTGGAGTAAGCATGTAAAACTATTTGTGATTTCTATGAGAGATTTCAATATAGGTTGCCCATAGTTGGAACAAACTATTAATAAACCAGGTTATTTATGATTGATTAAAGAACAAATTGATTGAGAAAGGCTAATTCCTCTTAGGGTTCTATGTTACATTCTTTCTTGTAATGGCCAATAGCCTTATGCATGGACCTGTGAGAGCTCATTGTGTTTAATAGATGGATGCCTTATTTAAGGTCAATGAGAATTGTTGATATAGGGTTTGTTTTCCTACTGCATTGGTTGTGATATGAACCTGGATGGTTGTTTCATATATGTAGGGGAAGGGAGTCCCATTGTTTGTTAAAAAATTTGATGCCTAGTGTGGCGAAATGCATTGGTTTATGCATGTGGGTGATAGGAAGGACACCCGAGATGATGAAATAGGTTGGATGTGAATGAATTGATGTTTTCTGAATCTTGTTTATTTTTATCTACATTACTATCCCCACTACTCAAGGCTGCTGGTATTGTTTACCATCCTTTAAAAGGGGAGAATATGTATGGGGTATGACATGTGATTTATCTGTTTAGCTTCTCAAGGGAGTATGGGTCTATGAACTTTCTTTAGGTGGCAAAGACTTGATAGGTAGTTCAACTACCCACCACATTAATCCCCCCTTGTGTTTAGTAAATTAGAATGTTTATCTAGAATTCATGGGAAAATGAGTATTTTATAAATCTATTAATAAAAAATTTAATAAATGTTGTTAATCCAAGGGGTTGGTTCTTTCTGGGATGCAATGATGTCGTTGCAATTTAACAGAACAATGGAATTTGGGTGTGATGATAAATAAATATAATGTGAAACTGTTAATGATTATGTAATATTTAAAGAATTAATTAACATAATGCTCAATTGATTAAAAGGGAATAAAGTAATATAATAAATATCTTTAAATGGTTTCATGCATATAGGATACCTAGTATTAGATGTGGCACTTGGGAGTCTAAGAGACGTTATCAGTAGTTGATTCTAAGAAAAGGTTATGGCCAAAGTGTGCTTGTGTGCTATAGTATATTCTGTACTTTTTTTTGTTTCTATACGCTACTCCACTTTGTCAGTTCAGGAAACTAAAACCCCAAGGATTCTGAGCCCTGGGGGGGGGGGGGGGGGGTTCCCCATCATTCTGATGTGAGGGTGGATGGTTGACTACCCCCTTTGGCCCGCACTCTTCTCTTGGTAGTTTTTTGTATGTTGGTAGAACCAACGATTAGTTTTCCAAATATATGTGTATAGAGGGTTGGAATGTATTGTGGTTATTCAAACACATATATTCTATATATAGTTTCATATGGACTACTATTGGTTTAATGTGTATAGGATGTGATGGATTGAAGATCGTTACTCAGTGTATGGGCTATATTGGTGTGAGGATTAATCACTGATGTATGATACATGTTATGTGAGCTACAGTGGCTCTTGGAAACTACCTGGTTACATTGGATATGTTGACATTGTGGTTATGTTGTATGAGGTGAATGTTGTGGTGATTCACCCAGGTGTCTGCAAGCAAGCCTTTTTAGAGAGAGATGATTAGGACATGGGACATTGGGGAAAAGAAGAAGACTAGTGGAGAAGTGGTTTCAGGGTCCCCTTGATATTATTTATTATATTATATACTCTTGTATTCAATGCATGGTGAGAGTATCCATGGTGATTTTGGGAACATAGTATACCAATTTAGGTTATGAGTTAGTTTCACTTGTCTTTCATTGTTGTTTATAATTATTTCAATACTTTTTCACAGAAGGATCTGGGGAGGATCCGACTGAGTATAATATTATACTCACCCTATGTATATATAAATTGTTTTTTATGTCACTTGGAATATGTTGGCGATTTGGCAGGTTACTACTAGATTAGGGTTGCCGGAGCTGCTCGGGCTTCTTGGATGCTACTGTTTTTACTTCCCTTTGGTACATGAAGTTTTTTCCTTCAATTTTATTAATTTTTCATAACATTACATATTTTTTCATGAGATTTATTTTATATTTCAATCTAAGATTGAGTTTTTTGGTGTCTATATTATCTCTATTATTTGACTGTTGTCTCTTATGGGGTAATTCCTCCCATTTGTGTTATTACCATACCCTCGGTGCTAGTCGCCAACCAAGGACCTAATGGAGGTGAGACTCAGGGGGTCATTATCTCCCTTTTAAAATTTCTATCCCAGTAGGGCTACACCTTGTGTGGAGGGGGTCATTACATTAAAACACATAATGTCCATAATTTAATCGGTTAAAAACCAGGCAACAAACATTAACCTTAACTCGAAATGATGTGGTAAGAATGAAACCACCAAAACCACCTTAACATCGGTGTAGAATAAAAAAAAAATAAAGAACAAGACCCTAGGTGCTTCACGCACACCCTATTGAAAGAAGAAAAAAAAAGAACCAGTTTACACATAACCCTATGTTTGACCGAACACCACAGTGTAAAGGATAAGCCAAAATCGGATGAATCAAAGCATGAGAAAGAGAGAGAGAGAGCTACCATGGGTTTTTGGACAAATGATACAGAATAAATCTGTGAGGAATCATAGTTAGAGAGGATGCCATAGTAGGATAGGGTTGTACATCAAATGCTGAACCCCTTTGGGTATGCTGCACATTGAGCGTCGAGAAGGGATGGGGTTGAGGGAGTGATGTATTTTTTTATTATATATTATTCTATATGAAATTAATATAATTATTTAGAAATACCTGACCGCATGGTATAACCAACATGGTTTGGAAAACCATGTTCCAACCATGTGGTACCCTCTATTTAAGAAACTCCCCTCACACAGGCTAGGCGCATAGTTTGGGAAACCGTTCATAGCCCATGAGAAATTAATTTTCCCCCTTAAAAAAGGATGCACATTTACCTATAGGTGGATGCTATATTTAGAAGACCATGTGCCATTTGATGTCCTTCTAAACATGATGTATTCCAGGTCTGAACATCCCAAAAATTCTTGATCCACCTGAGGAAACATAACGGGATTCACCCAATTCCAAAAAAAATCACTTAGGAGTGATTTAAATCTTGGAATTAAATTCTGAAGCTCAGTTTTAAAAATGACCCCTTCATTAATTAAAAATATTCAAAAACCATCATATTTTATCCCAATTCATAACACATATCATTGTATCCTTCCCGCCCTAGATCTTTTCATCCCTAAGAAGCCTTCATGGAAAACGTACTCCTCACTCGACCTATAGAGGTTGTGAGGCTTCATTCAAATGGTCATGCTGTGTTTCAAAACACCCAATGTACCCTTAACATTCATTAAGGAAATGGAACATATGTAATTTAATACAAGATCCAACACTCGTTCTCTTACTGAAACACTATAGAAATATAATTTTTAACATCTCTAAGGTCAAACCAGGAAGGAAATTACACAACCAGCATGCAAGACTGAAATATAACCACCCAAACAAGCCCAATGAATTTAAAGAATTAGTTTAGTGTAAGACTGATGCTCTATTAGTGCATTTAGGATGATAGAAAAATAAGGGACATGTTTTTCAGCTAGTAGAATGCACTGAGAAAATATTGATAGATTCCAATCAAATATACCTAAACACTAGGAAGGAGAAATTTCAAACCAAAATTAGTTGACTACTGGGAAGGAACACATATTCACATACTGATGAACTACAATTAAAATCGATCACAATTAATTTTACCAATCATGTAAATTTTATGATCATTCAAAATTTACCACTGAAGCTTATCCCAAGCCTACAATGTTTATCAAGGGTTACATACACAACTAAATAGAGAAATGTTGTTTTTATGAGAAAACACCAAAAAAACAACACAAACGAATGTGTGACGATCCTCCGTAGTACCATACCAACACTGAATGTAAAGAGAATATCAATGCCCAGTTGAATCCAAAACTAAAATGGTCGGCGTGTTAGTACACCCGAGTCTTTAGAAACAAATCTCGAGTGTTGGGATGAAACTGTTCCAAATCTAGGTCACTCAACTATGGAGATCACCCAAGACCCTACTCATCACCACAAGAGATCTAACCCTTTGTCGTATTGATTCATATGAGCTCTCACATGGACAACAACATTCCAAGTTAACCACTATCAAGGTAAATAAAAGGTAAAACGATCTACGATGTAGCCGACCATGCCATATGAAAGTAAAGCCTATTGAAAACAATCATTTCTCGATGCTCATGCCCGTAACACGGTCTAGGAAAGTATGAACACCCATATGAACAAGTTTTTCATTGGAAAATGATAGTCCTATAAGGGAAAAGTCGCCTAAAAGACATAAAAATAAAAAAAAATCCATAAAAGGAAATCATGTTTTAAGGGTGATATGTACCATGGGAAAGCCCCTTATGATGAACATGCATCGACCCAAGCATTTATTCATGCCAACTGAAGTCACCAACACAAGAACCAAATATTTATGTCATTTCTAAACCAAAAACACCTATAAATCCATTCCAAGGAAACTCATGGAATACTCAACTACACTTTCATGAGGGTGTCAACACACCACTAAAGGTTCCATTTCCAATCCATTTTAATTTATTCACATGTCACATTTAATCATAAAAAAAATTCATTTAAAATCATCAAGTACCAATTAAAATAGAAAAGAAAACAATTGATTCAGATAACTCCATAAGGGAAACACATTAAAGTGACATCATATTCCTTTAAAAAGCATTTTATATCTGTTGAAATCAGATAATTTCTAGGCAATTTATCATAATAAATTATTTTTAACAGCTAAAGAAACCTACAAGGGTCCCATTAAGACAATTCAATTCAGATAAAAATTGAACAACACTTTAAATTTATCCATTTACAAAACACCATTCCATATTATTTAATAATGGATGACATTTCACAATTCATGAATAATCCATACAATTCATGGATTGAAAATTGGATACCTTTAATTAAAACCAACCCCAATTAATAAAAAAACATTCTCATATATAACGATGCAGTTAGATGGTTCCATCTACAAACTTGTGAAGCAACCATACACTTCCTAGTTTAGAATTTGGATTCCCATCAATCAAATACCAATTTAACTTATCATTTAAACATTAAAAAAATTAAAATTTTATTGAATTCCTTAAAATGTTTTTATTTTATTCTCAAAATAGTTTGAGTATATGTTCACGCTTCTTGGTTATAAGGATCCCATACACCTTATAATTGAAAAAAGGTTCCCATTCTTTCACAAACCATATACTACTGGGAAAAACCTTCCATCATAAGTATAAAACATATAAGGTATGATAAAAAAGGTAAAATAATAGAATAACAAGAAGATAACACAATATCATGTTATAACACAAATCATGGAATATCAACAAGAAGGCCTAACAAGTAGTATGGGAAACTATAAGATAACTACATGGCATTACACTATGCATGAAATGTGAATTTCCTATGTGCCTATTACGATGATATTAATAACATATTTACTATTATAATTTAATATTATATCAATTATGTTCATACTTTCCGTGTACATTAAAATGATATCATCATTTGTTCATATGTGTGAACAATCACCTCTACGACGAGATGTGAATAGTTTTTACTCACCACATCACATGTATGATATATGTAAGTATATTTAAAAAATTACTATGGTGTTAATAACATTATTATTATTATGTAAATATAAAATAATAATTACCATATTTCAATAATGATCAATGAAAAATGGAAACGTTACTCAGACATACGTACGACTTACCGTCTCAATGATTTTAACGTTGTTCATTTATCATATCCATATTTAAGTAATGTATTTAAAGGTATAATTGATATATAAATATTATTATTATTTCCTGAATTTTATTCTTTAGATGATTGAATTATGACCACATTGACAAATTTACATCATAACATGTTCATTTTTGAACTCATGTATCGAATAATGAAAAAACATTCGACGTGAACTTATATAATTATGTAATTGTTAAAAAAATATAAATAAGTGATATAAATGGAATAATTAAAATGAAAAATGTTCTTAATAAAGTATAAATTTTACTAATTTTATTATTTAGAAATATATATAATGCATGAGAAAATTCAGACTCGAGGTAAGGGACTTCATCTCAATCTCCTTTTAGGGAGGCATATTTTGACGTTATACATCACCATCTTTTATAAGATGTATAATCCACATATTTAAATTTTAATTTCATTAAAATATTTCAAAAAGGAATATTTTTATACAAATAAATTTACTAAATGAAAAAATTAATGTTTTTTAACATATACAGTGACATCAAAATTTCCACCACTGTGACCATTATTTGATATCTAGCTTCCTCTACCAGAGATAGTTTTTTAAAATGGAAATACATACCATATTTAATTTTCATCTATTTTTTATTGAAAATATTTTTAAAAATGGTTTTGTTACATCATTATCTTAAAATGATATCTTGTGATTGAAAAGTGGAAATGTTATTTTTTCCTTTATGCATGTTTTGTGTGTTATGATTATGTTATAGTTCTTGGGAATTGATTATGTATATGGGCGGTTCCATGATCATCTAATGGAAGGTGATACTGTGATAGATCTCCAATTAATTGGTTAATGATACATATTTAACCAATAATTTTTCTCCTACGAAATTTAGGTAATACACTATGATGTGTATTCCAAATGTAACCATGAAGGTTACTCCCTATGTAGCTGTAAAAGAAACAATATAACAATGATATGGATGAAAAAAGGTACCTTTATGATTTATTATTTATATGAGTTTTATAGGAATATTATTATTTTATTAGGTACGCTAAAGGGGTTATGTTTTATGGTGGAAAATTTTAATTTTTTGAAAATGTTTTCATGAGTTTAAAATATTAAGGGACTAATGGTTTCTTTCCTTATTTTATGCCCCTTACTAATCTTTTTGTAATCATCACATGTTTTTGAACTTTTTTCATAATATATAAGGATGGGTAAGAGAAATGAGGATGTCAAGATGATTTTTAGTAGTATTTTTATGATGATAAATAAATTATGTTTTTTTAAAATATTTTAGATTATGAAACAAATGGATAATTAGTAGGCTTGTATATCTTGTAATATTTATTTTGTTTTGTAATATTTATAGACTAATTCACTAAATTATATAATCCTAAAAAGATCCTAAATGTTAATTAATATAATGTTTTTGACTTAACTAAATATTATTTAATGTTAATGTCTAGGTCCTTATAGTTAATATTATTAAAAAAGATTCTATGGTTAGGATGAGATCTATTAAAGGGGGCATAAATGATGTTTTTCTATAATGTTTTGGTATCATATAAAACATTGAGGATGCTTCTCAAGTAGTTTTCACTTAGTAATCTATAGGACGAAAATTTATGAGGACATACCCACTAATTGGAATTTCACATGATATATGTGTCATTTGACATTATTATACATAGACCTGTGTATTGGTCCTTAAAATTTTGATTATTATTAATGTATATCAATTATTGGGTACGTTGATGCATTGATGAAAACTGTGATGAATTATACTCGTGGTGAGGTAGGATATGATGGGTGTGTCAAAAGAGATATGATATTAATGAATAACCAAATAAATGATGTGTTCCTTTTATATTATTGGAGGTATAGATCTTTGAAACATTGATTGAAATAGAACTATTTTATTATGTATATGGAAATTTCATTTTGTTAATGAATTGATTTTATGTATTTTAAGAAAGATATATCAATCATATATGTTGATAACACAAGTATGTAACTTTCTTGATATGATATTGACAAAAAGATAATTTATTAAACAAAAAACATTCATATGAGATTATTATTGTTTCAACAATAAATATTATCTATAGACTCCTAAATGCATTTCTAGATGTTAATCATATAATTTAAACTATCTCTCATATTGTCCCTTTGATAGAGGCCTAGAGGGTCACACACTATGTGCATCCATAATCTCTGTTAAATTATATTTTAATTTAATATTAGAAAAATATTATTCTCAGTAATGAAGAATAATAATCATTAATGTTATACTGATCACATAGATTAAATCACAATTTATTCTAATTTGGAATATATGTGAGTTGAATATTAAATAAATATTTATTTTCCAACTAGTAAACATTATATTTATTTATTTATAGAATGAATAATATAATAAAATTTATTTGTTTAATGAAATATTTAATATTGAAGGTATTATAAATTCCAAGGAGGTTTGACATGCCAAATATAAGGGTCTAGATGAAATGAAATATTTTATATAAATCCAATTAATTATTTATTTATTTAACAAATGATATTTAAATATATGCTACTTTTCATATGTCATGGAATATAATAATAAGAAATGTATTATTATTATTATTTGATATGAGGTTTATTTAATTTAAAAAATTTGATTAGGGCCTTTGTGAAATTATTATTTTCATATAACCCTAAGAGTATTAACCTATTTATATCGTTTTGTGACTGTAAGGATTTCTTCTACAAAAAAATATTCTCCAAAGGGAGTTATATTAAATCCCTACAGAGAACATATCAAGAACACTCTAGATAAAAATAAATAATCATCCATCTCCCTCTCCAGACAGATAGTACCATAATGAATCTTTCAATAATTACAGGATTCTTATTATTATAAATGAATAATTATGCATGATAATTGGTTCCTCCATGCTAGCACCCAGAGTTCAAACGATAATTTATGTGGTTCATGGAGCATGTGTGGATACCTTCATTGTATTATTTATCACAATAATTATATGACCAAAAACTAATCCCAATTTATAAATATTTAATTAATGATAAAGCCATGGTTTTTCTTATCATATAAATTTATTATAAATTAGATTTGAACAAATAATCTCTTTGAATAATTTGAGGCTGCATTTATCCAGTTCCAAGGAATTTATCTAAATAAATCAATAAAAACATTGAAAAATCATTGTCATCATCACTTCTATTGAGATCTGATGATGTTTTCCTAGGTAGATGAATAAGGATAGCTTTCTCTAGGTTTATTTCATAAAACCAAACACGATTGAGGATGATCAAGAGCATCAAGAATTAATGCCGAGAAATGATTTACACAGAGGCCATGATGCGGATTCCCAGAGCGAAGAGGATGAATCACCTAACAGGGATGACTGGGTTGGCACTTGGATAGCTCTATAAAAATAGAGGTGAGTCAGGAAAATGAAAATCAGGGGAGGCTCTTAGTAACGGGGTGGTAGACACAAAAAAGGTGACGGTGTAGGTCCTTTTGTTATTGTTTGGTGATGTCATGTTTTACACCTTTATTATGATGATTCTCTATCATCCCTTTATATGAATAATTTATTTTAAATATTTTTGGGGGCCTTGGTGTTAATATATAGTTTCAACATTCAGGTATGTAAATAATAATTACAATAACTGATAATTTGTTTTTTAATCAGATGAACAATACCTTCATACCTCTATTTTTATGAATTATTCAAGGATAAAATCACACTAGTGATATCCACATGTGCTCCACAAACCTATAAATATAGTATTGGGATCTTCAGGTGCTACTGTAGATGAACAAAATCACTTGCATCATTCTCCATTGATCACAATAAGAATCCATTCCAGTTTTAATAGATTATATAAAATTTTCCCATTCTTGAAATTGAGGAGGAGGATCATTTCTCTTCTCACATAAGAGCATTATTGAGAATATCAATGTAGGGATTGAGAGAATTAATAAGAGAATTTATTATTTTCACAATCATATGTCTCTAGAAAAATAATATAATACTATTTATATATCCAGGTCAGAGAATTAGATATTGCATATATGATCTTAACAAATATTTTAATCCTAAATAAACTCCATGCTTAATAATAATATTATTATTATTATAATCTTGAAATGCTGAGAAATCTTATAAATTTAAATATCATCTCTTAAATAAATAAATAAAATATTTTTTACATGATATTAAATATATCATTTTATCTAAACCCTTAACTAGACCCATCAATACTTCCTCACATTTATTAAACCTCAAATAATAGCTATTTATTTAAGGAAATAAATTACACTTCATTATTTTGTAAATAAATAAATAAATATTATATTAAATAACTCACAAATAAATACTTATTTAATATTCAACTCACATATATATTCTTTTGAACAACAGTTGATTGAATATATGCGAGCAATATAATATGAATAATTAGTATACCTTATTCCATGAGAATAGTATTTATTCAATTAATAAATTAAAATAAAATATAACTGAGGATCTGGATACACTCAGTGTATAGACACATTCTTAGTGGGGTTAGGAAAACTATTCTAAAGTGTAAGATTATTATCTAGAAACATGTAAATACATTCATATAGGGACGTTAATGTTGCAATGAAAACAAACTCTAACATACACTCATTGTGAAATATAATAAATTTGATTTGGTATCTCATCAATCAAGTGGAATTACTTGTGTCATTAACTGCTATTCTTTATATATATTTTTATGAACATTTTGAAATGAACTCATTGACAAAACTACAATGACCATGGACTTAATAAAACTCTATTCCAATGAAATGGAATGAGATATCTACTTCCATTAACTCATAAGGGACAAATCCTTCCCAGAATTATTCATTAATGACTTATCACTTATGACGCACACAACACATCCCACCTCACTGTGAGCATATTCCATCACGTTTTTTTGTTAATATATCTATATAATTTATTAATTTTATTCATTAAAAATAATATCAAGTCCAAGAATCTATACACATTCCCTCATATAATAATAAATAATGACACATATAAGTTGTGGAATTCCTACTGGCGGGTTTGTTATCATAACCTTCTCCTTTGTATATTATCAAGTGCGAACGAGATGAGAAAAGTTTCAATGTCTTATAATCCCCCTATAACAAATATCCAACATAATCTATATCCCATCAAATAAATATCATCCATCCATACAACATATATTTTACAATATTGTCATAACACTTCAAGGTTCTCATCATAGCAAAGAATTGGGGCAACATTTTGATGAGACATATATTTCAAAGAAATTATCACATCATTGTAATGAATAATAATACAAATCATGTTATAAGATACTTATTAACATTAATTTTTTCGTAGTTGGTCTTAGGGAACTAACTACAATAGACCCGCTTTCTCTCTATCTAACTCCTAGAAAAATTATATCTGCTCGCTCGCACATGATATTAATGCTTTTGTTGAGATAATGATTTAGTAAATAGTCCCACCACATTCTCATAAATAGAATATTTTCATATTTTATCTCCACCCATTTAAGAGAAATCCCTAAAAAGGTGATACTATTGAAGTATATGCTTAATTCATTGATGTAAACTTGGCTCCTTAGGATGATCCACCACTGTAATACTATAATAATACTATGTGATGGATTTTTTATTGCCAGAATCCACACCAAACCTTTTAATAATGTTTCATATCCACACTTCCTTAGCTGCATCAGAAGCCACAATATACATTAATATGATAGTGACTTTACATTATTGAATAGTTTTGTATTTATACACAAATACCACCCCTTCCTTAACCTAGAATTTTTTTTATTTATTTCACAATATCCTTCAAATATTATTCAATAATATTGGTATAATGAAATTAGTAATACCATTGATTTTAATTTTATTAGGTTAATTTCATAACCTGCATCCATCTCTTATTTCATCTAATGAGAAAAAAAGCATTGTTCATGTGTGCGGTAGACTATTTCCTTGGGAATCTATGTAATTCATTTTCCATATTTTACTTTCACATAATTTGAATTGAGACTGAATTCCCTTTATTGAATACTTTTGGATATTTAAAAAAATATCACTCCTCCCTTAATAGAGATTTTTTTTATTTCTCCATCTCTAGGAAATTTTATTCAATTATATTGATATAATGTCATTAATATCCCCTATATAATGATATGTTATTAGGTTAATGGAATAACCTACCTACATATTTTCATTTAAATAATGAGAATGAAACTATAGGTCGTCTGTACAGTAGAATATCACCTCACAAATCAATGTAAATTTTTTCATCATTTCCTCTTACTACTATTTACAACGATTTATTTTATGATATATTTATTATTCTATAAAAGTAATATATCATATAATTTAATAATTAATCATCATTAAAAAAATGGTTACATCATTCGTGTGTGTAGTGCCCTAAGTTGGTGAACCATTGTCGGGGTTAATCAATGGTGCACTTTTAAAAATTCTTTCTATTGAATTCATACTCTTGAAATTGTTATGGTTATTGATCAACTCAGTGATATCCCACAATTTCACTTCATATGAGGAGATAATCAATGAGATCACAACACATGATATTTTCATGGTTCGATATAAAGACCTATGCCTACACATTTAATCAATCCTCCTTTTTATTCTAGTTAAACCCGTAATAAATTCAAATCATTTTTCCATGGGTAATTATACCAAAAAACCCTCACCTCATCATCCTATTGACATGTTGAACACCCTAATCTTGATCCTATTAAGTAACTGGCTATATGCCCTAGTTACACACTCCTTTTCTTCTGAATGTTATTAACCCACAAGTATTAAGATCTTTTTATAATCTTGGTCTCTTCATCAACACGTGAAATAGATCTTCTTCCACATGTGTAATGGATATGTTCTACTCATGTATAACATTTAGAAATTAAAAATATACTTTTAATGATCATGTTGCTCTTGAAACTCAATTACAACAGATCTAGAAGGATATGGTTCTTCTTAAGTTCTTCAAAATATGGAGCACATAAAATCACCCACTTGGAGTTTTGGTTGGCTTCATCTTCTTCTCACTTCAATACATAGACGTATCAATATTCTAAATGTGAGTACAATCATTTCTACTCAACAACTTCTCTTTGATTTGATACTAGACTCTCTTCAATTAATATTGTATATTTTATAAAAAACATAGCCACTCCATCTCTCTTCATTGTATTTTTATATATATATAATTAATTCTATGTTGGTTTCTCTCACATTGTTGTTCTAGTGTGAGGGGGGAAAATTTTGACCTCCCACAATCTTCATAAGTCATATCTTAGCATAGATATTCTAACTCTGTGATCTTTTTCTCTCTCTGTAGTTCATGATCCATGGACACTGTTGTATTTTACTAAAAAACCACAATATCTATAACATCTATAGAAGAACGTATTGGAATCGTGACTCAATAGTGATTTTATATCACATCAAAATAAAAATTTAAAACACCTTAAATCATGAAATATCCAATTCATAACAATTATAAATCCCCATTCCCCACTGTTTAAATAGTGTATGATGATTTTCATGCCTTAGAAAATATGTTTCATGAAATAATTTCGTAGAATAATCTTCTACGTGAATAAAAATAACTACATTTCTTATCTCTGAAATCACCTAAACCAATATTCAATGTGAACAATTGGCTACACCCTTCTTAAAAATAAACTACATGACTGAAAATGCAATGCGGTTTCCAAATTTTTGTATGTTGATCATTTTACTACATGGATCCAATATTAGCTATATGATTTTCCTACGTAGAAGAAATAGATGCGTGAATCCATTACATAGTGAAATGGATACATGCAATTTCTACATTAAAATCCTATTGAAAATTTTTCTATGTTCCTCAAATGTCCATGTGATTTATCCCTTTTTGAATATTGGTACGTGGATGTAGAAACCATTCAACTTCAAATGGAACTGTATCAACCATCCTCAAACCCTTCTCAAAAACTCTTTCTTGCATCATGGAAAGTCTTACCATAATATTTAAAACCATAAAAACAAGATCACACGTCGTATGACTTTCGATAAGGTTGTCAAAAAATCCTACACAATCAGCTCGGGTATTCCATTCATAGAACTATGAATACTACCATTGAAACCCACAACAATAATCCCACTATGTTATCAAATCTCACATCTATAATATGAAAATAATTATTTGTGATATAATTAAATGTGAAATTATTACTCAGGAACATTAATGGGAATATCACTCTCAACCTTCATCAAGGAAACTTGTAAGCCACAACAATGGTCTCACAAAGTAACCCAATTTCTCTCTCAACTCTCCACCATGAGACAGTAGGTTTTCCCTTTCTGGTTACCTTAAATCAAAGAACAACTCGATCACATGGGCCCAATTCATCCCACAATGATCATAACGAATTATGTTTCCATGATAGATGACACTAATTAGATCACATTTACGGTTTAGCTTCCCTAGCTAAGTGACTTTTTGTTATATACCCAAGCATGTGTTCTCATAATTCTATACCCAAACCAGGAGATGGATTAACTTTTTGAGAATATTGTTCACTTCAATAGTAACTCACTGACCATCACCCAATAATAGATATTGAACCTTTGAAAAAAATTGAAATAATTTAGAACATAGGTTCTTCAATATCCCCTTTATAACATGGGTTCATTAGTGTGTACAGTGGACTACCACCTCATGATTCATTGTTATCCATGTTTTATTACCGGATCACATGGATGGTATATGTATATATTTTTAAAAAATGTTTATTATATTTATGATATAATATCATTTTGGAAGGATAAAATAACACTTAAACAAATTCCATCACAGTCATTGAAAAATTGAAATGTTACACATGTGTACTGTCATGACCCGACCCGTCGATGTCCGACCACTGACTAGCCAATGCCTGCCTCTAATTGGATAGGGGTTGATGACCACAACCTATTAGGAATATCCCGCAAATGGGATGCATTATCCTAAAGTAACTATACTAAAAAAACATAACCAATCCCACATGATGCTGAAATGTAAAACAACTAAATCAATACATGAATACATCTAAGACCCCACAAAATGGTATGACAAAAAGAGTACTGAAAACGAAAAGGGGGAAAATACAAGAAAAATAAAAAACTATAAAGATTATAAGTTACTCAAAGGGAATGGACTTCGTCAAGTGCAATATCTCGATAAAACACTTTGGTCTAACAAGCTCTAGTTACTCTCCACCCACTCCCTATATTCCTAGGACCCCATCTGAAGGTCATCATCTTCATATGACATGACATGTGTGGGAAAAACACAAGTTGGGGTGATTATAAAAATAATCATTAGGAAACCCCAAAAAAAATTAAACATGAATCACCAGGTATAGTCATCTCCATAACCTATATAACAACCAATTCATAACAGAAACACCCATATATACTCAGGAATGACACCATGTCACCAGACAGTAAAAACCAACTACCATCTATAGGATTCTACTCAATGTAATTCTAATTTTGATAGAATTCAATCTATGAGATATGATATCATCAATGAAACTCCATGAAGATGTCTATATCATTTGTCCCCCACAATGAAATCTCATTGATCTAAAAATAACCTGATACATAGTTAGGGGGTCATGCCCAGAACCACTAATGGACACCATGAACACAATCTAGATCAAATCTCTTTGTAGGGGATCATATGAAAACAATTCCAAAAAAAACTATCGATACATCCTATTAAATGGAGGATCAACACCCTGCTCAGGGAGGTCATCATGATTCCATAAACTCCACCTAGGGAATAAAGAATGATATGGGATACTACTATATTGTCATGGAGGAACACCACAACTCTATCAGAGACTTAACTTCTAGAGCAGATCACAATCCTATTATATAAATAAAATATTGCACTGTATCGTGAAGGTAAACGACTAAGGGAATCAAACTCAACCTATTCTAGTCCAAAATAAGAAAACTATGAGCCGTAATCATTCTTGAAGGGGTACACAATGTATACCAGGGGTACATGGCATGTCCATCTATCCCTATGCATGTCCATATGGAAGAGCCTCACATGGCATGTAGTCTCAATATAACCATCATGTAGAAGGAGTAAAAAGTGTGTGGAGACATGGTATCCTCCCTGTGTTTCCTAGTTGTGTCCTTTTACAATGGTTGTTTCTGTGTACTGCCCCATGTAAACCATGTCATGTTCATATAAAAGTACACTACAAGCCATATGACCATGTACTTTTACCAATATCTATGTAATCCTTGAATTACACACCGATGCACACAAAAGGCGCCACACGCCTTTTGATAGGGGTCACATGCCCTTTGATCCTTATCTCTAGTTAAACCCATAGCGATATAGCCTGGGGCCCCATGACTTTTAATCCGAAGTACATGCCCTTTTCTAGGGATTTTCTAGATCTGTCAGGATTACTTCCATTATTTCCAATGCATTATCGGATCCACTACACTCACCAAAACATTTAGATCAGGGTTATTATGGTCCATTCCACCACTGATCGACAAGAAACGGGACTCGAATCCACTCAAAATTCAAAAGATTGTGTTGTTCATCCACGTTCATCAAAATTGGTTGAAACAGAACATAGATATTAAGATATGATCCTCTACCAATCATCCAATACCATTGTTGCACCTCAATCATTTCTTCAATCAAAAACTGAACCCATGGTATCGATCTTTTTCCCTGAATAACAGTCACACAATGATCTAATATTGGGTATTTGTCGAACCATGGACGAAAATAAAAATGTCCATGATGAATACATGAAGAATAGAGGAAGAATTCTATAATACATTAAAGCATGGAAGGAAACTAGACAATTTTTCATTTTTCTTGGATTCATTTTTGTAGAAAATATGAATTAAGATGGATAAATCAAATGAAAAAAATAAATTCCATTAAAGTAAATCGATTGGTGATGTGTGAATCAACTATATTTGCAGAATTTAACTAAATTTACTCGAGATTAAAGAACATGATGAAAATAAATAAGAAAATCATCTTAAATGGAGTTTGGATTGTTTTTTCATGAATAATGATTGTGTTTTCATCATTGAAGAGATCCACAAATTCTTTTACTGAAATGATCCATGATCTGACCTCGATCAACAATAATTCACCAATAATTCATTCCCCAAATGACTCCAATATCTCTAGGGTTTAGCACCCAACATTAAGAAAAATTCCATAACCGTACATTTAATGGAGAACAATCACTACATCAAAAAATAAACAACATAAAATAATTATTTAGTTTATTATATTTAATTTCCCCAATGAAGAATTTTTTAAAATAGCCCACACCGACAATGGTTGAGTCACACCATGGGTTAAACACATGTTATTAACTCAATGACACCCTTATATTTTTTATCTATACCCCATATGGGAGTTATTATAATTTTTCAGAAAAATTCCATGCATGTGTTATTTAATATATTTAATATATTTCAAAAATTTATTCTAAGTACACCAGGTCTCAGAATCCCACACCATCTCATCACCTAGTCTTGAAAATAATCCATATAATATACAAAAATAATACAGATATATTCTGAGATATTATACGTACGTATGAACTACCATCTCCGTGATTGTACTATAGTTCATTTTTTATAACCATATTTCATGGTTGATTTTAAAATTATAATATATATATAAAAATTACAATTATTTCCTGATTATTATTTCAAATATAATGAATCATTTACCCCTTTGACCATGGTAAACACATTGATGATATTTTAAAATTAAAAACTCATGTAATGTCTCAAAGTCTACCAATTTTATTTTGAGAAAATATGTGAAAAAATTCTATGACCTTCCACTGAGTTGATGTGCGATTCCGAGGCTCAGTATGCCCATAACGATTTGTTGAAAAAAAAACATTTTTTTAATAGTATATGTGTGCAAATTTTCTTAAACGTTAAATAATTAGGACTTAGTTTCCTGGATCAGAAGTCTATGGGAACCATTGATCTCAGAATGATGACTTTACCCTATACACATCCAAACATTTGTTGACACGTGTCATTTGTAGAAAAAGCAACCAGAAAAGTAACCATAAATAAAATAATTAAATAAATTTATTTTATTTTAAAATCCTAATAACTCCTAAATGGAAACTCATCTTTGAAATCTAATACTGTCATTGAGTATCAATGGGGTTTTTCTTTTAGGCGAAACCTAACATCGACCGACGTGAGCCATCTGTGAATGATAGTTTTTCGAAGTAAGCGTCATTAAAATAATTTAATAAAAAATTATTTTTGATGCAGCGTTGTTTTTATTTTAATATTTATTATTTTCATAAATCTAAGGTTATGGAATAACCCTAGAAATCCTTTGAGTCAAGGTGATAGAGCTCTCTCCAATGAATTCCGAAAAATTGGGGAATCAAGAATGTTGATCCTCATATTCAAAGGATCTTGACCACAGTAATGACATGAATACTATTCTTCATCATAAATAGAACAAAATCAAGGAATAGAATTTTTAGTTTTTATTATTCTTTCCCTGTTCTTCAAATTCAACGACGAACATGGATCAACCAATGAATAGATTGACTAATCAATTGATAATTCTTGCAGGATGGGAATAATTTCAGGGTGTTATTCTCAGGGTTGATTTTATTAAGGATTTTTTATGATTTGATGATCATTCTTAAAGAATGGACGAATAATGGAAAGAACAATGGATGATGTTTGATCCATGGGTTGTTCCATGTGCATTTATTCCCTGATGTTCTTTACGTTCTTTTTTTTCTTTGAGTTCTTCATGGTTTATGAACAGATTATCATTGCACCTCCATTTCATAGTGCAATGATCCAATATCGAGGAACAAATCTTGAGAAAACCTAAGGATGTGAGAATAAGATGTAATTAGATGGATTAATGTGAGTCAAGAGATATACCCATTCGAGTTGTTTTTCTTCAGTATGAATAATGATCCTGATCTAAGCCTAAGGTGATGAAGAATGTGACCCAATAATCATAGATGTGCCTCTATTTCGAAAAATGAAGCACCAGAGGAGAACCAGTGGCCACAAAAGGGGAAATTGTTTGCGCGATGCAGGGGTAGAAACCGAGTGAACTAAAACTCGAACACGATTAGAGTATCCCATAGTGGCAGGGGCCGCAGGGTAGGAAGACGCGGTAGTAATCCTCATTGTATGGGACAACACCACATTGACCACGGGGACACAATCCAGCAGACCACGTGCAACATGAAGGGTGGCCTGTGTGCA
Source organism: Viscum album (assembly GCA_963277665.1). Lineage (NCBI taxonomy): Eukaryota > Viridiplantae > Streptophyta > Magnoliopsida > Santalales > Viscaceae > Viscum > Viscum album. Next base: position 2,026,735,811 of record OY728151.1, on the reverse strand, counting down.
TGGGAAAGATTATTGGGGCTGGGCTGATCTAGTGGACTAGTGGGATACGGCCTATCAGGCCAGCATATCGGGCTGAGCTTCCCAGCTGGCCGGTTCAGGACCAGGTTGGGTCAACAAGCTGGTTGGGTCAGGAACTTTTTCAATAAAACAACCAAAAAATTTAAATGGAGCATCCACTTGAAAATATGTATGTTTCATTGAGACCCTTGAGATAGGGATGACATTTTAAAATGGATTGGTTGGTTTTCAGATCGACCATAAATGGATATGAGAATTATATTTTTCTATACCAATACAATTTCGATGTAGGGTCATGTTCCCATCATAGAGTATGACATCATAGGATGAGAGCATACCATTGGTATTTTACAATGAGGGTTCGATGAAGAATCCTTTTACCAACCTAGATAACGACCCATTTTTTTAATTGATTTGTTTCATCCCGACATCGATAGTTTACTTAGTAGGTTAGAGCATGTATCGTACCGGGAGACCCGAACGGTCCTCACTTCTCTGTGTGTTACCTTATATTGGTTTTGGGGAGATGTTATGACAAATATTTATAATTTAACCCCTCCCATATCTAGTATCATGTTTCTAGGAGGTCCAGGAGTCCCCCCAGTGATCCATGGGTGTGGTGGATCCCATATCTATGTATAGAGATCACATTTCATCCATTCTACATGACCGGACCTGACAAGAATTATTCAAGAAGTTTTCAGTGGTTGATGATTAACTGTGATGCATCAAGACTCTTTGTATTAGCGAGATTGAATGTCTCATGGAATCTACATGAATTATTGAAACCATGAGTCCTTTTGGTTACTTTCGATGGATCTATTCTACGTGATTCTATCAGATAGCTCGAGGAGTGTGATCACTTGGGATGAGCATGCTATGAGTAAAACTATATAGTTGGAATTATATGAGACTTAGAGGCTTGGAATCCATTATGAATATACCTATATTTTACTCTTTTATTTTTTGTTGACACATACCTGTGTTGATATGAATCTATCTCCTTAGTGGTGTTTCTGTTATTGTATTTACTTTATGTTTTTGGGGTGTTATACCATGTATTGTTTTACTCACCCCTACATGGGATTTGAATGCATGTGTCTTGTGTTTTGCAGATGATCGACACTTTGATGGAGTCCTTGGTAGACCAGGACTAGGTGGTACTTGGAGATACCAGACATTCGAGGTGTGCTCCTACGACTTCAGATATATATGTAGTAACATTCCCTTAAGGTTGGGATTTATGTGGATGAGTTTCAGGAACATGTGAATTCAATTTTGTAGACTCTTCCTTTTTATGGGATTGTATTTTATCCCAATTTACATTAATACAATTTACTTTCCCTATTGTACTCTGTTGGTTGGGATTAGTTGTATGCATTCATTTTGTTCCTTAGTGGGTTTTTACATTTCCACATTTGTGTGCTTAGAGATTTGTGAATTTGTACATGTACATAGGAAATTCTTCCAATGTTAGTGATATTCCAACTGGGTTCTAGTCACCATACCCATTCTTTTTTGAGGCAGTCTTGGGGAGTCACGACACGAGCTCCACTAGGATGGGTCAGGAGAACTCAATTACTTTTCTTGGGGTTATATTAATTTTTATTGGATTTGACATTCTAGGATTATGTGTGTAATCAATTTTGATTAACATAAATTGTTTTTCTATTTGTTTTATGTGTATTTACTTTGGATATATGAATTCAATTCGTAGATTAACTTTCACTTCAATGTTATGATCATTGTGAGTGATGCTAATCTCAATTTAAATTCATTGTGGCATATGTTATGTTATACCCCTATCCTCTTTTATGGGGTGAATCTAATGCCCATTTGATATGTTTTATCATGATTTTATTAATATTCATGGTATTTAATGTTTTTTATGAATTTATTTCTTTATGGAAGTTATGATTCAAAAGTAAACTAAGAGGTAATAGTTTACGATTTAATCTCATTTTAATCGGTATTGATTATGCTTGAATTTCCATTAGAGGAAACTATTCTATCATTATATAAAAAACTATTGGATTTATTTTTACATGGTTATTCAGGAAATTTTAATGTAATAGTATCATTTTACTCTCTTTGGTTATTAATGCGACTGGGATTTTTTTTCTAGAAAATCTAACTTTATTTCCCTCTATGGTTGAAAATAGACTTTATTACAAATCCATGTTTTTCAAAAATGTTTTCAAAAATGTTTTAATATTCTAAAATATAATTTATTATATGTATCCTTATTAAAAAATACTAAAACCCTCACATGTACTAAATTAAGATGTGGTACAACATGAAAATGACCTCTCTTACGAGGACTAATAGGTGAAGATCTTTAACCATGGAGATAAAGTCCTAAACATCAATACCAATCACCTAATCAAAGTACTATGATGAAACCATAATTTTGAAGAGACAATATGGGAACTAGAGGAAGGAATGAAGCATAATTACCTTCACATATTTTCACTTTAGTATGTAAAATGAAATTTCAAGGGTGAAATATCTTAAGAAGATAAGAATGTAACGAAACAAAAATCTATCAATGAAATTTTCCATATGAATATATAATTGTGTCATATTTATTAATATAATATTTTATAATGCACACACAAAACATGTTAAAACTAACTAAATTTTATTATATTAATTGAAACATTAAATATTGTAGTTAAATATGACCTAATGAATTGGAATTATTATAATAGGGAAAAATAAAAAATAAGTTTATAATAATAGGAAAAAATTTATCCGTTTGATCCCCTAGAACAATCGCACTCATGAATATTGTAGAATTATAGAAGAATACAAGTAATTAAATATGAATTTTGAAAATTAATATATATAACTTTTGAATAAAATATATGTTAGTGAACAATGAATAAAAGATGTGTTATTTATAGAAATTAGAGATCCCATATGACTGTTACAAATATGAAAGTTGGAATAGTAATCTGATCATTAGAATAATAATAAGTGCATTATAAATAGTAACCCAACTATTAGAATAGTATCCTCACCTAGGGTAATATGACATATTTATATCATGATATTATTAAATAAATGGTATAAATGATACTATAAGAGTTTATATTTTTATAAAACCTAATTTTTTTATATTCATTTGAATAAAAATTATAAATATTTAAAACAAAGTATATTTTCATTAAATAAGTTTATAAAATAATATTAAGATGTATTTTAATTATTATATAATTTAATGATACCTTACGTAATTTCTCTAAAGGGTTTGAAAATTAATCAAAATATTAAAATAAATATTTTTAAAAATAAATAAATAATTTATTTTAAAATTAAATTTCTCATATTTATAAAATTATTTTCATAAAATTAATTTCATTTTTTGAATTTACATATTGAAAATTGGTTACGGTTAATTTTTGGTATTTTTCAAAAATAGTAGTTTCAGTGAATAGTAAAATACAACAAGATACAATATTTTACATTACAAGATTAGTACATGAATTTTTGAGTCTTTCATGATTTAGGATCCCATTATATCGAATTTAGATGCCAAATTTACTGTATATCATCATAATATTCATAAATACTAGTATTCTTCATCCAAATATATAAATTAATTATTATAATATTTTAAAACACCCTTTCTTCTCTTTATAAATACCACACTTATCCTCACATCTTTTAAACATTAGATCTTGGAAAATTTATATCCAATTTACTTATCAATCCTATCCCTGTCATCCTAGTTCTGCTAGTCTCACCAAAGACCATCTAAAGGAGTCTTACGGGGAAGGCTAAAAAGAGACAACCAAAGGAATAGGTCAAATTTTCAACTAAAAACATTCAATTTTGTTCTTCTTCTTCCACCTCCATATGTTCTCCATCCACCTAAACATAATAACATTAGTATACTAAATAAGTTGTTATGTTGTTATTACGGTGGAATATATATATTATACCCTCCCTTTTTTCCATCTAAAATGAAAACATTGTTTTCAATATGGTTGGTTCACCTACTCCCTAAAAAACATACATCTATTTTGTCCACAGCTTTCAATGATAATTATAGAAACAATATTATGATTAAATAGGATTATAATAAATATATTATAACTTATTTAAAGTATTGTAATGTTTTTTTTCCTGAAATTACATCCCTATCTGGATGCTACAAGTGGATGTGGCTCTGACCCAATCATAACTTTAGGTAATAACCATGAAAATGGCGCATTAAGTATTCATTCAATTGTCACCTAATTCATGAAAAAGATACCTTTCTACACATCTGGTTTGGCACTCCATGGGGATATTATTTTATAATTTTTTAAACGTTCTTTGAACAATTGTGGAGGTCTAAAATAGATTTTTAGGTTAGAAAATTTATATGTAAATTTCCATGGATAACGTAGATTAAAACCTAGAGAAAAATAGGTTGGGATTTACATATCATATTTATGTTATTCATTTTATTCTAATATTTTCTCTTTTCATATGTTTTTTATATTATTTATTCACATCCGAATGTTTTTTGGATATAGTAAATGACTAGAACAAGGATAAAATTGTGAATGGTGTGCTCATTATATATTCATGTAGATCAAATGTATTATATGATTATAGTTATTTATATTATTTCATATCTTTAATGTTTAGTGGAACTATTCAAATACAAGCCAAAAAAATTGTATTTGAGCTATCTATGAGAATAATAAACATAGAAATTGTTACATGCCAAGTATATAACTCCGCCCCAGTCAGTATTTGTTGATTGAACCTCCCAGAAAATATTATCATACGTCCTATAGTTGAATATGATTTTATATTGGGCATGTATTAAATTTCCTTATATAATGCCAAAATTAACTTTCATAAGAAGGTGATTTCTCTCAACATCTAGATTCATCCTCTATTTTTATACAATTGTAATTAATATTAATCTAATTTGAAATCTTCATCTACAATGAGGCTATTATTACGTTATGACAAAAAATATACATCTCTAATTATTGAGACCTAAGAGAGAATCATACTTAAAGACATTCCCAATGTGAGGTATTACACATATATATTACCTGAAGAGTTTCATGGACTTCCTCTTGACTGAGGGGTTGGGTTATCAATTAAAATTAAGTCTAGATCTTTTTAAATATCCAATACTCAATATATAATGTCCACTATTGAGTTTGATGAACTGAAGATGTTTTTATGAAAGTGTTGAAGTGAAAAGCTTACCTCACAATGAGGTAGGATTATTTATTTATAGGCGAAAAAAGGAGTAAAAAAGATAACCTAGACTGATCTGTGACATGAATATTAAAAATATCTAAATGTATCTAATACTATTTAACACTCCCATCATTCTTGGACATATATATTTAACATGACCATCTTGTTACACAAAAATTGGACATGTGGTCTAAACACCCTTTTTGAGAACATCTGCAAGTTGATCAGAGGTGTGAACAAGAATGAAGGTGGTCTTTTTCATCTCAAATGTTTTTTAATAAAGTGACTCTAAAATTAAATATGCTTTGACTGCTCAGGAATGACTAGATTTGTGGAAATCCTAACAACATATTTATTTTCACACTATAAATGAGATAGTTTCATGAAATTATAGACAATTTCCTATAATTTTTTTGTTCAAAATATTCTACACAGTCACATATTTGATGGAACAATAATATGACTTCGCACTTGATCTTGAGATAACCTTATTCTTCTTGATTCATCGTGAGATTAAATTTCCTTTGATAAATATTGAAAAACATGACATAGATCTCCAAAAAAGATAGACATTCAATATAATCCTCATCACAAAATGCCTTAATATATATATTATATTGATCAAAATATAAAATATCTAAAACAAGTTCCTTATATATTTAACATTGTGAAAAACATAATCCCACAACCTTTTTTTGGGAATCTGATAAATTATCTCACTTTTCTAACCACATAAGAAATATCGGGTTAAGTCATCTAAAAGTATTTATACTTCCTAAAAAGTCGTCGGTATATATCAGGTGAATAAAAAAGCTCACTATCAATATAATGTTATTTTTCACTAGTTTTTTTGGGTGATTCAATTGAGTTGGAATTATTTATTCTGGTATCATTCAGAAGATCAAGAACATAATTTCTCTGATATAGAGAAATTCCTTTTCATTTATGGACCTCAATCCCCAATAAATATCATAGTGGACCTGAATCCTTTGTGGGAATATTTTGTTAAAGGATTTGAGTTGATCAATGCTAACATCATCATCGTTAGTAATGAAAATTTAATCCACATATATTATCAAAAGTATTATGAATGTTTCATAATGATGAAATAAAATAGAATAATCATTTATGCTTTGACATATTCCAATGTTAAGAACAACAGTGAAAAGTTCCTGAACTAAGAATGATGGGACTTCTCGAGGCGATAAAATGATCGATGAAGGTAACATACCATGGAAGACTCTCATTGAGATACAAAACCTGATGGTTTCTCCATATAAACTTCTCCATCATGAAATCCATGAAGAAAAGAATTATTTGCATCCATCTAATGGAGAGGCATGTGATAAGAAGAATGATGCCATCTTGGCCAAGTGAGAGAAGGTTTCAAAGTAATCAATTCCATATATGCATAACCTTTGGAAAAAAGTTGATCCTTGAGATGATTAAGAGAGCTATTGAAATTGATGCATATGGTATAGATCCATTTGCATCCAACAACTTGTTTATCCATAATTACGTGGATAATATCCCAATTATTGTTGGTTTTCAAGGTTTGAGGATCATCCTTCATGGATTTTAACCAGTTTGGAATGAATTTTACTCACCAATAGTTTTCAGTGTTGAGTTAGCAGGGAGTGTCACAAAAGTATGAGAGGTAACTAGGGATAATACCAGATAAGAAGATGATGAAATTAAATTTTACTAATAGAAGAATTTAACTATGAAAAGGGAAATAAGTAACTCTGGCAATGGATGACCAGAACAACTAGGAAATAGATAAGGGTGTTGTGATGTGATTTTTATAGGTATTTGACTTTATAATTTTCTTAAATTGTGTGATGTTGTGAGGTGATGATGTTCCATTTTATAAGTTAGGTAATAGACACATCTATAAGTGCCCTTATCATTAAAATAATATTAAGTCATTTTCTTGGGAAAGAGGCACAAAATGGAGATAATTATGATGATAGTATATATAAGGTTCAAAATATACTCATAAAATCATCTTTATACATTTTTTATTTGTATTTGAATCCTTATCTCTTAGTTTGACCATCAAATAAAATTTTTAACCCTTAACACGATAAAAACATTTACTATGGTCACTGCTCATTAAGACTAAAAAATATATGTAAGATGTTATATTATTTTAATTTTATGATTAAAAATGTGTAATATATTTTAAAATACACAATATATAAAATGAATAAAAACTATAGTTAATATAAGTATGAAAAAAATAATAAAAATAGTTTTTAGAACAATTGTGTTTTTAAATATAAAAGTTATTCTACATAGATGTTAGGTATAGTGTTGATTTCCTTTAAATTTATTGGTTTATTATTTAACACATGAGATCATGTGACTTTAAACCCAATTTAAAACCGAATGTTACAATGTAATTTAATTTTATAAAAAATAATAACGAATAGATATTTCAATAAATTAAAACATCAATTAGGTTCTAAAATGTCAAACATAGGTTTCTATTTTCAATATAATTCATTTATATGCTTTTTCAGTATTTAAAAAAATATTTGGTTATGAAAAAATGTTCTATATTCTTATATTTCATTCTTATATCATTTTGTTGTCTTAAAATTGATGGTATTTTTAAAAACAATATTTTTTAACAATTCATCCAAAAAATCATAATTTTTCAAAAAAAAACACAAAAATTTCAACATTAGATTATTTTGATCTTTTAAACTCAAAAATGATATCAATTTTATCGAAACAAAACTCTAAAAGTTAATAATTTTCCTATTAAAAATTACCATTAACTATTTCAATTATAATGATAAAATATGATGGTGTCCATTGGGTAAGAGTTTAGGGATATATTGTAAATTTTTTATATTAGAAATCATAGGAATTATTATTTTCTTTTTCAGTGTTATTTTTAAATACAAAATATTATTTTGGAATTATGAATTGTTGTCCTCAAGATATGTTACTATACCATGTGAAATGAATTTAATGGATTTTTAATAGATGTAATAAAATGTTTTCCAAAGGAATGTGTTTTGATATGTTCTTAATTGTGTAATTTTTTCCTTATTATCATTAATATATAAGAATAAATTATTTTTTAATGTTTTTAAAAAATGATATATTTCATTATTTATAATGTTTTAGGTATTTTGGAATGTTATTCATCTTGTCTAGACTTGGTTTGCTTCCCTCTTTATGCATTCATGTCTGGAAATGTTTTAAGATACATTAAGAGTAGTATTAAATAAATTGAATTGAATATACCATTATCTCATAGGTTCCTAGTTTTCAGCGTTATATGTCCATGACATTACAGCAAAAATTAACCAAAATTGTTTTATACATATATACATTTATATTTCATCTTGTATTAATACAATGTTAAATTTTATCAAGAATAATGAATGATATAAAAGTCAATGATCCATACATAACACATAAAAAGAGTTTAATCAATGTAGATGTGATCGTTAGGATGATTTTGTGGTTGTGAATAAACCATTTCTAAAATATTCTTGGTTTGTTAAAACACGATTTCACATAAACGAATCATAATATTTTCATGAAATTATTAAATAACAATTTCATGTAATGTAATATAACGTACAGTGTTCTATTTTAATGTTCATACTATTGTTATAGATTTATGAATCAAGTTCATAATATTGGAATGTTGACATATTTTTTATTCTAAATAATCCACTGCATTCTATGTAAATAAATTTTATTTTTATTTAGTGAATGATAGTTAATGGTAAGATTATTTTAAAATTAGAAACAAAATTCTCAAAGGAATTTTCCTCTTTATGTGGTAACACATGAGGTTTAAATCAATAATTTAAAATTATTATTTCTATAAAAATATTTTTGTTTCATAAAAAAAATTTTATATATGGAAAGAATATTTTTAATGAATTTGATTTTATATAAATTATTTATCTCAAATATTATACAATGTTTTACACCCTATTTTGGTTATACTAGGTAGTCTAGGGTTAGAGATAATTAACTAATTAAAACCACTAATATAGTTTCCATAATTATATCCATGTGATAACCTATTTAAAATTAGCGACATGTTTTGAAAGGAGTTACTATATTAGAAAAAATCAGTTATACCATTGTTTATATTTGTATGTGTGACTCTCATAGTATATGTAAGTCCTTAACTCATTCTGGACCTGTTATTAGTATATTTATTTGAACACCATAACACTGTATTCTTAGATTGTATATGTTTTTTTCATTTATATATTCAATATTGAATTATTCCTAGTTGATATGATAGTTGATATAGGATTTGAAACCATGTTTTTCATTAATGTTTATAAGAAAGATGATTATTACTATATATGTTTTCATAATTCTAGAATGGGTATTCATATATCTATTAATGTCATATAAACTACATGTTGGTAGTCCATGTAGTGAATAATAGGTTGAGGGCATGGAAAACGTTTTACATCCTGGATTGAATAGGCACATCTCATCACTTGCATGGAACACAATACAAAATTTATTAGACTTGTTATCTGAATTTTCAAATTACCTATGATTGTATTTATGATTTATTTGACAACCTAAGACAAATTATATATCTCGGGAAAAATATCTAGGACCATAAATTCGATGTAAACATTTACTCATATGTTGGTGGATTCATGTTTATGTGTAAGAAATTTATATGTACTTGGTTTTCCACCGATTTAGGACGTTATGAGAATATCATAATAGATAATGAGAAGAAGGAAAATTGAGGTAATATGTTATAGACCATCCCAATATATAGATTTATAATTAGTGGTACATTTCATTTTATGATTTTCCCTTGGGATAAAATACTATATGGCATTATTTTGTTATTATGAAATATCTGTTATTATATATATGTAAACGAGTAAAAGTGTCCCCAAATTTATCTGGTTTTTCATAATTGAATTTTTAAAAAACAATTCACCATACTACGTATTTAAATACTAAATAATTATATAGGCACTTTAATGTATATATAGTAATATATTATATATTTCAGATACAACTATAGTAGTGGGATTATCTTTAAATAATTAATTATGGGAGACATAATATTATGATTCTCATGGAATATAAAATATGGGAGGATCATTCTTCTGGGGTCCATGGTGGGATTGTGAAGTGGTTATGTAAGGATTGTCATTAATCCACATAATAATATTTCCACACATAAGCCCCTATATGTGTTGTCCATAGTGCTATGTTTATTTTTGAAATATTGTGTATAGTAAATTTTGGTCTATTTCACTATTTTTATAGACTTCATGTCAGTTTTTTGACTAGTTTGATTATTATATACATTCATATAGATATTTCATTATTTAATGTCATTGTAGTTTGATTAATAGTTATTCCAATGGTGGAAGGTTTTATTCTTGGTTATTTTTCCATCGACCCTAAGGGTCATACATGATATTTGAAGGGTTTATGAATTTATTTTAATTTTATTTTATTAAGTTGAAAAAATACATCCCATTTGTGTTTTATAAACTCTAAAAATTTATTTTATGTTTTGGTAATTGGTGGTGTGAAGGTGGTATTAATGAATCCTGGAACAGGGTTGTGCATGTAATTTGGTAATGGTTGTAACAAAATTGTATAATTATAGTGTTTTAAGCTTATCAAATATATATGAATTTTTGGAATACATATGAAATAGGATATAATGACTAAGGTTGTACAATATGAATGTCTAGTTAACATGGATATTGTGGAAGACCTGAGTTTACAAGGTTGTTTATATATGTGGTCTTGGATATATATGTATAGGTAGAGAACATTCTTCAATATTTGAAAATGAAATTTTTTAGAACATTGGATGGATATAATACTGTTCGAATGAGAGTTACTCCCTACCTTCGCATATGTATAATATGTTCTATTGTAATAATAAGGTGTGTATACTTCATTTTTATCATTATAATTTTATGCGAAAGGCCTTAATTAACCTAATGAAATCTATTAATTTAATTAAAATTTTATATAATACCATAAAATGTGTAATCTATTTAATTAATGTTACTCTTCTATATTTTTTTTCCAAAGTTGATTGTCTGTTATTTTTTAGTAATATAATTTAGAATTCACATGAAAATTTAATTATGGGGAATTCTTAAAATCTATTTTCTTCTGGACATGCTATTTGTATATTGATAGTGTTTTATTATCAATAAATCTACTTAATTGTTTTTTGAAATATGATTTATAAAATGTTTTATTTTATTTTCATAATATTTAAGCTAAGTTTTTTTCAAATAATATTAAGTGATAAATGAATTGTGAATCATATTGATATTTAAAAATATTCAGATTTAATATTTTGATAGGAAAATGAAAATAATTCATTGTATTATAAAAAAATGTTATAGAAAGGGTTGGATATTTAATAATGGAATCTTTTTTAATGTTAAACTAGAAATGTGATTTCATAACACGAGTCGATAAAAGTGATTGGCTTTGGTAAATGATTAATTTTTTTAAAATTGACTATGGAATAAGTTTTTAAAAAATAGATTACATTTTATTTTAATATGTATTTGAAATTTTAATTTTTTAACAGAAATGACATGCATTAAAAATATTTATAGTCCTTGGGGATCTCATAATATTTAATTTCATGTGTATAATTTTAATGATATATAGAATCATATAAAAATTTTCTATCATTATATTCAACTGAGTATGGGATTATATGTTGAGATTCTATATCTCATATTACAATGGATATTTTATTAAAATGATTCCCTGTGAATATGGTTGGGATTTATTTATTGGTATTATAATCTCTATGGAATTGGGATGTTGTGCATTAGAGACATGATTTTTATTTGGGATTTATACACATATATATGTGAACGATCACAAGAATAGTACATAATTCATGTGTAAGGAAACAATTATAATAAATTTCCATAAGGTAAATTCAAAGGATATATATCATTGGATAAACCTATGAAAGATAAATCATTAAGAATATCCAAAACATTAAAAAATATATATTTAAACAATAAAACATGTAAGATTAAAATATCCTCACAAGATAGTGGAATGATAAATGTAGAGGAATAATAATCTAGATATGTTCTATAAATAAAACACTCAAGGTTATAAAGAATGTACCAACAATATTAGATCAAACCAACAAGGTTATAATCTCCTAGGAAATTTTCCCACAGGGTGAAAAATACTGGTTGCATCCATGTGGAGGTGTTTGAGGGGTCTATGTTTCGATCCTCCCTGTGTGCATATAGTGTAGCTTTTGTTTTTTCATCCACACCCCGCACTAATGTAACATATAATATAATGGGAAATTACAAGGCTCAAATCATGGAAGAGTCATTGTAGGATAATTTAATTAACCATTTTCATGCCAAACATCAATGTAAACCCATGGGTGATGAGGGGATCACAAGCCACGATGATGTATATACCAATCAACCCTTCCAATTACTACATCATCACCAGAATTGAAAAGGAGATCCCACACACCACCAAGGAACACTCACTAGATAATTACCGATCCCCCCAGTCCATACATATCATACTACTATTCAAATTACCATAAGCACAAGATGGAAATTTACATACCCTATATAGGACTATAATAGAGAATCCCATGACCTATGATGATGAATGGAATACTAACATCAATAGAGGATCACATGACCGAAATAAGTTGGTAGATAAGGGGAATAACGACAATGAAGATATAAGTTCCATAGCTCTGTGCTTGGGGGGGATAGAAAATGCATTTGATTGATGGGTATGTGATCCTACACTAATAATAAATAAGGAAAATTAAAACATAACCATAGGATAATGGGAGACCCAAAAATACACAAATTAATTCTTCTAGGGGTTTTCATCCCTATAAACACACTGATCACTATATATGAGCCACATGATCAATAAAATTGAAGAATATAATTTCTCGTATAGACTAAAGGTTCAACTCTAATGTTGAAGGGATGGCCACTATAACTTTATACATGAAGTAACACTTATAATTACCTATACACATGACAAAATTTTAGTTGGAGCTAAAATATATACCTATGGGTGGAAGTGTATTGTCACGACCCGACCTCGGGGCCCGTGCCGTGACTACCCCAAGCCCGCCTTCCATAGGCCAGGGGCTGGCGACTAGTACCAAGGCGTAAAATCCCGGTAAACAGGGAAGGCATTGCCTTTATAAGTAACAACCACCACAGAGTCAGCAAGCGGAATGTAACTACCAAGTGCAGAAAAGTAAAGGGGGCCGGAATACAAGCCCAACTGAAAGTACAACTGAAAAGGTAAAGAACAGCAACTGAAGAAAAGATGGCGGCCTCGTGTCGTCCACTGGCAATCCCACCTGAAAGGTGGGTACAGATAGCCTCCAGGCTCCTCGGGTCCCACATCCGCTCCGAGCACGTCCCGCCCAGTGGTCTGCCTCCAGGTACCGTCCTGCTCCACGCCCCAACCGAGATCAGCGCTGTCCGTCGTCTGCATCCAACACAACAAGGTGCGGGCAAAGCCCAAGCAGTGGTGAGTATAAACTACTCAGTAAGGACCCCGAGACCCCCGAAGGTCTCCCGAAATCCACAAAGGATATAGCACAAAAGAAAGGGGCAACCACGAAGAAACAAATGACTCGACTTAGGTATATGCCCATACATATTCCTAAGTCCCCAATTCTAGCTCTGCTCTCGAGCTCATGGTCAACTCGATCCACACAGGAAAGCAAGACTCAAATCCACCAGGGAGAGTAAATAGTAAATCCACATAGGATAGTTCAACACAAACACAAAGGAGAGTAACATAAGATTCAGCTCAACCAGGTATACTTTTTCAGATGACGACAAGATGATCACCGAACCATCTAAGTCGTCGGACCCACGAAGGATCGATAGGTACTAACCTCGGCAATGACCCACACAGGATCGGGCCCACACAGGACCTGTAGCAATGGCTCACACAGAACCGTAAGAGATGACCCACACAGGATCGGGCCCACACAGGACTTGTAGTCAAGGCTCACACAGAACCGTAAGGTGATCACCCACACAGGATCGGGCCCACACAGGACCTGTAGCACTGATCCACGTAGGATTGCTGAGTGCAGTAGTCGACGCAGTCCACTGAGGATCTCTGCACAGTCGTCGCCGCAGTCCACGAAGGATCTCTGATCTGTCGTCGAAGTCACAGCCAGCGCTAGGGTTCCCGCACACAGCGAGCTCGTTTAGGAGGGTCCGCTCCACGAGCCGAGAGGCTGATACATCAACTGACACGTAGTCCGAAGTTGATGTATCCAAAAGTTCCGTATCGACACCAGGATCTCAACGCAACAGACGGTGCGTCAATCGGACGCCCGGTCTGAGAGTTATTGGCATTTTCGTCCCAGGGGCCCGGTTGGTTTTTAGGGCAAAACCAACCCGACCGTACTCCGCCTGTGTCCAATCCTCGGGCGGAGTATGCCAAATGTTCCGTCTCACTTAGAGGAAACCTCCACAGCTGACGGTACGTCGATCGGACGTCCGCAGATCGAGTTATGAGCGTTTCCGCTCCGAGGGCCCGGTTGGTTTCGCGTACGAACCAACCCGGCCGAACCCAAAGTCTTCCGAAACCTTGAGTGTAATATACCTAAAAGACCGTCTCGATCCAAATATCGCGTAGCCGCTGACGGTTCGTCAATCGGAGGTCCCAGGCCCAAGATATGGGCAAAAGACCGAAGAGGGCCCGAAAACGGGGGGTTCTGGGCCCGGGGCGACCCTGCCCGAACCACCCCTGGGTCGGCCGAACCGGGTCGACCCGACCCGGCCTGGGCGCGGCCCGGCCGACCGGACCGGCCAGCTCGGCTTCGGCCGAGCGGCCGAAGAGGGCTGCCGCGGGGCGCCGCCCCCGCGGCTCGGTGGAAAACGCGGCCCTGCGGGGGGGGGGGGGGGGCGGGGGGGCGGGGGGGGGGGGGGGGGGCGCCTGTCACGCGGACGCGGCCGGGCCGCCGCGTCCCTCCCCGGTTCCGCGCGGCCGCGGAACCGGCCACCACCGCCGCGGCTGAAGCCGCGGCGGATTCCTCCATGGCGGCGCGCCAGGCGCCGCCGCCTCCGGCCGCCGCCGCCTTCCGCGGGCCGCCGGAGTTGCTCCGGCGGCCCGTTTTGCCTCCCGTCTGCGCCATAGCTCCTCCCGGGGGCCGATCTTCACTGCGGGATCAACGGATCACCCCTGCCGCACGGTTCGTCGTTGTCTGTCAAATCCGCACAACAAAAAGATCGGAGGAGGGTTGCCGGGTCTTGTTCGTTAGACCCGCACCCTCCGCGTTAGTCATAAAATCATCGGGAGGGATTAAGGCAGCCACAATTTTATCCAAAAATAAAATTGTTCAAGTTTGGTTCTTTAATTAAAAAGAACTAGATCACGGGAACGAATCACCAAGAAAAAAATAAAATCCCTACCTCGATGTCGCCGTCGGACGTGAGGTCGTCGCGGAATCGCTCGTCGCGGAAGGAGGGGATCGTCGCGTCGTCGCGGAAGAGACGTTCGTCGCACCGCGGGAAAAACGTCGCGCCGACGATCTCCGGATCTAGAACAAATGGATTTAATTAATTAAATCTGTTGTCATTGAAATTAAAAGGGAGAATTAAATGATCCGTTTCTCACCTTAGTTGCCGAACGAGGATCGGCCGCGGAAGAAGAGGCGTCGCCGAAGAACGTCGCGGGTAGAGCTCGTCGAATTCCGGTCGCCGGCGTTCTTCGCGTTCTTCGCGTTCTTCGCGAGGAGGGTGGAGGCTCAGAGAATTCGCACAACGATAGCAATCCTCCAAAATAGACAAGTTTGTCTATTTTATTAATTTGCCAACGAACGCAAACGCGTAAGTAACGACCCATTAAATTCGTTGAATTAATTCAACGAATGAAACAGCTCATTTAATTCATTAAATAAACCGCCCAATTAAATGGTCTGTTAAGAATTAAGGAAAACGCGTCGGTTGACTTTTCAGCTACTTGACGGGTTTTCGCGGGTGCGTTACATAGCGAAAGAAACGGCAGGGCTCGTGCGGGCCCCACCTCACAAATATCCTACCAAGGGGTAGGGTATTTCCAGATAGCACCCTATCTGCTTTAACTCAGTTCAAGTGGCTTCCAAGTGACTTCCAAGCGGCTTAAGTGAAATAAAATAAAGTTGTTGCACAACTTTTATTTTATTTCCGACTTAAATCCCAAAATTTTTAAAACCACGGTTGAGCAAACGCAACTCCGGAAGAGGCGTTTCTAAGAAAATACCGGCGCTGCGATTTCATCGGTGCCCTCAGAATTCGATTCCGGGCACCGGTTCAAAAGATAGAAAAACCCGCTCGTCCGTTCACTGAACGTACCCGAGCCAAACTTCGGAAATTGATTCCGGGCACACCGGGCCTCAGAATCAGGTGCCGTCTGAAGCTGCGCTCTTGTAAAATTCCAAAGAAAATTAAGAAAAAAAATTTCCTTGAAATTTGCGGGTCTTTACATGTATGGCATGTAAATTTGTATACATGAAATGTATCTCTATATGGTTACTTGACATGTACTTCGATGGGAACACATGTTTTGGCTCATCGATGATACACGACATGTGGACTTAACTTACACAATATGTATGTCTAAACAACCTTTTAGTCATGTAATCATTATACACGCAATTATTTAAGTCATGTGTATTTTATGTGTAATCTAGGGGTACACTAAATATGATATTTAACTCACCTGAAACCCCAGTGACCACAGTTCCCATGATACATGGAATGTGTTCTTCCAAACTACATTTCGTTTAGTTTAGATTTACTAACAGTTTTTATGTGTACCCTAATATTTTCACAAAAACCGTAATATCTACCTCTAAAATCAATGATCGCTTTAAAAAATGTGGTATCCAAGGGGATAATGTTTTTAGGTGACGATAGCCATGAATCACCAAAATTAATAATTTTAATTGAATATCCATCATCTGAATTCCAAAAATCTATTAAACAAAAAACAACACTGACCATCCATGATCTACAACTCTATGGTGATCCTACCATACAAAAAGGTCTCTATAATCAATCAAAATCACATAAGAATTGATTCATATTTGAAAACTATAACATCTTTGACTCTAGTAACCCAGATCATGTAGTTATATCACATTATTAATATATACTAAAATATTTTCCATAGGATATAACATATTAATATTCTTGGAAGACTGGATTCATTCATACATTACATTTGATAACATAAGAAGTAATATGAAAATAATGAAATAACATTATTAGTGTTGAGTCAAACGTTTTTTTCTACACTTTTTAACATTGTTTTGAAAATACGATTACACATTCTTAATAATGATTTTAACTGACAATATAAATTTCCCAAGTATTTATAATGATTTTGTAGAAAACGTTTTATTCTGTCGGATGGGAAAATATTTCTAAACTAAAAAATATAAATATTTTGTTTAAATTATAGTCTTTTTTAATTAAAAAAATATTCCATCATAATGATAAATTCAAATCCATAAGAATGAAAGAGTTTATTATACTAGGGTGACAATGATTAGTCTATTAGTGTGACTAGATTTAGTATATCGATGTGACTATGTTTAGTCTATCAGCATGGATGAGTTTAGTCTACCAGTGCGTCTAATTTTATTCTATTAGTGCAAGTATGTTTAATACATTAGAGTGACTAGATTTAATACATTATTGTGACTAAGTTTGATCCATCAGAGTAATTTAATTTAATCCATCGGTGTGACTAAATTTAATCCATCAATTTGATTGAGTATAATCTAACTGAGTATTATAGTATAGTCCTTTGGATTAACAATGTCCATTCTATTGGATTAATGATGTATATTTGATCAAATTAATAAAATATAATCCATTGTATTAACTTATTATTTTCCCACAAAATAATAAAATAATAAAATTTTATTTTCAGAATCATTTTTACAAAATGAAATATTGTTTATAGTATTATAACACTACTATCAAAACGACATTGTATGAAGATGTATTTTCTAAGTAATCAAGCTGGATCCAATCTAAGTCCATTGAAACCAACATAGAGAAACATGGGATATGTCTATTTGTGGTGTGCATATACATAGAGGTTCATTCATGGAGAAGGCAGTGGATTCTTTTGCGAATAAATTCATCTGAGATCCTACACAGTTATAAAATCTTTTTATTTTTTCTTTCATAATTTAAGAGAGTTTTATTTCTAAGGAATCTATGTGAGGATTGTAAATTCATTAGGTATTTTTCATTTGTATTAATTGAGTATAATATATTTTTAGATTGAGGGCCGCCAGGGATAGGAAGACTAAAGATTCTGATCAGGTTGATTGATGGCTACCAGGGATAAGAAGATAGAGCTGATACCTACCTTTATGATCGAGTTACATCTTATTTATGATAAAAACATAAAATTTGGTTTAAAATGTGGATACCTTAATTCAAGGTTATTTAATTCCATAGCACTAAAGGGTAAAATGTTATTTTTTTCATCTATAAAGATTCTATTAGTTTTTCATTATAAATTTATAATGTTTTATTTCACTTCATTACTACAAGTTCCTTATATTATATTGGGCATTGGTTAAGAATGTTATATTTTAGTAACATTACTAGACTTTAATATGTCAAATGATCTATGAGTTTCATTAGTAACTCTAATAATAAGGTACCATATGTGTCTAATAAATCTCCACCCCCTCTTAAAGACATATTATACTCATAGATCCAACAATTGGTATCCGAAAAGGCTCTACTATTTAAATTTTTGGGTTTTCTATTTTTTATATTAAGAGAGTTTCTATATAGGTGTATATATATTTTTTATAAACACTTTTACCCTAACATATATTTTTAAGTGTATTTTTTTTATTTCTTAGTGATGTGAGGTCTAAATATTGGAACCCGTGAGAACATAAATCCTATAATACCACCAATTTTTTAATGATTATGTGTATTGGAGAGAAAAAATGAATAATTTTTTATTAATAATAGTGTTGATAACAAATTTATGTTTACTGAAGATTATAAAATTCTTGAGAATTATATACTTTTACTAATCAAGAATTAGTTGAATTATTGTCTGAGAAACATTTTTTTGTGTTCTATAAAAATAAATATCTATAGTAAAATATCTTATTGTGATGTTTCAATCAATATTTGGAAGCTTTATAAGTTACTCACTATGTAACATCAAAATTAATTGAGACCAGAAGATATATGATAAGTGAAGATTATCATGATTTTGATTTCCTTCCTGATGAATCTATTATAAAGATGCATTATTAATTTATGACAATTGAGAATAGTTTGAAATATTTTTGTGAGATGGATCTTGAAGATTAAATTTTTGGGGAAATGATCATTGAAATTATTCATTGATAATGGTAGTAAAAATGAGAAACCTTGTATGATACAAGGAGGATAAATTTGTTTATCTTGGATGATTCAATTGGATCCCTCATGAAATATGAGTTTATACTAATGAGAGATTCTATGAAAATAAATAAAATTAATGGATTTGTTTCTTTTACAACTACATAAAATGTTTATAATAAATTCCATTCAACAGATAATATTTTTAAATTATCATAGAAGAAGAAAGTTAGAGTTGTTTCAGATAGTTGTTCTTAAGAACACTCAGAGCATGAATTATCCAATATCACTAATAGGATGAACAATATTGTTGGAATAAAATACTTTAGGTATTACTATAAATATAGTTATACGGATATAAAATAAAATAAGGATTAATCTAAAGATATTTTCTATGATTTCATGAATGATATTCATAAAAGGTCGGATTTTCCTAGACTCAAAAGAAAAGACAAGTTGTATATTAATTATAATAGGAACTCTAAGAATTTATATAAGAAGAAAAATAATAAAAGTATGAATGATACATAAACATTGACTGAAATTTGAGGTGATAGTTCATTTTAATGTTCTTCTAAAATTTGATGTGAAGATCATAATAATATTGGTTTCCTTACTGAGATTCCAAAGAGAAACAATTGATTCCTGACTATGGTGTCTGATAAAACTTTGACTAACATTACATTAAATTAAAATTATCCTAATAGTGATATTGAAATTATTTTTCTATCATCGGAAGAATAATAATATATATTTGAAAAATAAAATGATACATTACCAATCTTTGAGGATGTTTTATGATTTTATAAACTACTATAAAATAAAATTTTTAATGTTTCAAAATTTTTTGATGAAACTTAAGAAAAACATTATAATTTTTTTTTGTGAATTTCTATAATCACAACTTAAATTTAAAATATTTCAAAATAAAAATAAAATTATAATATTTAAAAAAAGTACATATTTAAAAGGAATTAGAAAAATTTTATTTTGATAAAATTAATTTTTCAAAGGAACTGGAAAAACATTATTTGTATACAACTAATTTTGTGGAAAAAAATTTATCATTGAAGGTAATTTATGATATTTCAAGTATGAAGAAGTAATTATCAATGTTTACTACCAGTTATGTAAATTTTGAAAGGATATATAGAAAACTTTGACCTCATGGAGATGTATCTGGAATGGATTTTACAAATAAGAAACCAATTTTTCAAAATGACTATTTTATTCATAAAATACCACATATTGTATAAAATTTTAAAATAAATTACATTGGAAAAAATTATTATTTAAATAGATTAAAATATTTATTCTTTCACCAAGATTACATTTCTAAATAATTGGAAACTTCTCAATATAGTAATGTTAGATAGATGTGTATTTTGAAATTTTTATTTTCTTATAATTCTCGACTTAAAAGGTTTAGCTTTCAAAATTGTAATTTTTATTTTATTTTACTATAATAAAAAGAGTACAAAAAATAATAAATTTTTTATTGATAATTGATACTCTCGAAATATGATTGGGAAAAAATATTTCCTTAAAAATATTATTTAAATGAATGGTGAAAAAGTTACATTTAGTGACAATGATAAAGGAAAATTATTAGAGAAGGTAATATTTTTATTCATGGTAATTCTTGGATTTCAAATGTTTTATTTATAGTATGTATTTAGAACATCATTTTCAGTATAATTCAATTATGTAATGAGGTATATCATTTGAACGTTATGAATGATAAATATATTTTTCATATGTCAAAAGATAAATTTATTCTTTCTTCCAATCAGCCAGAGAAATTTTACTCACTTAACTAAGAAGATATTAAAGTCCATGATCTAACACTCCAAACCGTAATAGATGACCAATCATGGCTATGAAATTAAGTATTTAGACACTAAAATGTTATAATTTTTTCTAAATTTTCTATGAAATGACTTGTTATTGTTCAACTAGAACTTTTGTTTTTTTCTTCTAAAGTTTATGATCCTTGTAAACATGGAATGTAACATAAGATTCGTTTTAAATCTATTAGTGAATTCACAACATATGATTCTTCATAGTAAGTTCACACCAATTTATTTGGTCCTGCAAAAAATGGATGTATTGGTGGAAAATTAAGTGTATATGTATTAGTTTATTATTACAATAGATATACATGGGTCTATTTTCTAGAAAAAATATACATTTGATGAAATTTATAGAGCTCATGTTAGTGGATTTTTAAATTCAGATTTGTAATTTTTTTTGTAAAAAGGGTAAAAATCATAACTTTTCAGCACCTAGAACTCCACAAAAAAAATTTTGTAGCTGAAAGAATAAATATAATTATTTTAAAAATTACAAGAACCAGGATGAGTGAATAATCAGTTGATAATTTTTTTTGGGAAGAAGTGGTTATTACTACCTTTTATACTACACATTGAGTCCTAATAAGACCTTTTATTAATAAAACTCTTTAAGAGTTGTGTACCAAAAGAAAAAACAAATTCTTAATAGTTTTTGGATGTAAAGAATTTATTATAAATTCAATAGATAATTTATATATATTTTCCCCAAATTATAATGATGTAATATTTTTATGTTATTCTATAATTATTACAGCGTATATGGGTTTTAATTAAAACACAATTAATAATGAGAAAATAGTTCGTGATAAATTGGATGAAACCAATCATTTTTAAAACAACATGAATTCATATCATTGGATGTTATTTCAAAAACCAATTTTTAACCCAAGTTGGGAAGTTATTATTATGAGATAAAAACTAATGAATTTGTTTATGAAGTTCTACTTCAATAATAATATGAATTTTTTTTGAATAATTAGCTTTTAGAAATTTAAGAAATTGATTTATTCTTAGGAATAATCCAAGTGATATAATCATTCGGTATGTAGATAAAATATTTAGAACAATATGTTCCATAATAAATGAAATTGAAAATTGTGAATTATTATCACAATTCTAACCTAAGACTCTTGATGAGGATTTAGGTGATGATGATTGGATAAAATCTATGCAAGATGAAATTTCTGAATTTGAGACGAATCAATTTTAGACTTTGGTTAAACAACCTAATGATACTTCTATAAATGGTGTAAATGAGTTTTTCAGAATAAGTGTTATGAAAATTGAATTATAGTTAGAAATAAAGATATACTTCTTGCAAAGGATTATAATATACAGTAATACATAGTCAATGAAGAAACATATTCACCAGTATATAGAATTGAATCTATCCATATTATTATAGAATATGCAACATTTCTTAATTTCAAACTTTTTTAGATGGAAGTGAAGTGTGTTTTTATTAATAGATACATATAAGAAGATGTTTATAAAAAAACCACTGATTTTGAAAATACAAAAACCACAAACCATTTATTTAGACTTAATATGTCACTTTATAGACTTAAACACACCACTAGTCGTTGGTATGATAGATCAAATATATTTTTTTTACAAAATATATTTTCAATGGGAGCTTCAGATCCAATACATGTTATTAAAATGGATTTTAAGAACACTATCATCGTTGAAATTTATGTATATGGAATTATAATTAGATCAAATTAATAATATATTAAATATTCCTTTTCTAATCTTATTAAATCCAAGATTTATATGAATTGATGGGAGAACTTACTTATTTTCTTGGTCTCTGATGTTCCAATAAATTATAAAGAACATTCATATTTCAACATAAGTATATAAAATATTTTCTTAAGAAATTTGTATATGGTAATATTTAAAGTATTAGTACTCCTCTAAAAAACTCAAATACTTTAGATATTGATGAATCTTAGTAACCAGAAGATCAAAAGGTCTTTTAGGAATGATCGTTAATTTACTATACCTAAAAACTAGTTGTCCATATGTAATGTTTTATATATACTTATGTATAAGATTTTAATTAAATCCAAATGAGTCCCATCATAAGGATTTAATTATTATTTTTCATAATCTTAAGGGAACTATTAATTTATTATTATTTTAATCCTTTGGAAATGATTTTTAACATAAAATATTTTTATATAAATGATGAATATAAAATATAATAATTTCACTTAGTTGTAAAAATAATAATTCATTTTTAGATAAAACTATAAGTCATTAATTTATTTGTACCCATTAAAGTATTTAGTATCTTATAATATAAAATATTTGGTATACTCACACACATAATTATTAAGTTTTATATAAAGAAAATTTAGGTTTTATGTACGCCAAAAATCTACCAGAATGATTTTAGAAATCCATGTGATCTATTCAAGAAGAAGCTAGAGGTGAGTTTATATACATTATTGGATACCAATATAGAGATTATCAGTGGGAAAACAATCTATTTAGTAAAAGATACAAGATACATAAATATAGTTTTCTTTGTTAATCTAAACAAATTTTTTATCCATCATTAAAAATATTGAATGGTTATTTTATAAACTCATATTACATTATACTTGATGGGGGTACAAGGTGGACCATTTGGATGTCTTATATATTTCATATATATTTTATGATTTTTTTCCTAGAAATGATTTGAAAAATAGTAACTAACCATATACAAGATTTTGTAACAAATGGATTTCATAAGTATATGATGGAAATAATTATGTCAAGGCCTCATGTGTTTACTGGGAATCATTTATTAAGATGACATTATCTTTAATCGTACATCAAGAAAAAACACAAAGTGCATTTTAGTTAATTTTCTTATAGATACTAAGGAGATTAACGACCTGTAATAGAAATTTCCTATATTAAACATGACTATATTTTTATAATATGCAGGCACATATATTTTTATATAGTGGGATAGTGGTAGAATTAAATGAGTTTTATGATCCTCATGCACATGAATTAGCATAATAACATTAGACTCCACAAGAGTTAGTGGGGGAATTGTTCAAGAGGAACATACATTGTATGATGACTAAAACAAAGAGGTGATTTTATATTCACTATGTTGGGTGATATATAATTTTTTAGGAATAATGATTTTTATTTGTATTATACAATAACATTATATTAGTTACTTCAAATATTTTATCTAGTTTTCACTTTTTTTTGGTTTGTTGAAGAATTTTTGGGGATAAAGATCATTTAATCCGGAAAATGATCAAATTTTTAGGGATATATACAAATTTTTATTAAATTATTATAGGAATAAATGTATAAAATTATTAAAAGGATGTCCATTGGGGTCTGGTTAGACCTGGTCATTTTTATTAGTTTTTATGTAGAACCTTCATACGGAATGTTTTCACATCGTTAACTGGTTACATAACACGAATATACTATTGTGTGATCTTTTTCTGGAGGCTAACCATTTTGTGGGTTGGGGTGTCATGTGTGAGTTTTTTAGGTATATATTATTTTATCTAGTCAATAGACTATTTTTATTATTGAATTGATTCTAATAGGTAAGGATTTATTCTAGGACTTCTGTTGATGTCTTTGCATTATTCCGTGTTGGTGGATCCTATTTTGCACATGTAAAACCTAATCATGATGTTGTTTATTTTATTTCTATCCTATATTTTATGAACTATATTTCTATAATTTTATAAATTATTTTATAAATGGATCAACATGATTGAATTGTGTATGTGGAAATGGCTTTTTTGAGAAAATGTGGATTTCCCCATATTTTGGTAAAAGAAAAAAAGGAATTTTCAAAGCATTGTGAAATGGATTTTAAATAATAATATTTATTAAATGGTTTGGAAAATATTTCACATGGGAATACATGGGAACTTAGGTGGATGGTTTAACAATAGCACTCGCTTTTTGTTATTGTCAGGGGGGTCAGTCCTAGGGTGTTACTTTACTCCCTAGGCCTGTTGTTATAGGGGATTTATAAACTTATTGGGAGGTTCACTTATTGGGTTCTACCCTTCTCTATGTATGTTATGAATATATCTTGATACATGATGCCCCAAATTTTTTATGTTTCGGTATGAGTGTTCTAGCATGACTGTCATATAGTAACCCATGTTGTGCTATTACATGTGCATTGGTTTGAAATATTTTGGATTTGATATATTACTTGATGAATAATTTGTCTGCTTTTATATATTTGAAATACTATTATCATATAACTAAACACTAGTATTAATTTATATCATTTTATCTAATACCATAGATAACTAAGGTATCATGTAAGAAACACTTTTATATCCAATATTTACCATTTCTACAAAGACTATGTATATTGTGGATTTTGATGCAGCATAAGAAGCAGGTTTTATACCCAACATAAAATATTTTATGCCTCAGGATCACAGATATTTATGAAATGATTAGGGACCTACTACCATAATGGTGCTGCTGAGTAAATGAAGAACTATGTTATTTGATCAAACTTGTATAAGATGAATTTTATTGATAATAAGAGCCTCAAGTTTGCAGTTTTGGCCTACCAACATATATTGATGGGGTATGTAAGACTAGAAAAAAATTGATGGAATTGTAAATATGCTCAAACAACCTAGTAAAAAAATCATTCTTGTTTAAGTGTACTAATCTCAACAAATACAGTTCATCACACAAGTGAGGATAATTTTATTATTATTTATTTTTACATTATTTTAATTTAAATTAACTTTTTTATGAAAGGAATATCTATCTTATTAACTATGTGCTCAATATATATATATGTGTGTGTGCGTGTGTGTAGAAATTAAAATTTATGTGACAACTATTTTGCGTTTAATATTTATTAATCCTTAATAATAAGTTCATTGTAACGTTGAAATTTTTTTTAATCGTACTCTCAAATGGGGCCTTGCTTGTAGATCAGTCAGATTAAAATGAAGACCTGTCAGACTACGATTTTGAATCCCATGTTAAATATGGTCATATATTGGCAAGAAAATTGTACGATAGGTCCATGTGGGCTTGGATCATACCACCCCATTCACGCTCATTACAAAATCATACCATTAAACATTTATGTGTATTTAATATATAAATATTCAAATTGAGAGATAAATTTATTCATGTAATTTTTTATCCAAGAGTGAATGATTCTTTGTTTTAAAAAATTATGTTTTTTAAATAATTACAATTGACAAGGGATTTTTGGATTTTTATTTTATTTTTAAAAACAGAAAATTTTTCGCTGTTAAAATGGGAGAAATTTTTGTGAAATACACATAAAAAAATGTTATATATTGGGGTTCGAAGATGGAACATATCACACAATGGGAGACTTATGATGGATTGTTTGATCACACTAGTTGATCAAACCCTTAAATTGGTGTTTTAGTGGGTCGAATCAGTTCACCACCTTTATTCCCATTGAACATAATTTGAGGTTTTCCCCCCACCACCTCAAATAATTTTTTAAAGTTGTTTTATTTTTTTATTTATAGAAATAATGCGTCTTGACATGTTTTTACCAAAGTAGTTGTGATACGATTAGGGGAATGAAAAATGTAATTTGAGAAGGCATTGTCATCAAATACACCTTCATTGTGAGTTTACCACAATTGAAAGATTGATGACTTCCTTCAATTAAAAAAGTAAATATAGTTTTAATTTAATAACCTAGTTATATATATGTTTATAATAAATTTAAATATAAATATAGTTGTAATAAATTAAATAATATTTATATTTATAGTTATATAATGAATATAAATTTTTCAGGAATATAATGATAATTGTAATATTGTTTATATCTATTTTACATATAATACATTGGTATCTAATGTAGACATATGGTCTCTTTCCCGATTACATATTTTTTTCTCAATTCTATCCACCCTCTGTGTTTCAAACTACATCACCCTGACATACCCTACCACGAAGTGATCTCCTCCTGTACCTATTTCCATGTCAATATTTAAATCCATCTATGTGCGTACCATCATCCCTTGAGAAACCATATCATCAACTCCTCCACTATTTGGATATGCTTCCATCTTGTCCTGTATTTCTCCTTCGGTTTAGATCAACCTTCTCTTCATACTACTATTTTTTTATTTTACTTCCAATCATACCCTTCTCATCATTATACCATTTCATTATATCTTCCTTCATAATCATAAGCATGAAATTGTAATAAATTTTTTATTCTATTTTTTTATCTAACCGCATCTTATATTAGAGAGTATGAATACTTCAACATATAAATTTCATGGGATGTAGAATCCCACCTCTAGCTCCCAAAATCATAAATTTTGATTCTATACCTTTAACATTTTGAGATAATATGGATGCATACTTATATTATCTACCATTAAAGATATGATTTATTAATTTTTATGTATTTCCTCATAGTCCAAAAACAATAAATAAATTTTATAATGATTTTATAATTCATATTTCCACATTATACATCATTTGATGTTTTCTTAATTTCTACAGCTTCACAGTCCTTAGTAATGATCTAATTATAATACATAGAATATATATTCCAATAATATTTTCAAAATAGATCCTGATAACCATATAAGGTTTGATTATTTACAATCATTTATATTTTACATTCCAAAACTATTACATCTGATTAATTGTATTTTACCCAACTAACAGAATAAAAATAGATAACTATAGGAATTTTACATATCTAGGCATACAGATTAATTATATTTACATAAGAAATAAATATTTTTGACTCATTAGTTTACTTCTTATTCAGAACTAGATTAATTTTTCAGTTCTTTTGATTTTATTTACAAACATATGAATTCATTTAAGGCTTACCAAACTTATTCCAGTAACATATTTGCTTAATATTTTTCTAAACTATTCATGTCATACCTTGATTATGTTGTAAAAATGTATAGAAATAAAAAATCATTCCTCAAGGAATATATGATGAAACAAATTTTTAATATGAGAAAAATAAAAAAACCATAATTAATGTTTGGTCTTTACTCCATTAATTATTAGATTAATTCCTATATTCTACATTTAATAAAAATATTTTCAAATTTCCATATTTTATATGGTAAATTATCCTTTATTTCAGGTTTCAACATTACCTATAGTCCCCTAAATTATGTCACCAAAATAAACTATGCTTCATTGTTAAATGTTACGACTAGGGTTTCTAATAACATGTAGACTACCTCCTGCTATCCTTTATCACATGTTACTCTATATGACCTTATTCTATTATCTTTTTCACCATTTTTTTCAAATTGGTTAAATGAATTCTGTTATATCATTAATTAATTTTTGTAATAGACTTTTATCCTCATGAAGAATAACACTAAAAATTCAAGAGCATTAGGACATATTAATCCTCCACCCAATGAATACGAGAAACTTTTTTGATGCATGAATGAAAATATTACATCACCATCTATATTCACATCCAAAAATATATA
Source organism: Viscum album (assembly GCA_963277665.1). NCBI lineage: Eukaryota > Viridiplantae > Streptophyta > Magnoliopsida > Santalales > Viscaceae > Viscum > Viscum album. The sequence continues at coordinate 2,026,706,816 of OY728151.1, read as the reverse complement.
TATTCATTTATTAAGAAAAGATACGTTGGATGTTATGTATGTAGAAACAATAAGAAACTATTACAAGTATGTTCTTATTTAATTTCTCATTCCATAAAATAATTAATAGTACTATCTGATACTATATTATTTTGTAATAAACAGTTTTTGATGAATTCGTACTTCTATATTAGGTTCATGAACGAATTATAGTTCATTATTTTCAAATAAACCGTTACTCAATGTTGATGTCACAGCTCCTAAGTCTGTTAATGGTAACATTGAATAGATATAATGTCAACACCCATGAGTAGAACTAACAAAAAATTGTAAGATCAATGCTCTTATCAATATTTATTAATCATTAAAATTTGTATAATTTCCTAAAACTATTGAAAAAATGATTCTATATATTTAACTATAGGTGCTTCTCTGAATTATGATCAGCATCAATCCAACTTAACATTTCCTTTATTTTGATTCATTGGCTAGTTCTAAGGATTTTTGTCTTGTTGATATTCTATTCAGGGTAATGACTCACCCCTTTAAGAAAGTGATTTCCTCAATCTATTTCAAATGTATTTAATGAGATCCCACTAATAATATATTTCAATTTTTATCCCATTTTCACCTTGTTATTAAGATTTTATGTTTGTTGCTTTCTTATCCTTGATTTTACCTTGTAATTATGACTATATGTTATTTCCTTTGTGATCCTTTATTTCACACTATTATTATGGCTATATGTTTCTTCATTTCATAAAATATACCATGATTTTGAAATTATTTGTGTTTTATTTTCTCATATCAACCCCTAATATTCCAAATCACGCATGTTATAGGAGACATAAATTCATGGCTAGATTGGTAGGAATTCAGATAAATTATTAAATCATTCAAAATGGTTAATAAATCATTTGATAGAACTAAATAGTATTTCACCAATTTGACATATATTGTGGTTGTTTTGGGTTATATTTAATCTTTAATTTCCATTTATTTCAATGTAATACATCACTACCCTTTTTTATGTTGTTTTACTATATAAATTTCATATTTCATAGATACTTTTAGTTATGTATATTATCCTTACATTTCTATGAAATTACATTAATGTGATGAAATTCTTGGTTCTTCATGCTCACTTGCACACTAAAATAATGGAATGGTTGGAGATATAGTTTTGATTTTACTGTTCTCTTGGAAGTTTGCAACAACATTGTATTTATGAATGATAATTCTTGTAGAGATTGTTGAATCTATGATTGTAATCAAGGGAATAATTAATAGATCTATTTGGAAACCCCTTAACAAATCCATTTCCAGTTTTGGTGAAGATTCCTTCATTCATATGTGGGATTCTAGGGTATTGGATTTTTATCAAACAAATTTTCAGGCTGACTACCTTTTGGGGGGTTTATGAGATAGTTTCATTTTATGATTTATGTATATTTTAATTTCCCTTTAGGGGATGAAATGTGAATTTATTATATTTGTTGAGGATTAACTTTTTAGCTTTAATACGTGATAATTTCTTTATGAAACTGAAAATGAAACTAGTAATAAAATGGAGTTCACAATCCTTATCCGATTTATCTAGACAACCTGTGAGGAAATGTGAGGAATCAATCAATTTTTAATGATATGTGATATCCATTCTATGACCATTATATATGATAGTATCCTTTATAAAAGTTTAAAAATCTTCAACAACAATAATAAATTCACATTTCCTCCCCTGAATAGAATGTAAAAATATTGTCAAAGAAAAAAATACAACTCTTTCAAAAAAAACCCAAAAAGTATTCTAGCCAACAAATAGATTTGACATAAAGCACATTCTTTATAATTTTCAAATAAAAATTCTGAAATATTTTTCATCACTAAAAATATTATTGTTAAGGGGTCCTCAAACAACATTATTAATTCTTCCATTAGGGCCCTTGATTACAAGCACCAAATTTAGTAGTCTCTACAAAAAAATCATTCATAAACTCTAAATCACTACAAAATTCCAAAATAACGGTAAATATTAACTTTCTAAACGACCATTTCATTATATAAGAGTGAAAGAGAGCTTTTATAACCCAAAATTTAAATGTGTTAGTATAATTTCATGGATCCTTATGGATAATATTTTGAGATAAAAGTATCTAATACACACATTTTAATTTATATATATAGTTAAACAACATAAAAAAGGGTGAACATGATTGTATTTCAACAGAAAGATAAGAATAAATATAACCCAAAACCAACCCAAGATCAGTCAAACAGGGAAGATTATAAGAAAATTTATATGAGTAAATATAAATATTTTTTTGAAAATGATGGTCTATTTTAAGAAATCAACAAACATATAGTCATAATAATTGGATAAATTCAAGGATAAGAAAACAAAAAACATATATTCATAATAAAAAGGAAAAATCATTAATAAGAAAACAATAAACATATAATCATAATAACTATGTGAATATATGGATAATAATTGCAACATATGCATAGTGGGATCTTTAACAATTAATTTGATCTAGATTTTAGAATTCATTTCCATGAATGGGTTGGTCGTTATCATGATATTATTATCCCCAAGTGAAAAATACATGGGCCTTACCAGTGAATCAAAATCGAAGAACAAAATTTGAGTATGAGTTCAAACATCCCACAACATTTCTCTCTGATCTTTAGTACCAATGAAGAGTCGCATAAAATCCCCTGACTAAGGTACATGAATAACCAAAATGGGAAAAAGTAATTTATCAACATAAAATAAAAATATGTGATCTAGAAATTTAAACAATGGATAAAAATCCTCATGGGTGCATCATATGAGGGTGAGGAGATCTATTACTATGTAGAATGAAGAAATTTAGAAACAAGTAACATGATTTGTGAAAAAAACATTGAATGATAGGGTTATTATTATTAAAAATATATATACTTGATACATTGAAAGACAAAATGATACCATTATAGAAATTGTATGTTCTAAGTCACGTTAAGTTATTGGAAAACTAGATTGTAGGGGTGTGGTACTGGGCATAGGGGAAAGGTGGTATCCATCTTTGTCATACTTTAGAAACATCAATGACTACTCATGGCCCTTCATCTATGTGGACCACATCCTTTCTGTTTTCTTTGCGGATTTTTTAATGTGTTTTCTGATTTTTTTAAATGGAATAGGTTAATTTTTTTTAAAAACGCTACAAAGGTGGGATCGCTGATGCCGCTTTTGTGTTTATGAAAAATCTAGCATCGCTGATAACACCTTTTCTCCCCCACGCTGCATTTTTCTTGGATCGATGAGATGGAAAAGGCATGGGTGGGATGCTGCCTTGGCCTAAACTCGTTATAAAAGGCCAGCCCCCCTTCTCCTTAATCAATTCATTCATTTATCTCTCCTAAATTATATCTGACTCTCTCTAAAAAACTCATTTTCTCTGCAGGTTTTTGCGAAGCATCATTTAGAGGTATTTTTATTTATTTAATTTAATGTTTTTTATTTATTTAATTGAATTCATATTAGATTTAAAAATTTTAATTTTAAGTATTTTATGTAGTTCTTAATATTTTTTATTAGGTTCTATAATTAGTTATATATAGATTGAAATACATTTTGTTAGTAGCATAGATTAAGTATAGATTAGGTATAGATTACCATAAAATTGACTTAGGATTAAGTATTGTAAAAATTTGGTTGCATAAATAATATGTGGTTATCTATGAAATCAAATCCTTTTCTGGATACAAATAAGTGGATGTATCGTTGGCACAAATGTACCTAGGGGTAAAACCCAAAAACACCACTTTGAGCTAGACTCGAACGGGAACTAGTGCCTTGATTCTCTCCTAGTTTGTCACTCCCGATGGATATTCTTAAGATGATTCATATTTTTTTATAAACAACTAAAATATATAAGAAAAAAATAAAATAAATTAGTATATTTAACAATGATAAAATAAAGTTTATGATGTTATAGAATAAAATAAGGACAAGAGAATTAATGGATAGAAGTTATTATTAGTAATTAAATATTTTTAAGTAGTTTAATTAGATTTTTATAGTTTATAAATAATACTTATTATTAGTAATGACTACTTATAGACTAAGTAATGATAAAAAAAGGATTAAAAATGAATACATATGATTAGTTGATTATAAATAACTAATGAATATAATAAGATCATGTATTAAAGAATAAATAAATACATAATAACTTAATATTGATTAATTATTGATTAAAGAATGAGTGATTAGTTAAAATAAGCTTTTATTAGTAATTAAAGATGTAATGTATTAAGTTGTTTAGTTAGTTATATATAGTTAAAAATGATACATATTATTCTTAAAGATTAATTATATATTAATTAATGATAGATTAGGATTAAAAATTAATATATATGATTAGTTAATTATAATTAATTATTAATATTGGTTATAGTATCATAATTCGAATGAAAGAATCATTTTTGATATAGTGAATCATGTTTTCATATGTGTATTTCTATGGGGAGGTTATTCAAACTGAGAAAGGAGCTTCTCATAGTACAAAACCAATAAAGGTGGTTAGTAAAACTGATTGTGTAACCATAAGTGACATTCAAGAGAGAATTTCTGGTTCCTTAAATTTGGGACCATATCAAGAGATCAGGTCTATGAGCTATAGACAATGGAAATTCCTAGCAACATAGTGGCATCTTGCATTTCCATTGGTTACTGATGCATAGTGGGTCCATGAAATTAATTTATTTTCTCAATGATCAGATGGTACCATGATGGAGTTGTATGATGATGTTGCTACTATACAACAACAACACCCTATTGTACAAAGACGTAGTATTACAAGAGTGGTTGAAGACAGTCCACCCCATGAAATTGAGCCTATTCTGAATGACGCAGAAGAAAAGGAAAACCTAGATGATCTCCTAGATATTAATGTAAATCCAACTTATGACGAGGATTTTCTTAATAACGGATTAGATTGTGAAAATAGTACTAATGAGGAGGGATTAGCTGATGTTAGGATGGATATTTCTAGGAATGCATTAATTGTACATTGACCTCTACCTACAATCAATCATCCACCACTCATTTCACCTTCGTCAGAAGTAATGAAACGTGTTCATGAATTTGACAATAATGTTCTCCAACCGGCAACTGAGTTCCGTGGAGTTAAAAAAATAGGTTTAGTGAGATGGAAAAAACCTTATATATTGGAAGGAATTTCTCAAGTAAAATGCATTAAAAAGAATGATAAAGAGATATCATTTTGAGAGGCACTGCAACTATATAGTTCACTAATCATACCATATTAAATATTTCATATGGTGTGATAAGTATGGGGATGATTGTAGATTTCTCGTGAGGGTGATAATGGACATTACATTTGGATGTTGGAGAATCTCAAGGAATGAGGCGGCTCATACTTGCATTCAGCCGAGCCTCACACAAGATCATACCTTATTGGATGTAGAATATGTGTTATATATTGTTATTGATATAATTAGGATATGTCACGATATTATAATAGCCCTTGTGAAAGAGAGGATTCAATAGACATTCAGTTATAATATTTCCTATAGTAAGGCATGAATGGAGAAACAAAAAGCAATTTTGAAGGTCTATGAGGATTGGGACGACTCATATCGGGTGTTGCTACAATGGCTAGCCGTACTAAGGAATCATAACAAATTAATCTTTCATCTTGATACAAATGAACATGTGTATCACGATAACTGACATGATCCATCTCATTTTCAATTTCATCGGTTATTCTATGCATTCCTTCCCTGTATCTCTGCATTTCATTTAAGAAAACAGTTTTTTCGGATTGATGGAACGTTTCTGTATGTAAAATACAAGGGCATATTGTTGATTTCAGAAACCCACGATAGAAAATTTTAATCTATTCTACTTGCCTTCTCCATTGTAGAGAATGAAAACAATGAATCATGGAGTTGGTTTCTGGCATGTATAGAAAACCATTTCAACAATATTTAGGGTGTTTGTTTGATATCTGATCACCATTGGGAAATTGATGAGGTCATAAATGCGGATCATAATACATGAAGATACCAAAATGCACGTCATCGGTTATGTATTATAGACATTGCTAGAAAAGTTCAGAAAAAATTACAAAACAAACCGATGAAGAGGGGAATCACGAGGAATGGTACGCATTGTATTCTTTATTTTTTACTATTTCATCATAAATATAAAATCCATTTATTCGAAAATATCATTTATTCTGTGTTTCATATGAGTCATACAAACGATGGTTTAAATAACATTTTGAACAAATCCACCATGCTAATCAAGAAGTTTATGATTATATGATGCAGATTCAAAAAAGAGATATGAACATTTTCATATAATGGGGGAAGAGGTACGGAAACATGACGACAAACCTTGTAGAGTGCATCAATGCTGTCTTCAAAGGGATTCACAATCCACCTATAACCGCCCTAGTTCAGGAGACATTATATCGATGTCTGATGTACATTGTTGATAGACAAAAACTATTATTAGATAGAATACAATAGGGGCTACGATATTGAAGTCACATTCAATATGAGATTAAAAAGAATATTGAATATGATTTTGGTTATCACGTCTTCCTTTTTCGATGATAAGACTCCTAATTTGAAGTTCAAGAGTGTTCAAACCCCATCACAAGTCTCCTCAGTGAATAAATGGTGGTATTACTGTAAGAATGGAAATGTTACTGTAGAAACATTCAGGTCTAATAGTTTCCATTCACAAATGCTATCATAGCATGTGCCTCTGTGAACATATATTGGGAATCATATGTTTATCCAGTGTACGGGATGGATACCAATGCTTACTATTATGCTGCACCATGGACACCTATTGGGGAGTATCGTTATCTCCCAATTCCTGAAGTCCAATCGATAGTGATACCTGTCATGAATCAGTTTCTTCCTCAGGGGAGAACGAAGGCTAGTAGGATGCATAATGGGATGGACTGGCCTCAAGAACAAGGGAAGTTTTTGCGAAGCACAATATGTCATAAAGAAGGTCATAACCATAAATGATTCCCTAATGTTGTTTGGTTGAGTTCATAGTCTCATCTAGAATGATGTATTGTCTTCAATGTGACATTCTCATATTGGAATGTAAATGTTGTTATCTCTTCTTATTTTTTCTCAGTTTTCTAAACCCCAAAACCAAAAGGCATAACAATTATCCCAGAAATAGGTTTGTTAAAACTTAATATCAAAATTCGAAACCCTAAACCCTCAAAAATAAACCCCAACCCAAATAATTACTCCCTTTTCCATGGGTTTTGGTTAAATTATGTGTGATATATTAATAAACTATTCTATAACAAAATAATTGTATCATAATGATTAGAATAAGTTATTACATACATATAATAAGATAAATTCCTAAAACATCATTTGTAATTGACATGGTTTATCTTAATCAAATCCAAAATTATATAATCATAAAGATCCTACAAAATATGTTTGACCAAATTCAAGACCAAAGATTTTAGATAATAGAACTTATTTCATAAAAATATTCTTGCTTTAAAGAAATAAATTTCTCCTTATTCTTTAAATAAAATATTAGATAATAGAATTTATTTCATAAATCCAAACACAAAAAAATTATCCCATATTATATAGTAAATGTTATTATCTCTTCTATTTTTCTCGGATTTCTAAAACCCAATACCCATAAGCATAACACTTAACCTAGAAACATGTTTCCAAAACCTTTATATCAAAATTTGAAACCCTAAAACCTCAATCATATTCCTCAACCCAAATACATCAACCATTTTCCATGGTTTTTGGTTAAATTATGTGTGATATTTTAATAAAAAATTCAATGATGAAATAATAGTATCATAATGAATAGAATAAGTTATTCAATATAGATAATAAGATAAATTCATAAAATATCATTATTAATGGACATGGTTTATCTTAATCCAATCCATAAATAGTTAATCTTAAAGCTCCACCAAAATATATCTAACCAAATTCCAGACCCAATATTTTGGATAATATAACCTATTTCATAAAAACGCGCTTTCATTCATGAAATAAAATTCTCCATATTCCTTAAATAAAATATTAGATAATAGAATTTATTTCATAAATCCAAGAGCATAAAACGTTACTCGTATTATATAGTAAATGTTATTATATCTTGTTTTTTTCTCGGTTTTCTAAACCCCCAAACCCAAAAGCATAACACTTACCCAAAAACATGTTTCCTAAAACATAATTAGTAATTGAAATGGTTTATCTTAATCCAATAAATAATTAGTTAATCATACTGTTCCTCCAAAATATGTCTAAGAAAATTCGAGACACAAAATAGTACATAATAGATCTTATCTCATAAAAAATTTCTTGATATCAAGAAATAACATTCTTCTTATTCCTTAAATAAAATCATAGATAATAGAATTTATTTCATAAATCCAAAAGTAGAAAACATAACCCATATTGTAATGTAAATGTTATTATCTCTTCTTTTTTCTCTGTTTTATAACTCCAAAAACCCAAAAGCATAACACCTATCCCGAAAACATATTTACAAAACATTAATATCAAAATTCAATAACCTAAACCCTCCAACCTAAACTCCAACCCAAATACATCATCTCTTTGACATGGTTTTTGGTTAAATTATGTGTGATATTTTAATAAATTATTCTATAACGAAATAATAATATCATAATGATTATAATAAGTTATTCAACATAGATAATTTCATTAATTCCTAAAACATCACAAGTAATTGATGTGGTTTATATTAATCTGATGCATAATTAGTTAATCATAATGATCCTCCACAATATTTATACCCAAATTCAAGACCCAATATTTTAGAAAATAGAACTTATTTCAAAAAAACATTCTTGCTTCCATGAAATAACTTTTTCTTTATATCTTAAATAAAATCTTATATAATAGAATTTAGTTCATAAATCCAAAAGAAAAAACACTTAACCCATATTTTAAAGTAATTGTTATTATCACTCATTTTCTTCTCGGCTTTCTAAACCTCAAACCCAATAGCATAACACGTAACCCAGAAACATGTTTCCTAATCCTTAATATCAAAAATTGAATCCCTAGCCCCTCAAACCTAAACCCGAACTCAAAAAATCTTCCCTTTGCCATGTTTTTTGGTTAAATTATGTGTGATATTTTAATAAACTATTATATAAAAAAATAATAGTATCATAATGATTAGCATAAGTTATTCAATACAGATAATTAGAAAAATTCCTAAAACATCATTAATAATTGACATGGTTTGTCTTAATCCAATCCATAATTATTTAATCAAAAAGCTCCTCCAAAATATGTCTAACCAAATTCAAGACCTAATATTTTAGATAATAGAACATATTTCATAAAAACATTATTGCTTCCAAAAAATAAGATTCCTCGTATTTATTAAATAAAATCATAGATAATATAATATATTTTATAAATCCAAAAGAATAACAGTTAACCAATATTGTAAAGTAAATGTTGTTATCTCTTCTTTTTTTTTCTTGGTTTTCTAAACCCCAAAAACCAAAAGCATAACACTTAATCCGAAAACATGTTTCCTAAACCTTAATATCAAAATTCGAAATAGTAAACGCTCAAACCTAAACCCTAACCCAAAAACAACATCCCTTTTCCATGGTTTTTTGTTAAATAATGTGTGATATTTTCATAATCAATTCTATATCAAAATAATAGAATCATAATGATTATCATAAGTTATTCAATACAAATAATTAGATAAATTCATAAAACATCACTAGTAATTGACGTGGTTTATCTTCATAAATTCAATAATTAGTTCATCATAAAGCTCCTCCAGAATATGTATGACCAAATTCAAGACCCAATATTTTAGATAATAGAACTTATTTCATAAAAACATTCTTTCTTTCAATAAATAACATTATATTTATTTCTTAAATAAAATCTTAGATAATAGAATTTATTTAATAAATCCAATATCAGAACACTTAACCCATACTCTAAAGTAAATGTTATTATCTCTTCAATTTTTCTTGTTTTTCTAAACCACAAAACCCAAATTCATAACACTTAACCGAGAAACATGTTTCCTAAAATATAATATCAAAATTAGAAACCCTAAACCCTCAAACCTAAACCCCAACCCAAAAATATCTTCCATTTGGCATGGTTTTTGGTTAAATCATGTGTTGTACATTAATAAACTATTCTAATTCAAAATAATAGTATCATAATGATTAAAAGAAGTTATTAAATAAAGTTAATTAGATAAATTCTAAAAACAACACAATTAATTGACATGGTTTATCTTAATTCAATCCATAATTAGTTAATCATAAATCTCCCCCATAATATGTCTAACCATATTCATGACCCAATATTTTAGAAAATAGAACTTATTTCAAAAAAAAATTATTTCTTTCAAGAAAAATATTTCTCTTTATTCCTTAAATAAAATTTTAGATAAATGAACTTATTTCATAAATCCAAAAGAAGAACACTTAAAACATATTGTAAATTAAATGTTATCATCTCTTCTATTTTTCTTAGTTTTCTAAACCCCAAACCCCAAAAGTATAACACAAAACCCAGATTTTTTTTTACTAAACCTTATTATCAATATTTGAAACCCTAAACCATCAAACATAATCCCTAACCCAAAGCATATTCCCTCTTCAATGGTTTTTGTATAAATTATGTGTGATATTTTAGTAAACAATTATATTATGAAATAATAGTATCATAATGATTGGAATAAGTTACTAAATAAAGATAATTATATAAATTCCTAAAACATAATTTGTAATTGACATGGTTTATCTTAATCGATTATATAATTAGTTAATCATAAAGCTCTTCCAAAATATGTCTAACCAAATTAAAGACCCAATATTTTAGATAATTGAACTTATTTCACAAAAATATTATATCTTTCAAGAAATAACATTATTCTTATTCCAAAAATAAAATCATAGATAATAGAATTTATTTTATAAATCCAATATAGTAATAGTTAACCCACATTGTAATGTAAATTCTATTATCTATTCTTTTTTTTCTCTGGTTTCTAAACCCCAAAACCGAAAATCATAACACTTATCCGAGAAAACATGTTTCCTAAACCTTAATTTCAATATTTGAAACCCTAAACCCTCAAACCTAACCCAAAAACCAAAAACATCTTCCCTTTACAGGGTTTTTGGTTAAATTATTTGTGATATTTTAATAAATTGATCTATAATTACATAACTGTATCATAGTGATTAACATAAGTTCTTCAATACAGATAATTAGTTAAATTCATATAATATCAATAGTAATTGATATGGTTTATCTTATTCCAATCCATAATTAGTTAATTATAATGCTCCTCCAATATATGTATAACCAAATTCAAGAACCAATATTTTAGATAATTGAACTTATTCCATAAAAACATTATTACTTTCAAGAAATAACTTTATCCTTATTCCATAAATAGAATATTAGATAATAGAATTTATTTCCTAAATCCAAAATCAGAAAACATAACCCATATTGTAAAGTAAATTTTATTATCTCTACTTTTTTTCTCGGTTTTCTAAACCCCAAAACCCAAAAGCATAACACTTAACCTAGAAACATGTTTCCTAAACCTTAATATCAAAATTTGAAACCCTAAACACTCAAACCTAAACCCGAACGTAAAAACATCTTCCCTTTTCGAGGGTATTTTGTTAAATTATGTGTGATATTTTATTAAACAATTATATAACTAAATAACAGTATCATAATAATTATCATAAGTTATTCAATATAGATAATTAGATAAATTCCTAAAATATAATAAGTAATTGACATGGTTTATCTTAATCAAATCCATAATTAGTTAATCCTAAAGCACCTCCAATATATGTCTAACAAAATTCACGACCCAATATTTTAGATAATACAATGTATTTCATAAATACATTATTACTTTCAAGAAATAACATTATCCTAAATCGTTAAATAAAATCTTAGATAATAGAATTTATTTCATAAATCCAAAAGCATAACACTTAACCCATATTTTAATGTAAATGTTATTATCTCTACTTTTTTTTTCTGAGTTTTCAAAACCCGAAAACCCAAAAGAATAACACTTAACCCAAAAACATGTTTCCTAAAACTTAATATCAAAATTTGAATCCCAAAACCCTCAAACCTAAACCCCAACCCAAAAATCCTAAACCTAAACCCAAAAAACTATCAAAAAATCCAAAAACCTAGCTATATTCTCTTTATGAACATATCAATTAATAAAATTCTTACAAAGATATTCTCATTAATAATCTTCTTTCACAACATTATTATTTCCATATATTTTCTTCTATGCTTTACTCTTTTTATCTTTTTTCCATTCAGAACAAAAATATATGGAGAAATATATTTATTTTTGTAAAAATAACATCATAAAACAATGTGAATTTACATGTCATGTATTCCATTCTACATTTCATAAAATTATGTTAACCATAACGTTATATTTACATTTTATACATACAACTCATTTTATTTGTTTATATATAGATGGATGATACCATACTACTCACTCACCAGCCTACCCATATTTCATAGGTTATGTTATGGGGTCTTCTATATTGATTGATCAAGGTGTGTCAAACAAACCATTTTCATCATAGAGAGCCTCCACATGCCATTAGACCAAACTTGCACCATGTTGGCTTCTATGGCCATGATGAATCAGATTTCACATTTCGTGATCATTACCTACTAATTAACCTCATTGAGAGGTAGAGACTAGAGGCACACACATTCCACCTGCTTGAGGGAGATATAACCATCACTCTCAAGGATGTGGCAGTGCTTCTCGGTCTTCTCATCCATGGATGACCGGTTATTGGACTCACTCTTGATGCTTGGCCATTCCTTGCTCAACACTTGTTAGGAATTGATATATTGTATGAACGTAGGGATACAAATGGAGAATCCATATCAATGCCTTGGTTAGAGTAAAAGATTCCACATTTACAGGATGATAATGATGATCAAACTATCAGGCATTGCACCCATACATATATATTATGGCTCAATGGCAGGACCATGTGTACTGATCACTCGGGGATGCACGATAACATTATATATCTACCCTTACCAAAGTAATTTGATAGGGCTAGGATGTATAGCTGGGTATTATCCTTCATGGCATACACGTACATAGCATTATGTAGGATATCCAACAGGGACAACACAGGTCTTGGGGGATGCATCATCATTATTTAGATATGGGAATAAGAGCACATCCCAGCATTCTGCCCTGACCTTGCTAGTCCACCGGTCATGTTGGACGTGTTGTATGATGCTCCGCATGGACGCTATCATGATATTTCATTTCAATTGGTTTCTGATTCTACCATGAGTTATGGACTCTAATTTCTCATTATTTGTCACTATTGTTGATGTATTTTACAGGTGGTGTTGGTGACACAATTTTGACATCGTTTTGAGACAACATTTGTGTATATATATCAGCTATAGTTGGACTCTCTCTTACCATACTAGGTATGTATATACAATCATACACTTTCTAACATATTTAACAATAGAATCAATTTTTTTTAGTTAGGTTATTTTTTGACAAAATCACTTGTCATTTCATCTTTCATGGAATCTATACTGGAGTATTAGGGACGTGTTTCCAGCATTATTCAGTATTAGTCTTGATGATGATATACCTGTAGTTCCCATTATTAACTTCCATATTATTGAGTGGCAGTAGCATGATAGAGTCATGCACCAATTTTACCATACTCATATGATTCTATTAACGTCGAGACAGACAGACCGGCTTCTTGAGATGAAGTCGTCCGGGAGGCATGATGATGACGAGTCTCAAGTACATTCCAGCTTTATCGACTACTGGCCCAGATGTGCAGAATTTTGTATTCAGGGTGTTCCTATGAGTCAATTATCACTTTTAAAGCTGTTTGAGTTTGGTCCATGGTATAGACTGAAGTCTATACTATATCATTCCCAATTTGGAATAGAGATACGGAGGATGGTAAGTCAATAAATTTACATTATTTTTTCTATTGATCTATTTTCTAATTCAATTTGAATTTATTTACATGGAATTCACATAGAGCATCTTGTAGGAGGGGGTCTTTAACCGGGAAACCATCCATGCTACAACGCTTGAGGCGAGGGCATCTTTTCATGTGCTTTCCAGAAGAATCATCACTGGTCTAGATCAGAGAGAGGAGGATCTTTCCCATGAGTAACATCTTGTAGATGTTATTGGTGCTGAGAAGCCATGACCCCGGTGACGTAGACAACATCATCTCGCACTTGAGGAATCACCTGCTCTACAGGTAGAGGTAAACCCTCTAATACACCAGGATCAGCCGATTCAAGATGTGCCTCAGGTGGCATGGGATCCAAATATCCTGATAGGATATCCTTAGATCCCTCCATCTTGGGTTTCAGATCCTTCATTGCCTTGGGATCCATCACAACCTTGGATTTCATATCAATCTCTATCGTGGGGTATAGCTCCATCACATTCGTGGTTCTCCACTGCGATGGAGGGAGGTACTTCTACCTCCCTTGTTGGTGAAGGATCCAGAGGGAAATATTGGATGTAGTTGACATCACCTCCCACTGACACAAAGAGGTAGGAGGTAGTAGTCGACATTCCAGTGCACAAGGGTCAGCCATCTCCAAGTCATCATACTCCACTGTAGTATCGACGCAGACGTCCAATTCACAAACCACCATGTGTGAAGGAATCTCCATTCCAAAGACATAAACATTAATTTTACATTTTCTTTACATTTTTTATGTCTACTGAAATCAAAATACTATTATTAATATTATATCTTCTTATATGTCGATCCAGTATTTTAGTTTTCATTTATATTTTAGGCACAATTTATTTTTGACAGCTTTCAAAGTCGACTACTTGAAACATTCAAATAATTAATAAATTTTATGTAAATAAAATTAAAAGATAATAAAATATACAGTATAAAAACAATGTAAATATAATATAATAGATATCCTAATAATCTAAAAAAATTGAAAATAAAGTGTTTTATAAATAATGTAAATAAATTATAATGAATGGAATGAAAGAAATGTAACTCAGAAGTGAGAGTGAAAAGAATGAATGTCGATGAGGATCACAAGCCACCGACATGACTTTGAAACACTATAAAATATAAACTATAAGACCCATGTAAATAAAAATTAAATATTCAACTACTAGTTATATGTTTAATCAAATTTTTATATTTAATTCATATCGATCTTATAGTTTATATTATATAGGACAACAAAGTCACATAATTGAAACATTTTTTAGTTTAATGTAGGTATATTAGAAAGCATATGAATAATTTTTCACGAAGAATTTTTTTTAAAATATTTTATTTTGGACTACTAGTTATATGTTTAAGAAATTTTTAAAATTTCATTCATATATGTCTTATAGTTTTTATTATATAGGTTTGTAAATTATGCGTAATTGAATCATTTTTAAGTTTCAACAGAAAGTATATAAATAATATTTCACTAATATTTTTTTAGAAATTGTTTTTATTTTGGACTACTAGTTAATTTTTTATCATTTTTTAAAAATTCATTCATTTAGGTATTATAGTATATATAAAATTGGTGAAAAATTTCATGTACATGAATCATTTTTAAGTTTGAAGTAGGTGGATTAGATTGCGTATAAATTATTTTTCACTACGATTTTTTATAAAATTATTTTTATTTTCGACTAATAGTTATATGTTCATGAAATTTTAAAAATTTCATTCATATTGGTCTTATATTTTTTGTTATTTAGGCTAGAAAAATCACGTACTTGAAAAATTTTTAAGTTTCATGTAGGTGGATTTGAAAGTTTATAAATAAATTTTCAACAAAGTTTTTTAATATTTTTTTTAATTTGGACTACTTGTTAAATGTTTAAGGAATGATTAAAATTTCATTCATATCTATTTTATAGTTCATATTATATGGGCTAGAAAAGTCACAAACATGAAACATTATTAAATTTCATGTAGGTCGATTAGAAATATTATAAATAATTTATCACAATCATTTTTTAATAATTTATATTTATTTTTGACTACATGTAATAGGTTTAATAAATTTTTAAAATTTCATTCATATATGTCTTATAATTTTTATTATATAGGCTAGCAAAGTCACATACATGAATAAAAGATAAATTACATTGAAACATTATGATATATATATATATATATATAAACATACGAACATAATAATAAAACATTAAAATTTGAAATATATTAAAAACAAAAGAAAAATAGAAAAAATGTGAGTTTTTTGGGAAAAGGTGTCATCAAAGATTCCGCCTTTGGATTTATGTGAAAAGACAGCATCACCGATGCCACCTTTTCCCAGAACCCCAAATTCAACATCTATGATGCCGCCTTTGCGCAGAACCCCAAAGGCGGCATATGCGATTCAACAATTACAAGGTATTTGTTTATAAAAAAATTTAACCTCGGTCAATTTAATTTTTTTCAGGTAGATTATAAAAACAATTATTCCTTTTAGATGAAATAGGGTTTGATTTTTTTTAGCAGTAAAGGCTCGAGATCAATGTTCTTGGAGAAAAGAACAGTGCCAACGAACGATGGGGAGGGGAAATGGAGGGAGATAGTGAGATGGGCATGGTATAAGAAGGGTATGATTATACAATGTAGATGTAAGTCATCGTAGAGATGAGTAAGGTAAGTGTCGATCGAGGCGGTGTATACCAGAGCAAAAATAAAGTACTTTTTTAAAAAACCATTATTATTTTTGTTATTTATCGATATAAGGATCCCCCAAAACCGTTTTTCTAAAGTAATTATCAGGTAAGGGAGGGGGTTCTATTGATGATGAAGGGTTGCGAGTTTATCTTTAAATTATATATATATATATTTACCTTAGTAAAAAAATTATGATATACTTATATTAATTTATGTTTTATATTTTTGTTATATATGTATTATATTTGGTTATATTAGGGTATATGTGTTATATTTACATTATATATTCCCCCTATAACGGTATGTATCTGTTATATTATGCTACATTTACATTCATTGAAGGCCTTGGAGGTTACAAGCAAACAACTCATGCACTCATAGGTCTACAATGACAAGTTACACCCCCTATAAGGTTCTAAATTATATTAGTGTTCTATTTAAATTATATTTACAATATAACAGTGTTATATTTACATTATATAAGCTTTATATTTACTTTATATGCACATTATATAAATTTATATTTCTATTAAACGATGATATATCTATTTTATATATTTATTGTATTAAATTAATATGTGTTTTTTATTTTCATTGTATATGAATAAAAGTTCTATTTCATTATATTATGTTATATGTTGTATCTATACATTATGATTTTATTATGTAATGTTATAATTTCATTATATTACATTGTAGGTTTGTTATATATTTTATAATTTAATCATTTTATAGAGTTATATTGAACTATACATGTTAAATTAAATTACATATATAAATCAAAAATATAATATATTTGTTAAATTTTATAATTACAATAGATTTATGATTTAAAAATATTACCATATATGTATATAATTCTATAACTTTAACAAATATATTATATTATAATTGATTCTTGTTTATTATATTTTTTATAATTATTTTTATATAAATTTAACACATAAAATTTATAATATTTTTTAAAAAAAGAAATTATATTTTTTAAATTAATATTTTTATATAATTACGTGTTTTAAAATATATAAAAATTATTGAATAGAATTTTTTTACTTGATATAATTATATTTATTTTTGTAAATATATTATAAATGTAACTATATAGTAAATATAAGCACAATTACAATTATCATTAAATTCATATAAATATTATATTTATTATGAGGTATGTTTCTGTTATATTAATTTATATTTATATTCATTAAAGGCTCTAGAGTTTACTAGAAAATTAAACTACTCACACACTCATAGGTCTACAATGACCGGTTACAACCTCTAAGGGTTTACATTATTTAAGTATTTTCTTTAATATATATTTACATTATGTAAGCAATATATTTACATTATATAATCATTATATTTACATTATATGTTCATTATAGAAATTTATATTTATGTCAAACTACGATATATTTACAATATATATGTGTTATATTTATGTTAATATATGCATAAAAGTTATATTTCATTATATTATGTTATATATTGTATCATTATGTTATAAAGGCATTATGTAAAGTTATATTTTCATTATATATAATTAGAGTTTTGTTATATATTATATAAATTAATAATATTATAAATTTATAATGAACTCTACATGTTAAATTTATTTAAAAATATATGTCTAACAAATAATATATTTATTAAATTTATATAAATTCAATAGATGTATAATTTTAAAAATATAATTATATATGTATATAATTGTAGAAATTTAACAAATATATCATAATATAATTGATTTATAGTTTCTTATTTTTGTTATTATTATATTTATATAAATTTAAAACCTAAATTTTATAATATTTATAAAAAATTTATATTTTTATATAATTACTTGTTTTAAAATATAAAAAAATTATTAAATTGAAATTTTTTTATTTATTATAATTATATTTTTTATTTTTAATATATTATAAATGAAACTATATGGTAAATATATACACAATTACAATTATCATTATATTCCTATAGAAATTATATTTACTATAATGAAAATTATAGTTATATTTACTCTATAACTATAAATTGAAATATAATTTCAATTATTAAAATGATAATTAAATATAAATTTATCATAATGATACATGTATATATATATGATTATAATATTATGATATATGATTATTTTATTATATTATATAACCAAATAATTAAATCAAAATCTTCTTATGTAGTAACATGATGGTTGAGTCTTCAACTGTGCCATTTTGCTAAACTCACCATGAAGGCGAAATTGTTGACCACAACTTCTATCCTTGAATTTCCCATACCTCCTCCTAGTATTAGCATTATGTGGGTTGAAATATTTTGATCTTCCAAAAATCATCATAGATGTTGATCATCCGAAACTTCTATTTTTGGTACCGTCTTTTTGTAATCCATTTGTGTTGTACCTTTTATGATTTCAATGAATCATTTATGTCATTTTGGGTGTTAGAATGATGGTACCGGTCATCTTTCATCACTTACCTTGATAGCTACCATGACCCCTTCAGTCTAAAACAATCATCTCTTGGACTCTCCATGTTGAGTGGAAGGAAGAGGATGAATTTCACTTCTCTCATTCTTAAGAAAATCCCTAGAGAAAATCCTTAGAGATGTTATTGGTGGATAAAACTGTCAATAGGTAGAATAGATGTTGTGAAAAACCACTAACCCCTTAAAAAATGATATAATCCTCTATTTATATAGTGGTGTGAAATTTCAAACAAGTTTTCTATGCTCAATATAATCCAGGTTCGAGCATTACTTGATGTTTTTACTCTCTAGTCATAGTGGATATTTTAGAGTTTCCCGTGGTTTTTTAAGACACCACATTGGAGGGTTTTATGACATTAATAATCAATGTCTTAATTTATTTCTCCCTATTTTTCAACACTTCCATTTTTATTGATGATTCTCACACTATTTTTTCACAGTTGAGTTCTTGTCCTGAGGCCAATATGTTTCTTCCAGAACAACTAGTATCAGTGTCATATTGTCTTTGTTTCATAATGATTAGATATGGGGGAAAAAAGGAAAGTTATTTCTACATATATAGAACTGTTTAGCTGGATATTTAATTTTAATCTATGATAATGAGTAAAAAATATTTTATTTTGATAAAATACAATAAAATCATTGAATAAAAAATTAGGGAAGATAAAAAAAATGTGTGATGGTGATTCAATGAATATGAGATAGCTACTGATAAACACTATTCATTTGTATTTGTATGATAATACACCATGGGAGATGATGAATCTGATAGATCTAGAGGAGATCAGGGATAGGCTTAAAAGTAGGTAGAAATCGAAATCCATCGAAAATAATTTATATTTAAAAAAATGATCGTATCATTTGTGAATTACATAGAATGATGATTTAGGTGGTAATATTGATGATTTCATTAAAATTATAATTGGGTTGTCTTAGGTGGTTGTAAAAATAAATTATAAGGGAAACAAAATATCTATTTAAATGTAAGAATACAAATATTTTCTTCTATTGGGTTTATTACTTGATTCAAATGATAATCTCATCCTCACATTTCTATTAGAGATAGAAAATTTGATTTTGAATGATGTTATTTTATCATTGTTGATGAATAAGACTTGGTAAATGACCAATGTTGGTGATATTTCAATTAAAAATGGTATTCTAGCTATGATAGATGAAGGCGGTAATCCAAGAGGTTAGTCGAAGACAAGAAGAAAATTCAGGTGCATATTTTGTGATAAGGATTCCATGTTTAGAGAAATTACTATTCTTTGAAAAATATTTAAAATGAAAAAAAGATGCATGTCACTAATTGTGAGGATACTAATGTTTGTCTAATATACGGTGTGGGTGATTTAATTTCAGTCTGTGTTGATTGTTGTAGGTCAGATCTTTACAATGAATTAGTGATTTATTTAGGAGATTTATACCATTTTACTCTAAATATATAATTATTTTCTTCATTAAAAGAAGGTGAATTTGGTATATTGAATAAGAGAAACAATTATTCTACTGATTTAATTTCTTTTTTTGATATTTCTATCACTTTGTATGTAGGCAGTACACTGATGCTAATGAATCTGCAATATGTTCCAGATATACAAAATAATTTATTATCTTCTTATACTATAGATAATGTTGGATTAAAGAGTTTGTTTGGAAATGGAAAATGAACATTGTGCCAAGGATCAATGGTATATGCATGATGTTGGAGGAATAGCATGATTTATAGGACTGATGTAAAGGTGTGCGTTGAAGTAAAAAATTCAATTGTAAAGTGGATTTCATCAGATTTGTTGGATCGATGATCATCACACATGAGTCAAAGACTGTATATCATGATAGATAAGGTTTGGAATTCAAATAATGCCAAGTCATGTATTTCATATCATACGACTAATTGTTTATTTAGAGTTACACTAGTAAAGAAGTAATTTAAATCAATGATTGAGGTGAATTGATGATATTTACAAACTTCTTGGAGGTTTTTGAGTATATTGAGTAGTTAGTTTCTATAGATTATCTTAATTATATAGAGATCATAGTTATAGGGGATATAGGTGTTTTCAGTTCTAGTCTTCTTCAATGAGACATTGCAGACACAGGCTTGATGAAGTCTTCGGCATTTCGATTTATTTTGTAGGGGAGATATAAGGTTTCTATCATAGATTAAAATTTATTCGGTCATATTTTCTAAAATAGAATCACTTTATCACATCCAGGATGTTGATTATATAGTGGAAAATGAATATGCGTCTGAAGAAAGGGAGTACTGTAATGGCCCGGGTTTTTGGGGACCATTACTTTGTGAAAATCTCATTTTGGGTTTTCTGGGAATCACGTTGGTGTAGGCCTACTGGTAGCCTTAGCCTACCGATAGCAGGCCTACCGGTAGCTCTGCCTACCTGTAGCTGATGCCTACCAGTAGCTCGTCTACTGGTAGCTGCTGCCTACCGGTAGCTGCTGCCTACTGGTAGCTCGGCCTACCGATAGCCTGGCCTACCAGTAGCTGCTTCCTACTGGTAGCTCGGCCTACCTGTAGCTGATGCCTACCGGTAGCTGAGCTACGGGTAGCTCCAGCCTAACGGTGGCTCTGGCCTACCCCGTGGGTTATTTTCAATAATGCTCCATTTAGCGCAAATAGGGTTTTAAACCCTATTTTGACTCGTTTAAGCATGTTTTTAAGACCCGTAACGCGCATAAGAGATTTAATTAAATACTTAAACAATTAATGGGTTAGTTTAAACCACCCGACCCACGAGTGGAGCCACGTGTTCAACCCACGACCCCCGCGCCTTATGCGGTTTCGCGTTTTCTCCTCAACCATCTGCGGCTCTTATAAACTAAGGGTTAGCCATGGTTTCTCCTTTCCTCGATCGCGGATTTTCTCCTGGTTCATCGGGCACGCCGCATTGTTATCCACAAAGTTCTATGCCCGACCTAAATTTCAATCATCTATCAAAAATTAGGTAATTTCTCTTTTGCCTCTTTGTTTTGTGTATCATGCAGGGTGGGAGTGCTTTCGATTCCGTAGAATTGGATAAACCATACCTAATTAAAGATAATGAACGAATTTTATAAAGAAAGGAGGGGGGGATGTGATCGTTGATGTTTCCTTATATTTTGATGTTGTTTCTTTTATGACCATCTTATTGAGTTGTGCTGGCTTATGCCTTCTAAAAATCGAGGCTGTTGGTGGTCGTTGTTTGTGCACTAATGAACCCCTATTGATGTTTTAAATAGCTTGTCGTGGTTGTAAACTCCTACTGTGAAAAGTAATCGGTTAATCACGTATATCCGGCCAAATAAAATGAGGCACCATGTGGGAGGGGATGGGATTCCCTATTCTTTTATTCCCTTGGTTGTTGTGTGAAATTGGGGGATGGGATCCCCTATTGATACGGCTTCGGTGGTTGTGAGTTTCATGACCGGGTGGATACTTGTTTATATCACGAATTGGGGTGGAATCCTCTTTTGTTGAGAACCGAGTATGGGCATTATGGTTGTTGCTTGATTTTTTACCTTCCTGGACTTATGACTTTTCCTACTTATTTCCCAGTAGTTCTTAAACATAAACCTTATTACTGAATGTGAAATACGAAAGGGTAAAAATGGGTTGTTAGCATGAGTCGTTACTCATACTTGAGTGTTGTTGTGATCTGTAGGTTGTCTGAAAAAAAACATATATTTGGGTGAGTGCTTGTTACCTATATATATATCTGTAGCTTTGTGTTTCTTATTCTCTCCCCACCCAAGTTGAGCACTTAGTGCTGAACACCCCCATTTCATGGGGGAGGGTGTCTTTCCCAACACTATTCTTAGTGGCTGGTTATTAGCTCCATTTCTTCTCCCTTTCCCAGATAGCCCAAGTATCTTTGGACATGATTGGATGGCCTGAAGTCCATTATGAGCACAAGAACCTTCGGGCTGGGTAGTGTGGTGGTTGGCTAGGTGTGTGCGGCAGGTGGTTTCCCAAGTGTCTTCGGGATGAGGCTCGGGTGTCTTCGGGCATGGCAGTGTATTTTCTAGGCCAGGTGTCTTCGGGCGTCGTGGTGGTTGTTTTGGCCTAGGTGTTTGCAGGCGTGGTTATGTGAGACAGTTGTTTCCCAGGTGTGTGCGAGCCGGATTTCGGTAGTGGGACTGCGTGTGGTTGTGGCCCAGGTGTGTGCAGGTGGGTGTGGCAGTGGGACTACGGTGAGAATGGCAGGATTGGTCTTATGCGTAGGATGTCTCAATAACTAGTGGGAAAGTGGAGCAGGGTAACCAAACATCGATGTGCTCTTATTATATATATTACATGACTTGCATTATTTGGGGAGTGTGCCTTGCTGAGGCCTGGGGTGGATAGTTTACCTTGATAGGTGTTTAGTTTACTCCTTTTCTCATGGAAATTTTGTACGTTCCTCCCCTTGTGCACGAGAGTCTTTGGTTTTCCCTACTGAGTGTACTTGTATGCTCCCCATACGTATATAAATCTTCTGTCAGGTTTCCAGGAGGACTTCAGGGATCACGCAGGACCTTACTAGCTCGGACCTTTGGAGTAGTTGCAGTTGTTGTTTTCTTTTCCACTTCGGTACGTACCTTGTAGTCACCTTTTGCACTCTATGGATTTTACTTTTGAAACATGCATGTGAGAATGGTTTACTTTTGGCTTAATTTTCTTTCTGCCTTGGTGTTTTTTGGTTTCCTTCTCCTTATCTCTCGATCCTATAAAATAAAATGGGTAATGCCTTCCATTTGTGAGAAATTTCTATACCCTTGGTTCTAGTCGCCACTTCGGGAACTATTGAAGGCGGGTTTCAGGGGTCATTATCTCTCCTTCAACTTAAAGAATGAAGGGCCTGGAAATCTGCTAACCCGTCCCTCCTTTTGGTGATGGCGGGTCGTGACAGAATGTTATCAGAGGTGATGGTTGAGAGATAGGATGGAGTCTGGAGTTAGGCACAGTGAGGATTGCCTGGGATGGTAACGCAACAGTGTTGGGTGACCATGGCGCGTGAATTGGGCCAAGGAAGACCAGCTAGTACATGGGATTTTAGGGCCCCCGTGATCTGAGGCAAGGACTCTGGACCTACCGAACGTCCAAGTGAGGCCACACTGATTGCAGGGTAGAGACCACAGGAAAGGTACATGCATCATAAATGACTTGTGTTCTTTTGTTTCTGGGATGTCTTGGGGATTAAGAATAAATTATATTTTGAAAAGTTTTATGAAAAATATTCTTGCACTATTTGGTCTTAGGCATTCCTTGTTTACCTTGCAGCTATGGCACCTAGAAGGAGACCACATGTGGTACAGGCGATAGAGGCCCCAGAGGCTACTTTGGCCAATCAGCAGTGAGCTGATCGAGAGGAAGAGGACGACCAGTGGCAGAAGACTCTTCGAGACTTCCAACGACAGGCCCTCGAGAAGTATGAGTGCAGCACCTTCGATATAAAGACGGAAGGCTGGCTAGAGGAGCTAGTTATAGCCTTCGGCCAGATTCAGGCCCCGACCGAGTACTGGGTTCCTCTGGCCGTTAGCTAGATATGGGGAGAGGCACGTTAGTGGTGTATGCTTTACCTGGGGGGAGGAGAGAGTCTGAGGTGGCTTGGGTGGATTTCTAGAGGGAGTTCTGGGCGAAATTCCTCTTCTCGACGATGAAGGCAGAAAAGAGGCAGGAACTACTCTCCCTCTAGCAGGGGAGTAAGTCCGTGAGGGAGCTAGGGATCATGTTCAAGGACGTCCTACGTTTTTCTCCAGACCTCTTTCCCGACGAGGAGTCTTAGGAATGACGTTTAGAGGAGGCTCTCTGACCATACCTCTAGTATGCTATTACCTCCTTCACCCTGCCGACGTACTTGGAGGTCCAGAAGAAGGCCGAAGTGGAGGAGAGGATGCATTCTCTAGGAGGAGTGTCGCGAGAGGGGATCCAGCTGGGACCATCAAAGGGGATGTCCGTCAGGACCAGGCCTCCAGCGTCAGGACCCTCTAGGTTCCGACCCGTAGGGAGCAGGCCGCAACGGTTTCAGTTTCGATCCCCTGTCCCTCGCCCTTTTCCTACGGGCCCGGGACCACGCTGTGTTATCTGTGGGAGCCCTGGGCATCTCCGGAGTCAGTGCCCTGACTGGGTGCAGTACAGCAGTGGCAGTCATCCCCAGCACACGCCCCAGCAGCAGCTTCCAGCCAGAACTTTCCAGCAGCAGCAGCAGGGATAGTGAGCTTCGGCTCCTCTGAGGGCAGACGTAGGAGGATGCCAACCTCAGGGTACTCCACAGGGACCTCGACCAGGGCGTGATCGGGGAGGCAGATGATAACCAAGGGGCAGGGGAGCTGGGTGTGGAATGTTTGATGCTGCAGAGGCAGCAGTTCCATTAGGTCTAGAGGTGGTTCGAGGTACGATCGGTCTGTTTAGCACTCTGGCTTATGACTTGTTCGATACTAGAGCTTCGCACTCCTTCGTTTCACCCAGTCTAGCCCGTGCCTTGGGTATAGATACCGAGAGGCTTCCAGTGCCCCTGGTGTTGAGCACACCAGTCGGAGGTCAGACTAACTTGTTGTTCTTTTGTCAGGGATGTAGACTGATGATAGGGCCACATCAGTCAGTTCGGGATCTTCTTCTACTACAGATTTAGCCATTCGATGTCATCCTAGGCATTGACTGGCTATTTTCTGTGTGCGCTGTCATTGACTGTTTTCGAATAAGGGTGGTGTTCTCAGACTTGGACAGCCGGTGTGTTACCTTCACCGGTGAGCGGAGCAGTCTGAAGGGAAACAGGAGAGAGGAACCTCTCCTCTCATTGTTGAGTGATCTGACAGTGGAATCAGTAAATGATGAAATGGTGGAAGTGCCAGAGATCATCCGTGAGTTTATGGACATCATTCCTGAGGAGGTGATGACTCTACCCCCTCAACGTGATATCGATTTCGAGATAGACCTGCAGCCCGGCGCTCGTCCAATCTCGATGACTCCTTACCGGATGGCAACTTCAGTGCTACGGGAGTTGCGGATACAGATTGACGATCAGATGAAGAGAGGATATGTTCATCCGATTGAGTCACCGTGGGGTGCTCCAGTCTTGTTCTCAAAGAAGGCATATGGTGGTCTTAGTTTGTGCATAGACTACAGGAGGTTGAATCAGGTGACGATCAAGAATCACTACCCTCTTCCAAGGATAGATGATCTTTTTGACCAGATGAAAGGGGCAGGATGGTTCTTGAAGATCGACCTGCGGTCTGGGTACCACCAGCTGAGTGTGAAAGAGAGCGACATCCCGAAGACAACATTCAGGTTCAGGTATGGACACTTTGAGTTTGTAGTCATGCCATTCGGTGTTATAAACGCCCCGGCTGTGTTCATGGGGCTTATGAACTCCATCTTCCGGGATTACCTGGATCGGTTCATGGCTGTGTTCATCGAGGCCATCCTGGTCTACTCTAGATCTGAGGAGGACCATGCAGAGCACCTGAGGAATGTTTTAGAGGTCCTCTGACAGCACCAGCTCTATGGGAAGTTGACAAAATACAAGTTCTGGACACAAGAAGTGCACTTCCTCGGGCACGTAGTGTCTGAGCAGGGGGTAGCGGTCGACCCAACAAAGGTTGAGGCAGTTGTTTCTTGGGTAGCACCCAAGAATGTGGCAGAAGTCCAAAGTTTCCTCAGGCTGGTGGGTTACTACCGGAGATTCATGCACAACTTCTTCTGGGTAGCATCCCCTTTGATGGCTCTGACCAAGAAGGACGAGGCTTTCGTATGGAGTGAATAGTGCCAGTCAGCCTTCATCTATCTGAAGGAGAAGTTGGTCAGTTCCCCAATGCTGAAATTACAAGATGAAGGGGTGGCCTATGAGGTATTCTGTGATGCTTCAGGACAGGGCCTTGGATGTGTGTTGATGCAGCGACAAGGGGTGATCTCTTATGAGTCCAGGAAGCTGCGTTCCCATGAGAGTAATTATGCCACCCACGACCTAGAGCTTGCAGCGGCCATTTTTGCACTAAAGTTATGGTGGCACTACCTCATCGTGGAACGCTTTGTGGTCTTCACAGATCAAAAAAGTTTGAGGTTTATCTTCTCCCAGTGGGACATAAACTTGCGATAGAAGAGATGAGTGGAGTTCCTCAATGATTACGACTTTCAGATCTCTTATACTGAGGGAAAGGGAAATGTGGTAGCTGATTCCTTGAGTAGGAGGATGCAGAAGGATGTGGTCCGATAGTCAGCGGACACCTGGAAGGCGATGGAGGAGTTGGCTGCCTTGAACCTTGATGTGAAGATGGATAGCGGAAGAGGCTGCCTATATCAAATGACAGTGCAGTCATCCCTATTCTAGCAAGTAGAGGAGTCTCAGTGGGGAGACCTAGAGTGTGAAGTGATGCGTGACCGAGATGACTAGGGCAATGCTCCAGAAGGATAGATAGAGGATGGTCAGAACCAGATGATTTTCCAGAAAATCTTGTTTGTTCCAAGGGTGATGAGCGGCAGGTACTCAGTGAGTTCCACAACTCACCCCTTACGGTACACCCATGAGTTTCCAAGATGTACCAAGGTTTGAAGAGGAATTTTTGGTGGCCCAGAGTTAAGCGATCAGTGGCGGAGTTTGTTGCCAGGTGTTTAGTGTGTCAGTAAGTGAAGGCTGAACACCGAGTTCCAGGAGGACTAATGCAGCCTCTAGATGTCCCTGAGTGGAAGTGGGATGACATCTCGATGGATTTTATCACGGAATTACCCAAGGTCCAAGGAAGGTATGACACCATCTGGGTTGTAATGGACAGGATGACGAAATCGGCTCACTTTCTGGAAATTAGGGAGTCAAGTACCGTGGATGCCTTGGCACGAAAGTACGTGGATGCGGTGGTGAGGTTGCATGAAGTTCTGAGGGCTATAGTCTCGGATTGGGATGCACGGTTTACCTCGCAAGTCTGGAGAGGATTTCTGCATGCGTTTGGCACCCAGTTACGCCTTAGCACTGCTTTCCATCCCCAGACAGATGGACAAATAGAGCGCACCATCCAGATCTTGGAGGATATGCTACATGCATGTGTTCTGGATTCAGGAGAATCGTGGGTGCAATACTTTCCCCTGGTAGAGTTCGCTTAAAATAATATCTATCACTATACCATTGGAATGGTCCCGTTTGAAGCCATGTATGGGAGGCCATGTCGTTCACCTGTGTGTTGGACCGAAGTAGGAGAGGCAGGCATCCTTCGCCCGGAGGTGGTGCAGAGCACGACAGAGAAGGTTTAGCTCATACAAGAAAGGATAATAGCGTCCCAGGACCGACATAAGTCGTATACGGATACCAGGTGGAGGACCTTGGAGTTTGAGGTTTGAGACCACGTGTTCTTGAAGGTCTCCCCTCGGGGTGGGTAGCGGAGGATCAGTAAAGGGAGAAAACTCCCTCCCAGGTTTATTGTACCCTTCGAAGTGATGCGGCAGGTTGGCGAGCTGGCTTATCAGCTAGCGTTACCACCGCTAATACTAGGGATACATGATGTCTTTATTGTGTCCCACCTCCGTCGGTATATGAACAACGATTCACACATCCTTGATTGGGGCGAGCTGGACATAGAGGATGACATGACCTTTGTGGAGAGACCAGTGATGATCGAGGATCACAATGAGAAGGTTATTCGTGGATGAACCATTCACTTGGTTCGTTTGTTTTGGAGACATGGTAGGCTTGAGGAGAGTACGTGGGATAGGGAAGCATAGATGCGTTCCCAGTACCCAGAGTTGTTTTGGGCTTTGTTCCTTGTTGCACCTGTTTCAGTAGAACGTTTTGTCCTTTTACTATGGAATGTACTAGTTTTCTTTCATCTGGATGTGTGTGAAAATCCCTGGCTATGGGGGAGGAAAGAACCCGACCCCTAATCAAGACGCATTAAGTTGGATGCGATTAAACCCGTGCGGACGACTCAGTGTCGCCCAAAGTGGATAATATATTGACATGGGGAAGGAGACTCCCCAACCCACACGCCCAAGAAGTTTGGCATGGTATGTTGCTTGGTTCTTGGCAGGGAAATGTTTTATTTATCATGAGTTCGCTCTTAAGAGGTATTTTTCTAGGGGGTTGTTCGGACCATCTCTTCCCTTCTGGTTTGTTTTTATTCTCGAGGATGAGAATCATTTAAGAGGTATCTGATGTAATAGCCCGGGTTTTTGGGGTCCATTACTTTGTGAAAATCTCATTTTGGGTTTTCTAGGCATCACGGTGGTGTAGGCCTACTGGTAGCCTTAGCATATCGGTAGCAGGCCTACCGGTAGATCGGTCTACCGGTAGCTCGGCCTTCCGGTAGCTGCTGCCTAATGGTAGCTCGTCTACGGGCAGCTGCTTCCTACCGGTAGCAGCTGCGTACCGGTAGCTCGGCCTACCGGTAGCTGCCTCCTACCTGTAGCTCAGCCTACCGGTAGCTACTTCCTACTGGTAGCTGTTGCCTACCGGTAGCTCGGCCTACCGGTAGCTCGGCCTACTGGTAGCTCCGCTACCAGTAGCTACAGCCTACCGGTAGCTCTGGCCTACCCCGTGGGTTATTTCCAGTAATGCTCCCTTTAGCGCAAATAGGGTTTTAAACCATATTTTAACTCGTTTAAGCATGTTTTTAATACCCATAATGTGCATAAGAGCTTTAATTAATTACTTAAATAATTAATGAGTCCGTTTAAACCACCTGACCCATGAGTGGAGCTGCATGGTCAACCCACGACCCTCGCGCCTTACGCGGTTTCATGTTTTCTCCTCAACCATCTGCAGCTCTTATAAACTAAGGGTTAGTCGTGGTTTCTCATTTCCTCGATCACGGATTTTCTTTTGGTTCATCGGGCACGCCGCATCATTATCCGTAAAGTTCCGTGCCTGGCCTAAACGTCGATCATTTATCAACAAGTAGGGAATTTCTCCTTTGCCTCTCTGTTTTGTGTATCATGCGGGGTGGGTGTGCTTTCGATTCCGTATAATTGGATAAACCAGACATAATTAAAGATAATGAACAAATTCTACAATGAAAGGAGGGGGGTTGTGATCATTGAGGCTGTCTTATATTTTGATGTTGTTTCTTTTATGACCATCTTGTTGAGTTGTGCTGGCTTATGCCTTCTGAAAATCGAGGCCGTTGGTGGTCGTTGTTTGTGCACTAATGAACCCTTGTTGATGTTTTAAATAGCTTGTTGTGGTTGTAAACTCCTTCTATGAAAAGTAATCGATTAATCACATAAATACAGCCAAATAAATTGGGGCACCAGGATCTTTCCTTTTGTGATAACCCCCAGTTAAAAGACACAAAAAATTGAAATCATGGAGTGTGTTAAGTCGTTTAAATCTGAAAATATGGGCTTGGCCTTGCTTAGTGTTGGTGGCAGTGTTTTGGTGGTTTTTTTGTACAAGTCGATTGCTGGAGATGTGGGAGGGGATTGGATTATATGTTCTTTTATACCCTCGGTGGTTGTGTGAAATTGGGGTATGAGATCCCCTATTGATACGGCTTCGGTGGTTGTGAGTTTAAAGACCGGGTGGATACTTGTTTATATCATGAATTGGGGTGGAATCCACTGTTGTT
This sequence comes from Viscum album, assembly GCA_963277665.1. Lineage (NCBI taxonomy): Eukaryota > Viridiplantae > Streptophyta > Magnoliopsida > Santalales > Viscaceae > Viscum > Viscum album. The sequence goes on along the minus strand of OY728151.1, from coordinate 2,026,676,022 downwards.
GAGAACCGGGTATGGCCGTTATGGTTGTTTCTTGATTGTTTACCTTCCTGGAAATATTCCTATGCCTACTAGTTGCCTAGTAGTGCTTAAACATAAACCTTATTACTAAACGTGAATATGAAAGGGGACAAATGGGTTGTTAGCGTGAGTTGTGACTCGGACTTGAGAGTTGTTGTGATCTGTAGGCTTTTTTAAGAAAAACCTATCTTTGGGTGAGTACTTGATACCTATATATATATATGTAGCTTTGTGTTTCTTATTCGCGCCGCACCCATGTTGAGCACATATTTCTGAACACCCCCATTTCATGGGGGAGAGTGTTTTTCCCAACACTATTCTTAGTGGCTGGTTATTAGATCCTTTTCTGCTCCCTTTCCCGGATAGCCCAATTAAACTTCGGGCAGGCTGTGATGGCCTGAAGTCCATTATTAGCCCAAGAACCTTCGGGCTGGGTAGTGTGGTGGTTGGCCCGGTGTGTGCGGCAGGTGGTTTCCCAAGTGTCTTCGGGATGAGGCCCATGTGTCTTCGGGTGTGGCAGTGTATTTTCTAGCCCAGGTGTTTTCGGGTGTGGTGGTGGTTGTTTTGGCCTAGGTGTTTTCAGGCGTGGTTACGTGAGACAGTAGTGTCCCAGGTGTGTGCGGGCGGGATTTTGGCAGTGGGACTGCGTGTGGTTGTGGCCCTGGTGTGTGCAGGTGGGTGTGGTAGTGGGACTACGGTGAGAATGGCGGGATTAGTCCGATGCATAGGATGTCTCAATAACTAGTGGGAAAGTGGTGCAGGGTACCCAAACATCGATGTTCTCTTATTATATATATTACATGACTTGCGTAATTTGGGGAGTGTGCCTTGGTGAGGACTCGGGTGGATAGTTTACCTTGATAGGTGTTTAGTTTACTCCTTTTCTCACGGGACATTAATACGTTCCTCCACTTGTGCACGAGAGTCTTTGGTTTTCCCTACTGAGTGTACTTTGATGTTCACCCTATGTATATAAAACTGCTTTCAGGTATCCAGGAGGACTTCGGGGATCACGCAGGACTATACTAGCTTGGACCTTTAGAGCAGTTGCAGTTGTTGTTCTCTTTTACTCTTTGCTACATACCTTGTAGTCACCTTTTTCACTTTGTGGCTTTTACATTTGAAACATGCAAGTGGGAATGGTTTACTTTTGGCATACTTTTCTTTATGCCTTGGTGTTGTTGGGTTTTCTTCTCCATATCTCTCGATCCTATAAAATAAAAAGGGTAATGCCTTCCATTTGAGAGAAATTTATATACCCTTGGTGCTAGTCGCCACTCCAGGACCTATTGAAGGTGGGATTCGGGGGTCATTATCTCTCTTCAACATAAAGAAGGAAGGGCCTTGCAATCTGCTGACCCTTCCCTCCGTTTGGTGAAGGCGGGTCGTGACAAGTACCCATTCATATTTCATCCCCCTACCTTGGATGTTTTACTACCTTACAAAGGGAATGAATCCAATGTACTCTATCCATGGGTTACTCCATAACGAATGTGATTATTTTGTTGAGTTTAATTGATGTGTTGAAAAATTTTAATTTTGGGGGGAGTGTCAATCTGTTTAGGAGTTTTGGAAAATTTTCTCTTTTATTTTTCTTTTTTATGAAATTTTAGCTTCAATAAATATCCATTTTTATTCTTCCAACTTGAAATGATTTTGAGTTAGTTTTCTTGATTTTGGATAAAATAAATTTTCAATGATTGTTTATGTTGAAACTTTTTATTGATTTTTGTATTCAAGAATTTTTATAAGTTTGGAGATTTTTAGAAATCCATTAATCATAAAACACTAAATCAGATTTTTTCCCTATATTGTGATGTATTCGGGACCTTTCTGTTACATTGTTCATAATACCCACACTTTCATGAGAGATAAATGGATTTATAGAACAAATTGGAACTTTTTATTATTCTCATTCAAATATTTTGAGTTCATAAATAAATTATGTAATTGAGTATTTTTTTGATATCCAAATATTAACATGAGACCCACATTTATATCAACCATTGTTGAGACCTTAGAATCCATGAATATATTTATCAGTTTGAAGACACATTCAATGATTATTTTTCCTCAGATACCTTAAATCTTAATATTTTTTCATTAATATTTATAGTTTGAGTGTAGAGAAGGTATTTTATTGTGTTTTATTTGGGATGTACATAATTTTTGGGTGGTGTGAGGCGTGTGTCATCATTCTATACATTTGAATAATGGGCATGAATAACATTCTTTTATTGTTCTTCATTATTAATATTTTTGGATGAATATTTTATGTTTGAGTTTGGGGAAGGAATTTTCAAGTGTGTTTATTGGGATGTACATCATTTTTGGGTTGTCGACGTCTGTCGTCATTCTGAGTATTTGAAAAATGGTCATGGTTAACATTCATTAATTGTGCTTAATTTCAATCATTCATTTCTCAAAAAATAAAGAAAAATAATTAAAAAAATGGAACAAATAGTAAAAAAGTGAGTTGGGATTTATTTATTCATATCTCTTGAATTTATTACTCATTTACCTCTCCAAATATATGGAATTATTGTCATTCATTCATTGTATTTTATCTTTATCTCATCCTGCCTGAAAAGAAGATAAAAATGAAAAAGAGGGGAAAATGAAAATAAAAAAGGAGAATTTGGCTGGAATCATTCATTTTTTCTCCTTTTGAATCATGTATAATGTCATAAATAGAGTTGTTATGTTTCAAATGTATTGGAAAATGACTGTGGTATATTTCCTAGGTTTTCACTAGAATATTTTTTCATTGATATTTAAGAGGTAAAACTCTTTCCAGCTTTAAAATTTTAAATGTTTTTCTCACTGACCCTTATCCATAGAATTCACGTTAAAAAAGACCTCATGAATGAAAATATTTTTACCTCATTGTGTGATGAAAGTATAATTAAAAAAATCCTACGATGAAACATTTATTATAAAATTAAGAACATAAATCGGGATTTAATTTGTCTTGAGTGAAGAGTGACATGAAATCCAATGTGATGTGGGTGTGACTGGACCATCGATGAATTCTTTAAGATGAAATGAAGGGGAATACTTTTTCATAAATGATATAAGATTAAAATCCATTTTGAAAAATATCCTGATAATTTTATCACTTTTTATTTTTGTGTGGATTATGAATTAGATAGGAAAGAAATTTTATATTTGGGGGATTGATGAAATTGATAATTTCTGATATATTACTCTATAATTCAATTTTTGAATCCAATAATAGCATTATTTTATACTAAAATGTCACATTTTTATGTTTTAAAAATAATTTGAGCATAATTGTGAAAATGACCTAATTTTGGAATTTACCTATTTTTATATTTGATTTGTATTTTGGTTATATAATTTTAAAAATAGAATAAATTTCAAAATAAATTTCATTACACTTGATGTGATATATTTCATCCAATGGGACTCAAACCTTGGTCCAACATTTTGATGTCCAAAATCAGCTCATAATCTGAGCCCCAAAATCTTTGCATATATCAATAAGGAATTAAATGTGGGATCATATCTCATAAATGGTTTGACCAAATGATTAGAAAATTTACATAGAGATATATTACATAAGAAATATTTTATTTAACTTGGTTAGCCTAATATTCAGCCTCTATGCATGAGAATTCATAACATTGGAATTCAAATAGTTTCCAAGCTAGAATATATTTTACGAATAAATATGCTATAACTTATTTTACATCTATCAAAATAAGAATAAAATGTATTGGTGAATGAGGATGATGGTGGGTAAGAAGTTTCTAGTTTACCAATTTAAAATATTCAACCATGTAGTTGGATGATAATATAGCGTATTTTGGAGGAATATTTTTATACCCAAAATCATCCCCTCATGCCCATAAATGTGCACCACCACTTCCATGTTAATGAATTATCCATTTCATGGGATAATCATTCAGATTTTATGCAGTATCCTTCCTTTTGGTGTTTAATATATATTAGTCATTTTTATTACTCTCACATACTTACCATTTAATTTTATCTTTTGTGTTCTCCCATCATTCCCTTCCAACATCCCTAAAAATAGAGAACTAACTTCTATACTTTTTCGAGAGGGGAAATGGTGATGGTTGAGTTCATGCACTATAATTTTTCTTGTTATTTTATTCTCAGAATTTGTTTAATAAAGAAACTAGTTATTGAGTCTTGATCACCCTAATTGCACTACTATTGTATTATTATCCCTGTATATTTTTATTCCTCTCCTCCGTCATCAAAATGAAGCAAACAGGGTGTAGTAGCATTGTGGTGATTATGTGAGAATATTTTCCAACATATATAGGGTTAATTTGAAATAAATAAAATTAAATGTGTGGGTTTGGAGTGATATAATTTATCTCTACATTGAATTTTATAATGATATGAAATTTTTATATAAGAATGATAGATTCACCGTGAACTCTCAAGAACAATGGATTATTTCATCTTCATTTCCATATTTATGAATTGTTTTCCTTTTGATTTAATTTCCATTTATATATATATATCATAATAATTATTAAAACCACTTCATTATATTTTTATTTAATTATAGTTGTATATTATTTTTTATTTAAATAGGGATAATAGAAGAATAATGTGTGTGTGTTAGTGGAATTATAGAGCGATCGACCTTAGGGTGCACACAATGCATCATTCTTATGAAAATAAGAATTTATTGGTGAGGGATATATGAAAATGGGAGATATATAGATAGTAAATAGGGTACATAATAATGCTAGTTCCTAAATATTCCAAAATGATAGGACATATTAGATGGGATATGTATTTTTACCTAAAAAAGTAGTTGTGAGCTGGAAGTGCTCAAATCAGCTAGTGGTTTTTGATTTTTCAATAATTGAAATGTATATTGAGACATTCTATGCTCATAAATAAGTGGTGTGGATACAAAAAAAATCATTCCATAAATTCCCTATCACATTGTATTATGATTGTATTGCAAGAGTAGCCCACTCCAAGGAGCCAAGGTCACGTTAGTGAAAAAGGCATATATTTTAGTAGTATCCCATATTTTTCACATTTTATCAAAGGGGTGGGGTTATAGAAAACAAATCTTATATACTAGTTAATGTGGAATTCCTATTATCTAAATTATCATCTTAGAAGAATCATGAATATCATGCGAGTTCTAGTGAACATAAGGTTGTTATCAGTTTAATATAGTGAATTTTGGGGGACTATTGGAGTTGGTGTCCTAGATAAAACAATTTTTTACATTAGATTAAGTTTATTTTAAGTCTTTAATGTTGATAAATATATTTCCTTGTGATGTGTATTCTTCTACATGACATTAATGTGAACATTTCCTTAGAGAATCTATCGCATCGAAAGGCCCCAACTGTTACCTGCTATGATGTGATCCTTGATGTGTTGTGAAAATATTTTTAAATATTTTTTGTGGCAGGTGGATATATATTTTATGAGATATATATAATGGGGGATATTAGTTTTTTGATAATTATAATTCATTTAAACTTTTACCATAATGTTTGCAATTGGTAATTTTGAATAGAGGAGGTTATAAGCCCAAACACATCAAAAAGAATTCCTTAAGTTATATTTTTTCATTAGATATTCCTATTCACGAATGTTTTTTCATTATTATACTTGAGATTATTATTAATTTATATCATGAATCACACATTTTGATATATTGGTGAAAATGAGGATGACATATTCTCATATAAAGGTTATAGACATTGTGTATGACATAAGTGGTATGACATTAATGAATAAGTCAATAAAGGATTTTTCTTTCTATGTTAACAGAAGTCGATATCTAAATCCCTTTGATTGAAATGGAATATTTTGATTGATTCCATGACCATGGTAATTTTATAACTGATTTCATTTCAATAATCTCATAGAAATATATATCTTGTATATAGGTTGATGACACAAGTAATGAAATCTTCTTGATGATATATCAGGACAAAGATATTATATTATGCAATGATCATCCGTTAATGGTTTTTGTCACTCTATGAGTTCCCTGAAGTGTGGTAGGATAAGGATCATAGAATTTTGGTCATCTCACATAATCCCACTGAGAATGTGGCTTAGAGTGTATGCACTAATTATATCCATTATCTTTGTTAAGTTTTATTTTAATATAATAGTAAAATAAATATTATTTTCAAGTTCTCTACAATAATAACTATTTTTTTCTGTTGATATCATATACTCAGTTACCAGTTATTCAAAATAATTAATGATCTTAATATTAAATAAATATTTATTCATGAGTTAGTGAATATAATATTTATTTTTTATCAAATAAATAATTCAGTGACATTTATTAATTTCAATAAATAGTCATTATTCAAGGTTCCATAAATTCTATAGAGGATTGATGGGACAATTTATGTTTCAAGGTTAAATGATATATAAAATATCATTTAAATAAATATTAATTTACTTTTTTATGAAATGATATTTAAATTTTTATATCATTTTCCTAGAGATAGATGATTATGAGCATGATGAATTCCATACAGAATCTTCTCATTCTCAAGAGAGATATTTTCAAGAAATCTATTAAGAACGAAACCATAAGGGATTCTTATTAAGTTATATATTTAATGAATTTAGTGATTTGGTTTTTCTACACTAGCACTAAAATATGCAATGAAAAAAGTTCAAGGTTCATGGAACACATGTGGATACGAATTTGGGGATTCTATCCTTGAATCATTTATCATAACAATGGTATTACAAGAGTGTTAATTAAATTAAAAGACACAGGATTATTGTGATTAACAATGAATTATGAAATAGATTTGGTTTTTCCATACTAGCACGTGGAGATCCAATGACGTCATTTTGAGGTTCATTGAGCACATATGAATATTAATTGGGGGATTATATCCACAAATACTTAATCATAACATTGGAATGAAACTAGTGGTTCCTAGATTAAAAAAAGTATTAAAGGAATTTGTAATTGTTGTTTATATAAATTAATTATAAAATATATGTGAAAATATCATATTTCATAATCTTTTAGTGTTACATTTGTCAAATTCTAGGGATTTTCTGAATAAACCGATGAGAAATTATTATTGGGAATTATCCTTACCTGCTTCCACTATGACATAAATGTATCGTTGTGGATTAGAAGAAGTTATCAATACCATTCCCATGAAATGGTTTTGTCAATTTATTTGGATTAAATCCTTATAACTAGATGAATTCAACCCAAAATATTCAAATAAATGATCTTTTAACATATAATTTATAATTATTTTATATGATAAGAATAAACTCAACTTGATAATTGTTCAATTATTGATGAATTTGGATGACCTTATTATCATACCATCATTGTGATGAAGAATGAAAATAATAATTCCTATAGTGGTATCCAAACGTTCTCCTTGATCCTTGGAACATTGTCATTGGAACTCTAGGTGATGGCGTGGAGTAACTGATCACCTTACATCATTCTTCATTGATCACATCGTATCTTTTTATTGAGAGGGAGGATGATTAACTCTTGTTCTTGGGAGAATTCTTGATAATTTCTCTCTAGGTATTAGAGATAATTATCATAAGAGAATATTATTTTTCAGAGAAAAAACTCAAAATCACAAACCATATCTTATTCTTGGGAGCATTCTTGAGTGATTCTCTCTAGGGCTTATAGATAACTCTATTGAGATAAAATAATTGTACTAAACCAAACCTCACAAAAAATGATATAATTTGGTTAATATGGTTAGATTTAGGCAACTTATAATTTCACAAAGTCACATATCTAATTGTTAACTATAAATAAACATATTTCAAATAATAATAATATTATTATTATATTCTATCATATATGATAATTTGGGGGTATTTAAATATCATTTTTTAAATAAATAAATTAATATTAATTTAATTAAATGATATTAAATCAAATATATTATTTTATAAGGGCCCTTAAATTGTCCCGTCAATCCTCCTAGGAAATTATCGATCCTTGATTAAGAAATATCTATTTCAAATAAATAAATATCATAATATTATTCATTCAATAAGTAAATAAATATTATATTCACTACTTCATCAACACAACTTCATTAATTTTTTTCCATGGTACTAAAAATAAAATTTATTCAAATATTATATTCAAATAGAATTTAACATAGATTCTAGATATACTTATTGTGTGACCCTCTATACTACGTTCATAGTGTCATTATGAGTACAGACATAAAGTTCAATATTAGCATCCAATAACATGTCAAGGAACCCATAGAGAAATATGTTGTTTACTCAATGATAAGAATACCATATGAAAATTTATCCTGTTATATAATCTAATTATCTTAATATCTCAACAAGCGGGTTTCAGTCTTTTGTCATCTACATATATTATTGACATATCATTCTTTGAATACCTAAAATGAACCCATTGAAAACCCTCCATTAACATGGAATTATACAAAAAGTTCTATTTGAATTAACGAGTCAAATATATCTACTTCCTTTAATATCAAAAACAAATCCATTCTGGAATTATTAATTAATGTCATATCACTTATGATGAACCCAACATATCCTAACTCATTGCATGAATATATCATCATTAATTTTGTCTATACATAAATGTACCCAATTAATGATATACATTAATAATAATCTCAACAAAAAAGTATAATACACACATATATAGAAAATAATATCCATTCAAACATTTATAATTTCTATTATTTGGGTTTTCCTCATAAACTGACATCTTAATGATTATGAAGTGTGAATTTCATGAGAAATATTTTCAATGTATTATATTCCCCAAACACATGATAGTCAAACATCATCTACGTCCCCTATAATATTTTTCATCCATTCAATAATAAATTTTTTTATGAATATTGTTGAAGCACTTCAGGTTTCTCATTATGGCGGGGAACTATTATAACCTGTTGATGCGGAAAATACTTGACATTATCACATTGATGTTATGTAGAAGAACACTTCATGGTTATCATTATAGTAGGTATCTATTATAATAATTCATTACAAAAATTAATCTATAGATATTATCACCTTGATTTTAAGAAGGAGAACACTCATCATGTGAAAATATATTTATAAATATTCAGATCTTTAAATATATAGTTAATCAAAATACAATGTAACGTGGTCTTTGTTCACAAACTCCTACATGTTATAACCCCCCCAATCATTTATGATATATGATGGTATATGAAGTGGGTGTTAATACCCGAAATTATTTGTTATATATAATGGTATCTGGGGTGGGCACTCATCCCCCTAATGATTTGCGATATATATTGTTATCTGGGGTGGACATTATCCCCACTAATGAATTAAGATATATGATGGTATCTACTGTTTGTGATCTTACTCTTTATGGTGCTCCCCATTGATGATTTATAATTATGGTTGTATTTTGAGTGGGGTTTATTCCCCTTATTTAATTATGATATATTATGGATTTGGGTGGTGGGGCATTACCCCCTAATGATATGATATATTCTGATATCTGTTGAGGGTTATAATCCCCCGATGAACATTATAATGAATATATCATTAGAGGGTTATAATACCACTATGAATATAATATATAGTGATATTCAAGGTGAGTGATTATCCTCCTGATGAACATTATTTATGATTATATTCCATAGTGAGTATCAATCCCCCCCTCTTTGAGACTTTATGTGATGTAGGAAATAATTATTAATTTCTCATGGATATTTTTTTATACTAAAACATTAATGTTCATAAAGGATAAATCCTTGATGTTTATTACAAGATTTAAAGTTTAGTATGCTTAGGAGTCTATATCAATACTTGAATGATATAACACATGAATATATAATGATCATAATGAATGTGATCTCAGATAACATAATCATACAGTCAATACCCTATGTCACAAAAATTTACATGTCATTACAACATCCATTATCCTATGTTATTTTCATGTATGGTACATTATAATTATAAATTAAATGAATTTAAATCCTCTCTAAAATTTGTCATAATATTTTTTATTTTTTCTTTTGATACAAATATGTTCTAGAAAAAATTCTCAGTATTGACAATATCAATACGAATGAATCATATATGTTAATACAATCATGTGTTCAGTATTATCTTGGTAAATACATCGTGTATATATTACCTAATAAATAACATCCCTCCCAGAAATTCTATAGCCACACTAACACAAATACATGATATTTTAATCTAATGTTCAAAATGCAATGGAAAGATCTATGACTAAATTTTGAATTATATGTTTGTAAGTGTTGTTTTTTATTATTTAACTTTATTAGATGTGATTTTATAAAATTATATGACATGAAATATTATTTTATTTATGGAACAATATTATAAAAATAATAATAATGAATTTATTTTTAATATAAAATTTATGTGAAATAAATTAGATGGATTTTATTAAATATAATAAGAATGATTTTATGGAAATTATGTTTGATATTATTTACTTTTAGACAATTGATTTATTGTATGGCATTACAGGAAATTATTTTATACATTTGTTTTTTTATGTTATGGATTTCATTAATTTGAGTTTGAGGATATCATATTTACAGGGTAATGTCTCCCTTTTGAGTGACTTAGACCCTCAATGTTTTTCATCAATACCTTGTATATTAATGAAAAGAAAGAGAGGTCATACCCAATTTTGTCATTGGCTCATGTAGAGTCTATGTAGAACTAGGTTGTGTATTTGGGATTACAATACAATATACGAATTAATAGTACTAAAATGAATGAGAAAAATTCTAGTATCTTTAGGGACTTCTTAATGGAGTTTATGGTGAGATAATATGAAATCATATGAATAAATCACTAAATAATTATTAATTAAATTAATATATGTCAAAATTAATTAAAAAACTGAAATTTAAAAGAGTTGATACAAAATAATATATAACTAATAAATAAAGAGAGATGAAATGATCCCCTAACATTAAATTATTTTGAACGCTTTACCCTACCTTACTTAACATCCTTAGATGTAACCCTTTTGATCCATTAAAATCCTTTTAATTTGAGAGAGATAGGGGGACATTGAGATAACTCTCAAGAAGAAACTAGAATTAAATGTGAGGATAAATGAGAGGAAGAATAATGTAACCGCTTGTCTTTAATCACTCATCAGTAACCAGATCAGAGCACTACATGATATCAGGTTCCATTCCCCATACAACAAATACTTCCTATTAATAGAGAGATTCTATGATGATACTGTAGGGAGTGTATACAATCATAATAGAGTAAAAAAAACTAGAGTAACATACAATTAAACAACCCAATACCCAACAAAATTAAAGTAATAAAGAAATTTGAATTTAAAAAAATAAATAGACACACATGATATAATAGAATGAAATATCAAGAATGGATCATGAATTGGATAGAACCTGAAAAGATCTCATAAAGGAAAATCTTATAATATAATAATAGAATAGTAAAACGAAACCCTGACCATGTTTCAAGCCCAAACATGACCCCATCTCTGGACTCCATCCAAGCTGTCCAACTCAACCATCCAATACTAGGCCTCTTCCCTACCTATACTTCTGATCAAGAGGTTTTCTTGGATACCATTGTTCTAGGGCTTCCCAAGTAGGGTGTCAATGAAACTCATTATTCCACAACCAATGATGTACGTAATTAACTTATCTATATAGTGAATGTAAAATATGTCATGATTAGAAATAATAAATAAAAAACTATATAAAAAATATTTTTCATAACCATTGGTACCATCCTAGTGACTTGAGTTTAACCATACCTATTTCACCTAGTGTTCGGGGTTTCTATGAACATGTAACATAACTATACCTTGGGTCGGATAATCACCAACCCATAATACCAACATACATATTTAGGACATGAGGAAGGGGAAGGGGATTAACTTTGGCCACAAAAATACCACCATATATCATATTCATAGGGGGATAATTTCTCATCCTTAATATCTTTGTATATAAAAATCATCAGGGGATTATCACCAACACCAGATATCACCATATATCATAATCATTATGGGGGGAGGGTAATAATGCTCACCCCATATACCATCATATATCATTATTCATTTGGGGTGATGGGGCCCAATCTTGATATTATCATATACCATAATTCATTAGGGGGAAGAAATACCACCTCAGATAAAACATTATATTATAAATCAATAGTTATGGGGGGATAAATTACCATCAAGGGGAATGGAAGCCACCTCAAAGATGGTTTAACGAGTAGTGAATGCGAAAATTGAGGCTGATCTCGACTCAATAAATGCTTGATTCGATGAATTGTTCTCATATTTTAAATTACATAAAAATCACCAAAAATTAAAATTTTCCTATATAATATTGACAAGAATGGACACCAAAACCAAGAGAACTTTTTCATGTTAAATTTATAATTACTTTAATTAAATTGTAGAAATTTTTTCTTGTTCTTGTGGTCTTTCTTCATTTTAGATGTTGATTTTTTGAATCCCTTTTATGTAATTTTAATTACTTTATTAGGATCTTATTGTATAATAACTCTAGGGGTGACTCACACATTCTGAAATTATCATTGAACAACATTGATGAATCATAAGGTGCTCTCATAGTCAATTGATCATCATGAATTTTTCACAATGATTCTTGATTGACCTCTCTATGAATGTATTAGTAGTCAATTTATAAACTCAGTGTTAGAGTTGGTAATTCAATTAATTGGAAGATTTCTCAAAATAAAATGTTAAACCCATTTATAACTCCATTCCATGCATTAAAATAATAAAAATATTTTTATTCAATGGCTTGCACTGACATAAGGGTAAATATTATTTTAGTAGCATGAAAATAAATATTTATCACCGAAAAAAATCTTGGTCTGCTAATTCTTGAATTTTTTGAGTGCCTCGATAAATGAAATATTTATTACTTGAATAAATGAATAAATAATTAAATATTATATATCCATGTAATAGTTATCTTGATAATAAATATTTATTCAATCTATGTGATCATTATTCCTAACTAAAATTATTCTTATGTCTTGAGAATAATATTAATTATGAAAATTGAATTCAACTAAATTTTAATTGATATCAATGAAAATACTTAGTTTGTGACCTTCTAAGATTCTTTATCATTATAATTAGTTGATCTAGCCAAAACGTCAAGATTACAATCTTGCAACGGGTCAAGGTACCTAAAATAAAAAAGTTAATATTGCAATGTCGATAACCACATATGAGCACTAACTGTGTAATATAATCCATTTTTCACAATATCGAAGCATGAAGAGTTCACACTCTTATCCTAACCCTATATGATTGATATGTCTTTTTATGGCTTTCAGAAATAAACTCATTACACCATCACCGTGAAATTTAATATGACATTTCTATTTTAATCAAAGGTATGAGATATCAACTTCAATTAATACAGAAGAGACAAATCCACCATAGAGTTAATTATTAATAAATTGGCATTCACAACACACATAACATTATCAACTTCTAAAGGAACAATTATCTCCATGGTTTATGACAATACATCTATGTGAGAGTGTCATGAAATTCATTATCAATAATTTAAATGTTTAAGGACTAAGACACACACGCACTGATAAGAATCTATAATGAAAAAAACAATATGTGGAATTCCAACTGTTGGGTCAGTTTTTATAATCTCCCTTTTGGGAATTACAAAGTGTGATCATAATGAGAAGAAATATCATATATATATGAGTACTCAAATTTGATAGTTTATGTGCCTTCCTATAAAATAATTTTATCCAACCATTGGATTATGATTAAAAAAATATTCGTGAAATGTTAAGGTTATCAACATAGTAGGGAATTACTATAGATTTTTTCAATGAGATATATATTATAGGACATTATTATATTAAATACAGGAAAAATATTGAACAATCTGTAATATGTTATTTATCTAATATTCACCTTATTCAATATACATGGAATCTAAAGTAAAAACACTTTGATATAGAACACTAACTCCATCACTCAGATACCATTATATATCACAATTTTTTAGGGGAATATCACTCATCCCATAAACCATCATACATCAAAAATCATGAAGGGGGGGGGGGTTAGTGCCCACATTAGGGGGGGTATTAGAACATGTTGGAGTTCATTCCCTAAAATGATGTTAAATTGCACTTTCATTTACCTATATATTCAAATATATATATTTATAAATATATTTTGTCATAATGCAAGTTATTATACATAACATCAATTTGATAAGTGATTCTGGCATCCAATGGTTATAATAGTTCCCCTTTATAATTAAAACCATTAAATGATCTGATAATATTCTTAAAATATTTTTCTTATGGTCTGGATATTTCTATTTGAGGGGATATAGATGATGTTTTTCTATTATTTTTTTGTGGATTATATAGAATTTAGTCTTTTACTCATGTAGTCCTCTCTTGGTAATCTCTAAGATTAAAATTTACAGGGAAAGATCCACTAATTATAATTTCACATGTTATATGTGTTATTTGACATTATCATCTACAAATGCTTGGATTGGTCCTTAAATTTGACATTATTATTAGCATATATCATTAATTCATCACATTGTTGTATTGATGAAAACTATGATGACATATGCTAATAATGAGATAGGATGTGTTTGGGGAGTTATAAGTTATATAAAAGCAATGAATAAGTAACGAAATTATTTATTCCTTTCCAATTAGTGGAAGTAGATATATCTGAACCTTTGGTTGAAATGGAACTGTTTTATTAAGTCTATGGCCATAACAATTTGTCAATGAATTCATTTACGGTATTCAAAGAAAAATTTATCAATAACATATATCGATGACCCAAATATATTAATTTCTAGATAAGATATAGATATAAATAGACTATATTAAATGATAAAAATTTATATGATATTGTTATTATTATGATATTAACTTTTCACGTTGGATGCCTAGATGTGTTGCTAGAAACTAATATTCTAATTTATGTCAGCTCACCTATTGTCACTATTAAAGAGGTTATAGGGTCACACACTATGTGAATCTATAATCTCTATTAAATTCTATTTGAGCTTAATATTAGAATGAATATTATTTTCAAGACTAAAAAATAAAAATTATTCAGGTAATATTGATCACAAAAATTCGATCACAAATTATTCTAAATTAGAATATATGTGAGTTTAATATTAAATTAATATTTATTCACCAATTAGTGAAGATTATATTTATTTTCTAAAATAAATATTTATTATTCAAGGTATGATAAATGAAAAATAGGATTGATGGGAAAATTTAAGGGTCCAGATGAAATGATATATGTTATTTAATATCATTTAAATAAATATTGTTTTATTTATTTGAAAAATTATATTTAAATTTCTACGAGTTATAATATTTCTTTGAACATAATAATAATAATAATAATAACAATATTATTATTATTATTATTATTATTATTTGATATGATGTTTATTTAGATTAAACAGTTTAATATAAGAATTTTTTATATTATTAATTGTCTATAACCCTAAGCATAATATACCTATTATATCATTTTGTTATTGTGAGTTTTTATTCTACACAATAATATAATTTAAGATAATTATCCTAATTCCATAGAGAGAACCTCTCAATAACCCTATTAAATACAATAGATGATCATAACCCTCCCTCTCTAGAAAGAGAGAACCGGAAAAAAATATTTCAAGGCCAAAAAGATTCTTATTGTGATCAATGACTTATAAAAAATTGTGTTTGGTTTCTCTTTTCTAGCACCAGGAGTTCCAATGATAATGTTTTGAGATTTTTAGAGTATGTGTGTATACCTAGTTTTTATTCTTTATCACAATGAATACATGGGAAGAAGATCAATCCAATTTGATAACATTGAATGAATTGTCAAGATAATATTTTTCTTATTAAATAAATTAATTATAAATTATATAGGATCATATCATCTCTTTGAATATTTTGAGGCTACATTCATCGAGTTCCAAGGAATTTATCCAAATAAATTGTAAAAACATTGCATGAGCAAGGGACCAATCAATTATGTTTGTCCCAAAAGAAGTTTTCTCGGGGAGATGTCTAATGAGGGATTTACCCAGGTTGATTCCATAGAACAAAACATGATCGATGATTATGAAGAACATATAGCATTAATAATAGGAAAAGATTTACATGGAGGCCGTGATGCTGACTCCCATACAAATATGGATGACTCACCTTATACGAATAACCAGGGTTGCACATGAATATCTTCAAAACAATGGAGGTGAGGTAGGCCTCTAAAAAGCCTGGGCAGATCTGGAGGATGGGGATGTAGACATAGAAAAATATGATGGTGCAAGTACTTCTATTGTTGTATGGTGGTTTCATGTGTGAAAATTTTATTATCTTGATTTTCCATCATCCCTATATATTCATACTTTATTTTAATTTTTTTGGGCTTATTTTTTTAATCCCTGGTCACACCATTCGGGTATATAAATTATAATCACCATTGTTTATATTTTTTTAATCAAATGAACTCACTTTTCATATTTATATTGTGATTAAGGATTCATGTATAAAATACTTATAGTGATATCCACACATTCTCCAAAAACCTCAAAAAATTGTCATTGAATCTTTAGGTGCTACCGTGGAAGAACCAAATCACTTGTGTCATTCACTATTTATCTCAATAAGAATCCCTTATAATTTTAAAGGATTATATACAACCATCATAGTCTTTACATTGAGGAGGAGGATCGTTTCTCTTCTCTTTTTAGATCATTCTTGTGAATATCTATCTAGGGATTCAAATGATTCTTTTGAGAATGAATTGTTCATACAATCCTATATATCTAGAAAAATGATATAATATTCTTTTTATATCTATGTCATAGAATTAGTTATTGAATATAATCCCTTAACCAACATTTTAATCCTAAATAAACTCCTTGTTGAATAATAATAATAATATTATTATAATATTATTGGCATGTAAAAAACTCACCAAAATTAAATATCACTTCTTAAATAAATAAATTAATAATTATTTAATTAATATTAAATATATAATTTAATCTAGACACTTTACTTGACCTATCAATCCCCCTGACATTTATTGAACCTAAAATAATAACTATTTATTTAAATAAATAAATTTCACTGCATAATTTTTTTAATAAATAAATAAATATTATATTCACTAACTCATGAATAAATATTTTTTTAATATTAAACTCACATATATAATTTTTTGAACAACTGGTGACTGTATATATGAATTCAATATAACATGAATAATTATTTTTTCTTAGAACATTAGAATATTAATTTTTTTTCTAATATTAAATTCAAATAAAATTTATCTGAGGTTATGGATACACTAAGTGTATGACCCTCTTAGAATCCTTCTTATTGGCATTATGAAAACTGAAATAGAGTCTAAGATTTTCATCTAGAAACATGTAAAGTCTCTCATAGAGAGATTTTAATGTCACAATATAAAAAAAGTCATATAGACACACATTATGTAATATAATCCCTTTGTTTCTATATCCCATCAAGTATGATTCATTAATTGTGTCATCAACCACTATGATTGATATATATTATTATGACCTTCTTGAAATGAACTCATTGATAAAATTTATTTATCCATTGACATAATCAATCTCCATTCTAATAAAAGGTCCTGAGATATCTACATCCATTAACTCATAAGGGAAAAATCCTTTCATGAATTATTTATTAATGGAAAATCATTTATGATGCACCTAACACATCCCACCTCATTGTGAGAAAATTCCATCATGATTTTTTTCAATATATCTAAGAGTGTGATTAATGATATATATTAATAATAATAGAATGTCCATGAACTTATACACACTTACGCATATAAGAATATCTAATGACCAATATATGTTTTGGAATTCCTACTGGTGGGTCTATTCTCAAAACCTCATCCTTTGAATATTATAAAGTGTGAATTTTATGAGAAATTATTCAATGTCTTATAACCCCCCAAGACCTAATATCCCACATCATCTTTATCCCATCAAATAAAAAACATCCAGCGAAAAAAAATATATCAAATAATATTTTCATAACACTTTAAGGTTCCCATAATTGATGAGAACTATTCCCACCTCTTAGTGCGATATATATTCTAAACAAATTATCAGATTAATGTAATGAATAATAATCTAAATAATGTGATAATATATTTATTAAAATTAAATATTTTTAATATAAAAGTACTCAAAATTAAAAAGTAGTTGGTTCTAGGGAACTAACTCAAATATACTTACTTTCTCTATATCCAAATGCTAACAACATTATGCATGCTAACTATAACACGATATTCATGCTTCTAATAAGATAAGTACTTATTCAATAGTCCCACAAAAATCTCATTCATAGATTATTTTCTTACTAAAACCTCACCAATTTCAGAAAAATCTCTAATTAGGTGATACTTTTGAAGAATATTCATTGTTCGTTGTTGTGAACATGGCACCTTGGATAAGGGAACCCTTGTAATACTGTCACAAGAAAATGTGATAGTGTTTTTACTAATAGAATCCACACCAAAATCTTGAATTAAGTTACATATCCACACCACTTATTTATCTATATCATAATCCATAATATAGTTTCACTTGATAGTGACATCCAATTATTCAATAGTTTTGGATATTCTCAAAAATATCACTCCTCCCTTAACCAACCATATTGTTTTTTCCCCAAAAACTAAAAAAATTATTCAATAATACTGATATAATTACATCATTATCTCCCATATACTTAAATTTTATTACTTTAATGGAATAACCAACATCGATCTATTCTTCTATATAATGAGAAATGAAACTTTCGTTCGTGTGTACAGTGGACTATCGCCTCACGAATCGATGTAATTAGTTTTCCATATTTTCCTCTAATGACTATTTATGATGATGAATTTAATATTATCATATTATATTTATAAAATATTAATCATTATGGAAAACTGATATATCATATACTTTCATACCTTACCATCAATGTAAAAAATTATTACGTCATTCGTGTGTGTATTGCCCCACGTCGGGTGAAACATTATTGGTGTTAATTAGTAGTACACATTTAAAAATTCGTTCTCTTGAATTAAACCTATTGAAATTGTTAATTATATTGATCCACTCAGTGACATATCAAAATTTCAATTTTTATGAATAGATAATCAAAGAGAACACAACACATTATGTTTATAAGGTTCAATATAAAGACCCACTCTTACCTCAATAGTCGATCCTCTAGTTGATTCTGGTTATACCCCGCAAAGATACAACTCTTAAACTTAAGATAGTTATAACTACAACCATACCTTCTTCTTCTTGGCTGGTTGTTCCCCTTAATATCAATCATTTTTATTAATTGGTTATATTCCCTAGTCAGAAGCTTCTTTTCTTTTTAATGTTATTGACGCACAAGTAGTGATATCTTTATCCACTCTTGGTTTCTTTTAAAAAATGTCGAATAGATATTACTAAAACAGTGTAATGGATATGTTCCACTCATGTATAGATTCAAGAACATAAACATCTACTTGAAATGATCTTGTTTATCTTGAAACTAAATTACACCATATCTAGAATAATGTGGATCTTCTTCATTCATCAAAAACTCAAGCACATAAAATTAATCTCTTACAGTGTTTCATGGATTTGACTTATTCTCACATATATATAAATATATATCAACATTATGAATGTAATTTAAATCATTTATACTCAAATAATTATCTCATCTTTGATACTAGTAGTTATTCTATGAATATTTTGTATCATATGAACAACACACCCACAATGTCTCTCTTCTCTTTCATTTTTTATATCTATAATTAATGGAGTGTTCGTTTCTATCACCATGTTGTTCTAGTGTATAGGGGATAAATTATAACCTACCAAAATATTTATAAGTCATATAATGTCACAAATATTCAAAATCCATGATCTTTTAGCCTCTCAAAATTCCACGCTCCATGATCTATGTTGTATTTTACTAACTCCAAATAATCTATTTGATAGTTGTAGAAGACCATATTGGAATCATGGATCAATAAAGATTTTAAATACCATCAAAATAACCATTTAAAACACCATAAATCATGTATTTTTTATTTTTTAACTATTGTAAATACCCATTCCTTGTAGTGTTAACAATGTACAATGGTTTCCTTCCCTTAAGCATTTTGGTTGTGTGAAATAATTATGTGGAATAATGAACTTTGTGAAAACAAACTACTTTCCATATCACTATAGAATCCTATTCAACAATAATATATGTGAATCTACATTCATCTATGTGACCAATTAGATATGTCATTCTTTCAAATGAGCTACCTGACCGAACATGATACGTTGTTTCCAAATTTGGTTATGTAGATCATTTGGATATGTGGATACCGTATCAACTATATCATTTTGTTAAATAGTAAAAATGGATATGTGAATCCCATAAATAGATAAATGGCTACGTGAAATAACCTTTTAAAATTTGGATATGTTGTTCAAATGGACATGTGATTTAGCACATTGTGAATTTGGGTATGTGGATACATAAACCATTAAAAATCGAATGGAATCACCTCAACAAACCATTAAATCTTCTAAAAACACATAATATAATCCCAGAATATTTAACCATGATAGATAAAAAAATATAAACAAGATAAAACATAATATCAATTGAAATAATATTGTCAAAAAATGACAAAAAAATCAACTCAGGCATGTCATTCTTAAAACTGTTGAAGACTACCATTGCACCCCATGGAAAAATCATACTCAATAATCCCTTTTGAAATTTTTATAGAGAAGAGAATTATTTTAGATCTCATTATATGTGGAATTATTACTTAGGATATTTAAATTCGATTTCATTATATTCCTTAATCATGATAAATTTTAAGCCACAATAATATTCTGAAAGAGTAACCCGATTTCTCTCTCAACTCTCCACCATGCGAAAACATGTTTCTCTTTTGTGGTTACCACAAATAAAAAAAACTCAATCATGTGGGCCCAATTCATACCAAAATGTTTATAGGTAATTATGTTTCTAGGATTTTAGACACTAACTAGCTCTCATGTATTGTTTATCTTTCCTAGCTGAGTGACTTTTCGTTAGATACACAAGACAATGTTCTCATAATTCCATACACAGACCAAGAGATTGTTTCAGTTGTTGCAAAAACTATGCACTTCAACTATAACTCAAATACCATCATCCAAGAACACATATTATAAAATTTAAAACAAATGAAATAATTTATCATTTGGGTTCTTCAATATCCCCTTTAGAACTTGGTTTCTTCTGTGTGTATGGCGGACTACCGCCTCATGAAACGTTGTGATCCGTTTTTTATTATAGGATCTCATAGATCATATCTGTAAGTGTATTAAAATAAATATTATGATATTTATGATATAAAAATAATTCTAGAATGATAAGATAACACTTACCTAACTTCCATCATGATAATTGAAAAATAGAAATGTTATAGATGTGTACTGTCACAACTCGACCCACTGTGGTCCGACCCATGAATACCCAAAGCTCACCTCCAATAGGCTAGGGGATAACAATCAGTACTAAGTAGAATTATCCCACAAATGGGATACCATAACCTAAATTACCTATACTCTTATACACACACATATCCATGACCACATGATGTGAAATGAAAAACAACTAAAATAATGCACGCATACATCTAAGACCCCAAAACATGGAATGATAGTAAAAGTACTATAAATGGAAAAGTGGAAAAATAAAATCCCATAAAAAACTATAAGGAGTTTAACCATATCCCATAGTTAGTTATAAGTCAATTGAAATCTCTTGGAAAAACACATCAGTCTTAAATGCTCCAGATACGCTCCACCCACTCCATGTTCTCCTAGGACACCATCAAAAGGCCCATCGCCTTCATAATACATGACATATGTGGGAAAGACCCATTTAGGGGTGAGTATAAAAATACTCATTAGTACACCTAAATAATATGAAACATTACCTACCAAGTATATTCATGCTCATACAATATATATCATTCAATGTATGACAGAAACCCCTAGATATACTCCGGAAAGACACCATGCCACTAGGCGGTAATAACCAAATGAAAGCCACATGATACTACTCGAAGCAATGTTCTTTTTGGGATAATTCACTCCAAGAGACATCATACCATATTAGACTCTCCACAAAGAGGTCTAGATCATTGGATCCCACCCAATAAATCTCAATGGTCTATGAAGACCTAAATTCATAGATATGGGTCATGCCCTAAACGACTTGGGGATACCACGAACCCAATATGGATCAGCCCACTAAAAAGGGGATCATATTTTAAAAATTACACAAACCCTATACATATGGCCTACTAAATACAGGATTAAATCCCTGCTCATGGTGGGAACATTGATTGAACAAACTATACCTAGGGAAAAATAAACTATAGAGGATCACACTCTAGTCTCATGGAGGGACACCACAACTCTATCAGTGACTCAAACTCTAGAGGGGAAAAAATACTATTATATGGATGTAATTATATATAATATCATCATGTTAATGGACTAAGGGGAACACACTAACCTATATGAGTCCAAACTAACAAAACAAAGATCCGCAATCATTTTTGAAGGGGGTACACAACGTATCTAGTTGTCCCCATGAATACCTACATGGAAGAGCCCCACACAGCGTGAAGTATCCCTATAAATATAGTGCATAAGGAATAAAAAGTGTGTAGAGACATGATATTTTACCCATGTCACTTGGAAATATCCATGTATAGTGGTTTTGTCTGTGTACAGGACCATGTACACCATGCCGTGTCTGTGTACAAGTACATAACATGCCATCTAACCGTGTACTTTTAACCATGTCAGTGTAATCTCTGAAGTATATGTGGAGTCACATGGAAGGGGTCACATTCTATGTAATATGGTTTGGCTGGGAAACAATACATAAAGGTATAACTAAAGCACTTTTGAGGTGATTGTGTTTATTGACAATGTGAGCCTCCGTGTTGTGTTTGTTTTCAATGAAGATCGAGATGTTCAAATTTCATTACAAAGAGGGTTTACATAGTAATTAGTCGAGTTCAAGAGATTTTGTTGATTATCCATCATTGGATGAAGAACCTCAATAAAGTAATGAATGATCTAGAGGTGGCACAAAAGGATCAGATACAAGGTGGTTCCATTATCCACTGTTTGCCAAATTTTGGGGCCTGAAAATTTAAAAATGGAAAAAGTGTTTTTGGAAAGGGAACTTGTGTGCCAGTTTCTTATATTATTGGAATGTTTCTTTCCATATGTTTTTAAAAATAAGAACATCAAAATATTGAAAAGTAAAGCGGGGTTCCCATGTTTTGGATTGGGTGCGCAAGGTGACTAGGGCGATAGAGACTAGGGTGGCTAGACTAGTGTGATGGGAGGAGACCTGTGCACGGTGCTCAGGGTACCTAAAATTCCTATAAACAAAGGGGTATGTCTCATCATTTTGGATGTATCAAAAAAATTATAAAAAATTTTATCTCCAGTCGCGTAGATGGTAGTAGTGTATTGGGTTCGCAAGTATAATGTTTTTCATAAGTTATGTGCTCGTTAATAGTTGCATGCCAATATTAGTTTGGGTGTAAAAGGGTGTGAGTCACCCAACTTCTGAGTTGGAAATGGGAGTGTCACAGAAGTGGATAAGTGACACTTGCATACTAGGATTGGAGAAGTAGAACAAATAATAGATAGTCACCCCAAGCATTGAATAAGCACGCCAAACCGTGATCTTTCATATTGGGAAAAGTGAGATTCATCTATGGGTGAAATTTGGATGTCAACAGATCATCTATCAACAATTAAAGATTCATATTTAATTAGAGATATTTAAGGTACCTACAAGTCATAAAAATTTGAGTGGATCTTCTGAAGATTTATATGGCACACTTTAGTTGAGAGATTAGTGAGCTTTCAAATTGTGAGTGGTTGTAAACCCAGAGGGGAAGTGAGTCTTCTCCAAACATAGTAAACAATAGTGTACATTTACTGGATTTGGTACATCATCACATCCTTGTAGTATGATCCTTGGGCATAGCCATGTGAGGGTGAACCAATTAAAATTTCTTTTTCAGGTTCTTTCTTAAAGATTTCTTTATACTTTATAATGGGAAGGAGAGAGAAGAGTGTTTTTTCTAAGAAGGAAACAAGATCAATAGGGGTTGTTGTTTTAATCATTAATACCATGTTTCAACCCCCACTCATGGTATCTCTCCTACTAGATATAACAATTAGTATTAGTGGAAGAGGATGATATAAGTGTTTCTATCTCAAATTGAGGTCACCAGTCATAACGGGATTCCGATCTTCGACGAGAATCATTTTCAGGTATGGAATAATCGGATGCAACACTACAAATGATATTTGGGAATGGATGTGGTCATAGTAGAAATTTATGGTATAACAGCTGATATTATGAGCGGGGCATTACCGAAATCCGAGAGAAGAGAATTTGATGATGATGCTTGGCTAATCGATACATTAGTATGAGCCCTATATAATGATGTCTATACAAAGGTGATGTAATCAAAAACCTCACATACCTTGTGGGAACAGATATTTAATATATATTAAGGACATAAATTGGAAAAATAAGAGATGTAGAATGTTCTATGAAAAAATTATGAGGATCTGATAATGAAATTGAATGTGTATGTTAGTTCATTCTTTGACATGGTAAATGTTTGAGTGGAATTCCTATGTGGTAATAGATAATTCATTGAAGACATAAATATTTTGAAGCACATCATGAGGAAACATCAACCTCGGTTCAATTTTAAACTCTCAGTTTTGGAAGATATGGACCCAAAAGAGATGACATTGGATAACCTACACAACATTCTTCTTTCATTTTAAAGGAGAAACGATGAAAATGATGACATGGAAAATGGTAAATGTAAAGAGGTGTCATTCAAGGCCATGAATAATCTCACCATTGAATATTACAATGAATAAGAATATATATAAAAGGTGATGTCATTCTTTTCCTAGAATCGTCAATGTGGAAAAGAAAAGATCAAAGGGAAACTTGCACTTACTTGATTTAGATGTGGAAAAGTTGGTTATCATGCAGCAAGTTGCCCAAATATGTTTTAAGAATATGAAGAGGATGAAATCAAATTTCCCAATAAGAAGTATTCAGCCTAAGTGAAAGGAAATAAATTTATCCAGAACAATTTCCTTAAGAAGAAGAATCATCCTTCATAAGAATGTGACATTTCAAATGAGTCTGAGGTTGATGAGGTTGAAGAGATAGATAACTACAATGATTGGGGATAGAAATCTATGGTGGTAGTTATTGGAAGTTCTTAGAAAAATGAATAAATTGTTTCTTATTACGAAGAAGAAATTGAAGTATGAGTCAATATGGAAGCTGAATTAGAAGGATCTCTTGAAGAGATAGATGTTTGGAGAGAAAAAACAATGAAAGAAAACAAGTTGGTACATGATGCCTAAATCTACCTGAAATAGAAGGAAGAAGACAAGTCAGAGCTATTAAAAGAAATTGAAAACCTTATGTATTCTAAGACAGAGAGTTTTGAAGAGGTTAATGAATATAAACATAAGGTTGAAGACCAAAAAAGGGAGATCGATGAATTGAATAACAAAAGTAAATATCAAATAAATGGCATTGAAGAACATGAAGGAGATGTTGTGGGTTTCTAGAAAATGGTTACGGATCAAGAATATCTCTTGACTCCTTTTGGGATCTTATGAATGCATATCCCTCAAAGAACCAAGAAGTTGGAAGAGGAGACTAGTAGTTCATAAGGATAGAAGTGGTAAACAAGATCAGATGTTAAAGCTGATTTAGGGATTGATCAAAAATTGAAAGCAATCAAGATTGAAGACAGACAGAAAGTGCCCATTCCTAGGATGAAAAATGATGTGGGTAAGAAGCAGAATCAGGAAAATTCAAAGAACCCAAGGGAAAATTGGAAGTATAGAATTATAAAATAGGAATGCAACTTCCAACTGGTGTTATTGCTGTGGAAAGATGGGACACTCAAAAAATGTGTTTTTTATAGATATAAGATACCAATGGTTAGAACAAAAAAGGTGGCAACGAAACAGAGAACAATTCTGTAGAACATATTTCAAAGGAAACTAATTTTGATGAAGAGAATTTAGGCACATGGCTAGATACTGTATATCAACCATTCTGAATAATGAGCCAAAGAAGAATCAAAATACTTACAAGAAGATGATCAATGAACCAACAAGTGTGTTAAAATGAAAAATAGATTTTCAGCTTTGATAGATGAAGCTGATCCCTCATACTATGAGAAAGACTAAAAGTCTCAATCTATTCCGAGTGTGTATAAAAAAATATAGACAAAGAAGAAGGGACTAGAGAAGGATTTGGTTGATAAAATTTCCCTTAAAGCATCAGACTGTTTTGGTGTATGGATCCTAGACAGTGTTGGTACATCTTACTTGACAGGCGATAAAGATCTGGTTACATGTATAAAATAATAAAAATAAAGATTTTCAATTTTGAAAATTATGAATGCATGAAGATAATTGAATCAGGATATTCCAAGTTTCTGGGTAAAGAAATAAGATGTACTGATGTCTTGGTTGTAGAAGGTCTCAGTCACAATTTTCACAGTGTTAGTCAATTGTGTGACTTATGGAAGTCTATAAGGTTTACAAGAAGATGATTGTCGTCAAGGGAATAGATGGAACAATGATAGTATGGGAAAAAATAACAATGGGAAATATCTTCATTGTAAGTGGAGAAGAAGATATATTCCTTTTATCCATAGAGGAAGAAAAAACATTCTGGCATAAATGACTTTTTCATCTATATCAACCAACTTTGGAAGATCTGGTAATGTGTGAAGTAGCAAGAGACCTTCCTAAACTATTACATGATCGTACAGGTACATGTGATGCTTGTAAATAAGGGAATATCATCATAAATAATTACAAAGTGAATGACAAGAATTCAGCAAGTGTGCTTGAATTGGTTCATGTTGATGTTTGTGGACCTATTTCACCAGGATCCATTGATAGAATAAAGTATTATATTCTTTTCATTGATTACTATAGTAGAATGAAATGACTATTTGTTATTTCCCAAAATTCTGATTTGTTCTGTTTCCTGAAACAATATCAGGGGGAATCAAAAAGGATTCTTGGGTTGAAAATTATGGAGATTCATACTGACAATGGTACAAAATTCAAATACCGTAAATTGAATACTATCTAGAGAAACATGGGATAATAAATCAAGTTTATTTAATATGAAATCCTGAACAGAATGGAGTTGTTGAAATAATAAATCATATCATAAAAAACATGTCCCCAATGATGCTCATTGAAAATGACCTACCAGAGAAATTTTGGATGGAAATATTTTTTATATCGGTCTACATTTCTAATAGTGATGTGTTTTGTCTGAATAAAGGAAAAACTCAATATGAGATGTGGTACGGAAATAACCTAACAGTGAAATATTTTCAAATAATTGGGACTAAGTGATTTATTTTCAAAAAAGAAAAACCTAAGAAATTTGAGTCACGTATAGATGGGGGGATATTCCATGGATACTCAGGAAAATGAAGAACATACAAATGATTCAATAGGAGGCTGGGAAAAGTAGTTGAGAGAAATGATGTCACTGTATTGGAAAATGAATAGAATACTCAATAGCACAGTGAAAAATTTCTTTATTAAATTGATGAAGGGGAAAGTAACACAGTGGGTATAGAAGTAGAAGTTTTTGACTTAGAAGAAGATGCTGATGATGAACAAGAATAAGTTATGTATGTATCTAAAATGAAGCCATGGAGTTGAGCCAAAATTGATAGGTAGAATATCATTGGTGATAAGGAAATACCCATTCAAAAAAGAATAATGAATTCACTGCAACCAACTTCTCATTCATATCATTTTGAACCTCAATGTTTTTCTAATGCAGCTGATGATGAAAACTAGTTTCATGTGATGAATGAAGAGTTTTACTAGATTGAGAAGAATCAGATGTGGGAGATTGTTTCGAGGCCCGCAAATAAAAATGTCATTGGGACTAAATGGGTCTATCAAAACAAGATGAATGAAGATGGAATAGTGATTTGAAACATATCAAGAATAGTGTGCAAAATATACTTCAAGATAAAGGGAATAGATGTCGATGTGACATTTACACTAGTTACAAGGCTGGAGACAATCAGATTATTCCTAGCCATTGTAGTGGAATTGAAATTCAGAGTGTTATAGAGGGACATCAAATATTGATTTTTCAATGGGGTTCTGGAGGTATAAATGTGTATCAAAAATCTATATGGTTTTCTCATTCATTAGGATACGAACAAGGGTTGTCAGCTCAAGAAGGTGTCATATGGGCTAAAATAAGACAAAGAGAATTGTACTCAAGGCTTGATCAGTATTTAAAGATGCTTGGTTTCCAGCGTGGTGGAGTTGATTACAATATCAATTTTAACAATGATAGTAATGAAAGCATGATTGTACTATTTTATGTTGATAACATATTATTTGGTGGATCAGATAACGTTCAGTGAAGACAGTTTTCAGAATTAATGAAAAGAGAGTTCAAAATGCTAATGGTTGGAGAGTTGACATTTTTCCATATATTACAGGTGACACAAAGAATTAATCACACTTTCATTTGTCAATCTAAATACGCTAAGGAGGTTTTGAGGAGATTTTAAATAGATTATTACAAGTATATGAAGACTCTGGTTGCTTCCCGGATGAAACTGTCAAATGATGTTGAAGGAAACATTGTTAATATCATGGAGTATAGGCAAATTTTTGAAAGGTTACTGTACTTGGCTGCAACCAGGCCTGAAATTATATTCACCACATTCCAATTAGAGAACTATCAATGTAATACCAAATAATTCCACTTTCTTTCAGTGATAATAATACTTCGGTATATCAAGGGAATAGTGTATTTTTGCGTGATATATAATGGCAAGTTTTAGTCAGAGTTATTTGGATATGCTGACACAGATTAGGCTAGTTCAATGGTTGATAGGAAATCAAGGTCCTGAGGGGAATTATATATTAGAGGATCATATATTTCACGATTAAGAAGGAAGAAATATTTCGTTTCATTAAGAACCATAGAAGCTGAGTATATTTTGGCCACTCAGAAATGTACATAGTAATTGTGGATGAAGTAGCATCTTGATGATATGGGAGTTGAAGTGAAGTCCCTGATTGGAATCCAGTGTGATAACTCAAGTGCTATAAATCTCATCAAAAATACCATCCATCATTCATGGACAATGTACATTGAGATAATTTATCGTTTTATCATGGATAATGTTTAACAGACAATTGTGATGGTGGAGTATGTGGTTACTGAACTACAAGTTGTAGATATTCTAACAAATTATTTACCCAAAGAAGCTTTTAAGAGGAATTGACTTGCTATAAGAGTTCATTCGACTCCCCGCACTTGAAAAAGTATGAATGGGGGACCCCCCCCCCCCCCCCACTCCCTAAGGAATTGTGTGTTTTCCTTACTCTACAAATCTATTATCCCTACTCGACCAGAAAAAAGAGTCTTTTGGGTTTATTGACAAAGGGGGATAAAGAGTGACTCTTAAAGAGGGAGAAACTGTGGCTAAAAAGGGATGCAATTTCTTTTTCAAAAACAAGGGGAGATGCTGATAGGTGGATTTGTGTGATTGGGTGAGTTTATCCAGATAGGTGAAGAAGATTATAGGGGAGGCATTGTGATGTGTGTATGTGGTTTTCGAAGTGGTCAGCTAGAGCTTAGATTGGACAACATAAGAACCCAAGAACTGAGGAAGAAGAGATTTACATATGATGATTCTAGAAGTGACCGATCAATGAAAAGATATCACGAGAGCTAAGGATCGTGATAAAATAAGAAGGGTGATATTGGAATTGTGTTAGAAGGATTCCAATGATTAGAAATTGGTATTAGTTTGGTATCAACAATTGGTGTCAGAAATGAAGTGATTCATTGTTGAACTATTCATTTACTATTGTTTTTTACACTAATCATTGCTCATGTGGGCTTAGAGTATGTATTAAGTGAATCCTTGATTGCTATCAGAATCGCAAGGGGTGAATAGAAGCTGATGCGTTAACAATGTATCATTTTATGAGAAATGTTTTCAACAAACCCAAAGGGGGAAAATTTTGGGAATAAATCCCTAATGGTATTTTTAAATCACATTTGAGGTGATTCTGTCTATTGAAAATGTGGGACTCCATGTTTTGTTTGTTGAAAAAGAAGACCACGATGTTCAAATTTGTTGACAAAGGGTATTTACACTGTGATCTGTTGAGCTCAAGATATGTTATTCATAATCCATCAATGTAAAAAGTACCTTGAAAAGGGAATGAACAATCTGAAGGTAGTACAAAAAGGGAATATTTAAGGCGGTGGTGTTTTCTAGTGTTTTCCAAATCATTGGGACTGAAAATTGTTAAACGGGGAAAAGTTTTTTTGGAAAGGGGAATTGCATGCCAGTTTCTTAGAGGCATAGAATTTTTCTATCAATTTGTTTTTAAAAATCATAACATCAAAATATGGCAAAGGAAAGAGGGGTGCCTGAGTTTTGTTTTGGGTGACCAAGGTATAAAGACCCATACTTTACATATATTGTTATTACATCAAAATTTAATCACACTTATTACAACATATAACAAAACCATGAAAGGACTGTATAGGTATAGTGTCTTTAGAAACAGGACATCATAAAAAACTGGTTCATAAACCATCTACTTTGCTTCAAATTTATTTCATCATATCTAGAGTCCCCTTTTAGAATATCCTACTTAATAACCTTCTTCCTGACCAGGGGAAATAAAACATACAAAAGGGTGAGCTCAAATGCTGAGTAAGGTTAAACAAAACAAATATCAATCACATCATATACATAAGAACATAAATTTTGGAAATCTTAACCTGCAAAAGAAATCATAATTTCATAACATGGGATAATTCATAGTAGTGAAATGTAATCCCAATAATCATAACATAAAACATAAAACTTTGGGGCATACACACATAATCATTGAGAATCATTTCTTGATAGTCAAGACTCATTTCCAAGACTCTCTTAGTGGACAATGTCCATTTCTGAACCGAGTTCACTCCTCGTTTTAGTCCTGCTTCACTGAACAGGTTTAACCTGCCATTCCAGCCATGTCTATATCATGAGATATAAAATCATTACCCAATGCATTGGAGTGAGATTTAGGTCCCGCCCATCTCATAATGATCCCATTCTAATGTGTGCCACAAAATCATAAACCATACATCATAGCATAACCCATGTAATAAAAATGGGAATCATAAACATCGTGACATCATAAAACAATTCATATAAGATAAATGAAATTCCTAAAAATATTTCCATCAAAACATAATCAAATCCATGTAATAATAGGGACAAAAACAGAAACCTATATTATCTTAGATGGAAAATAATTTTGATAAAACTCTTGAAACTCCATTCTTGAGGAAAATATCTTTTCTACTTCAAAAACATTTTTCCGTTCTTAACATGTCATACAATTTTAAACTAAAACAAGTTGATTAAGAATAAACATGAAAAATTTTAATGTATGATTCTTGGAAATAATGTTTTAAAAATCCATTCATGCGGTATAAGTTAAAAAAAACATTCTTCTCATACTTTTGTCGGAAATGTCAAAAAGTAACTCGTACGAAAAACGACAAAAGATTCCTTTCATATCTTTTACTAAAAACTCACCGAATGGTAAAATTGGATATAAACTACTGTAGAAGAATATAAATATTACATATTGAGGAAACATGGATGTGGATGATAAATATTCCATAGTAAATTCTGAAGTATAAACAATCTCGGACAAAAATTGAAATTGCGAGATTTTCCCTTACCTTAGGTCTGATATGATTTGTACATGTCCGAACCTCCTGTATAATGATTTAAATAATGTTATTGAATTATTCCAGAATCATACTCATTGTTATGATATCATATATGGTTCACTTATGACTTTATTTTACCCGTTTTTGGTAAATTCCATGTTAAAGAGCGTTTTGGGTAAAATCATTTCATTTGTCGTCCGTGTTTTGACTTGTAATTATTCATATGATTACATAGATCATGATTACATAATTACAGAATATAAAAAATGATTTATATATAATATATATTCAGAATATACATATATATAAAAGATCCGTAAATGGAAAGAAATACACCGTTCCTGGTGACGGTAGACCATACGTACACATGAACGCTGTTTTCGTTTCCTTACTGAATTGAGTGTAATTAAGTAGATGAAATAAATATATATATACATAAATACATTATTATTATTATGTAATCTATTTCATTGTTACTTATTATATATATACTTTATAATCATTCATGAAAGGTTAACGTGGAGAATGAATCTCGTCGCGTCGTGTAGACGGTAGTCTGTACGTACGCACAAGCGATGATATCGTTCTCATGATAACTGAATTGTATTGGAGTGTATGTATAATATTTCAGAATAAATATCACTTTACAATAGTAATATATAGTAATTATTTACACCATTATACCCATCCAAGTAAGGTGGTGGTGGAAAATAGATTACACCACAGCCTGGAGATGGTATTCCGTACGTACGCCCGCGCAGTGTTTTCATTTTCTGTAGGATGGATAGATGGTGAAATAGGGTTGTTTCATACTTATAATAACATATCAGTATATGATTGATACTGATTTTATTACTTCATAATAAAACAACTATAGAATAAGAAGTGGAAGAGGAAATAAAGATGAAAGAATTGGTAATGGACATTACCTCTTCTTTGAAATGCTTCTTTGAGAACTCCATTTAGGGAAATAAATTGGTCTTTGAAGAAGACCAGGTCCACTAGGAAGTCTCTAGGGAAGTGGATAGGATAATTTTTAAGGGTTTGGCTGGGCTTGAAGGCTCAAAGTGGTGTGAGTAAGAGAGGGAGGAGGTTCCCTTTTATAAGGGAGGAGACTGGCTCCTTTGGAAACACTAAAAATATTATTTTATTATAAAGTCATGTTTGGTTCTAAATAGCTCCAAATTGATTTATTTCTATGATAAGGTGGGGATGGGTCGAACCCCTCTCATAAAATAGAATTTAGACAAGTTTAGGTTCCTATTTTAACCTTATCATTTAGATTTGACATTAAGTTAAATAATTTTACATTTACCGTGTCTTCTTGTGTTCTTATACTATAAGGTTAATAAACTTACAATAAGCAGCCAAAAGAACCCCAAGTTGTTTATTATTAATATATATAACCTTATCTAAGTCATTTGGCCGAACCATAGATTTTTAGGAATAAAATAACAATTAATAATATAATATTTGTTTTAAAAACTATTTTATGTCAGTTTTAACACTATTTAGTAATTGATTTTTTTGAAAATCATAACAGAATGATTAGTTAGAAAAAAGTTAATTAAATCCATAAAAAATGTCATAGTAACCTATAAAATTAGTGTGATACATAAAAAGTCTCAAATTACATTTATTTGGGTATTTATAACATCAATTATGTCGATATTTCATTAATAAGATAATTAATGCATCATCATTGTGTCATAAATAAATTAAATTATTTAATATCTAAAAATTAAAAATAAAATACCATTATGTTGGAAATATTTTTAGCTTCCTAATGAATATTTATAGACGAATTTATCTTATATATAAGCTTATATTAAAAATTATTTACTTGTTAAACATTGATTTTAACTATTTTAACCCTTCTTTAAATAAATTAATAATAAATGTCCTAATCTAGTACAAGTGGGACTAAATGGTCATATTTTATACCTAAGATTGTTTTTGGTCGAATTACATGTATCCAATAGAATTATGACATGTGTTAGTGTAATAATAATATCATTTTTACCCTTAATTACCATATTTAATTTTAACCGTGGTAAATAAAAGTAAAAAGTTACTATTCACCAAAAATTATTTTCATCTCATTGAACCAAATTTTACTTACTGACAAAAACCCTTGGATTTGGGCATTGATTGGCATAATGCCTCATCTCCTTGCACTTGAATCATTGAAGTGTAGTAGGGTCATTCTGTGTATCCCTTCCTTTTTTTCATCATTATACATCTTCTTCCCATCATTGCGGCATTCAAATTCTCGATGACCTTCCTATCCACATTTGAAACATTAACTTGTCCCTTTAAGACAACTCCCTCCATGTTTCTTTCCACACTTTGAGAATAAGGGAAAGCTCATCTTCTTTTCAGTGTGCTCTTTAGGTTTTCCTTTGAATTCCATTTTCCTCTTCTTATCAAACACATATTACTGATGGGTTACTCCAATCTCCATCTCGACTTTGAGAGCACATCGAACGATTTCCTCGTAGCTATTGAAGTCCCTTATGGCTAACGCCCTTTGAAGACTTGGTTTTAAGCCACTAAAGAATCGATCGATCTTACTCTCGGGTTGGATAATAATACCAGAAGTGTACCTTGAAAGACTTGTTAAATTTTCTTCATTAGTACCAACAGATTCATCATCTTTTTTCTTCAGTTCAAAAACTCTTTCTCCATCTATGTTTGGAGAATACAAGGGATTTAATTATAGAAAAATAAGTTCTTGAACTCGTCCCATTCCATGGAATCAATTTCATCTCTTTACCACGTATTCTTAATAAGATTCCACCATTGATCAGCATCGCCTTCCAAACGATACACTGGTAGGATGAATTTATCAAGTTCAGAACATTGAAGAACTGAAAATATCTTTTTAGTAGTACTAATCCATTGTTCAGCAACTAATGGATCAATAGACCCGCTGAAAGAATGTTGACGCTACCTCATTAAGGATTCAACAGAATGTTGCTCCTTCCTTTTCTCGTTTGGAAGTCCTGCATGATTCATAGAATGAGAAAGTTGTGTGAGCATGGCTACAAGATTTTACATTCCAGCTCCCATAACGTTTGGTGGCTCCGGGGGACAATCATTGTATTGCCCGTCGCATTCCACATTAACACGGTTCCTTCGGGTTCCAGCCATTGACTAAAACCAAGAAGAATAGTGTGAGCAACACTAATTATAATAAGAAAACCACATAATCAAGAATAAAATTTCACACTTAAGGCCTTATCCTAGGTTATTAATGGTCATTTCAAAAACACTACGATTGTGTTATGTGCTTAGAATTATCCTTAGGGTTCTTACTAATGCTTTCACATCCTAGTTTCCAAAGGTTGACTATACCTTTCCACTGATACCAACTATAACGACCCATACTTTACATACATTGTTATTAATTCAAAATTTAAGCACACTTATTACAACATATAACAAAACAATTAAAGGATTGTATAGGTATAGTGTATTTAGAAACTGGAAATCATAAACAACTGGTTCATAAAGCATCTACTTTGCCTCCAATTTATTTCATTATATCTAGAGTCCGTTTTGGCATATCCTAATTAATAAATTTATTCCTCACCTGGGGAAATAAAACATACAAAAGGGTGAGATCAAATGCTTAGTAAGGGTAAAAAAAAAGAAATATCAATCACATCATATACATAAGAACATAACTTTTGGAAATCTTAACCTGCAAAAGAAATCTTAATTTCATAACATGGGATAACTCATAGTAGTGAAATGTAATCCCAATAATCATAACTTAAAACAATAAACTTTGTGTAATAAACACATAATCATTGATAATCATTTCTTTTTAGTCAAGACTCGTTTCCAAGACTATCTTAGTGGACAAAGTCCATTTCTAAACAGAGTTCACTCCTCATTTCATTCCTGTTTCAGTGAACCGGTTTAACCTGCCATTCCAGCCATGTCTATCTCATGAGATATAAAATCATTACCCAATGCATTGGAGGGAGATATATGTCCCACCCATCTCATAATGATAACATTCTTATGTGTGCCACAAAATCATACACCATACATCATAGCATAACCCATGTATTAAAAATTGGAATCTTAAACATCGTGACATCATAAAAAAATTCATATAAGATAAAGGAATTCATAAAAATATTTCCATCACAACATAGTCAAATCCATGTAATAATAGGGATAAAAATAGAGCCCTATATTATCTTAAATGGAAAATAATTTTTATAAAACTCTTGAAACTCCATTCTTGAGGAAAATATCCTTTCTACTTCAAAAACATTTTTCCTTTCTTAACATGTCATAAAATTTTAAACTAAAAGAAGTTCATTAAAAATAAAAATCAAAACATGTAATGGGAGAGTCTTGGAAATAATTTTTTAAAAATCCATTCTTGCAGTATAAGTTAAAAAACATTCTTCTCGTTCTTTTGTTGAAAAAGTCAAAAAGTACCTCGTACGAAAAACGACAAAAGATTCCATTCATATCATTTACTAAAAACTCACTGAAGGGTAAAATTGGATATAAACTACTATAGAAGAATATAAATATTACATATTGGGGAAACATGGATGTGGATGATAAATATTCCTCAGTAGATTCTGAAGTATAAACAATCTCGGATAAAAATTGAGATTGCGAGATTTTCCTATAACTTAGGTCTGATATGCTTTGTACGTGTCCGAACCTCCGGTATAATGATCTAAATAATGTTATCGACTTATTCCAGAATCATACTCATTGTTATGATATCATATATGGTTAACTTATGACTTTATTTTACCCATTTTTTTTCTAAATTCCATGTTAAAGAGCATTTTGGGTAAAATTGTTTCATTAGTCATCCGTGTTTTGACTTGTAATTATTCATACGATTACATAGATCATGATTACCTAATTAAATAATATAAAACATGATTTATATATAATATATATTCAGAATATACATATATATAATAGATCAGTAAATGAAAATAAATACACCGTTCATGGAGATGGTAGGCCGTACGTACGCATGAACGCTATTTTCATTTCCTTATTGAATTGAGTGGAATTAAGTAGATGAAATTAATATATATATACATAAATCCAGTAGTATTATTATGTAATATATTTCATGATTACTTATTATATATATACTTTATAATCATTAATGGATGGTTAACGTGGAGAATGAATCACATCGCGTCGTGGAGACGGTAGTCCGTATGTACGCACGAGCGATGATATCATTCTCATGATCATTGAATTGTATTGGAGTGTATGTATACTATTTTATAACAAATATAACTTTAAAATAGTAATATATAGTCATTATTTACACCATTATACTCATCCACGTAAGGGGGTGGTGGAAAATAGATTACACCACGGCGTGGAGACAGTATTCCGTATGTACACACGCGCGGTGATTTCATTTTCCGTAGGATGGATAGATGGTGAAATAGGATTGTTTAAATCTTATAATAACATATCAGTATATTAGTGATACTAATGTTATTACTTCATAATGAAACAACTAAAGAAGAAGAAGTGGAAGCAGAAATAAAGATGAAAGAATCGGTAACGGACATTACCTCTTCTTTAAAGTGCTTCTTTGAGACCTCCTTTTAGGGCACTAAAATTGGTCATTGAAGAAGACCAAGACCTCTAGAATGTCTCTAGGGATGTGGAAAGGATAATTTTTCAGGGGTTGGCTAAGCATGAAGGCTCAAAGTGGTGTGATTAAGAGAGGAAGGAGGTGTCCTTTTATTAGGGAGGAGAGTGGCTCCTTTGGAAAAACTAAAAATATTATTTTATTATAAAGTCAAGATCAGTTTTAAATAGCTCCAAATTGATTTATTTCGAATCTAAGGTGGGTATGGGTCTAAATTCTCTCATCCAATAGAATTTAGACAAGTTTAGGTTCCAATTTGAACCTTATCATTTAGATTGAACATTAAGTTAAATAATTTTACTTTTACAGTGTCTTCTTGTGTTCTTATACTATAAGGTTAATAAACTTACTATAAGCTTCCAAAAGAACCCCAAGTTGTTTATTATTAATATATATAACCTTATATAAGTCATTCTTCCGATCCTTAGAATTTTAGGAATAAAATAACAATTAATATTATAATATTGTTTTAAAAATACTATTTTATGTCAATTTTGACACTATTTAGTAATTTATTTTTGTGAAAATAATAACATAATTATTAGTTATAAAAAAGTAAATTTAATCAATAATAACATGTCATATTAACCATTAAAATTATTGTAATTCATAAAAAGTCTCAAATTACATTTATTTGCATATTTATAACATTAATTATGTCAATATTTCATTAATAAGATAATTACGGCATCATCTTTCTGTCATAAATAAATTTAATTATATAATGTCTAAAAATTACAAATAAAATACCATTATGTAGGAAATATTTTTAGCTTCCTAATGAATATTTATAGTCTAATTTATCTTATATATAGCCTTATATTAAAAATTATTTAATTATTAAACCTTGATTTTAACTATTTTAATCCATCTTTAAATAAATTAATAATTAATGTCATAATCTAATCCAAGTGGGTCTAAATGGACATATTTTATTCCTAATTTTGTTTTTGGTCGAATTACAGTTATCCAATAGAATTAGGGAATGTGTTAGGTTAATAATAATATCATTTTTATCCTTAATTACCCTATTTACTTTTAACCGTGATAAATAAAAGTAAAAAGTTATTATTCACCAAAAATTATTTTCATCTCATTGAACCACATTTTACTTACTAACATCAACCGTGTCTTTCGGATTTTTGAAATTCCACTCACAGAAGTGGTAAAATTATGTTTTATGAAAAAATCAGTTTTTTAACTACCACGTAGTGGTTTCACTACTCATCAAAAATTGAATGTTTTCATAAAAATATCAAAATTTCACCCTAGGATAATTTTGATATTCCAAATCCAAAAATGAAGTCCATTTTGAAAAATAAAATTTTTAAAATTTCAAAAAGTGGTTATTACTATTCATAATGACTAGTTTTAATAGTATTTTATTATCATATAATTGTTTTGTGAAACTCGGTATTGCGTACGACGCAAGCTATTGAGGAAGGTCGTGATTTCGTGTAAAGAAAGCCAAGAAAGTTTTTTGTGTAGAAAAAGATTCATTTGATGATTCATATAACATAAAAGTATCGAGTGTTACACAAGGTGACTATCGAGACATAGACTATGGTTGTTGGACTTTTCCTCTTGGAGGAGACTTTTCTGTAGTTCCCAGGGGACCCAAATTGCCTATAAATAGAGGGATACCACTCCTAAGTTTGGATGAAGCTCAACACGTAGAGAAAATTCGAGCTCCAGTTGAAAAGATGGATTTATCATGCAAGTGGAAGTTTGGGAATGCAAGTATAATGTTTTTCATAAGTTTTGTGCCAGTTGATAGTTGCATGAAAATATTGGATTGGGCATAAAGGGTGTGATTCACCCGAGTTCTGAGTTAGTTAAGGGATTTTCGCACAAGTGGTTAAGCGACACTTGTCCGACAGGATTGGAGAAGTACTCCATATAAAAGAGAAGCTCCTCAGTAATTGATGAAGACCACTAAGCATATAAAAGCATGCTAATAATTTTAGGGATGTTCAAAGTTATAGGATTTCTTAGTACACAAGGTGAAAAGTGATATTCATCTATGGGTGAATGTTGGACATCCGTAGAGTACCTATCGATAATTAATAATGGGTATTTCATTAGAGATTATAAAGGGACCTACATGTTTTTAAACTATGAGTGGATCTTATGAGTAAGCAGTGAGCACACTTCAGTTGAGAGAGTAGTGAGCCTTTATATTTTGAGAGGTTATAAACCAGGATGGACAATGAGTCTGCTCTGAACTTTTTAAACAGTAGTTTGTTTTTAGTGGATTCGGTACATCGGCACATCACCAGTGTATGATACATGGAAATACAATAGTGAGGGTGAACCAAGTAAAATTTCTTTGTCATATGCTATCTTTTAGATTTTTTTATACTCCACAATGGGACATAGAGAGAAGATAGTTTTTTCCAACAAGGAATGAAGATCAATATGGGCTATTGTTTTAATCTATTATACCCTATTTCACCCCCTCTCAGGGTGTCTAACCTAGTGGAGATAACAATTAGTAGCAGTGGAAGAGGTTGATATAAGAGTTTCTCTCTCAGATTGATGTTATCAATCATAAAAATATTTCAATATTCAATGGGGAAATTTTCATCTATGGATGAATCATATGAAACACTACTTAATATATTTGGGAATAGATGTGTTCACAACCACAATTCTTGGTATAACATTCGATATTAATAGTGGGACATTATCAGAAGCCGAGTGAAGTGAATTGGATGTTGATGCTAAGGGAATAAATGATTTAGGGGGAGCCCTATCCAGTTATATCTATACAAAGGTGATGTCATACAAAACCTAACATGCCATGTGGGAAAAGCTATTGAATATATATGAAGGATGTAAAAAGTTTTGTGATGTGAAGATGAATGTTTTGTGGAAAAAATTTGAGGATCTGAGAATGATCTCAAATGAGTTTTTTGATGCATTCATTGAGATGGTTGATTTATTAGTGGAAGAAATATGAGTTCTTAGTGAAGGTATTGAAGACATCACTATTTTGATGCTCATCCTGAGAAATCATCCACCTCAATTCAATATGAACATTTTACTTTTGGAAGATAAAGACCCAAAAAATCATAGATTAGATAACCTGCACACCACTCTTGTTGCATATGAAAAGAGAAATGATGAAAATGATGCTGTGGAAAAGGGGAAATCTAAAGAGGTGGCATTCAAGGCCATGAAGATTCTAACAATTGGAGATTCTCAAGAATAATAAGAGATAGATGAAGTGATTCCATTCATTTAAACTAATCTTCAAAGAGGTAAAGGAATGATCAAAGGGAAACATGAACATACTTGTTTTAGATGTGTAAAATTTGGTTATCTTTCTTCAAGGTTACCCAAGATGTTCCAAGAAGATGAAGAGGATGAAATAAAAATTCCCAAGAAGAATTATTCAGCCTATCTGAAGAGAAAGAAATAGTTGAAGAGAAAATTATTTTAGAAGAACAATGTTCTTTCAAAAGAATGTGACCGTTTAGATGAGTCTGAGGTTGAGGAGGTCGAAGAGATATAGAACTGCAATGATTGTGGAGAGAATTTTATGATGGTATATTTCAGAAATCTTAAGGAAATGGATGAAATCAACACTAATAAAAAATAAAAAATTGAAGGAAGAGTCAAAATAGATTGTGAATTAAAAGAATCTCTTCAATATATAGATGTTTGGAGAGAAAAAACAAATAAATTCAACAAGGTGGTACATGATGCCAAGCTTTACATGAAACAGCAAGAAGATAAGAGGTCTGAGCTAGTAAAAGAAATATAAAACCTTACGTCTTCTAGGCTACATATCTTAGAAAAGTGTGATGAATAAAAAATCATGGTTTAATAACTAAAAAGGTATATTGATGACTTGAATAACACAAGGAAAAATCATATAAAGTTTATTGAAGAACATGAATGAGAAGTTGTAAGTTTTTAGAAAAAGGTTAAGGATCAAGAAAAACAATCGACTCTTGTTGGGACATCAGGATAGCTGATCACTTAGAAAACCAATAAGCTAAAAGTGGATCCGAGTAGTTCAGTAGGAAAGGATTAGTAATCGATATTAAATGTTAAGGCTGATTTAGGTCTTGATAAAAAATAGAAAGCAGTCATGGTTGAAGTCAAACGAAAAGTGACCCTTCCGAAGATTAAAATTGATGTGGATATGAAGAAGAATCAATAAATTTAGCGAACCCAAGGGACAATTGACAGTATAGAATTGGAACATAGGAATTCACCTTCCATCTTGTGCTATTGCTATGGAAAGATGGGGAACTCACAAAATCTATGTTCTATAGTCCAAAGATGCCGAAGGGAATAAGAAAATGGGTGGCAGCCATATAAGGAATAGTTCTCTAGAACATATTTTAAAAGAATATTTTTTGGTGGGGAGGATATGGGCGCATGTCTAGATAATATATATCAACCATATAGAAGAATGTTCCGAAGAAGAATCAAAATATTCACAAGCATCTGATCAATGAACCAAAAACTGAGTTAAAAAAGAAAAATATATTTGCAGCATTGTATGATGAAGCCATTATATAATAATATTATAAAAATTATAAGTCTCAATATACAGTGAGTGTGAAGAAAAAATGTATACCAAGAAGAAGAGAGCAGAGAAGGCAGTGGTTTCTGAAATCTTCCTTAAATTATCAAACCATTCTGGTGTATGGATCGCTGACATTGTTTGTACATCTCTCATTATAGGCAAAAAGGATCTGGTTATATGTATAAAATATGGAAAAGAAGGAGTTTTCAAGTTTGGAAGTGATGAGGGCCTGAAGATAATTGGATCAGAAAATGGAAGGTTTGGGGGAAAATGAATAAGATGTGCTGATGTCTTGGTTGTAGAAGGTCTAAGTCACAATTTGATCGTCATTAGTCAACTATGTGACTTAGAGAATTCTATAATGTTTTCCAAGATGACTTGTGTCATCTAGTTAATATATGGTACAATTATACTCTAGTTAAAAAGAACAAATGGGAATCTTTACCTTATAAGTCGAGAAGAAGATATGTGTTTTTTATCAACAGAGGAATAAAACAAATTGGGTCATAAATGACTTGGTCATCTATGTCAAACATCTATGGAAGATTTGGTAATGTGCGAAGCAGTAAGAGACCTCCCTAAGCTATCATGTGATCATACACACCCATGTGATGCTTTTCAACAAGGGAATATCATCATAACGATGTACAAAGCGAAGGAAAATAATTCAACAATAGTTCTTGAATTGGTGCATGTTGATGTTTGTGGACCTATTTCACCAATATCCATTGATGGGAAAAGGTATTATGTTTTTTTCATTGATGAATATAGTAGAATGGAATGGGTATTCTTCATTTCCAATATGTCTAATGTGTTCAGTTTCCTAAATCAATATCAGAGGGAATCTAAAAGGATGTTTGGCCTGAATGTTATGAAGATTCGTACTGATAATGGTACGAAATTCAAAAACAGTCAGGTGGAATAATATCTTTAGAATCAAGGGATAATGCATCATGTTTCATCAGTAATAACTCCCCAGAAGTATGGACTGGTTGAAAGGATAATTCAGATCCTCAACAATTTGACCAAAATGATGCTCATTGAAAATGAAATACCAGAGAAATTTTTGAAGGAACCAATTTTTACATTGGTCTACATTTATAATAGGGCTCTGTTGCATCCATATAAAATACTCTGTATGAGTTATGGTACGGAAAGAAGACAACATGGAAATAATTTCTAATCATTGAGAGTATGTTCTATATTTTCAACAAATAAAAACTTATAAAATTTGGGTCACATGGAGACGAGTGGATATTTTTTATCTACTCAAGAAATATCACATCATACAAATTATTTAATAGGAGGATAGAAAAATTAGTTGTGAGCAATGGTGTCACTATTGTCAAAAATGATTATAAAACTCAACAACAAAATGAAAAATATTTTGATTAATGTTTTGAAGTGGAAAGAAACACAGGGCTTGTAGAAGTAGTAGATGCTGACTTATATGAAGATACCGATGATGAATACAAAGAATTTACATACGTATCATCAAAGAAACCAAGGAGTCAATCCGAAATTTATAGGTAGAATATAATTGGATATTAGATAGCACATGTTCAAACAAGAAGAATTAATTCAATGAAACATACATAACTTTCATCTCAAGTTGAACGTAAATATTTTGTTGATGCAGCTGAAGATGACAACTGGGTTCAAGTGATGAATTAATAGATTGAGATGATTGAGAAGATTCAGAAATGGGATATTTTTTCGAGTCCAGAAAATAAGAATGTTATTGGGACTAAATGGGTCTATCACAACAAGATGAATGAATATGATGTAATGATTCAAAAAAAGCATGATCACTGTTCAAAGGATACTCCCAGATAGAGGGAATAAATGCTGATGAGGCATTTTCACTAGTTTCAATTCTATAGACAATCAAATTTTTCCTAGCCATTACAGTGCACCTGATGTTCAAATTGTTCCTAATGGATGTCATCTTTTTATTCTAGAATGGGGTTCTAGATGAAGAACTTTATATCAAAAATTATGATGTTTTTATCATTCATGAGGACGAGAAGAATTTTTGTCAGCTGAAGAAGGTGTTATATGGGATAAAATAAGAACCAAGACAATGGTACTCAATGATTAATCAATTTTTTAAGAAGCTTTGTTTCCAATGTGGTGGAGTTGATTAAAATATCTACTTCAACAATGATAGTAATCAAAGGACGATGGGTTTGGATTATGTTGATGACAAAATATTGGTGGATCAGCTATATTTCAGTGCAGATTATTTTCAGAATTCATGAAAATTGAGTTCGAAATGTTAGTGAT
This sequence comes from Viscum album, assembly GCA_963277665.1. Taxonomy (NCBI): domain Eukaryota; kingdom Viridiplantae; phylum Streptophyta; class Magnoliopsida; order Santalales; family Viscaceae; genus Viscum; species Viscum album. The sequence continues at coordinate 2,026,631,491 of OY728151.1, read as the reverse complement.
TGGAGAGATGAAGTTTTTCCTCGGTTTACAGGTGACACAAGGAAGGAATAGAACTTTCATTTATCAATCCAAATATTCCATGGCGGTTTTGAGAAGATATGGAATAGAGGATTCCAAGGAGATGAAGACTCCGGTTGCTACCCAGATGAAACTATCAAAGGAAGATAAAGGCAAGGTGATTAATATCACAGAGTATAGGTAAATTATTGGATGTTTACTATAGTTTACTACAACAAGGCTTGACATTGTATTCGTCGCATGCCAAGAAGTGATATATCAAAGTAATCCCATGTTAATCCACATGTTTTTAGTGAAAAGAATACTTTTTTTTATATCAAGGGCATGGTTGATTTCAACATGAAATATAATTTCAAATCTTAGTCAGAGTTATTGGGATATACTGATGCAGATTGGGGCGGTTCAACAGATGACAGGAAATCATCGTCAGGAGGAGAATTATATCATGGTTGATTGGGTCTTTTGTGGTTATGAAATAAGTAATATTTCATTTCATTAAGCACTTAAAAAGATGAGTATATTGTGGAGACTCAAGAATGCACAGAGTTATTGTGGATGAAGTATCGGCTTGATGATATGGGAGTTGAAGTGATGTCTCCAATTAGAATCCAGTGTTATAACTCAAGTGCTATAAATATCATCAAAAATCCTATCCATAATTCTAGGAAAAATCACATTGAGATAATGTATAATTTTATTAATGATAAAGTTGTGTCGAGAATAGTGATGTTCGGGTATGTTCCTACTAAACTACAGGTTACAGAGATTCTGACAAAGGCCTTACCCAAGGATGCTTTTGAGAGGCATTGATTGGCTATGGGAGTTTAGTAGACTCCCTACACTTCAAAATGTGTGAATGAGGGACACTCATCTCTCAGAGGAATGGTGTGTTTTCCTTACTGTACTAATTTATGCTCTCTACACAACCACAAAGGAGTGGCCTTTGTGATCATTAAATAAGGGGGAGAAAGAATAACTCTTATTGAGGGATAAAATGTGGCTAAAGAAGGAATGCAATTTATTTTTAAAAGAATAGGAGAGAAACTAATAGGTTTAGAAGAGAGATAGGGGGATTTTATCGAGATAGGTGAAAAAGATGACAGGGGTAGAATCATGATGAGAGTATGTGGGGTTCAAAGTGATCATCCAGAGCATAACGTGGATAACACAAGAACCCAAGAACTGATGAAGGAGAGTTTTAAATATGACAATGCAAGAAGTGATAAATCAATGAATAGATAACACAAAAGCTAAATATCATGATAAAAGTAGAAGAGTGGTGTTGGAATGGTGTGAGAAGGTTTCCAACAATCATCAATTGGTATCAGTTTGGTATCAACAATTGTTGTCATAAATGAAGTGATTCTTTGATGAAATTTTCATTTACTATTTTTTCTTACATTGATCATTTCTCATGTGGGACTAGATTATGTGTTATGTGAATCCTTGATCGATATCTGAATCGTAAGAGGATTATGGTTGCTGAAGTGTTAACGAGGTATCATTTTGTGAGATGATTTGTCAACAATCCCTAAGGTGGATATTTTGGAAAAAATACCTCAAGGTGCCATTGATGTACTTTTGAGTTGATTGTGTTTGTTGACATAGTGGGCCTTTTTATTGTATTTGTTGACAAAGCATACCACGATATTCAAATTAGTTGACAATGGGGGACAAATACTAGGGAAACTGGACTTGTGCTCTAGGGGGAGATTTTCACGCGGTGCTCAGGTAACCCAAAATGCCTATAAATAGAGGGCTACCCCTATACATTGTGGATGAAGATCAACAAATAGAAAAAATTCAATCTCCAGTCACATACGTGGTTTGGTCGTGCAAGTGATGGCTTAGGCATTCATGTATAATGTATTTCATAATTTGGATGCCAGTTGATAGTTGCACGCCAATATTGGTCTGGGAGTAAAAGGGTGTGAGTCGCCCAGGTTCTAAGTTGGAGAAGGGAGATTTAAACAAGTTATTAAGTGGAACATGCACACCGGGCTTGGAGAAGCATGAAAATGAATAGGAAAGCACACCAGGCATTGAAGAAGCGCGCCAAGCATAGAGAAGCGCACAAGTCATTATAGGGATGCGTGAATGTTGGTGGATTGCTTGGTACACACGATGAAATGTGAGAGTCATATGTTGATGAAATTTGGACGTAAACAGAGAATATATCAATATTTAAAGTTGTATATTTCATTTGAGATAATGAATATACCTACTAGTCTTTAAACTATGAGTGGATGTTCTAAAAAAGCTCTGAGAAAACTTTTGTTGAGAGAGCAGTGCGCTTTCATATTGTGAGTGGTTGTAAGCCAAGTGGGAAAGTGATTCCATACTAATATTTGTAAACAGTAGTTCACTTTTAGTGGATTTGGTATTTCAGCACATTATCGGTGTATTCTCCTTGTATATATCCTAGTGAGGGTGAACTTAGTAAAATTTTTGTGCCATGTTCTTGATTTAAGATTTTTTCATGCTTTTTAATGGGAAGAAGAGAGAAGATAGTTTTTTCTATCAACAAAATAAGATCAATAGGAGTAGTTGTTTTAATGTTTCATACCCTAATTCACCCCCTATTTGGGTATCTAACCTAGTGTACCTAACGGGTTCACATGTCGTGTGATACTTAACTTTGGCTGAATCCCCAATGTCATAGCTAGGGAGCCCCATGATGTGTAATCCGATGTACATGACATGTTTGCCTGGTATTTTATAGATCCATCAAGATATAATTCATGTCATCCTATGAATTTTTGGAGCCACCAAACTCACTGGAATGTGTAGATATGGGTTTGTATAGTCTTTTATAACACTAATTGATAAAAACCCAAACTCAAATATTCTTAGAATTCAAACTGTCGAGCCGTTTGTCCTAATGTGTCAAAACCAGGAGAAATGGAAACTGAAAATCCAATCCTATCCACCACCAATCATCCACCAACATTGTCAAACCTCTCTCACTCCGTCAATCAATAAAATGAAACTGTAGTATCAATCCTTTATAAAAAATATTGGTTATTCAATGATTGAATACCCGGTTTTCTTAAAATTGGGGCCTAAAAGAAAAACACCCTTGATGAACATGTAAATAATGGAGGAAATAATCTATAACGCATTAAAGCAAGGAACGAACATGGACCATTTTTTTGATATTTTTTATCGTAGAAAATGTGAATAAATATGGATAAATAAAATGAACAAAATAATCAATTCCATAAAATTAAATCTACTTTTGACCCACAAATCAATTCTGTTTGGGGAATTGATCTACATTCACCCAGTATTAAAGAATAGGATTAAATGAACAATGAAAAATATCCTACCACGAGTTTGGATAAATATTTGAAAAATAATGGTTCTGTTCCCATCATTGATGAGATCCTCCAATTTTTTTGGTGCACTATCCACGATCTAATATCGTTTTTTTCTCTAAGAAATCATTCTCCAAATGGCTCCTAGGTCTCCAGGGATTAGTATCCAACCCTAAAAAAATTCCATAGATGTAAATTTAACAGAGAAAATTCATTGAATAAAAAACTAAACAATATAAATTAATTATTTAATTTATATCATTTAATTTCACGCATGATGAATTTTCCATAAACTATCCACACTGAAAATGTTTATGTTGTGCCTTTGAAAAAATCCATGTTTTGAACTCAACGGTTCCCCCATATTTTTTATCTGGGCCACCATTTAGGAGTTATTCAATTTTTTCATAAAATCTATGTACATGGGGTATTTAATATATTTAATATATTTTTAAAAAAATTCTAGGAACATAGGGCCTCAGAATCGCAAGTCATCTCAATGCCTTTTCATGAAAAAATCCATATAATATACACATATAATACATGTAAATTCATAGATATTACATATATGTATGACATACCATATCCATGATTGTAACATAGTAAATTTTTATAACCATATTTCACAGTTGAATTTAAAATTATAATGTATGTATAAAAATCATAATTATGTCATATTTGTTATTTTGGATGCGATTGAAGAATGGCCACTATTACAATGGTAAACACATTGACTATGTTTTAAAATTATAAAATGAGAATCCTCAAAACACTTGACATGGAAATAACTAAATAAGTAATTAATTATGTCATTAAAATAAATAATGTAAATGGTTTAATTATAATGGATTAATCCTAATTATGTATTTTATGAAAACAATAATTGATATAAGTTTATCATATAAGAGATTAAATATATACATGATAATGTCTAGACTTGAGTTAAGAGACTTCTCTCAATTTCATTTCCTTGATATGTTTAAATGTTTTGTACCAAATATTTTTTATGGTGTATATATTGGTCTTTTACATATAATACCATGAATTCTTCATAATTCATTGATTTAAAAGTTTCAATATTAATTATTTCATACAAGGATATATTTCATGAATGTTATCATGTGGTTTTTATAATTAAATTTATTTTATTTCGGTTATATAATGTTTTCTTGTAATTGATATTATATGATTATGTGTGTGATTAATTTTGATTACCTTTTTATTTATTTCCATTAGTTTTACGTGGATTTACATTTTATACACACAATATATTTATTGATTTATTCACAATTAAATGTTACAATCATTGTAAGAGATTTTATCAGGTCCATCTAGTTCCAATTTGATATGTTTTATCATGATTCTATAAATATTCATGGTATTTAATGTTTTATTTGAATTTATTTCTTTTATGGGAGTTATGATTCAAAATATAACAAATCTGTATTGGTTTGTGCTTTAATATCATTTTAATCAAGATTTTTTATGCTGGAATTTCCATTGGAGAAAACTATTCAATATGTCTCTTATAAATTATTCATTATATTCTCCCCTGGTTATTCATAAAATTCTCAATTAATAGTATCATTTTCCTCTCTTGGGTTCTTAAACTGACTTTGAAAATGATTTACATAAAATATGACTTTATTTCTCTCTTCGATTGAAAATTCCATTTCATTCAAATACAAGTTTTTAAAAAATGTTTTCAAGTATGTTTATTATTATAATATATGAAGTATTCCAGGTATACCTGTTAAATAAATTCACACCAGACCCCTCGTATGTTTTAAATTTATATAGAGTACAACTGGAAAATGAACTCTCTAAATGAGGAGTAGCTGGTTAAGATCTTGAACCATAGAGATAATTTCCTACACATCAATGCCACTCACCTCATTAATGCACTATGAAGAACACGTATGTATGATGAGACAATATGGGAATAAGAGGAATTCATTAAGAATAAGTTCCATCACCTATATTCACCGTAGTATGAAAAATAAAATTTCAAAGGTGAAATATATTAAGGAGGGAAGAATGTAGTGTCCCATAATTCTATCAATGAAAATTTCTTTTTGAATATATAATTGTGTCATATATTGTAATATAATATTATATAATGCACACCAGCCACATGAAAAAACATACTATATTTTATTATATTACTTTAATCATTAAATATTGATATTAAATATGACCATAATAATTGAAATTATTACAATGGGACAAAAAATAGAAAATAAGATAACAATTATAGGAAAATTTGTATCCGCTCGGTCCCCCAGAATAATCACATTCATGAACACTATAGAATTGAAGTAAAATATTATTACTACAATATGAATTTTTAAAATTAATATATATATATATATATTATATTGATATAAAATAGAAGTTAATGAATAATGAAAAAAATATGAGGTATTAATATAAAGTAGAGATCCAATATGACCATTACAAATAAAAGTGTTGGAATAGTAAATTCAAAATTATAAATGTTTTCTTTTCCTTAAGAATTGTAACCCAAATTTTAGAATAGTATCCCCATCCATGGTAATATGACATATTTATATCATGATATAAGTAAATAAATGGGTTAAATGGTAAAATAAGTGTTTATATTATTGTAAATCATATATTTTTTATTTGAATTTTTATAAAAAATATAAATATTTAAAATAAATTTTAATTTATTAAATGAGTATATAAATAAATCATAAGATGTATTATAAGGATAAACTAATTTAATAAGACCATATATAATTTCTCAAAAGTGTTTGAAAATTGATCATGATATTAAAATCAATATTTTATTAAATAAATAAAATATTTATTTTAAAATTAAACATACCATATTTAGAAAATTATTTTCATAAAAGGAATATCAATTTTTGAAACTACATATTAAAAAATAGTTAGGGTTATTTTTTGCTATTTTTCTAAAATAATATTTTTGGTGAATAGTAAAATAAAACAAAATATGATATTTTACGATATAAGAAAAATTCTTGAATTTTTGAGACCTACATGATTTAAGAATGAATTAGTTTGATTTCAGATGCACCATTTACTCTATATTGTTTTATGAATAATAAATATCGATAGTCGTGTTCCAAATATATAAAATAATGATTATAATATTCAAAAAACTTACAACACTTTATAAATACCACCTTTCCCCTCACATTTTTTAAGCATTGGAGCTTGCTAAAATTTTACCCAATTATCTTATCAAATATCTCCCCCACATCCTAGTGCTACTGGTGTCACTAAATACCATCTCTAGGAGCCTTAAAGGGTAACCTCAGAAGATAAAACTAAAGGAAGAGGTCAAATTTTCGACTAAACTCTTTTAATTTTATTCTTCTTCTACCACCACCATATGGTCTCCATCCACTTAATCATAAAAACATTAGTATAATAAATACACTATTATGTTTTTTTATAGTGAAATATATATCATATACCCTTATTTCTATCCTAAAATGAAAATTTTGATCACAATATGGCTGGTTCACCACCTCCATGAACAACATACTTGTCTTTTGTCCACCGCCTTCAATGTTAATTATTGAAACAATATTATGGTTAAATATGATATAATAAATATATTATAACTTATTTCAAGTAATACAATTCTTAGTTTCCCTAAAATTACATCTCTATCTGGATGATTCAAGTGGATGTGGATCTGGCACAATCATAACTTGTGGTAAAAACCATGAAAAGGCACATTGGGTATTAACTCAATCGTCACCTGATGCATGAAAAATTTACCTTTCTTCACACATAGTTCAACACTCCCCGGGGGTATGCTTTGGGAGATTCAGTAAATTTCTATGAACTATTATGGAGGACTCAAATAGATTTTAATGCTAGAAAATATACTTGGAAATTACCTTGGATAACCTATATTGAATCCTAGAGACTCATAAGTTGGGTTTTACGTATTATATATAAGTTCTTAGTTCCCCTTTTCATATGTTTCTCAGTTTATTTATTCTCATCCCTAAGTATATTTTGGATATATTAAATTACTAGAATATGGTTAACATAGTGAATGGTGTGCTCATTATATATTCATGTAATTAAAATTTATTATATGATTATAGTTCTGTGTTTTCATTCATATCTTTAATGTTTAGTGGAACTATTCAAACACCACGCAAAAACAAGGGAGGTGGGAAATCTGTGCGAACAAAAAACATATAAATTGTTGCATCCTATGTTTATAGCTCAACCACAGTCAATGTTTTGTGGATTGAATCCCCCAAAAAATCTTATCTTACTTCCTTTAGTGGAATATGATTCTATATTGGGAATGTATTAGAAGTCCCTATATAATTCCAACATTAACTTTTAGGAGAGGGAGATCACTCTTTTCATCCGGAGTCATCCTCTATTTCTATACAAGTTTAAGTATGATTAACCACATTTTAAATATTCATATCAGGTGTGGTTATCTTTCCTTATAGAAAAACATATATATCTTAAATTATTGAGACCTAGGAGAGAATAATTCTTGAAGACATTATTATTGTGAGGGATTATACTTATGTATTCCCTAAAGTGTATCTTGGTCTTCCTCTAGACTGAGAGGTTGGTTTTTCAATTAATCATATATCAGGATCTTTTCCAATATCCAATACCTAATATAAAAAGGACACTATTGAGTTAGAATAATTAAATAAGCTGTTATAAGAGTTTTGAAATGAGAACCGAACCTCATAATGTAGTGGGATGCTTTATTTATAGATGAGACAAGGAATACAAAAGAAAACGTAGAGCGACCGATGTGGGACATGAGTATTAGAAATATATAAAAATATATAATACTCCTGAACACAACCTCAAGCTAGGACATATATATTTATCATGCCTAGTTTTTTATAAAAAATTGTACACAAGGTGCAAACACCCCTTATGTGAGAACATCTGCAAGTTGATCAGAGGTGTGAGAATTAAAAATGTTGATATTTTTATTCTCAATGTTTTCAAGAATGAAGTGAAAATAAACTTCAATATAATTTTTACACACATGAAATACTATATTATTGGAAATATTAATAGCTGCATTATTTTCAAACCAGATATGTGCTTGTTTCTTGTCAGTATAGTGAATTTCCTGTAAAGTTTATTTTTCCCCAAATAATCTATGTAGTCACATATACCATGACACGATACTCCAACTCTGCACTTGATCATGAAATAACCTTTGGCTTCTTACTTCATCATGATATCAAATTTTCTAAAACAAATATTAAAAAACAAGATGTACATCTCATAAAAGAGAGACATCCAACATAAACCACATCACAAAATGACTCAAGATCAATATTCCCATGATCGAAATATAGATGAACTATACCCATTTCTTTCACATATCTAACAATGAAAAAAACATCCTCCCTTTTCATTTATTTAGTGATTCCATAAACTGTCTCACTTTGATAACAACATAAAAAATATTGGGTTGAGTTATATTAAAGTAGATAAGCTTCGCTACAAGTCTTATATATTTTTCTACTAAATAAAACATCTCACTGTCAAAATGAAGTGATTTTTATATAGGTTAAAGGGGTAACTCAACTGAGTCATATTGAGTCATTCCAGTCTTCTATAAATGATCATGAACAAACATTCTCAAGTATAGAAAAATTCATTTGCATCATGATACCTCAATCCCCGAGTAATATCATACTGGACCTAAATCATTTATGTGAAAACTTTGATGAAGGATTTGAGTTGATTAATGCCGATAGAATCACTACCAGTTATGAAAATATCATCCACTTAGACTATCAAAATAATGCTTTATATTTTAGAATGATAATAGACACTACCACAAAACTGGATTTCCATAGCACCACCCTTTAAGAGTGCTAAAAAAATTACTGATAAAGTTGGGGAATTTATTAGTACTAAAAAAATTGTTTCTAAAAGCGACCTTTCAACTCTTTTTTAGCCTATTATGAGGGCCCCATTTATCAGTGATTTTTTGTAGCAAGGATCAAGGGGGGGATTTATCAGTACTTTTCCACAGCACTGATAATGTGTATATTTCAAAAATAATAATTTTAAATACAAAATAATATATTGATATATAACTATTTTATATTGATATAAATATAATTAAAATTTCTTAAATATGTTTTAGATAAGTATAAATAAACATTTTCACTTAATATGTAAGATATGTAATGAAAATGGATTATAAAATATCTCAAAAAAATTATTAAAACATAATTTTCTAATTATCAAAAACAAATAATCATTTAATAACAATTTGAAGACACAAAAAATCAAAAAAAAAATTCCAAAAAATAAAAAATAAGTTGAAAAAGAAACTAAAACTTCAAACGACCGTAACATTTGATCTGGGTGTCCATTTCAGATCTACAACATATCAAATCATAACCTACAATAGAAACTACGAGCTAGTGGACCAAGGAAACCTTCTCTCACATTTTCTAAGGCCAAAAAGGCCCATAAAGACCCTGAAATAGTCTTTTAATCTGGATACACCTAATTGTTTAACATTCAAAAAACAATTACTTCTAATATGGATGTCAATTTTGTCTGTACTACATATCATATCGATGATAGTTTCATTTTCATTGATTTGACTGGTTGTGGCGTTGAAAAAAGTTTCTTGGATTAGAGGTTATGTTTATTTTAACATTCTGTAGATTTTCAAAAACACACATATATATGTAATTATTCATAAATATATATATTTTTGTGTTTTTGTGTGTTGTATATATGTATGTATGTATGTATGTATGTATGTATGTATGTATGTATGTATGTATGTATGTATGTATGTATGTATGTATGTATGTATGTATGTATGTATGTATGTGTGTATGTATGTAGGTAGGTAGGTAGGTATGTATGTATGTATGTATGTATGTATTTGTGTATGTGTGTATTTATTTATTTATAAACACACATAAGAAAATATAGTTTATAATTGTATTTAAAAATAATCTTATAAATATATATTAATATGATAATAAATATATGAAAAATAATAATAACTAAAAAAATATTTATATTTATATATTAATATACAAATAAATATATAAATATATAAATATATATATTAATATATGAGTAAATAAACATATATTAATATAAATAAATATATTTATATTGATATGAAAATAAATATTAATATATGAATAAATATATTAATATATAAATATAAGTATGTATATATATATATATTAATATATGGATATATATATATATTAATATAACTAAATATATATATATTAATATAACTATATATATATTAATATAATATATATATATATATATATTAATAAAACTAAATATATATATATATATATATTAATATAACTATATATTAATATTAATATATATATGTTAATATAAATATATATTATTATAAGAGTAAATATAAGTAAATATATATATAAATAAATAGATATATTAATTAATGTAAAGAAAAGCAATATGGTGGAGTGGTAATGGCTTAGGCACGTAGGCAACATGTCCCGAGTTCGAATCTAGTGGGAGTCAGGTTGTACGCGTGGGTGGGGAATTAAGGCTATAACTGTTAAAGGGGGTTGGGGTGCTGTTAAAGGTATTGGGTGGTCACTAGGGCGTAAAGGATGGGGAGGGCGGTGAGGCGCTATTAAAAGGCACATCAAGGACTATTGAATCCCATTCCAAAATTGCATAAATTTTTTAATATTTTTTTATCTTTTATCCATGCTAAACAAATGCACTGATAAAAGGGGACTTTTATCAGTGCCAAACAAAACAATAATAAAATACCCATTTATCAGTGCTTTTGTTTAGTGCTAATAAAAGACCCCTTTTACCAGTGCTGTTTGTTAGCATTTATTAGAGGGGTCTTTATAAGCACTTTTTTAGCATGATTATAGTGTACCCCTATCTTTACATCGATTAATGGTGATTTTTAGCGATATTAATGCCCTTTTCTAGAGCTGATAGAGTCTATATTTACAATAGTGAGAAAACAGAATAATCCTTTATGATTTGACACAAGAAATATCTTATCTAAATGGTGAAAACTAGCTATAATTAGGCAAAAGGTGACTGCTTGAGGCAATAAAATGATCAATGATGGAAAAAAATCGTGGAAGGATTTCCTTAATAAACAAACCCCAGTAGCTGATCCATATAAAATTATTCATCATGAAATTCCTGAAGAAATCATTCATTACAACCAGCTGATGGGGAGGCTATGGATATGCAGACCGATGACATCTTGTCCATGGGAGAGAAGGTGTCTATGTAATCGAAGCTCTCTATGCACAACATTTAGTAAAAAGGAATGATTTGATACAATTAAGAGATCCATCAGTATTGGTTCACAATGTATAGGTCAATTTGAAAACATGGTCTTGTTTATCCATAAGAAGATGGAAGAGATCCCATGTATGGTTTGTTTTGAAGGTATGAGGTTCATCCTTCATGGATATTAACTAGTCTAGATGGGATTTTCCCTTTGAAATAGTTCACTATCTCGCATTAGAAATGAGTGTTGCAATAGTATGAGACGTATCCATGGATAATCTCTGATAGGAAGCTTAAGAACAAAGAATTTGTTGATAGGATCATTTAATTTTGATAAGGGATACAAGTAACTATGGTTACAGATGAACATAAGCTAGTGATTAATTGGGTGCAGTAGCAGCATCAGGATCTATGGTGGTGGGAATGAAAGGGTTTATTGAGTAAACATGGCCAAAACTATATCTACTGATATCAGGAGGAAGAATTTGTGGAGGTTGATGAAGATAATGGGGTAATTTTATAGCTAAATCATAAATTACAGGTGATGTTGGGAAATATGGAACAAAAAAGATAGAGGATTCGATAAAGGAAAAACTAGCTAATGTGACATAATGATATAAGTCAGTGGTAATGATGCGATAACTACATTAAATTTTTGAAAAACCAAGAATGATTCATTTTATTGAATGTGCATCAAAAATAAAAATGGGGGGAAAGTATACTATATATAGTAGACACACCAAAAAATTTAAAGGTGTAGTGAATGTGGTTATGAGGTTAGTAATAAATAATTTTAGTGATTGTCCCCCTATCGAACTGATGAGGGAAGTCTGTTAATGAGATATGTAGCGGTGAGAATGGAATAAACCCAAAAAATTGTCAAAACCTTCATTTGAAATAAAATAAAATGAGAAACCACTAACATATGGTAATGGTTACTTTATAAAAAATAATTTTTTATGTGTATTAGGACTAGATGTTTTATGGAGAATGTCATGGACATCCAGGAAGGACATGAATGGGCTCGAAAAATACTTATGGGCATTGTTAGATTGTAAATAGATAATTTTATTGGAAAACTGATTTTGGAATTCATGATAAAATGAGAGAAACAATATAAAAATTTCTAAATGAGTTTTCAAAAAATAGACCAATTTAATTTTCAAAAATCATCGTTAAATGTGATAAAATAATGATAACCTACTTTATGTGGATTAGGACTGGGTCCTTATAGGTCTTAATGATCTAAAGAAAAGGGACTAGATATAGGAGTAATCACCCATGGGAAATATGTGACTTGATGATTCATGTTATAATGATTGGATTCACAATAAGAAGGTTAATGATGACACAAATCAAGAAAAAGTGACTGAATAATGGGTTCATGTGGATGACCGAGGTGAAAATGAAGCTGCAAGACATGATCAGAGGTGCAAAGGAATGCAAGGGATGGGGCTATGTCAAGAATGTACATACCACCCTAAAGTCAGTTTCTACCAAGAACCTCAGTCTCTGAAGGATCATGTGAGAGAACCAAATTAGGTTAGAAATTGAATTGACATTGTAAGTCAAATATATGTTATTAATAGATATGAAATTAATAGTAACTATAGTTGACGTAATGTTATAATAACAAAGAATATTTGTATTCCTAGTGATATTATCTGAGGCACAAGAATCAAGAACCCATGAGGTGGATCACCGAGATAAATTAGAAGTAGGTGTGTCACCATGAGAAATAGAAGCACTCAATGATGTACCATAACATTGAGACTGTAGATGCCAATAATTATCTTCAGAGAGATAAATAGTATGTTAAGTGTTATCTAGAGGCACTGGGGAAGGTATGACAGCCTGTGAAGATTAAGAATATCCTAGAATTGGAGAACCATCCAAATGACTATGCTGATTCCAACACGTATCACTTATGTGATCATCTTTTCTGCCATACATAAAATGTTTATCAAAACATATCATGATTTTCAAACCCACTATCCAATATAACACTGAAGGATGTAATTTTTTTTGGAATAATGATTTTGAAGAGAGGTTTAAGGAAATAAAAAAGGCTTGTTAAAACACTAATCCTCACACTACCCTAAAATGGGGAAATTTTGATGGTTTACAATGATTCCTCAATGCAGAAATTAGGCTATGTAATAATACATAATGATAAAGTTATAGCCTACACCTCATGGACGTTAAAGGTTCATAAGAATAAGTACCCAATTAATTATCCAATGTGGGCTGTAGTGGTCTTCACACTGATGATTTGGTAACACTCTTTATTGGGTGATGTGATAATTATATAAAGATCTTAAGAGACTCAAATATATATTCAAACATGACATTAATATGTGCTAGTGAAGATAGTTAGAGCTGATCAAGGATTATGACTACTCAATCCAGTACAATCATGGGAAAGAAAATATAGTGTCATATTCACTATATAGATGGATTCAATAGCCTTATCAATGATGAGAATAAATAAGGATCAAATCTTCTTATATTTTCAAATGATGGATATGGGGATCATAATAGAATGAACATAATCATTCATTTATCAAATGACTATTTACCATTATTTCAGGAGAATATTAAGGTTGTTCAAAGAGATGATATGGTCATATCAAAAAATGTTAAAGATATCAAATCAAGGAAATCCTTGGAGTTCAATGTTGATGAAGGTGTTGAATGATTTTGGTCATGACTATGTATACCACAAAATCCTAAGATAAAGGAGTTATTGAATGATGAACATAACATGAATTTCCCCATTCACCCAGGGAGTAATAAGATGTATCAAGATCTTGAGATCACTATTTGTGGTACAATATGATAAAATAGATCACAAAATATACATAAAAATTTATGGTATGTTAGTAGGTGAAGGATTAAAGGTAATAGTACAATGGGATGATGCAACCATTACCCATACCTACATGGAAATAAAAAAATAAAAATGGTATTTGTCACTATTCTCCTAAATACATCAAGAGGAAATAACGATATATTGGTTGTGGTGGATAGTCTTACATATACTAGTTTTTTTATTTTAATTCGAGAAGACTTAACACTCGGTAAACTTGCAAGGATATACATCAAAAAAGATCTAAGGATGTACAGAAGAACAATATCTATTGAATCTTACCAAGATCCTATATTTAAATTAATATATATAAAATTATATTACATGATCTAACACTAAATTGAACTTCAGTAAGGATTATCACCACACAATTATGTCTATTTTTAGTAGACTATCGATAAATTTGAATAAATTTTTATAGAATGCTCAATTTGTTAGGTAAGAAACCAAACAATAAGTCTTGCAGAAGAATTTAAGTGGAATTAAGGGAAAAAATTAATATATTTATTATTTGAAAATGAAATGAGATAAAACTAATGTTGGAAAAAGGAGGGAGAAGAACGAGAAGGATAAGGAATAAATATTTTATGAATAAGACCGATCCCTATAGCCCATGTCAAACCTCCCAAGGTCGACCCACCTAACACCAATTATAAATCTTCAAAATGAATAATGTGTCCCTCTCTATACTTCAACCCCTTATTTAATACTCTAACAACTCCAATAAAACCTACCAATAAATAATCAAGAAAATGACAACACTACCCTAAGGATATCCATTTATACTTTCCATTACAAAACAACTCATACCCACAAATGATAGTCTCAACATCCTACTGCTCCCATAAAACCAGCCCCAACCACTCATAGTTACCCACACCCATCAGCACAAGCATGGGTAATCCCCGTAGTCCTAAAATCACCCCCTCCCAATTCTAAAAACCCCCATTTTCCTCAAGATAAAAAGTATGATATTTATGAAGAAACGAAATCTTGAAATATTGAACATGTCTATTTTCAATTGAGATCAAAATAGGGTCTATCTATCCAGTAGCCCTGAAAAACTCATTTTTTATAATATTGTTATGTAGCCTCAGATGAAGGTACAAGGGTGCTCAGAGGAAGCTGGTGGGTTGGGAATTTAAATTTATTACATCACTAGAGTGAATCAGTCCTATTTTCTTTGATTATCTAGACCCATAACTATATACAGATCCCACATGGTTTAATCAAAGAAATAATATATAAAAAACCTCATTCTGATTCGATTCATTCATGATCATAAAAGGTTTCCGGCATCTGTTTCTCGAAGGATCCAACATTTAATCCCTATATATTGTCCACAATCACAACTATAAATCATGCATACTATGTACATTATAAAATAGGTGCTTGCGTAAAACTCTGATGACCACATAGATGCTAGGATGATCACCATGATACGTTGTTCGCAATCCTAGAAGACAAAGTTGGATCGCTTTCTCAATTGAGATATTATCTCCATAGAAATTATGATGATATAGAATCCTTTAGTTCCAAGAAATTAATAGTCCCTATGGGAATATCTTCTCTCCACTTATATATTAGAGATCTATAAAACCCGATTTGGGTTCTCAGCCCACCTTGTAATAAACATCCACCAAATAAGTACTATAAATAATTATTTATGACAAATATAAACTTTCCATAAATTTTATTTATATTTTATCACTTAATTATAATATATATATTAAATATATATTATGTGATATTCCTAATCCTTTAAATCAACTGACATCACTAGATAATATTAAAAAACATGGAATATTATTCTAATATTTGTTTGTCTAATATTAATCATTGTATTTAATATATAACTTATAAATAAATGTTAAAAATTAATTCATTATGGATATTATTTAATTGATTAATATTGAATTTATTTATATATTTATGACCTTTATAACCTGAGACATTCTCATACTTCTTGGTGGGGCCCACAAAGTCCTACATTCCTATTCAATAGAATAGGGAAGATTATTAATGTGATATTGTCTGTGACCCTCTAGGCCCTTATCTCAATAGTTGTGAATAACATTCATAGACCAAGAGAGGGGTCTAGAAACCCATCAGGGCCCCTTAATTGATAAAGAAAATTCATAGAAATGAATACAAACTTACGAGCACACACTATGTAATATAATCTCTTTGTCATTGATATCTCAAAAAAAAGTATGTATACTCGTGTCATTTTCCTATTCTTGATTTATTATTTTTTGATCAAACCAGATGGACATACCTTCAAAACCCATGGACATGTATATATGATGGTATTACCATCCTGATCAACTAGTCCTGAGATATCTCTTCCTCAACTCAGAAGTGACAAATCCAATCATGATCATTCAATCAATGTCATGTCACCAATGATGTACACAACACAAACTACCTTACAAAGACTTCATTATCAGGGTTTCGACCTTGAATAAAAGTACATTATTAAATAAATACATTGATAAAGATCTCAAGTAAGGAGACCATTAAAAATTTTCATAGATAGGAACTACCATTGACACCTGAAACATAATTTGTTCCTATTGCTGAGAATTTCATCATTATCTCAACTACTAGTATAGGTACCCAATCATAAAATATTTCATAATATTGAATTTTAATCAAGAAATTACATTATTTTACATTGAGGATATTTTCATGTTTATATTTTTAAAATATTACGTCATAATACATACATAACAAACCACATTCATACAAATAGGACAGAACAAAAATAGTATCTACTTTTTCCATAAAATAAAACTATTTAAAATAAAACATGATATATTTTTCTTAATAAAAGTATTAATAACATTCATATTGACATCCAAATTTCTCTTATACATCCTTATAACATATGAAATAAAATTTAAAAACATGTTATGAGAACAAGAAGCTCAGTAAGGGATATAAATAATGAAATCATTAGTCAAGTGATAACATATAAAACCTATTTTATAAAAACATATTACCAGGAATAGAAACATCATGAAGATGAAATGAGTCATAGTTACCATACCAGTTTCTCTTTCACCCATACTCATGGAGTAACCATTCGGTCAACATCCATCTCTAAAGTACACAATTCATTGGAGATCTATAATGGGGCTCCCCCGTCATATCTTGAGCTATAATGGGATCAACCCAACATATATTAAGAAATAACTGGGATTAATTCATCATATATTGATATATAATGGGACCAACCCACCATAAAATATGTAAAATGAACATATCATGAATAAAACACTTGATAACTCATTTCATCCCTTGATAAATATGCATTCATATTTTTAAAATACCAATTTTTCATAAAACAAATCCCTTTGAAAATATAAAAATCGTGAAAACAATAATGAAATAATATTCTTTAAAAATAACTGTTAAAAATATAATGGAAACTTCAGAGTAATATATAATCACTAAATCATGATAAACATTTTTGTTCATATAAAATAAGGACAATATTTTTGAATTTTGTAAAAGAGTCATTTCAAAGGATTTTAAAAGGAATGTCCCTTACCTCAGGGTTGAATTCCTTCAAATGTGTTCAAAACTCATGTATAATGCTTTGAATAGTGTTATTAATATATTAAAGAACATAAATCATGATTATAATTAAATAAGTTTTCTTTTTATAAAATTTTCCATCCATTTATCAATAATATTTTGTTATTTTCAATGTTTCAGGTGCGTCCTTTTCAGGGTTTCCTATGCTATTTTATTTATGGTATTCCATATCTAAATAAAATAATATTACAAAAGTGATAAGACACACACACAGAGACATATATATATGTCTGTGTGTGTGTAATTTTAATCAATTACATGTCAAAATAAACTTTTCATGATTTTGGTAAAAGGTTAACAAATAATAATCGTCCACAAATTCGGTGAATTAATAAACCACAAATGACTACTTTTTTTATGAAAGAAATGAGAAAATGAAAAATATAATGAGGAATATACCATAAACATAAAAACATATTTATATATATGTGATGTTGAAGTTTTCATGAATCATTGGATAATAGGTGGGGATAAGGTATAAGAGAAACGAAATTTAAAATAAAAGAAAAATTAACCTTACTTATTTAAAAATTATTATTGTGAACCCCTTAAAGCATCGTAGAAGTTGTATTTTTTGTTATATGAGAAATAAAATAACGTTTTAAGGGATGATTAGGAGGGAATTTGGTAGAGTATTTCTGAATAATATTTCTTTAGGTGATGAAATTTTTTGAAGGAGGGAGCCTCCTTTTATAATTGAGCGTAAGGGTTATATAAGAATTACTCAATTTATTAAAATATATTAAATTAATTATACATATTAATAATTAAAATATGGATAAAAAGAATATTATATCAAATTTTCGACAAAATAATTTAATTTTTTTATTTTTCAATAATTTTGGGATTTTTAAATAATTTAATAAAATATTTTATTCATGGAAAAATAATTTTGTCAAAATAAAAAATTCAAAATCCTGAATTTAAACACATGAAATAAAAGTTTCTAATTAGAATTAAATTATTTATTATATCTTATACATATTATAATTTCCTATATGAATCATGAATTTACCTAAAAATATCAAATAATATTTTTTTAATATTTCTCAATATCATTAAATTTTTTATTCATTATTTAAATATTGATTACTTCATAATTTTTCAATCTATTAATGTAATTATTTAATAAATAATAATTAAAAATAATGTCTTATGATAACTATAATTTCATTATATTGACAAATTTAATTTCCTTTCAAAAAAAATTTATGAATATCTGATATTAAAATATTGTACTAATTGAAAGTTATAGTGTGAAGAAGTTGTCTTTATTTTTACTTAAATAATATAAAGGGAGAAATATGATCCATGTGGGTCTAGAATGTACCCAATTTGAATAAAAACAAGATAATAATATTCATTTTCTTATATAAAAATAATTTCTCTAAAATATTTTTCATTTAATAATTCATATAATTTTATTAATAACATTTTATTTATTTTTTTATTATGCTTTCACAAGAACTGCATCAGTGTTTCCCAAGAATTAATGATAATTATTTCATATATGAAAATTAAATATAATTAAATATCATAAAAATAATTTAATTAAGTTAAAAATAAAATTATATATTCATTTATATTTTTATATTCATTCATATATATGTTATAATAACATCTTATTTTTTTATTTTGTCTTTTCGTGCCCTCCACAAGCATTACATATGCATTTGGATAATATTTATGTTATTTAACAATAAAATTAGAAATTAAAATATAAAAACATAAAAAATACATAATAATTAATAAATTATTCTTGAAAATAATATTTATTACTCAATTATTCTTTAGAAAGAAAAATATCGACATTTCTAATGATGCGCAAGCACTTTGTCAACACTGACAATAATTATTATACTTATCTTGAAAAGAATATAATGTTTTGTTATATGTTATTTCTATATAATATTACTCTTATAATATCATTATTTAATTATTAAATAAATTTTATAAATTTTATATCACAAAAATATATTCATGACATCAAAAAAATAGTATTTTATAAAAAACCATATTTTTTACATTTCACCAAAAAATAAAATTTTTCAAAATTTCTCAAAAAATCATACTAAGATAATTTCAACAAGATGAATTCAAAATTGAAAATAGTTTTTTTAAAATAAAATTATATAAATTAAAAATTAATATTTTAAAATAAATAACTATATAATAATTTTTTTAAGAATTACTATTTAAATAAAAATTACTAATAAATAAAAAAAATTATTTTACAAATACCTGGTTTTTTAAAATCTCTCCCTATTTTTTAAATTCTTTCCTTAAAATTTTATTCACTTATTAAACAAAAGGGGTTACTTTTCCCTCATAGAATTTTCAGATTCCCATGTTCGTTCTTTTACTATGTAGTTTCTCCACAAAACCATAACATGGTGAATTACCTTGTTATGCTAAATGTGCCCTCTACAATAAAAAATTTGAATTAGTATATATTCATATGAATGTTTCTCTTCTAGTTTAACTACATCTGGGCTCAAAACATGGGATGGATCAAGTACATACTTTCTTAATATGAAAACATGAAAAACATCGTGTACTTGTGAGAAATTCATTATCAAAGCTACTTAGAAGGAAACTGGTCCAACATTATCCATGATTTCAAAAGGTCTAATAAATTGCGGAGTTAGTTGTACATTCATAACAAAATGAATAAAAATTTTCCAAGGAGACATTTTATGGAAAACATGATCACCTTCCTCGAATGAAAGGTATTTCCTCCTGTTATCTACATAAAATTTCTTCCAGCTTTGAGCTGACCTCATGTACCACTGAATCAAATAAACTTTTTATACCAATTTTTATACTACATTTAGTCCCATAAACATCCATTCCCTGACTTGATCCCAAAATTATGATGTTCATAATCTCTTTTCCTATAACTCCTCAAATGGAGGCATCTGTATACTGTAATAAAAAATGTTTTTATTGGAAAAATCGACTTAAATGATG
This sequence comes from Viscum album, assembly GCA_963277665.1. Classification (NCBI taxonomy): domain Eukaryota; kingdom Viridiplantae; phylum Streptophyta; class Magnoliopsida; order Santalales; family Viscaceae; genus Viscum; species Viscum album. Next base: position 2,026,610,422 of record OY728151.1, on the reverse strand, counting down.
TTGATCCCAACCTCCCTATTAAACCATTTAACAGGAACGTTACATTTCCTCTAATGTCTGAATTTTTCATTCAAACTTCCCATTTGATTGAGGGAAAAAAGATGTAATGAAATTTAATGCTAATTCTAATGAATTCTAAAGGCCATTCCAAAATTTAGATGTGAACCTACATTCAAAATCTGACACAATGTAGAGTGTAACTCCATAAAACCTAATGATTTATTTAAGGTATATTTGAGAAAGATAATATATAGAAATATTGTCTCAAATAGGAAGTAAATGAGAAGATTTCGTCAAACAACCAACAATAAACCAGATTTTATTGTAACCTCAAGATGTCTTTGGTAGTCTCCCCATGAAGTCCATAGATATATTTTCTCATTTCCACTCTAGTACTAGAAAACTCTGAAGAATCCCCTTTAGTAACTTCCACTTTTCTTTAACTAATTGATAAGTCAAACATTCCATAATAGAATCTCCAATATTTATATTCATTTTATCCCACCAGTAATACTTTTGAAGATCTCTGTACATTTTAGTGCTTCCAAGATGAACTCAAAACAGAGAACTATGAGCTTCACATAAAAACTCTTCCTTTAACTTTGAATCACAAACAAAACATATTCTCTTACCTAACCTCAAATAAAAAATCTTTATCAATATTAAATCTATTCAACTAAACTTTCTAAACTAGTTATAATTTTTTTGCAACTCAAGGTCTTCCTTCTGTGATTTCATAATTATTTCTGATAGAGTTGATTTCACTGACACCAGAAAAAAATAGAGGTATTTCCTACACAAATAACTTCCATGAAAAAATTTATCAAATTATTCCCTAAGGGGTCAGGTTACAAACATATCGTGGTTAAGGTACCATTATTTTTCAGACTCAAAGCATCAGTAACTCTGTTATCTTCTCTATGATTCTAATGGATCGTGTAATTATAATTTTTTATTCTTTTCAACCACCGTAACTTCTTCATGTTCAATTCCTTCTCAGTAAATATATAATTCAAACTTTTATAGTCACTATATATTTCACATTTTACCATATAAAAATGATGCCTCCTATCTTGTAATTTAAAAAACAACAAATAATTCCAAATCATGTGTAGGGTAATTTAACTGATGAGGTTTCAATTAATGTGAATCATAAGAAATTACCTGATCATTCTGCATCTCAAAAAAACCAAGTTCATTCAAAGAAGAATCATCTTATATGAAAAATTCACCACTTCTATAAGGTAGGGTCAGAACAAAATGATTCACTAATATTCTTTTCTATTACTGAAATAAAATCATCACATTATTTTTTCCTAATGAATTTATCTCCTTTTCAAGTTAACTAAGTATGTGGGATAGATTACCATAAAAAAAGTTCAATAATCCAATAGTTAAAGATTACCAAACAAAGAAAACTATTAATTGAGATTATATTTGTTGGTTTTATCCATTATTAAACAACTATTATTTTAATAGGATCAAAAATTATTCCATATTTAGATACAAGGTGACCAAGGAAAAAAAAATTTGAACAAAAATTAACACGTTTTGAATTTTCCATAAATTTTCTTTTCATTTAAGGTTTTCAAAACAACCCTTAATCATCTTTCATACCCAAAATTAATTTTAGATTATATGAAAATTTCAACAATAAACACTACTGAAAACTCAGCCATGAACTCCTGAAATATTCTATTAATAAGATCCATGAATATATCATGTGAATTACCTAACCCAAATAGAATAACAACAAATTTATAATTCCCATATCTAGTATGGAACAAAGTCTTTAGAATGTATGCTTCCTTTAATTTCAACTGATGGTACCCCAACCTCAGACCAAGCTTCAAAAATACTATACTCCCTTGATCTGATCAAACAAACAATTGATATGTGGAAAAGGATACTTTTTCTTAACTTTAATGTTATTAATGACTAAAAAATAAATGAAAAGTCTCATTGAACCATATTTATTTTTAAAAAACATGATAGGATAACCTCATGGTGTAGTTCTGGTTCAGATGAAGGATTTATATAATAATTCATATAGCTACTTTTTCAACTCTAAAAGTAATATTTGAGCCATTCGATATGGGGTTTTAGAAATAGTATTTGCATCGAGAACTAATTCAATAGTAATCTCAACCTCTCGATTAGGAATAACACTAAGAAAATTATCAATAAATACATCAACATAATCATTTACCACTAGAACATCATTTATCATAATGGTTCCCTTTTTCTCAATAATTTGAGAAAGATAACATTTATTTCCATCTTTTAACATTTTCATAGATTCATGATATGTTATCAATGGTATGGGTTCATTCTTGTACACAAATTGAAACTATTTCTAAAAAAATAATCTTTTTATCTACAATCTATCTTAGTATGATAAAAATAAATCAATTCCCTACCCAGAATATCATTAAACTATACTAGAGTTAATACAACATGGTTTGAAGGTAAAATATTTCCATAGAAGAAGATAAATACATTCATAAAATTTTATTTTGCCTCAATATTTCTTTCACGTATTCTAACCACAAGTTATGGATTCATTTCATGAGGTATAATTTCCAATTTAATGGAAAATTCCTCAGAAACAAATGAATGTGTAGACCCTGAATCAAAAAACAGATTTGAAAAATTTGTAAAAATAATAAATTTTCCAAATACCAATTCATTTGAAGTCTCAACATATGCTGAAGTGGTTGTAATGAATCATTCCTCACCCTTCTTCTTCCAATAATGCTGCTTTCCTTCCTTAGTGACTAGATTTAGACACACATTAGAAAAATGAACTACTTCCTTATAGTTAAAGCATCTCACCATCAGTTTCTCATTAATTTTTGGATCATTTTTCTTTCACTCATGAGAAATGTTCTTAAACCATCAACATTGGTATCAATTTCCTAAATTTTCTGTTTTTACCACACTTTTCACAAGAAGGGAAATTGATTTTCTTACCTCTAGATTAATTTGATAAATTCTTCCCCAAAACATCCTAACCTAGAAAATTATTATTCTTGTCATAATGAGTCACATACATATCAGAAATCTCCCCTAAATTGTTTTTGGAATAATGAAAATATTTCTAATAGATTGTCAGATCTCGTGAAGCCAAAACTCTTCATAAAAATGGTTTCGAACTAGATTAAAATCTATTAATTTTACTATCAATTTATGGAGTAGAATCAGGTACATACCTGAACAGTATTGTAAAATTGGATTCAAATACCACCATAGAATTATCATATTTATTATTAAGTTCCAATAATATTTTCTCTATTACAAGTTTAATAGTATTAGGAAAATATTTTTCCTGAAAAATACTCTTAAAATCACCCCATTCTAGACTTTCAAGATCAAATGATTCTCTCATATTCTTAACTATAGACCACCATCGATCGAATTCACCTTAAAAATGATAAATGTATAATAATAAATTTTTTCATTCCAAATATACCATGTCCTCAAATATCCTTTCGAGACCATTTTTTCAACCTTCAGTTATCACTACATATGTGGTTCTACTGAATAGTGAAGTATTTTTCCTCATAAAATGTTCCAAAAAAGGAATGGTTCTTCACAGTAGATTAGGTTACTCTCTATCATAAATACCAATAACATTAATATCTTTATTCAAATGATACATTATTGACTCAAACTTCATGGTTTGGATTCCCACCATTCTAGGTTGCAGATTAAAAAGGATATCATTCTATCAGTGACTTTCTACTCCAACATCCCAGTTTCTTCTATAGAAAACCATTTTGAATATACATATATTAGACGAAGAAACATTGTAATATTTAAGATCTATATCATTTAAAATTAACCATTGATTAAAAATCATTTATGATATTCTATTAACATTATTGTAACCCCTAAATTTTTCTAAACCATCCTCTAATAATAACTATATGGACCCAGCCTTAAAAAATTTATATTCTTAATTTTTTTCAAGAACATAATTTAGTTGAAATTTAGGATCTTTTATGTTTATATTTTAATAATATTATTTCATAATATATACATAATGAACCATATTCATATAAATGGGGATAAAACTAAAATAGTAAAAAAAAATTCAAATAAACACTTAAAAAATGATTTCTTTTTCTCAATTAAAATCATCATAACATTAATATTTATGTAATAATTTTTGTTACAAATCCTTACAACCTATTATTTATTATAAAAAACATAAGATGGTCACAAAAATCCCGGTAAGGGAAATAAATAAAGAAATTTTTAGTCATTTGATAACATAAAAACTAATAAAACTCATTTCATAAAAAATTAGATAACATGCATACAACTATAATGAAGTTGTATTGGGAAATATTAGACACATCACTATTAAATTTAAACTTACACATGGAATAACCATTCATTCAACTTCCATCTGTAAAGTACCCAGTGCACTGTGGAGCTATAATGGGACTCACACACAATATCATGAACTATAATGGGATCAACCCAACATATCATGATCTATAATGGGGATAAACCCATAATTTCATCAGATATAATCGGTTAAACCCGAAATAAACTTTGTAAAAGGAACATATCAAGAATAAAACACCATATTCCTCATTTTAAACCTTGAGAAAAACACATTCAGATATTCATAATATCATTTTTTCATATAATAAATCACATTTAAAATATAAAAAACATGCACATAATAATGAAATCACATTCCTAAAAAATAAAAACTAAAACATATAATGGAAAAATTATAGTAATATATAATCATGAAATTATTTGAAATATCTCACTTCATAAAAAAGGACAATATTTTTGAATTTTTGTAAGAGGCATTTAAAAGGATTTTAAAAGGAGAGTCCCTTATCTCATGTTTGAATTCCATAAAATGTGATCAAAACTCCTATATAATGGTTTTAATAGTTTTATTAATATATTAAATAATTTAAAAAATGTTTATAATATATTAAATTTTCATATTATAATATTTTGTACCCATTTATCAATAATATTATGCAATATTTGTTGTTTCGGATGCGTCCTTTTCATGTATTCCAAGGTTAGTTTATTTATTGTCTTCCTCATCAAAATGAAATAATAATATAGAACTGATAATATATATATATTTAGTTCTTTTTGAAAAATAAAATGTGGAATTAAACATTCCATGATTTTGGTAAAAGTGAAATAAAAATCATCATCTACGAAGGTGGTAAATTAACATACCACGGATGAAGATTTCGTTATTTATGAAATAAATGCGATGATAAAAGATTTTATGAGGTATATAACATAAACACAAAAAAACTAAAATATATATGAGATACTTAAGTTTTCATGAAATATTGGATAAGAGGTGGGGGTAAGGTATAAGTGAAAAATAATTTAAAATAGATGAAAAAGGAAGCTTACATATTGAAAAATTTCTCTTGAGAACCCCTTAAAAGATTATAGAAGTCATCTTTATTGTGAGACCATAAGCACAAGAATTTGGAATGGGATGAGGATGTGTGAATTTTTCAAAGGTTATCTGAAAAATTTGTCTTGAGGTGATGAAAATTCGTGAAGGATGGAGCGTCCTTTTATAATTGAGGAGAGGGGTAACATAGGAATTGCTCAAATTGGTAAAATATAATAATTTCATTATTTGACCTAGAAATGTCAAATTATATTTATTTTAATATTTTTTAAAACGAATAATTTGATTTATTCATTAATTAAATATTTCATACATACTAATTATTCAATAAAATAAGGTAAATATTTATAAGTTACATTTTTTTAAAAAAATATTATAAAAATTATTCAATTAGCTTTAAAAATACTATTTTTTGAAAAAAAAAATCTTCTGGAAAACATCATATTAAAATATTATACTAATTGAATGTTATAGTGTGAACAAGCTCTCTTTATTATTAATAAATTAATATAATTATACTAATTTAATCCATGTGGGTCCAGAATGTCCCAAATTTGATTAAAAACATTATAATGGCCATTACTTTCTTATATAAATATTTTTACCGGATTATTTTTCCATTTAATAATTCTTATAATTTTAATAAAAAAATTATATTTATTTTTTCTTATGCATGCATAGGCAATACATAATTGTTTCACAAGAATTAATATTAATTATTTTTTATATAAATATTTAAAATAATTTAAACTCCCAAAAATTAGTTAATTTGGTTCAACATAAAATTGAAGATTAGGTTATTATTTATATTCACTCATATAAATGAAAAAATTACATCTTAAATTTTTTATTTTGACTTTTCTTACCCTGTTCAATCATTGCACATGCATTTGGATAATATTTATGTTATATAACTAAAAATCTACAAATTGACATCCTTAAAAATAAATAATACATAATAATTAATAAATGGGTTTTAAAAATAATTTTTAGCACTGAATTATTATAATAAAGAACCAAAATTGACATTGCCAATGCAGTGCATTCACTACGTTGTCATTGACAATAATTTTTATACTTATCATGAATATAATATAATTTTAATATTTTAGGTTTTTTCTATAAAATATTTCTCTTATAATATCATTCATTAATTATTCAATAAATTTAATAAAATTTATATCACAAAAATTTCTTCATGGAATCAGAAAAAAATAACATATTTTATCAAAAAAAATTACCATTCACCAAAAATTAAATTTTTTCAGAAAATTATAAACAATACATACTATTATTATATCAATATGCTGAATTAAAAAAATGAAAATATTTTTGTCAAAATAAAATTCTATAATAGTAAAATGAATGTTTCAAAATAAATAACCATATAATAAATTATCTGTTTTAAGATTTACTATTTAAATAAAAATTACTAATAAATATAGAGACAAATTATTCTATAAATACCTTGGTTTTTACCACTTGATATTAACAAGTGACAATTTATTGAAAATAATCCTCAATTCTTTTGATCCCCCATCACCTGATAATAACACATCATCTATGTCCTATCTGTATGATTTATATAAAAAATTGGAAATTTTTTTTAGATTACTACCATAACATCTCAAGGTTATCATTATAGTCTGGTATCTTCTATAACCCTTTTATAAAACACATAATCCATTGAAATTTCCATAAATATAGTGGACGCATAATTATTTTCACTATTATGGAAATATCAACACTTGTATATATAACAAACCGTATACATTTATTGGTAATCAAAGTACATAAAACATTAAGTATATGGAACTGACATTCAAAACACCCACATTCAATAGAGACTACTACTAACAGGTATCAATCTACTAGATCTCACATGATAATCATGATTCTGATGTGATATGGCTTTAGTCAGGAGTTCTTCCATGTTGTTCACTATGGTTTCTCTACTAACTACGACTTCACCTCTCTGAGTAAAATCCTTCAAGAGATGAAAATTATGAAGTATATTATTTGTTCTCTGGTGTGACTTGGGATCCTTGGAAAGAATCACTATTCCAGTTTTATCACAATAAACTAGAACATGCTATGCACTTCTAGGCATAACACCAATTCCTATGAAAAAGGTTCCAATTAGCATTTCTTCCTTTACTGTATCAGAAGGAACTATATACTCATATTCTACTGTATAATAATCAACAATAATTTCTTTTGAACTTATCCATCTCACTTAATTGAAATTTAGGAAAAATATGTAGCATGATTTCAATTTCAGATCATTATGATCATTCTGGAAACTAGAATTATTGTAACTGCTTTCTACTAGTTCCTCATATCTTCCATAAACTAGGAACATATTCTTTGTACTCCTAAAGAAATTTCATGATAGTTTTACCAACTACCAAGAGCAGCTCTCCTAGATTATCTTGATATCGACCAACCATGATTAAAGAATAGGAAACATCAACCTTAGTACATAGAATGACATACCTTGGAGAACCCATTTTTTCTACTCATTCTATCAATCTCTAATTATGTTTCTAGAAACATTTTCATAGAGGTCTTGAGACCATTTGACATGGGTAACCACACTCTCCTAGATTGTTCCATATTGTACATGTTGAGTACCTTGTCAATATATGTACTTTGAATTATGCCAAGTATCCTTTGTTATCAATCTCGATATATCTAGATCCCAGAATGTAGGCTACATTACCTAATTAATTCCTGGAAAAGCATTCCTTTAACCAAGACTTAAATGACTATAATACTTACACTTTGTTTCCCATAAATAATATTTCATTAACCTATAATACTAATAAAATGATGGAATTCAAATTAACCTTCTTATAGACACAAGGATCAAATTAATTTTTAATGAATCCAAATTCTTTTATAGCCATGATTCTATGATCATGATTCCCCCATCAAAATATAAATTGGTCTCTATATATTGTACACCTTATTGGAATTATTTGACCTTAAAAACCCTTTAGGATGAGTAATATAGTCTTTTTCAACCTAATTCCCATTAAGAAAAGTACTTTTGACATCCATTTTCCAAATATCAAAATCATTGAAAGCCGCTATTGCAATCAATATTTCGATGGATTTCATCATTTCTATGGGAGAGAAGTATTCATTATAGTCAATTCCATGAAGTTTTCTAAAACAATTCACAACCAGTCCTGTATTATAAGTACTAACCTTTCCATCCATGCCATGTTTTTTCATGAATACCCATTTACACCCAATGGGGATTACATGAGCTAAAGAGTCTACCAAAATCAAAACTTGAGTTTGGTACATGGAATAAATCGTAGAATGCATGGTATATTTCCATTTAGCAGTATATTTTCCATTTACTTCTTCCGGGTAGGTTAGAGGTTCATCATCATCAAGAGTAATGTATCACCTGACTCAGTGATAAGAAAACCCTAATGATCTAGTTCTCTAACCTCCCAAGTATACCTACATTGTACTTATGTCTCAGGAACCTCTTCATCTCACACTACCTCTTGTGGAGATTTTTCCTATAGAAAATACTATACATTATAAGCATTAACTTCATCAAAATCTATCTAGATCCAACTATTTCCATTGGAAATGTGTTCCCATTCTTGAAATGTGGATTGTCATTCCACAATCACTTTTCTATCTAAAAAGTTATATTGGTACTATCCTTTGGTTTATTTAGGATAACCAATAATGATTCACATCATGCTTTAGCATTCCAATTTAACACTAGGTATATTCTTGAAAAAATCCTCGTATCCCCATACACATATTTTTGACAAACTATGATTTTTTCTATATCATAACTCATCTTTAATCACATCTGTAGCATTATTTGGTACTCAATTAATGGTATTTTCTAATGTCTTCAAGGCGTATCTCCAGAAGGACAATAGAAGAGTTTCATGACTCACCATTTATCTGACCATATCAAGCAAGTTTATATTCTTATTTTCACTAATACCATTCCAATGTGATGTATTATGAGGATTGTGATGGGATAATATCCCACACCTCTTCAAGTGATCATTGAATACTTGGTTAAGTTATTTTCCACCATGATCTGAGCGGAGTTCCTTAATCTTCTTACCAAACTGGTTTTCTACTTCATGTCGGTATTCCTTAAAAATCCAAAAGGAATATGAATTATACCACATTAATTAGATGTAGTCATACCTACTATAGTCACCAGAAAATGTAATATAGTGAAAAAAACCCTCCCCATGAATCTATTAGAAATGAATCACATACATTAGTACGTGTTAATTCATGTAATTCATTGGATCTTTCTCCATTCTTAGATAATGTTGCTATGGTCATTTTCCCTTGTAAAAATTCTTGACATACATCAAAGGGTTTTAACTGAACCATGTCTAAATACCATTCTTGATGTAATTTTTATAATCACATCTAATTTACAAGACCTAGCCGAAAGTACCATAGGTGGGTGATATATGAATAAAGTTATCAATATTTGTGATTGATTTTTATTATCATACTTTCAAGTAAAAGTATTTATAATCCATTGTTAATGTATGCCATAACAGAAAACATGTCATCCTTATAAATTATAGCACACTTATTTTAAAACATGAAATAAAATCCCATAGTGTCTAAAATTGATACTAAGAATATGGTTTTTATTATGGAATTTACATAATATAAATTATTAAATACTAGATCTAAAAAACTAGGAAATGTTAAGTGATAGTATACCACTTCCAAGGCTTCTAGACTTTCACCATTTTTAGTTCAAATATCCACTTCACCTCTTACAATATTGTTGAATATACTTGGTTGTTTTATATAAATATATATGCATAAGACACATCCCGAATCCAATGCCAATAATTTAGATAAGGAAATATTTTATTCACTTACAAAAACACCTGATGTAGAATCTTCACATTCATATTCCACCCATCTCTACAATTTTTCATCTAATGGCTTTTCATGGGACATAAAAAGAAGAAAACAATATACTCATTTCCCTACCACTGTATCTTTGGTTTCTTGGATGGATGGGGAATTGGTGTCTTCAAACATGACTTAGACATAGACCAATTTTTATTGATCATGTTTCTCTTGTTCACCCTAAGGATTGAAGAATTGGTTTTATTCATATACTTAACAGCTTGGTGAACTAAATATAAAATGTTAGAAAGAATTAAATCTGTTGCTATTTCATGGTTCAATTTAAACCCAAGGGCTTTAAGCCTCTCAATGTACCCAATAATATTTAGTACATAATGTCTCTCTTGATTTTCTTCTATTATCCTAAACCTATAAAGAGAACTAGAAATATCACACATTTTTTTGTGCCCTCTCTTAATATAATTCTTGGAGATGGGATAGCTTCTTGTAGGAATATTCATGCTCATGCATTTTCTAAAATTGACTGAAATTGGATGAAAACATTATGCACTAAACATCATGTATATCACGGACATGTTTTTTCCATTTTATTTTATATTCCTTGATTTCTCCTAGAGGATTATTGGTAGGAACTGAGGATTCCATCACATAAAGCTTCATTTCATGGAATATGACTATTTGTAAACACTTATAGCACTCTTGTATGTTATTACCGATCAAGATATTTTTTTATAGAAAAATGATCGTAGTGATTATGTATTTGTGGTCGTGGTGATATCCGTTTTAAAACTTCAATAGATAAATATTATCATTTTGTACTTTATATTGATTACCTTTAGACATTAATGAATAATTAATTATTATATCATTTAAATGTCTCCCACTATTTTATCGAACCTTAATATCCATCACAATATGATTCATAATAATCTATCAATTGATTATTTTAGAGGAATGTATCCTCAAAACCTCCATTGTAGTCTACATGATATAGCTACACCACTACTCGAAGGGTTTCAACATAGGTTCTAAGCTGAAAAACCTCTTAAACTAGTGGTTCCTTGATATGTTGAGTAATGTCATAGATTATTTGAATCATAACATGATTACCTAAAATCCTTGACTATAAATTAATATAAAGTGATCTATTATTAATCATTGACTACCAACATTAGTTAAGTCACCCCAATACTCTCGTGAGAACACCCTGGTAGTAAGTTGAACTCTCAACTATGGCTGACGAGCACCCCAAATACCTGGTTTCATTCAAATGTCAGTAATGGAAGGCTTTAAGACATAATATATATTTGAGGGATTTTGATATTTATTAAAGAATATAATTCATTTCTAATTAATATGTTCAAACTAGGTTTTCAAAATCTCATCTCAACATGAAATATTAATATATTCATCAATTATTTATTCATTTTATCTTGTTTATTATTTTATGTGATTAAGAAATAATAATGAACTTGCGTGAAATAATAAATGATTCATAAATTAAAAACAATCAATCCATCTAGTCATGGGAATCTAATTATGATTTATCCATAAAAAATATATCTTGACCTAGGGGTTTCATACTTGAGTCAACTTCTAACTCATTTCTTAGATTTCCCCTGTGTAATGTACTCACTTCTTGTCTCTATTACCACCTCCAGTTGGTGAGGTCTACATCCTACAACATCATTGTCTATTTAAAAATATATCTTCACATTGGTGAGGGTTCTAGGTGTGAAATTTACAATAGGTGCATTGGATGTGTAATATCTTATATATATTTGAATTAAAATATGATGATTCATATATTTTCAATTACATAGTTAATTATTACAAACATCACACATGATAAATAAAAAATTAAATAACTAAATCCAGACATGCATGGGTGAGTCACTAGATCAAATATATCCATTTATAAATATAATATGAAATAAAAATAAATTCTGATAAATTTTAAAGTATGAGGGTAATTTAATTAATTAAATGAATATAGAAAAAATTTAAATAATTTATTTTATATGTACTAATTTTAATTTAATTTAAAATCCAATAATTAATTTAAAAGCAATAATTTAATTTTCTAAACAAATTAAATTAAATGTTTTGATTAGATATTTTTTATAACAAAAATTAAATGTAATTAATTAAATTTAAATGAATAATTGAATTAATAAATTAAAGTAATTTTTTATTATTAAAATTAACTGGGCTTAAAAATACCGTCATGGCCTTTTGTAGATTGGGTCGTAGCCCCTATTGGCTAATTTGGGATTAATAATTCCCATGAAGGAGTATTATCGACCAGGAAGGCCTTCCCATACCCGTTCTAGTTTGGGATGACCTACCCCGGCATTTTTATGGGGAAAATAAGGCTTCACGGGACCCGTTTCAAGGTAACCTCACAAGTAGGAGGCATTCAACTTGACTATGGAGGGCATCATGGCTTTGAACAAGGTGTAGGGCAGTGGTAGACCATGTGGCCGAATAATGGCCACAATCTTGACTTGGTCTATTCGGTTGTGTCCCGCGAAGGAGGGGTTCAACAACATCATGCGATGGTGGGAAAGCTGATGGTATCTAGAAGCAAGAGGCCTCATGCGGTTCGGAGGCATCTAGATCAGAAGCCGCGACGACATACCGCGTTGGTTGTGGATTGGATCTGGTATGCTGGAATGTCACATGGGGGTGGACCACAGGTTGACAGAGGCAGTGGTACTGTGGGGCACAACATATAGTGGGGTCGTGTGGGTCTAGGGAAGAGTCACACGGTGGCTGTGGTAGACCAATCGTGATGGGAGCGGCGTCTTGTTGTGGACCAGAGGCTGGTGGTGATCTCACTTATTGGGTGTGCTGTGTAGATAAGAGAAGTATGAAGATAGAAGTCGGAGGCCACCTGTGGGCTGAAACTAAGAGGGAGAGGGGGTTTATATTACTCAGAGGGAGAGCGGATGTGTGTCGCTAAGGGGATCTACATACCTAGGTAAGGGAAAGGAGGAGGGGCGCTATACAAGTAGGCGACGGAGAAGGGTTGGCTGCGCAAGGAGGGTGGTAGAACCTGGGTAATGGTCTTCTTCCTTTTTTAATAGTATTTCACTCCACCTTATTTAAATTGTGAATCCTCAAAATTACACACCCATCTGGATTGAGGTTTTTTGATTATTATTGAATTTTACACCAATAAAAAAACCAATATAATAAAATATAATATTTCATATTATTTTAGTCACCGCTCGAGGAACTCTGGTTACCAGATTCCTGCTGATCCTTAGAAAGATTCTAGTAATTAAAAGAACACAAATATAATTTTAAATTTATGAAACGTGTTCCACAATAGAAATTAATATATGAAAATTTTAAATTTAAAAAGAACTGTTTTGGTGATCCATGATTTTTATTTCATATGGCCATTACATGACCATCCAAAATTATATCAAAACATAATTTGGTTCATCAGAACCATTTTAAAAATCTATAATTAAAATTTAAATAAATTTAATTTATCTTGACTCAGAAAAAAATGTACCTTTAATACTAATTGATGGTACCGGGGTGCTCAGCGGAACTCGGTGGGCCGAGAATTTAAAATTTTGTATAAATAGAGCAAAAAAAAACACATCATCTATAGAAATTAGTCCCCAGTACTTTCCAATGATCATGTATGGTTTAACCATAGCTCAAATCTAAAACAAATGAGTACCTAATTCCGATTTGTTTCATGCATTTTCATCACAGTTTTCCGATGTCCATTGCTCAAAGGATCTAGTGATGAATCGATCTAGATTTTCCACACATTCTTCTAAAATATATGCACACGTTGTACGTCAGAATCTGGGTACTAGTTCAGAACTCTGAATACCACTTTGACACAACAATGATCACCATGATCCACTATCCTCAATCTGAGTGAACAAACATGGATCAGTTGCTCGATTGAGAGATTCTCTCTCTAGAAATCAAGAGGAGAGATAATATCTCAATTCCCACAAATGAATAATCCCTATGGGAAGAGATTCTCTCCAACTATATAGTATAGATCTATAAAATCATGTTTGGGTTCCCAACCCTCGTGTAATAAACATACTCTAAATTAGTATTATAAATAACTATTTATGATGAGCTAAACTATGCCATAAATATTATTTATATTTTTTCACATACTTGTAATATATATATATATTCATTATATATTACATCATAATCATGAGCCATTAACTCAACTCGCATCTCCTTATAATATTAAATGAACCTGAAATATTATTTCAATATTTTTTGGACATATATTAATCCTCTTATTTACTTAATAACTTGTAAGTACTTATTATAAATAAACTAAAACCAATTTTTCTTTAATCGAATTATAATTTATTTATTTATTCATTGGTGATTGATATAACATGAATTGTTCCTAGACCTCGTGGTGGGGCCCACAAAGTCCTTTATTCCCATTCAAAAAAATAGGGAAGATACACAAATCACTAATGAGTGTGGACCTCTAGGATCCTATCTCAATAGTACTGAAAACAATTCACACACCAAAAGTGGGGTCTAACAACCCATCAAGGACCCTAAAGAGGTATGGGAAATTCATAGAAATGACTACCAACCTACGAACATGAACAATGTAATATAATCTCTTTGTCCTCGATAACTCATAATGCAGGATGTGAACTTTTGTCATCATCCTTTTATTTCGTTAATATTTTTTGATCTAACTATATAGACTTACATTTGACTACCATGGCCATACATTTATGATGGTACTACCCTCCTGATCAACCTGGTTTGATATATCTCTTCCAAATCATGTAAGTGAAAAATAATATCTTGATTATTCAACCAATGTCATATCATCAATGACATACCCAACACAATCTACCTCTCCATGACTTTATTTTCATGGTTTTATTCATGCATCATAGTATGCAATAAAATGACACACATTGATAATTATATTAATTCAAGTGAACTTTTAAAATTTCCACAGAAAGGAACAACCAACGGAACTTGAAACATGTGGTGTTTATATTGGTGAGTCTGTCCTCATAATCTAATCTACCCGAGATTACCATGTATTATCATCAAAGGAAGAAGTCTCAATTCTTATGATCCCACATCACCTGATAGTCTCACATAATCTGTGTCCCATTAGTATTATGTATCTATACAATAGGACATTAATTTATGGTTTATTTCACAGTATGTCTAGGTTCTAAAAAAATCTTGGGATCTTCTATAACCCTTTTATGTGACATGTATTCTACGGAAATTACTATAAATATTGTGTATGCATAAGTAACTACAATATTATTGAAATATTAACACATGTATATATAACATATTGTATACATGTAGTGGTAATCAAAGTACATCAACAGTTAGGTCTTGGGCACCCATGTTCAACATCATCTATAAAAATTTATACTACCACACCGAAAAATACCCCAATCACAACTTCCATGTCTTTTGGGTGAACTGTCTCCTCTTGTAAATGTTCACCAACAATTGAAACTATCCATACACAAAAAATAAAATTGATAATAATGCTCTTGAAATATAAGTCATCCCTCTGTAACTCATTCATAAGAAATTTCTTAGTAAAAAGTTCTTCCTCAAATAAAGGAATGTTTTCATCGAAGTGTCTTTGAAACATGTGTGTTTTGCGAACATTTGTAACATTACCTTTAACTTGAGCCTTGCTGCTGGATGAATCAGATGAAAAACATCTTGTTCTCCTCCCCTATATCTATTTAGAAGTGCCTTTCTACTTCTAGAAATTTCATTTCTTTTTTGATCTCTATTTTCTATAGGGAGGAAGGTAGACTCAACGTTATCTATTCTGAATTTATCCGTAGAAAAATTCCCTTCATAAATAGTTTCCCTCCTTGTGTAACATTGAGATTAATTCAATGGTTCTAGTTCAATACTATTATACAAAGGGACATGGTTAAAAATATCCAGCCAAGGTATCATCACTCTATACCCCGCCTAATCTCCCCTTTCATCCCAACTCCTATGGAATTTCTATTTTTGATGCAAGGTGGGAAGTAGGAAAACATTGAAAATATTATTGAAATGGAAATTTTTCCTTTATTCATATCCGATATTCATTTTCATAATTCCCATCCAAAAATTCCCATGGATGAAATTTATCACTTAGATCAAGAAAAAAACCCTATGTGAATCCAAAATCATCATATCCAAATCTTCCAGCAGCATAAAAGACAACAACCAATAGTACAGTCTACCTAGAAATTAATTGGTAATACAGGGGTGTATAAAGAAAATTAAAATGACCACACATTTAATATGAAAAATAATAAATCCCATTAGGATCCATTATCATTGAAACCATCAACAAACCCCAATAAATTTTTTTCCCTAACTAATTCATCATTCACGAAGACAATAAAAAACATCGATGAAAAAATAAACATGTTTGGGTTTACAGACACTGGTTCATCAATTTTTGGTTCATCTAAACCTGAATTAATAACTTTTACTTGTGAAAATTTCCCAATATAGACACAATTGTATATCTCCAACTTTAATGATTGTCCCAAAACTCCATCTATATTACCATTTTATACAATATTCTTTTCTCCTTAATAGCATACAACAAGTCTAGTTGCACCCTCAGAACGAGACCGAGAAGAATAATTGTCAGCTCTGGTTACAAAAACAATCTACATGCACTTCCTATAGTAAAATTCTTTCCTGTTCAATCCTACCTAATACATAATATCCAAAAACTAAAAATAATGATCAGTAGCATCACTAAAATTTTCTGAAACACTCTATATTCTACAATATGCCCTCCTCGAGATTTTCTACATGAGATTTTACAGGAGTTCTACAGCCACAACTTCAGAATATTCTGCTAAAACTATAGTTGATCCCCCAAAATCTGAAATCCCAATGTCATTACTCATATATCCATCTAGGTCATAAAAAATAACAATAGATATAATAACACTTTGTACTTCTTCAGACAAAAAATTGGAGTCTAACTACTGCCCAAGATCTACACTATTTTTCCCCTCCAGAACATGCTGAAAATACCTTAAGATGATGGTTAATTCTTCCATTGTAAAGTGATCCACCTCCTCATCACATCATTCATTGGATTTTGTACTGGAATCATTATTCATCTTTCTACATAGAATGAATTAATTGATACCCTCTAAAGATGAATTCATATTCATATCTTATGTTGTTAGAAAACATTATATATCTTGAGTGGGAATCAGATGCACTGTTCCTCACCTAGATTTAGATCATCTAGTAAAATTATCTCCCTACTTTAACAATACTCCTATATATGTTCTAACTTTAGCTGCTCCCAATTGGATTCCACATTTACCCTCTAGAATAAAAAGAACCTAAAGAGTGTCATTTTCTCCATGAAAAGGTGATCCCAAAATATTTTCAAATATTTATCATCTGACTAATCAAAAAGTAATTTTATTATTTCTTGCTCCATAAAAGGGGATCCTCTCTTGAAAAATAAGGTATCACAACTATTGGGACCATTTCAATCCAGCAAATCCATTGGAAGCCTCCTGTGTTAGTACCCTTTCAATGATAGATCACATAATTTTTATCATCACATCGTGGGAGTCTTCTAGTAGAATAAAAACCTACAATCGATTCCATAAAATAAGTTATAAATACGAGAGAGAACACATCCTATTTCATTTTTCTTATTTTTCATCTTTTTTTCTTTTCACGAACAACATCTCGCACTTTCACAATGAATTACATGAAATTATCATCTTACTCTTATCGTATTCAAAGAACTCATTACCTGATAATTTCTCCCCTGCATTGGACACACCAACAGTGATCACGTCTCTCAGTTGAAATGAAGACATCACTCACCTTTGGTTCCTCAAGAAAGTCACTAAATCTTTGGTAACAAAACAAATGTTATGACTTATTGTATAATTTATGTGTATTGAAGAAATCAACAATATATTCAGTATATTTAAAAGAAATTTGAAATAACTATTGAATGGAGGGGGAGGGACAAGTTTTAGGAAAAGTAATAAGGAGATTCCAAAGGAGACCAATCCCTGTAGCCCATGTCGAACCCCCCAAGGACGACCCCCTATAGCCAAGAAGAAATCTATAGAATGAATAATGAGTCATGCTCCCTACTACTTCCATATATTTAATAATCTAAACAGTCCTAAAATTCCTTACAATAAATTATCATTACAATAAAAACAATAACTCTAGGATATCCATTTATACCTTCCCTTACAATAAAACTCATAACCTCACACGAAAGACTCAACAAACTAATTATCACGTACAACCATCCCCTACTACTCAAATATTCACCACATCATAAATATCATATATATTTATTATATATTGATATATTAGGGAGACCAAACAACCATGATGGGAATCATCCACCTCTGTTGTACACTTATCATAGAAGGGGGTAGTCTTATTCATATATTTTTTTTATATTAAGACGAGATAACTACTCAAGGGTAGTTATATAATTACAGAATCAGTTACATATGTTTATTATGGAATTAATAACAAGGGGGATAGTTCATTTTATATTAGAGTGTTAGTTATATCGTACTAATTTGGTGGTCTATCTGGGGTTATGAAGGGTAATATTATAGAGGCTTAGAGATGGGGCTCAAGAGTGATATGTTCTCCTAGAGAGATTAGGCGTACGATGAATGTAATGCATGATAACTAAGGTAGGAAATTATAATATCTACTTAGTAAAATATAGACATAGTTCTCCATTTACGATACAATGGTATTAGTACAAGGATGTAGTGATTTTGTTTCTTTTAGATTAAGAGTTTATGACCACCAGGAGAAAGAATTCAATTCCACAACTGGAATTACTGTGAATGAGTTGAAAAATAAAGTTCATCATTTGGAGAGCATGGAGAAAATTGTACTAGATATTAGAACATGATTACAATAGTAGATACATGGATTGATGGTGGTTATGAGTTAACTCAATTAGAGTATTCAGAACTAGATTGAGAGTTCTAGACAGAAGTAATTAAATATAAAAGTACAAAAAAAGATGAAAGTAGAGGTAGCGTATGATTGACAGAATGTAAAGATTAATGGAAGGAAGGATATGACATAAAAAATGCGAAAATATTCTAGGAATGAGTAATATCCATTAAAATTTAATTTTTTATATTTATAGGATAAGATCCATTATCCTAGATTTACATAGAAGATATATATTTCTCTTTACACCGATCTTGAGAAGTGAAGAAGGTCCCAATCACACAGTTGTATAGGGATGGATTAGTTCAATACTGAATGATTTTGTTAAAATATTATAGAATGAATCTAACCAAGTTACATCGGATGTAATAACAAATTTTTATATATAGAAGTTTTGTGAAAGAGGCCCTCTGATGTATCTGAAGGAGCGACAACAATTAGAAATTGTGGTTGTGTACGTTGAAGAAATTTAACGAGTCTCTTTACAGATTCTAGAAATGATAGAATGGTGGTATATGAGTCTTTTAATTTTGTGGAGGGGGGTGATGCATGAGATGGGGAACACAATCATGAAACATGAACCAGGGGCTATGTAATGATTGTTAACATTATCATGATGACTTGAAAGAGTCTTACAGGGGAAAGGGATTATTAGACAAACTCTTGTGCATTCATGATAGGGAGAAATAAGAGGTTTGGGAAGGGGGTGGAACACCAATACGATGGGAATTCTAACACATTCAGATATAAATGATAAGGATCAAAGAGGAGGGTTGGTTTCATGATGAAAGGGTTCATAAAACCAATCCAAAGAAGAGTTTTATGAGATAAAATCATAGGGGGTCTATTTTTTTCCAGGCAGTGATGTAAACCCGGACACGGATGTCTTAAAAAGGGATATAAACTCATTGTATGGGAGTTCATGGGCCCTAAATAAGTAAATTAATATGAATAATGGAATAATATAGGTCCAAGAGATATTTAATTGGAGTTAAAAGAGTTTGAAATTCTAGGAAAAATTGTTCTTGAATAATAATTAAACAAAACTGTCTTCCCGAAGACCATGATGATGAAAGGTAATATGGAAGCATTTAAAGTATTACTACAAGTGGATAGTTGTTCCGGTCATAATTATATATCTATGAAATTTTTAAAGTCACTTATAGTTCATATTATTAGTATCAAACAATTATATATCAAGATAGGGGATGGACATTTAGTAGAGTCTAATGAAATCTGTAAAACAATACAATTGATTTTTGGAGACAAAGATATTGATATAAAATATTTTATATTTGATATATATTGTCCATATTTGGTTGTTTACATATCCTGGCTAGAAACCTTGTGGAATGTTGGTACATATTGGAATAATATGACAATGGAGTTTTTTGGAAGGGTAAAGAAGTGTTATTATAGGGGTAAAACAATTTATTGATTTACGAGGAGATTTGAATGAATATGTGGGAAAAATAGTTTTTTGGTTTAATGAATTCAGTGGGAATGGGTGGGAAAAAATATTTTGAAAAAATGAATCAAAACTAGAAGATTCAAATGAAGGGAATATTACAGTAGTATATGGGTTATTTGAAGTACAATTGATATTAGCCATGAGTAGAAGAATAGATCACATAATTCATCATAAGGAGGAAAAAATCCAATAACTATTTCACCCTATAAATTGGACATACATATGAAAAATGAAATAAAAATATAGGTTTTGGGAATTTTAGAGAATGTGTTCACAATACATACTAACAACCCCCATTAAATCTCAATCATAATGGTTAAAAAAAGATGATGGATAAATGATGTGTGTAAAATACCATGATTTGAACAAATTAACAGTTCCTAGTCGGTATCTTATAATTATGATGACGAATTGAGGGTAGAGTTTCAGGTGGAAGAATATTTTTCTTTTATAGATCTGAAATTTGGTTTTTATTAGGTCATAATGAGGGGAGAATATGTGGGAAGACAACTTTTAGGACTCATTAAGGATATCATGAAAACATGGAAATTCCATTTGGATTGATGAGTTCTCAGAACACTTACCAAGAAATAATGAATATAGTATTCTGAAAACTATATTTGAAGGAAGTGTTGGTGTTTTTTGATGATATGTTAATTTATAGTTGTTTGTCGTATGATCATTAAAAGCAATTAAATTTGTGAAACATATTATGACAAACGAAAAACTATTTAAAAAAAGGGTTATTTTGGGAAGAGTTCTGTTGAATATTTTGGAAATATAATTTCTCTCACGGTAGTTTCTATTGATACCAAGAATGTAGTTGTAGTTCAATTTTGGAAAATACCAAGGAATTTTATAGAACGTAAGGGGATTTTTGGGATTGATAGGATACTAAAAATTAAATTATTCAAAATTTTGGGAATATAGCATGACCTTTGACCATGTTATTCAAGAAAAGAGCCTTATTGATGGATATATGAAGTTCAAATTTCATTTGCAGAATTAAATTTACATATGAAAATAGTCTTCATTATAGAGATGTTCAATTTTTATATGAAATTAGTCCTATAATGTGATTCATCATGGTGTGGAATATGTGCTATACTTTTTTAATAAAAATGAACCCTTGATTATTTTAGAATATAATTATATGAAACTTCTCTAGGAAATTCTGTTTATGAAATGGAGTTTATGGCATTGGTGATGTTTGTCAGCATTGGAAGCAATACCTACTGGGCCGACTATTTGAAGTCTATATAGATCAACAGTGTTTAAAACACCTACTCAATCAATTTGTTGTTTCAATGGACCATCAATGATGGAATGAATAATTATTGGGATATGATTTTGAGTTTTTATATTATCATGGTTTCCAAAATAGTGCTCTAAATTCCTTATCACGTATTGTAGATTTAAGGCATTATATGGTTATATAAGTATATCAACATTATTGGGAGGAATTCCAATTTATTTGATAGGAATTTCAATAATATTATCATCTAAGACCAATCATCTACACCTTAAATCATGGTACACCAACAAAACCATGGTATAATTATCAAAATAGTTTTCTTTTTTAACATAATAAATTGGGTTTTCCATAGTATTTTGTTTTTATTCCAAAATTCATGTATTACTAACACTCTTCACTGACTGAGGGACATTTGGGTATCTACAAACCTAATAGTTGCTTGCAATTGTATTATTTTGGTCCAACAAGACCAAACATGTATTTCGGTTCATATGATATTGTTTTGTTTTCTAGTAGAACAAATATGATATCCTGATGCCAACCGCATAATTCAATCTCATCAAATTCCATATTTGGATTGGGAGGAAGTATTTATGGATTTCATATCGAGTTTACCAAAGTCACAGGTATATGAAGTTGTGTTTGTTATGGTGGATTGATTAAGTAACTATTCCCATTAAATTCCATTAAAATTCCCATATAGCTGTGTTAGTGGATGATGTTTTCATGAAATAATTTTTCCATTACATGGTTTGCCTAGTGTAATTTTTAGTGACCACAACCCACTATTTATGTGTTTTTTTGAAAGGGATTTTTAAATTTCAAGGTATAGCTCTAAAAATCATCTCCTCCTTCCATCCAAAAATTGAAGGCCAAACCAAATTTATTAATCGTTGTTTGGAGGCCTATTTGTGGCAAATTACAATAGATCAACCCAAATAGGTGGTTACCTGGTTATCATGGCCCGATTATAGCTCAAACACTTCTTATCAAACTTCAATAAGAAATACCCCTTTTAGAATAGTCTATAGACATAATCCCCCACATATTATTCACTGTTTTATAGGGGAGGCAGTATTGAAGGGAGTGTTTAATGTAATAGTTGATTTTGATGAATCTATATGCCAACTGAAGGTTTATTTTCACCTGGAATAACTATATATGGCTATGAATGTGAATCAACACATTTATGTTGTCTTTATTTGGAGGGGTACAATGTATTGGTGATAGGAAAACAATGATTATCCAAGAGTTACATATCGAATTATTTAAAAAGAACTTTCGAATATTATGGGAATTTTCAAATAGTTGGGTAGGTTAGGGAGATAGCATATAAAATTTATTTTCCTGAGCATATTAAGGCTCATTCAGCCTTCCATGTTTCAATAATTGAAGGTGGAATTTAGAGAATTTCCTATTATGGAAACTATTATAATTAATTTGGTGGAAGATGATATTAAAAATACAACAGGTTTGTAAGAATTCATTCACAGTACTTCTCTATAATGGTTTATTTAGTGGCTTGGTTGTTCTATTGATTAAGAAATGTGGGAAAACGTAAGGATGTTTCATCTCCAATTTCAAGATTTTCACATTCAGTATAAGGTGGATTTTCATGGGGGAGATAATGATAGAGTAGGTAGGCAAGAAAACCAAGTTGGGAACTAACCACCTCTATTGTACACTTATCATTGAAAGGGGTACCCTTAGACTTATATTTGTCTTTTTGTTAGGATGTGATAACAACCCGAGGGTAGTTCAGTAATTATAGAATCAATTACATACTATTAGCTTGGAATAACTAAAAAGGGAGTGTTATGTTTCAGTGAGTGTGAGGGGTATATGTACAAAGGTGTAGGTCTAGCTATGGGTTACGAAGTGTAATATTCTAGAGGCCAAGAGCCGAGGATCTGGAGAGGGAAGTTATCTTAGAGAGATATGGTGTCTGTTGAGTTTAATAAAAGTGAATTGAGTTGTAAATTATTAAATCTAATTTGTACTCTATAACATATAGTTTTATAATCCTCAATATATGGAGGTTATGATAAATGAAATATATTTCATCATGGATGTGGTAGTTTTCACCTACACTCAGTTGATGAGATCATTTTTCCATGAATGGAACGAAAATGTGGAGAAGAGGTGGTAGTATTCTGCATTTATGCATGAACAGTGTTTTAGATTTCTGTTAGATGGAGAAGAGGTGAATAATGATTATTCCCTCGACATAATAAAATTTAAGTATACTAATTATGAAATTCCATAATGTTGAGGTGTTTATATGTGGATGAAAAATTAATCTTTAAATATTTTGTTTAAGATAATTACCTCATCCTTAGGAAGATTCCATTAGATCTCTCCTTAATACTTCTATGATTGGTTTTTGGGTTCAACCAGAACCTCTTGATAATGTATAAGGATGTTGGGAAGTGATTTTTTAGGTATTAGACATTATAATGAGGTAAAGTGTGTGATGTTGAGAGGAGATGATGTTCTCTTTTACAAGTGAGAGGATTGACACATTTGTATGTACTATTAAGATTAAAATAAGATGTAGACTTTTTCATCGGAAGTAGGCACCAAATGGACATAATTTATATGATAGTATATGTAAGGGTCAAAATTTACTCATAAAATCATATTTAGAAATGTTTTATTTGTATTTAAAGCCTTATCTCATAGTTTACCCCACATATTTATTTTAATTCTTAACATGATGACAAACATTTAACATGGTAACTAATCAATTGGAATAAAAATTAAATGGAAAATACTACACTATTTGATTTTTATTATTAAAAATATGGAAAAAAATTAAATTTTTTATTTTTAATGTGTATAAAAGCTACAATTAATATAAATAAGAAAAACACAATGAAAAATAGTTTTTAGAACAATGGAATTTTTAAATATAAAAATGATTTTACATATAAATCATGTACAATGTTGATTCCCTTGATATTTATTTGTTTATTAATAAAAAAAGGATGATATAAATTTAACACTAATTTATTACTAAATATAACAATGTAATTGAAAATTTTGAAAAATAATAAAAAATATATCTTTTTTTAAAATAAAACATCAATTAGGTTGTAAAATGTCAAAAATAGCTTTATAATTTAAATATAATGTGTTTATATATTATTAATGTCTTAATCATGATGGAATTTTTAGAAAATATTATTCACAACCAATCAAAAAAATCTACATATTTAAAAAAATTCCCAAAATTTATACATTATATTATTTTAATCTTCTAAACTAAACAATGATATAAATTTATCAAAATAAATTTCTATAATTTAGTAATTTTACTATTATATATAACAACTAATTATTTATATTATAATGATAAATTAATCTGGTGTCTATTAGGTAATATTTTAGGGATATTGTGTTTACCTTATATAGAAGAATATTGGGAATTATAAGTTTATATATCAATGTTATTAAGAAATTTTAAATATTGTTTTTTAATTATGAATATATGTACTCAAAATATTTAAATATATAATTTCAATGTAATTTAATGGATTTTCCTGAAATATTATAATTTTTTCCAATTTATTCTTTAAAACTGTGATTTTTTTTATAAATGAATGAGTTTTGATATGGTCATGATTGTGTAAGATTACCTTGTTTACATTTATTTTTAATCACCAATTATTTTGTAATGTTTTACAAAAATTATATATATCATCATATATAATGTTTAATGAATTTGGGAACCCTCCTTGGTATTTCTAGTCTTGTTTTGATTCTCCCTACATGCTTTCATGCCATGACATGTTTTATGATACATAAAGAGTAGTATTACATAAATGGACATTAATATAATATTTTCTAATAGGTTCCAAGTTCCGAATATGATATGATCACGAAATTAAATCTAAAATAACTCAAATATATTTTAATCAGCTATTTATTTATATTTAATCTTGTCTTTATAGGGTGGTTTATTCTTATCATGAAATCTAGCATGACATATTAATCAATGATCCAAACATAACCCTTAAAAGAGTTTCAAAAATGGATATGTTGTGGTTGGGATAACTAGGTAGATGTGAGTAAACCATTTCTAAAATATTCTTGTTTTCTTTAACCATGATTTCACCTAAGCTAATCATAATGTTTTCATGAAATAATTAAATAACAATTTAATATACATTAATATAACTTATAATGGTTTATTTAAACACCAAACTATAGTTATTGATTTATGAATCAATATCATAAATTTGGAAAGTTGATCTCCTTTTCTTTATAAATTAGTCACTACATTCGTTTTCAATCAACATTAATTTTATAAATTCAAGAAATTCAATGTTAAGGTTTTTAAAAATTAAAAACACTACTCTCAATAAAATTTGTCTCTATTTGGTTATGAATGACATTTAAATCCAAATTTAAAATTATTATTTCTCTAAAAATAGTTCGGTTTTATAGAGGATAATTTAAATATGGAGAGAATATTTTTAATGAAATTTATTTTAAAATAAATATTTTATATCAACTATCATACAATGTTTTACTCTCTATTATGGTTATATCAAGTTGTCTAGGGTTAGTACTAATTATATAATTAAAAGCATTCATGTGATTTATTATTTAAAATTATTGGTTTTCTAGGAAAGGAATTTATAAAAATCAAAACATTAGTTATACCATAATTTGCGTTTGTATGCATGAATATCATAGTATATGTATGTACTTAATCCATTTATGACATTGAACATCATAACATTGTACTATTGGAATGCACATGTTTTTTTCATTTATATATTCAAGATGAAACTATGCCGAGTTGATATGATAGTTGATGTAGTGTAGAAAACAATGTTAGTCATTAATGTTGGTGAGAAATATGATTATTACTTGATATGTTTTGAGAATTATAGAATGGGTATTCATGAATCTATTAATTTCATATAAATTATATGTTGGTAATAAATTTTCTAAAAAATAGTTTGAAGGAATGAAAAATTATTTACACCCCAGATTTCATAAGCCCGAATGATCACTTACATGGGTTAAAATCCTATATTTATCATACTTTTTATCCTCATTTTCTCATTTCCTAATAATTTCATTAGTATACATTTGACTAACCATGGAAAATGGTACACCCAGGATAGATATCTTGGACCAAAAATTTGATGTACCTACTACTTATTTATCTTATTAATCTACCTCATCTTTATGTGATGGGAATACCAACTCCATTTGATCCACAAGTATAGGATCCTACACCAATATTGAATAGAGAAAATTTACGACCTTACCGTAGGATTTTGGGAGCCCCACTCACCCACCGAGCACGTCTTCTTGGGGTTTTCACCCATAAAAATACATAGATTTCTCTATATGAGCCACATGATCAATATAATCAATGAAGATAATAAGTTGTATCAAATAACGTTTCACCTATGGTTTTTAAGGGAAGGCCACCATCAATATTTACATGAAAAAACATTTATAATTAATAGTACACATTACCAAATTTGAGTTGAAACTATAATATATACCTATGGTTGGAAGTGTATGGAATGTAATGCGGTAGACATGACATGTATCTCTAGATGGGAACTTTACTTTTACTTCCATAGGAACCCAATTTTTTCACATCAAGGGTACACGACATGTGGACTTGAACTCCACAGCATGTAAGAATAAAAAATCTATTGGTCATGTAATCATTGTAAACACATTTTATTCACCCAGGGGGTACATGATGTGTAATATAGGGATACACTAAATATGATATTTAACTCATCTGAATCCCTATCCACCACAACACCCATGATACAAGACATGTGTTCTTATAAACTACTTGTCGTTTAGTTTATATTACCCACCAGTCTCAATGTGTAGACCAAAATTCTCACTACAACCATAGCATATACCTCTAATATCAATGATACCTTTTCTAAATGTGGTAACCATATATATAATGTTTTAAAAAGTTGATTTATATCCACTAATCACTATAATCAAGAATTCTAATGAAATATGTATCATATAAATTCCAAAACATGGTAAAAACAAATAACATAAACATTTCATGATATACCACTTTACAGTTATCCTCTCCTGAAAAAGGTCTCTATATCTGATCATAATGACATAAAAATAGATCCATATTTGAACACTCTATCATATCAGTCTACATAATACCATATTTGGTAGTTATATTTCATTATTGATATAGAATAAAAGTGTTTCCATAGGATACAATAAAATATAATTGATGGAAAGAATGATATATACATACATTATTTTTGAAAACATAATATTTAATATGAACACATTAAGAGAAAATTATTAGTGATGAGTCAAAAAATATTCATTCTACACTTTTTATCCTTTGTTTTGAAAATCATAACACACTTTATTAATAATGATTTTTTAATAAAGTTATATATTTCCAAAGTTTTTAGAATGTTTTTTAGAAATATTTTTATTATAATGGATGGATAAATCAATCTAAACTATAGTAAATAGAATTTTCAAATTAAAGATCACTCTATTGGGAATAAAAATTGTAGTCCATCAGAATGAAAAATTCCAATACATCTGAATGACTGATTTTAGTCTGTTACTGTGAATGAATGTGGTCTACTGGTGTGCCTGATTTTAATTTATCAGTTCCCATTAGATTAATCTATCTGTTTGGAAGAGTTTATTTTATAGGTTTGGCTGAGTTTAATCTATAACTGTGACTATGTTTAATCCATTGGAGTGAATGATCTTAATCCATATGAGTGACTATGTTTAATCCATTAGAGTGAATGAGTTTAATTGATCAGAGAGATTGCATTTAATTCATCGAAGTGAAAAATTTTAGTAAATTTATGTAATATAGAATAGTCTTTCAGATTAATGAATTTCATTCTATCAAATTAACTAATTCCATTCTATTAGAATAAAAAAAGTATAATCCATCAACTTAAATTAGTATTGTACATCATACTAATAAATGTTTATAATTGCTTTGTCAGAGTCAATTCTATCAGATTGAATTATTTTATAGCATTATAATGATGCTATCAAAAATACATCGGATGAATATTTACCTCCCCAGATATCATACTAAATATCATCCTAATATTTTTCAATAGACTTCTAAAATCCCATAATTTGACCGTTAGAGGTGTGACTATAAATAAAGTTGAATTCATGGAGCCATGAGTTGATGCTTTTGCGAGTCAAACCATATGAGAGTTCACTCTGCTATTACATCTTGTTATTTTTTATTTGTAAATTTTTATAGAGTTTTAGTTATATGGAATTTGATTAAGGATTTTAAATTACATTGAGAATTTCCATTTGTATTTGATGAGTCTGCTATGGGTTTAGATCAATTTATTCCCGGGATAGGAAGACTTCTGTTTTTGATCAGGCTGATCGAGGGCTACCAAGTATATGAAGACAAAAGTGATTAAGATCATATTGATTGAGGGATTAATTTTTACGATATATAGACCATAAATATTGTTTAAAACTATGGATAACTTATGTAAATGTTATTTAATTCCATTACAGTGAATGTTAAAATGTAAATTTTATTAATTTTATAAATTTTTTGTTAGTTTTTATTTATCACTTTATAATGATTCATTTTACTTGCTTCTAAAATATTATTATATTCTAAAATTCATAAGTTTCACAATTTATATTTTAGTAACTCTACTAAACTATAATATATGTGATAATATGTGATTCTGATTAGTAAACTATAATCCTTAGATAACATGTTATTATATCTTAATGACAGAAGGTATAAATATTGTAACTCTTGAGAACATATATCCTATAAAATAAAAAAAAATTAACGGTAATGGTTACAAGTATCATATGAAAAAAATAAGAATTTTGACAACATTGTTATACTAACTGGAAATTATAAAATTCAAAAGAAGGATGTATATACATTTAATTATCAATAAAATATATAATATGAGTTTAATTACTGTGTGAGAAACACTTTTTATCATTATATGATGATAAATATTTGTAGTAAAATATCTTCTTGTGAAGATGAAAACAGTATTTGAAAAAAATGAAGAGAAGAGCTATGCTATGGTCAGATTATCATGCTTTTTATTTCATTGTTGATGAATCTATTGCGAAGATTCATCCATGATTTATGAAAATTGTGATATTTATATAGTATTTTGGTGAGAAGGATCTTAGTGATGATATTTTAGTGGAAAATATCATTGAAATTATTCCTAGAAAATGAGAGTAAAAAATAACAGCCTTGGATGATACAAGGAGGAAATTTTTTTATCTTGGATGATTTAATTGGATCTCTCACGTAGTATAGGTTAGAATAAATAGATATAGTGATAAAATGAAGAAATTGAATGGATGACCTAATTTTCCTACTGCTTAAAATTTTTATAATAAATTTCATTCATCTAATAATGATTCCAAATCTTCATATAAGAATAATTTTATAATTTTTTTAGATAGTAGTTATTTTGAAAAGTATGATAATTTGTTTGAAAATATTTATAAGAGGATGAATATGATTTTTAGAAAGAAATAACCTTTTATGAATTTGATGTTAACCAAGATTCATGATTAGATACAGTCGATGGAGGTATCCCATTAGGCCTTACAATTTATTTTATATAGATCTAGAAGTGGCGCTTATGGGTTATACCATATCTTATTGATACGAAATGAGAAGACATAGTGAGATTTTCATTGATGAACCATATAACATTTCTCTTATTTAGTGTCTTTGGGAGTCCAGGGAGAATGTCCCTTGTAATATTGTCCCACAACCACAAAGGTATAATATGTGGTTGCATGATTCCCATATGATGTTGTTTTTTAGGAGTTACCAGTCATAATACTAATTATATGTACACATAGTACATAATTTCGTTCTTCATACCATCCCACAATACATTTTCTCTTAAATACCCATAATTTTTGGTTCTATCAAGGTGTAAAGTGAAATTTGAGCTATGTGATTCATCTAGTAATTCATTCTTAGAACATGGTATGGATGGAACACATAACCTCTTACAAAACATTATCACTCCATCACTATAGATGAATTATATTATTTTCCCTTCGATCAATGATTTAATATTAATCTTTAGGTCATCATCACCATACTATAATTTCTATGTATATTTTGGTATGGATGGATTAAAATTTTAATGGAAAAATAATGATGACCCCCCTTACATAAAAATTAAAATATCAATACATACTATACTTATATATATATTGTCTTTTTCAATCCTCATCTTGGTTAGAACTCCATTTTTCCTCCTATACAGTGCAACAACCACTTAGATTTCCTTCCTCGGGTGACAGTGTGTCACGAAATCATAGTCCCTGAGAGAAAATATTCTTCTTACTCTTGTGGTATTTATATATGTATCATCTTTTTATATATTGGAGTTGAATCTATAATTTGAAAGGAATTATTATGAACACTAGATTAAGGTCATTTGTATCATTGTTCTGTTCATGGATTTTCAATTTCATTGATGCATATGAAATCACCCTATCATTCTATATAAGGAAACAAAAATTTATTCTCTTCAATGAATCACTATATAATATAAATTCTTTTTTCCAGATCGTAAAGTTAATAATAAAACATTATTAAATCTTATTTATATCTTTATAAAATTTCTCACATTCCCTTGACCATGTGAATTTTTCACCTTACATGTTAACATGTTTAATGGGATTGAAAATCTTGCAAAATCATGAAAAACCCACTTATAGTTACTTGCTAAACCCAGGAAACATCAGATCATAGTTATCACTATTATTATTGGCCATTGTTTGACTACTCATTTCCTTGAAGGGAAATATTTACCATAAAACTATTTTCTTCATAGGTCTCTAGAATTATTTTTAGATGACTCGCATGCTTTTAATATATCTTAGAGTATATAATGATATTTTCAATGAATACCACCATAAGGATGACATGATACACCTTGAACTCTCTAATAATCAATTGTATAAATGAATAGGTTCCCTTTTCAATCCAAAAGGCATTACCATATACCCATAAAGTCCATACCATATTTTAAATGTCATCTAAGATATTCCATCCCTTTTCAAACTTAGCATTGATAACTACAGAAAACATCAATATTTGAAAAATATTGGTATCCTGGAAGTTCATAAAATAATTCATCAATATGTGGTAATTGATTCCAATTATTTATAGTAATGAAGTTGATCTCCTTATAATTAACGTCTCCTTGAACCATACAAAATTTTCATGAATGAAATATGTGCTCCACAATGTAAAACAATTGTGTGTATAAATCTATAATCACACAAACCCTCTAGCTATTTCTCCAACTCCACCAACTCCGCTGATTCCATTTTATGTGCAGTTTTAGATGTAGGTCTTGGATCAATAATGATTTCATTGATGATCTCAACTTCCCACTCTGGGGGATGAACATGTTACTATTCTAGAAAAAAATCAATGAACATTTGTAGCATGTGTAAATCCTTTATTCCTAAGATATCTACATAAACCATAGATTTCACTTGATCATCAACTATTATTAGAATTTCATTAAGTAGATATATTTTCGAAGTATCTAGACGTGATTTAGATGATGAATAGTACCCTCTAAAGAGATTATATTCCACCTCACATTCACGAATTTTAATCAAATAGACTTAGAAATAAATTTCTTATTTATACATTGAAACACTATCTAAACCAAAGACCATATAAAATTCAACCATATATATAATAATCATTTTTTAAAAATGATTATTCACATGCACCATTATTGGAACTGTGAAAGACATCATTATTGAAATCAGATTACTGCTCAATGTCTAAATTTATAACTCCATTTAAGGTGATAGGGAAATATCTAACGTTTTTGGAAAACATTAAATATATAAGAGTGAAAAGATCTAGAATCAAATAAAAATTTTGATACCTTTGAGGCTACGATAAAAACACCAACAATTTCATTGTTATGATCCTCTACTTCAGCTATGGTAATTGAATATGCTTGGCCTTGATCCCTTGACATTTTCTAAGGATAATTTTTTGATGTTTGGGTTATTGGTTTCCATAATATCCATTCTCCTTATAGTTAAATAATTGATCATCACTATATTTTTCTTGACTTTTCATTTCCTTGCTTGATGAAACACCATACCCCATCTTCCCCTTTAACACATTGTTCTTCCCATGATGATCATTCAACCTCTTCTTCTCCTCAGTCCCATTGAATACATACACAGTAGAGAACCCCTTTTTTTATTAATAGAACTTGAGACTATATCATAATATGATGAAAAGGAATAAGATTCCATTCCCTTCAAAGGATCATATTTAACACATCAAAGAAAAAATCAATATTTCATTTTTGGTCTATGTATATAGTTCACAACATGCCTAATTAACATTATAATGTTATCCTCATACTCAAAAAAATACTTCAAATACTTTTGTCTATGATTGAGGAAATTTAATTCCCTTTCTGTTATTTTCTAAAAAGAAATGTATTTTTCCAAGAACAACTCCTTAGAAGTTTCCCTTTTCATATAGTTCATCTTATATTCTTATTTAGTGTCTGTAATTAGTGAGAACCATTAGTCTTCTTGTCCGTTTAATTGATAGAACTCCATGGTGAATTCTTCTTTTTATCCACTTCCCAAAGAGATAAAGATATTCTCTATAGAATATTTCCCTTGTTCGTCTACTAATGGATTTGTATTTCAACTAAATGTTGGAAGCTTTTGTCATACGAAGAGGTCCAACATTGTGACACCATGTTGTGGATCATTAGGTCACTCTGTATGGGGTATATTATTTGTCATTAACAAGGTCAACTATCCTAATATGGTTATGATATGATTATCCGAAAATCTAACTTCATTGATTTTTTTGGGGGGAATATCCATGATTTGGCTACGAGTATTGATAAAACTACCATTCCTAAAGTTAGTTACCATCTTTCTACAATGTTGTAAATATAATTTTCTAATGATACTGAATTTTAAAATAAAATTAAAATTATTTTTTCTAGAAAATTCCAAAGAAATATTTGGGTGGTTTTATATAGACCCTCTATTTTCATAAAGTTACATTACATGATATTTTCTTATTAAATAAAACATTAAACAAACACACTCCCAAATAATGTACTAGTCTAGTTCCTTTGGAAACATGGAAACATAAACACAGGTGCATAAATGAACTAAATTATCTCCCACTAGGCTCTTCTTGAATAACACCATTCTGAGTGACATAAAACATAATACATATCATCATAACCTGGGGAAGGAAACATAAAATGGGGTGATCTCAAATACCCAGTAAGGGTAAACAAGTGAGATAAGTAAGCATAATATAATACATAAGGGTATGAGACCATGATCATGAAAATATAATATCATACTCTACATATATAAGATTATATAAATTAATCATGGAATAATGATTGGTAGTTTATAAGACACAAATGATAGGGAAATTCATAACATAAACCATGAATGTTTAACATATGAATAAAACATGTAATTTTGGAAGACACATAAGAATATAATATGACTTTTATAGTATATAAGGAATCACTTACGTGACCATATAGGTAGTTCGGTTCACTCCCCATAACATTGTAGTAGCATGATTTCACTCCTCATACCATCTTGGTAGTCATGGATCACTGTCATGGACATCTTAGTAGTCAAGGTTCATTACCAAGACCATATTAGTCAATATCATGAGACAAAAATCTTTACCCAATGCATTGGCAGGATATGTAGGACCCACCCGTCTCATAATTAAATCATACATACATGTGCCACAAAATAATAAATTATCATATCATAACCCATGAAATAAAATAAGTATCATTAATTTATAGTCATATCATAACATCTATAAAAAGATACAAGTTTCATAATCATTTTATCAAAATAATAACCTATGAGAAGAATTGGGTTTCAAAAGAATATAACCCACTAAAGAGAAATGAGTTTCATAAGAATCATGCCATTGAAATATAATCCATTCATATAACAAATATGAATGGAAACACAGAATAATTTCACTAGAAAGGAATTAATAACAACAATTAATGTTATCTTAGATGGGAAATAATTTTGATAGATCTTTCAATTACATTTCTTGAGGAAAATATCCCATTTTCATTAAAAACAATTTTTAAAACATAAATCATTTTTGAAAACATTCTTCTTTTAAAATTGATTTGAAAAATTATAAAAGAATAATAAGAAATCATAATTTTTTAAAATACTTTATCCTTTAAAATGGAATTAAAATATCATTTGAAAACATTTGTGAAAACATTTTTTAAAAAATGATTTCTGAATGTAATACCCGAATGAAACAAAGGACTTTTTTATTGATTTTTTATAACTCCCACTTAATGGGATTATGGGGAACCCTTCAAAGGACCATATAATTAGAGATCACATGCCCTAAATATTCATACTATAACTACATGGAACTGGTCTTACCCAGCTACATCAACATAATGTTATCTCTCCACCTTTGCATGGCTTGTTCAGCAAGGCGTTTCACGCACGCATAGGGTGGTCCCAATTGAAATAAAATACCCCCACTTTTTGAAAAATCCACTTAAATTATTCTTTGGAGAATGGGATTTCTCTACATCCCCATCAGGAGTATACTCTTTGTAGAGTCTGTCTAGTCATTATGCACAATTTTCTGGTGGCCGGTAAGCCTCAAGATGGCCCTATGGCCTTGAGGGGTCCCTAAGGCCTTAAGGTGGACCGAAGGAATTGAGGTGGTCTGAAATCCATACTATCCCAAAGGCTTTGCGTGTCCCGAAGTCCATAAATAACCATATTCCAAAACATGTAGCCCGAAATCCCAAACATTTGAATAGTCTGTGCTACCACAGTACCAAATAGTACCTGCTACAGCACTGCTACCGTACTGCTATAGTATTTCTAGAGCACCCTATAATAATGTAACTAATACATGGATATATCTTGACTAATTATAGTATAAGTAAACTTATGTTTTTTATTTAGAAATGGATCATATGTTTTCATCAAATTAACCACAGACATAAACAATCTCAAAAATTAATGACATTGTTTCAATAAACTCTTATAGCATGGTAACGTGGGATAATATTCTAGATGTAAGAAACTTAAATTAAATGAAGCTTAAAATATCATTAAATTTAGTAATTTCATGATATAACATGTAAATAGATGTATATACACCATTAAAAGGTGTTTAGGTGCATCACAAAACATGAGTCTCAAAGAAGGAAAACTGAGACAAAACATATTTACTAATTTGGTAACTTTTGAAACATAGACCCCATGAAAGGAACGTCATAAAATTCATATTATAATCCCATAAATTTAATTATAAGACATAGAGAATGAAATCATTGGTGGTACATAAACCACTTAAAAGAAAAGAGTGGCGAACATATCATGTATCTTACAGAAATAAAGTGAGATGAAATCTCCTTACCTTGTGTCTTGATTCTCATCATACTCATTAAAACCGCCTATATAATTAATATAAATTTATTTTACATATTTGAAAGAACCATAATATTTTATATAATACCATATATTGTTTTATTACATCCCTATATTACCCTCTTTTTACACAACCTATGTTACGGTTGCACTTTGGATAATATTTTCTTTGTTCTTCACATGTTTCTTAATTTATTATTTCATTTGTACTTATAGTTATATCACGATTCAATAATGTAAACTATGATATAAATATAATTTATTTAATTTATATGTGTATTATAATAATCTATATAATATAGAAGTATAAAATGAAACACACTGTTTGTGGAGATGATAAGTCATACGTAGGTATGAACTTTGTTTCCATTTTTTTTGCAATACTGAAAGAATAAAAAAATTACATATATATATGTATATAATTATTAAATTAGATTTATGATATCATATATATAATATATATTCACAAAACCTATCCTTAATTCATTCCATATATTGTATAACCAAATCATATCGCTTTGAGGGGGTGGCAGTTTATAGTTCCTCAAATAAAATTATCATATTAACACAAAATAGAAAGTAAAGAAGATATGTTATATAAAAGTAATAACAAACATTAAATAAATAATAAATATAATATATATCATATATAAATAAATTTTCCATCATAATTTCTACCATGAGAGGAGGTCAAGGAAAAATTAATAATCATTATTTAGTGAGGCGGTAGTTATCCGTACACATAAACAATATATTCATTACCCATTGGATGGAGGTCTGTGTAGGATTTGTTTTAACCATTAGAATAAAATAATTACATTATATTTATGATACTATATTTTTATATAGTAATGTAATAAATTCATTGGTGGTGGTGAATAAATAATATAAAGGAAAAGACTTGAGAGAAAACGTTACCACTTAATCGGGTAACTCCTTTTGTATTGCACCAAAATGATTACATGGATAGATTTATTATGAATGAAAGGATTTTAGGAGGAGGGGAGGTATTTTGGAAATTATTTTGGTCAGTTATTGGTCAAACTCATGGGATTTTATATGTGTGGAGAGGAGGGATATGTGATGGGCTTTATACGGATGGAGGAGTGGCACTCTTGTAAATATTTGAAGGGAGAATTCCACCCATGATTTTCATTTTTCATGTGGATCCAGTAATGATAACATGATGAGAAAATGGATTATAGGGTCAAAATATGGCCATAAAATGTATTTTGGTCATGTTTATAGGTCATTTGGGGTCTTAAATTTATGATTTAGTCATTAGTTATGTGTTATATTACCTTAATCGATGTAATTAATTTTAATTACTTTCACTAATCAATTTGGTCAAAATTTAAGATGAACATATTATAAATTACAAATTATGATTATTCAAAATATGGAATCCATTTTTACAAGTTGAAATGATAAAATTAGAGGAAATTAATTAAAATTAATCCCAGAGTCGGGTCGATAATGTGGATTTTTAATGTAAAAATGACCAAAAGAATGTTATGTTTTATATGAAATATCATGGAGAAATTGGTTATAGTCACCTAAATTGGAGTAAATGATAAAAATATAATATAATTTTTATTTTAAACCAAATTAAAATATAATTTAACCTTATAAATAAATTATATGAAAAAATTGTTCTAAAAAAACTATTATTTTTCATTATTCATCCAAAAATTATGTTTCTCATAAAATTCCCACAAATTAACCAATAATATAAATTAAAAATTATATATTAAAAAATAAATTTTATTTTATCAAATTAAAATTTTAAATGTGCCGAAAATTAAATTTATTTTTTTCACAAAAGGACATGAAAATTAGTTTAATTGAAAAAATATTATTTTTAGACATATAATAAATTCACCACATATTTTATCTTTTGATGTCAATATGATAAATTTATATAAAACTATAATAAAAATATCGTTTGAAATTTGTTATTACTATTTATATTACTATGTTTAATGAATAGGTTAAAACTATATCATTTAAATAATTTGAACAATAAATTAATGTTTTGTAGAAACATATGTGTTACGTTTGACATATTCCAAGTAACTATTTTATGTAACATACTCCATTTAGATGTTCCATATAATGTATGTGAGGTTCATGCTATTTTAAAGGAATTACTAACTTATTGTATTTTAATACATAAATGAAAATTTAATTCATTTAAAAAAAATGTCCATAAAACCTGGGGTGTTACATTCAACCCCACTTAAAATGAATTTCAACTTCAAAATTAGTCCCTTAGGTAAAACCAAATGAGGATAATTTTACTTTATCATATCCTTATGTTCCCAGGTATCTTCCTCTAACTGGTGATTTCTCTACAAAACATTGACTAGATGTGTGGTCTTGTTTTGTAGAATTTCTTCGAATCGGTGTAGAATTTCAACTGGTTGTTCCTAGTATGAAATATCCTACTCCAGTGGTATAACCTATGAGTTTAGTACATGTGAAGGGTCATGTTTGTTCATACATAGGAGATAGACATGGAACATGTAAAGACCCATAAATTTCAAGGTAGTGTTTTTTATTATATTATTTTCAATATTACGAGTCCATAGTTTCTGAAGGTGCTTGATTCTGAGGCCCGATGTGCCTGGAATCAATTTCTAAAGTTTTGTTTTGGTTCGTTCAGTAAAGGTACTTGTAGTTTTTTCTATCTCTTGAACCGGTGCTCGGAATTGAAATCAGAGGGCACTGATGAACTCCCAGCATCGGTATTCGTTTAAGGGGACCTTTCCCCAAGTTGCGTTTGTTCGAGAGTAGAAGTTCTAATTTGTGGATTCGTAACAAATTAAAATAAAATTGTGGTGTTACAATAAGATTACAAAATATTATTTAATTTATTTAGTGGTGGTTATTTCCTAAAAGGAGAAGTTAGAGGTGGATACCACAACCACATAACCTCCCATGTGAGGATAATGTGTGGTGGGTCCCACACGAGAACCTAACCCCTCAACTCCCCCCTTAAACTCCCATGAAACCCCCCTTATTAACTCTTAAAACACTCCACCTCATCTCTTTGAATTTAAAAATTTTCACCGCCCTTCTCTCTTAATTATGCCGACCCATATAATTAATATATTAATTAATTAATTGGAACCTCTTATTTGAATAAATTTGAATTGCATAGAAATTATATTAAAATTGGGGTGCCTCATTAAAATATTTGACTTGGAAAATATTTAGGTGGGGGAAAACTCTGGAGAATTAGAAGAAAGGTGTTCCTCTCTCGATGAAGAACATCCTTCCTCAACTAAGAACATCTCCAAGGAAGAACGTGAATAACTTCTTCCCACGAAAGTTCCTCCACAGAGGCACCCCAACGTAAAGGAACTTATGCCTTCTTTGGATTCACTTCTCACATCATGAACACGACTCTTCCTCCAATGTTGACGGGATGACGCCGTTCTCTGTGACACCATCTTCCGTGATGCCCGACTACGGCGACCCTCATCT
This sequence comes from Viscum album, assembly GCA_963277665.1. Taxonomy (NCBI): domain Eukaryota; kingdom Viridiplantae; phylum Streptophyta; class Magnoliopsida; order Santalales; family Viscaceae; genus Viscum; species Viscum album. The sequence goes on along the minus strand of OY728151.1, from coordinate 2,026,570,381 downwards.
TCCGTGGCTCATCGACGTGGAACGTCAATTATTAGGTATGGGGTTTTATAATTTAAATTGAATAAATTATACCATCATTCAAGTTGAATTCAAGTGATCGTCTATGGCCAATTGTTTCTTCCTAACGCGTAGGGCGCAGGCCGAACGAACACGACCCGATGCCCATGCATTGTTTCTTGTTTTTTATTAGTGATGGAGACAGTGTTGGAAGTGGTGGAGGCGACTGATGTTGGAAATGATCGGGGGTGGCAATGGTGGTTGTGCGCCATGTCGAAGAGGACCGTGACACCTGGTGCCACCCGGAAGGGAGACCGCAGCCCACAACTGGGCCACTCGACCGAAGATGAACGGGCCAGCATTAGCCAGCTGGGCTGGAGAACTGAGACGCCCCTTTGGGGCCACGCTCCACAGGCCGCTTTGGTGGGAAAACCGGCCGGTAGGTGGCCACCAATTTGATGAAGGCCACATCACACGAATGTGCTGCATGGGAGAATATATGCCCTCCTGTTGGGGATGCTCGTGCCGGAGGAGACTGGCCGGCTATGGCCAGCTGGGCAGGAGGGGTGGCACCACTCGGCGTCGCCGTTTCATGAAACCCCCCCTTGCACCATTCGGCCAGCTGGCCGAGCCTTGGCCGGCAATGGGTCAAGCCGTGCCCCGCCGGGCTAGGCCGCGCACCACCGGGCCAGGCCAAACCCTCAGCCAGGTCGATCCCACCGAGCCAGGATGACCCGACCCACCAGCCCACCGGTCATGACGGGTCGGGCCTGTTCCGCTTAAATGCGAATAACTTCATTATTGTGTGTCTGATCGACGCGCAGTCTATGGAATTGGGACCCTTGCGATGATTTCGTCCTTTTTCAATACTCTAAGTGAGTTTTAGACAACTTTGGAAAACATCCCGGTTTGGAATGAGCGTAATTCCAACAGGGCCCCTGGAACGGAAAATCCAATAACATTCAGACCGGGCGTCCGATTGGCGCGCCGTCTATCGCCTTGGGTTCATTTTGATGATACGAAACATTGGGATACATCAAATCGGGATTTCATGATAGTTTATGTATCGACCCCCCTTTGATTGAGGAGTGGACCCTCCCGGAATCGAGCATGCTGTGTGTGGGAACCCTAGAGGTCGTTGTGACTGTATCGACTACTATACCATAATACTCTGTCGGTTTGATAGTGACGACTACTGTACTATAATCTCCATGGGTTTGATGGCGATGACTACTATTCTTATATCTTGTGTGGGTCCGATAGTTTTGACCTCTTTACATGGATCCTGTGTGGGTCCAACAGAGTAGGTGATCGTATATCCTGTGTGGGTCTGACAGCTTAGGAGGTCTTTAATTCTGGGTGGGTATAATAGCTTAGATGAATCAATGACTACGTATGATCATCTCAATCATTATACGAATGATGTATTGCGGTGTGAGCTGATTCTTGACTTTCAATAATTATCATCAATGTGATTGACTTTATTTCCTTTGTGTATGGGGTTGTGCTTGGGCTCGGAAGTTGGAGACGAACTGAGATTGATTACTAAGGTATATGTATTCACATATATCTATGTATAGATGGTTGATACTTATTATTTGTGCCTTTCTTCTGTGGCTTATCCTTCATGGATTCTGTGTGTCCGTCAGGGTCTCGGGGTCCCTAATGATTAAAATATACTTACCTCTCCATGGTCTATGGACGCACAACGTTGTGTTGGATGCAGACGACAGACACCACTGATCGCGGTAGAGACTTGTAGAGTTGGACAGTACTCCATGTTGGATGACTTGGAGAGATGTACACATAGCAGACGGACAGACTCGAGGTGTGGAGGAGATCATCTGTACCCACTCTTCAGGTGGGATTCCTAGAGGACAACTCAGTAGTGGCTATATTACTTTACTACAGTTGTAATATATTTTCAGTTCTACCATACTTTACAGTTGGGTTTGTATATTGGCCCATTACTTTTCAGCACTTAATTTTGTTTTCAGTTTTAATTAGTGCTTACTTCATGTTGTGTACTCTGTTGTGTTTGTTTACTTTTATAACGGCAATGCCTTCTCAGCTTAGGGATTTATGCCTTTGGTGCTAGTCGCCTGCCCCTGGCCTATGGAAGGCAAGCATGCGCTAGTCATAGCACTTGACCCGAGGACGGGTCGTGGGAAAACACATCGTGGACATGAGATAGGTTTGGAGGAATTTAGAAGTGATAGGTTATCCTCCTAATATGATAAAAAATATCAAAGGGACCGATATACATAGGGATTATTTTCCCAACTTTCCCAAATCTCGAAACCTTCTTCTAGGGAGAGATTTGTAGAAACACCTTTTCACCAACTTCAAATTATAGATTGTGTTGACGATTATCAGTATAACTTTTTTCCAAACTTTGAGCTTCCTTGAGATGTTGATGAATTTTACTAACCTTCTGGACCATTTTTTCAGTAATCTCAAGTACTAATAGCTTTCATTGTCTAACTTCATCTTAAAATATTGGAGCTCTACATTTCTTCCCCTAACATGATTTATATTGTTCTATCTGAATTCCTGGGAGAAATCTATTGTTGTAAGAAATCTCAACTTGAGGAAGTTGTTGATCCCAAAAAACTTTGAAATCTAGAGAACAAGATCTCAAAAAATCCACTAGGGTTTGAATTGTTCTTTCATATTGATCATCAATATGAGGAAGATAATATGTGATGAAACTCAATTCGGAATCAAATTCTTTCTAAATAAATCAACATAACATTGAGGTAATCCTTAGTTCTTGATATGATACAATAGTAGGTGATACTCCATGCAAGCATAAAACATTGTTATTTTATATCCTTGAATGATTATCTAAAGATATGTTTTCTGTGATGGCTATGCAGTGTGATGACTTAGTAAAGAGATCTAATGCCACCCATATAACATTAAACCCTTTAGAGGTTTTGGGTATTCTATCAGAAAAATCTATATCAATTTTCACCCATTTTCATTCTGGAATGGGTAATAGATGCAACAACCCCTTATAATTTTGTCTTTTATCAGTAACTTGTTGGCATACCATGAACAATGATACAAACACTGCGATATATCTCTTCATCCCATCCCACCATAAGTATTCTTTCATGTCCCTATACATATTCAATCTTACAGGATGAATAGAGAATAAGTAACTATTAGATTCATATAACAACTCATTCTTCAAATCTAGTATGGATGGAACACATACAGGGTTCCTGAACCTTATCATTCCATCCCGATCAAGGTTAAATTCAGGATCATTTATGAATTTATCTTTTATATCCTTATATTCCTTTTGTGCCTCCTTAATCATTACATGGAAAGAGGGTTGAACTTTAATTTGAGAAATATAATAAATTTCCTCTTCCTTCAATATTTATAGATCCGCCATTTGAAAATCCAAAAATATTGGACGTTTTGTGATCCTCATCTTATATAATCTAGCATGATCCTTCCGAATCAAAGCATCGACCGCCTTGTTTTCATTCCTAGGGTGCAAATTCATTGAGAATTCCTAATCCATTATCAACTCTAAACATATTCTCTAGAGCATGTTCAACTCATTCTATAGGAATATATATTTTAAACTTTTATGATCATTATATATATCAATATTTTCTCCATAAAGAAAATGCCTCTATATATTTAATGCAAAAATTACCACTTATAACTCCAAATCAGGTGTTAGTTAATTCTTCTCATGAATATTCAAATACCACGAGGAATAAGAAATAACAATGTAACTCTATATAAGAACAAATAAAAATCCATTCATTGATACTTCACTATAGATTATAAATGCTTCTCCACTAAAGGGTAATGTAACCACATGTTCACTGACTAACCTTCTCTTCAGTTCCTTGAAATTTTCCCCACACTCACATGTATAAAGGAACTTGACACCCTTCCAAGTTAACTATGTCATATGATTAAATAGTCATGAGAAATTATCCAAAAACTGTATATAATTTCCAACAAAAACAAGAAATCTACAGATCATAGTCTCTGTGATTTGGCTAGGCCAACATTTAATATCCTCATTATTTATGGATCTACTAGTATACCATCATTTGAGATTACAAGACCCAAAAATAAAACCTTTTGTAGCCAAAATTGACCATTTGTAAATTTTACATATAGATTCTCCTAATTTAAGGTCTTCAGTACAATTATCAAGTGATCTTCATGCTAATCCTTGATTTTTGATTAGTCAATAATATCATCTGTAAATACTACAAATAACTAATTGGGGTAATCATCAAAGATTCTTTTTATTAAATACATGAAGATAGAAGGGGACTTAGTAGTACTAAAAGTCATCACTATATATTCATAGTGTCAATACCTTATACAAAATGTCATCTTGGGTATATCCTATTTCTTGAACCTCAATTGATGATATCCATAATGAAGGTAAATCTTGGAAAAGTATTGATCTCCACATAATTGATCAAACAAGTCATCAATATGGGGGATATGATACTTATTCTTGATAAGGATCTTGTTCAAATACCGATAATCAATTTTTATCCACATTTTTCCTTTGTTATTTTCCACAAAAAGAATAGATTCACCCCATGGTGACATACATGGAAGAATGAATCCATTATCATGTTTTTCATGGAGTTTCTACTTCAATTCTTGAAACTCAATCAAATACATTCTATAAAGAGTATTTGAAATTGGTGGGGAACTAGGTATGCATTCTATTAAGAAGTCAACATTGTGTTTTGGTGGTAGGCTAGGAAACTCTTCTAGAAATACATCCTAAAAAACTAGAACAATAGGCATATCATCAATGCTGATTCTCTATCTAACCATTTGACATAAAAAACCTTTTTAATGGTAATTAACACCCATAAATTGGATGTGATCTCCATAGGATGTTCACACTTATCATCGTATAGATTGGTGATCACATGAGGGTTTGAAACATCAAAAGTCACTTCACTTCCTCGACAATTGCTATGGAATTTATGAAGAGAAATCAAATCCATTCATAATATGACATCACATTCAAACAAAAGAATAATGGTAAGATTTCCAGGAAGTACATTCCCACAATCTTCATACAGAGAGGAATCTTAGACTTGAGATGAAATAATTTTACCATTAGAGGCTTTCACTTATAATTCTATATCTAATTATTTTGGTGGAATCTTAACACCCTTATATAATTCATTAGATATGAAATAGTGGGTAGATATAGAATAAAATAAGACATCAAAAATTATACAATGGATGGTAATTTTACCTTTAATCATGTCATTATTGAACCCCTCATCAGAAAGAACGATTGTTTGATATTTCCCCTTGTCCCTTGGCATAAGAGGTTGCTAACATAAATAATTATCCCGAGCCCTTATGTTTGGCCTGTGGTTAGTATAATGACCATTCTCCTTACACATGTATCACTGAATAGTGGGAGGTGCATTTTGGCCCTTTTTCCCCATCCACAATGTATGTTAACTTCATCCCATCACATCGGAAATCAAATACCCGATGGACTTCCCTTACACACTTGAAACATTTTTATCACCCCTTAATGAAACTTCCTCCATTTTTATTCCCACATTTAGAGCATAAAGTGGAGATCTTATTCATTGATTTATGGTTTTTAGATATTTCTTTAAACATCATCTTCCTCTTCTTGTCAAAAACATGAGATTGATATGTAAATCAAACATCAATTTCCACCTACATTACACAATTCACAATCTCTTTTTAGCTATTGAAGTCTATTTTGGAAAACTCAATTATGAGACATGATTTTAATCCACTAAAGAACTGATCAACGTTACTTTTAGGTTGGATCAAAACTCCAGAATAACACCTCTAAAGTCTCATGAAATTATCATCATAGGTATCGAAAGACTCATCAACCATTTTCATTAAATTAAGGAAGACTTTCTATATCTTGTTGTGGGGAATCTGATAAAAGTACTTATCGAAAAATAATATCATAAACTCATCTCAATCCATGGATCCAATCTCATATTGCAGCCTCATATTCTTGATTAGAGTCCACCATTGTCCTGCATCTCATTCTAACTAATAGATACACATAATGAATTTATCATGCTCCAAACACTAGACAATATAGAAAATCATTTCAATAGTACTAATCCATTATTTATCAAATTGTGTATCAGAAGTCCCTCTAAAAGTATGTGGATGGTTACTCATGAAGGAATAAATATAATGTTGTTCCTGAATTTTCTCATTTATATTTCCACCATTATTGATAGCTTGAAAAAGCATTGTGAGCAAAATAATTATGTTTTTAATTCTATCTCCAAAAAAATTAGCTTCTCATGAGAAAAATTGTTGTATTTTTCAACTAAATCACCATTATTACAGTCTCGTCGGGTTCTACCCATTGACTAAAACATAAAATCATAGAGTATGAAATAATTATCATAGTGAGGAACCACATAATCATAAAAATTCACTTATATGGTGTCTTAATTTTGACACCATCCTTAATATATGACACCTTTTGTTTATCCTAGTTTTTTCATAGACTAACTCTATTTAAATACTTTATGATGCTTAATGAAGATTTTTTTTGATTTTCTAAAGAATATATCCCGAATGTGTCAAACTAGGTGTGCAGTAAAGCCCATTGTTGTGTACCAGATTACCGTGAGTCAGGCTTGGAACATCTTGTGACAGTTATTACCCCTAGGTACATATATTCGAAAGCCACATCCACATGTATTATACAAAAAGGTTTGTATTTGTTGGAATCAAATAAATTTATCCTTCACCAAGATTCCAAGAAATTTTACCATGCATTTTAGTATCCTTATACTTATTGTTAGAAATTACCTTAGGGTTCTCAATAATATTTTCACTTCCTAGCATAAAAATGATATCTAAAGATTTTATATGATACCAACTATAGTGACCCTAAATTTTCAAAAATTAAAATTACATAAAATTTGAGAAATACTTAAAACATTAAACAAACAAATGCACAATGATATTTATATTATATTTCCTTTGGAAACATGGAAACATAAACATTGCTACATAAATGAGATAAATTATCTCCGAATAGGTTATTCATTACCATCACCCTTCTTAAACACGTCAAAAATAATACATAACATCATAACATGGGGAAGGAAAAATAAAAAGGGCTGAAATAAAATTATTGGTATGGGTAAATAATTTAGTTATGTAAGTATAATTATGATCATAAGGGTATGAGTGAAACACCCCAAGATTTCATAGTATGTTATTTCTGGAAAGTAATTCAATAACTTGCACTACACGCAACACCGAGTTCAAGCACACCACGACCTACCAAACTAGTCATTCAAAAGAGGTTATGAACAATATAAATTGAGTTTTGATATTTAAATAACCCTTATAATTTTAGAATCCATATTATGAGCTTATTAGACATAATTTATGAACAAAATAATTTTTTTCAGATAAAAGAAGTATATATCCCAAAAGGCAATTTTATAACCTTTTAATGTAGGATTTTATTAAATCCAATATTTAATGAATTTAAATATTCAATTTGACAAAATAAAATTTATCTTTAATATTGGGACATAAGAATTTAGTTTCAATAAATTTTTGGTGTTTTTCTGATAACTTTAATATTTGGGTGAATAGTGAAAAATAATATAATTTAACTGAAAACAAATTTTTTAATAAAAATAATTTATAGTGTTCAATTATAGATTATAATTAATTGGAACTGTAATTAGATTTTATTTTTACCATTTCATCCAATTCTGGTTATTTTCTGTAATTTCACTTTGAAATTGGACATAAATAAGTGTCAGTCTTTTGATTGTAATTATTTCTTAAAAATACGTTTTTTGGTTTTGACAACAGGAATTAATTTTAAATTAATTTCTTCCACTTCTATGTTTTGAATTTTTAAAAATGGATACCGTTATTGTAATAAAGAGTTTCAATTTTATTAAATAGAAAACTATTATTTTTAGACAATTTGAATAATTATTTCGGTAAATATTTTATTTACCAGGGTTAAAGGATAAATCTCCTAAATAAGAGTAAAAAAATAATATTATAATAATATTAAATTACCCAAACACATGTCCAAAACCTATTAGATGATACATTTCTGACCAATGGCCTATTTGGGTTGATTTTGGGACCCCATGGAGCCACATGTAAGTGATAATGACACTTTATATGAATTAAGTTAGAGTAAATACAAAAATGACATAAGCATATATATTTTAGAAAAACAATTTTTTCATTGGGTTATACATGTTATATATTCGGTTATATATATTAATTAGAAAGCCAAAAATATTTCCTACATAAGGGTATATTATTTATAATTTTTATACATTTAATAATTAAATTTATTTATGACGCAATGATGATGCAATATTTTCTTTATTAATGAATGAATCAAATAAATGGTATTATAAATGTTAAAATAAATATAATTTTAACGTTTTTATTCCATACATGAATTTTATAGGTTAATATGAAATGTTATTATTGATTAAACTAATTTATTTTTAATTAATAATGTTTTTAGGACTTTAACAGAAATCAATTATAAAATAGTGTCCAAATTGACAAAAAGGAGTTCGTAAAACAAATATTATATTATTAATTGATATAATATTCCTAAAAATCTAAGGGTCACACAAATGACATACATAATGATCATTGTATAATTAATTATCCACTTGGTGTTATCTTGGATGTTAATTAGTATTTTTATTAACCATATAATATTAAAATACAAAGAGACATGGTAAGTGTCAAACTATTTATCTAAGAGTTAAATCTAAAAGATAAAGTAAATATAGTGACTCAAACCGGTCTAAAACCTATTAGTTGACTATTTTTTGACCCATACCCACCTTTAATTTAAATAATTTATTTTGGTGAAATTAGAAACCGAAAATAAATTTATTATAAAATAATATTTCAAGCATTTCCTAAGGTTCCCCTCACCCCACTTATAAAAGGGCACTCACCCTTCCCTATAATTCACACCATCAAAGTATTTTGGTTAACCCAAACCCAGCCCAAAAACCCTCTAAAAAATCCTAAAATTTTTCCTTGAGGCCTTAAATTAGTCATAAATCCATCCTATGGATCCCTTTTGATCAAATAAAAAGGAAGAACCCGAAGAATGGGTAATGATTTCACCACCCTATTTCATGTTATTTTCTTCTTCCACTTCTTCTTTCCTTGTTGATTCCATTATAAAATAATAAATACAGTATATTCTATATACTTTGATTTTATTACAAAAATTGTACAACCATATTCATTATTTTTTCCATCCTTTTAATTACATGTCACCATACTTGCGTACGTACGGCTTAACGTCTCCATGTTCTGGTGTAGTTATTATTCAATACATTATTATTTGGATAGGTATAATAATGATGTATAAATGATTTAAATACTAAATATAACTTGATAATGATTCTTTATATATGCTATACCATCCAATTATATAGTATTTTAATATCAAAAGAATGATAATGTCGCTCGTGCGTACGTACGGATTACCGTCTCCACGAACGCGATAAGATTCATTCCTCATCGTAAACATTCAAGACAAATTATCATTTGATTATTAAAAATAATGTTTAAGGACTTGATATCTTTCTGGATATGAATAATATACAACATATCGATAACAAACATGTCTTAGGTAACAAACCATATAAATGAAAATGATTAACTGAACAACCGAAACTACGATAATTATAAAATATTATTAATAGAGAAATATTAAAAGATCATATATGATATCATATTTATGTATATGATTATTTTATAATTTAATAACAATTATTTAACTATTATATAGGTGGTTAACCTACCCTCATCCAAGGAAAAATACAAGGTAATAGTTAATTTCACAATATCTTTATTATCCGAGGTTGTTTCTACATATGTATCTACAGGGACATATTTGTTATATTTATCCATGTTTCATGAAAGAGGTTTCTAAATGATTCTTTAAAAAATTACTAAAAAATTATTTTAAATGTATTAAATATTTATTCTTCTAAATCATTCTCATTAATTACCATGTTTTCAAAATAGTTTTTAAAGATTTATTTATATGGACATGAATGTTTTTAAAATGATGATGACTTTCATAAGTATCAAAGTGGTATGGCACACTTTGATTAAAAAATGTCTTTAATGTATTCCTTTCTAAATTATGATACTTTAAAATGTTTTCATGAATAATGGATATTTCTATTGAAGATTTTTACAAGTCATTTAATCTATGTCAACATCCTTTGATATATTTTAGACTTGTTTGATGTTGATTTATTATGATAAAAAACATCAACATTGTATTCAAGGATTTTTGATATGTTTGACTATGGATGTGTTATATTTAGAACATTTATGGTTTATGGAGAATGTATTTATATTATGTATGATATTTTTAATACTAATGTTTATGTTATGTTTAAACCATTTCATATTAGAATTCATTGGACTTAGTATGTGGCAGGTGGAGCCCGTATAGCTCCTCGATGCATCAGTAGGTCTAATGAGGCAAACTAGTGTCTGAGTACAAGGCCTGGACAAAATCGTATTTGTATTCATCGCACAAGGCCTAGACTATATGATTATGAATGTTTAGAATTATACATTCCATCATTATGAAAGTGGCTATTGATATTGCATGTGATTATTCAACTAGTAGAATATCCATGTGAGTAATTAAAAGGCATTATTATGATTGTATATTTTCCATATTTTGTTGAAGTTCATTTTTAAAATGAATTTGTTTTAGTTTTATACATTCACTTAATTTTTTATGCTTATTTATGAAATTTTCCTCTATATTTTTACCCTTACTGAGAATCTGAGCTCCCCACTTTTTATGTTTTATTTTTCAAAGGATGGAAAGAATAATATTATGACTGACCTATAGGGATAGTCTATGAGATCTCAGTATTGTATAGGGTAACAATTTTGATGTAGTTTTCCATTTATGATGTAATTTTAACCTTATTAATGTATCTATTATTTCCAGGTATTCTAAACTAATTGGTCTTTCGACACTTAATCTTATTCGATCATGAAAAAATTATGTACTAATGCACTAATTCGGGGTTACTAGGGCCAGGGCGTTACAGTTGGTATTGTATATAGTTTAGTACAATCCTTGGAATCTAGATTTAGATAAACAATGATTAGAGAAAATTACACTATGATATACATAGAGGATTAGTATAGAATAACTTCCTAGAATTTTGGTATTGTAGAGATTTTGTGAGTTTTCTAAGCAATACATCCCTGTCTGGGTACGAGCAGTTAGAGGCTGCTCCGGCACAGATATACCTAGGGTTAAAACCTGAATACGCAGCATTGAGCTAGACTAGAATGGGAACATGTGCATGATAAAGGTCCTTGATTCACTCTTGGTAATGACACTCCCAGGGGGTATGCATAGGATAATTATCATTTTCTTTAAAAACCATTATGAAGTTTTTAAGAGTGTATACATCCTCAAAAAATATTTTTATGATTATGGAATATATCAATAAATTGTACTATTTATGTTAGGTATTTTACAGGTTTGGATTATTCATTTCAATTCATAAACTGACTTAGTGTATGTCATAGTATAGAAATGGCACCCAGTAGAAGGAATGTGAACTCCACCAATACTTATGATCCAAAGAGTAAGAAGAATAATATCTTTTACGGTGTTAAGACAACATTTAGAAGGGAAATTGTCTCCCATGTATTATCATCATATGAATAAATAGTATCATGTGTTAATAAGATAAGTAAATAATTCTCTGAGTCCTATGGATTTGAAGGGAAGCAATAGAAGAAAAGGATAGAAGAGAGGTATATTGAAAAAGGGAAGAGGGAAAAGAATAATTTTCTTATATGTGTTAACTGTGGGAAGAAACACCCTGGAAAATTCTTGAAGGGAATGGGAGTTTGTTATAAGTCTATGGAAAAGGGACACCAAGTACGTTACTGCATCGGTAAGAAAAAGGTATCAATTGAACAATGCTTCATCTACAAGGAGTTGGGACACTACGTGAACCAATGCCCAAATCATCAGAGTATGCCCCAAATGTTTATATTAGATAATAATCTAGTAATGATACTATCATAGATGCGGAGGAATGATTAGAGGTCTTATGTTGTTATTATAGAATTATTTAATTTGAGTGTAATATCCGCAATATACTGGTTATATGAATTATGGAGACAAATAAGGATTCTAATGCATTACTATTTTATTGAGGATTTGAGATTATATGGTTATAAGAAAAGTGACATAATAGTAAGACAATTTTTTTTTATAATAAATGGTTGAAGGGTAGGTAATCCTTAATATGGTTCTGATAATGAGGTAGTGATTTTGGAATAAGAGATGGTTGGTTTGGATAAATTATATTGTATATTCATGATTCCTTGTAACTGATTAATATTTTTTTCTATCATTATTGGAATATTAAATTTTTTGGATATATGGAATATATAAAATATTATATAAAGGATAAGGGAGTCTGAATGTAATCAATAAGGTTTTATGAAAATTCAAGGTGTTACCATGTTTTAAAATAATACATGATGAATGTGTTCAACTATTATTATGAGGAAAAAATGATATTCATTGTGATTAACATCCTTTTAAATTTTGTAATGTTAGTTTGGATAGAATTATTGTGGATAAGTATAATGGTTGGAATGGATTAGGTTTGAAATATAATAGTATTGTTAAGGTTATTTTTGGATTTTTACATAAAGCAATACACACAGACTGTGTGACAATCCGTTGCATCAGACAAAGCTGTAGGAATTAAACTCCAAACTATAGTGTGATTGGGATTTACCACCTACCACTGGACTACGTGAAGTCCTTGGATTTTATAATCTAGTTTTTTTAAATAATCTTATTGGTGAATTATAAATTCATTATTTTTGAAACCCTATACAATTAGGATAAATAGATTTTTTTTTGAAATCTTTTGGAGTAAAATAGGAGTTTGTGGTTGGAATTAGATAAAGGATGAAACTCTACATGTCATGTATATATATATATATATATATTTCCTCTTAGTCTATGGGATATTAATTTGTAAACATTAGGGAAGGGATCTTAAATCAAAAAATGTTTTATCCTAATAACATATTTTTTGTTGAACAGACGGTATTTTAAATCAAAATAGATTGATGGATTTGAGGCCCTTAATTTTACATTTGTTAGTGATTGATGACCTCAATCACCCCTATAAATATTTATTTTTCCCTCCAATTATGTGTCACTAATTTCCACCAATGTTCTACTAATCGAGATCATAATTTGTTGGTGACCCTTTCATTTCCCTTTTCCTCTAATTAAGACTAAATTTTATTAACCCAACTTCTGATGTGGGTTTTCCCACAAAGGTATTTTCTATTTTAAACCTTCTATTTTCGAAGACCAATTTAAAATTGAGAGGACCCAATTTATTTACGGATGGAAGAATTTAACACCCCATGATTTCATAGTACGTTATTTCTTTAATGTAACTCAATCACTTACATTATAGGCAACACTGGGTTCAAGCGCACCACGACATACCAAACTAGCCATTCAAAAGTGGTTATGAATAGTATTTAGTGAATTTTTAACATTATATAATTATTATAATTTTATAATTCATATTTTGAGTTTTTTATACATAATGTAAGAACAAATTCATTTTTTTCAGATTAAAGAAGTATTTTTCAAAAAATGCAATTTTACAGCCATTTAATGTTGTATTTTTTTAATCCAATATTTGAAAATTTAATATATTAGAATTAAAAAAATAATATTTCTCTTTATAATCTGGACATAAGATTTTAGTTTCATTAAATTTTTGGTGTTTTTATGATAACTTTCATATTTGGGTGAATAGTGAAAAATACTATATTTTAACTGAAAACAACTTTTTTAATCAAAATAATTTATAGTGTTAAATTATAAATATTAATGGTTTGGAAGTTTAATTAGATTATATTTTTACCATTTAATCCAATGATGGTAATTTTATGTAATTTCACATTGAAATTGGACATAAACATGTGTCAATCTTTTGATAGTTATTATTTCTTAAAAATACGCATTGGTTTTTACAATGGGAATTAATTTTAAATTAATTTTTGGAACATTTTTGTTTTCAATTTGAAAAATTGATTCCCATATTTGTAATTAGGATGTCCAAATTGTGTAAATAGGTAACTTTTATTTATAGACATTTTGAATAATTACTTCGGTAAATAATTTACATACCATGGTCAAAGGGTAAATCCTGTAAATAATAGTAAAAAAATAACATTATAATAATATTAAATTAAACTAACACATGTCCAAACCCTATTGTATGATACATTTCTAGCCATGGTCATCTATAGGTAGATTTGGTGACCCCATGGCGCAACTTTTTCGTGATAATGACACTTTATATTAATTTAGTTACAGTAAATACCAAAATGACATAAACACATATCTTTTAGTAAAACAATTTTTACAGAGGGATATACATGTTATATCATAGACTATAAATATTCATTAGATAGAATAAAATATTCCCAACATAATTGTATTTTATTTATAATTTTTAGATATTTAAAAATTAATGTTATTTATGACACAATGATGATGCAATATTTTCCTTATTAATGAAAGAATCAAATAAATGGTATTATAAATGTTTAAATAAATATAATTTGAAAGGTTTGATTCCATAAAAAAAATATAGGATAATATGGAATGTTAGTATTGATTAAATGAATTTATTTAGAATTAATAATGTTTTTAAGACATTTAAAAAAATAAATTATTAAATAATGTCAAAATTATCATAGAAGATTTTTTAAAACAAATATTATATTATTAATTGATATAATATTCCTAAAAATATAATGTTTGTCCAAATGACATATATGACGATATGAGTATAATTAATTAACCACTTGGGGTTCTTTTATAAGTTTATAGTATATTTATTAACCATAAAATATAAAAATACAAAGAGACATGGTAAATGTCAGACTATTTGACTAATAGTTAAATCTAAATGATAAAGTTAATATAGTGAACCAAACATGTCTAAAACTTATCAGTTGAGTGGTTTTCGACCTATCCCCACCTTATCCTTTAAATAATTTATTTTTGAGCCATTATAAAGAGAAAATTATTTTATTATAAAATAATATTTCTAGCTTTTCCTAAGGTACCCCTCTCCCCTCTTATAAAAAGAAACTCCCAATTCTCAATAATTCACACCTTCAAACCCATTTTTCGTGGCAAAAACCTTCCCAAATAACCTCTAAACTATACTACATTCATCATAGAGTCCTTCCTTTAGTCAGAAATCCAATCTATGTAGCCCTTTTGATCAAATCAAGTGGAAGAACCCGAAGAAGAGGTAATGATTTCACCACCCTCTTTCAAGTTCCATTCTTCATCCACTTCTTCTTTCCTTGTTCATTCCATTCTAAAATAATAACTCAAGTATCTTCTATATAATTTGATGTTATTATAAATATGGTATAACCATATTCATTAATCTATCCATATTTTTAATTACTTGTCACCATACGTGGGTACTTAAGGCTTACTGTCTCCACGTTGTGGTGTAGTTGTTATTCAATACATTATTATTTTAATGGGCATAATAATGATGTATAATTGATATAATTGATAAATAAAACATGATAAAAATTATATATATTTGTTATATCATCCAATTATTTAAGATTTTAATATCAAAAGAATGATAGTGTCGCTCGTGCATATGTATGGATTACTATCTCCACGAACGCGATGAGATTCATTCCCCATCGTATCCATTCAAGACTAATTTTAATTTTATGTTTCAAAAAAAAAATTTAGGACTTGATATCATTCTGGATATGAATAATATAAAAAATATCCATTATAAACATTGCTTATTTAACAAAACATGTAAAATAAAATGAGTAAGTGAACACCCAAAACGACAATAATACAAAAATATTATTAACCAGGAAATATTAGAAGATCATATCTGATATCATATTTATGTATATGAATCTTCTATAATTTAATAACAATGATTAAAAAATTATAAAAGAGGGTTAAATTACCCTCATCCAAGGAAAATTACAAGGTAAGGGTTAATTTCACATTCTCATTATTATCCAGGATTGATTCTACGTATGTATCTACTGGGACATATTTATTATCCATGTCCATGTTTCATGAAAGAGTATTCAAAAGGATTCATTTAAAGGACTTTTTTACTAAAACATTATTTTAAATGTATTAAATATTTATTCTTTTAAATCATTCTCATTAAATTCCATGTTTTCATAATAGTATTTAAGGATTTATTTATATGGGAATGAATATTTTTAAAATGATAATTACTTTCAAATGTTTCAAAGTGGTATGGGACACTTTAATCAAAAATGTCTTTAAATATATTCCTTTATAAATTGTGTTACTTTTAAATGCTTTCATGAAAAGGGATATTTGTCTCAAAGAGTTTTACAAGTCATTTTCATTAATGTCAATATCCTTTGATTGATTTTAAACTTTTCTGAAGTTGATTTATTATGATACAATACTTCCATATTGTATTGAAGGATTTGTGAAAAGTTTGACTTTGGATGTGCTATTTTTATACCTTTCGTGGTTTATGGAGAAAGTATTGACATATCGTATGATAGTTTTATTACTAATGTTTATGTTATATTTAAACCCTTTCATATGGGAATTCATTGGACTTAGTATGTGACTGGTGGAGCCCACTATAGCTCATCGATGCATCTGAAGGTCTCATGAGACAAACTAGTGTATTGGCACAAGGCCTTCACAAAATATTATTTGTTGTCTTGGCACAAGGCCTTGACTATGTGGTTATGAAGTTTTGGAATTATGAATTCCATCATTATGAAAGTGGCTATTGATATTGAATGTGATTATTCGACTAGTATAATATCCACATGAGTAAGTAAATGGAATTATTCTGATTGTATATTTTCCATATTATTCTGAAGTTCAAGTTTAAATGGTCTTTGTTTTAGTTTTATACATTTCCTTAACTGTTTATTCTTGTTTATGAATGTTTCTGCTGTATTACTATCCTTTCTGAGAATCTGAGCTCACCCCTTTCTATGTTTTATTTTTCCCAGGATGCGATTAATTATATTATGACTGACCTACATGGATAGTCTATGGGATCTTATTATTGTCTATGGAATAAATTTTGTTGTAGTTACCCATTTATTATGTAATTTAAACCTTATGAATGTATATAGTATTTCCCAGGATACTAAAATAATTGGTCTTTCGAGACATGATCATTTGTGATCATGCCAATGTTACGTAATAATGCACCGACTCTGGGTAACTAGGGTCAGGCCATTACAATGAGAACATGACCATGAAAAAAGAATATCATACCCTACATATCAAAGATCATATACATGAATCATGTAATAAATCGTAGTAGTTCATAAATTTCCGACAATTATGTGATTATAGTCCCGACTATGGGATTATTTTTAAATAAATTTCTGACACTTATGTGATTATAATTTGGAAAAATGGATTCCAAATTTTTTAACACAATAATTTATATTTTATATTACCAAAAAATTAGTTTATTATAAATATATTAGTGAATGTAATTAAAATTAATTACATCGATTAAGCTAAAATTAAGCTTAACTAAGGAATAAACAGTATATTTAAGACCTTAAATGTCTTATAAACTAATTCAAGCCCCATTTTATCTACATTATTCATCAAATAAAACTTCCATTATTGATTATGGTTTGTTATTTATGAATTTGTAAACAAAAAAATAGGGGTACACCGACAATGTTTTCAAAATTGATAACTTTTTCCATTCCTTTACCTATAAAAGGATACCCCCCCCTCTTATTCACAACTATAAAAAACATATATTAGGCCATGATATTCAAAATAAACTTCCCAAAATCCCTACATTCATCATTTAAGCCACCTTTTTGGAATAAAGTATTCCTAGCATGCCTTTTGGCACAATCTATAAGGGGTTTCCCTCTAACAAGGTAACACCATCTCTCAAGCTCCTTTCTATTATTTTATTCATCCACCCCATCCACTCTCTGTATTCCATGATTGTATAAAAAACTGTATCTCTAATATACTAGAATGTTTTTATCCTAAGGGTTCAACCTACACTTATACACACCTCTATCTAATGGGTAATGAATATACTGTTTATGTGTATGGAGAACTACCACATCACTAAATGGTGATTGTTCATTTTTCCTTTACGGACTATAATGGTGGAAATTATGATAGAAAATTTTCTTATATATTTTATATATTATATTTATTATGAATTTAATCTTCTATATTACATTTAAAAAAAATATTTTTTACTTTCCATTTTGTGTAAATATGATAATTTCGATTGAGGAAGTGTGGACTATCACCCCCTCAATGTGACGTGATTCATTCACAAAATACATGGAATGTATTAAAGATGTCTTTAGTGAAATTATATGATATAGCATGTCTGATTTTAATTTACAGACTAACCATTTTCTTGTTTTTGGTGTGATTCTTTAATTTCTTTATGTACAATATGTTTTATAAACTCTGTCGATAATTTTAATTATTGCATTTATTTTAAGATGTAGGGATTAATACTAGGGATTATGTTATTGTATTTTAATTCTTATGTGTTGGTGGATCTCATTTCTGTCATGCATGACATGAGTTTTAGGATGGTGGTTTCATCTATATTCTATATTTTATGAACTATATTACTCTCATTTTGTAAATTGTTTTATAAATGAATTGTCATTATTGAATTGTGTGTGTGGAAAAGCCTTTTGAGAAAATGTGGGTTTTCCATTTTTGTTAAAATAAAAATGTAATTTCAAAGAATTGTGACATGGATTTATGAAATGGTTTTCAAAAAATGGTATTGATTAAATGGTTTTGAAAATGTAGCGCATGGGAAACCTTTGGTACTTAGGTGGAAGGTATATTAATAGACATATCCCATTAAAAATTCATGAGGGCTCACTCATTGGGTGTTCCTATTTACCCAAGGAATATTTTTCTTTGGACTTGTTAGAACTATTGGGAGGTTCACTTATTGGGGTGTCCTATGCTCTCTATATTTGGTGCATATATCTAGGGAGTTGATGCAAATTTTCTATGTTTGGGTATGAGTGTTCTAGATAGACTGACATGTTGTGATCCTTTTTATGATGTTACCCATGCTTTGGTTATTAATATTTAGAATTTGATATGTTACCAAATGAATGCTTTGAATTTTATGATATATGTGATATCCTTTGAAACTATTTTACCATGCTTTTATGGAATTGTGGAAAAAGGGGAATTTTTTTCCATATTTTTGTTTTAAAAAACAGTTTAACTGACAATCATGCATTTTTTATTTAAATTTTTTATCATTAATATTATTGTACAAAGAATTGACAAGTAACACCTAGGTGGGATCCTACTAAGGATGTTTATATCACACCATGTGCACCAATTTAGTGGTGTTCAGAGCTTGTAATATTTTTCAATATAGGAAATGGAAAGGCACCATAGTGAGGAGGTGAGGTTACTATCATATATTTCATGGTAGCTGGTTGTGAGATGATGGGAGTTTTCATTAATTATCACATGGGGTAGTTTTTTTTGTTTTTGTTTTCTTTTGTTAGTTGGACTTGTACCTTGGAGACTTTTTAGCTAATTTTGAGTTGTGTCACTTCTTCTATTTCCTTTTTTATATGACATATATTTATTATTTTACTCTTTCACTTTTTCTTCCTATTGTGTATATATATATGTAATGTTTTCTACTTTAGGTTGGGTAAAATCATTCCTTCTAGTTTTTGTTGATTCATGGGTTCTAGTTTCCAGCATGTGGAGATTCAGAACCCCTTTTGGGTATGTGATGTTTTTGGTCAAGTACCAGTTTGTGTGGGAATCTAGTTCAGGTTCATCACAGTTTGGTATCATAATGGGTTTTGATCGATTTTGGGATGTTTGTGGATTAAAGCTAGGATTTTAAAGAGATGATAGGTAGGTTATAGTGAATGAATTGATAGGTATTTTCATGATAAGACTCAAGATACTAAGGGATGGTGGGATGTGTGTCTTCTATTTTGGGTTCTTGATAATAAGATTAGTTTTTTAATTATCATTTCTTGTTTTATCTATGATTACCCTAGGATTTTACCATTTCAAATTTTTTGGTGCGCATAGGTATACCTCTGAGACATCTTTGATGGGTTATTTTGGAGGGTGAAATAGATTCTATTCAATGTAATTTTCCTTTAGATAACAATCTTATCAAGGCTATCATTTAGTCAATTCGTACTATAGAAAAGATGTACTACAAGTACAGAACACAATAATTGAGGTGCATCTAGAAGTTTATAGAGAAAGGGATCGATCACAATGTTTTTTCATGATAATACACCATCCTTTAAGGGTACTAGTGAGCCCTATGAGGTAGAGAGATGGATGTGAATTATTGACTAGATATTTGACTTCTAGGATACACTTGATAATATCATGGTAATTTATTTGATGCCTAGACTCAACCATCCCAAAATTCGATTGTGTAATTACATGGTAGAGGCAGATAGAAATATATGCAAGAATTTTATTTGTTTCAAGACCCACTTCTTTCTATTTTTTTCAAGAGTAACTAATTATTTATAATCCTCTAAAGCTTATATCCTTATATTAGGGAGAGATTTCAGTGTTGGGGTACGCCAATCGATTTATAGAGAAGATTCATTTTACATCAAAGTTAGTAAAGAATTATCAATTAATGGTTTAAAGTACCTACTAGGTTCTCAAACAGAAATCATATCATATGTATTTGTGCTTAATCATTATACCTATACAAATATGGTAGAAAAATGTATGATAATAAATAAGAATATTGAAGGAACGGTTGGATATTCTCCCCTTCACTTCCACCCAATGGAATCATTAGTGGAATGTAGGGGTGGGAGTGGAAGTGATATGACCTTCACATGAGTGGTGGGTGGTGGTTCTCAATAGTTGATGTTCTCTACACCTTTAGATGCAACCAGTACTGTTCCCCTAAATTGGAATCGATATATAATGGTTGGGCACACCCGGAATTCTTTTTCCACACCTATGAACATGTTTCATAGTTTTGGGTGTTATGTCCATCTATAAAGTTTCTTTTAGTATATGTTTATGCCTCATTATTCTTAAGGATCGTTGAGTACCATGGTTACTACAACAAACTCAGATACTTCAATGTCTACAAAGATTCAGTCATTGGTCTTGAAAGTGAATCACATTCCCATTGTGGATGCGTTTCTAAAATACGTATATGTGGGTCTGGTGATATTTAGATGTTAAATATTTATTCCATATTCATTATCAATTAATTTATTTGATATAGGTTCATCAATCCCATTTATATTTTACAATTTTTTTATATTCTAAAACTTAAATTGGAACTCTTATCCTTTGTTATGGAGTTTGTGACACATCTTGTAAAGAGGAAAGATAATGGGTTTCAATGTATATATTATTCATTTGCGATATCTGATGTAGAGTTATTCTTGGATTTCATCATTCTTGATCTGGATCAAATTATGTCCTCTTTTTGATGGATTTTCTTGTCAATTATCATTATAAGGATGGTTATTATTCTTGGAATGTATCATTTTTTATGGTTGATGGGATATCAGGGGTGTTTTAGGGGGAGTGTTATATGAGGTATGGCCATACAAGACCTACCATAATAGAGCTATAGTGTTTATTGTTTGTTGTAGCAGTTGATCCAGATGAAGTTTCATTTTTGGGTAAACATCCCTTAGTTATCAAGGATTTTATAGAATTATATCTAGATAATTTGTCCAATCATCCTCCAGAAAAGTTGATAGAGTTTATGATTGATCAGGTGCCAGATACGTAGCTTATCACAATACCCTATTATCATATGTTACCCATGGAGCTGAAATAATTCATGATTCAATCGAATGATCTAATGGAAAAAGGTTCATTTTCCACGGTGTTTCTCCTTGGGAAGCCTATATTCTCTTTTCTAAGAAGACATATGGTTCACTCTAATTATGTTTAGACTAACATTAGTGGAACTAGGTGATGGTTATGATAAATATCATTTTCCCCATGTGTATGATTTTTTTGACCAGTTATGGGGGGAATGGGGTTTTTATAGATGTATATTCATTCAAGTTATAATAAACTAAGTGTTCATGAGTCTGATATACTGAAGAAATATTTTAGGAGTAGGTTTTTTCATTTTTAATATCTTATAATGTCATTTGTTCTAACAAATGCTCATTAATTTTTTATGTCTTTGATGAATTAGATATTCTATGATTTTCCCGACACGTCTGTAGTAGTGTCTATGGAGGATATTTTTGTTTATTTGAGATATGGGCATGAGCACGAGTACCATTAAATTTTAGTTCTATAAATCTTGATAAGTCACCATTTTTATGGAATGCTATATAATGTAGTTTCTGGATACAAGAAGTGAAGTTATTAGGTAATCTGATTTATAATCACATATTATCAGTTGATCGTGAGAAGGTGATGTTGTTTGGATACTGCTGACGGCACATCATGAGTTTATTGAAGTTGGCTTCACCATTTACTACTCTCATCAGGAAAGGGGGGAAATTCTTATGGGGTGAAAAGTGGAAAAAAAATTTGGTGAGTTAAAATTACTTCTAACATCTTCTCTTGTTTTGATTTTACCAGACCCCAGTAAAGGGTATATTGAATTTTTTGATTCTTCTGGTGTATTACTTGTTTGTGTTCTAATGGGGTATGATCATGAAGTGGATTATGGATCTCACCAGCTTCAACGAAATGAGAAGAATTACCCCCACTCATGATTCAGTGTTTTTCATGATTATTCACACGTTTAAATGTTGACAAAACTACCTTTTTAGGGAGAGGTTCATCGTATTTTCGAAATATTATAGTCTAATATATATTTTTTCTTACAAATAATTGAATATCATACATAGGTGGCTGATGAAATAAATTCATATGTTTCACTTAAACATCCCCTACACCTCGAGGAAGGGGAATGTAATTGCAGATTCTCTTAGTTTTAATGTACTATCATAGGCTATTCTATAATTGACATAAATGTGGAAGCATATGGGGATCTTTTCTTAGTTTTACATGGATTCTCAAGATGATGTTTTAGTGATGGTTCTAACCAGTGTTCATGTAACACCCAAATGTTTTTATTAAATATTTTATTTAAATAAATTTTATTATTCAATAGCTTTATTTTAACTCAATCAAGTGTCTAAAATAACTGCGAGATACCCTTACTATAAAATTACCACTATATACTAGCTGTTATGGTAGCGAGAATAATTATAACAAACTTATGAAAATTCATTGTGAATTCATTGGCTATCAATTATTTATTAAAAATATTAATAGATATTTTCATTTTTTTTGAATTAGTTTTGGTAATGAAATTAATGAGATATATATATGTGTTATATACTTGGTAAAATATTTTTTATATTCATCCATTGGATATTTTAGTCATATGGTATGAATAAAACCCAATTTGATGTATAAAAACCTTTTTTTAAAAGAATAATTATACACTTTGAATGGTGAAACATTTTTAAATTAAGATTTTGAAACATTAGTAATTTTTATATGACAACTCATGAATGTTATTTTTAAGTGAGATAAACTAATTTAATTTGGATTAATTTCAGTTATTTTTCTGATAATTTTCAAATTTTGATTAATAGTAAAAATATGCTAAATTTTAATTGAAAATAACTTTTTATCATTGAAATAATTTTTATGGTTAAATTATATTATTTAATGGTGTCATAGTATAAATATAATATATTTTTACCATTTAATATAATGTAGGTTATTGGAATTAATTTTACATAAAATTCAAAAGAGAAAAATTTTGAATCTTTTGCAATATTTTACCTTTTAAACACGGTTTCCTCATTTGAAAAATGGGATTAATTTTGAAAGAACAACTGAAACTATTGTGCATTTAATTTTGAAAAAATTATTCCACATTTAGAATTATTTGGTCCAAATTATGTACATAATGTTTTTGGGCAATTTGAATAGTTATTTCGGTAAGTTTTATTAACACGGTAAAAGGGTATATCATGTAATTAAGTGTAAAAAAAATATAATAAAATTACCATAACAATTTTATTAAAATAATTATATTATTATTATTTTTCTTAAAACAAAATTTGGTCGAAAATGTATCCATTGGAAACCACTTGGATGGGATTAGGATATTTATTTTATTTTATTTAATCAAAAGTGAAATATGTCTCAATTAAAATTTAATAATTAAATTATTTTTAATATAAGGTTACACATAAGATAAATTCAAATACAAAAAATTATTTGAAAGCTAAAATATTTTTCTTTATCATTAAAATTTATTTATAATATTGAGGAAATAAATAACTACATTAAATACTTAGACTTGGATGATGAAAAAATTAATTAATTGATGGTAATTAAATAAATCAATTTTTATTAAAATATTAATAACAATAAAAAGGAAAAAAAAATTATCAAATCACATTTTTAGAGTATATATTGACCATAAGTATCCAAATGTAGTTTTATTGACCATTTTGAGGATTATGGAAGAGATTATGACACTAATATTATTTTATTTAAGAGGACATTAAATTGTTACAATCATGTTTTAATATTGTATAACATTTTTAAGGTAGGGTTTTTCAGAATATAAATTCATCTAAAAGTATTCTTATAAAATATAATGGAATTCTCTTAATAATAAATTTTTTTAAAATTTTATTCAAGAAATAATTATATTAAATAATTACAAAAAATTGAGGTAGAAATAATTTTATTAATGAAGAGATAATATAAATGTTATTTAATATATTTTAATTAATATAATTTGGGATAATTACAATTTAAAATGATTTTTTAGATTACCTCGATCCCTTAGTGATATTATAAAATATTTTGATCTAGTTTCATTGCTTATTTTAATATTTTCAAGAAATATATGAAATAAATTGTGTCAAAATTGACACTGTTGATATTTTGTCAAAATATGATTTTCTTAAATTATATAAATATCCTAAAACATTTTTAAAAATATTTACTAATTATTAAATGGTCTAAAATGTTTTAAATTATTCATTTATTGTGTAATTTCGTTCAAATAAGTAAATATTTCACCCTTATAACATTGACTTATTTTTTACCCTATTTAGAAATTAAATAGAATAACTAAGTTTTAATAAAACTAATAATTCATAAAATTAAATAAAAACTAGTATATAATTTATTTGTTGATTATATTACAAGAATATATCATCTAATATTATAAATTGAGACATTTTTGAGCTTTTGAAGTGGGGTTTTATTTTATTAAAAATTAATATTTTTTAGGTTTTGAAAAGTGCCCCTCACCTCAATTATAAAAGGGATCTTCCCCCCTAAACACTTCACGTAATTTTTATCATTCAAGATTTACAATCCCATCCCCATTTTCCTTATCAACATCCCTAGTAACACTCTAAGGGTCCATGTCTTTTTCAAAGACCAACTGTACTGCTCTAAGAGAAGATTTATAGGAGGCACGTCAAACAAGAGGTAAAATTATTTACTGATTCATTCAAACATATTTATTCTTCTACATCCACATCATGATTGGTTTCATTATAAAATATAAAATCCAATATTAATTATATATTTATAGGTTATTATTATTGTGAAACAAACCAATTACACCTTCTATCCATCCGTAAAAATGAAATAACCATGCATACAAACGTACAGCTTACCGTCTCCATGTCGTCGTGTAATATGTTTTTCACCACCAAATTACATGGATGTGTATAATTATGGAATTAATAAATATATTTATTATTAAAATAAAATAATGTACACCATCCACTGCAATACCATTCCACGATTATGGGAACGATATCGTCGCTCGTGCGTACGTATGACTTATCGTCTCTACAATGTGATGGGATTCATTATACACAATCTTCATTAAATAATGATTATATAAATGAATTGAAGGATGAAATATGATATATATTATACTAATAACATGTTTTAAGTGATATAACTATAACATAAATAGAGGATTAATAAATTATTCTACAAAACATGTGTAAGAATATAACACAGTAAATACCTGAATAACGAGTAACCATGAAATGTTACTAACCAACAGATAAAAACATAACAATAAATTTTATCATAAAAATTATTATGATTCTATAATAAGTCATTCCAATAAATATATCCCTAGAAGAGAGTATTGAGATTTGAAAATAATGGCAATATGAGCCCTAGGCATATGGGTCATTTTGAAATTATGGTTCGTGTTGGGAATGTGGCTTTCTGATTGTTGATTCCATCAAATCTCACTAAAGTTCATGATTTATTCCATGTATCACTCTTGATAAAGTACATACCCTATCCTTCATATGTTCTAAGGTCATAATTGAAACTGTTGGACCAATATATTTATCATGAAGAAAAACTGATAGAGATTCTAAATGATAGCGAAAAAGGTGTACAAAAATAGACTACTCTCTTGTTCAAACTTTCACATAGGAACCACCAATTAGAAAAATCTACATGGGAACTTGAGGATATGATGAGGGATAAGTATCCTCGCCTATTTTATTACAAGTGATAAATTTATAGGGTGAAATTCAGTTAAAGGAGGGTAGAATTAACACCAGGATGTTTTTATGAAATATTTTTAGTAAATAATTTTTAGTCTTCAGTATCTTTCTTTTCATGGAATAATAAGTTTAAATGAACCATGATATTCACTTATTTTAGTTTATAGGGAATAAATGTAACTAACATATGAAAATGTATTATGAATTCATTGGCAATCAATTATTTTTGAAAAATATAAATTAGTATTTCTATTTTTGGGTGAATTACATTTATAAATAGAATTAATGAGATATATATGTTTTATATACTTAATAAAGTGTTTTTGATATTCATCCAATGGATATTTTTGTCATAAGGTATGAAGAAACCCTATTTGATGTCTAAAAACTTATTTTTTAAAAGGCAAATTTTACACCTTTGAATGGAAAACCCCTTTTTAATTATGATTTTTAAACACTGATAATTTTAAAATGACAAAACAAAAAATTTATTTTTATGAGGTATATAATATTTTACTTTGGATGGATTTCTGATATTTTTCTGATAACTTTGATATTTTGATGAATAGTAAAAATACGTTAAATTTTAAATGAAAATAAATTTTTTTCATTGAAATAATTTATGTGGGTAAATTATACTATAGAATGGTTTAAATTTATAAATAAAATATATTTTTACTAAATAATTTAATTTAGGTCATTGGAATTAATTTTACATTAAATTCAAATTTTAAAACAATTTCAATATTTTGTAATATTTTAACTTTTGAAACACGTTTTTCTCATTTTAACCACCAGATTAATTTTAAATTAACTAATAAAGCATCTTTGTTTTAAATTTTAAAAAATTTATTCCATATTAGGAATAATTAGGTCCAAATTATGTAAATATATTTATTTTATTTTTGGTTAATTTGAATAGTATGTTCGGTAATTTTTATTAACATTGTAAAATGGAAAATTGGGAAATTAACGGTAAAAATAATATTATATAATTACCCTAATAATTTAATTAATATATTTTGATGATTAAAAATTTCTCTAGAACGTACTTGGGTCTAAATACTATCCATTGGAACTAACTTGAATGAGATTAGGATATTTAATTTATTTTATTTTATGAAAAGTGAAATATGTCTAACTCTAACTTTAATAATTAATTTATTTGATTCATGGGTATACAAGAGATAAATCCTAGTATAAATACTCATTTTGAATCTAAAATTCTTTTCTTTCTCAAGAAAATTTATTTTTTATTTTTAGGAAATAAATAATTAACTTGAATTCTTATACTTGGATGAAAAAAAATTAATTAATTGATAAGAAATAAATAAAACAATTTTTTTTAAAATATTAATAACAATAAAAATTAAAAAAACTTGAAAAAACAGTATTGGTATAGTATATCTAGACCAAAATCATAAAATTTTCAACTTATTTACCATTTTAAGGGTTATTGAAGAGATTAGGAAAATTATATTATTTTATTTATAGTGAAGATAAATTTATCACATTCATAATTTAAAAGAGTAAATCATTTTTTTTGGATTTTTTTGAAGATAAATTCGACTAAAAGTATTCTTCTGAAATATAATGGATTTATCTTCATCATAATATTTCATTTTTAATTTTTATTAAACATATTAGTATACTAAATAATTACACAAAATTGAGATAGAAATAATTTTTTTAATAAAGAGATGAAATAAAAGTTATTAAAAATATTTTAATAAATAAAATTTGGGATAATTATTTTGTAAAATGAATTTTATAGATTTAATTTACCCCATTGTGATAAAATAAAATATTTTTATCTTGGTTCACTTCTTATTTTTAAATGTTTAAAAATCCTTGAAATAAATAGTTTCAAAATTGAAACTATTCATATTTTGCCAAAATATGGTTTTCTTAAAATATTTATAAATAATAAAACTTTTTAATAAATATATAATTAATATTATATTGTCTAAAATTATAGAACGTATACTTTAGGGTCTAATTTACTTCAAATAATTAAATATATCACCTTTTTAGTATTGAAATATTTGTTACGATAGTAATAAAATAAAAAGAATAACTAAGTTTTAATTAAAATGATAATGCTTAAATTGATAGAAAAACATGTCCAAAATTAATAGGTTGATTAGATTAAAACCCTATACCATATCATATTATAAATTGGGAAATTATGGATGTGTTTAATTTGGGTGTGATTTTATTATAAATTTATATTTTTGATGTTTCCAAATGTTCCCATCACCTCAATTATAAATGGGAACTTCCTTCCTCAACACTTCACTTAATTTTAACCCTTTATGCTCGACCATAGTCTACAAATATCCCTTCTATAATTACATAGAAACACTCTATAGGTCCTATTATTCTTCATAGACCAACTCTAGTGCTCTAAGAGGAGATTTAGTGGAGGCACGTCGAAGATAAGGTAATATAATTTTCCGATTCATTCAAACATCTTTCATCTTATACTTCCACCTAATTATATATTTCAATATAAAGTAATAAATATAGTATTAAATATAAAATAATATGTTATTATGATTTTGAAACAACCATATTCCACCATCTACCCATCTTATGAAAAATGAAATCCCTACGGGTGCGTACGTATGACTTACCATCTTCACCTCATTGTGTAATCTGTTTTTAATCACCAACAAACATGGATGGGTATAATTATGGAATTAATAAATATATATAACTAATATAAAATTATATTTATTCTGTGATTCTATACACCATACAATTTAATACCATTCAACAATTATGGGAATGATGACGTCGCTCGTGCATTCACACGACTTACCATATCCACAATGCGATGTGATTCATTCTATATAATCTTCATTAAATCGTCATTATTTAAATTTATTTAATGAATAAATATTATATATATTATACTAATACCATTATGTAAATGATATAACTTTAACCTAAAAAGATTAATAATAACTTATCCGACAAAACATGCATAAGAATAAAAAGTAGTTAATACCCGAATAACGAGTAACGATGAATTATTATTAAAAAACACAAGAAAATATGACCATAAATGTGTCATAAAAAATATTATAATTATGGAATAAATCATTCACATTATTTAAATCATTATGACTGAGGTTTAGATACATACAAATCATAACATATCTATAGTAAGGGAAAACATTTCAAATCTCATTTTATCCGAGATTGTTTTTTCGTAAGTATTTACTGGGGTATATTTATCATACACATCCACATTTCCTAAATATATATTACCAAATATTTTTATATCATTCTATAATTTTTTAAATTCAATTTAATCCTTTGTCAATTTTTACTAAATATTATGTATGGAATCTTTTTTCATTTTCAGTAAGATGTACTTTTTGACTTTTATAGTAAAAGTATGAGAAATTTTTTTTTTAACTTGTACAACATGAAAGTATTTTTATTCGTTCATAATGAATTACTAACTTGAATGTTGACCTAAAATATTACAATTTCATTTCCATATGAAATGATTTCTTTTAAAAGTATTAGTCATTTTATTGAAGGAAATTTTTTTTGAAGAATAAATGATATTTTCCTCAGGAATTAAGCTCAACTATTTCATCAAAATTATTTTCCATCTAAGATGACGTAGTTTTATGTTTCTATCCCTTTTATTAATTTGATTTGATTGTGTTAATTAACTTTTTATTTTTATGAAATACATTTATCATATATAGATTATTTTATTATGAAATGATGTTTAAGAAACCCATTTTTTGTCCCTTGGGTAATTCTATGTTTAATGGTTTATGTTTTGTGGAACATATAAAAATGATTTCCTTATGAGATGGGTGGTACCTATATATCCATCAATTTGATTGTGTAAATATTTATATCTCATGATATTGACACGATTAGAATGAAATGTAAATTTGGTTTTGTAATAATGAACTGGAATGAGGAGTGAACTTGGTTCAATAATGAACGTTTTCCACTTTCATTGTCTTGGAAATGAGCCTTGACTTTTATGAAATTATTTTCTATGCTTATGTGTGAATTCCAAGTAATTTCATAACATTTTTATGACTATTGGGATTAAATTTCACTTTTATTATTTATCCCATGAAATTATATTATGATCTTTTATATGTAGGATAATATTTTCAAATGTTATGTTCTTATGATTATGATTTAATTGATATTTCCTTTGTTGTACCTTACTGAGAATATGATCTCACCCTTTCATATTTTTTATTTTTCTCAGGTCATGAAGAAAGGTATTAAGTAAGATATGTCAAAAAGGATCCTAGTTATAACGAAATAAGCAGTAGACAATCTAGATGGTTTATGAACCAGTTGTTTATGTTTTCTAGTTTCTAAAGACACTAAACCGATATGGTCATGGGGTGGATTTTATTATGTTATGTAATAAATATTCTACAATGTTGAAGTAAAATCAATATGTAAATTTATGGACAATTATAGTTTAGTTATTATCTATATCATTGAAACTATTCTACAGGATGATTATTTCATAGTAATTTGAGAAACCCTATATATAGGGGATATTGTTTTTTGTTGGTCTCTATTTTCAGATGGGACTATTTTTTTTGGGGATTGGTTTGTCATCGAAACATTTATGAAAATTTTAGTTTTGTTTGACTATAATAGTTCTTCATGGACCATTCACCCAGTCACTATTAAGAACATTTATGACATGAGACAATGATTCTAATGGCCGAGTATGAATTGTGACATTGAAGATTTTATGCCCTTCTGTTAAACCATCTACCACGTAAAGGCAAAGCCTTTATAACCATATAGTTTCTTCTTACCTCATCTAGTGTAGGTGTGGAAATAGGATGAGGTGTCCATATAATTTTTTGCAAGATTACCTTGAGCTCCCCAATGGTGGAACTATACCTAGGTGGTTATTTATCATATAATAAGGTCAGCTCACATTATTCTGATGTGTGACACCACTAAAGTTTAAGACCTAGGTAATCTATATGTATAGGAGGTTTCTAGTTTACATGGAGCTCCCTCTTCCATTTTATTTAATAGAGATCCTGGGATTACCTCTTGGTTTTATATAATTCTCTAGGAGATGATGGGGACTCATTCCAGGTTGAGTAAAACATACCATCCATAGAAAAATAGAAAAAAGTGTGTTAATCAGACCCTAGAGGATATACTCCATGCTTAAACATTGGATTTCTGTGAATCATTGGATAACCATCTTGGACTGGTTGAGTTTTCTTAAAACAATATTATTCATTCTCTGTTTAGAATGACTATCTAAGAGGCTTTTTTGTGGTGGATATATAGGTCACCTATTATATCTAAAGAGGTGAGAGAGACCACTCTAGTAGTGACAAGTCCCATTTAGGAGAATCCAGTGAGGATCAATGTTATACGGCATTTTCTAGTTGAATCTTAGATTCAGTAGAAACCATATTTAGATTTTTGAGATCATATTTTGGAGTTTTATTTTGGTGACTGAGTTTTATTGAATGTTTCACTTCATTTCGGTCACTATCATCTTGGATAACATGGGTATTTGTATATGATATATATTGATTCCTTTTAGGTAATTTAGCGGATTGATCATGGTTTTATCATAAAAAAATTCTTGTTTAGTTGAAAGGTATTCAAGATGTCTTCCACATATCACAACTCATGAACTACTATCCTAATCCCTCTCACATTTCGAGTTGGGAAGAAATAATGTCAGATACTAATGTTTCTATTTTAGAGAAAATAATGAAGATTGTTGCATCTCATTTGAGAGTCTTGTGTGAGAAGTCGATTATGATGGTCAGAGTATTTGGGTGACATGGATCATATTCTCATGTTACATGGGAGTGTGAGATGTTGATGAGGGAGTGCGGACCTCACCAAATTTGGGATCCAATTATTCCACATGACTTCCCAGGGATGAAAAGCCTTATTGTGGTGGGTTTATAACGTCTTATTACCTTATTTTAGGTATTTATCATATCTCATCTAATTTAACCCTTTTATTTTAATTTGATGTGATATTTTTAGAGATGGATATCCTTTACTCGAAAAAATGATCAATAGTCTTGGGATATATGCATTTTTGAATTAATGGAGTCTGGGTATAAATGTATAAAATGAGTAAGAAGATATCCTTCGGGACCCAGGTTGACCTATGGATTTTTCTTATTATTTCTATAGATTCTTCCATCTAGATGGTTTTATGTCATTAATGGGTCACATGAAATGACACTTTTTTCAGGATGATGTCGTGAACTGGTTCATAGTGTGAAATGTTTTCATGTTGTTAAACTGGATCATGTCATGTAAAGTTTGATCATTGTTTTTTTAACTGAGGTGATTCATCTTTCAACATATAATGTAAATCATGGATGGGAAGGTTTCACATCAAGATGTTTTTAGGATTTTTTGTATTAACAATTCTACATGTATGATTTTGTTTTCTTTTATCCATAGGATTCACACTAGAAATCTAAGAGCTATCCCATGATATTTTGGGGATATATGCTCTTTTCTAATCATTTCTCTAGGTGATTGATCTTCATTGTGGTTGCACTTCATCTCTCTGAGTAAGTTATCTTTATCCATATTTATTTCTAGTTGTCACAACAACACCACTTCACCACATTTTAAAATCTATTGGTCTTACGGTGTAAATTCACATGATTCTCTCTAGATCCATTGTGTGGCCAACCCTTGAAGGCAGAACATTGGGTTGTTTTTTTTTGTGGAATGAAATTTTATCAAGGTACATATAGTTATATCCACATCTCTGACCATTTTTCATGTTGAATTCATTTTGATATGTAAGGATTTATTTTAAGGCTTTCGTTGTTGTCTTTTCATTCATCCATATTGTTGGATGTCACTGTAGTTTTTTATAACTCTATTTTTTCGTAAGTGGTTCCATATCTATCCTATGATGGATGAACTGTATTTCTATAAATCTATAACTTTTTTTATAAATGAATTGGAATGATTGATTTGTGTGTGTGGAAATGGGTTTTTGAGAAAAGGTTGTTTTCAAAATGTTTTGGTTAATGAAAATGTATTTTAAATTTTCTGTGATATAGATTTGTGAAATGGTTTTGAAATCATGGTTTTTATGAAATTGATTGTAAAATTTAGAATATTGGATGTCAAGGGTACTTAGGTTGAATTTTTTGTAATAGGCATCTCCCATTGATACCATCAGGGGTTTACTCATGGAGGGTTTTTATGCTCCATAAGCCTATTATTCTAGAGACCTTTTGGCCTTTAATAAGGTTCACTTGGTGGGGTATCATATATTCTCTAGAATTTAAGGATATAAATAGATAAATGATGTGTCTAATTTTTTATGTTTGTTTATGAGTGTTTTAGCTATACTATCCTATAATGATCTCTAGTGTCATATTATCTACTATTTGGTTTGTACTGTTTTGGATTTTATATGATTCCTGATGCATGCTTTGACTAATTTGATATTTGTGATATTCATTGAAACTATATTGGTTTGATTATTTCGAAATGTAGAAAATGGGAAATATTTTACCATTATTTTGATATATTTTTTTATTTAATTGCCACTACTTGTTTTATTCAATGTTTAGAATGGTCAAATTTTTGAATAGAGACTTGGTATAGAACACCTAGGTGGGATCCTATAGATTTTATTTAGTTCACTCACTACGTACCATTTCTGTGGCATGAAGAAATTATTATATCTTTTGATGTAGGGAATGTTTAGAAAACATGGTGGGATGGTTAGGTTTCTATTAGCTATGACTGGGTAGCTAGTGGTGAGATAGTGGAAGTTTCCCATGCTATCACATGAAGTAGTTGTTTCATTTTTATTGTTCATTGGTAGTTTGAATTGTAACTTGGAGATTATTTAACTACTTTTTAGTTGTATCACTTCTTTTTTTTTCCTTTTTTATTACTTGTATTCTTTTTAATATTATGAAATTTTCTTCCTTTCATGTATATATATGTTCCATGTTTTCAACCTCATGTTGGGAAAAACTATTCTCTATGGTTTTTCTCGATAACTAGGTTCTTATCACTAGTCCATGGGGATTGGGAATTCCCTTCAGGTATATGATAGTTTTGGTTGAGTATCGGTTTGTGTGGGTATATAAATTAGTTTTATCACACTATGATATAACAATAAATGGAAATAATAAATTTTTGATGGGTTAGTTGGATAATTCAGTAATGGATTGCATGAAAACAAAAATTGGGAACTTGCTATTTGGATGGTTTATTGATACTGTAGTGAGAATTCAATAAAAACAAGTCATGGAAGGTCAATACTATGCCAATAAGGAATAAATTACTATTTAATGTTTTATAGTATATATACTTATTGAATGGTAATAACTTCTCAATCATCGTCCAAAATCCAATTTGAATTCAATTTATCTTACTAAATTTTTAGGACAATTATATTTGGAAATTAGAAGGTAAGGAAACCATCTTTATAGAAACCCTAGGGATAATTTATATATTAAATGAACTAAAAGGTTTGTGATGTCAAATAAATCCAATAAGATATATAGACTTTTCCAGTTTATTTATAAATAGAAATAAGAATAATGATCAAATATATTCATTTTGAATGAATGTTTTTCAGGTGTATACAAGAGTTCAATGGGAGTAATATCATTTTCCAAAATAAATATATTAAAAACATATTTTAAAAAATGAATATCATTATATGTGTGCTATGAGTAAGGAATAAATTTCTCCAGGAATGAATTAATGTATCAACCGGAGATCTAAGGAAAAAGTTTCGTAATCATACATCTATGGTTTGATAAATTTAGTCATAGTAAACATGTTGACCATATATTTAAATAAAATTAATTGAACAATTATAGATTGAATTATTTATAATGTTATATGGTATGAAATCTCTCTAATATAAAATGTGTGGGACAAGATAGATTATTATAAAAATAATTCCATATGATCATGTGTTGGGAATAAATATTATATATTATGATATGTACTGATGTTTACTTGTTTTTTTAGTATAGTGGATTAATATCAAATGAATCTTGGAAGACTACATAGAACTGAAGATATAACTATCTAACAGTACATGAGATAGTGGAACAGGATGAGGTCCTAGTATATGGAGAAAATAGAATAATAGAGATCATAGGATTAAAAAATAATATTTATTTAGATCATTGGATCTAATATCATAGTCTATGTAAGGGAATATTCAATTAAAACTTATTATATGAAGTTTTTACCATTTTTAAGAAGTCCAAGTATATTGAGGCTTCTGATGAATCTTAATAATGATGGTATGTATGAAAATTCATTCAAGGGTTTCATGTTATACCAAGAAATTGTTATTTTATCAAACTATATTATTATACTACTAAAGTATTGGTTCATGTCAGAGAACCAATTCCACACCAATTGATTAATTATATACCTCAAAAGTATCATATATTGAAGGATTTCCTAATAGAGGTGGTTTCACAGTTAGAAGAAGTGCCAACCATAATTTGGTGGGACCAACATGTATCACACAGAGTAAAATTTTTGGACCAGTAGATAAATCCATATGCATTGGAATAATGTTTACAATGTAGTAGCAAACTAGAAAATTTACAGTTGGCTCTAGTGAAAGTGAGATTTTATTTATTTTTGTTCCCTTTAACAAAAAAAATTATACTTTAAATTACCTGTAAATATTCAAATTGGTGAAAATCAACAAATATATTATCATATATAGTTCATTTTTATGTTTTAATTTAATATGATAATAGCCTATAGTATCTACTAAATAAATTTTTTTCATAGTGTTTCCCCATTATGATGAGAACCATGAGATGTTATTATGAAATATCTTAATTAAATATTCATAGAGGTAATGTGAAATTATATGTTGGGGTAAATTATATGTTGATTATCGGGTGTGATAACTCATATGTGGATGAGACTTCTTCTTAAGAAGTTCACACATGGTAATCATTAAGATAAGGATATCATGATGATAGACCCGCTAATATGAATTCCACACGTTTGCGTGTAATTGTAATTTTTATATTTTATTATGGGTAATGATCCTTATAATTTAAGATTATTGTAAATATATATCATGACTCACATAATTTGAGGTGCTTTCAAAAACCATGAAACATAGGTTTATGGAAATGTTTGGTACGTTGGGTGTGTCACGGATGAGATGTTATTAATGAATTAGTTGATGAAGGTATTTTCCCATTAATTATTTTGGAAGTTGATATCTTAAGATATTTGATTGTAACGTAACTATATTATAAATTTCATGGTCATGGTGTTTGATGTGTTCATTTCATATATTCAATGAAATGGTAATTGAGCACATGGGTTTATGACATGAAGTATGAAATCCAGTTTTTTCGAGATAAAGAGAAAATGGGATATTGGTTTATAATGTTTTTTTGTATGTGGTTATCTAATTGAGACATTAAACTTTTCCTCTTGGGTGACATAACATGTTTCTAAATAGTAATCTCGGATTTTACGAATGTCAACCTAATTTCACCAAGGAAGAAGCCTAATGGGTCTCCAACTAAGGGTTTCTAGTGATCTCAATTAAATTATAATTGAATTTAGTTATTGGAACAAATACTTTTTCTAGATCAAGAGGTAATATTCATTTAGTATTTACTAAATATAAAAATTAAATAAATATTTATTAAAATTTTATTTTTTGAGTTACACTAATAAATAAATATTTTTTTATCTCTTGGTTATTGGCAAGGTACTAAATAATTATTTAGTAATTAAATAATGTATTAATTGGATACTAAAATGAATATTTGTTCTTCTTAATTCGAATAAAATATTTATTTATTAAATATTACTTATTACAGAATTTAATAAATGTTAAGGGAGATGAGAAGACCTCATTCCATGTCTAGGGATAAATATTCATTATCCAGACTATAAAATAATATTTATCATTGCGTGTGTTAGCACACATCATGAGATAAAATTATATTATGATTTTCTATTTCATGAGGTTATTTATGGTTTTTACACATTGTTGTGTTTATATGAGAAATTAATTAATATTTAACCCCATCCCTTAGTATGTAAATAGATTGTCATGTTATTTATAAAGGGATTGTAGGTTTTTCATGACACATATTCTACCTATTGAGAGTTATCTCCACCAAGAATGATGCATGGATTCTCTTAAGAACGAGAGATAAGAAATTTTTACTATTCCTTCCTCTCAAGTTAGAGGGACCAAGAGATGATCCTTCAAGACCAAGGGATCATGATAATGGTAAAGGAATGTGGCACAAGATGATTAGTATCATCATGATGGTAATCAAAGTACCATCAATTAAATCTCGAGATCAAAGGATCACATGTGGATCATCACCATATGGGATCTACATTGGATCTTTATAGATAAATGAATGTACAAATCGAAAAAAAATTGATCATATGGTATAAAAAGAACATATTTCAGATGATAAAAATTTGAAATAATTAATGAAATTAATACCAAGGCTTTTTTATTTCATATAAATTTAACATGAATAATATCATCTTATGGTTTCATTATTCATAGTAAATATCTATTGGAAATAATCTTTGTTCATGATAATTGTTTCATGTACATTGTGGAACATTCATTGGATCCAACGAATGTTTGGTTTGGCCTGAACCAAATAATTGATTTTTGTGTATATGGAATCATACAAATTTATATTAAATTATAGGAGAAATATTTTTGGTTCCCATGTGATAATTATGGTGGGTTTAGAACTTTTAATAAACCAATGATATTAAATAAGTGTTAAAATATTTGAACTTTTTTTTGGGATCACTTATGTAAATGTAAGAGTGGGACCGCTCCAAAGTGATTATGACATTGTATCTTACAAAATTATGAAATTAAAAGTGACCCATTAGAATAATGGTGTTGATTATTTGAACACATATATATTGGATGAATTTGATTGATAATCGTGGTGACGTGTTCAAGTAAATTTCCACCTATTTCTCTATTCAATAGGGGTTCTTAATGATCCTTAGGACGGATATTCATGAATCCCAACCTGTATTTATTGTGTGGGATGTAGAAGGAAACAATGGATATCATTTTAAACAAACAAAAATAGACTGGGAAAAAAATCCCACTAGTTTAAGAGTACTGACCTCAATAAATGTATTTCATCCCACATGTATGTAATTTTTTTTATTTTTTCTTCTAACATATTTAAACATAATGTAACATTTTTTATGAAAAAATAAGTTTTTATAAGTATTTGATGAATATATATATTTTTCTGTATAAATTAACATTTATGTGAAAAATATTATTTGTTAATATTTAACAGTACTTAATAATAATTTCCTTCTGACTTTGTAAAAATTATTTTTAATATTAATTACAAATGTGGCATTTCATGTAGATCAGTCATCTTAAAACGGAGAACAGACAAGACATAATTTTTAGATCCCATGTAAAATGTGGTACTAAATAGGCAAGACACATTTAGGCCCGGTCTATGTGGTCTTGGCCTGTACCTACCTAGTCCAACTCATTGATCACTCATACCATTAATCTTTGATGTGTATTTACTATATAATTGTTCAAATCAAGAGACATTATTAATCATTTATGTTTTTTTCCATGATTTGATAATTCTTAGTTTTCAAAAATGTTGTTTTCTAAATAGTTAAAAATAATGGGGTATTGTTGGATTTTTTATATTAGTATTAAAAATATTTATTTTAGTTGTTTTTAAAATGGGAAAACTTATTTGGAAACCCAAATTGATAAAATGAGATATAGTGGGGTCTGAAAGGGGAAAATATTGAAATTTTATACTTATGATGGATTAGTTGATCAAACTGAGTAGATCCCAACCGTAAATGTGTGTGTTAGTGGGATGACTAGGTTCGCAAAAGTCATCCCCATTAGACACAATTTTAGTTTTTTTATCACCCAATCACCTCAATTAAATTTCTTAAACAGAATTATTATTTTCATTATTTATCATTAGAATGTGTCCTGAAGTAGTTTTAACATTGTAATAGTAATATAGAGAGGGGGTACATAAAAGTATATAGAGAAGGAATTTTCAACAACTACACCTTCATGGATAGTTTACCACAATGGAACAGTTTAATACATCCTTCAATCAAAAAATAAAAACAGTTTCAATTTAATAATTTGGTTATATTATATGATAAAATTTCCATGTATCAGAATAATATTATTATATATATATATGTTTGTATAAAATTATAATAAATGTAAATATGAGTATAGTTTTTAATAAATGAAATCATATTTATATTTATAGTTATATAGTAAATTTAATTTTTATTTGACTATAATGATAATTGCCATTTTTTATATTTACTATATATATTAAATTTAGGTCTCCAATGCAGGCATGTCATCTCCCTCCCAATTCCATATTTCTATCACAATTCCATCCACCCATAGACACTTCAAACTACCTCACCTTAACAAACCATACCATAATGTTAAATGCTCCTATACTTATTTCGATGTTGATCATTCAAGCTATATAGACAATGAAAATCATCCCTTGACAAACCCTACCTTGAAATACTTCTCAATTTGGATCTACCTCCATATTCGGACACATTTGTAGAGACCCGAAGCCTGATGTACATGGAAATTACATTAATTTTGCGGAATACTTTGTACATAACAAAAACACACACACATGGACCGCAATAGTTTAGTGTCTTTGGAAACTCGGAATATAATCTTCTAATCGTGGTGAAAGATCTTCAACATCTACCATAAATATCTTCCCTTTTTTTATACCTAATACCTTTCCTTATATCCTGGGGAAATGAAAACATAAATGGGTGAGCTCAAATTCTAAGTAAGGGTAAAAAAAGAAATATAAATCCCATCATATACATAAGAACATAACTTTTGGAAATCTTAACCTGTAAAAGAGATCATAATATAATAACATGGGATAAATCATAGCAGTGAAATGTAATCCCAATAATCATAACATAAAACATGAAACTTTGTGGAATACTCGCATAATCATAGAGAATCATTTCTTATTAGTCAAGACTCATTGACAATACTATCTTAGTGGACAATATCCATTTTTGAGCCGAGTCCACTCCTCGTTTCAGTCCTGTTTCACTGAACCTGTTTAACCTGCCGTTCTAGCCAAGTCTATCTCATGAGATATAAAATCATTACCCAATGCATTGGAGGGAGATATAGGTCCTACCCATCTCATAATGATAACATTATTATTGTTCCACAAAATCATAAATCATTCATCATTGCATAACCCATGTAAAAAAATGGAATTCTTAAACATCGTGACATTATAAAACAATTCATATAAGATAAATGCATTCATAAAAATAATTCCATCACAACATAATCAAATCAATGTAATTATAGGGATAGAATCATAACCCTATTTTATCTTAGATGGAAAATAATTTTGATAAAACACTTGAAGTCCATTCTTGAGGAAAATATCCTTTCTACTTCAAAAACATTTTTCCTTTCTTAACATGTCATACAATTTTAAACTAAAATATGTTGATTAAAAATAAACATGAAAACTTGTAAAGGAATCTTCTTGGAAATTATGTTTTAAAAATCCATTCATGCCGTATGACTTAAAAAACATTCTTCTCGTACTTTTGTCAGAAAATTCAAAAAAGTACATCGTACGAAAAATGACAAAAGATTCCTTTCATATCTTTTACTAAAGACTCATCGAAGGGTACAATAGGATTTAAAAAATTGTAGGTGAATGGAAATAATATTAAATATTGAGTAAAAATGTATGTGGATGATAAAATACACCCCAGTAAATGCCAAATTATAAACAATCTCGGATAAAAATGAGATTGTGATATTTCCCTTACCTTAGGTCCAATTTGCTTCATAAGAGTCTGAACCTCCCGTATAATGATTTAAATAATGTCATTGACTTATTAAAGAATCATATTAATTGTTATGATATCATATATGGTTCACTTAGGACTTTATATTTCCCATTTTTATGTAAATTAATGTTAAAGTAGTGTTTTGGGTAAAATCATCTTATTTATCATACGTGTTTGGACTTGTTTTTCTTGATTTTATTATTACTTATATCATGATTTACTTACCTCCAAAATGTAAATAATGATTTATATATATATATAAATTCATTATATATCCAGCATATACAAGAATTTATAATAGTACATAACATATGGAGGTAATAAATGAAACACACCGTTCATGGAGACGGTAAGCCGTACGTACGCATGAACGCTACATTCATTTATATTTCTTATTTCAATGGAATTAAAACACAATTATACATAAGAATATAATAATTACCGTATAATATCATATATAATATCATTAACCACATCCATTATACATCCCATATAAGGTATTAATGAATCACATCACATTGAGGGGGTGGTAGTCCGCACTTCCTCAAATGAGATTATCGTATTTACCGACTATGGAAACAGTAAAGGATTGATATAATTGAAAATTAAAGAATAATAAAGAAATAATATACATAATATATATTATATATAAATATAGTGCCATCATAATGGCCACCATGAGAGGTGGTAGGGGAAAATCGAACAATCATTGTTTCGTGAGGTGTTAGTTTGCCATCACAGAAACATTATGTTCTTCATCCATTAGATGGAGGTGTGTGTAAGTGTAGTTCTAATACATCTCATAACAACATCCTAGTATTTTCAGGATACTGGTGTTGTCAGAAAATAAATTATTAAAAATATTTTAGGGGTTGGAGAAGTAGAATAAAAGAACACAACTTAAGAGAAACTGTTACCTTTAATTTTGGTAACTTTCATTGGTTTGAACCAAAAGGGCTTCTTGGAGAGTCTTCAGCCTAATGTAAGGCATAAAGGGGAAGGAGAGGGATGTACGGTGCTTATTTGGGCAGATTTTGGACGAGCCAAAAGGCTTTAGAGGTGTGAGGAATTGAAGACAAGTGGTCTCCATTTATAAGGGAGTGGAGGGGCTCTTTAGGAATGTGTGGAGACATTATTTTATTATAAACTTATATTCTGTTTCAAGAGGTCCAAAACACATTACATTCGATGCTAAGATGACTAATATTCGAAATAAAAACATACAATAGGAATTGGACAGGTTTTGTATGATATTTTAATCATTTTAATCTTATTTATTTAAATCATTTATTAATGAGGTAAACACTACATCATTATTGTGTCATAAATAATTTAATTCATTTGATGTCTAAAAATTATCAAACAAATACCATGATGTAGTTAATATTTTTAGCTTTCCAAATAATATTTTTAGTCGAAGATATAACTTATATATCCCCTTATAAAAATTAATTACTAAAAGAGTTTTGTTAATGTCAATTTTGTCTTTTCATTAAATTAATTAATCCAAATTGTCATTTTCACTACCAAGTGGCTCATTGGGATCCCCAAATCGTCCCAAGGATGCCCATGGCCGGAAAATACTCATCCAATAAGGTTAGGACAAGTTTCAAGGTAATTTTGAATTATTATAATATTATTTTAACATTGAATTACCCTATTTACCTTTAACTACAGTAAATAAAAATTACCGTAGTTACTATTCATAATTCCCAATAATAAAAATTAGCTTATTAACATAATTTGGACCCACTAATTAAAAATATACTATCCATTTTTCCAAATTCAATACACAAAAGTTGCAGAAATTAAATTAAAATTAATCTCGTTGTCGAATGAAAATGGTTTTTTATTTAAAACATTGCAAATGATTGAATTGATTTAACGTAAGAATTCAAGGTAAAATCAAGGCTAATTACATAAATTATATTAAATGGTAAAAATATATTCTATTTATACCTTGAAACCATTCAATATTATTATTTAACCATATTATTTATTATGATGAAAAAAGTTGTTTTTAATTAAAATATAGCGTGTTTTTACTATTCATTAAAATATTGAAGTTATCAGAAAAATATCAAAACATTATCCAATGTAAATTTTTATATCCTGATTCAAAAGAAGAATTCTATTCTGTCAAATTGAACTCAAAAACTAGAATTAATGTGGATGCGCCATCAAAAGGCGCCAAAATAGCATTTTTTTAAAAATACTTATTTTACCCGAAAAATTTATTTTTTTCTCATACCATGTTCTAGAAAATTTATAAGATGAATAATAATGTTATAAAATTCAAAATTTTTTTAATACTATTCATAATGGCCAGTTTTATTAATATTTTAATAGCACATCGTTGTTTAGTGAAACTCGGTATTTCGTACGACGCAAGCTATCGAGGAAGGCCGCGGTTGCGTGAAATGCAAACCAAGTCAGGGTTGCATGTTGTGTAAGAATCCTTCGTTGTTTCGTATAACATAATACAAACATATTTTATTTATACATTTAATATATATATATATACTCAATGTTGCATAGAATAACTATTATCAAAATTGTCTGTAACATGATCCATGAATAGTGTTGCGTATACTACAAACTAATACGGTGTTGCGTATAGCACAAAGTAGTCTTAGTGTAGCATTCAAATCAATACATTAATGAAATTAAAAGAATATTTTTCATAAAATCTCGGGGTGTTACATTCTACCCCCCTTAAAATGAATTTCTCCCTCGAAATTCATTGGGGTTATAAATGGTTTACTACTCGAAAGTTTGTTTAATAGAAACCACATCGTAAAAAGAAATACCAAAACATGG
This sequence comes from Viscum album, assembly GCA_963277665.1. NCBI lineage: Eukaryota > Viridiplantae > Streptophyta > Magnoliopsida > Santalales > Viscaceae > Viscum > Viscum album. Next base: position 2,026,525,909 of record OY728151.1, on the reverse strand, counting down.
ATTTAAAAACTAAAGTATGAAATGTAACGGTTACCCAAATTAACTCATCACTGCGTTTCCACGTAAGAGAACATAGGTGAAAATATGGATATGGAAGAAAAATATAACCATCATGTTCTGATGGAGAGAGGTAGACAACATGGATATTAAAAATCCAACAATCACAAAGCTATTGATTTGTGAAGATCTACGGTACCATCAGATTTATCAGATATAAGGGAACTAAGACAACATTTTTGGTTTTCAAGATCATTTCCCTAAAGTTGATGAAATTGGAATTAGAAGAAATACTTTCATGATTTTGGTATAGTCTCACCGTTATTCGTTCTTTGGAAAATTTTTACTTCATCTCTTAAAGAAATAAAGATGAATTTGTCATTCATGATGTGTTAGTAGATCATTTGATAAAATGAGGGGTCATTCCATCTGTCTCAAACAAAAGTTTAGAAAAGTTATCAAAAAGAAATACGTAAGTCCATCTATAGTGAGATTAATCATATATGGTTCCTAAAATGGACTTATACTTCTTATATTATACTTCTTAATATAATAAACCTAGTTTCTACTAAGCAGGGACTTCCTGTAGGCTAGTGGTAGGCGATAAAGGCATGTCACACTTCGATCGTGGGTTCGATTCCCACAGCCTTATCCGACGCGATGGGCTGTCACCCATCCTGTAGGTTGTCCTATTTCTAAAGTTATATTACTATAACATCCCATCAAAAATATCAAAAAAAAAGTTTTATCCATAAAAAATACTAACTTATGTCCTACATAATCAATTCCAATCTTTAGGCTTATCAAAAATACTTCGGTACAAGCTCATAGTTTAAAGAAAATGATCACGCGAATTCCATCATTTATCCCCCATATATCATAAGATATATCTTGTTGGTCAAATTACAAAAATTTGAATACCATAGTCATGTATTCTCTTGAAGAATGAATACCCATTAAACCTTAGTGAAAACATGAATGCAGTTAAAAGTTAACTCTTCCTACATACCAAAATTCTCAAAATTCTATATACTCAAACCATGATATCATTAGTCCTTATATCAATCATGAGCTCCTGAATACTATCAAACATATTAGATTCTCTTTATCCCTTCATTGTGAGCATATCATCTTCTTTCCAAAAATATTTCAATCACTTTTCATGGTTACCGATGGCATAAATTTTTTGAAAACCACAATAGACCAATAAATAAATAATTAAATATTCCACGATACTATATACAACATTATTCTGGAATCCCATTACATAAACACTTAATCATTCCACCACATCGTTTTCATATTCAACATCGCCAATGTTGATCGCATGTGACTTCCCATTGTCCTTTTCCTTATCTGGTTGCTCATGTAGATCATCACTAACCCTTGGATTAGGGAATTTATTAGCATAATGCCCAATTTCCTTTCACTTAAAGCATTGAAGTGTAGTAGGTTCATTTTGTGTATCCCTTCCTTTGTTTGCATCATTAGGAATCTTCTTCCCATTATTGCGGCATTCAAATGCCCGATGACCTTGTTTTCCACATTTGAAACATTAAATTGTCCCTTTAAGACAATCTCCACCAGGCTTCATTCCACACTTTGAGCAAAATGAAACATTCATCTTCTTTTCACAATTATTCTGAGATTTCTCCTTGAACTCCATCTTTCGTTTATTGTCAAAACTATGAGATGGATATGTAAAACCAACTTCCATTTCTACCTTGATAGCACAACGTATAATTTCTTCATAGCTACTGAAGTCTCTTATAGCTAATTCCCTTTGATGATTTGGTTTTAAGACACTAAAGAATCGATCAACTTTACTTTTAGGTTGGATGATAAATCCAGATACATACCATGAAAGCCTTGTAAAATTCAATTCGTATATACCAACAGATTCATCATCCTTTTTCTTTAGTTCAAGAAACACTTTCTCCATATTTGTTCGAAGAATACGAGGGAAGTAATTATTGAAAAATAAGTTCTTGAACTCATCCCATTCCATGGACTCAATTTCATCACTTTTCCTCGTATTATTTATAAGATTCCACCATTGATGAGCTTCACCTTCCAAATGATATACTGCTAAGATGAATTTATCAAGTTCATAACATTGAAGAACTGAAAATATCTTTTCAGTCGTACTGATCCATTGTTCAGAAACAAGTGGATCAGAAGACCCAGTGAAAGAAGGTAGATGTTTCCTCATGAAGGACTCAATAGAATGTTGTTCCCTTCTCTGCTCATTTGGCCGTCCAGAATGATTCATAGCTTGTGTAAGTATAACAATAATATTTTGCACTCCATATCCCATAATATTTGTTTGTTCAGGAGGACCATCATTGCATTGTCCATTACATTGATCAACTCAGTTCCTTCGGGTTCCATCCATTGTCTAAAACCCAAAAAGAATAGTGTTAGAGGCAAAAATTATGCTAGGGAAAAAAATATAATAAAGGGGGAGTACCTTCAATATCTGACATATTAGATTACCATAATTCTAGTACTATAACCTATACATATACTTAAGCTTATGGACATCCCTATACATAACTTAGAAATATCTATAGGGATCTCACTAAAGTTCTGCATCCTAGATTCCAAAGGTTGACTAAACCTTTCCTCTGATACCAACTGTAGAGACCCGAAGCCTGACGTACATGGAAATTACATTACTTTTGCGGAATACTTTGTACATAACAAAAACACACACACAAGGACCGTAATAGTTTAGTGTCTTTGGAAACTCGGAATATAATCTTCTAATCGTGGTGAAAGATCTTCAACATCTCCCATAAATATCTTCCCTTTTTTTATACCTAAAACCTTTCTTTATATCCTGGGGAAAAGAAAACATAAAAAGGTGATCTAAAATTCTCAGTAAGGGTAAACAAAAGAAATATAAATCACATCATATACATAAGAACATAAATTTTGTAATTCATAACCTGTAAAATAGATCATAATATCATAACATGGGATAAATCATATTAGTGAAATGTAATCACAATAATCATAACATAAAACATGAAACTTTGTGTAATACACACATAATCATAGAGAATCATTTCTTATTAGTCAAGACTCATTTCCAAGACTATCTTAGTGGACAAAGTCCATTTCTGAATAGATTTCACTCCTCGTTTCAGTCCTGTTTCACTGAACCAGTTTAACCTGTCGTTCCATCCATGTCTATCTCATGAGATATAAAATCATTACCCAATTAATTGGAGGGAGATATAGGTCCCACCCATCTCATAATGATACCATTCTTATTTTTTCCACAAAATCATAAATCATACATCATTGCATAACCCATGTAATAAAAATGGAATTCTTAAACATCGTGACATTATAAAACAATTAATATAAGATAAATGAATTCATAAAAATAATTCCATCACAACAAAAACAAATAAATTTAATGATATGGATAGAATAAGAACCCTATTTTATCTTAAATGGAAAATAATTTTGATAAAACACATGAACCCCATTCTTGAGAAAAATATCCTTTCTACTTCAAAAATATTTTTCCTTTCTTAACATGTCATACAATTTTAAACCAAAATAATTTGATTAAAAATAAACATGAAAACTTGTAAAGTAATCTTCTTGGAAATAATGTTTTAAAAATCAATTCATGCCGTATAACTTAAAAAACATTCCTCTCGTACTTTTGTCAGAAAAGTCAAAAAAGTACCTCGTACGAAAAATGACAAAATATTCCATTCATATCTTTTACTAAATACTCACTGAAGGGTAAAATAGGATTTAAAAAATTGTTGGTGAATGGAAATAATATTACATATTGAGGAAACATGGATGTGGATGATAAAATACACCCCAATAAATGCCAAAGTTTAAACAATCTCGGATAAAAATGAGATTGTGATATTTCCCTTGACTTAGGTACAATTTGCATCGTAAGAGTCCGAACCTCCTGTATAATGAATTAAATAAAGTCATTGACTTATTACAGAATAATATTCATTGTTATGATATCATATATTGTTCACTTACGACTTTATATTACCCATTCTAATGTAAATTAATGTTAATGTGGTGTTTTGGGTAAAATCATCTTATTTATCGTACGTGTTTGGACTTGTTTTTCTTGATGTTATTATTACATATATCATGATTTACTTACCTAAAAAATGTAAATAATGATTTATATATCATATAAATTCATTATATATCCAGCATATACAAGAATTTATAATAGTACATAACATATGGAGCTAAGAAATGAAACGCACCGTTCGTGGAGATGGTAAGCCGTACGTACGCATTAACGCTACTTTCATTTCTATTTCTTATTTTAATGTAATTAAAACATAATGATACATAGGTATATTATAATTACAGTATGATATCATATATAATATCATTATCCACATCCTTTATACATCCCACATAAGGTATTAACGAATCACATCACTTTGAGGGGACGATAGTCCGCACTTCCTCAAATTAGATTATCGTATTTACCAACTATGGAAACCGTAAAGACTTGATATAATTGGGAAGTAAAGAAGCATAAATAAATAATAAACATAATATATATTATATATAAATAAAGTTCCATCATAATGGCCACCATGAGAGGTGGTAGGGGAAAATCGAACAATAATCGTTTTGTGAGGCGTTAGTTTTCCATCACAGAAACATTATGTTTTTCATCCATTAGATTGAGGTGTGTGTAAGTGTAGTTCTATTCCTTCTCATAAAAAAATCCTAGTATTTTCTGGATACTGGTGTTGTCAGAAAATAAAGTATTAAAAAGATTTTAGGGGTTGCAGAAGTAGAATAAAAGAAAACAACTTAAGAGAAACTGTTACCTTTAATTTTGGTAACTTTCTTTGGTTTGAACCAAAAGGACTTCTTGGAGAGTATTTTGCCTAATGTAAGGCTTCAAGGGGAAGGAGAGGGATGTAGGGTTTTTATCTGGTCAGAGTTTGGACGAGTCAAAAGGCTTGAGAGGTGTGAGGAATTGCATAGAAGTCATCTTCTTTTATAAGGGAGTGGAGGGGCTCTTTAGGAAAGTGTGAAAACATTATTTTATTATAAACATATCTTCGGATTAAAGAGGTAAAAAACACATTAATGTCAACGATAAGATGACTCATATTAGAAATAAAATCATTCAATAGTAATTGGATAGGTTTTGGATGATATTTTAATAATTTTAATCTTATTTATTTAAATCATTTAATAATGAGGTAAACACTACATCATTATGGTGTCATAAATATTTTAATTCATTTGATGTCTAAAAATTATGAAAAAACTACCATGATGTAGGAAATAGTTTTATATTTCCGAAGAATATTTTTAGTCGAAAATATAACTTATATATCCCCTTATAAAAATTAATTACTAAAAGAGTTTTGTTAAAGTCAATATTGTCATTACATTAAATTAATTAATCCAAATTGTCATTTTCACTACCAAGTTGCTCATTGGGGTCCCAAAATTGGCCCAAGGATACCCATGGTCTTCCACTACTCATCCAATAAGGTTAGGACAAGATTCAATGTAATTTTGAATTATTATAACATTATTTTAACCTTGAATTACCCTATTTATGTTTAACTGCAGTAAATAAAAATTACCGTAGTTACTATTCATAATGCCCAAAAATAAAAATTAGCTTATTAACATAATATGGACCCACTGATTCCAAATATGGAATCCATTTTTCCAAATTCAATACACAAAATTTTCAGAAATTAAATTAAAATTAATCCCGTTCTTGAAAGAAAACGGGTTTTTGTTTAAAACATTTCAAAAGATTGAATTGATTTAACCTTCGAATTCAAGGTAAAATCAAGGATAATGACATACATTATATTAAATGGTAAAAATATATTCTATTTATACTTTGAAACCATTAAATATTATAATTTAACCACATAATTTATTACGATGAAAAAAGTTGTTTTTAATTAAAATATACCGTGTTTTTACTATTCATTAAAATATGAAAGTTATCAGAAAAATATCAAAACGTTATCCAATGTAAATTTTTATATCTTAATTCAAAAGAAGAATTTTATTCTGTAAAATTGAACACAAAAACTATATTTAATGTGGGTGCGCCATCAAAAGGCGGCAAAACTTCATTTTTTTTTAAAATACTTATTTATCCGAAAAATTTATTCTATTCTCATACCATGTTCTAGAAAATTTATAAGATGAATAATAATGTTATAAAATTTAAAATTTATTTAATACTATTCATAATGGATATTTTTAATAATATTTTAATAGAATATCATTGTTTAGTGAAACTCGGTATTGCGTACGATGCAAGCTATCGAGGAAGGCCGCGGGTGCGTGAAATGAAAGCCAAGTCAGGGTTGCGTGTTGTGCAAGAATCCTTCGTTGTTTCGTATACCATAATCTAACCATATTTCATTTATACATTTAATATATATATATATATATATATTCAATGTTGCGTAGAATAACTATTATCAAAACTGTGTGTGACATGATCCAAGAATAGTGTTGCATATACTGCAAGCTAATACGGTGTTGCGTATAGCGCAAAGTAATCTTGGTGTAGCATACAACACAATACCTTAATGAAATTTAAAGAATATTTTTCATAAAATCTCGGGTTGTTACAAAATTTCTCTTTAGTTTCATATAAACCTTCTCTTTATACAACAATTTCGCTATATTTTTCTTCAAATCTTACCTGTGAACCTGTAATCAATTTTCTCTATTATTTCATATCAACTCCCCTCTTCTCACAAAGAGTATGAATACTTCAAAATATATCTTTATAGGGATGTAAAATACCACATTATTTTCCCAAAATCATAACTTCAATTTCCCAAAATTCAACATTGAGAGGTAATAAAAATGGATACATATATTTTCAACCATTAACGGTATGACTTCTGTATTTTAATTGACTCTTTAAAGTCCCTAAAATATAAAAAAAAATTCAGATGATTTGATATTTCTTATAGCCCCACATTTTACATCATTTGTCATTTTCCTAATTTTTGAAGTTTCACTACCCACAATAGAGATCAAAATCTAAGATGTCAAATATATATTCCAATAAGATTTCAAAAAATAAATCCTCAGGACCACATAAGGTTAGATTATTAAAAATAATATATATTTTACTTTCCAAAAACTATTACTTCTAATTAACTATGTTTTACTGAAATTAAATAATAAAAATACCTAACTTTATGAATTTTAAATTTATATGCATTCATATTTTTCATATTTACATATGAAATAAATGTTGATGACACATTAATTTAAATATTAGTCATCACTAGATTAGTTTTTCGCTTAATTTTACTTTATTTACACACAAATGAATTCATTTCCTTAGTAACCACAAATTCCATTGACATCTATGATTCAGATGTTTCTGAACTATTCATGTCATACAATAAAAAAAAATTTCACAAATGTTTGGAAATAAAAAATCAGATTCAAGGATGTTTGATAGAAATAGATTTGAAAGATGAGAAAAATAGACAACAATCATTCATGTTTGGTATAAACTCCTTTCATCATTATATTAATTCAGAGATTCTATATTCAATTTTTTTTTCAAATTTCTATAATTTCTATTGTTGTTTCTCCTTTATTTAAGGCTATAAAATTACCTTCAGTTCACTAAATTAAATCACCATAATCGACTGTCTGTCACACTTGAACCATATAACTAGGGATTCTAATAACACGTGGACTGAATCACACAATCCTTTATCAAATATTACACTAAATGGTATGATACTATTATCGTTTACGCAAATTAATTTTTTTCAAATTTTTTAGATGATTTCAATTATATTATTAACTAATTTTAGTAATTTTTTTATCTTTATGATAGAGAACACTCCAAATTTGAGCTCATAATGGAATATTAATCATTATCTTAATGAATACGGGAATAATTTTTGATATATGTAAGAAAATATTACAGCTCTGTCTGCATTCATTAAAAAAAATATGTGAAAAATAATGTAATGATTCATTGGATGATATATATGCATAAATTATAATAAAATATTCCCGATATGTTCTTAATTAATTTATCATTATATAAAATCTCCAGTAGTACTATCTGATACTATAATATTTTGTTATAAAGAGCTATTAATGAAGTCTTCATACCATATTTTGTTCATGCACTATTGATAGTTCCTTATTTTCTAATTACTAGTTACCCAATGTTGAGGTCACAAATTCAATATAAATTAATGGTAACATTGAATATATTTCATGTAAACTCCCCATGATGAATTGATATAAAATATTAAGATCGTTGTTCTTCGCAATCTTAATATATCAATAAATTTTTTATGTTTTGTTGAAACCAATTCAAAAATTTATTCAACATATTTTACTACTGGTGTGTCATTAGATTATGATCAACCTCAATCTGAATTAATATCTCCTCAATTTTGATTCACTAGCTAGGTCTATGGATTTTGGTGTTGGTAATAAGCTTGGCCAGATATTGACCCACCTATTTTTGGATGTGACTTCCATAATTTAGCATAATGAATTTATAGATATCCCACTAAAAAAATACTATAATTCTTAAACTTGTCTTAAACCTATTATTGTAACTATATGTTTTTTATTTCCAATACATTATTTTACCTTGTTATAATGACTATATGTTTATTACTTTATGATCCATGATTTCACCTTGTTATTCTGAATATATGTTTACTGATTTCAGAAAACATACCATGATTTTAATTTTTTTTTATTTTCACCTATCATCTTCTTATAATTTGAGTCATGCATGGTATGAGAGAGATAAATTCATGGTTTATTTCGAGGGATGTTGGATAACTTTTTATTTCTTTCAATATGGTTATCAAATCATTTTATAGAACCAATCTTCATCTGTCCAATTCGACTAAGTAGGGGATGGATTTGGATTAGATCACTTTTTATATCACCACTGTAATATGATACATATTCACACTTTTTTTGGGATGTGTTTCCATATAAATTTTCTTTCCTGTCTTAGATACTTTTCATTCAGTATATTATCCATATGGCTCTACAAAATTACATTAATGTGTTGAAATTTTTGTTTCTTAATGATCACCTTCACTCTAACAGAATGAAATGGGTGTTGATAATGTTTATATTTTACTATTCTCATAGAAGTTAGCAACAAATGTGAATTTATGAATGATTCTATTTTTACAGATTGTTGAATCTGTGCTTGTAATCTGGGGAAGAATTATTAGATCTATTTGGGGACCCCTTAAAAAGACCATTTTCATTTCTCCTGAATATTCCATCATTTTTATGTGGGATTCTAAGGAAATGGATTAATATCAAACCTATTTCCTCCTAGATTACATTTGGGATTTTTTATCAAGGATTTTTAGTTTATGGTTTTTATATATTTTTACTTTATCTTTATGGGTTGCGATGTAATTTTATTATATTTTTGAAGGATGTATTTTTTAAATTTCATGCAAGAATTTTTCTTCAAGTGATTGAAAAAGAAACCCGTCACAAAATAGAGAACACACACATTAACAAAATTTATCTAGATAACCAATGAGGAAATATGAGGAATCATCCAATTTTGAGAGATATATTATAGACTTTTTATCAAAATTTTCTATGTCATTATAATTTATTAAGGTAAATAGAGAATCAACAAATATTATAAATTCTCCTTACAGCACCTGAAAAAAAAAGTAAAAATATAGACTATTATTAAAATCGATCTCTCTAAAAACCAACCCTAAAAAGAATGCAGCTAATAAATAGATTAGATATAAACCCCATACCTCATAATTCCCACATAATAATGATGAAATCTTTACCAACATAGAAAATGGACTTGATAAGTGGCACTCAAACATCACTATTAATTCTTTTGTAAGGGCCCTTGATTACAAGCACCAAATATAGTAGTCTCTGCCAAGAAAAGTCATTCGAAAAATTATAAATTATAACCACTTCCAAAATAATGGTAAATCTCAATTTTTTTAAAACAATTTCATTCCTTTAGAGTGAAATCAAGCTTTTTGAACCAAAAAATTCAACACGTTGGTTTAATTTCATAGAGCAATATCAATAATATACTAAAATAAAATAATCTATAAAATATATTGAAATTTATATATATAGTAAAACATATTACAAATGGTGAACATTTATAATATTGGACTGGAAGGAAAAGAATACATCTAACCAAAAAACAACCCAATTTTGTCAAACTCGGAAGATTATAAGATAGCTGATATGAGAAAGGAATTTTTTTTTTTAAATAATGGATTTTAATAAGAAATATAAAAAAATATAGTCATAATAACAATATGAAATTATGGTAAAAAAATATATTCAAAATATTATGGTGAAATCAACATTAAGAAAACAATAAACATATAGACCTAATATTAAGGTGAAAACAAGTATAATAATTGAAACATAGGCTTAGTAGGATCTCGAGAAATTAGTTTGACCTGGATTGTGGATGTAATTTCTATTAATGGGTTGTTATTTATCATGATAATATTATCCAAATGTGAAAAAACCATAAACATAGCCAATGAATCGAAATAAAAGATGAAATTTTGAGTACCGGTTAATATATCCCACAACTGTGCAATCTGATCTACACTGCCACTGATAAGCTGCATCTAATCCTTTGAACGAGGTACATAATCAATGGAAATGGTAAAAGGATATTTATCGATATAATGTCAAAACAATTTCTCCATAAATTTCCAAAATGGAGAAAAAATATCAAGGGCATATCAGATGAGGTTGAGGATCTCTATTACTATGGGGACTGAAGAAATTATGGAACAAGTAACAACATTTGTGAAAGAATGAAAGAATGACACATTAATTTTTATTAAAAAAATATATACTTGAGACATATCAAGAATAAATGATTACATTATAGAAATAATAGGTTCCAAGCCGTAAAAATTATGAAAAAACTAGAGAGTAGAGGTGTGGCCCATAGAGCATGAGAAGTGGTGGTCCCTGTCTCAATCATACATCAGAAACTTCAATGACCATTAATGTACCTTATCAATATCAAACTCATCCTTTATATTTCCTTTTCAGATAAATTGGGGTTTGATTTTATAGGAATAAAGTTATTGAGATCAGCCTGATTGGAGACTAGATTTTCAAAAACAAACAATGGGTGGGGCATGTGATGGGTGAGATTTGGTGGTGCAGATGGACGTTGAGGTGGAGATAAGAAGGGCATGTGGTGATCGTGGCGGTGTGGACCGAAGAAGTAAAAAAGTAATTTTTTAAAATAACATTACAATTTTAGTTTTTTATTGATAAAAGGAGCCCCAAAATCCATTTTTATAATGTTAATTCTCTTATTGGGGAGGAGGCACTGTAGATATCGATGATGGGGTAAGAGCGAGGATTTAGATTATATTTCTATATATTTATATTTACATTATTAACAATTTTTTATAATACATTTGTATTAATATATGTGTTATATTTTTGTTTTATATGTATTATATTAGGTCATATTAAGGTATATGTGTTATACTAACATTTTATATTCCCCATATAAAGGTATTTTTCCCATATATTATGGTATATTTACATTCATAGATGACTTTGGAGGTTAAAATAAATGTTAACAGGTCATTCACTCAAAGGTACACAATGATAGGTTACACCCCTTATAATGGTTTACATTATAAAAGAATTTTATTTACATTATATTTACATTATATAACCATTATATTGAAATTATATACACATTATATTTTTGTTATATATGCATTATATAAATTTAAATTTCAGTTAAAAATGATATATTTAGATTATATATGTGTTGTATTTATGTTAATATATGCATTATATTTTCATTATATACACATACAAGTTATATTTTTTCATATTATGTTATATTTTGAATATTTATGTTATAAATGAATTATTTAATTTTACCGCTTCATTATAGTTCACTATAGTTTTGTTATATATTATCTTAATTAAAAATTTTATAAAGTTATAGTGAACTATAATTGTTAAATTGATTTACATATATAAATCTAAAAATAATAAATTTCCTAAATTTATTTAATTTCAATAGATTTATCTTTAAAAAAAATATAATTATATATGTATATAATTTTAGAAATGTAAAATATATACTATATTATAATTGATGTATAGGTTCATATATTTTTTATAATTATATTTATATAAATTTAACAGATAAAATTTATAATATCTATAAAAATTTGATTATATTTTTTAAATTAATATTTCCATATAATTAGTTGTTTTAAAATATTATGAAATTATTAAATGAAAAATTGTTTACGTGATAGAATTATATTTATTTTTTTCAATATATTATAAATGTAACTATATATAAAATTCAAACTTATTTACAATTATCAAAATATTCATATAAAATTTTTATTTATTATAAGGAATGTTTTCATAATATTATGTTATATTTACATTCATTGAAGGCCCTTGAAGTTACATGAACTGTAAAATACGCGCACACTCATAGATCTATCGTGACATGTTACACCCCCCTCTAAGGGTTTATATTATATAAGATTTTTATTTACTTTATATTCTATATTATATATGGATTATATTTATATTATGAAGTGTTATATTTGCATAAATGATCATTATAGATATATATAATTCTTTTAATCTATGATATATTTACATTATATATGTGTTATATTTACAATAATATATTCATTATATTTTCATTATATATATATATAAGTTATATTTCATTATATTTTGTTAGATGTTGTATCATTACATTATACAAGCATTATGTAATGTTATATTTTCATTATATTGTATTATATTTTTGTTATATATTATATAAAATAATAATTTTATAAAGTTATAATGAACTATAGATGTTAAATTGATTTAGATATATAAATCTAAAATATAATATGTTTTTTAAATTTATATAATTATGATAGATTTATAATTTCAAAAATATAATTATATATGTATATAATTTTTGAAATTTAAAAAATATATTATATTACAATTGATATATAGTTTCTTATATTTTTTATAATTATAGGTAAATAAATTTAACATATAAAAATTATAGTATTTATAAAAAAATTGATTATATTTTAATGTTTAATGATTGGATATAATTTCTTATTTTCAGATATAAAAAAAATTTATATAGAAATTGTTTTACTTGATACAATTATATTTATAATATTAAATATATTATAAATGAAAATATATTGTAAATATAATGGAAATTATAATTATCATTATATTCATATAAAATATATATTTATTATAATGATATATATAGTTATATTTACTATATAACTATAAATATAATTATTATTTAATTTATTAAAAATATAAATATATTTAGATTTATCATAATGATATATATATATATGATGTTAATATTATGATATTTGATTATTTAATTATATTATATAACCAAATTATTAAATTGAAATCATTTTTTGTAGTAACATGATGGCACGGTCTTTAACCATGAAAATGTGGTAAACTCACCATGAAGGCACAATTTTTTACCAGACCTTCTCACCTATCCTTTTTTACAACCCTACCTGTATCGTCGTTACATGTTTAAAAACATGTTGATCATCTAAAAGTCATAGAAAATATTGATCATACAAAACTAGTTCTTTTTGTTCAATCTCATCAAAATAAATTCAAGTCGTACCATCATAGATCTAAGACAATCATTGTTGGTACATCGAGTGTGAGCACGATGGTACAGATTATCTTGCATCAAATTCCATGGTCAATAAAATGGTCCCTTCAGTATGAAAGAATCATCTCTTGGTCTCTATGACTTGAGCAGAAGGAAGAGTAATAATTTCACGTCTCTCTTTATTGAGAGAATCCCTAGAGATGTTCCTGGTGGATAGTACTCTCAATAGGTAGAATGCGTGTTATAAACAACCTATAAACCCTTCACAAATAAAATAATAGTCTATTTATATTTGAGTGGGATAATTCATGTAGGATTTCTATGCTATCACTACAATTCATGTTTGTTCATTACATGGATTTTATACACTCTGATTTATAGTGGTTATTTCAATGTTTCCCCATGGTTTCTTATTCCACTACATTGGATGGTTTTTCAACATTATAAATATTCATCTCTATTTATTTCTTTCTATTTTTCTGCACTTTTGTTTTCATTATTGTTTCTCACAATATTTTTATAAGGCCCCAGCCCCTAACCTTACATAATCTTGATTAATTACAAGATTACACATTGAGGATCTTTTCAGGTTTAGAGTTTTAGAGAATTAGATCATGAAACTTGCATTACATTCCACATTTAAACAAAGTGGTTACATAAAAGACAATATTCAATCTTCCCATCAACGGAAACATATATAAAATATAACACGGATTCTTTCATTACACATCCTTGACACTATCATCACATCATGTACCTTTCCCTTGACCTGTGAAAAACATTTCAAAAACATGGTATTAGCATAAAAAGCTCAGTAAGAGTTATAAAAATATGGAAGGGAAACATGTGTTCATATATAGATTAGAATGAAATCACACTTTAACCATAAAACACAGGCATATCAAATCATGAATAAATCATAGAAAACATAAGACATAAAGGTAACTTGAGGCATTCATAACATTCTTAGGTAGGGAGTAACCCTCTTGGTTACGTTTGGAATACCCATCACAGTATATTTCCTAAATCTCTTCGGATAAACCTTAACGTTTCACTCCTTCGCGTTACCCAATGCATTGGAGAGCTATATCGGGCTCACCCGCCCTTAGTTTATCACGGAACCACCCGTTTTCATAACAATTCCCAAGAACCATAACATAAATGTATCACATAAAACATTCATAAAGGAAACATAACATTTCCACATTTCAATCACAATATAACATTTTAGTATATTGAAATAATTAATCCATTCAAAAAGAAACCATTTCCAAAACCATTTAAAACATTTAATAAAGATATTTTTGAATCAAAGTGTCTCATACCACCTTGAAGCTTAAAATTTTAAACCATTAATATCCATATAAATAAATCCTTAAAACCGTTTTGAAAACATGGATATTAATAAGAACAAATAATTAAAACATTTAAAATGATATTTTGGTTAAAGGGGTTTTACCAAAATTAGAGACACTTGAATACAATAATTGAGGAATAACATTTAGTCATATCATTATAATATCATGAGAATAAATGGATTCATGATATAATACTCCAAATGACAGTATATACACCATATAATAGTGAATTGGTGCATAACAACAATGAACCCTCAATAGAAATGTCAAATGTGATGAAATCCATTATAAAGAAGGTATCCTTAAATTAAGGAAAAATCAATCTCAAAAATATGTGTGAAAAATATAAATACACCCAATATAAGTGGATATTATGTGTAAAACAATAAAAGGTCATTCACACATATTCAATGGATGACATATTCAATGACTACATGTTGAACCCAAAGAAATCGAAATTGTGTTAAAAAGTTCCCTTAACAGCCTAACAGCATCACATCAAAATGAGTTGATGAGAGATAAAAAGTGTGTCTCATCACTTGGACATAAAATTTACATCAATAAGGATATATGAGAACATATCCCAACTTAACAATATGTAAATTAAAAGACCCAACAAAAGAAGTCTTTTAAAAAATAGGAGGGTGAAATGTTCCCTTACCGACTTGGGTATCTTTCAAGACATACACCCTATGAATGAAGGACAATAGATCATTGATGTAAATACTAATAAAATAAATTATATTACACAAAGAGTAGAATAACGGGCAGTATATACACCACTCAATGTAATTTGTGGCAAATGTATCATAAATCTCACGGGAATAAAAGTGAGATGAAAAATCACTTACGAAAACTCGGCAGCCTAACGACGCCACATAAAATGTCCAAAAATGGATTGATGAGATAAAATAGGGTATCTCATCACATTACAACAAAATTTAAAGAAAGAGGAATATGAAATAACATCCCCCATCATAACAAATAGGAGCTTAAAAGAAGTGACATAAAGGGGAGTACTTAAAGAGAAAGAGAGAAGTTAGATCTCTTACGAAAATTCGGCAGCCTAACGGCGCCACTCGAAACATCCAAAATGGATTGATGAGAGAGAATAGGGTATCTAATCATATGAACATAAAAATTACAGTAAGATTAATATAAAATAACATCCCAATAACAAGAAATATGAGCTTAGAAGGAATGACAAAAAAGAGTGTACTTAAAAAGAAAGAGATTAGTAGGATCCCTTACCTCGGGTCCGACTTAACTCGATAGTTCTTTAATCTCATGAATAATAAACTTGAGTTAATTTATACATCCTTAAGAACCTTTTTGAAGTTAATTATTATTTTTATATCACTTATTACCATGTCATAATCATTATGTAATCATTTAAGTTAATAATATTTGTTTTGCCGATATTTGGTTCTTAAGTCGAAAGTGGACTTCTTAAAATTACATGTTGTTTGTGTGGCCAAATGTTTATTATATCCATAATTGTATTCATGATATAGATATCATATATGTCATATATATCCAGTAAATTCATGAATTTATAACATTACATAATCATTTAGAGGTAAGAAATGAAATGCACCGTTCATGGAGACGGTAAGCCGTACGTATGCATGAACGCTACTTTCATTTCTATTTCGTGTTTTATAGAATGGAATAATAATTATATAAAGGTATATTATAATTCCAGTATAATTTCATATATAATATCATAGTTCCATCCTTTATACGTCCCACGTATGGTATTTAACGAATCAAATCACATTGAGGGGGCGGTAGTCCGCACTTCCTTAAATGAAGATATCGCGTTTACCCATAATGGAAACCATAAATTTATGCCCAAAATGAAAAAAAAACAGAATCTTATGGAAAAAATAAACATATTATATATCATATATAAAAATAGTGACATCATAATGGCCACCTTTGAAGGTGTTAAATGAGTATTGAACAATCATCGTTTCGGGAGGCAGAATTTCGCCATCCATGGAAACCGTATGTTCTTTAACCAATTGATGTAGTTTTGTGAGAGTGTAGCTCAAATAAATCTTATAACAAAATCCTAGTATATTGAATATACTGTTGTTGTTACAGAAGAAGAAAATTAAAAGAGTTTAGGGGGTTGGAGAAGCAAAATAAAACAAATGAACATGAGAGAATGAATTACCTTTAAAAGTGTAACTCCTTTTGATTTGAGCCTAAAGGCTTCATTTGAAAAGATTCTGCCCAAAGTGAATCCTCTAGGTTGAGGAGAGGGATGTGGAGAGAGTAAATGGAAAGGGTTTGGCCGAGCCAAAGGCTTTAGGAGTGTGTGAAATGAGGTAGATGTGGGGGCCTTATATAAGAGGAGAGGGGGGGCACTTTTGGAAAGTAAGAAATATTACTTTATTTGAAAATGTGTTTCGGTTTTAAAAGGTCCCACATTGATATAATTCGTGTATAAGGTGATAAGGGTTCTAAATCCACCCATCCAATAAGTTTTGGACATGTGTATGTCCTAGAGTTTACATTATCTTCTCATTTTATTTAAAACGTCAGATAATGATATCATCGCTGCATCATTATGATGTCATAAATAATTTAATTTATTTAATGACTAAAAATTATAAAAAAAATTACTACGATGTAGGAAATCTTTTTATCTTTCCAATGACTATTTATAATAAAAAATCTGACTTGTATAACCCCACATAAAAATGTTTTAGTAAAACATATCATGTTTGTGTCATTTTTACTTTTACATTAAATAAAAAGCTATTTATGTCATTTCCCAACCAAAGTGGCTCCATGGGGTCCCCAAGTTGACCCATGGCTTGTCCTGGTCGGCCATTACACATCCAATGAGGTTAGGACATGTGTAAAGTTAATTTCATATTATTAAAACATTATTTTTACCTTAAACTACACTAATTACCTCTAATCACGATTAAAAATTTAATAAGTTACTATTCACCAAAAAATTATTTTTATCCCATTGAACCACATTTTACTTCTTAATGAAAACCATTTATGTTGGATTTTTGAAATTCAAAACACAAATATGGTAATATTTCATTTAAACGGAAAAATCAGTTTTTATAAGTACCACTTAGTGGTGTCACTATTCATCAAAAATTGATGTTTTTCAGAAAAATCCCAAATATTGACCCTAAGCTATATTTGATATTACAAATTAAAAAATGACGCCTATTTTACAAAATTCAAAACATATAAGTCACATTAATTAATTTAATAATTAATTCCCACTGTCAGAGAAAATAGCGTGTTTTTATGAAACAATAAGTATCAAAAAATTGACACTGGTTTAAGTCTGATTTCAAAGTGAAATTAATTCCAACAACCACTATTGGATTTAATGGTAATAATATATTCTAATTTCACTTTAAAACCAATTAAAAAGATAATATAATCATATAAATAAATTAGATTAAAAATATGTTTTGAATTAAAATACAACATTTTACACTGTTCATTTAAAAAATGAACTTTATCGGAAAGATACCAAAAATTTACACAAAGTAGATTCTGATGTCCCGATTCGTAATAAGAGTTTTATTTGGTCCAAAAGAATGTTTAAGAGTGAAAAAAACTATATTTAATTATGGTTCAACATCAAAAGGTGATAAGTGAACCATTAGTGAAAACTAGGGAATATACGCCTAAAATTGAATTCTTTCCGTATTTTAAGCCTCTATCCTTTATTGGATAAATGTAAAGACATTTAAAAACATATATAATCATATTTGAGTTATTTCTATCCATTCCCTCCATTACAACTTCTACATGTTAACTACCATTTAAAATAATATTATTTTATTATTAGAGTGCAACGTAAGATTCCCAAGAAACTCGTTGTTGCGTGTTGGGTACGCCCTCGAGCATAGCGTCCCCTTTAATGTCATATCAATATTTTATTCACGAATACGGATAAATATGAAAATTTCATATTCTTTATTTACCCGGGGTGTTACATCCTTCCCCTATTTTGGGAATTATGTCCTCGCAATTTTAAAAATTGAGCTTGGAAACATCCTTGAAAGTCCAACATTGGAACATGAGTCGGTAAAACAATCACTTTAAAATAAAGAAAGATAAGCACAGAGGTCACCCGAGTTGACCCATACTAGGATTCCAAGTATGAAAATATGGACATGGAGGAAAAAAACAAAGGTTCATGTTCTGATGGAGAGTGATAGAAAACATGTTTAGGAGAAAGTTAACCACAAGAAAATCACAAACTTGTGATGGGTTAAACGGTATTCGATTCCCCAGTAGGAAAACTTAATAGACAACATTTTTGTTTTAAGATACTTTTTATTGAGGAATTTATTCATATGGATACATAATCACTTATCATGTTGACTTTCAACTTTTACTAGATTCCTCAATCAAACTAATATTTTTTCCAAAAGGAGAGTATTTAGGTAGACTTGTTCGCATTAAGAGTACTATAATCAACTTCTATAGAATCACCTAATCCAAAAAAGAGAACTATATACATCCCATGTCATTAGGCTTTAACCAAAACCAAAACCAAAAAGGTTAGTACAAGGCCAGATAATCCAGAAAAGTATAACCTATTAAAAAGAAAATCCATGCTTAATCTCCAAAATTTGTCCAACAAAACCCAAAGTTCAACGAGGACCATCCGATAAAAAATTTGTCCATAACATTATTCATAGTAGACCAATATAAGATTGAAACCCAAATATTTTAAGGATTTAGTCACATAGTCTTCCAAGTTAAATCGTAACATTTATGTCCAAACAACATCAGCTGCTCCTAAAGCCTCGTATTGAAAAGTAATTAACCTAATCACATATCCTCTATGATAGGTTAATCATTTTCATAAATAACCCAAAATCAACTTACTCTTAAAAAAAGAATCAGTCAAACTAATTAGGGACATCACGTAGTCCAGTGGTAGGCGATA
This sequence comes from Viscum album, assembly GCA_963277665.1. Classification (NCBI taxonomy): domain Eukaryota; kingdom Viridiplantae; phylum Streptophyta; class Magnoliopsida; order Santalales; family Viscaceae; genus Viscum; species Viscum album. The sequence goes on along the minus strand of OY728151.1, from coordinate 2,026,505,892 downwards.
AATACCAGTTGCACTTTGATTGTGGGTTCGATTCCTGCAGCATCGTCCGACGCGACGGGTAGTCACACGGTCTACGTGTTTTCCATTTTCCAAAACTATATAATTCTCAAATCATTCCCCAAAATAGGATAAAATCATCAAAAATAACCATAACATAATTTAACCTCAATTTTATCTCATGCCTTTCACTTCAATCATAACATATAGTAACCCATAATTACCTCAAAAGTAAGGATCATATAATCCCAAATGGTTCTTTATAACTATGTACACAAAAGAAAAGATAACTATTACATGAATAAAATTTTCCTATATTAAACATCAGGGATACACATAATATAAAAAGTCTTCTAATGTAACCCTATCATCAAAAGAGACTTAATACTCATAAGAATTTCACCATAACTCTTGAAGCCCTTATATGTTGACATCTTAATCATTCAACATTCTTCATGATCCATTATCCATTCCTTTCCAACTTCTTCCGAAATACCTCTTTCCTACAAACAAAATCATGAATTGTATCCTAAGATTTAAAAATAGGAAAACAATAGTCATGAAATAGTACATACCTTTGATTGGTCATTGTTAGTTTCTTCATCCTCAATCGGAATGGCATTAGGTATTGGTAAACGAATATTGGTACGCTCTTGGTGACCCCATTCACGAAAATTCTTCATAGGACATGTGTTTTCATAATGACCATGAACACCATATTTAAAACATTCAATTGATCCCTCAGAAAGAACTTCATTCCCTTTCCTCGAGTCAACTGGATGCTTCCTTTTTCCATGGCAGGTTCATTCTTTATGACCTTCATTTCCACATCTATAGTATATTTCTTTCCCTTTGAAACATTTTCCTAGGTGTTTCTTTCCACATCTTTGACACATAGGTTTTTGAACACACTTACCTTTAAGATTATTACCTGTACTTCCGTAGGGATTTTTTTCTTGCATATATGATTCCTTAGAGAAATATCCAAGGTTTAGGTGGTCAATCATGACTCCAGATAGTTTGTTGAGGATAATCACAAGAGTTCTCATTGCAACTCCCATATCATTAAGTTTCTTGCTCAAAAAACTGTCACAGTTTCCATCACATCCACTGTTACTTTGGTGCCTGCTAGATCCAACCATTTACTAAAACCAAAAAGGTCAGTGTGAGTATATCAACAAAACCATCATGTAATAATGAGTAAGATAAACACTAAGATATACTTACTCATTAACGTTATCTAAAACTAGGACTCTTTCTGAAATCCTAACCATTATGGTAATGTCACTTATGATTAAAGAATACCCTAACCTCTATAGTTATCTAAACCGACTTCTGATACCAACTATAAAGCCCCAGCCTTAAACCTTACTTAATCTTGAGTTATTCCAAGATTAAACATTGAGTATATTTTTAGGATTAGAGTTTTAGTGAATTATATCATGAAACATGCATTACATTCCACATTTAAACAAAGTGGTTACATAAAAGATAGTATTCATTCTTCCCATCAACGGAAACATATTTAAAATATAACACAAATTCTCTCTTGACACATCTTTCCCTTGACCTGTGAAAAACATTTCAAAAACATGGGATGAGCATAAAAAGATCAGTAAGAGTTATAAAAATATGGAAAGGAAACATGAGTTTATATATACATTAGAATGAAATCACACTTTACCCATAAAACATATGAATATCAAATCATGAATAAATCATTGAAAACATAAGACATAAAGGTAACTTGAGGCATTCATAACATTCTTACGTATGGAGTAACCCGATTGGTTACGTTTGGAATACCCATCACAGTATATTCCCTAAAACTCTTTGGAGAAACCTTAACGTTTCACTCCTTCGCATTACCCAATGCATTGGAGAGCTATATCGGGCTCACCCGCCCTTAGTTTATCCCGGAACCACCCATTTTCATAACAATGCCCAATAACCATAACATAAATGTATCACATAAAACATGCATAAAGGAAACATAACATTTCCACATTTCAATCACAATTTAACATTTTAGTATATTGAAATAATGAATCCATTCAAAAAGAAACCATTTCCAAAACCATTTAAAACATTTAATAAAGAGATTTTTGAATCAAAGTGTTCCATACCACCTTGAAGCATAAAATTTTAAACCATTAATATCCATATAAATAAATCCTTAAAACCATTTTTTAAACATGTATATTAATAAGAACAAATAATTAAAACATTTAATACGATTTTTTGGTTAAAGGGGTTTTACAAAAATTAGAGACACTTGAATACAATAATTGAGGAATAACATTTAGTCAGAACTTTATAATATCATGAGAATAAATGGTTTCATGATATAATACTCCAAAAGATAGTATATACACCATATAAGAGTGAATTGGTGCATAACAACAATGAACCCTCAATAGAAATGTCAAATGTGATGAAATCCCTTATAAAGAAGGTATCCTTAAATTAAGGACAAATCAGTCTAAATAATATGTGTGACAAATATAAATACACCCAATATTAGTGGATAATAAGTGTAAAACAATAAAATGTCATTCACACATATTCAATGGATTACATATTCAATGACTACATGTTGAACCCAAAGAAATTGAAATTGGGTTAAAAAGTTCCCTTGACTGCCTAACGACATCACATCATAATGAGTTGATGAGAGATAAAAAGTATATCTCCTCACTTGGAAATAATATTTAAATCAATAAGGATATATGACAATATATCCTAACATAACAATATTTAAATTAAAAGACCCAACAAAATAAGTCTTTTAATAAAGAGGAGGGTCAAATGTTCCCTTACTGACTTGGGTATCTTTCAAAACATACACCCCATGAAAGAAGGACAATAGATAATTGATGTAAATACTCATAAACAAAAGTATGTTACACAAAGAGTAGAATAATGGGAAGTACATACACCACTCAATGTAATTTGTGGCAAATGTAGCATAAATCTCACGGGAATAAAAGTGAGATGAAAAATCACTTATGAAAACCTGGCAGCCTAACGGCGCCACATAAAACGTCTAAAAATTGATTGATGAGATCAAATAGGGTATCTCATAACATTACAGCAAAATGTAAATATAGAGGAATATGAAATAACATCCCCCATCATAATAGATAGGAGTTTAAAAGAAGTTACATAAAGGAGAGTACTTAAAGAGAAAGAGAGAGGTTAGATCTCTTACGAAAATTCGGTAGCCTACCGGTGCCACTCGAAACATCCAAAATGGATTGATGAGAGAGAATACGGTCTCTAATCATATGAACATAAAAATTACAGTAATTGTAATATAAAATAACATCCCAATAACAAGAAATATGAGCTTATAAGGAATTACATAAAAGAGTGTATTAAAAAGAAAGAGAGGAGTAGGATCCGTTACCTCGGGTCCGACTTGACTCAATCGTTCTTTAATCTCCTGAATAATAAACATGAGTTAATTTATACTTCCTTAAGAACCTTTTTCAAGTTCATTATTCCTTTTATATCTCTTATTACCATGTCATAAACATTCTGTAATCATTTAAGTTAATAATATTTGTTTTGCCGATATTTGGTTCTTATGTCGAAAGTGGACTTCTTACAATTACATGTTGTTTGTGTGGCCAAATGTTTATTATATCCAGAATTGTATTCATTATTTAGATATCAAATATGTCATATATATCCAGTACATTCATGCATTTATAACATTACATAATCATTTAGAGGTATGAAATGAAATGCACCGTTCATGGAGACGGTAAGCCGTACGTACGCATGAACACTACTTTCATTTCTATTTCGTATTTTATAGAATGGAATAATAATTATATAAAGGTATATTATAATTCCAGTATAATAACATATATAATATCATAGTTCCATCCTTTATACGTCCCACATATGGTATTTAACGAATCAAATCACTTTGAGGGGGCGGTAGTCCGCACTTCCTTAAATAATGATATCGCGTTTACCCATAATGGAAACCATAAAGGTATGCCCAAAATGAAAAAAAACAGAAGGTTAAGGAAAACATAAACATATAATATATCATATATAAAAATAGTGACATCATAATGGCCAACTTTGAAGGTGTTAAATGAGTATTGAACAATCATCGTTTCGGGAGGCAGAATTTCACCATCCACGGAAACCGTATGTTCTTTAACCATTTGATGTAGTTGTGTGAGAGTGTAGCTCGAATAAATCTTATAAAAACATCTTAGTATATTTAAGATACTGGTGTTGTTACAAAAGAAGTAAATAAAAAGAGTTATGGGGTTGGAGAAGCAAAATAAAACAAATGAATATGAGAGAATGATTTACCTTTAAAAGTGTAACTCCTTTTGATTTGAGCCTAAAGGATTCCTTTCAATGGATTCTTCCAAAAGGGAATCCTCTAGTATGAGGATAGGGATGTGGAGAGAGTAAATGGGCAGGGGTTGGCAGAGCCAAATGCTTGAGGAGTGTGTGAAATGAGGTAGAGGTGGCGGCCTTTTATAAGAGGAGAGGAGGGGTACTTTTGGAAAGTAAGAAATATTCCTTTATTTGAAAATGTGTTTCGGTTTTAAATGGTCCCACATTGATATAATTATCGGATAAGGTGATCAGGGTTCTAAATACACCAATACAATAAGTTTTGGACATGTGTAGGTCATAGAGTTTACATTATCTTCTCATTTTATTTAAATCGTCAGATAATGATGTCATCACTGCATCAATATGATATCATAAATAATTTAATTTATTTAATGTCTAAAAATTATAAAAAAAATTACTATGATGTAGGAAATCTATTTAGCTGTCCAATGACTATTTATAATAAAAAATCTGACTTGTATAACCCCACTTAAAAAATGTTTTAGTAAAACATATCATGTTTGTGTCATTTTTACTTTTACATTAAATAAAAAGTTATTTATGTCATTTCCCAACCAAAGTGGCTCTATGGGGTCCCCAAGTTGACCCATGGATTATCTTGGTCGGACATTTCACATAAAATGAGGTTAGTAAATGGAAACGGTAAAAGGATATTTATCGATATAATGTCAAAACAAGTGCTCCATAAATTTTCAAAATGGAGAAAAAATATCAATGGCATATCAGATGAGGTTGAGGATCTCTATTACTACGGGGACTGAAGAAATTATGGAACAAGTAACAACATTTGTGAAAGAATGAAAGAATGACACATTAATTGTTATTAAAAAAATATATACTTGAGACATATCAAGAATAAATGATTACATTATAGAAATAATAGGTTCCAAGGCGTAAAAATTATGAAAAAACTAGAGAGTAGAGGTGTGGCCCATAGAGCATGAGAAGTGGTGGTCCCTGTCTCAATCATACATCAGAAACTTCAATGACCATTAATGTACATTATCAATATCAAAATCATCCTTTATATTTCCTTTTCAGATAAATTGGGGTTTTATTTTATAGGAATAAAGTTATTGAGATCAGCCTGATTGGAGACTAGATTTTCAAAAACAAACAATGGGTGGGGCATGTGATGGGTGAGATTTGGTGGTGCAGATGGACGTTGCGGTGGAGATAAGAAGGGAATGTGGTGATCGAGGCAGTGTGGACCGAAGAAGTAAAAAAGTAATTTTTTAAAATAACATTACAATTTTCGTTTTTTATTGATAAAAGGAGCCCCAAAATCCATTTTTATAATGTTAATTCTCTTATTGGGGAGGAGGCACTGTAGATATCGATGATGGGTTAAGAGAGAGGATTTAGATTATATTTCTATATATTTATATTTACATTAGTAACAATTTTTTATAATACATTTGTATTAATATATGTGTTATATTTTTGTTTTATATGTATTATATTAGGTCATATTAAGGTATATGTGTTATACTAACATTTTATATTCCCCATATAAAGGTATTTTTCCCATATATTATGGTATATTTACATTAATAGATGACCTTGGAGGTTAAAATAAATGTAAAAAGGTCATTCACTCAAAGGTACACAATGATAGGTTACACCCCTTATAATGGTTTACATTATAAAAGAATTTTATTTACATTATATTTACATTATATAACCATTATATTGAAATTATATACACATTATATTTTTGTTATATATGAATTATATAAATTTAAATTTCAGTTAAAAATGATATATTTAGATTATATATGTGTTGTATTTATGTTAATCTATGCATTATATTTTCATTATATACACATACAAGTTATATTTTTTCATATTATGTTATATTTTGAATATTTATGTTATAAATGAATTATTTAATTTTACCGCTTCATTATAGTTCACTATAGTTTTGTTATATATTATCTTAATTAAATTTTTTTAAAGTTATAGTGACCTATAATTGTTAAATTGATTTACATATATAAATCTAAAAATAATAAATTTCCTAAATTTATTTAATTTCAATAGATTTATCTTTAAAAAAAATATAATTATATATGTATATAATTTTAGAAATGTAAAATATATACTATATTATAATTGATGTATAGGTTCATATATTTTTTATAATTATATTTATATAAATTTAATAGATAAAATTTATAATATCTATAAAAATTTGATTATATTTTTTAAATTAATATTTCCATATAATTAGTTGTTTAAAAATATTATCAAATTATTAAATGAAAATTTTTTTACGTGATATAATTATATTTATTTTTTTCAATATATTATAAATGTAACTATATATAAAATTCAAACATATTTACAATTATCAAAATATTCATATAAAATTTTTATTTATTATAAGGAATGTTTTCATAATATTATGCTATATTTACATTCATTGAAGGCCCTTGAAGTTACATGAACTATAAAATACGCGCACACTCATAGATCTATCGTGACATGTTACACCCCCCTCTAAGGGTTTACATTATATAATATTTTTATTTACTTTATATTCTATATTATATATGGATTATATTTATATTATGAAGTGTTATATTTTCATAAATGATCATTATAGATATATATAATTCTTTTAATCTATGATATATTTACATTATATATATGTTATATTTACAATAATATATTCATTATATTTTCATTATATATATATAAGTTATATTTCATTATATTTTGTTAGATGTTGTATCATTACATTATACATGCATTATGTAATGTTATATTTTCATTATATTGTATTATATTTTTGTTATATATTATATAAATTAATAATTTTATAAAGTTATAATGAACTATAGATGTTAAATTGATTTAGATATATAAATCTAAAATATAATATATTTTTTAAATTTATATAATTATGATAGATTTATAATTTAAAAAATATAATTATATTTGTATATGATTTTTGAAATTTAAAAAATATATTATATTCTAATTGATATATAGTTTCTTATATTTTTTATAATTATAGGTAAATAAATTTAACATATAAAAATTATAGTATTTATAAAAAAATTGATTATATTTTAAAGTTTAATGTTAGGATATAATTTCTTATTTTCAGATATAACAAAATTTTTATATAGAAATTGTTTTACTTGATACAATTATATTTATAATATTAAATATATTATAAATGAAAATATATTGTAAATATAATGGAAATTATAATTATCATTATATTCATATAAAATATATATTTATTATAATGATATATATAGTTATATTTACTATATAACTATAAATATAATTATTATTTCATTTATTAAAAATATAAATATATTTAGATTTATCATAATTATATATATATATATATATATGATGTTAATATTATGATATATGATTATTTGATTATATTATATAACGAAATTATTAAATTGAAAGAATTTTTTGTAGTAACATGATGGCACGGTCTTTAACCATGAAAATGTGGTAAACTCACCATGAAGGCGCAATTTTTTACCAGACCTTCTCACCTATCCTTTTTTACAACCCTACCTGTATCGTCGTTACATGTTTAAAAACATGTTGATCATCTAAAACTCAAAGAAAATATTGATCATACAAAACTAGTTCTTTTTGTTCAATCTCGTCAAAATAAATTCAAGTCGTACCATCATAGATCTAAAACAATCATTGTTGGTACATCGAGTGTGAGCACGATGGTACAGATTATCTTGCATCAAATTCCATGGTCAATAAAATGGTCCCTTCAGTATGAAAGAATCATCTATTGGTCTCTATGACTTGAGCAGAAGGAAGAGTAATAATTTCATGTCTCTCTTTATTGAGAGAATCCCTAGAGATGTTCCTGGTGGATAGTACTCTCAATAGGTAGAATGGGTGTTATAAACAACCTATAAACTCTTCACAAATAAGATAATAGTCTATTTATATTTGAGTGGGATAATTCATGTAGGATTTCTATGCTATCACTACAATTCATGTTTGTTCATTACATGGATTTTGTACACTCTGATTTATAGTGGTTATTTCAATGTTTCCCCATGGTTTCTTATTCCACTACATTGGATGGTTTTTCAACATTATAAATATTCATCTTTATTTATTTCTTTCTATTTTTCTGCACTTTTGTTTTCATTATTGTTTCTCACAATATTTTTATAAGGCCCCAGCCTTAAACCTTACTTAATCTTGAGTAATTACCAGATTACACATTGAGGATCTTTTCAGGTTTAGAGTTTTAGAGAATTAAATCATGAAACATGCATTACATTCCACATTTAAACAAAGTGGTTACATAAAAGTCAATATTCAATCTTCCCATCAACGGAAACATATATAAAATATAACATGGATTCTTTCATTACACATCCTTGACACTATCATCACATCATGTACCTTTCCCTTGACCTGTGAAAAACATTTCAAAAACATGGGATTAGCATAAAAAGCTCAGTAAGAGTTATAAAAATATGGAAAGGAAACATGCGTTTATATATAGATTAGAATGAAATCATACTTTACCCATAAAACATAGGCATATGAAATCATGAATAAATCATAGAAAACATAAGACATAAAGGTAACTTGAGGCATTCATAACATTCTTATGTAGGGAGTAACCCTCTTAGTTACGTTTGGAATACCCATCACAGTATATTCCCAAAATCTCTTCGGTGAAACCTTAACGTTTCACTCCTTCGCGTTACCCAATGCATTGGAGAGCTATATCGGGCTCACCCGCCCTTAGTTTATCACGGAACCACCCGTTTTCATAACAATTACCAAGAACCATAACATAAATGTATCACATAAAACATGCATAAAGGAAACATAACATTTTCACATTTCAATCACAATATAACATTTTAGTATATTGAAATAATTAATCCATTCAAAAAGAAACCATTTCCAAATCCATTTAAAACATTTAATAATGATATTTTTGAATCAAAGTGTCCCATACCACCTTGAAGCATAAAATTTTAAACCATTAATAACCATATAAATAAATCCTTAAAACCATTTTGAAAACATGGATATTAATAAGAACATATAATTAAAACATTTAAAATGATATTTTGGTTAAAGGGGTTTTACCAAAATTAGAGACACTTGAATACAATAATTGAGGAATAACATTTAGTCAGAACATTATAATATCATGAGAATAAATGGATTCATTATATAATACTCCAAAGGACAGTATATACACCATATAAGAGTGAATTGGTGCATAACAACAATGAACCCTCAATAGAAATGTCAAATGTGCTGAAATCCCTTATAAAAAAGGTATCCTTAAATTAAGGAAAAATCAATCTCAAAAATATGTGTGACAAATATAAATACACCCAATATAAGTGGATATTAAGTGTAAAACAATAAAAGGTCATTCACACATATTCAATGGATTACATATTCAATGACTACATGTTGAACCCAAAGAAATCGAAATTGGGTTAAAAAGTTCCCTAAACAGCCTAACAACATCACATCAAAATGAGTTGATGAGAGATAAAAAGTGTATCTCATCACTTGGACATAAAATTTACATCAATAAGGATATATGAGAACATATCCCAACTTAACAATATGTAAATTAAAAGACCCAACAAAAGAAGTCTTTTAAAAAAGAGGAGGGTGAAAGGTTCCCTTACCGACTTGGGTATCTTCCAAGACATACACCCTATGAATGAAGGACAATAGATCATTGATGTAAATACTCATAAAAGAAATTATATTACACAAAGATTAGAATAACGGGCAGTACATACACCACTCAATGTAATTTGTGGCAAATGTATCATAAATCTCACGGGAATAAAAGTGAGATGAAAAATCACTTACGAAAACTCGGCAGCCTAACGACGCCACATAAAATGTCCAAAAATGGATTGATGAGATCAAATAGGGTATCTCATTACATTACAAAAAAATTTAAAGAAATAGGAATATGATATAACACCCCCCATCATAACAAATAGGAGCTTAAAAGAAGTGACATAAACGGGAGTACTTAAAGAGAAAGTGAGAGGTTAGATCTCTTACGAAAATTCGGCAGCCTAACGGCGCCACTCGAAACTTCCAAAATGGATTTATGAGAGAGAATATTGTATCTCATCATATGAACATAAAAATTACAGTAATATTAATATAAAAGAACATCCCAATAACAAGAAATATGAGCTTAGAAGGAATGACAAAAAAGAGTGTACTTAAAAAGAAAGAGATTAGTAGGATCCCTTACCTCGGGTCCGACTTAACTCGATCGTTCTTTAATCTCCTGAAAAATAAACTTGAGTTAATTTATACATCCTTAAGAACCTTTTTCAAGTTAATTATTATTTTTATATCACTTATTACCATGTCATAATCTTTATGTAATCATTTAAGTTAATAATATTTGTTTTGTCGATATTTGGTTCTTATGTCGAAAGTGGACTTCTTAAAATTACATGTTGTTCGTGTGGCCAAATGTTTATTATATACAGAATTGTATTCACGTTTTAGATATAATATATGTCATATATATCCAGTAAATTAAGGAATTTATAACATTACATAATCATTTAGAGGTAAGAAATGAAATGCACCGTTCATGGAGACGGTAAGCCGTACGTATGCATGAACGCTACTTACATTTCTATTTAGTATTTTATAGAATGGAATAATAATTATATAAAGGTATATTATAATTCCAGTATAATATCATATATAATATCATAGTTTCGTCCTTTATACGTCCCACGTATGGTATTTAACGAATCAAATCACATTGAGGGGGCGGTAGTCCGCACTTCCTTAAATGAAGATATCGCGTTTACCCATAATGGAAACCATAATGTTATGCCCAAAATGAAAAAAAAGAGAAGCTTATGGAAAAAATAATCATATTATATATCATATATTACAATAGTGACATCATAATGGCCACCTTTGAAGGTGTTAAATGAGTATTGAACAATCATCGTTTCGGGAGGCAGAATTTCGCCATCCATGGAAACCGTATGTTCTTTAACCAATTGATGTATTTGTGTGAGAGTGTAGCTCAAATAAATCTTATAAAAAAATCCTAGTATATTGAATATACTTTTGTTGTTACAGAAGAAGAAAATGAAAAGAGTTTAGGGGGTTGGAGAAGCAAAATAAAACAAATGAACATGAGAGAATGAATTACCTTTAAAAGTGTAACTCCTTTTGATTTGAGCCTAAAAGCTTCCTTTGAAAAGATTCTGCCCAAAGGGAATCCTCTAGGTTGAGGAGAGGGATGTGGAGAGAGTAAATGGAAAGGGTGTGGCCGAGCCAAATGCTTGAGGAGTTTGTGAAATGAGGTAGATGTGGGGGCCTTTTATAAGAGGAGAGGAGGGGCACTTTTGGAAAGTAAGAAATATTACCTTATTTGAAAATGTGTTTCGGTTTTAAAAGGTCCCACATTGATATAATTCGTGTATATGGTGATAAGGGTTCGAAATCCACCCATACAATATGTTTTGGACATGTGTAGGTCATAGAGTTTACATTATCTTCTCATTTTATTTAAATCGTCAGATAATGATATCATCGCTGCATCATTATGATGTCATAAATAATTTAATTTATTTAATGACTAAAAATTATAAAAAAAATTACTACGATGTAGGAAATATTTTTATCATTCTAATGACTATTTATAATAAAAAATCTGACTTTTATAACCCCACTTAAAAATGTTTTAGTAAAACATATCATGTTTGTGTCATTTTTACTTTTACATTAAACAAAAAGCTATTTATGTCATTTCCCAACCAAAGTGCTCCATGGGGTCCCCAAGTTGACCCATGGATTGTCTTGGTCGGCCATTACACATACAATGAGGTTAGGACATGTGTTAGGTTAATTTCATATTATTAAAAAATTATTTTTACCTTAAACTACACTAATTACCTCTAATCACGATTAAAAACTTAATAAGTTACTATTCACCAAAAAATTATTTTTATCCCATTGAACCACATTTTATTTCTTAATGAAAACCATGTATGTTGGATTTTTGAAATTCAAAACACAAAGATGGCAAAATTTCATTTAAACGGAAAAATCAGTTTTTATAAGTACCACTTAGTGGTGTCACTATTCATAAAAAATTGATGTTTTTCAGAAAAATCCCAAATATTCACCCTAAGATATATTTGATATTCAGAATTAAAAAATAACGTCTATTTTAAAAAATTCAAAACATATAAGTCACATTAATTAATTTAATAATTAATTCCCACTGTCAGAGCAAATAGCGTGTTTTTATGAAACAACAAGTATCAAAAAATTGACACTGGTTTAAGTCAGATTTCAAAGTGAAATTAATTCCAACAACCACTATTGGATTTAATGGTAAAAATATATTCTAATTTCACTTTAAAACCAATTAAAAAGATAATATAATAATATAAATAAATTAGATTAAAAAGATGTTTTGAATTAAAATACAACATTTTACACTGTTCATTTAAAAAATGAACTTTATCGGAAAGATACCAAAAATTTACACAAAGTAAATTTTGATGTCCCGATTCATAATAAGAGGTTTATGTGGTCCAAAAGAATGTTTAAGAGTGAAAAAAACTATATTTAATAAAGGTTCAACATCAAAAGGTGATAAGTGATCCTTTAGTGAAAACTAGGGCATATACGCCTAAAATTGAATTCATTCCGTATTTTAAGCCTCTATCCTTTATTGGATAAATGTAAAGACATTTAAAAACATATATAATCATATTTTAGTTATTTATATCCATTCCCTCCATTACAATATCTACATGTTAACTACCATTTAAAATAATATTATTTTATTATTAGAGTGCAACGTAAGATTCCCAAGAAACTCGTTGTTGCGTGTTGGGTACGCCATCGAGCATAGCGTCCCCTTTAATGTCATATCAATATTTTATTCACAAATACGGATAAATATGAAAATTTCATATTCTTTATTTACCCGGGGTGTTACATCCTTCCCCTATTTTGGGAATTATGTCCTCGCAATTTTAAAAATTGAGCTTGGAAACATCCTTGAAAGTCCAACATTGGAACAGGAGTCGGTAAAACAATCACTTTAAAATAAAGAAAGTTAATCACAGAGGTCACCCGAGTTGACCCATACTAGGATTCCAAGTATGAAAATATGGACATGGAGGAAAAAAAACAAAGGGTCATGTTCTGATGGAGAGTGATAGAAAACATGTTTAGGATAAAGTTAACCACATGAAAATCACAAACTTGTGATGGGTTAAACGGTATTCGATTCCCCAGTAGGAAAAGTTAATAGACAACATTTTTGTTTTAAGATAATTTTTATTGAGGAATTTATTCATAAGGCTACATAATCACTTATCATGTTGACTTTCAACTTTTACTAGATTCCTCAATCAAACTAATATTTTTTCCAAAATGCGAGTATTTAGTTAGACTTGTTCGCATTAAGAGTACTATAATCAACTTCTATAGAATCACCTAATCCACAAAAGAGAACTATATACATCCCATGTCATTAGGATTTAACCAAAACCAAAACCAAAAAGGTTTGTACAAGGCCAGATAATCTAGAAAAGGATAAACTATTAAAAAGAAAATCCATGCTTAATCTTCATAATTTGTCCAACAAAACCCAAAGTTCAACGAGGACCATCCGATAAACAATTTGTCCATAAAATTCTTCATAGTAGACCAATATAATATTGAAACCCAAATATTTTAAGGATTTAGTCACATAGTCTTCCAAGTTAAATCGTAACATTTATGTCCAAACAACATCAGCTGCTCCTAAAGCCTCGTATTGAAAAGTAATTAACCTAATCACATATCCTCTATGATAGGTTAATCATTTTCATAAATAACACAAAATCAACTTACACATAAAAAAAGAATCAGTCAAACTAACTAGGGACATCACGTAGTCTAGTGGTAGGCGATAAATATTAGTTGCACTTTGATTGTGGGTTCGATTCCCAGAGCTTTGTCCGACGCGACGGGTAGTCACACGGTCTACGTGTTTTCCATTTTCCAAAACAATATAATTCTCAAATCATTCCCCAAAATAGGATAAAATCATCAAAAATAACCATAACATAATTTAACCTCAATTTAATCTCATTCTTTTCAGTTCAATCATAACATATAGTAACCCATAATTACCTCAAATGTAAGGATCATATAATCCCAAATGGTTCTTTATAACTATGTCCACAAAAGAAAAGATAACTATTACTTGAATAATATTTTCCTATATTAAACATCAGGGTTACACATAATATAAAAAGTCTTCTAATGTAACCCTATCATCAAAAGAGACTTAATACTCATAAGAATTTCACCATAAATCTTGAAGCCCTTATATGTTGACATCTTAATCATTCAACATTGTTCATGATCCATTATCCATTCCTTTCCAACTTATTCCGAAATACCTCCTTCCTACAAAAAAAATCATGAATCATATCCTAAGATTTCAAAATAGGAAAACAATAGTCATGAAATAGTACATACCTTTGATTGGTCATTGTTAGTTTCTTAATCCTCAATCGGAATGGCATTAGTTATTGGTAAACGAATATTGGTACTCTCTTGGTGACCCCATTCACGAAAATTATTCATAGGACATGTGTTTTCATAATGACCATGAACACCATATTTAAAACATTCAATTGATCCCTCAGAAAGAACTTCTTTCCCTTTCCTCGAGTCAACTGGATGCTTCCTTTTTCCATGGCAGGTTCTTTCTTTATGACCATTCTTTCCACATCTTTGACACATAGGTTTTTGAACACACTTACCTTTATGATTATTACCTGTACTTCTGTAGGGATTTTTTTCTTGCATATATGATGCCTTAGAGAAATCTCCAAGGATTAGGTGGTCAATCATGACTCCAGATAGTTTGTTGAGGATAATCACAAGAGTTCTCATTGCAACTCCCATATCATTAAGTTTCTTGCTCAAAAAACTGTCACGGTTTCCTTCACATCCACTGTTACTTTGGTGCCTGCTAGATCCAGCCATTTACTAAAACCAAAAAGGTCAGTGTGAGTATATCAACAAAACCATCATGTAATAATGAGTAAGATAAACACTAAGATATACTTACTCATTCACTTTATCTAAAACTAGGACTCTTTCTGAAATCCTAACCCTTATGGTAATGTCACTTATGATTAAAGAATACCCTAACCTCTAAAGTTATCTAAACCGACTTCTGATACCAACTATAAAGCCCCAGCCTTAAACCTTACTTAATCTTGAGTTATTCCAAGATTAAACATTGAGTATATTTTCAGGTTTAGAGTTTTAGATAATTATATCATGAAACATGCATTGCATTCCACATTTAAACAAAGTGGTTACATAAAAGACAGTATTCATTCGTCCCATCAACGGAAACATATTTAAAATATAACAAAAATTCTCTCTTGACACATCTTTCCCTTGACCTGTGAAAAACATTTCAAAAACATGGGATGAGCATAAAAAGATCAGTAAGATTTATAAAAATATGGAAAGGAAACATGAGTTTATATATACATTAGAATGAAATCACACTTTACCCATAAAACATATGAATATCAAATCATGAATAAATCATTGAAAACATAAGACATAAAGGTAACTTGAGGCATTTATAACATTCTTACGTATGGAGTAACCCGATTGGTTACGTTTGGAATACCCATCACAGTATATTCCCTAAATCTCTTTGGAGAAACCTTAACGTTTCACTCCTTCGCGTTACCCAATGCATTGGAGAGCTATATCGGGCTCACCCACCCTTAGTTTATCCCGGAACCACCCATTTTCATAACAATGCCCAAGAACCATAACATAAATGTATCACATAAAACATGCATAAAGGAAACATAACATTTCCACATTTCAATAACAATTTAACATTTTAGTATATTGAAATAATGAATCCATTCAAAAAGAAATCATTTCCAAAACCATTTAAAACATTTAATAAAGATATTTTTGAATCAAAGTGTTCCATACCACCTTGAAGCATAAAATTTTAAACCATTAATATCCATATAAATAAATCCTTAAAACCATTTTTTAAACATGGATATTAATAAGAACAAATAATTAAAACATTTAAAACGATTTTTTGGTTAAAGGGGTTTTACAAAAATTAGAGACACTTGAATACAATAATTGAGGAATAACATTTAGTCAGAACTTTATAATATCATGAGAATAAATGGATTCATGATATAATACTCCAAAAGACAGTATATACACCATATAAGAGTGAATTGGTGCATAACAACAATGAACCCTCAATAGAAATGTCAAATGTGATGAAATCCCTTATAAAGAAGGTATCCTTAAATTAAGGACAAATCAGTCTCAAAAATATGTGTGTCAAATATAAATACACCCAATATTAGTGGATATTAAGTTTAAAACAATAAAAGGTCATTCACACATATTCAATGGATTACGTATTCAATGACTACATGTTGAACCCAAAGAAATAGAAATTGGGTTAAAAAGTTCCCTTGACAGCCTAACGACATCACATCAAAATCAGTTGATGATAGATAAAAAGTGTATCTCCTCACTTGGACATAAAATTTACATCAATAAGGATATATGAGAATATATCCTGACATAACAATATGTAAATTAAAAGACCCAACAAAAGAAGTCTTTTAAAAAAGAGGAGGGTGAAAGGTTCCCTTACTGACTTGGGTATCTTTCAAAACATACACCCCATGAAAGAAGAACAATAGATAATAGATGTAAATACTCATAAACAAAATTATGTTACACAAAGAGTAGAATAATGGGCAGTACATACACCACTCAATGTAATTTGTGGAAAATGTAGCATAAATCTCACGGGAATAAAAGTGAGATGAAAAATCACTTATGAAAACCCGGCAGCCTAACGGCGCCACTTAAAACGTCCAAAAATTGATTGATGAGATCAAATAGGGTATCTCATAACATTAAAACAAAATGTGTAGCTAGAGGAATATGATAGAACATCCCCCATCATAACAGATAGGAGCTTAAAAGAAGTGACATAAAGGGGAGTACTTAAAGAGAAAGAGAGAGGTTAGATCTCTTATGAAAATTCGGCAGCCTACCGGTGCCACTCGAAACTTCCAAAATGGATTGATGAGAGAGAATAGGGTCTCTAATAATATGAACATAAAAATTACAGTAAGAGTAATATAAAATAACATCCCAATAACAAGAAATATGAGCTTATAAGGAATTACATAAAAGAGTGTATTAAAAAGAAAGAGAGGAGTAGGATCCCTTACCTCGGGTCCGACTTGACCCAATCGTTCTTTAATCTCCTGAATAATAAACATGAGTTAATTTATACTTCCTTAATAACCTTTTTCAAGTTCATTATTCCTTTTATATCTCTTATTACCATGTCATAAACATTATTTAATCATTTAAGTTAATAATATTTGTTTTGCCGATATTTGGTTCTAATGTCGAAAGTGGACTTCTTACAATTACATGTTATTCGTGTGGCCAAATGTTTATTATATCCAGAAATGTATTCATTATTTAGATATAAAATATGTTATATATATCCAGTACATTCATGCATTTATAACATTACATAATCATTTAGAGGTATGAAATGAAATGCACCGTTCATGGAGACGGTAAGCCGTACGTACACATGAACACTACTTTCATTTCTATTTCGTATTTTATAGAATGGAATAATAATTATATAAAGGTATATTATAATTCCAGTATAATATCATATATAATATCATAGTTCCATCCTTTATACGTCCCACATATGGTATTTAACGAATCAAATCACTTTGAGGGGACGGTAGTCTGCACTTCCTTAAATAAAGATATCGCGTTTACCCATAATGGAAACCGTAAAGGTATGCCCAAAATGAAAAAAAAGAAGGTTAAGGAAAACATAAAAATATTATATATCATATATAAAAATAGTGACATCATAATGGCCACCTTTGAAGGTGTTAAATGAGTATTGAACAATCATCGTTTCGGGAGGCAGAATTTCACCATCCACGGAAACCATATGTTCTTTAACCATTTGATGTAGTTGTGTGAGAGTGTAGCTCGAATAAATATTATAAAAAAATCCTAGTATATTTAAGATACTGGTGTTGTTACAAATTAAGTAAATAAAAAGAGTTATGGGGTTGGAGAAGCAAAATAAAACAAATGAACATGAGAGAATGAATTACCTTTAAAAGTGTAACTCCTTTTGATTTGAGCCTAAAGGATTCTTTTCAATGGATTCTTCCAAAAGGGAATCCTCTAAGATGAGTAGAGGGATTTGGAGAGAGTAAATGGGCAGGGGTTGGAAGATCCAAATGCTTGAGGAGTGTGTGAAATGAGGTAGAGGTGGGGGCCTTTTATAAGAGGAGAGGAGGGGCACTTTTGGAAAGTAAGAAATATTCCTTTAGTTGAAAATGTGTTTTGGTTTTAAGTGGTCCCAAATTGATATAATTCCCCAATAAGGCGATCAGGGTTCCAAATACACCAATACAATAAGTTTTGGACATGTGTAGGTCATAGAGTTTACATTATCTTCTCATTTTATTTAAATCGTCAGATAATGATGTCATCACTGCATCATTATGATGTAATAAATAATTTAATTTATTTAATGTCTAAAAATTATTAAAAAAATTTACTATGATGTAGGAAATCTTTTTAGCTGTCCAATGACTATTTATAATAAAAAATCTGACTTGTATAACCCCACTTAAAAAATGTTTTAGTAAAACATATCATGTTTGTGTCATTTTTACTTTTACATTAAATAAAAAGTTATTTATGTCATTTCCCAACCAAAGTGGCTCTATGGGGTCCCCAAGTTGACCCATGGATTATCTTGGTCGGACATTACACATAAAATGAGGTTAGTAAATGTGTCAAGTTCATTTCATATTATTAAAACATTATTTTTACCTTAAACTACACTAATTACCCCTAATCACGATTAAAAACTTAATAAGTTACTATTAAAAAAAAAATTATTTTTATCCCATTGAACCACATTTTACTTCTTAATGAAAACCATGTATGTAGGATTTTTGAAATTCAAAATAAAAAGATGGAAAAATTTTATTTAAATTGAAAGATCAGTTTTTATAAGTACCACTTAGTGGTGTCACTATTCATCAAAAATTGATGTTTTTCAGAAAAATTCCAAAAATTCACCCTATGCTATATTTGATATTACGCAATCAAAAATGAAGTCTATATTAAAAAATTCAAAACATATAAGCCACATTAATTAATTTAATAATTAATTACCGCTGTCAGAGCAAATAGTGTGTTTTCATGAAACAATAAGTATCAAAAGATTGACACGGGTTTAAGTCTGATTTCAATGTGAAATTTATTCCAACGACCACTATTGGATTTAATGGTAAAAATATATTATAATTTCACTTTAAAACCAATTCAATAGATAATCTAATCATATAAATAAATTAGATTAAAAAGAGGTTTTGAATTAAAATACAATATTTTACACTATTCATTAAAAAAATGAACTTTATCGGAAAGATACAAAAAATATACAAAAAGTAAATTTTGATGTCCCTATTGTTAATAAGAGTTTTATTTTGTCCAAAAGAATGTTTAAGAGTGAACAAAACTATATTTAATGATGGTTCAACATTAAAAGGTGATAAGTGAACCTTTAGTGAAAACTAGGGCATAAACGCCTAAAATTGAATTCTTTCCGTATTTTAAGCCTCTATCCTTTATTGGATAAATGTAAAAACATTTAAAAACATATATAATAATATTTTAGTTTTGTATATCCATTCCTGCCATTACAACAGCTACATGTTAACTACCATTTAAAATAATATTATTTTATTATTATAGTGCAACGTAAGATTCCCAAGAAACTCGTTGTTGCGTATTGGGTACGCCATCGAGCATAGTGTCCCCTTTAAAGTAATACCAATATTTTATTCACAAATATGGATAAATATGAAAATTTCATATTCTTTATTTACCTGGGGTGTTACAATTTTGTCTCAATTGAGTTTTTTTCGTGAGGCCAGTCTATTTCTTCCCCAAAAACTAGTATCATTTCTAGCTTTTCTATGTTTCTTTCTGATTTGATATTTGTGATTCACAATAAAGGATTTATGACCACACTGAACTATTTAACATGAAAATTGATTTGACTCTATAGAAATGAGAAAAAAATATTTTAGTTTTGGAAAATACATTGAAGAAGAAATTAAGGAAGTCGAAGAACATGAGTGATGGTGATTGGATGGATATGAGATAACTAGTGAGAAACAAAACTCATATGTACTTTAATGACAATAAAACATGGGAGGAGATGAATCCTAAATATCCAGAGGAGATATGGGTGATGATTTTTGGGAAGTATAAATCTAAATCCATCAAAATCGTTTATATCTAAAAAATTATTTTATCATTTTCTAATTCCATAGAACGAATATTTTGGTGAAAATATGGATGAGTTCATCAAAATTATAATAAATTTTTCTTCATTGGGAATCATTATCAATGATGAGTCAAAAAAATATCTATTTAAATGTAATAAGGCAATTATTTTCTTCTCTTGGTTTTGTTACTAGATTCATATGATAATATCATCATGAAAATGACTTCTGTGAATTATACATTGAAGTTTGATGATGTTTTTAAATTGTTTTTGATGAATGAGGCTAGGATAAAGACCAATGATGGTCATTTTTTAGTTCATTGTTGTATTATAGATGTGATAGATGATCCCAGTAATCATAGAGGAAGGTAGAAGTCAATAAAAAAAGTCAGGTGCTTCTTTTACGATAAAGAAGAGAATGTGAAAAGAAAATTATACACTTAAAAAATGTTTATGGAAAAAATATGATGCATGTCACCGATTTTGAGGATTCCATGGTAATTCTAATACATATTGAGATTGATTTATATACAGTTGGTGTTGATAATTGTAGGTCTAATCTGTACAATGAATGATTTATTTATTCAGTAGCTTTGAACCATATTACACTGAATATAGAATTATTTTATTCATATGAAGGAGGTGACTTTGGTATATTAAATATGGGAAATGAATATTCTCATAATGATAATATTTATTTTGATATATGTATCACTATGTATTCAGGATGTATGCTAATGCTGAGGGATGTGAATCATGTGCTAGGTATACATCATAATTTGTTATATTGTTGTACTCTTGATAAGTATGAATTTAAGAGTTCATTTGGAAATTGAATAAGAAGAATTTCATGAGGATTTATGGTATACGAATGAGTTATAATGGATGATATTATTTATAAGGCCAATGTAAAAGCATGCAGGGATGTGAAAAATGCATTTGAAAAGGGGATTTTGTCATATTTGTGGAACTGGATTATGTCACACAAGATAAATACCATCGACTAGGATAAATAATGTTTGGAGGCCAAAGCAGTATAGGTCAAGTGTTTCAGATCTTACACCTAATTATTTTTTTCATAAAGTTCCACTAGGGAAGAAGGAATTTAAATCAATGATTATGGTGATTCACTAAGAGTTACAAACTTTATAGTGTTTATTGAACATAAGGAGAAATTGTTTTCTACAGGTACTCCGGATTATGTGGGAATCACAATTATGGGGTGTCAGGTGTTGTTGGTTTCAGTCTTGCTTTGCGGGGTAGATGAGATAGAAGAATTAGGAAGACTTTAGTGTTTGGATTTACATTTCATGGGGTGTTATTAGGTTTTTATCATAGTTGAAAAATAGCTTTGTCATATTATCTAAAATAGCATCTCATAAGAAGATCCTGGATGTTTAAGTTGAACAGACAAAAGAATATTTTGTCACAGAAATAGAGTACCCATTAAAATCTATTCCCATATATTTTAAGTTATACTACATTAAATAGGTAATGGATCCATTGTACTCTACCCATGTATTCTTCTATGACCAATGTGACTATTTTTTTTAGTTTAATTGATGGGTAGTTAAATTCTATGTGTGGGGTAGTTTCAACCTATTTAGAGGTTTTTTCTCTTTTCACATTTTTTTCTTTTTTAGGATTGTTGACCTTCAATAAATATCCATTTCATTTTTCTCATTTGAATCTATTTTGAGATAATATTTTTTTTGGATAAAAGGTATTTTAATTTATTATTGATGTTGAAACATTTTCTTGGATATTTGTTTTCAATCATTTTTATGAGTTTGACCAATTATTGAAATCCATGCCCCATGAAACACTAACTCAAATATTTCCCAATCTTATGAAATATTTTGATCCTTTTTATACACTATTCATAATACCCACACTTTCTTCATAGAAACATCTATTTCTTATACAAATAAGAACTTCTGATTAATATCTTCAAAAGATTTGGAGTTCATAAAATGCTTTTATATGATTGATGTTTTTTTGAAAGCCACATATTTACATGAGATTCACCTTTATTTATACACTTATTAATCCCATAGATTCAATGATCTATCTTATAGTTTCATATCCACATTCAAATATTATTGTTCCTTATATACCTTTACACTTAATATTTTTCTATGAATATTTCATGTTCAATTAATAAGAATGGATTCTAAAGAGTTTTATTTGTGGTGCACATAATGTTTTGGCGGTGTTAGGTGCGTGTCATCATTTTGGGCATATTAATAACAAGCATGAGTCACATTAATATATTGTTCTTCATTTTTAATAATTTTTCATTAATATTTCATGTTTGAGTGCCTAGAAGGGATTTTTTTGTGTGTACTATGGGATGTTAATATTTCTTGGGAGGTAAGTGGCATGTTTAATAATTATAAGCATTTTAATAATGGTAATGAGTAACTTTCTTTTATAATGATTCATTTCAATCATCTCGTTCTCTCAAAAAAATTAAAAAAACTGTAAAAAATAAAATAATACTAAATGAAAAAAATTAGTTGAGATTGCATTATTCATTATTCTTCCATTTATGAATCATTAATATATGAAAACTGATAGAATTATTTTCTTTCTTAATTTCATTTTATTTTTATACCATCCTCCATGAAAAATATTGAAAAAAACAAAAATAATGAAAAAATTAATAAAATATTAAGAAAAAGATATAAAAAGAAAAAAAGAAAAAAAGAAAAATGGAGTATTAGGATGAAATCAATCAATGTTTTAAATTTTTGACTTATCAACCATGTAAAAAAATGGGTTATTGTATTTAACATGTATAAAGAATTGAGTGGGATATATTTCATATGTTTTGACTTGAATATTATTGCATTGGTATTTAAGAGTTAAACCTCATTCCGACATTAAATTTTTAAATGTTTCTATACACTAACCCTTATCCAAAGAATTCACCATGAAAAGCACCAGATGATTGAAAATAAATTTTTGTCTCATAGTGTGGTGAAATGAAAATTATCATAGTCCTACAATGACACATTTATTTTCAATGTATGATCATAACTCTATATTTCATTTCTCTTGTGTGTAGAGTGACATAAAATTCAATGTGAGGTATGTGTGATTGGGACATGGATGTATTTTTGATAATGAATGAGTTGAAATGTGAATGATGAAAATGAAATGGAATATTTTTTCATAGATGAGTTGTGATGATATTAAATTTTGAAAAAGATATTTAAAATTTTCTTGCTTTTGATTTTAATGTGGATTTAGAAATAGGTTTTTGATAATTTCTCAGGAGAGAAATGTTTAAGTGTAGGGGATTTAGCAAATTGATAATTAAAAATATTTTATTATATAATTCTATTTCTAATCCAATAAAACTATTTTTGTATGTGAAGTTATGACATTTTTATTTTTTATAAATATTTTGAGCATAATTTTGAAAATAAACTAATTTTTTAATTTACATATTTTTATATTATATTGGTATTTCGATCATAACATATTTTAAAATAATCTAAAAAGAAAAATTTATTTTTTGGATAAAAAACATTATAGGTTATATTTTATCCAATGATACCCAAATTCAATCCAACTTTTTGATGTCCAAATTCATATCATAATATGGAACTCCAAATCTATGCACAAATCAATAAATATTTGATTAATGGATCAAATCTCACAAATGGTTAGCCTAAATGATTTAATAATACACAATGAGGTGGATTCCATAAGGAAAATGGTATTTAACTATTTTAGGTAAATAATAAGAATATTTTAATTCCATAAATGTAGGAGAATTCTGAAAATCGGAATTCAAAAAGATTATAGGATAGAAAATATTTAATAATTAAATATTCCATAACTTATTTTATATATATATAAATAAGATCAAATTTTGTGGGTTCAAGAGGATACATTCAGGGAATAATTTTCTATTTTATCACTTTCCTATATTAGATCATTTAGGGGGATGAAAAATTAGGATCTTTTGGAGGAATATTTTTGAATCCCAAATCATCCCCTCATGCCTATAAATGTGCAACTCCACTTCCATGTTAAGTAATTATCCATTTCATGTGATAATTTTGTAGATTTTTTGTAATATTTTTCCTTTAGTTTCTAAACATATATTAGTTAGTGTTTCTTCCTCTCATCCTATTATCTTTTTATTTTATCTTTTCAATTATCCCATAATTTTATTTTCAACTCCATGAAAATTGAGAAAAAACATAGATGCTTGTTCGAAAGGGGAAGTTTTGATGCTTGAGATCATGCACTAAAATATTATTTATTTTTTCATTATGAGAATATTATTAGTGGTCAAAAAAATTGGTTGGGATCAGCCTAATTTCACAACTATTGTATTATTATCCCCATATATTTTTATTCCTCTCCACCATCGTTATAATTTTTTATACATGGCAGAGTAGTGTTGTGGTGATGATGCAAGAGTATTATCCCGCATGAAGAGGTTTAGTTTAATATATTATAAATTCAATGGGAGGATGTATAGTGATAGAGTTGATCTCAACATTGAATGAATCGATGAAATTTACATTTTAATGAACAATGATAACATCTCCATGAACTGTTAAGAACAAAATATTCTTTTGAATAGACTAACAAATTTATGTATTGTTTTTATTTTGATTTAATTTTCATTTATATATTTATTTGTCACAGGAATTTTTAAAATCCATTCTTCATATTATTATTTTTTTATAGCTGTATATTATTTTAGTTATAAATAGTTATAATAGAATAATAGTGTGTCTTAGTGGACTTCTCGAGAGACCTACCTTAGGTTTACTAGTATGCTTCATTCCTAGGAAAATAAGAATTTATTGGTGAGGTATCTACAACAAGGGGTGATAAGGAGATTGTAAATAGGGGTTATAAAGATTCTTATTTAAAAACCAACCAAAATGATCTGAAATCATAGTCAAGATATGTCTTCTGTCTGAATAAAGTGGCTATTAGTTAGAAGATCTCAAATCTTCCAATATTTTTGATTCAATAATAATATCCAAGTATATTATGAATTCTGATGCACCTAAATAAGTAGTGTGTATATGAAACTTCATTTAATAAGTTTATGTGGTGTCTAGCAGTAAAGATCCAATGACATTTTATTGTGACTGTATTTCATTAGTGGCCCATGCCAAGGAGCAAAGGTCACATTTTCGAATGAGGCATAGACATCATAAGTATCACATAATGAGGAATTTTATCAAAGGTATGAGATTATATAATACAATTATTATATATAGGATAATTTGTTGGGACCATTGAATTAATTTTAATATTCTAAGAATCATGAATATTGTGAGAGGGATAGAGAACATTAGGTTATTATTAGTTTAATATAATGAAAGTTGGGGTTTATTGGAGTTGTTTTCCAATAAACAATTAATTTTTTTACATTATATTAATTTTATATTATGTATTTAATTTTAATAAATATCATATCCCAAGACATTTATTCTTTTTCATTACTTTTACTTGAAAATATCCTTGGAGTATCTGTCACATCAAAAGGCCACAATAGTTCCCTGATATGATGAGAACCTAGAAGTGTTTTAATAATATTCCTAAATATACTTATATGGAGAGATTAAATTTATTTTATGGGATATATATGATGTGTCATATCATAGATAGGGTGATTATAAGACATTGAAACCTTTCCCATAATTTTCTCACTTGGTAATCTTTAATAGTGGAGGTTATAATTACAGACCTTTCAATAGGAATTCAATAAGTTCTATGTGTCCTTTGATATTCCTGTCCTTATATGTGTGTTGGTTATTAGACTTGAGAGTATTAGTAATCTATATAATGAATCATAAATGTTGATATATTAATGAAAATATAATTACATATAAACTTACTGAGGTGAGACATGTTTGGTTCTTCATAAGTGATATAAAATTAATGAATAAGTTAGTAAAAGAATTGTTCCTTCCATGTTAATTGAAGTAGATATCTCCAACCTTTTTATTAGAATGAAATGGTCTTATTACGTCCATGAACATGGTGATTTTATCATTGTCTTCATTTCATGGTTTGAGAAATATTTAACAATTATATATTTTGATGACATAAGTAATGCAACTTATTCGATAAGATATCATGACATAGTGATTATATTACATTATGAGAATCTATAATAATTTGTTTTCATTGAGACAATATTGTCTTTATCTATGAGTGCCTTCACATGTTGTGATATTGTGAACTTATACTTCAGGTTAGTTCATCTAATCCCTCTGATAAAGATTCTAAGAGTGTACAGACTAAGTGTATCCAAAACCCTTGTTAAATTTTATTTAAATTTAATATTGGAATAAATATAATTCTCATGTTCTCAAGAATAATAATTCTTTATGTTATGTTGAAATCATATATTAAGTAACCTATTCTCCCAATTAATTTTTGTGTGAGTTAAATATTAAATAAAAATATATTTGTGAGTTAGTGAACGTAATATATATTTTTTACCAATCAAATAATCAGAAAAATTATTATTTTAAATAAATTATTATTATTCCTGGTTCAATTAATGTTATTGAATATTGATGAGCTGAGTTGTGGTTATAGATTAAATAACATAAAAAATATAATTTAAATAAATATTAATTTACTTATTTAAGAAATGATATTTAAATATTTATGTCATTATTGTAGAGGCAGATTATTGTTAGGTGGATGAATTGTATAAATAATCCTCTCTGTCCCTAGAGAGATAATTTGTAGAATGTTCTTATAAATAAATCAGAAAGATCCTTCATGTAAATAATGATAGAATTTCATAGAATACTTAAAAACCAGAAGGGATATTTATAGTGATCAACATCAAATAATGAATGTAATTTAGTTTTTCCATGCTAGCACCAAAAGATCCATTGATAAAATTTTGAGGTTCTTGTAGCCCATGTGGACACCACATGAATAATTATATCCTTGAATACTTCATCAAAACAGTGTTTTACAGTATTTTTTATTTGATTAAATAACAAAGTATTAAAAATAATAGAAATTATTATTTACGTAAATTAATTATAAAATATATATGAATAGTTCCTCCCTATAAATCTTGTAGAGTTCCATTTTTATAATTCAATTGATTTATCTAAATAAATAAATGAAAAATAATTATTTTTCATGATCCTAATCATATTACACTATTCCCTAAAAGTATCATCAAGGAATATAATAGGTGATCAGGACCATGCTCGTGTCATTTTATTTTGTAGATTTATTTGGATAATATTTCAGGAACTATATTAATTCAACCCTGGAATATTAAAATATATGATATTTTCACTTGTAATTTATAATTAATTTATAATATAAAATTACCTCATATTGATAATTATTACATTTTTGATGAATTTGGTTTCCTTATTAACATACCATCATTTATTGAATAATTTAAATCATAATTACAAACGATTATCGACACTTTACCCTTGAACATTGGAACATTGTCATTGGAACTTAGGGTGCTGGAATAGAGGAACCAAGCACATTGCTTCATTCTTTATTAATCATGATAGAAATAATTTTAGTAATAAAATATTATTTTTAATTATCTTGGTCTTGAGATGGAGGAGGATGATCATTTCTTATTCTTTATATAATTCTTGATAGGTTCACTCTAGGTATTAGAGAGAATTATATTGAGCGAATAATGGCATGCATAACAAAACCTTAAAAAAACAAATCGTATCCTATTCTAGGGAGAATTCTTGAGAGGTTCTCTCAATGGCTTAGAGAAAACTCTATTTAGAGAATATCATCGTAAATAAAATAAACTCACCATCAAAAAATGATATAATTGGGTTAGTGTAGTTATATTTAAAAATATTATAATTTCGAAAAATCCCTTATCAAATTGTTAACTATAAATAAAACTCATATTAAATAATAATAAAAATAATAATTTTATATTCTAGGAGATATTCTAACATGATAATATTTAAATATAATTTTTTTTATATAAAAATTTTTATTTATTTATTTAAATGAAATTAAATAAAATTTATTATATTATTGGAGCCCTTAAATTGGACTACCAATTCTCCGTTGGAATTTATCAAACCTTAAATAATAAATATTTGACTAAATAAATAAATATCAATAGATTATTCATCTAATAAATAAATTAATGCTATATTAACTAATTGATCAACATAACTAGAAGAATATTTATTTCTTGGTTATAAGAATAATATTAATTCTAATATTATATTCAAATAAAATTTAACATAGATTCTAGATACACTTATTGTGTGACCCTTTATCCCTCTTTTATTGTGAGATTATGCGTGATGGTGTAATGGACAAGATTATCCATTGATAACCTGTCAAGTCACTAATAGAGAAAGAAGTTGATGTCGCAATGATAAGAATCTCATATGAATGTTTATCATGTACTGTTTTCTCTTTATCTTGATATATTTTCAACAAGGTTGTATACTTGTGTCATCAATATATATTCTTGATATAGATTTCTTTAAATACCAATGATTAACCCATTGAATGCCCACCATGACCAAGGACTTAGTCAAATAGTTCTATATCAATAATAATGCCAAATATATCTACATAATTAAACTTGAAAATAAAAAATGTTTTCTTCAATTATTCATTAATTTCATATCACTTATGGTACAACCAAAATATCCCACCTCATTGTGAGAATATATCATTTATGTTATTTTCAATAAATAAAATTACCCAATTAATGAAATAAATTAGAAATAATCTCAAATTAAAGGACCAATACACATGTGTGATGATATGAATGTACAATGATATGTGTATAATTCCACATATTGGGTTTGTCCTCATGAAATCCCATTTTGAAGATTATCATGTGTGATCTTCATGAGAAAAATTATCAATGTCTAATATGCCTCCCATATATGATAGTGAAACATCATCTATGTCCCATTGAATAGATTTCATCTATTCTATGTGGAAAATGTTTATGAATATTGTTGTATTATAACATGTATATCATTATGGTGTGAAACTATTATAACATTTTGAAGCGACAAATACTTTAAGGACATTGTTAAATTGTTGTTATGTAGAAGAATAGTTAAAAGTTCTCATTATAGTGGGTAAATATTATAATCTTTCAATATGGAAAATACTCTAAGGACCATATCACATTTTTTTATGTAGTAGAACACTTATAATGTGAAAATAAATAAATAAATATTCAGGACATCAAATATACATGTAATCAAAAGTACACAGTAAATTGGTTTTAGGGCACCAGCTCCTACATGTGACAGTCTCACTGACCATTTATGATATATGATGGTATATATAGTGGGTGATAATCCCCTAGATTATTTATGATTTATGACGTTATTTGGGGTGGGTGCTCATCCCCTCTAATGATCTATGATATATGGGGGTATATGGGGTGAATATTATTCCCCCTTATGAATTATGAAATATGATGATATTTAAGGTGGTGATCATACTCGTGATGGTTCCCCTAAAGAATTATGATATACGATGGTATTTTGGGTGGGTGTTATGCCTTATAATGAATTACGATATATAATTATATTTGGGGTTGGCATTATTCTTCCCACTGATTATGATACATCGTGATATATAGGGCAAGAACTAATCCCTACATGAATAATATATATGGTGATATCTGGTGTGGGTGTTAATCCCTCGATGACTATGATATACGTTGATATCTGGGTGTGCTTATTCCCTTGATGAATTTTATATATGATGATATTCCATGGTGTATTTCAATCCCTCCTCCCCTTGTCAATATAGGATGTACGCAATAATTATGTTTTTCTAGTGGATTATTTTTTTATCATATAAAATCAATTTTCATAGATATAAAGAGATAAATAGAGAGGGAGATATTGATAAGAAGAGAGAGAGGGAGAGAGAGAGAGTTGTCAAGAAGAAACATTAATTCAATGTGAGGGGAAATGAGAGGAAGAATAATGTAACATCCCATCCAAGATCACTATTTAGTAACCAGATCAAAGCACAACAAGATCTCAGGTGACACTCCATGTACATAAAAGACTACTAATTAGAATAGACAATGTATGATGATATTTCTGGGAGTGTATACCATCATATCAAATTAATAAAAACAACAATGAGAGTATCATACATTCAAGAATTCCTGTAATCAAAAAAAAATTTAGAGATAGAATAATCAACAAGAATAAATAAACACATATGCTGTAATAGAGTGAAATATCTAGACTATCAAATTAATTATATAGACACCAACAAGAACTATTGTCGGGATATCTTGTACAAATCATAATCAACGAATAAAATGAAACCATGAAAATGTTTTGAGTTTTAACTCAACCTATCTCTTAACTCCATAGAAGATACCTGACTCAACCATCCAATACTAGGCCTCTAACCAACTTATACTCACATTCAGGTGGTTTTCTTGGATTTTAATGTGCTAGGGATATCTGAGATGTGTGTAAGTGCAACCCAGTATGCCACCACAAATAATATCCTGAATATTAATTAGGTATAAAATGCATGTACAATATTATATGCTAAAAAATAATAACTAAACCATTACCAAAAAAAATTCCCATGACCACAGGTACTATCCATGTCACCTTGGTGTGACCATACCAGTTTCAACTAGTATTTGGGGTTCCAATGAACATGTTACATAACCATACCTTGGGTTGTATAAGTTCCCACCCATAATACCATCACACATCATGAAGACTCAAGGAGTGGGGATTAACTCCAGACACAAAATACATCAACAGATCATATTCATCAGGGGGATAAGAGTTCGCCCCCAATATTATTGTATATCATAATCATTTGGGAATTGTTACCCACCCCATATATCACCATATATCATAATCATTAGGGGGGGATAATTCCCACCCAGATACCATCATATGCCATATGTCATTGAGGGGGTGCATGAGGCCCACTCCAGATATTATCAAATAACACAATCAAATGGGAATAATAACATCCATGCCATATTTTATCTTATATTATAAATAAACTGGTTGGTGAGGGGGATAACATACCATAGAGGGGAATAGATCCCACCATGAAGATGGTATTGGGTGAAATTAAAGTGCCTATTGATGCCGATATTGACTTAGTAAATGTCATATTCAGTGATTCATTCACATACTGTACATGATATAAAAATCACGACCAATGAAAATTTTCCCAATCGAATATTGAAAATAATGGACACAAAAACTCAGAGAACTTTTTCATGTAAAATTTCTAATTAATTTAATTAAATAAGAGAGAGATTGCACCATTTTTGAGATCATTCTTCATTGTATATATTGATCACCAAAAAACCATTTAGGTGTTATATCATTGTGTTTTTAGGATCTAAGGGTAGAATCACTCAAGTGGGACCCACACATGCTTATATGATCTCTGAACATCAATGATCAATCATTAGGTCCAAGAAAATTCTAATGATCCTCATTCATTATTCATCTCGATCAGTTGACAATACTTTGATATTGAAGATATTCTCTTAATTTTATCATTTATAATGGATGTGATAAAGAAGACAAGGATTCTAGGGACCAATCCAATGTGCACAATGATTCATGATTAACCTCTATTATAATGTATTAGTGCTATATTTATAGACATAGGGTTAGAGTTTGTAATGTAATTAATTACGCTGGTGCCCGTAATAAAATGTTATACCCATGTATAACTTCATTCCATGCATGAAAATAATGACATTATTTTTATTACAAGGCTTTCACTAACTCACACAATGATAAATATTATTTTACTAGCATACATATTAGTTCTTATCACTAGACTCAATCTTATTCTACTAGTCCTAATGTTTTTTTGAATAATTAAATAAATTAAATATTTTTTATTTGAATAAATAAATAAATATTATATATCCATGTAATTTAAAAATTACTTCTAGAAAAAATATTTATTTAGTATATGTGATCATTAATCCTAAATAAATTTATTCCATAGTCTTCATGAATAATACTTCTTCCAATAATTAAATTAAAATAAAATTTAATTTAGATCAGTCGAAACACTTTGTGTGAGAATATATAGGATTATTTCTCATTATCATTAGTAGATCCTTCCATATGATTATGATTACAATATAGAAATGTGTCAAGATACTAAAAAAAAGTTAACATTGTTACATTGGAAAATACATATGAGAGATTCCTTTGTAATATAATACATTTCTCATAATATCTAATCAAGCAGGTTGTACACTCATGTTATCGGCCAATATTCTTGATAAGTCTTTTTTTTACTATATAAAATAAACTCGTTAGAGTATAAACCTAAAATCTAATACGAAATTTCTATTTCAATCAAACAGAATATATAAAAACATCTATTAATATGGAAGAGGAAAATCCTTTATCGACATAATTATTAATAAAATGTTATTCATGACACATCCAATATACCTAACTTCTACATGAACTGTTATCATCATTATTTATGACAATACATATATTTGAGAGATTCATGACATTCATTAATAATAATATTAATGTTTTTGGACCAATACATATTCTTGTAGATATGAATATCTAATGACACATAAACTTGTGTAATTCCTATTGGTGGGGTTATTTTCATAATCACCCATTTTTGAAATTACCATGTGAAAACTTAATGATAATAAATATTATATACTTTGGATACTCACACCTGATATTCAATATACCTTGTTTCACTCTATCATAGAATGTTATCTTACCATAGAACTAAGTTTCAGAATATATGCATGACATTTCAGGGTTTTTGATCATAGTAGGGAACTATTATACCCGTTTTCAATGTGACATATACACTAGTAAATTATTATATAAAATTATTGTAGAACAATGAAAAATATGTTACAATATGTCTAAATAATATTCTCATCTTTGAATATACATTGAATCAAAAGTAAAAACACTTTTTTGTCGAACACCAACTACAACACTCAGAAACTATAATATATAGTAATTAATTAGGGTAACAGATCCATCCTTAATAACCAATATATATCAAAAATCATTTAGAGGGGGGGATTAAAACCCACCCTTGGGACCATTATAAATCATAAATCATTCAGTGGATTACCAACTATAACACTTAGATACCATCATATATCATAATTCGTTAGGGGAAAATATCCCACCCTAAAAACCACCATATATCACAAATCATTGGTGAGAGGATTAACACCCACCCTAGGGACCATAAAAAATCATAAATAATTGGGGGGAGTAGCACATGTTGGAGTTAGTTTACTAAAACCATGTTACTTTGTACTTTAAATTACATGTATATTTAAGTACCTATATATTTATAAATATTATTTGACATGATGAGTGTTCTTATGCATAACCTCAATGTGATAAGATTTTTTTGTATCTAAATGTAATAAATATCCCCTCTATAATGAGATCCATTATTTTCTCTAATAATATTCCAAAAAATTGTTCCGTACGATCTGTATGAGATCTACTCGAGGGGACATAGATGTAGTTCGAGTGTCAGGTGTTGTGGTATTATAAGATATCGAGGCTTCTTATCATGTAGTTCTCAATGGGGTTATAACCAATATGAAATGTTATGAGAACATATACACTAATTATGATTTCACATGTTATAGGAATCATTGGAAATTCTTATCCCCAGATGTTTGTATTAGTTCTTTATATTTGAGATTATTGTTAATGTATATCATTAATTGGGTACTTTGATGTGTCGATGAAAACTGT
The DNA here is from genome assembly GCA_963277665.1 of Viscum album. Classification (NCBI taxonomy): domain Eukaryota; kingdom Viridiplantae; phylum Streptophyta; class Magnoliopsida; order Santalales; family Viscaceae; genus Viscum; species Viscum album. The sequence goes on along the minus strand of OY728151.1, from coordinate 2,026,471,284 downwards.
GATGAAATATTATTATGATGAGGTAGGATATGTTGGGTACATAATAAGTGAAATTAAATTAATGAATATGAAAATAATGGTTTTTTCCTTTAAATTATTTAAATTAGATATCTCTAACCCTTTGATTGAAAAGGAAACATTCTGTTAAGTCTATGGCCATAACAGTTTGTCAATGAATTCGTTTCAGGTATTCAATGAAAGATATATCGAGCATATATATATTTATGAAAACATAATTTTACTTTCCTAATACAGTGTCAAGATAAAGCAATTATATTACATGATAATCATTTCAATAGGATTTTTATTATGGTGACATTAACTTCTTTCTCTTTGGAAGCCTTGACGTGTTTCTTGTTTCTAATATTAGACTTTATACTAGATAACCTATTATCACTGTGAAAGAGTCCAAGAGTGTCACACACTTAGTGCATCCATAATCTATGTTAACTGATATTTTAATTTTATATTAGAATAAATATTATTCTCAAGACTAAATAATATTAATTATTCATGTAATATTGATATCATAGATTAAATCACCAATTATTCTAATTTAGAATATATTAGAGTTTAATATTAAATAACTATTTATTTACCAATTAGTTGACATTATATTTCATTATTTATTGAATTATTAATATAATTATATTTATTTTTTATGTTAAATATTTATTAATGAAGATAAATAAATAGCGAGGAGGATTGATGGGCCAAGTCAAGGGTCCATATGAAATGATATATTTTATTTAATATCATTTAAATAATTATGGATTAACATATCTTAAATTATATATTTAAATATATGTGAGTCTTCCTATATCATAAAATATAATAATAATAATAGTATTGTTATTATTTTAAAAGAGTCCCAATTAGAGTTAAAAATTTGATAAGGGACTTTGCAAAAATATTAATTGGATAACCCAAATATTATTAACCCAATTATATCATTTTGTGACTGTGAGGTTTTTTTCTATATAAGTATATTCTCTAAAGAGAATTATCATAGATACCATGATGTAACATTTCAATAATTCTCTAAAGAAAAAGAGACGACTATCCCCATCATTCTTGAGGATATGATAATCAGAAAGAATATTTCAAGACCAAAAGGATTGTTGTCATGATCAACGACGATTGATAGAAGGTGCTTGGTTTCTGTATGCTAGTACCCAAATTTCCAAAGAAAATTTTCCATGGTTTGTGGATCACATGTGTATAAAATTAGAGGAATTATTATTTGTATTATTTATCTCAAAAATTAAATGACAAGAAGCTCATCCAAAATCATCAATTTTGAAAGAATTATCAAGATGAGATTTTTCATGTCATATAGATTAATTATAAATTATTTGTTGATAGATATTCTCTATGAATATTCAAGGGTTACAGTCATCCAGTTCCATGAGTTTTAATCTAATAAATTGTCAAATAATGCTTGATGATAATGGGCCTGATCGATTCTTATGCGCTTTGATGATGTCTTCGGTGTATAGTGGAAGCGGGAAATAACCTTTTTCAAAAATGATTTTTCATTGGTTTATTCAAACAAATCCTCATAATTTGAAGAATGAAACTCTAAAATAATTTATGATATGATATTTTTACATATATTTTATAAATACTTTATAACAATAAGAATTACCTTTACCTAGAATTTATTCTCTATTCGAATAAACACTCTTTCACCTAGCTGTTTCAATGAAGTATTCAAGGATAAAATCTATTTAGTGATATCCCTATGTGATCCATGAACCTCAAAATATCATAATTAGATCTCTGAGTGCTACCGTGGAAGAACCAAATAACATGTTCCATTCTATATTGATCGCAATAAGAATACCTTTCAGTTTTTGTGGATTATATCAAGTTCCATCAGTCATTAGATTAATGAAGAGGATCGTTACTCTTCTCTCTTTAGAGAGTTCTTGATAATATCTCTCAATGGAGTAAGAGAATTATTTAGTGAATACATAGTGTGAAAAATCTTCTATCTCTAGAATAATGATGTAATATTTTTTATATATATAGGTCGTAGAATTAGTTATTTCATATAATCCTATAACCAATATATTAATTGTAATAATATGCCATGTTGAATAATAATAATAATAATCTTATAATCATGACATGAACAGAACTCAAAAAAACTGAAATATCATTTATTAAATAAATAAATTAATATTTATTTAAATAATATTCAATATATCATTTTATCTAGACCCATATCCCAACCCATGAATCCTCCTTGACATTTATTGAATCACTAATAAGAACTATTTATTAAAATAAATTAATATCACTATATTATTTTATTAATAAAAAATTAAATATTATATTCAATAACTCATTAATAAATATAATTTAATACTCAATAAAATATTCTATTGAACAACTAGTGGATGAATATATGCTATCAATATAACATGAATAATTATAATTCCTTATAACATGATAACATAATTTATTCTAATATTAAATTCTAATAAAATTTAATTAAGGATTTGTATACACTCCGTATATGACCCTCTAAGACTCTTTATCAATGAGATTAGGTGAAATGGCCTAAATTATAAGGTTACTATGTTGAAACATGTCAAGACACTCATAGAGAGACATTAATGTCTCAATGACCACAACCTCCTGTAGAAAGTCATTATGTAATATAATCTCTTTATTTTGACATATCATCAAGCATGTTTCATTACTTGTGTCATCAACCATTATTCCTAATATATCATTCTTTAACATTCATAAAATTAAATAATTGATAAAACATCCATGACCATGTAATTAATCATACTATCCTATTCAAAACAAAGGTTATGAGATATCTACTTCCATTACCATAGAAGGGACAAAACCATTCTCGATTTATTCATTAAGGATATATCACTTATGACAAACCCAACACACCGCACCTCATTGCGAGAATATGACATCATTTTATTCCAATATGTCTAGTTGAATGATTAATGATATACATTAATAATAACCTTATATTCAAGAACCCATAGAAACATCCACATTTAAAAAAAATATAATTACATATATAAATTAATGAATTCCTACTGGCGGTTCTTTTCTCATAACATCCTCCTTTGCAGATTATCAAGTGAAAAAATTATGAGAAGGAGATTCAATGTCTGATAATCCCTCTACACAATACATCCCACATCATATTTATACCAAAAAATAAATATCGTATATCCATAAAACATACTTTTAATAATATTTTCATAACACTTCAAGGTTCTCATCATATCTAGGAACTTCTAGGACTTTTTGTTTTAACAAATACACAAAATACATCATCAAATTAATGTAATGTATAAAAAAATACATCATGGGATAATATATTTATCAAAATTAAATATTATTAATATAAAAGTAGTCGAATGTACTAATTAGTTTGTTTTAGGGTACTAACTCTAATAGAATCTCACTTTATATATATCCAACTACTAATAAAATTATTTTTTCTAGATCTTAGATGATATTAATGTATCTATTGAGATTATTATTTATTCAATAAGACAATAAAATTATCTTGCACAAATAATTTCTTAATGTAACCTCACCCATTTGAGAATAATCCTCAAGAGGTGATAGTTTCAAAGTATATTCTTCATTCATTGATGGAGTTCTTACATCCAGACTACACATAAAATTCTTAAATGAATTTCCATACCCACACCACATATTTAGAAGAATTATAAAATGAAATATAATTTTACTTGTGAGTGAATTCCCATTATTTAATATTATTGGATATTTAAAAAAATACCACTCAGGTTCCCATAAATAAGTATTTTGTGTAATTAATTTACCCACCTACTTAAAATATTTTTCAACAATGTAGATATAATAACATCAAAATATACCATATAATATTTTTTTTAGGATAATGTAATAACCTAAATTCATCTATTTTCACAAATAATGAGAAAAAACCTTCTTTCATGTGTATTGTTTACTATCTCCTCACGAATCGATATAAATCATTTTTCATATTTTCCTGTCATGACTTTTTATGACAATGGATTTAATATTTTTATATGATATTACTGAAATAATAATCATTCTATAAAAGTAATATATAATATTATTTATTATATTAACGTCAATTGAAAAATTATTTTGTTGTTTGTGTGTGAAGTTCCCCATGTCGGGTGAATCATCAGGGGGGGTGTGAATCAGTTGTGCACTTTTAAAAATTATTTCATTTGAATTTTGCCTCTTAAAATAAATTTGGTTATTTATAAACATTTTGATATCTCATAATTCCACTTCATATCTAGATAAAATCAAAGTGATCACAACACATGGTATTTAAAAGGTTTGGTACAATGACCTATTCATACACCAATAGTTGATCCTCTAATTGATTCTGATTTTACCCCCTAGAAATCCAAATCTTTTACCTTGGTTGGTTATTCCCCCAACTATCCCATCATCTTATTCATCTCTGCTATTTAGATACCCTAATATAAAGATTTTTTAGTAACTGGATATATTTCCTAATCAAAATCTCATTTTATTATTTATTTTGTTAACCCACAAGTAGTGAGATCTATGTCTTCTCCAGGTTGCTTCTGTAACACATGAAATTGATCTTCAAACCTGAGTGTAATGTATGTGATACACTCATGTGAAACTTTTATAACATCAACAGCAACTTCAAATAATCCTATTGTCCTTGAAATTCAATTACCCTAGATCAAAAATGATATGGTTCTTATTAGTTCTACTAAAAATCGAGCACATAAAGTCACCCAATTGCATTATTTCTCATATTTGACTTATACTCTCTTTTATACATAGAAATATTGGAATTTTAAAAATAATCTTGAATGTTGAATGAGAGTTCAATACGTTCTACTCAACAACTTCCTCTTCATTTGATACTAGTAGATATTATTTCAATATCTATATCATAATGACAAAACACCCACAATGTATCTCGTCACCTACTTTTATATATCTATAATCAATTTATCATTGTTTTCTCTCACTATTCTATTCTGGTGTGCAAGGGAAAAATTATGACTTACCCTAGACTTCATTAGTCATATGATGGAACAAATTTCCTAATTCAATTATACTTATCTCTATCTATTGTTCACTCTCCATGGTCCCTGTTGTATTTTAATTACTCCACACAATCTCTATAACAGTTATTGAAGACTGTATTGGCATCATGGAACAATCATGATTTTACACCACACCAAATCACCATTTAAAACACCTTAAATCACACAATATTAAATTTTTATCTTCTGAAAATACCAATTATTGAAATCATGAAAAATTTATGAGGATTTTTATGCCCTAAGAGAAAATTGGTTGTGAAAAATTCTTATGTAGCATATTTTTCTGTGTGGACAAAAACAAATACATGGCATGTCCCTAAAAACAAATATGAACCAATTATCAATGTGAATATGTATTCATATATGTGACCAATTAGTCATTTCATTCTTGAAAATTATCTACATGGATGAAAAGGCTATGTGGTTTACCAATTTGGATACATCAATCATTTGGATACACATATCCCAAATTAGCTATGTTTTATATGCATAATAAATGGATAATTGAATCCCTTACATAGAAAAACGACAACGGGAAATGCATATGTGAACATACCCTTGGTCATATGGCTATGTTTCTCAAATTCCCAAATGATTCATCCCTTTATGAATTAGGGTGTGTGGATCCAGAATCCATTCATCCTCAAACAAAACCACCTCGACTAACCTCCATCCCTTCTCAAAAACTCATGCTTTCATCAAGGAAATATGTACGATGATATATATAACCATACAAACCAGATCGAACATATTTTTAATTGAAATAAGTTTGTAAAGAGAATACAACAACACAATTGGTTTGGGAATTCCATTATTAGAACTATTGGAGATTACCATTGTCACCCACAACAATAATCACACTCTTTCATCAATTTTCACTATTTTATATTGGAAATCCATATTTGTGATCTCATTAAATGTGGATTCATGAATTAATAGAGTTGGAAAATCCTTTTTATGTATTAATTAGGATCTATAAACTCCACTTCACTCTTTTCATAAAACAAAAGCACTTGTAAGCCATATCAATGGTTCTATGGATTAACCCATTTTCTCAGTCAACTCTCTGCCACATGACAATTGGTTTGTACTTTGTGGTTACTATCAATCAAATAAAAGATTGATCAAATTGGCCTAATTCAGTAAAAAATATCCATATATAATTATATTTCTATGATATTTTAAAATAAATGGATCACATGTATGGATCATCTTTCCTACCTGAGTGACATGTTTTGAGAAATCAAAGACCATGTTCTCATAATTCCATACCCAGACTAGGAGATGGTTTCCCTGGTTTAAACCAATATTTAATTAACATTTTACTCACCAACCATCATAAAATAACACAAACTAATACTTTTACAAAAAATGATATACATTATCCCTTAGGTGATTTAACCTACCATTTAGCACTTGGGTTCTTCAGTGTGTACGGTAGACTAATGTCTCACAAAATGTTATAAAATGTTTTTCATTATTAGATCACATGGATGATATAAGGTGTATTACAAGAAAAAAATATTATATTTATTATATATTAATCATTTTTAAAGATAATATATCACATATCTTACTTCCATCATGATCATTGAAAAATGGAAGTGTTACAAATGCGTACATATGACATTCAGTATCCATGATTTTGTCATAGATTATTTTTTATAATTTTATTTCAATGGTGTTTTTAACAGTATTTTTTAAAATTCTAGGGCTGAAGCCTCAGTTTATTATTAAAGAATATCAAAAAACACTTTTAACTAGGTAGAGGGGGACCCATTACATAGCCTGAAGTCCCTGCAGGCTTGTTGCCCATTACATAGCCCGTATGAACAATTTTATGGCCCAATTGACATTCTGTGAGTAGTAACCCAGCTGCAATAGTACCCACACAGTACCACCACTGCTACAGTTCCCTGCTACTACTATAGTATCTGCCGATCTATAGTACCACCGGTGCTATAGTACCGCTAAAATATTACTCCAGTAACATGAACCCAATGGGATTTGAACACCCATTTTTCATGTAGGATTACAGGGTGCTTACCAAAACCCCAACTAAAAAATTTAAATGTATAATTTATATATCAAAATGATAATTTTTAAATGATTATAAATTTTGAGATAATGTAACAATGACCCCTTTAACCATGGTAAACACATCGATGTCATTTTAAAAATATGAACTGAGAATCCACAAAATAATAGATAAAGACATATCTTAATAAGTAATTAAATATTTCATTAATTTAAATGAATTAAATTGTTTAATTATAAGGGATTAAAAATGAAAATTGTTCTTAATAAAATAATAATTGATATTATTTTATCATAATAGATATTAAATACATACAAAAAAAATTGGACTCAAGGTAAAAGACTTCATCGCAATTTCATTTCTTTGAGACTCAAACCCGTGATCTTTCTGCGACCCCACAGATCCACTACAATACAAGCTAGAACCTAGGGTTAATAAATAATAATTAGTATTTAATTATATAAATATTAAAATTATTCTCCCAGGTTTCTTTGGAGATATCTTTTGAACGGAGTGTCGAATAGAGATTATGCTTCTTCCATTGAATCTAAAACAAGGAGTTTTTACTATGTGGTGACTAAACTCAGGTCGGGCAGTAGGGATGGCTCGAGTCACCTAATCGTATACTTTTCTTTTCTTTATTCATTATATTTTCTTTCCCTTATTTATTTTCTATCCATGGAATCCCGAATACACCCATTCAGCTTCCCCTTCATGTGACTAAATGAATGACATGAGAGGGAGATGTAGAAAGATAAAGAAATATTGATTGAGATATAGAGGTACCACTGTAGAGGTCGGGACACACCAGGTCATCGTTCATCAGTTGAAGAGCATGGAAATACGTGAATCATTGGTGGAATCCACAAAAATGTAGTCCACCTTTAGGTTTTCATGTAAATTACCCTAGTTTATTAATTTTCAAGTCTTAATTTCCCTATATTATTTTTTAGTTCCGCTTAAGTGATGATCTACTAATTTTGGGGTAAAAATAGGGGTTTTATGGAGATTTTTGAGTTTTCTGTTTAGGAAAACCATTGTACACGACATGTGGTTCAGCGAACACATGATTTGTGTTTTTCCGTTTTTTGTAATATGACCTTTTGGAAGTAAAAACCATATATGGGGTATATGTTATGTGTATAGTTACTCAACCATGTAACTGTGTACCTAAATAGGCTTCCTGTTTAAGGGGAACATGCCATGTAGGGTACAAGACTGAACCCCATGTGGGTCGCATGCTGTGTAGAAGTACATGACGATGCCAAATACATGGTCAGGCCATGTGAGAGACATGGAGAGGTACCATGTGTAGGGTACACTCTATGTACTCATCTTTTACTCTTTTTAGTTGAGCATTTACTTTCAATGTATAGTGGGAGTACATTCCCATGTGGGGCTTTCGTCACAAGCATTGTGTAATCAGGGATGCACATTGTTTACTACCCCATTAGAATTCATTCTAGAATTGTCATGTATTTTTTTCCAAGAGTCGGAATTGGACACATGAGTAGTAAATGATGCATAGTTTTCTACATAGATCACAATGTTGAAACCATTGGAGTGATTTGAGAACACATAATCGGTGTTTGGGGTATATTTATAAATTTATAGGGTCACCCTCTGAAAATTGAATTTAGTTGACTCCAAAGAGTGAGAGAATCTTATTTGAAATGATCCATGAGATATCACTATTGATTTTCTCTCTATAGATCTTCATTTTAAGAAATCTCCCTTACGATATGTGCCCTTCTGGCACTGGAGGCTATGAGATAGTTATTTTCAAGGATCCCCTATAGGATTCCTCTACTAATGTTTCAACCTAGAGGATATTGTGTAGGATTCCTACATCTTCTTTCTATTACCATGGGTCCCCTATGGGATTAATTTTCTTACAAGATGTCATTGTGAATCCCTAGTAGTATTCTTTTACCTTTGTACCATTAGGAGAATCCTTTGTAAAACTCCTCTTCCTCTTATGTTATCTTGAGGGTCCCTTATAGGATTCCCCATCCTATGATCCATTTTATAATCCCTTATAAGATGCCTCTATTTCTTGAAATTTGATGATCCCATGTAAGATTCCTCATTTATCTTCTCAGATGAGGATATTATGTAGGAATAACTCCTTACCTTAAAAATATTGATCCCATGTTTGTTAAATTCACTTATGTGTATACCTCATGGATCCCAGGTATAATTAATCTTAGTATTAGACTTGAGGGACCCAATGGGAGCCTTTTATTTGACCGAACCTGAGATATTACATCATGTTTGGGTATAGATTGTAGTGTGTATCACCATAGAACCCATGCTGAACTAGTAATCTTGTGGGACTTTGTAAGTTGTTTGGGGATTAGGAATTAAACCGCCTTCACTCTTTTTTTATAATTCACTTGATTACCATTGATGTAGTGATGATTACCAGAGGTACATCTTGGTTGGTGGTTGTTGTTCCTGACGTGAGGTTCCATCTCTTATCTTTGGGATACCTGGACATGATTTCTTGGGAATTGGTTTTTGAGCCATGTTATTATTTATTTACTTGTATCCCTAAAGGTAATACCTGGGATGTGGCTATTGATCCTTTAAATATTTGATTATTATATTGTTAGTATTTCCAGAGGTTATTCTTGGTATCCGTATGTTATGAATATGGCTTTGATATATGGTCAGGGAGTCCCTGGTAATGATAATCGTAGATGATCCCACTCTCCTGAGTGATGTGGTTGATTCCACTTTACTCAATTTGAAATGTGATGATGATGATTACGCTCTCTTGGATATGATTATACTCATCAATGATTATGGTCTATAGAGGGATGCTAGGGATGATTACACTTTAACTGAATATGATGTCAGACATGGTGTTTCACATCATTGGATACTCAGAATTATTTTGCTCTTCATTACGATAGAGATGATTGTAATCTCTCTTATTATAGGTCTATAGGGGAGGCCATAGAGTATAATAGTTGAGATCTCTTTATAGGTCACCCTAGGGTCAGACCTTTAGGGTTCATTTGAGTTCCAAAAGTCATGATAGCCTACAGACTGGGGCCTAGGGCTCATAAATTGGGATATATTTACATGGAATGAGAAGAATGGTGTCTATATCTTGGCCATTTATATAATGTTAGATGTACTTCCCAGGAATCCTTCTTTAAATGGATTGGATGCTCGTATGGGTGAACCCAGAGTTCGGATGAGTATCCCCCTGTGGAGACATGTGTTTCTCAAATACATTTATTTTATTGGAAAAAGAAGTTATATGTTAATTGGTATTACAGACCCAGAGATCAAAGTAATGTACACGTCTTGAGTGGCATGACATCCACCTCAATTTCCTTGTACAAGATGTCTCAGTGATCAAGATTATAAACCCAAGGATCAACTTCTATTTGGTTTTATATTATTTCTTCTCAATGTACTCGTTTATATTCATATTCATATATATATGTATAGGTATGGGAATATGCATAAACAAACACATACGTATAGACCCCCAGGATATAATATTTCCCATTTGACCATGATTACAGACCCTAGGGTTGACTGTGGCCTCATGTTATTGACTTTATATATATATTTTGTTTAGTATTGAATAGAATGAGCATATTGATTTTTCAAGAACTAATGGAATAATATTTTATAGGTTCATCATTGGGGTGTCGTACTAAGATTATTTCTCACCCTTACACATCCACCTTAGTGTACATGTAGACCTTATATCTGATTTTTAGGTTGAGAATAGTTTCATGGTGGAGAGGGTGAACGCCCAATTTTTTTTATAGGGAAGATATACTCCAGTGGGTTCTTCTATTTTGTATGGTGTAGTTCAACTATGGATGGAGACTAGATATGTGGTATGGATTGAAGTTAGTAATAGATCCATGCAGTTTTATTTTTAGTATATTTGTATTCATATACATAAATGGTGAGCCTAATGGGTGACTGGTGTTGTATTCATGACATATCTATTTGGGATTTTGTAGCATCTTTAATTTATTGTTAGAAAATGTTATATTTTATTTTATTTATACTTCCACAATATGTTTATTTACAGCTATGTTTGATACTTTTCTATTTCCCCTATTTTATTACCCTAATATGAGGGAATAATCTCCCCACTATCTCACCATAGTCCTTCACTTCTAGTTAAATGCTTTTAGAATATGAGGAGGCATTATTGAGGCCTCATAATGATCTGGATTAGAGTACCAATTTAGTGGCATATGGTTTGGGATGTTACATAGTGGTATCAGAGCAGTTCTTTTCATATTTTTTTACTATTTTGGATATGGTAGACTAGACTGTGAAGAATGTGTCAATATTTGTGATGTATATCAAACTGGTGCATCGAGAACACTTGTTTCGATACGAAGTCCTAGTTTCATGGTGTATAATATTTCTTTTATAATATGTGACGTTATAGTTGTATATGATTTTCAACTTTATAGATGCACATGTTTTGTGGATGTTATTATTTATTATGGATCTCTGGATCCTGTTCATTGTTAAGAGGCCAATGATGGATTTTTGACTCTTGGATAGTAATGAAAATAGGTGTGTCTTTCATCATATTTGGAACACAAGGTTCACATGGTATAGGCGTTCTAGTGTGAGGTTATTACTAATGATGGAGGGAAATTATTTATTGTGTCAATAATAAACTAAATGGTGGTTTCCCTTAGAGGTTTTTGGTGGAATTCAACATAATTGATCCAACATTCATTTATATTTCCTTCTGATTGTTGGTTTTGTGGATCTATATTAATATATTTTATTATGAGGTTGATGAATTAGTCCTCATGTATGGGAGGTGTAGTATAGAACGTGATTCCCTTTCATGGTACCCCTTGTATGGTGTTGATACTAAGATTGTGACTATCTAGTCAGATCACTGAGTATAATGTCGATGGATATAAGGACTGTCATTATGAGTTGGAAATCCAAGGGGTACTACAATATATTGATTCATGGTTAGTGTCAGTTTAGTCTCTATTCATTGCCGGTATCATGAAATCTAAGGAGTAGTTCTTTATAAAGATGCTCCGAATGGGTCATGACCCTTGTAGGATGTTTTGTTAGTTTTTTCCCTCATAGGTAATTGTGATATTTACCTTCCCTATAGAGGTTTCTCATTTTGGTTTAGGTGGTTTGAAATCATGACCCAGTTCTTAGGAATAATCTATAAGTCTAGGTGGGAGACTTAGAGGCCCTTAGTTTTGACTCAGAACATTATAGGCTGACATTCACTTTGATAATATGAAACCAACTTTAGAGGTCAGACTATTTTTATAGATTCCTTTTTAGGCAGTGCGCTGTGTTATACACTCATTTTGTGCCTGAGGTATGATAGTTTCTTGAGTTGCATTATAGGAATGTTGGTGCCTCCTACTTTTGATGAATCACCTAGGGTTCTAGTTTCTCCAGACTGACATTGATGGGAACGACTATTTGGGTGTCCAGCCTGGTTAACTAGTGTCTTCTATTATTATAAATGAAGTTAGAGCATGAGTATATTCTCATGGATGGAATAAAACCATGTGATAGATGGTCATGAAATAAATCCTGGCACATGTGGGGGTCTTGTTAATTAAAAGGAGTTCTAAGGGAGTTTTTGACATGTGGAACTGACATTTCATGTAGCACATTCATCTAATAATTTTAAAAGAAAAGTCACTAGAGTATGATTTGGGTGATAAAGGTACTCACTGATTGCATGTGGTATCATTTAAATCATAAATCAGGGAGAGGCTAGGTGCGAGTTCAGGACCAATGGTTTCAAGACTCACTAGGGTCTTGGTTTTCCAATTGTTATGATTAAATAAAAAATTTCCCTTCATTTTAAAAGATACATTATAAGTAAATGGGGAATCATAAGATAGTTTACCAAAGGATGAATCATGGTAAGGTATTGATAGGATGTTGAGAATAGATTAGAGAGAGATATGTACATATCTTTTAATAGATTATTAGTGTACATATGGTAAGAGATTAAAATTATCTAATCATTAAATCTATTGATTATTTTGAGAGCGCATAAATCCTACCCCATGTTTCTTCTCTTTTTAATTCATTCAGTTTTTTGGAAACGGATCATGTTGAGAATTCACTCTGAGAGTGGTATAATGTAATAATTATGGTGTGGAGTTCACCATTGTCTATTTGTGGTTGGTGACCCATGATTTCAGTTAAACACCAATATATTCCATGTAATTTTGACTTAGGAGTCTAATTTTTAGATTATAATAAATGTATTTCTATGTAGAGGGGTACTAGATTGGTCGTAGTAAAATGTATCTCATATAGGATAGTATTGATGATTCTATGAGACTGGTTGTTGTACAGTCAAGATAGATTGTTTTTGAAGATACTAAGGTTGAGATCATATATATTTATCTTACCCTCATGCTTCTTGAGGAAGATAATTTTTATGGTGGTGAGATTGTAAGGAACCATGTTTTTCCAAACTAGATGTTTTTAGTAGAAATATAAATTTTTTCATTCAGATTCTTGTAAGTGGAAAAATATTATTCTTAACCTAATATATGATATTTGATAGTTTTTCTAACAACAATGTTGCTATCATAATATAGGTTTCACCGTAGGGAATGAGTTTGGTTGAATTCCATGACGTTCAAATCTTACTCGATTAATTAATATTTAATAATTAATTAAATAAATATAAAAATTATTCACACAAGTTTTTTCCATGATACATTTTGAACTAAGAGTTAGATTGATATTACATCTCCATAATTGAGTTTATTAAAGTGAGTTCGTCATAGGTGGGGCATAAAATTAGGTTGGGCACTAAGGTCGGCCCAGACCCCCTTTTCATTTTCTTTTCTGTTCTTTCTTCCTTTTATTTTCTTTATTTTATTTTCTTTCCTTCTTTGGATTCTCATGTACAGACCTGTGTATTACCCTTCACATGACCTAGAGAGATGAGAGGGATATGGAGAAATATATAGAAGGATGGAGATAGATATGTACCATTGTAGAGCTCATGACACACCAGATCATTGTGTGGTAGTCGTGGAACTTGGAAATTAGCAATGCTTCGGTAGAATACACCGAATGAAAGGAAATTGTTATTTTTTCAATAAATCCATGTAGTTTAATTGTTTTAAAGCTAAAATCCCTCTATATTATTTATTAGTAACCCTTAATGGTCAATCTACATCTTTTGGGGTAAATATGTTTTTCAGGGAGATTCGAGGGTTTCCCATTTGGGAAAACCCGTGTACATAGTGTGTGGTTCAAGAACAACAGAAAATGTGTTCTTTTAATTTTGGGAAGATGAAATTTCATAAGTACACATTGTGTTTGGGGTATACATTCATTATAATTGTACTCAGATTTTTAACAAAGTACCTAAATAGGATACACGTGTAAGGGGAAAATTCCATTTACAATACATGGCCAGACCCTATGTGGGTCACACACTATGTAGAAGTACACATACATTCTTAATACATGGCCAGGCCATGTGACGGACATAAGAAGATTCCCAATGTTGGTAACATAGAGTGTACCCATATTTCATACTATGTACATGGAAATTCCGATGTCATGTCTGGTGGGATTACAAGCCCAGATGGGGATTTTAGTTTACACATTGTGTACTTAGGGATAAACAATGTTTACATCTTCTTTTGCAACGATTTTAGGTGTTTTCAGGTTTTCTCAGCAATGTTTAAATTAGATACAAGAGTAGTCTATTCTAATTATTTTTTCATGTAGATCACGATGGTGAAACCCGTGCAGTGATTTGGTATCATCTAATGGGTTTTTCGGGCCTATTTTTAAATAGATTGGTTCTTCCTATGATAATTGAATATTTTTGTATGTTGATAGTGATAACCATTGATCAATGATGATCCATGATCTATCTCTCATTATTAATCATTTTCAGATCTTCCTTTGTGGATGTCTCCCTTGTGGGATGTTCCTTTATTTTCCCAGAGGTAGTGAGTTAGTCATTATTGACGATCCCCTATAGGATTCATCTGTGTATGTTTCGACCGACAGGATCCCATATAGGATATATCTATCTGGTCCCTATTACAAAGCATACCCCTATGGGATTCCATTATATAAATGCCGAACTAGAGAATACTAAGTAGTATTCCTTTATCTTTTTTCCATTGCAAGGATCCCATGTAGGATTCCTCTACTTCTTACACTATCTCGAGAGTCCCGTATAGGATTCCCCATCACATAATCCATTAGATATTCTTTTATAGGATTCCACTATTACTTTTATTTCATGAATTCCATGTAGGATTACTTATTTTTTCTCTACTTATGATCCCATGAAGGATCCCTCCCTTACCTTATAACTAAGGATCCCATGTAGGAAGACATTTCTTATGTGTATTCCCTGAGGATCCCAAGTAGGATGCCACTAAATTTTTTGAACAAGAGACCTAGTGGGTGCTATTTTTTTACCTACACTAAGATATTATGTTAGGTATTGGTGGATATAGTGTCAAGTGACACCTTAGAACCCATGTTGAACTTGTATGCACATGGGGATACGGTAGCTATTTTGGGTTTTGGAATTCAACCACCCTAACTCTTTTGTTTATACTTCACTTGTTCCCTAATGATACAATAATGACTACCAAAGGTGCTTCCTGGTTAGTGGCTATTGGTCCTGATGCGAGATGTCTTCCCTTCTCTTTGGGATTCCCCAACATGATTTCTGGAGATTCAAATTATGAGACATGTTGTTGTTTATTTACCTGTATACCATATGCTACTACATGGGAACAAGTTTTTGATCCTTTCTATATTTGATTGTTATGTTGTTGGGATTTACATTGGTTCTTCCTAGTATCATATGTTTTAGCCTATGGATATTGTATATGGGAATGGAATCACTAATAATTATACTTTTGGATGATTACAGTCTCCCGGGTGATGAAGATATTAATAACCATTATTTTTATTACACACTTAAAATAAATTATTACATAAATCTCACAAAATAAAACATAGAAGATTGAGAGGTATAGTATGTTTGGGGATTAGGGAAATTACATAGAAACATAGAGAATATAACACAAAACACCATTATTGAAAACATCATTTCAATAACCATGACATTCCCATGTACATAGCGTTGCATGTGATAACCTAAGGACGTACATGTGAAAATGGTGATCTATAAAGCCCAAAAATGGAGTAAAAAAGGAATAACATGAAAAATAAAAAATATTATAGGAAATTTTAATATCAATGGATCATAAAATAACATTAACATAAATGCATGATATAGCATGATTATCATAACAAGGAAATACTACAAAAACACATAGCATGAAATTAGCATTTGTCGAGGCACATTGCCCATGGAGAATGAGTAAACCCTCATTGAACATGAATTATCAGGATTAAACTATCATTTATATTGAATAATCATTTGTAAACCCTCATTTAACTTTCTGTATAATGATACTAATCATTACATAATGCATTGGAACGCTATTAGGGAACACCCTTCTTAAACATCTCATTTCGTGCATAAATGTTCCACATGGATCATACAACATGGAATCATTCAACATCATTATTTATTAAATGATAAAGGAATGATTAATAAATAAATGAAACCCTTTAAACAATAAGTAAATGTGCATAAAGATGAATAACCTTGATAGAGAAATGGGAATTATATTCACTACACAATTACTATGTCTTGCAAAATCGTGGTGCAATTTCGGCACTATAGAAGCGTGACATAAGAATTCATAAAAAATGGTTAATGAGGGAGAATGGGGTGTCTCATCACATATATATGGAATGGAAAGTAATGTGTTATATAGATACATTTCCCAACATGAGTAATGGTATTTTATATTCATAATACAAAATAATTGCTTGAATGTAAATGAGGAGAGAGAAATTCCTTTTGGAATGTTGTCATGGTAACCGGTGAACATGGGAATGATTAATGAGAGATAAAGGGGTCTATAATAATTCAAAAATAAAGTGGGAAGTATGGGGGGGTGAAATCATATGCAAACATTTATAATTTTAAATATTGGACTTAACATTATTTAGAAAATTGTATAAAATGTGAAAGGAAGGAATCCCTTAGTTGGAAGTGTGATCCCAAAGGCTTGGGAAAGGCTTAAGAGAAGCTTCTGTAGATCTTGGGGAGCCTAGGATGGATTATTTGGAGAGGAGGGAAGTGGTTGTACGAACTCAAAAGGCATTGAGTGAAGAGAAAGTGGGATATTGGGTGTGTTTATATAGGAAAGAAGAGAGAATTCTTTATTATTTAGGTTTGGGACCCCACACATTAAACTAATCTAGACGATGTTTTTTCCCATGTTTTTGAAAAGGGGGATTGGAAAAAAATATTTTATAAGGACAATAGTCTAACTTATTAAAATATTATGGTTTCATATGTGGAGGTGAGTCACACTCTAAAAAAAATCAATTTAAAAAGTTAAAATGTTTTATAAGTCTTGAAGGGTCCACTAATGAATTTTGAAATAAATAAAAGAAAGAATCATATTATTTTAATGGTAAAAAATATATTGGATGAAAATAATATTTATATTATCTTATTACATCACTATTGTGTCATTATAATGTAATAAAACACATTATATATTTAAACAGTATTTAATTTTTACTCAAAAATTTGACTGTCTCAGAAAATTATGAAAAATTAACAATTGGATAATTTTGACGTCTTGATTCCAAAAATAATATTCATCTTCTCAAAATAATTTTCTAATTATGTGAATTTTTACTTTTAAAATAAAAACTAACATTTATAAAAAATTCATGGGTTTCGACAAAAACAGCTTTCAAACATTAATAAAAATCTCAATCATATTAATAATAATTATACAGTCATTTATATTATATTAAAATAAATTATGTAATAAAATTTAATTACAATATTATTTAATTTAAAATTCCAATAATTTAACAAAATAGATTTCTTAATTGAATATTAACTAAAAATACTATTTGTGCATTAATTTTTTTTTTGAAATGTAACAATAATAAAATAAATGTATATTCATTATTGTATAAAAAAATAATGCACATGATCAGAGTTCTAAGGTATTGTTACATAACCCCTAATAACACCCATATACAACTGATGGGTAAGGTGTGAAATGGTGAAAGACCCTTGGGGTGGCTCGGATAACATCGCTCCAGTGGTGATATCCATCTACTTCCACATTTCCTATAGGTGGTTCCTATTGAGATTAACTCCTTGAAGATCTGTTGGGATAGGTCAAGAGCGAATCCCAATGATGCCACCTCCTTTACAATCTCTGAAAAATGGTCTTCATACATGGAAAGTCAACTAGATGAGGCCATCACTTCCTTTGTGTGAGTAAATTGGATTTGTTAAAGCACTATATTTATAGTAATAATGTCATTATTGTTCAATGGCTATGTTAACAACAATAATAATCCATATCGGTATTTTTAAATCCAAAAACATAAAACAAAGTAAGTGCATATTTTTTACATAATGATTTTTCATAATAAAACATTTAATTAGGCCAAGGGGAATTTCCATATTTAAAAGTTTGGGTTATTACAAAGATGATTCTAATCTCCTCTATTTGACATGTGATTTAGACTATTATGCTCTCCTCGATCTTATTATACTCATAGATGATTACAATCTACTTAGGGATAATATGAATGATTCATATATTCCTAACCAGTTACTTGACCATAGTGATGGACATGAATTTTCACAAAATTGGATTCCTAGAATGATTATTATCTTCTGGATGATATGGATTATTCTTCTCTACCTTATTAGAGATATCCTGTGATGGGAATGGAATCTCATCGATGATCTATCCTTTCAGATCTCCAACGGTTTTGACCCTTAGGGTTCCTCCATGTTCTAATTCTCGTGACTTCCCATAGACCAGTACCTAGGAAAGATACATTGGAATTGATTTACATGGAATGAGAAGCATGGTGTCTAGCTCTTGGGCATGTACATGATGTTTTTATGTACTTACCTGGAACCCTTTTTTACATTGATTAGAGGTGAGTATGGGTGAACCCAAAGTTAGGATGAGTATCCCCCTTGTGGAAACATTTCTTACAAAGAGACATTTTTTTCATTGGCTATAGAAAGTATATGTAGATTGGAATTATGGACTAAATATTGACTTAATGATACATGAATTCAATGGAATGGAATACAGATCAGTTCCCTTGCACATTATGTCCAAGATATTGAAATTATGGACCCAATGATAAATTTTTTTTATGTTATTTATTTTTACCTTAGTCATGTATATTCATATTTATGTATATATGTATAGGTATGGGAATATACATATATAAAAACAAATGTATAGACATCCATGATTGCACTTTTTCTAGTTTATTGGGAATACTGACACAGGGGCAGACTATTAACCCATGTTATTGACTTTACTTATCTTTTTAGTAGAGTCTCATCTAGGCTGATCATTTTTATTTTTTATGAACATGGGGAAGAATATTTTATTGGTTCATCATTGGTGTGGCCTATAGAGATTTTTTATCACCCATGAACATACACCTCAGTTTACATGTAGAATATATGTCTTCTATTCAGGTTGAGTAGAATTGCATGGTGGATAGGGAAGAGGCCCAGAGTTTCTTGATCGAGTGGAAAATCTCGAGGGGGTTCTTTTCTTTGGTCTAGTGTATTTTAGGAATATCTAGTGACCAGGTATGTTTTTTAGCTCATAGTTAGTTCAAGATCCCTATAATTTTATTTAATTTTCTTTATATTACATTGTTTGTATTGTTTCCATTGTGGGTGACTAGTGTTGCATTTATGAAATAGTTATTTATCATTTTATTGAACCATTCATCTATTATTACAACTCGTTCTATTTAAATTTATTTTTACCTCGACACTCAGTTTATTTATTGTTTTTTACGATACATATCTATTTCTTATGTTTTCTTAATCAGATATGAGGTAATAGTCTCCCCATTATCACACTCTAGGCCTTCAATAATATTTGGTATCCTATGTGATATGAGAATGTGAAGTTGAATATACATAACGATCTTTATTTGAGAAACATTTTATTAAAATATTGTTCAAGACGTTACAACTACTCATTTCATTTCAATTCGGCAGGACTTCACACCCGATTAGCCTATAAGGATATACATTAGAGAAGTGTTAAGGATACATGGAACACCACTATTGATTATATCTAACCAAGATGAAAATTTTCCCATGTTTTGGGGAAAATTATTCAAAATAAACAATTAATTTAATTGTTACCCATAAACTAATGGAAAATATTCTTGGTTTATGTAAACACATAAAGGCGTGTTGAGACTATGCTCGAAGGACATAAAAAGATGATGTCATAAAAATATTACTATGATCAAGTTATTGTAAAATAATACATTCCAATCAATCCTATAAATGGATACATATAAAACCCTTTATGTGAAAAGGTGTAGAATATATATTTGTAGGATAAAGTTGGTGAATGAAAGATACTGGGACCTAAAATGGTCGAGGAAATGGTAGAAAAGTTACAAATCATTTAAAAGTATAAAAGAGAATCATAGTGTCTAAAGAATATATATGATGAAAATCATCAATGAGACCTTAAGTCTTAGGTTGGATAGAAATTTTTTTGCTACATATCACCATGGAAGAGTGTAATGAGATTTTAGATGAAGTGAATACTATGTTCCAGGGACATCAACTAATTTGTGACTCTTGATTATAGTAGAGTTGTGGACTATCGACAAACGCCATCACCATAGCTTTCTCAAGTATATAACATATTCCAAATGACCCTATTGATGTAAATACCATACACCTCACATATACTAAATTCAAAGGTGATAAAATTGAAAAATTAACTATCATATGAGAAGTAACTAATGATGTTCTTGGACCGTAGAGATAAAGTCTTACTCAACAATACCACTCAACAAGTAAAAGCACAATGATGAAACCAAAAATATGTGGAGACAATATGGGATCAGAAGGAAGATATGAAGTAGAAGCACCCTCAGATATTTTCACATAGTATATAAAAAGAATCAATGGTGAAATATCATAAGGGGGATGAATTTAAAAAACCATAATTCTATCAATGAAATTTTGCTTCTGAATATATAATTTTGTCATATTTAGTAATATAATATTATATAATGCACAAACACAACATGATAAAACTAACTACATTTTATTATATTAATTTAAGAATTAATTTTGTGCTTAAATATGCCCATAATAATTGTATGTATTATAATGGGATAAAAAAATAACAAATAAGATTACAATAACATGTAAATTTAGATCTTCTTGATCCCCGGAAATAATTGCAATCATGAATTGTATTGTATAATTGAAGAAAAATATTTGTAATACAATATGAATTTTGAATATGAAAAAATATATATATATCCTTGAAAAAATATATGTAAATTAATAATTAATAAAATATGATGTATTTATAGAAACTAAGGATCCCAAATAATCGTTACAAATATGGCTGTTGGAATAGTAATCTGACCATAAAAAAAGTAATCTGTCCATTAAGAATAGTAACCTGACTGCTAAAATAGTATCTCCACATATGGTAATATTTCATATTTATATCATGATATATATAGATAATGGTTCAAATTATAAAGTAAGTGTTTATAGTTTTGAAAAACATAATTTTTTTTATTTTACTTTTATAAAAAATAGAAATATTTTATCAAAATTTTATTTCCATAAAATGATTTTATAAATTAATATTATGTTTTATTATAAGGAAAATATAGTATAATGATACCATAAGTAAATTCTCAAAGGTTACCAAAATTGATCATAATAATAAAATTTCTATTTTTTAATAAATAATGATTTTTTAAAATTAAATTTTTCACATTTATAAAATTTATTCCATAAAATTAATTTCATTTTTTAAATATATATGTCAAAAAATGGTTTTGGTTAAATTTTCGTATTTTTATAACAAACAGTATTGGTTAATAGTAAAATAATAATAATATATTATACGTAATATTATAAGATAATTTCATGAGTTTTTGAGTCTTGAAAGATGTAAGATTCCATTAGTTCAAACTAAGATGAACTATTTTCTATATATCATTATAATATTTATCACTATTGGTAATCTTGATCCAAATATATAAAATAATGATTATAATATTCATAAACCCTTCATCCTCCATTTATAAATACCACCCTTATCCTTACATCATTTAAGATGTGGAGCTTTCCAAATTTTTGCCCAATTATCTTCTCAATACTCTCCCACACATCCTAGTGCTACTGGTATCACCAAATACCATTTCAAGGAGCCTTAAGGGGAATAGAATGAAGAGAAAACCAGAGGAAGAGGTTATATTCTTTACTAACCTCTTTTAATTTTATTCTTCTTATACCACCCCTATATGTTCTCCATCCACCTAAAAATAATAACTTCAACGTCATAAATATTCTTTTATGTTATTATTATGGTTGAATATCTATCTTATACCCTCCCTTATATAATTTCTAAATAGAAAACATTGTTTATAGTATGGTTAGTTCACCACCTCCATGAACAACGTACTTAATTCTTCTCAACTTCCTTCAATGATGATTATAGAAAAATTATTATGGTTAAATATTATTATAATAAATATATTATAACATATTTAAAGTAGTGTAATGTTTGGTTTCCAAGAAAATAATTTTTTTTATGGATGTCACAAGTGGATGTTGGTCTGGAAAAATTGTACCTTGAGGTAATAACCATAAAAAGGCACATTGGGTATTAACTCAATCATCACAGGATGCATGAAAATGAGGATTTTTTTACACACCACCTTCAATACTCCCTAGGGATATTATTTGTGAAATTACAAAAATTATTATAAATAGTTGTGGAGGACTCAAATAGTCTGTTAGTTTTAAAAACTTATTTGGAAATTAACATGGATAACTGGGACTCAAACCTAGAGACTCATATGTTGGGATTTTTGTATCATAAATAATTTATTCTATCCTTAATCATAGTTTCCATTTTCATATGTTTTATTATTTATTATCATCCCTATGTTTATTTTTATATAGTACATGACATGAAAAAGGATAAAATAGTTAAAGATGTGCTCATTATCCATTCATGTACTTAAAATATATTATATGATTATAGTTCTGTGAATTCCTTCATATTATTAATGTATAGTGTAACTATCCAATCACCACCTAAAAACATGGGGGATGAACTATCTGTGGGAACAATAAACATAGAAATTGTTGAATTAAAATTATATGACTCATCCATAGTAAATGACTGTGGATTGAACATCTTGGAAAATATTATCATAATTTCTTATTTGGAATATTATTCTATATTCTGATATTATTGAATTACCTTATATAAATACAACATAAAATACTTATAGAGGGAGATTTCTCGTCAATCCCTCACTAAAATGAGTCATCTTTAGTAATATAGTCATCTGTAAATGATTATGAACATAATTTCTCTAAGATATAAAAATTGCATAGGTGTATCTACAGACCTAAATCCACATGAAATATATTAGTATATCAAAATCATTCATGTGAAATTTTTTATAAATTATTTCAGATGATCGATGATGAAATCATCACTTTTAGTAATGATAATTTCATCCAAATAGACTATCAAAATAATACTGTCAGTTGTAAAATAATGATAGAATATATAAGAGTATTTTATGCGATGACACATTCCAAATATATGATAAATGATGAAAAAGTGGCCAAACCAGTCATGAGGTTACTGCATGATTCCATGTAATGATCAATGAGGCTAAAAACCATGGAAGAACCCCCTGAGAAAAAAACCTCAATGATTTATCCATATAAACTTCTTCTTGAAGAAATCCATGAGAAAAAGAATACGTTTTATTTAGCTGATGGAGAGGCTAGAAAAAACATGAATTATTCCATATTGGACATGGGAGATATGGTCTCAATGTAATAAATATCATTTACAAAAAACCATTGGAAATAATTCCTCATTTGAGACAATTAATTAAGGCAATGATATTGATGTGAAAATTAGGGATCCATTTGAAACCAATAACTTGTTTTTCCATAAAGAGATGTACAAGATTCCAAGTATAGATGGATTTCATGGTCTGGAGATCATCTTTCATGGACATTAACTAGTATGTATGTGATTTTTAGTCAATAAAACTACATGGTGTTGAGCTAGTTGATATTTTCACAATAGTGAAAGAGGGTTCAGAAGATAATCTCTGATAAGATGCTGATGACTTGATATTTTAATAATAAGAGCATCTAACTTTGTTAAGGTAAACAAGTAACTCCAGTGATGGATGACCAAGAATTAGTGAGTCATTTGGTGCAGTAGAAGCCCCATGATATGTGGAGATAGGTAATAAAGGGAAGTGAATTTAAAATTTTCCGAAATAGAATCCAAAAAAATCAATAGGAAGCATTGGGGGTGGTTGATGAAGAGAATGTGGTAAATTTATTTCTAAATCTATTATAGAAGGTGATGGTGGGAAATATGGATAAAAAAATGAAGTAGAGTTTGATAGAGGAAACATCAGCAGATTTGAAATAACCTCACAAGTGTGGGGAAAAATGATGGCAATATTGATTTTACAAAAAACCATGAATGATTCATCTAAGGGTGTCTGCATCAAAAATTGAATGGGAGGGTGATTATCCAATATATAATAGACACCACAAAAAATGTGAATATGTAGTGATTTTTTGATGAGTTTGGTAATAAATAATGGAAGTTAGTGTCCAACTAAAGAACTAATTATCGACGTTTGTTAATGAGATATGCAGTGGTAGGAATAGAATTACCCTAAAAATTGGTCATAACCTTAATTTGGAATAAAATATCACAAGAAACATCAAATATATGGTGATTATTATTTTTTAAAAAATAGTTTTTTGATGTATCAAGGTAGTAAGTTTTATGTATAATATCATGGTCATCCATAGAGGAACGGAATATGCCAAAAAAATAATCACATTCATTTTCAGAGCTCAAACATCAAATTTTTGTTGAAAACTGTGTTTGAACTTCGTGATTATAGGAGAGAAATAATGTTTAAATTTCACAATTAGTTTTTAGTAAATATACCCATTTCATTCATAATAAATCATCAATGAAGGTGAAAAAATAACAACAACCTAATTTACATGGACTAGGACTGGATCCCCATACATCTGAATGAATTAATGAAAAGGGAATAGATGCATGAGAAATCACCCAAGAGGTATAAGTGACCCTATTATGCTTGGTATAATGTCATGATTTAGAATCAAAAGGAGAAACAAGACCTAAATTGTGGAAAAGTTACTAAATATTGGGTTATTGTAGATGATTGAGGTGATAATGAAGTTATAGGACAAGATTAGAGGAGACAGGATAGACGAGGGACAATGCATATTTAAGCTTCTATTCACCACACAGAAATTGGACACTACAAAACACCGAATTCATTAAAGGATCCTAAAATGAAAATGAATTATGAGATAAGATGGATTTTAATTCTATATCAGTAGTATGTTTACTAATATATTTAAAATTAAAAGGCCAGTTTGGAACAAGATTTACTAATAAGTGCATCAATATAAGTGTAATTGATAAACTCTAATAACCAGTAAAACTTATGGTATTACCATCAGTCATAATAATTGTACATCTAGTTTAAGTAGAGTTATAGGTTCAAATAATTCCAAAATTCCCAGTGATATGATATATTCTATTAGAGTTAATAACCCATGAGGTGGATAACTAAGATACCAATAATCATATTCATAGAGATCAATAGTATGTAGAGTGTCATCTGGTGGAAATGGGGAAGTTATGATAGCATGTACAGATCAAGAGTGAATGAGAACTGAAGAAACATCCTAAAGTCCCTGAATATTTAACATGTATAAATTATGTGATTGTATTTTCCATAATGCATGAAACTATTTTGGGAAGTAGGTCGATCACAACGTCTAGAACGACCATATCCTCTATTTGGACTTTGAGAGACCATAACAACAGGTTTAGAGTGGTTGATACTATGTTATGGTGGAGGATGAATATAAAAAATGTGATTATAAAATAGGGGATGTAATGTTGTGGGGTTGGCCAACATGTAATTTATTGTTGTAGAGAACTCGACATTGAGTCCATACATGAGGTAGAACAACAACTAACGATAATGAGTGTGGGCCTCATCAAAAGTTTATAGAATGGTCCACAAGTCATTGATCGCAATTAAAATTGACTTACTCTAATTGTAATAATGGATAATCAAGTAATATCCATATCAAAGAGAGAATGGATACTAAAAAATATCTGATATGTGAGTGATATTTTTTTTCTCAAAAAACAAAAGTAAATAATATTCACTTATGTCCTTAATGGTATCAGAGTATTGTAAAAATGATTAATCAATCGATCCATGGATTTAAATATCATAGAAAATAATTTGTTTTTTTACTATTCCCATTTTCCAAATGTGTCATCTGTTGGACCAAGAGGGGTTTTATTAAGATGAGAAAATAGAACATTCCCTTCAAATTGACAATTATAATCTTCTTCCACATGATTAAATTGGAGGAATCAAGATGTTCATCCATAAAACATGATGAAGTAGTGATTGGTTATGAAAAGGGTGATGGAATTTCTATAGATGGTCCTAAGGATCATAAAACATAGGTAGAGTTATGAAGATTCATGTTACCCAAGGAAAATGTATTGAGAGTGTCAAACTGGTAGAAATTATGTGGTGAAATTTCACAGAAGGAGAATCCATGTATCAATTAGGTAATATTAGGAGGATCATTAATAGTGATGGTTTAAGGATGTGTAGTTTGGGGTGTCTCATAGGGAGAAAATGGAAATAGTGGGATAGTGGGGTTGGTTTATAGGGAAGGGAGATCACATGGAGAGGGTTCATGGATGAGGATTATGTCATAGAGATAGGGGTGATCATATAATGACGGGTGAAGGGATAGGGGTTGTTTCATGCAGAGAGGTTGATGGGAAGGTTTCCCATCACATAGGGAGGTACCCGTTCCTAGGGATAAATCCAATAGGATAAATCAGGCTGGGATTAGTTACGTCAGGAGGGTTCGTTGCATGGGAGGTGAGAGTGTGGATGGGGTTGAATGGGTTGTTGTGCAGGTGAATATTCTATTCCATTGGGGATCGGGACAGATGAGAGACACATGCATGGAAATAGGGTGGATAGGATCCATCATCGTTGATGAGATCATGGTATAAGGGAAATGTTTTACTAGGGATGCAGAGGTGTAGGGAGGGGCGATGAGATGGGAGGTGGGAAACCGCCTCTGATACTATGATGAAATTAAATCCACACTTTAACATGATGTAGTATGTAGTATTTATAGATGAAATAATGAGAAAAATAGATATCCCAGACCAATATAGGACAAGAATATCAAAAATATTCAATAATACTTAATAAAGAGAATCTGGACAAGTGTTTTATACAATTGAGTGATTTATCATGGGGTGTGGTGATCTTCTTCATTAAGAAGAAGGATTATTCAATGTATCTATGCATTGATTATTCTAAAAAAATAATTATAAAGAATATGAATCCCCTAACATGGATGTATGACTTATTCAATAAACTATGTGGGGCCCATTATTAATCTAAGGTGGTCCATCACTGAGGATATGACTAATTATGGGTGATGACAGAAGATATCCCCATGACCGCCTTTTGAAAAATGATTGGACATTATGAGTTCAGAGTGATTCCTTTTAGACTCACTAATGCTCAAACAATATTATTTAATTTATGAATAGATTATTTATAGATTACCTAGAAAAATATATAGTATTATTTCTATATGATATTTTGATATAATTCATTAGGGAGAAACCTGATGATCATTGGAATAATGTGCTAATGTATTTGTGAAAGTATAATCCATATGAAAAGTGAATAAAATGTTATCTATAGATGAATTGTTATTATTAGGGTATGTTATTAGTAGGAATGTGATATCTATATACTATCATATAACAATGGAATTTGAGGAGTGTCCTAGAAAAACATATTTGATGGAGATCCATAGTTTCGCTGGAAAATCCTGATATTACAAAAGATTTTTGAGAAACTTCTCATGATTATAAAAACCAATAACAAAGGTAACTCATAAGGGAGTAAAGATGGTATAGATTAATTAATTGGAAGATATATTCATAGAATTGAAAAAATAATTATTACTATACTAGTATTCACACTGCCATAAAATGGAGATAATTTCACGGTATACAGTGATGATTCAAAGAAGTGATTGGGTTGTGTTATAATATATGATAAAGAAATAACATATATCTTAAGTCTGTTGAATATTCATAAGCATAAGTACCAAATGAATGATCCAAAGTTGGATGTAGTGGTCTTCACATTGAATAATTGGATAAACACTTTATGGGGAGAAGTGAGCGTTATATAAAGATCTCAAGAGTCACAAATATATGTATTCAAACAAAACCGTATTATTTTACAGTGAATATGGTTAGAGCTAATCAAGGATGATGAATGAAAAATTCAATAACGTTTCATGAAAGTATATAATGTGGTAGATTCTTCATGTATAAATGATTCAACAACCTTATAAATGATTTGAATTGAGAAGGATCAAATCATTATAGATTTGAAATGTATGGACATTGGGAGAATGATGGAAGGAACATTATAATTCTTGTCTTAAATGGTGTCTCAACCATCCATTTAGGAGAAGATGAAGGATGTTCAATGAGATGATATGGAAAAATTTAATAATTTGAATGATATATGTTTTGGAAATACTAGGAGTTCAAAATGGATGAAGGAGTTGAAGGAATTGGGTCACAACTACTTATACCATTAAATCATGAGATAAAGGAGTTGTTGAATGATGCACAAAACATGACCTTCCCCATTCACCCATGAAAAATGTAGATGAATCACGATCTGTATATCACTATTAGTGGATAATATGATGAATGAGATCACATAATATACATCACAATGTATGGTATGACAATAGGTGATGGATTAAAGGAAACAATCTAATGGTATGATGCAAACATTACCCATACTGACATGGAAATGAGAAAAAGTGACTAGGGACTTCATCACTGGTCTTCTGAAGACAATAAGAGAAAATAATTCTATATCAGTTGTGGTGGATAGTATAATAATGAATTCTTATTTTATTGTAATTTTAGAGGATTTCACACTCCATAAAGTTGTAATTATATAAATAATCTAAACGTGGAGGCTTCTTGGAATACAACTATCGATTATATCTAACCAAGATATGAGATTTACCTATATGATCTGGAAAAGTATAAAACACGATCTAAGTAATGAGTTGAACATGAGTATGAATTATAAACCCCATAATAATTTCCAATTTTAGTAGATTATCCATACAGTCAAAAAAATGTTGACAGAATGTTTAAATGACTTCTAAAGAGGATATTCATCTGGTCAAATTCTTGTATATTAATAGTTTCCACTCAAGAATCTAAATGGATCCATATAAAGACCATTATAGGAAGTTATGTAGAAAATCTATGTGATAGGATGATGTTGGATAATGTAAGATTTTAATACCTAAAATGGTAGAGGAAATTGCGCAAAAGGTTAAGACCATTCAGAACATTGGAAATATGATTTTATTTTAAAACCAATGGAGAACAAACGTTCTTAAATATTTCCCATTCACTTAAAATCATATAGGAAAATCCATTTAATCATCAAAAATCAACACAAGAATATGTTCCACATCTCTTGTATCATATCGAAACTCCAGATATAATTTCAATTAATATTTAATTCCATATAATAAATTCTCCAAAAATAAAAATCCAAATATATTTCCTTGAGTAATAATTTCCATTACATGACAATAATTTGCGTGGGGTCCCTTATAATGTTGTGGTTTCATATTGTAATTTGATTATGAATTATATATTTTAATCCGTTATTTATGATTTTTTTGTTTTAATGGATTCATGATGTTTTCTACCTCATATATTGTTGGTTTATGTGGTTAATTGATTATAGAATACTATGTATTCTCATAATTTTTTATTTAAATTTTTATAATTATTGATATATGTTTGGTTTAATTTTAAGGGGGCCTGAAAAATTATTTACACCCTAATGATCCCCGTTAATCAATATAAGAGGTTCTCAAACCATTAATTATTTTATGGGATATGGATTCACATTCCATTCAATAGCCTTTAAATGAACGTATAGGTACTTATAATTATAGTTTTATCCCCATAACTTCATTGAATTCACACACCATTACTTATGGACTAGCTGCTCGGTACATTAACCTATAGTGGTTATTCCGACATTTGGATCTTCCAATATGTAGAAAACTATTATAGTAGATACATGAATTCCCGTTGTTTGGTATGAAAATTAAATATTGTATCCCTCATTTAATTTCTATTATAATAAATTTTTATATGATACAAGAGATAGCATCCCATGAGATCTAATAGATAAGTTCTCTTTAGATACTAGTTACATATATTAATTTCACATTACATTTGAAATATGTAATGAACCAACATATTCTTATAATATTTTTTTTTCATTTATTATTTACATATATTCATTACAATTTATCTTTTATATATCCTTGGGATATGAAAATAAATAAACGGGTGAGCACAGATGCTCAGGAATTGAAAACATAAAATAGAAGCTATCATTGAATAAATAAATAATGAATAATTTGAAAGAGATAAAAAATAGTCGAATTTTCTATATAAATAATATCTTAAAACAATAATATACCATTGGATGACAAAAAATATTAATTATCATCTGGAAAATGATAAATGTATTATGAGTGATATAATTCATAATCAATGGCATCAAAATCATTATATATAAGCCTCGTTCCCTGACATAATATATAAATAGATCTGGAATATTATAAATATATATTATAACATTTATCATGAGGAAATATGATGTATCAAGGTGATATCTTATCATGGGACCACCAATCACTACATAAGTGTAATTAATTCATCATTTCGTAGAATGACTAATAAATACAATACAAAGTAAACATAAAATAATAATCATGAAATGTCGAAATCCGAAAAAAAATCTTATATAATGTCAATATATTAGTAAGCCAATAGATGTATCATGATTATATTCAAGATGAAAGGTGGTGGATGTTATCATTTAATCAAAAAAGACATTTAATTTTTTTAACATATATGAAAAACACCTTTATAAAAACATTACGAAATTTCTTAAAAAACAAGAAATATTATATTTCTCTTTTAGTAACATTAAAATGACAAAAAATTATCAGGACATTGGAAATATGATTTTATTTTAAAACCAATGGAGAAATATAATGAGAAATCTGTAACAAAGAATCCCAATGATATCATGGAAATGGGGTCATGCTATAAATGTTAAAAAACATTATTTTCAAAATTTTGTAGAAAAAGTAAAAAATGACTTGTATAGAAATCATTAAACAGTTTTTTTGAATAAAAACATCATGATAACTGAAATTTAAATTATAAAATCATTTTCAATTGAGAGTAAAACACATGAAAAAATATATTTAATATGTATATGAAGGAATAATATCATTGAATAAAAATGAGAAATAAGGTCACTTATTCCTATAAAAATTGTTTTGGAGGATTTGGGGACCATAGATAGGAAAATGGAAGGAATAATTATAATCCACATAAGTCAACATGGGATAATTAAATATATGGGGTTAAAATAATATTAATTTATAATTCCCAAAAACGATATTGAAATATAAATAATTTGTATAAATAGTGAGATTATAAAATAAATATTTTTTTGATTATTTATTTAGTTAAAGACACTCTAACCTCATGTATAATAAATATTAATGTTTTTATAAATCAATAATAGAACCCTATGTGTATTTACCTTGTTATATACCGAGGAATTATTATTTTTTATTCACTATATAATAATTAATTTTTAAATTTGGTATTTAGGTATTAATGGTTTTGTTTTTAATGCATGTTTTAGATTGAGGGTCCATTACATGAACCTTAAAAATGATTCAAGAATCATAATATCACCATAAATATAATTTTTATATATTATATTCATCTTTGGGATAAACCATGCATGTTAGTGATGAAAAAATACATTACTACGTGGAGGCATCAGTCCACATCTACTCATAAGAGATGGTTTCATTTTTCAATGGATGGATAGAAAATACAATACATACAAATTTATATTTTAAAATGATAAATTTTTCATAAATATCATATATATTAATTAAATATATATTTATAATAATCCATTTTAGGTAGTAATGAAAAATAATGTAGATCACTTTTTTTATACAGTAGTCTGCATCTATGCATGAATGAAATTCTCATTTTCCATTAGATTGAATAGAGGTGGATAATTATTGTTTCATCCACATAATAATTTTTATACTGCTGACACAAATTTCAATATGTTTAGGTGGTTATATATGATTCTATGGATGTAAAATGAAATGAAACAAAAATGAATTTGGTTAAAATGAATACCTCTTATTTGGTGTTATCTTTTGAATGTAAATATATTCCTTATAGGGTTAGTATAAGGGGGATTCCAGTACCTCTAGTTCATATATAATGGTGTTGGGTAGTTATTTTGGTTGATTTCATTCATGCTATGGTACTTGCTGTTTGTGAATATTTTTTGGATAGACTGTGACTTTAGAGTGACATCATGGTATATAACCCTCACTATAAAATAATAGAAATTCCATATCATGGCAATGTAGAAAAAATAGAAATATTTCGAATGATTGGATAACTTTGGTTTGAAAACTTCTCATTTAGTCATATTTAGTAAATTTGATGTGATATTTTAATATTTTCATCTTAGTTTAACCCCCTTGTTAACCCTTTTAACCCTTACCTTAATGTCAAAAATTTATCATTGTAACCATTAATTATGACTAATAATGAATTGAAACTTAAAAAAAAATTAATGTTCATATTACATATATTTAATCATTTTTACTTGATTCTCATTAAAATAGTATCAATAATTAGGTGTAATATATATACCGATAACACGATAAAAAATAATTTGAAAAAATGTATTTTTAAGAATAAAAATGAATTTTCCATGGAGGCATCTTTAGTATTGATTCACAAAACATTTATTAGTTAATGATTAAACATAGAGTTACATTATTTTTAAACCAATAAAAAACTAAATATAACCTCAGGATTACTTAATTAAATAAATTAATCAAAAATTAATTTTTTTACCCTATAAATTCACAATGGTACTAAAATGTCAACCATAGGTTTCTAAAATCAAGGTAATATTTTTTCATTCTTTTTTATACTTTGTAATTAATTATGTGTTATTTAAAACCATTTTCATAATTTTTAAGATCATTCTAAAATCATTTTCTTTCTTAAAAGTGGCTTTATTTTGAAAAACTGTATTTTTCACTGTTGACCAAAAAAATAGTTTATTTAGAAAAATCTAAAAATTTGTACCTAAGATAATTTTGAACATATATACAAAACAAATAATTACATTTTTATAAATTCATATCTATAAATATTTGAAAATTTTCTTTTTAAAAGAATCATGAACAACTTCTATTATAATGATAAAACAATAGGATGTTCATTGGGAAATATTTTAAAGATACTATGTTTACCTATTACAGTAGAATATATTGCATTATAATCTCATACATCTAATAATTTCATCCATTAAATTGATAAATATTGAATTTCATAAATAAATGTGGGTAGTCCTCCCTTATAAATTTTTCAAGCTCCCATGTTTCCCCCTCAAGATTGTCATTTCTCTACAGATCATTTACGAGCCATGTTGTCTGATTCTGCAATAAATTATCTCTAATGTCAAAAATATGAATTTAATATTCATTATATAAAAAATCAATACCAATAATTATTTTTTATGATGTCAGTACATGTACCAGATTTAACACGTGTCACCTTAATAATGAATAATGGATTATTATCTATACATTAGAGAGGTTTGGTGGCATTAAAAATCAGTAATCCATAACTCCAATTATTACCTAAAATTCAAAAGTATGAATTCACATATTTTTTAGAATCCCCTTTTTACCGAATATCATTAATACCTTATATAGATTCACCCATAAGAGGTCATGATCTCCCAGATGAAATTTCACACACTTCCTCTGATAAAAAGCATAGTTCTTTTTTCAACATTTATATGATTCAGAATTGTATGCTCTTTCTTGGAATTCCATTTCTAATATCATACCATCCCAAAAATAATTTTCTCTTAAATCTTTATACATATTTGTTCTACCTATATGTATAGAGAAAAGTGAGACATTTTCTTCATCTAGTACCTCAATCTTCATATTGGGAATGGATTAAACACATATAATATTCCCAAATATAAACTCTCTATCTTTATAGATAAAGTATACCAATGTACAATTATTCAAAAATAATAATCTTCCATTGTAAATAAGTATAATCCTAATATTATTTGTCTACTTTTTTGGACTAAATATGGTTTATTAATTTATAGTAAAAGTAATTTTATTTTCCATTTCCTAAAAATAACCAAATAAATCATTAATAAATCATTGAATTTAGGATCCTAGTTAATATTCATTATGATAAGAACACTAGGTTAACTCTTATTCAATACATATTCCATTATTTTTTCCTTACCAGTGAAGTAGGGTATCAATTAATAATTTTACTTTATTTTGTAACCCTCTTAATTTACTAATTTTAAGCCCTTTCTAAGAGAAAATGAACTTTAATGTTTTCTGTTATATATATATATATATCACATATATCAACATAAAGACTATGTCACTATATCACCAATGTAATTATTACTTATTATTACCAAAGATCACGAAAATAGAAATTATATTCAAGGTTCTTAAAATTTATTTATTTATAAGAAACCACTCTATAATTCGGTATAAGTACACATCTAATTCCTTTCTTCAATGCATCAGTATATACTTTAAATCCTTCCATTCCAAATTTTATTGTTAATACTAGTCCATTAATCAATATCTTCCATAGATCATAAAAAAATTATTAAAATTCCCTTGACCAAGTGAACATAACCTATATATGTGTCATATTGGTTAACATATTGTCTAATTTATAAATTTTTTGAAAAAAATTTCTATGGAAACCCGCTAAACCGAGGAAACTATATTTCTAAATTATATTCATTACCTTGCCCCATTACTTTAGTTCATTTTTATTTGAACGATAAATATATATTCTATCATTAGAGAAAATATGAAAATAGAAAGAACATTCCTTGATCCCAAATTTATAGATATGGATTTAAACATAGAATTCCTTTTAATTGATCCATAATAATTCTTTTCAAATGGTTTTCATGATCTTTATCGCTTTAATTATATATAAATATATTATCAATGAACACCACTACATTGTTATCAATATAATATTTAAAAACTATATATATCATATCTATAAAAACAGAAGGTTCATTAATTAATCCAAATGGTATTTATAAGAACTCATAATTCTCATGCATATTAAAAAATTTAATATCTATTATATCATTACTATTTACTCTTAAATTATAATAAATAGTATGAATATTTATCTTTGAAAAATATTAAGCTCCTTTATTTTCATCAATTTATTCTTAAATATCTCCATAATGATATTCATTCATTATAGTAATGACATTGATATCTTAATAATCGATTCATAGCTTCAAAGATTCATCGTTATTTTTCACAAGTAGAATGGTGATCCTTATTGTGAAACAGTAGGGCTTATAAATCCGTTATCACAAAACTCATGAATTTTTTTCATCAAATGTACCAATTCCACTAAATACACTCTCTAGAGAATCAAGAATATAGGATTTTACTTAGGGATGAGTTTAATAAAAAATACTCAAATTATGATTAGGATGACTTCATGGTAATTAATTTAGGTATTTATTTATTTAATATTAAAAAATAAGTAGGTCATCTGATCACAGGATGTATTTTGAATTCATGTATAGTGTTTTCTCATTTAAGTTCCCAAAATTTCATTATAGTGGGGTACTAGAGGTGAATCCAAAAACTATTAAAATAATGAATTCTACCCCATAAGAAAAATAGATTCAATTCCCCATTATAAATAGTAATATCTATATCTCAACAAAAATTCTATAATTATACTTTGAAATCAAATTTATATTGAAGAAAAATTAAAATTAAATCACTGGTTTGATAATATAGTCTAAAACTATGGAATATTTATGTACTTGGATTGATATGGATCTATATATCCTTATGTCGATAAAATTCCTCTAAGTAACATGGATTAACAACCCATTCCTCAGAGTGTTATGAGATTATTAATGATCACATCAGACATGAATGACAAAAATGAGTGCATATATTTGGAATCAAGTAAAGTCACAATAACATCAAATTTATGGTAAAAGTAACTATAATAACATTATATTGTATTTCATCAATACCATTATTTATGACAAAATGTTTTACTTTCTACCTTGTTCTTTTCTGAAGAAAATTCCATCGATTCTTTGGTAATTTATTTGAACACAACCATATACTTATAACAGAAGTGTTAGACTTTAATGTCTTCTATATTTCTCATGAATTCATGAGATAGAAGGCATTTATCTATAAATTTGAAGCTAACTACGAATTACATCAAGCATATTTTAGGGTATTTCTATCAACAAATATTACATGATAGAAATTTTGGCATTATCATCACCCCCTATACTATTTTTCTATTTTATAGAGTGTTCAACTTACCCCTTCCTTAATTGAATCCCCCAAAATTATTTTCCATGGATAATTAATTATATATCTTAATATCACATAATATTGTGTCTTCATATGTTGAATTTATTAAGAGACTAATTCTGTTATAATCTAGGATTTAGCCTACAAATTAAGAGATCAATTATTTTTATTGATTATGAACATAATATATAGTGTGAGTTTCTAACAATGTAAAGGTAGATTCATGTACAATGAATTTACATCCTCTATTGGACTTTGATTTAGGATTTTCCAATCCATATCAGTGCATTTCTCATAAATAATGTATTTTTTGAAGAATGTATCCTTAAAATTCATGCATTTCATAATCCCTATCTCTAATGACTCCTCAGTGTTTTGAATCAATGACCACCAATGACCAATATATCTCTTTAGATAATAATCTTCCATGATGAAATTATCCCCTATGCTACTTCCTAGAGGTAAAAATATTTTTTACATGGACTTGATCCATTTCTCCACAATTAATATATTAGTAGTCTCATTGAATGGAAGAGGTTGGTATCCAACTAAGTGGTAAAAAAAATTATCAACACGTTAAGGATCAATAGATTTATCTATTTATAATTGTTATTTTTCATAACCCCGTTCAACTTCCCCATTATAATTATAAAAAACTCATCTCCTACATGAGCCTCATTGTCATCCCTGACATTCTCAATAGGAAAATACATACATTATTAATAGGTGATGATAGGGTTTCAATTTCTTTTCTTGGAACCATTTATACACAATAATATTCAATGTGTTGGCTCAAAACATTTTCAGTTTTTAACAATACAGTGTGATTCATATATATGTAAAATATTCATCCAATGTTTCTTAAATATCATAGGGATTAGCATAATGGTATCTCTAAGATCATCTATGTTATTATTGATCTAGTTATAAAGGTTTCTAATAAGAATTCTATGATAGGAAATGTAGAAACCCCAACCCTTGTATCATAGTGTCTATGTTTACAATTTTATATTGAAATAAGATTCAATAGATCATATACCATGAGATTTAAAAGTATTGTTGTCTTGAGAGATTAAATACACACATGATTTTCCCATTATTTTAAAATATATAAATTATACCTTTATATTCTGGTGATAATATTTTTATTTCAACTAAAATATATATTAAATCATTCAATTCTAATTTCTTGGTACCCTAGGGACATGAAAAAAAATAATCTGTGTGATTAAATTTTTTGTAAGGGAAAGCCTACAACTAAATATATCCTAAAATAATCATGGCAAGAATAATATAGCATATATAAAATATAATCAATTTTTTTAGATAACTATAACAATGAATGTGGAATATCTCCCTGAATTACCTAATAACATAAATAATAATCCATATATACATAACTGGTTTCTTAGTGACAATTAATAGTGACAGAAATTATAATATTACCATCAATGCATGATTCCAAGAAATTATACATATATAAGAAAGACATATTTAAAATACCCATGCAAGATTGTATGAAGAGTGTTTTTAATGATTCAGGGTTTTACCTAATCTTTTTCCCTAAACGTCACTAAATAAGTCTAATGCATTCATCATATGATGGAATCAATAAGAATAAAAATACATAATCAACATTCCTTTGTAATTAGAATACAATTATTTTGGAAAACATGTATACATTTTGTCAATATTTACCCTATACAATAAATAGAACAACATGATTATAATATATTAATAGAATAAAGGTGAATTTTATAATTTAATTATAAGATACATTAAAGACCATTTAAATATTAATGAATGATTAAAATGACATTAGTAGTTGGTTTGAAAACAAGAAGACATTTATTTTACTTTTAATAACACAAAAAAATAAAAATTCACAAGAATAATAGGAATATTACTTTCATTGGAAAACTATAGAATATTTTAATGTAATATTATTAAAAAAATCAATATGATAGTGAGATTCATTGGTCATTAAGTAAACAATTAAAAATTATTTTCCCAAGTTATACTTTTTTGAGAATGACTCAAACTAAAATAATTAAAAAAATTCATTTTAAGAATTTAAATATGATGTAAAATGTAAATATAATTGAAAAAAATCAATCATTTAGGTTAATAAAATAACATAATTGAATCAAAATATATAATATGGATATGGATGAAAAATATTCCAAACAAAAAATAAAAAATAAAAATTTTACTTCTTACAATTATTCCATAAAATTATTTGATTACTAGAGAGGTAAAGTTGGAGGGAAAATGGAATAACATTGAATTACATAGATTATTTGAAATTATACTTATTTTTGAAGAGTAATAATATACAATTCCCTCAAGGGATATTGAAACATAAAAAATCTCTATAACCTCGTTGCCTCGATCCCCCTCCCAGTTTAATGAAATCTATCCTATTTTATAATAAATAAAAATTTATTTTAAATTCACATTATAACCATATG
The DNA here is from genome assembly GCA_963277665.1 of Viscum album. NCBI lineage: Eukaryota > Viridiplantae > Streptophyta > Magnoliopsida > Santalales > Viscaceae > Viscum > Viscum album. The sequence goes on along the minus strand of OY728151.1, from coordinate 2,026,431,792 downwards.
AATTTTTATGTTACTATATAACTCTCAATTATAATTTCTTATTACCCATTTATTAATAAATCTTTGTTAATGTATGTATTTTGGAATTAAGTGTGTCGTTTTCTATCAATGTTTCTATTCAAAGGTTCTTATAATTTCACATTAGTCATGGTTATATATTATTAAACACATAATAAATATGATATATATTTATTATATATTTTTTATAACCCTCTATATAAAGAGTGATAAGAAATGAAATACATTTCTTCATAGTTGTTGTAGTTTTTACCTACACTCGAGTGATGAGATCATTTTTCAATGAAGGGAACAAAAAAATGGAAAATAATTTATCATTATAGAATAATAGTAATATACTAAATTCAATATATATAATAATTAAATCTATATTTATTACCATCCTTTAGATTTTTTGATAAAAAATGAAATACATTGGTTTATGGAAGTTGTATTCCTTACCTATGCATGAGAAATGTTATCAATTTCCGTTAGATATAGATGAGGTAGATAGTGAATATTCCATGAAAAAAATAAAATTTATGTATAATAATGATACTTATTCCTTTATTTATACGTTTTTATATAATTTTTTTGAGGATTAAAAAGATAAATTAAACTTCAAATAATTTGTTTAAGATGATTACCTCTTCTTCTAGAGCATTCCATTAGATCTCTCCTTAATCCTTCTTTGGTCAGTCTCTAGGTTTGACCAGAATATCTATGTAATAAATAATGGTATTGGGAATTTATTTCTATAGGTATTATACATTATAATTATCTCAAAGTGTGTGAATTTGTGAGGAGACTATTTTTTCATTTATAAGTGATAGTAGTGACACATTTGTAAGTACCCTTAACAGTAATATAATATCAAGTCATTCTCATGGGAAAAAGGAAACAAATGGACATAATTTTAATGGTAGTATATGGAAGGGTCAAAAAATACTCATAAAATCATATTTATACATTTTATATTAATATTTGAATCCTTCTCTCTTATTTTTACCCCCCATTAACTCTTTTAACCCTTGACATTAAAGAAACATTTACCTTGGTTACTACTCATTAAGAATAAAATTTTAATGGAACATATTATATTTTTTGAATGATATAATTTAAAATGTGGAAAAAAAATTTAAATATTCAATTTATAATAGAAATAAATAATATAGTTATTGTAAATATGAATAACATAATGAAATCTAGTTTTTAGAAAAATTATATTTTTAAATATAAAATTGATTTTAAATAGAACTCATGTACAATTTTGATTCCCGTGATATTTATTGAATTATTATTAAATAAAATTGTTTATGGTACTTTAAAAATAATTAAAAACTAAATGTAACTGTGTAATTACATAATTAAAATAATAATAAAAAAAAGATCTTTTATTAAAATATTACATCAATGAAGTTATAAAATGTCAAATAGAGATTTAGAATTTCATGATAATGTGTTTATATATTTTATTTTATTCTTTAAAAACATATTTTTTAATGAAATGTTTTTCATAATATCATATTTCATTTTTATATCATGTTTTTTTCTTAATTTTGATTATATTTGTAAAATATTGTTTTCAAAATTCATCCAAAAAATCAACATTTTTCAAATAAATCCAAAAATTTCAACATTATATTATTTAAATCATCTAAACTAAATTATGATATAAATTTTAACAAAAATAAATTTTAAAATTTCGTTATTTTTCTATTATATAAATACACTAAAAATTTCAAATATAATGAAAACTTAATATGGTGTCCATTGTGTAATAGTTTAGGGATATAGTGTTTACCTACTATATTATAATCCTGATAATTGAAAGTATATTTTTACTATTATTAATAAATATTTAATATAATTTTGTAATTATGAATTTTTTTCCTCAATTTATTTTATTATACCATATGAAATGTTTCTAATGGATTTTCAAAATAAGTGATAAATAATTTTCTATAATTTTTTTTAAACATATTAGTTGTTTTTCATAATGTAATGGATTTTTATTTTTTTTCTTGATTGTGTAACATTCCCTCATTTACATTGATTTCATAGAATATTTTATTTTATAATGTTTTTAAAAAATTATATATTTCATCATTTATAAAGATTCTTGTATTTTTGAACCTTGGGATTTCTAGTATTTTTTTAATTCCCCCAAAATCTTTACATGTCATAAAATGTTTTACGATACATTACGAGTAGTATTAAGTAAATGGAATCAAATATCATATTCTCTCATAGGTTCTTAGTTATGAATAAGACATTACTATGAAATTAAAGGCCAAATAATTAAATCATGTTTTACCCGGCATTACATTTATATTTCATCTTGTATTCCATGGGTGGTTAATTATTATCATGACATATGAAATGATATATAAGTCAACGATCCAAGAATATCTCTTAAAAAGAGCCTCATCAATGGAGAAGTGATTGTTGGGATGACTATGTGGATGTGAATAAGTCATTTCTAAAATATTACCAGCTTTACAAACAAGGATTTCACCTAAACAAATCAAAATGTTTTCATAAAATAGTTAAAAAAAGATATAATGTAAGGTAATATACATTGTAATGGTTTATTAAAATCCCAAAAATATAGTTATATGTTTAAGAATCCAATTTATAATTTTGGAATGTTGAACTAATTTTCATTTGAAATAATCCATTAACGTTAATTTCTATCAGATTCAATTTTATATAATTAATAAATGTCAATGGTATGGTTTTTTTCAAATTAGAAACATAATTATCAATGGAATTTTCCTCTATGTGGTTACACATAATGTTTAAATACACCATATAAAATTATTATTTCACTAAAATTTTTCAATTTTTATAAAATATACTTTAAATATTGAAGTTATATTTTCAATGAATTTTTTTTTAAATGAAAGTTTTGTCTCAAATATTATAGAATGTTTTAAACTCTAGTATGGTTATATCAATTTATCTAGGAATATGGGAATAATTATAACTCCAATGGAGGATCACATGCCTTGAATAAGTTCATAGATCAGCTATGTATTGACATAGAAGATATAGGATCCCTAGATCTATGTATATGATGGAATTACAACTTAATTTTATCCATTAGTAGAGGATCATAAACCTAGAATAAATGGGGAGAATTTATATCCTTACCATAGTATATTGGGAGACCCACTCACCCACACAAAAATTCTTCTAGGGGGTTTCATCCATAAAAAACGTGGATCTTTATATCTGAGCTGTATGATCCATAAAATTGAATTTGATAACTACATATATAAAATAAAGGATCATCTATGATATTTAAGGGAGTACAAACATCAATTTCTAAATGAAAAAAAAATTAGAATGAGCTATCCACAAGTCCAAATCTTATTCAGAGCTAAACATTATACCTATGGGTTGAAGTGTGTGCAATGTAAAGCGGTATAAATGAAATATAGATCTAGATGGTAACTTGAATTTTACTTCCATATGAATTAATTTTGTGTTCCATTGAGGGTACACAACATGTGGACAGGACCCACAAGGTGTGTGTGTCTAAGAAAACATTAGGGCATACAATCATTGTACACATAATGTATTCGCCCCAGGGGTATATGATGTGTAATCTTGGAATCCACTCAAAATGATATTTAAATCACCTTAAACCCTCGCCACCATAAAACCCATGATACATGACATGTGTTATTTTAAAATACTAGTCGTGTATTTTATATTTCCCTCTATGTTTGACATGTAGCCCCAAATTCTCACTACAACCACATGATCTACCTTTAATCGTAACGATCCGCTTTCCAAATGTTGTAGGCATAGAATTAATGTTTTTAGATGTTATTTTCTATCTAACAGTTACTATAATCATGAATTACAATCAATGTTCTATTATATGACTTCCAAAACTTGGGAAAAAACACCATTAACCATCCCTGATCGACCAGTCTATAATGATCCTCTCTTGCATAAATTTCAACACCAACATTAAAAATAAAAAAATAATTGATCTATATTTTAACAATATAACATGTCATACTCCAAAAACCATGAGAATGTAGTTATATTATGTTATCAATATATAATAAAAGTGTATCCATAGGATAAAATAGATTAATAGTCTTGGAGGAGTTGATACATACATACAATACATTTGAAAACATAAGATGCAGTATGAACACATTGAGAGAACATAATTAGTGTTGAATCAAAATTTATACTTTGTACACTTTTATAATTTATTTAAAAATCATAAAAAAACTATCTTGATAATGATTTTTTACTATATTTATATATTTCCCAATTCATCAAATGTTTTTATAGAAAACATTATATTCTACCAGATGGGACAATATTTTGAAAATGAAGAATATAATCTTTTGATATTAAAAACTATTATATTGGAATTAAAAATTGTTGTTTATCATGATTTAAAATTTTAACCCATTAGAATGAATTGGTTTAGTTTATTAGTGTGTCTGAGTACATTTTATTGATGTTTATGAGTTTAGTCTATTTGTGTGGTGGAGCTTAATCAATCGATGTAGATGATTTTAGCCTACCATTGTGGCTGAGTTTAGTATATAGGTGAGACTGGGTTTAATCCATATGAGTGACTGAGATTAATCCAACATAGTGACTATGTATAACACGTTAGAGAAACTAAATATAATCTATCAGAGTGACTAAATTTAACTCATCACAATGTCCATGTTTAATCCATTTGTGTAACCTTGTTTAGCCTTTCATATTAATGATGTCCATTCCATTGGATTAATTATTTCCATTAGATTATATTAATGAAGTATTATCCATCAGAATAACTTATAATTTAACATCAGAATAATAAATGATTCTAATTTTTTTTAAGAATCATATCTACCAGATGAAATACTTTTGACATTATTGTGACAATGCTATCAAAATGCAATCTTATGGAGATGTAATTACTATGATATCGGGATGGAACTCATCTGATTCCTTTGAAACAATCCTAATGAATCATTGAATATGACCATTGGAGGTGATCCTATAAATAGAGGTTCATTAGAGGAGCAATGATTTGATTATTTTTGTTATTCAACCCTATTTGGGATATTAATATTTTATAACATCTTTTTATTTTCAATTATTGAATTATCAGAGAGTTTTAGTTATACAGAAAATGAGTGAGGATTGTAAATTACATAGAGATTATTCATGTGTATTCCCTGAGTTATATCTGGATTTGGCTTGAGGGATGTCAGGAATATATAGACTGATGATTCAGATTAGGATGATTGAGGTTGAATGGGGATAGGAAGACATAGCTTCTTCTATTCATTGTTATTGAGGGATTTCTTCCTCAAAAAATACATAAATTATAGTTTGGTTAAAATAGTCGATACCTTATGTTAATGTTATTTAATTTTATTACACTAAAGGTTAAAATGTTCTTTGTTTACAATAATAAAGTTTCTGGTAGTTTTTATTTAGAAATTCATAATGTTTCATTTCATTTATTTCTAAATTTGTATTATATTCGGATATGTATTGGCTCCGAATGTTTTATTTTAGTAAATTTAATAAACTATATTATATTGGATGATATTTGATTTCAATTAATATACAATAATGATTGTAAAACATATATATCTAATGAATATTTATAAATAGGATTTGGGTTTTTTTTATTTTATGTTTTTAAACTAAAATTCATCCCTCTTATAGAAAAATTTTAATCAGGGATCTTATGATTGGAATCATAGATGGTTCTACTACTTATCATGATAATGTTTTCTTTTTTTCTTATTAATGATGTTTCTATATTGTTATATAACGTTTTTATTAGCTGGTTTATATTAACATCTATTTTGTAGAGTATTTTCATGTGTCACAAAGATGGTAGGTCAAAATATTGGAACCCCTGAGAAATTAAATCCTTAAAAATAAACATTTTTTGATGGTAATGGTTAGGGGTATCAGAGGGATAGAATAAAATATTATTTATTAAAACTAGTGTTTATAACATTGTTATATTAACTATAAATTTCAAAATTAATTAATGGATGTATTTACATGTACTAATCAAGAAAAGATAGAATATTAATTGAATTATTATTTGAAAAACACTCTGATATGTTCTATGAAAATAAATATCTATAGTTAAATTTCTTAATGTGAGTCAAAATTATTATTTGGAATAGTTTACTAGAACAGATTTCTATTGTTATATGATCATGATTTCGATTTCATTCATAGTGAATTTGTTGCAAATATGGAACATAAATTTATGGAAATTGGAAAAATTCAACAATATTTTGGTCAGCATGATCTAAATAATGAAAATATAGTGTGAAAGATAATATAAATTATTTTAAGAGAATGGGAGTAAAAAATAACATCCTTCGATGATACAAGGATGGTAACAAATTTGATATGGGATGACTTACTTTGAACTCTCATGCAGTATACAGGTAGAATAAATAGTAATGCTGAGAAAATGAAGAAAAGGAATGGAGGAGTTGATATCACTACTACATTAGATTTTTTTTATAAAGTGCATTCAGTGTAAAATGTTTCTAAATAATCAATAAAAAAGAGGGTTATAGTTGTTTCAAATAATAGTTCTTCTATAGAGTAAAAAAATGAGTTATCTTATTTTTCTAGTAGGATGAAAAATATTATTTCAAAGAAATAATCATTAATAATGATGATGTGAAACAAAGGGCATGATCAGATGCAATCAATGGAGGTGGCACATAATCCCTTATGATTTCACTTATATAGATTCGTACAAGGTGACCAAGTGATATGTTTTCTCTTATCAAAATGAAATGAGCATAATTTTTAATATGGTCAATGATGAACCATATAACATTGTAATTTTATGGAGTCATTTAGAGTATAGTGACAATGTACATTGTAATATTTTCCCACTTCCACATAGGTATAGGAATAAGTTACATGATTCCCTTTAGATGATTTTTTATCATTTAGCTACTCTAAAACAATTTATCTGTACACATACTCATTCAGTTAACACTTCTTCCAATTTCACAAGATATATTCTCTTATATACATGTACATATTTATTTTATCTAGGGGTATAGAGAAATATGAGATGTCTGATTCATCTAATTATTACCTATTTAATAATGGTATTGATGGAACACATAACCTATTACCAAATGTTATTAGTCTCTTTCTATAGATTATTTCTGTAAATTTAAATTCATTTACATATCTAATCATCACCTTTAGATCCTTATAACCATACTAGGAATTCTCTATCTATTATAGTAAGGATGATTTATATTTTTTCAGAAAATTAATAATGACTCCCCTTTCCAAAAAATCACCATATTCATATTTACAATACCTCTGTATATAGGATCCTTGATTATTATCATCATGGTTAGAACTCCATTTTCCAACCAACTCAATACAACAACCACTTGGTTTACCTTACGAGGGTGATACTATATCGAGACATCATTGTCATTGAGAGATGATATACTCTAAACTCTTTTGGTTTTTATATATGTCTCATCCTTGTCCATTTAGTTGGTATATCCATAATTTCAATGGAATGATTATGTAAACCACCTCAAGGTATTGAGTTTAATAGTTTTTTTCATGGATTTTCAAATCCAAGGATTCATATGTAATAACCCTACACTATATATAAGTACACAACAAATTCATTTTTTCAATACAATACTATATACTATAAATTGTTCCTTACCGGATGGTAATGTTAATAATAGTGACTTATTAAATCTTCTCAATCTTATCAATACATTACCAATGTTTTATAGACCATGTCAAATTTATCATGTTACATGTAAACATGGTTAATCTGATTTCCAATTGGGAAAAATCTTGAGTAAACCACTAATATAACATGATAATCCCAGGAAACATCAGATCATAGTTCTATTCGTCATTATAGGCCTTTATTTGACTAATTTTTTCATTGAAGTGCTTAATGATATTACATGCTTGGTGAAAATATGCAAAATTAACTTCATTAGTCCAAAACCACACACCCAACAATTCCCAAAAAACATTTTTTTTCCTAAGGGACTTTTTAGATGACTCATAGTTCTGATAGTATATCAATGTTACAAGATATAATTCCATGAAGGAATAAATCGTTTTTTCATGGTTAAAATTCCATTAAAAGGACCTTATAATGCTACCAAATTGAGTAATAGTGGTCATGATGGAGTCCATGGATTGTTTGGATCCCAAAACCCAGAGAATATAAAAAATAAAATGGGTCTCACGATAAATAAAAATTGTGTCATCTTGCCCGCAATGTTTCTAATAACTGTGTGGGGAATTAAATAGGATCATCAAGAGACACATGATTTTTATGCAGCCATGGAACTCTAGGATCATGCTCATGTTGGAATTTCAATGTTTTGACATTGGATTTTAACACGGTTTGTGCATGGATTGGGAAACCAAGTACCTTAACCCTATAGAGTCTCTTTTTGGGTTGTACGATGAGCACAATTTGTGTACGGGTTGGCCAAACCATTTTTCCAAATAATGTATTCACTATTTTGAGGGTGAAATTACATTTTCCCTACCTTAATATTTCAAAACTATTATATTCTTCTCCTCCGACTTATAGTGGATGAAGTATGTATCATCCATCCATGAACTCCCACCACCCTCAATTAAAGAATCATGATAACTCATACATTCGACATCCAAAAAAAGAATCTTCAGAAGCATTGAATCCATATCATTAATATATATGATACTCTTACATAATATTTATGTTTATCCTGAAATCCATTACACTATTTTAGTGAATAGTGTTTCCCCTATTTTTAATAAATTGGATTGTTTCTTCTCTTTTCATCAAACTACTTCCAATTTAAGGTCTCTACTGGATGAGGAACCATCAATGGACCTACGGTAAGTAGTCGTATTGTTTACCCAAAGATTTTTTGTGGATTCATATCTTTTCCATTATGCCCCACACCAGATGTTGTTGTGTATCACCTTTTAATTGAGTTATTCATATTAAATTTTCTACGTACCTTGATATACAGATGTTGATTCTTGTTTAGTAAATTGAGTATTCCAACCTCGATCATGGGCTCCCCTTGAGTGTGAGAACATGATTTTCCACATAATAATTAATCTGTGAAATGTATAAAATTCATCATAATAATTCATCTTGGGTTTTAATTGAAATTTCCACTCCTATACAATTTTTTAATGAATCAAAGGAACCTTATAAGTACTTAGACCACTTTATAGATAGAATTACCCATGTATTTAATTTTCAAATTGACAATGACACCTCTGAAGTGCTTCATTGAGAATTTTAATTAAATTTTCTTCATTGGATGATTAGTTGAATTAATTATATTGAAATGATTGTTAATGTTAGTTTTTCCTTCATTAAAAAATTTAAATGCTTTAAATTTAATCCCATTGAAAGGGTGGTATGTCCGTGCCATTTTGTTCATGATTTATTAAATTCTTATTGTGGGTGATAATTCCATGTGTGTAATTGGAAATAACTATTGTGAAAAATGAGACGTAATTCCTTATGTATTTTATTATATATATTGATTGAAAATTTAATATAGAACAGTTAATGATGTTAAGGGTTCTATTACTAATGAAAATTCACACTCCATTACATTGGGTGTGGAGAATGTGGCCTTACACAACTTACACGTTTTGGACAGTGGTTATGACACACCACATACTTCATTTTGAGTGTTAACATAATGTCACACTCACCTTCTCAAGTGACGAGAATATAGTATCTAACTCATTTTTTTGTGTAAGGAATGTAAAATATTTCATGATCCTATAGGATTGTTTTGACTGGTATGGAATAATTGAGTTACACCCTAGTCCTTCCAACACCTAGTATTTTATGTATATGGAATCTTTTTTTACTTGTAATTGGTTCATCTATGTGGATGTAGTATATAACAATATATATATATATATATATATATATATTGTACTATATATTTAGAACCTAATCATAAATTCATTCCATATATGATCCAAAGTATGTAGGGATACCAATTTTCCATTATGAACATGAGCAGGAAGTTTTTTATTTATCTAACATTGTATATTATTTCATTTACACATGAAACATTTTTATCTATGAGAAATGCATTTATTACTTCTAGACACAGTTGGAGGTGGCCTATTTGGATTTTATCTCACACCCCTAGTGGGATGCATTTCTTAATAGAGTTGACTATTTGTCTGTAGGTATAGATAAGGGAAATCACCCTACTACGTTGTTTTGATATGAATGACCTATAAGAGGAGCATATGAGTATAGCACTGAGCATATTCTCGTGATGCTAGTGGTAAATACTATTTTTATTTTCCTCTTATTTATTTTTAGAAAGATTATATATTTTTAACCCCTATTATCCTTCTCGTATCATCATAAAATGCATCCATGTATATGATACTACCCATTGGAATTTCATATTATTATTTAGTTGGTCTTTAATATATTATTTTTCTATTTAATTATTATTTATCTTATATTATGCTTATTATTTTATAAAATTGTTGCTTTTATACAATGTTATATTCTATTAGAGGTTATTTTCTCCCCATTGAACCACATTTACATATTCACTACTAGTCGGATTCCTCCAGCATATGAAGAGGCACACTTGAGTCCATGTGACTCATCATCTATTGGCACGAGTTAAGTGGACCTCAGGTTGGGATGTTAAAATGTGGTATTCGAGCCATTATTTTCATTTTTCCTAATGTTTGGGAATTAGATAGGATACTATGAGTAAATGGGGACTTAGAATTACCAATTTTCATGGATTTAGATTCCCTAAGAACCGAGGAAACCCTAATTAACTAGGATGGGAATCTATGGTTATTTATTAAGTTGATTAAATTTGATAGGACTTCACTGTTGGTTGATGCACTTGTTCTATGGTGTAATTGTTATTCGTGTAATTAAAATGATATTTCTTTAACATTTCTTAATGAAATGATGGAATTTCATTACATGTATCATTATATGGACAATAAGACTAACATGTCATGATTTTTCCAAGTCATGTTGACTTTAAATGTGAATTTTCTTATTTCATAATATTACTATTTTTATTATTCTTTGGGAATGTGTTAAATGTCATAAAAAGACCTGAAATAAATCACTTACACTTAAATTGATTTCCTTAACCTAACAAAATTTTCTTTCATAGGTTAAACAGACACCTTAAAATGTTAATTATATCAAATTTAGCCATGGACCATTTGTCTCATGGGATAGATCGTGTTATGGTGTGGGTTAAGTCAATTCCATATTTTGGTTCATAAGAAGTATTGTTCCTTATGGATCAGAGATGGTAATCCATATAATCCAACCATTTAAAGAGATTTAAGTATTTGGATGAGAAAAAATTTAAAATGAATATTACTTCTAAACTAATTATTGACATCTTATACATGTGGAATAAAGACATAGATCTGAAATCAACCATTATTGTGGGTAGATGGCGCATCTTTTATGTTATTATGGAAATTGGTATTTCTATATTACTCACACCATGATTTATGAGTATGAATAAGGGTATATTTAATTTATAGGAATGCAAGGTACCTATCCTTGTTTTCTATCTGCATTCTTTTAAATGGTTAAAATCTTATTTAAGAATGTTGTATGCAATTGTAGCATCATTCCACCGTGAATTCATCCTACTACATGCCCTAAAGTTAGTGATGAACATGATATAGAGGAGGAAGGTCTTGAACCCCCAGTGATTTCTTCTGCATTAACACCTATAGAACCTCTTCCAATCCTGATATGGGAACTGATTTCAATTTTTGAGAGGGATTTTTATGTATTATACATTATATAAAAGGTGTTGTTGAACCTTCCCTTAGTGTGGAAGAGTTTACACATTAATTAAGTAGTAGAAACCTCCCACATTTTTAGGTGATGTAGGACCAAACATTACTGGTTCTTGGATCAAAGTTATTAATTTTATATTAAATAATCTCGAGACGACTCTTGATCATAGGGTAAAACATGTTGTTTATATACATCTATATTCTGCTAAGAGGTGGTTGGATTTTATTACCCAGGTAGTCCAGAATAAATATATGTTTTAGGAAGATCTCCAAAATATAATCTATTACTATTTTATTCCCCGTACTCTAAGGGCTGGTAGAGCAGAAAGAGCATGCACCTTCATTTGGGAGCCATGTCTATTATGGATTACTATACCCATTTTACTAATCCATAAGGCTTCAATCCTAATATAGTGGGTTATGAACTTATGACCACCAATATATTTTAGGATAGGTTAGTTTATTCCATCTAATCACAGGTCAATGTATTCAGGTTGACCAATATTTTTGAAATAATTAAACATGACCTTTTTACAGTGAAAATTTTAATGTATTTTGAGGGTGCGATTCCCGATAATTCGAAACCTAGATTTATGAGTGGTTATTCTAGAAGAAGAATGTGTTTCTTAGAGTTTTATGATGGGGGTAGTAATAGTCAAACACATCATGAAAATATTTTCGTTATATGTCACTAGTTTGGGAAGCCGGGGAACATGAAATCTCAGATTATACGTGATCTAGTGGACTTCATAGGCAACAATAGGATTGGGAATATGCATCACATCTGTAAGACCTTCCCTTCAGAACCTAAAGTGTGGGGTTCTACACCAACTCCCTGATTTGGAGTGGGGACAGTAGTATTAGGACAAGAAGGTAGCAAGAATACCATCTATTGTTCAGGCTCAGATGGCAGTCGAGGTAGAGATTGTTAGACTCATTATTATCATCTTTACTAGAGCAGACATTCTCAATGAAGCAAGCCAATGACTCAATTCTGTGGTATTGGATGGTTGTATACATCATTTCCTATTCTATATGAGTAGAGAAATGAAAATTCTATAGTATGAGTTACTTTTATAGTGGAATACAATTTAGTGTCTTTTTTATATGACATAGGCATGACTCAGTCATTTATATCTGAGGTAATTGTAGATAGTATGGGCCTCATTGATGAACACATTCATGGTGTTATGATTACTGATACACCAGTTGGTATCCAATCGGAATTTGTTCACCAGTGTAAGGATAGTCCCCTTGATTTAGGAAGGTACCTCTTTGTATAGTAACATTTATTCCTCAACATGGCAGGCATTGATGTAATAATTGGGATATATTGGTTAGTACCCGATCAAGATTGTATTTTCTGCTATCATAGGAGGCGGAATTAGACTTCACAAGAGGGAGGTAGATTCATATATACGGGAGAATGGGATGTGAAATCTATGCAAGAAGGACCCTTGTAGTAGTTCCTAGGTAGTGTGACAATTCATATTACTCGTATTTTCCTAGATGATCATGGGTTACAACAAGTTGTATATCCTCCTATAGTGGAGAATAATAGGGACGTATTTCCTAAAGAAATATTCAATCTAACTCCAGTGTGAGAGGTAGAATTTAAAATTGATATTACACCATTAGTAGAACCAGTGACCATTCCTCCTTATAGTATAACTCTTATAGAAAATATAGAACTTAAGAAGTAGTTGGAGGATATAGAGTCTAAAGGATATATACACCTAAAAACTTATACTAGGGGTTAATTGGTCATATTTTATAAGAAGGTGGATGTTACTCTGAGGCTTTTCATGGATTTTTGTCAATTGAACCAACATAAAACAAAGATTCAGAATCCATTACCTTAAATAGACATCATATTTGATGAGCTCTAAGGGGCGTGATTTTTTTCAAAGACATATTTGAATTCAATATATAATCAGGTGCACGTTAGGTTATCAAACATATCTCTCCCAACATTCAAAATAATTTATGGCATATATGAGTACATAGTTATTCCATTCGGACTCATGAACACACATACTATTTTCATGGAACTTATGAAATGTGTTTCCACCATTTTTTTAGAATCATTACTGGTAGTATTTTTTGATGAAATATTAGTGTACCAAACTCTATAAGTGAACACTAAATAAATATTGAGATCACAATTAAAACATTTATAGAGCATCAGATCTATTCTACGGCCAGTAAATTCCACTTTTGGATTGTCAAAATCCACTTCCTGGGTTCTATCATATCGGAGACATGAGTTTTAGTAGAGCTAGAAAATGTGAGAGCTATAGTTTCCTAGTATTTTCCCAAGAGTGTATTTTACACATAGAGATTTGTGGGGATATTTTGGTATTATAGATGCTTTATAAAGGATTTCTCATGATATACAACACTTCTTACATGCTTAACAGTGAAGCGTGTGAAATTATTATAGTTAGAAGCCTACAAAGAAACCTTTCAGTTGTTGATTGGAAGATTGAATTCTACACCTATACCAATTCTTCCAGATTCATGAAGGAGTTATATAGTATTATTTGATGAATCTGGTATCAGGATTTGAATTTTTTGATGCATAATGATCATGTCATTGTGTACAGTTCTCATCAGTTGCGGCCTAATAAGTGAATTTACCCAACGCATGATCTCGAGCTAGCAGGTGTGGTTCTTGCCTAACACTATTGTAGAAAATATCTATGTAGATAAAAATTTTTATATAAAATGATCAGAATATTCCTCCAATACACCTTTATGAAGAGGGATCTAATTATTTGGTAGTACAGGTGGGTTGAGTACATACAATCATTGGATTTCTAGGTTTCCTACATGCCTTTTAAGGGAAATGATGTTGGCGGTGCTCTGAGTCTGAAGACTTAGGTACAAATAATTCATGAGGAAATTGGTGAATGGGTGCTCATGGAATTATTATTAGAAATGCAAAAGGAGGTTTAGGAGGACCATGGTTAGACTATTTTCTCATCTATATAAGTGACTTCTAAACGTTTGGAAAAGGGATGAATAATGAAATTATTTAATCTTGAAGGAATTGTCCTAAGGGGAAAATCAAAGATAAAATTTCATCATTTGGTTGTAATTTGTATAAGAATGATATTTTACTATTCCATGGGTGTTTATGGGTCCCATCAAACATTAGAGAGGAGCTGATATGGGGCTTACACACCTATGCATGAGTAGTTCATCCTAATTTCACTAAAATATATCAAGACATATGATTCCAGTATTGGTTTCCTAGTATGAAATCAAATATTTCAATATTTATCACTTTTTTATTCCACCTACCATTAGGTGAAGGTGGAACATCAGTGGTCGACATGGATTCTACAACAATTTTCCTTCGTCAAGTATAAAATGGATGATATTTTAATGGATATTGTGACTTTTTTACCCAGATCACCTCATGGAAATGATACCATGTGGGTTTTTATTGATCTTTTGATAAAGGTATAAATCTTTTAATGTCGTGAGAGTCATTATAAACTGATGAGATAGGGATGTTATATGCCTGGGAAATCATATGTCTATACAGAGATCCTCATTATATTATTTCTGACAGAGACACTCGGTTTACATCATGGTTTTAGAAGGGGATGCATAAATATTTTGGTATATAGGTTCTTCTCCTCATGACCTATCACCCATATATTGACAGATATAAAAAGAGTATTATTCAGGTGCTAGAGGACACTCTCCCTTCATGTGTCCTTGACATCAATACATCATGGGAGAAACACATCCCTCTTATTGAGTTATTTATAAAAATAACTTTTAGGCTTCCATTTAGGTAGATCTTTATGAATACTTATAGGTTATCCCTTTATGTTCACCTCTTTGTTGACTAGAGGTAGGGGTAGTAAGTCTTGGGACACATCTCGTGTATGAAACAATAGATCGAGACCTGTTGATTAGAAAGCGCATGATGAATAATCAGTCCAGAAAATTGTTATATTCCAACAAACACTGATGTTATCTTGAATTTGAGGTGGGATATTATATTTTTTTTGAGTCTCACCCAATTTGGGCCCTAGAAATATTCATTGGTAGGCTAATCACTCACTTAGTTCCACTGGACCCTTTGAGGTATTGAAGAGGATCAGACAATTTAATTACTATAAATAACTTCTTCAACGATATCGGTCTATTCATGATATCATTAACATATATCATCTTCACTAGTGTTGTCTAGAACCGTGACATGTCTTTCATCATAACGAGGTTGTGTATGATGTGTATTCCTCATACGATGAGTATGCAGTTCGTATTGTTGTCCAAGCATCAAGAAATTCCATGGTAGGTTTTTTCCATTAGTAAAGGTTCTATGGAAGCACGATCGAATACAAGATGAGGAATGGGATAAGGAATATTATATACAATATTAGTGGCCAGATCATTTCTTGCAAGACACCTCTTTTCCCTCATAAGGCCATCTAGATGAAGATTTTAATTAAGGAGGGGAAGTGGTTACAACCTATCATTTAAAAAATGTATGACTCATTTGTTCTAGGTTAAAATTACATTAATTGGCACTTATGAGGTTACCTAATGGATTCATGTGGGTCACAGGGGTGTATGGGGCTTGTTTGAATCTTTGATCCTTGATAATTTGGAAAATAATCAAAGTTCTTGAGCATGGCTTGTGCAGTGTTTGGACAAACCATGTGCCCAATTCAAGTTCCCACAATTATGAGGGTGAAACTACAAAAATTTCCTCCTTTAATATTTTAGAACTATTTCTTACTTATTATCCAATTTTTAGTGTCTTATGTATGTATCCTAATTCTGTGAGCTCCTACCCCCCTCGATCTAGGATTCTTGATAACTCACATGTTTGGAGTCCAAATCAAGCACTTCCAGAAGCATTATATCCTTATCGGTATGTTCTGTAATCCTCTCACATCCAATTTAATTTTATATTTATATTTATATAAATATTTAACTGTAAGTTATTTTTCCATATTTTTAGTGTGTTTTTCTATTTCTTCAATTTCTATGAACCTACATTGAATATGAGGTTTCCATCAGACTAGGTTCCATATATGACCACAAGGTAGATTGTCTTATCATTTTCGCTTAGAGTTTTGGCATTTTCATTGCTTTTCCATTGCACTGCATGCCATATTTTTTCATGAATGACTTATTAATTAAGTTATTCATATTAAATTGATCTATATACCTTGATATATGCATGATGATTATTGTTTACTAAATTGAGAATGCTGACATCGATCACGGACAACCCTTGGGTGTGTCAACTGGATTATCCCCATTATAATTAATTGGTTAAATGTTTATAATTCCTCGTAAGTGTTTTTATTCGGTTTTAATATAATTTTACACTCCCCTGTAATTTTTTTATGAATCAAAGTCACCTCTTAATTCTCTGTCCAAATTTATTAATAGGATCTACCCTATTGTTAATTTTGTAATTGAAAATGATTCCTCTTATTCAATTCATTGATGGTTGTAATTGAAATTTGATTATTTGTATAAGTAATTGGATAAATTATATTGAGGGGATTATTCATGTTTGTTTTCATTCCTTATGTTAATTAAATTGATTAAATGGAATAACATATAATGGTGGTAATTTCACACAATTTTTTCATTCGTTATTAAATGGTCATTATGGGTTGTAATGACATGTTTGTAATTGGACACGACTATAGAGTTTCATGGGAGTTAATTACTCATTTATATTATTATAATTATTGATTTATACTTTTATATGGGGTTTGGAATGATATTAAGCATTCTTTTGGGCATGAACATCAATGCTCTCATATATTTGGTGTTGATAATGGCATATCACACCACTGATACTATTTGGATAGTGGTTATGACAAACCAGATCCCTTGTTTTGAGTGTATACATGATGGAAAACTCACCATATTGAGTGAAGAGGATGGAGTCTCTCAATAATTATGATATGTACGGCATGTACCATCTTACATGAGATTATGGGCTCTATCAAACTAGTTATGGATGACTAAGTTACACCCTGTTGTAGCAATCACGCAGCATTCTAGGTGTATGACCACTTAAATCCGCACGTACATGGTTCATATAGGTGGATTAAATATATATATATATCATACCATATATATGTGGTTACTGATTATACATTCATTATGACCATGATCAAATGTAGGTAGATCCATCAAGTGTCCATTAGGATCATGATCGGGATGTTATTTATTTATCCAACATTGTCTATTATTTAATTTGTAAATTCACTCTATATATATATTATAATTGTTTGGATTACTTCTAGAATCCATTGTTGGTGTCCTAGTGTGATTTTATCTCACACCCTACTCAGGCCACCTTTAATACTTGATTGATCTATTTGTTTTCATGTCCAGATAATAGCAAGTTCCCTAATATATAACCTTGATAAGATTAACCTATATATGGATCATTGGAGATGAGGAATGAGAATATGGTTGATATTATATTGGTTTAACATTTTGTTATATTATTATTTTATAGCATAATTTTATATGCATGTCTGATGTTCCATTTTTGTATATCATTATTCCATGTATCCATGTATATGAAAATTTCTAGTGGCTTTTGATACTATTACTCAGTTGGAAAGCTATCTATTCATCAACTATTTATTTCAAAAATATTTTATATTATTTTTCCACTATTGTATGATTTTTGTTGTAATCATTTGTGATATTTTGTTAAGATGGTACAATATCAACACCGTACCACCTTTACACCATCACAACTAGTCAATATCCTCTAGTTTTCAATGTGGTGTGCTTGATTTCATGTGATCCACCAGATCAGGAATGATGTAAGTGAACCATATTTCATGTGATTGTAATCAATATATTTTCATGGAAATACCACCATAGTGTTGTCGATACACTCCTTTAACTCTATATTCATTAGATCTATAAATTCATAGGTGCATTTGCTGATCTAAAAGGCATTACTGTAAACTCATAATGTCCATTCTAGGTTTGAAATTCCATATATGGTATGTCATCCCTTTTCAAATATATTTGTTGACTACCAGATAAAAGAACATTCTTTAAAAAATATTGATCTCATTGAAGTTAATCAAATAATTAAACAATGTGTGTAAGTGAAACTTATTATTTATAGTAATGAAATTGATCGTACTCTAATTAAGTCACAATCTCCAAGAACAATCCTATTTTTGGTATGAATAAAATCGGGGCTCACAATAGTGAAACACTAGGGTGTATAAGTCCCATTTCCCATAACACTTTTATCTTTTTATTAGAATCCACCAAAACCACTGTACATATTCTATATATTGTTTTAGATATAGGTCTTGCATTAGGAATGAGTTCATTGGTTAACTCAACTTCACACTCTGGGGGATTACTTGTTTATTCCACTAGAAAAACATCAATGAATTTTTATACCACATATACATCTTCAATTATGATAATATATTCTTTATACAAATATTTCACTTGATCATAAACTATTACGAAAATTTCATGAAGGATCACTCTTGGGGGAGGTTACATACATGACTTATATGATAATGTTTCCCCACTAAAGACAATATATTATAACTCAACTTCATGAATCTTAATCTCATGGTTATAGGTAAAAAAATTCAATATACATTGAAATAATATCTATACTGAAGATCATATAAAATTCAACCGTATGTGTAATAATAATTTTTGAAAATGTTGTATGCCCAAGATTCATAATTGGAGCTATCAGACACGTCATTATTACAATAAGATTCTCCCATGATGTCTAAATTTATAACTCACTCTCTAGGGTTCTATGTAAATATCCAATTTTTTTTAGAAAATAAAAATGATATAAGAATGTAAATATCCATAATAAAATAAAACATTTTCAAACTGCGAGGTTATTCTCAAAGCACCAACAACTTCATCACTAAGAACATTGACATTAACTGTGGAAATCACATAATATTGATCTTACTCCCTTGATCTTTTCTGAGATAAATTTATTTCATGTATGTTGAATTGGTTTTATTAATATCCCTTCTCCAAAAAATTAAATCATCGAACATAAATAGATTTTTTATTACGTTTTCTTTCACTAGATTGTTGAAATCTCATACCTCCTTCCATTTTAATAGATTAATTTTCCCATTCTCAGTCCGCCTCTTCTTCCCCTTATTACTTTTGAATACATACATAGAAGAGAAATAATTTCCTATGTTAATGAATATTGATAATATATCATCATATGATGAAAATGTTTGAAATACTGACACCATTCGATGGCTCAGATTTAACACATCAATGAAACAATCAAATTATCATTCCAGTCTATGTATATAGTTCTAAACATACCTAACTCACCATGTACAATTATCATCATACTCAACAAAATTTTTATCCTACATTCATCTAGGATTGATGAAATGTCATTACCATTCTATTTTTTTCTAGAAAGGAATTTTTTCATATAAAACCTCTTTAGAAGTTCCCCATTGTATGAACTTTATCTCATCATCATTTTTAGTGTCTTTAATTATTGAAAATAATTGTACTGCTTCTCCATTCAGTTGGAAGAACACCATGATTTCTTTTTCCTTTTCACCA
Organism: Viscum album; assembly: GCA_963277665.1. Lineage (NCBI taxonomy): Eukaryota > Viridiplantae > Streptophyta > Magnoliopsida > Santalales > Viscaceae > Viscum > Viscum album. The sequence goes on along the minus strand of OY728151.1, from coordinate 2,026,411,329 downwards.
CTTCTCTATGAGGGAATAATCTTCTATACAGAAATAATCCAGTATTCAATTACTAATGGATTAGTAGTTCAAGTAAATGATAGAGGATGTTGTTTCTTAATGATTTCTAAAATAGTGGCACCATGCTGAGGATTATTATGTCACTGTATGCGGGGGAGATTATTTTTCATAAACTCGGCTAACTACCCTAATATGTATATGAACCAATTATCCTCAACACTATATTCATTAACTTGTTCAAGGGTAACATCCTGACCTTTTCTATAGGTATTGATATTGTTCTCATTTCTTATGTTAATTACCATATTTATAAAATTCTATAAACATAATTTTCTCACTATATTGAATTGTAAAATATAATTCCTTTTATGTTATCTAGAATAATCCCTAGAAATTATTAGGGGTTTCATATTACATGTTCTATCAAAATAGAATACTCAAAATCTAGTTCACATGGTTTCTACTAAATTCTATCTCATAAAAATTTTACATCCATGACTCTAGTAACCTAAATTTTATATTTTTTGTATAAAATATAGGAGTTTTCATAGTATCCAAAAACATAGTATTCCTAAATGACTAGGAACATGCATACCTTACATTTGAAAACATAATATGAAATATAAACAAAATATGAGAACATTATTTTATATTCTATTATTTCATGGAAAATTACACATATTTATGATATAAGTTTATTAGGGAAATAAAAAAATTAGGGTGAGCATAGATTCTCAGTAAGATATAGCATAGAACTGATGTTATCCGAGTATAAACAAGGAATATGTGAAATGGATGGAATAAATAAACAACATGAAGCCACAATCAACTGAAAATGTGGGAGGTATATATCTATGACCGTAAATTTAAGCATAGATAACATTAATAATTTATCTCATACTAATGGAATGCATAATTTTAAAACATTAGAACATATTTTCAAGGACTTGTTCAAAGACACTATACTAATATGGAGAGCGTTATATATAATAACCCTACGTATTTTATCTATGATACCTATTGATGCATCATGGTGATATAAAATTATTGAATCCACCCATAATATGATTATGTATAATTAATTTACAATAATAGTCATCAATACCTTTTCAAACTATTCTAAAAGTTACCACTAGCTGAATAATAACATGCCTATTTGTATAATGAGAAAAAAGGAAAAAATACCTACCATTAAATTGTATAATGTGGATGTAATAGAAAAAATACCTTAAAATACTTAAAATTTGTAGGGTATCTTTAAAGGAATAATAAGTACCATTATTAATGAAATACTAGGGGGAGTAATTTTCATGTGTTGGGCTATCCATGGGTGATAGTAATTGGGTCCAATAGTCTACATTGGTAGGAGACCATGGAAATGGTAGGAAAAATACATCATCCTGGTTTATTAAGGGTGTGTAAACATTTCGAAGACTATTCCATGAGAGTGTCTAGGAAAGTGAGTAGTCTATGATTCAATCATCGTGTATTAGGGTGATGATTGAGTCAATTCTCAACCAACCCTTACAACTAGGTTAATCTATGAAATAAGTACATATACATTCCAGTATCCATACATGGAATAGAGAGAATATGATTGAGGGATATCTATATTGAATTTTCAATCCCTACAATTTCGTGAAAAAAATGATAAAAATTCTTCAACAGATATTTATGCCTATAAAGGGAAAATGGGTGGTTAATATAACAGAAGTTCTAAAGAATAAAAACTAAGATGAAGAACCCCACATATGGATTGGAAAAAAATCAATAAAATCATCTATAAATATATGGATTAAATTTAATATTAAAATTCAAAAATTAAATCAATTTCATGGTATAAAATCTCAAATATTAAGTATATACAACACAAAAAGGAAATTATGTTCATAATTCCAATCATGTCCCAAAAAGTTTAACAGGAGAGGTAAAATTCTTACCTATTTTCCTACAACACATGAACATACTTTAACCTCATGTATATCAAACATAATAATCCCAATTACTAAATTTATAACCTTAATCATATATATTCCAATTTATATTCTTCATAAATAGTCATTCTCTATGTGAATTCTTCAAATTTTTCACATCAAGTGTTTATGATTTTGACCATTTGTAGTAGTTTTATAATAGAGGTGTATTTATTCATTATTTTTCAGATGTTAAAAAACACTAAGTGATTAATTTTTTAATGTTGTTTTGTAATTATTTATGGCGTTTAAAATTACATTAATTATTGTTTTATATTCATATATGAATATGAAATTTATAAGAAGCATGTTTCAGTGATTATTGATGATCAAAAGGTGTTTTCATAATTGATGAATTAAATATTGGTAAAAATGATCAAGAATAAAAAACCATAAATTATAAATTAATATTATATTATAACATTATTCTTATTCCCATTGTCAATAACGATATAAATTTATATTATTGTTCAGGTAGGTGGTTAAAAAAACACAAACATGAACATACCCTCATTTAATGAATGATTACGAGTTGTTATTCATGAAATATACTTATAATTGATGCATAATGATATTATTTATTATTTATTATTGTGATATATAATAATTATAACTGATTTAGATGAATAAATAATGGATATTAAAATATTACATAATTTGTATAAAAAATTTTCCCAATAGCACACTTGTTTTCAAAATCATTAACACTTGTATTTCTACTATCAAATTCGTAGAATCCTCAAATCTGCTAAAGCAAACATTTATTTCTAGGTAAAAATAATGAAGTCCCTCCATTTAATTATTCAATAGGAACATCTTTGGATCTTGTGAGTTTCATGATTTGGCGATAGTGGGTATTAATGATTCCATGAACATAATGGTTCATTTTTCTTTGGAGGTGGATCGCATCAAGTCCTGGTCACATGCTCCTCACAACTTCAAGGACTTTAGTTTTTACCTATTATGGTGGTCCTTCAATTTTCACACGATGCCTGATACTCCTAAAATGGTTACTTGGGTATGCTTTCCGAATATCCCCCACCAATTCTGGAATCCTTCATTTATGTGCATATTAGAGAATATAATTGGTAGATATGTGTGCTCAGATAGTCGCACTGAGGCTCTCTATCATTCAGTAATTTTGTGTGTTTTCATGGAAATATTTGTGTCTAAAACACTATTTGAGTTCTTGTGGTTCAGTTTGCGGGAGGAATATCATTGCAAACAACAAGTGGTATATGAATCCTAGATAGATTTATGTTCAGGATGCAACCACCTGTGACACCCATTGGACGTTTGTCATAGGGGGTCACAGTTTACTGCGTGGATGATTGGTGATGGTCGTACAAGGAATATGAGGTGTTTTCTAAAGAGATGATGGACTAGTGGAATTCTTTTTTGGATGTTAATGGAGGAAATGCTGCAGAGGGTATGCACTCAAATAGTGACCCGGGGATTTGAAATGTGCCAACAAAGGCAGTGTTGGGTTTCACATCTCAACCTTTGAAGAAGGATTTGGTGAATCAGATCAACCTGAAAGTTTCTCAATTTTTTAGAAGGTTGAGGCAGGACTTGTTTGGACCTTCCTCCTAAAATGCATTTATCCATAATGATATTGTGATGGATGACAGATTGTTTACGAATGATGGGATGAGAGTGTAATATCATGTGTATGTGTGTGATGATATGGGGGTGCAGATGGAAGATCACTTGATTGATGGAATTGGATACAATTTTCTAATATCAGGGGTACCTATGAAACAAAGCCTTCAGGGATCCATTCTTTTGTATATGTTTCTAGGGAAGCGTAGGAACATGATGAAGTGAAAAATATGGGGATCAACATTCCGATGTAGGAATCAGTAGGTGAATCAGGGAAGTGGGTAAAGGTTGGGCGAAAAGAAAATTAACATTTTACCATATCCTTGATAAACATAAATAATCATTTTGATGTCTTGGGATCTGAAACTCTTTATCCAGTTTCTATTAGGGATGACATCCCCTCAGGACGTATTCTGGGGGTTGGGAGAGTGATGGCCTACCCTCAGAGGAAGGTGAAAAAGGAGGATCCATGAGAGGGCTTCACAACCCATGGAAGAGTATGGGACAAAAAGAAAATAGAGACCCTGGTAGCTACACTGTTCACAATTGGACAAAATCCAAATGAGGCAAGGAATAATCATTCCTTCTAAGACCTATGGAGACTAGATCAGCTAAAAAGGTGAGAAAATGGGGATTTAGGGTGATCCATCCAAAGAAGCACAGGTGAATGGTGCATGGAAATGGAATGGATGAAGATCATAAGCATGAGGATCATGGTCTTTAGAAGATGTATGATACAAATGATGATCATCCTTCAAACCAGGATGACTTGGTGTTTATTGCTGCCCCTCTAAATGGGCCTTAGGGGGAACCGATTAATTATGTTGATGAGGGTGAATCTGTGGTTATCATAGATCTCCCACCAAGGGATGATGACGCAAATTCCATAGATAATCCATGTGAACTTCTTATGCACTCTGAGGAAGAGATTATATATAATGTCCACTTCTATAATGATTCTAAATAGGATGCCAAAAGGATGAATGGTGAACCAATTCATGTGGATACGAATAGGGAGTAGGAAGATTGGATCATCAAGAAAAATCTAATCATGACCAACAACTTAAATGCCAAGAATATAATAGTGGAAGAGTTCATGCAGACATGGGCCAAATTGGTCTATGAATTTGAAGATAGAAACAGAGATGATCTCTATAAAAAGGTAACAAAACATTCCAAGAACTTATATAGGGAGGATGCATCTAATATGTTAATGTTGGACATTAAGGACTTCGTCTTTTGGAATAGGGTCTGATGCACTAGTTTTTACTTGATGGTTTAACACTTGTATCCATAAAAGTGTATATTTTAATAAAAATGTGAATTTGAAGGACTGGCAGTTGTTTTAGAAGAATTAACCGTGAATATTTAATAATAATATCATTAATTGGTTATCGAATTTTTCATACAAGAACCTTTAATATATATTAAAATCAAATTTTCATCTTTAAAACATTTAATGAAAAATCTATTATGGGTGGGTATGAAAAATGAATTTTGTTTCACATGTTGGCGGTAGTCAACATGTGCACATGAACAATGATTTTGTTTTTATTAATAGATGAGATAAATGAATGGTAAATGATAACACCCATAATATAGTAAGATTACTGTAAGAAAATTACACTAATATAATTATATTAATGTGTAAAGAATAAACATGAATGAAGATAACTAAATGAAAAACATATTAGTTGATAATACTCATGTGAGAGACATGATTTTTCCTTGGAATTCACCCTGGAAATCAAGTCCTTACGATAGATAATGGTTTCCAAAATATCATGAACATAGGATAAGGTTATATAAGGATCAATATGGTATATTTTCAGTAATAATTTCAAAGGATATGTGAGTGTTGAAGTGGAGGAAATATTACCCTTTTTTTATGTCAAGGGAATGGTAGTTTTGAGAGTAACCCTTATATTTTCAATAATTTGAAGTTACTATTTAAAGTTAAATGGCCAAGATTAAGTGAGTATAGTGAGTGTGGGTATAAAATCATCTAAAAAACTCATTTTTAGACAAATTCAGGGTTAAAGGGTGTTTTTTAAATTTTTACCTTTTATCCAATGTTACTTTTACATTGATAATTATTTTTTAACCATAGTAGTCAAATTTAGTGAAAATAATTAATATTGATCCTTTAAGAATATTTGATCATTATTATTTAAAATCAAAAAATTATTTTATCAAATAAAATGTCTATGGGTGTGAAATTTTGACTTTAAAATAAAAACAGTTAATCGTATAAAAACAAATTTTATAACAATAATGTTTTTATGATTTAAATTAATATATAATATAAAATTACTATGATTAATGATTTAAATAAATTGAATTATTATAATCCATGTAAAATATATGAGGATTTCAATTAAATCTAGAACAAAATCTCACATTGAAAATACATGATATAATAAAATTAACAAAAATAGTGTTTTAAGAATGTAACATATGTTGGAAATTTATTTTCAAAGTTAAAATAATAATTTTAAATTAATAATGTTATTTATTAAATAAATATTTAATTATGTAAAATATTTTATGAGCTCTATTATATGATTATATCCAAGATAAGTTATAAGATTTGTGATGTTAACAAAAATGGTACTAACACTATTCACCTAAAAATGATCCTTTTGGGAAAAATCAGAAATTTAATCCAAAGAAAATTTCCTTATTATGAGCTCATAAATAAAGTTTATTTTATTAAAATAATTCTCTAAAATTAACAAGTCATACATTTAAATATACTCATGAATAAATGCTCTTTATAGTGCACAATGTATAATAGTTCAGGATATAATGTTTACCTTCTATAGTAGAGTCTCAGGTATTACAATCACAATTACAACTAGATGGACATTTGTCTAATATCTATCCAAAAAAAGATATATTATTGATAAAAAATGAACTATAAAGGGAAACCAAAAATTTAATAATGTAAACAATAATGGTGTTTGTTGAAAACCCAACTATCTATCACATATACAGAAATTGAGGTATTTGGACAAAACAATTCAACTTATTGATCTACAATCCCAAATAGAATATTAAATCAAAATTAATGGATGGGTCATTAATAGAAAAATTAATTTTATGAAAACACTAATCCATGAATAAAAAGTCAATATAAGGGGTGAAAATACTAAAATAATAGTATTTTAACTCATGAATATATTGGATGTTTGTAAGGAACACAATCATATCAATGTCATACGTGATTATATTGAATTTAGTCACCAAATTAATATTTATTGATTATTCGATATAATTCATCATTGACCTGCTAAATTATCCTCCATCCATTTCCCAATGTTCCCCCCATAGAATCATTTTAAATCCTGATGGGTTTTATATCTAATCATAATAATTTTCAAAAGGGGGGTTTAAATATAACATTATCTAGGTAAAATAATATTCAAAATATAGTTTAAAAATTAATTAATTTTTAATCTACCAATATTTTCTAACCATTGTGGGAACTGATGAGGAGAAAAGATAAATCTTTCCTTGGAAAAAACCTATGTTTCAGTGTCATCCACATTCATAGGATTTTCTCATATAGTGTATTATTTGTGTTATATAATAGGTTAATCACAAATATGTTTATGTGGAGAAAATGATATTTTTATAATTAATATATTTTTAAAATTTCCCAGATGTTCATCTAATCCCATGTCACCTTATCATAGAGGTACACACCACACCCCTAAATCAATAGGATCATCAGTTTTTATGAGGTTATCTAGTAGGGTAAATTTATTGTTTAACTCCTCGTGGGACCCTGAACTCAAAATTGATCCCTCAATTAGGAAAAACCTGAGTCACTACCCCCTCAAAACATTAATAACCTATTCATCCCTATATAAGTAAACAAAAGGGTCCACCAAAAAATAAATAATACAAAAAAATTACATTTTGTAAACTACCACAACCACATGAACATCCTTTATAAATGAAGGTTCGAGCCAATAAAATCACAGCACACATCCATATTAGAAGAAAAAACCTTACAAGAAAAAGGATAATATGTAAAAAAATATTCAACAATTACTTTATAAAATCACTCATCCACATAGAATTAATATTATCAAGAGTAAAACCCCAAAACCATTCTCGTCAAAGGTTATCCGACCAAAAAGTAATGAAGTGATACTGGGTTCGATCTACTCCCATCACATAAGAGGAATATTTTTGTTCTTATTACGAATTAGATATATTTACCACCAACATTTATATTCCATCAAAGATAACCGTTGATTTTGGATAACACCATCCATGTTGTATTCAAAATCAAGCACTTCACAAAATTACATACCGACAATGGAAGGGCTATAAAGTAGCATGAACCATAAATCCCATGACAACATCCATGAAATCTCCTATAATAATGGTATAGGTACCAATGTAGGTAGTTCATGAATCAATCAATATATAATCCTTATTATTTATCCCAAATACTCACTAGAATCCTTATTCCACATCATGATCCTTAACATTTTCTAAAATCAATACAATAGATAGCTAAGTTATGTTGTCTTATAAAAATGCTAACAATGATCAATATAAGAACCAAGCCAACCTAAAACAACTACTCAACATCAATACATATCTTGTAGAGTGACCCAATCCCAAACAATATAAATTGAATGCTAGTGTAAATTCAAATGACCCCACTCTATTAGTTCCTGACCCTATGATAACACTTAACCGTGTTATTGAAACATAAAATCCCCATTTATATCTCCTCCTCTATCACATAGAAAGGATTTTCATGGGTTAGTCACTTTTAAATTGAATCACTATGAATTCCATACTGAGATTCATGATACACATGAGTGGTATCCTCTCTGATCACCTATGAACGTATCAAATATGAACATCCAGAGGTAAAACCTATCCACTTGGGTATGTGAGTGGCATGATCCACACCTTATGGATTCCCAAACTAGTTCAATTTTAGAGAACATCTAGTTACCATGAATTAACAAATTTTAACCATCACCACGATGGAGCTCCCTTACATAATGGAAAATTTTGGGGCCACTAATATCGAATAGAAAGGAGAAATGTTCCCTTATTCAGGTAAAAAATTACTAGAATGAATCCGTAAATATGACTAACCCCATCATAAAATAATTCATATTGAATGGGTTTATTGAAAAGCTATAACTATAAGGCCCCAGCCTTAAACCATACTTAATCTTGATTTATTACAAGATTACTCGTTGAGGATCTTTTCAGGTTTATAGTTTTAGAGAATTAGATCATAAAACTTGCATTACATTCCACATATAAACAAAGTGGTTACATAAAGATAGTATTCTTCATTCCCATCAATGGAAACACATTTAAAATAAAACATGGATTATTTCTTGACACATCCTTGAATCTATCATCTTATCATGTACGTTTCCCGTGACCTGTGAAAAACATTTCAAAAACGTGGGATGAGCATAAAAACTCAGTATGGGTTATAAAAAAAACATATAAAGGAAACATGAGTTCATAAATACATAAGAATGAAATCATACTTTACCCATAAAACATAGGCACTCTAACATACCTCATAAAATCATGAATAAATCATAGAAATCATAAGACTTAAAAGTAACTTGAGGCATTCATAACATTCTTACGTAGGGAGTAACCCTCTTGGTTACGTTTGGAATACCCATCACAGTATATTCCCTAAAATCTCTTCGGAGAAACCGTAACGTTTCACTCCTTCGCGTTACCCAATTCATTGGAGAACTATAACGGGCTCACCCGCCCTTAGTTTATCACAGAACCACCCGTCTTCATAATAATGCCCAAGAACCATAACATAATAATATCACATAAAACATGCATAAAGGAAACATAAAATTTCCACATTTCAATCACGAGATATAAATACAACACATTGATATAAAAACATTATGAAAACCATTATCAATACCAAAATAAAAGAAAAGTAAAATATGGTATTTATTTTTCTTTTAAAAAAAAGGTATGGCTTGTAGAGGAAGCCGAAACTCAAATAACGGTCACGACGGCGGAGAAGTCGTTGTCGCCACATACGTACGACAAAAACATTCCCTTTTGTCATTTAGTAAACTCTTTGTATAAAAAAGATTCCTTTTGAATAAACGTAAAAGTCAAAGGGGTTTATACACCGTATAAAAGAAAGTTGTGTATAAAATAAAATATGCCTCAATGAAAGGAGATTGAGACGAAGTCCCATACCTCGTATCCGACTTGACTCGACCATTCTTTAATCTCCTGAATAATAAACTTGAGTTAATCTCTACTTGATTATGAATCTTTAACAAGTTCATTATTCCTTTTATACCATGTTATGAACATCATGTAATCAGTTATGTTAATAATGTTCATTTTGTCGGTATTTGGTTCTTAAGTCAAAAATAGACTTCTTACACTTACATGTTGTTAATTTGGTAAAAGGTTCATTATATCCAGAATGGTATTCATTATGTAGATATCATATATTTCATATATATCCAGTACATACATGCTTTTATAATATTACATCACATTTAGAGGTAAGAAATGAAATGCACCGTTCATGGAGACGGTAAGTCGTACGTACGCATGAACGCTACTTTCATTTCTATTTCATATTTTCTGGAATGGAATCATAATGATATAAGAGTATATTATAATTCCAGTATAATAACATATATAATATCATTAACTTTATCCTTTACACATCCCACATATGGTATTAACGAATCAGATCACTTTTAGGGGGCGGTAGTCCGCACTTCCTAAAATGAAGATATTGTGTTTACCCATAATGGAAACCATAAAGGTATGCCAAAAATGAAAAAAACAGAAGCTTAAGGAAAACATAAACATATTATATATCATATATAAAAATAGTGGCATCATAATGGCCACCTTTGAAGGTGTTAAATGAGTGTTGAACAATCATCGTTTCGGGAGGCAGAATTTCGCCATCCACAGAAAACATATGTTCTTTAACCATTTGATTTAGTTGTGTGAGAGTGTAGCTCAAATAAATCATATAAAAACATCCTAGTGTATTGAAGATACTGGTTTTGTTACAAAAGAAGTAAATAAAAAGAGTTTAGGGGGTTGGAGAAGCAAAATAAAACAAATGAACTTGAGAGAACGAATTACCTTAAAAAGTGTAACTCCTTTTGAGTTGTGCCTAAAGGCTTCCTTTGAAAGGATTCTGCCCAAAGGGAATCCTCTAGGTTGAGGAGAGGGATGTGGAGAGAGAAAATGGTCAGGGGTTGGCCGAGCCAAAGGCTTGAAGAGTGTGTGAAATGAGGTAGAGGTGGGGGCCTTTTATAAGAGGAGAGGAGGGGCCCTTTTGGAAAGTAAAGAAACATTACATTATTTGAAAATGTGTTTCGGTTTGAAAATGTCCCACATTGATATACTTCGTGGATAAGGTTATAAGGGTTCGAAATCCACTCATCCAATTGGTTTTGGCCATGTGTAGTTCATAGATTATACATTATATTTCCATTTTATTTAAATCGTCAAATAATGATGTCATCGCTGCATCATTATTATGTCATATATAATTAAATTTATTTAATGTCTAAAAATTATAAAACTAATACTATGATGTAGGAAGTCCTTTTAGCTTTCCAATTACTATTTATAATAAAAATTTGGACTTGTATAACCCCACTTAAAATTTGCTTTCGTAAAACATATTATGTTTGTGTCATTTTCACTTTAACATTAAATAAAAAGTAATTTATGTCATTTCCCAACAAAAGTGGATCCATGGGGTCCCCAAGTTGACCCATGGCTTGTGTTGGTCGGCAATGACACAAACAATAAGGTTGGGACATGTGTCTAGGTCATTCCCTATTATTAAAGCATTATTTATACCTTAAACTACCCTAATTACCACTAATCGTTATTAAGAACTTAATACGTTACTATTCACCAAAAAATTATTATAATCTCATTGAACCACATTTTACCTAATAATGACAACCATGTATGTCGGATTTTTAAAATTCAATACACATTAGTGGTAAACTTTCATTTAACTGAAAAATCAGTTTGCTTGATTACCACTTAGTGGTTTCACTATTCATCAAAAATTGAAGTTTTTCAGAAAATTACCAAAAATTCACCCTAAGCTATATTTGATATTCCGAATTCAAAAATGAAGTCTATATTACAAAATTCAAATCATATAAGTCACATTAATTAATTTAATAATTAATTCCCGCTGCCAGAGCAAATAGCGTGTTTTTACAAAACAATAAGTATCAAAAGATTGACACCAGTTTAAGTCTAATTTCAAAGTGAAATTGATTCCAATGACCACCATTGGATAAAATGGTAAAAATATATTCTAATTTCACTTCAAAACCAATTCAAAACATAATCTAATCATATAAATAAATTAGATTAAAAAGTAGTTTTGATGTAAAATGCAGTATTTTTCACTATTCATTAAAAAATGAACATTGTCAGAAAAATACCAAAAATTCACACAAGGTAAATTTTGATGTACCAATCATAAAGAATAAGTTTATTTTGACAAACATAGTTTATAAAATTGTCAAAATATAGATTCAAAAAGGGTTTTTCATCATAAGGCAGTAAATCAATCTTTTAAGAATATTAGTGTATTCCATGCTTAAGATTGTGTTTATTTTCTTTTTAAGCCTCTATAACACTATCTTAATCATTAATAGACATAGATAAAAATATCTATTATTCATTACTTACTTGGGATTTTACATCCTTCCCCCCTTTAGAAAATTGCGTCCCCGCAATTTATTTACTTATCGAATAAATGGGGGTACTTATCCCTCATTGCATTTTCAGATTCCCATGTTGCCTCTTCAATCATGTGGTTTTTCCACAAAACCATTACCTGCTTAATCACCTTATTCCGTTACACCTGCTCCCTGTGGTCAAGAATCTGGACTGGTTGTTCCTCATAAGATAGGTTCTCTTCCAGCTGAACTACGTCTGGACTCAAAACATGAGATGGATCTGGCATATACTTTCTCAACATCGAAACGTGAAAAACATTGTGTACCTGAGATAAACTCAGAGGTAAATCCACTCGGTATGCAACTGATCCAACTCTCTCCAGAATTTCGTATGGTCCAACAAACCTTGGACTCAACTTTCCTTTCTTACCAAATCTCATCACGCTTTTCCAAGGAGAAACCTTGAGAAAAACATGATCACCTACCTCGAAAGATAGATCCTTCCTCCGGTTATCCGCATAACTCTTATGCCTGCTCTGAGCTGTTCTCATGTGTTTCTGAATCAGATGAACTTTTTCTGCCATCTCTTCTACCAATTCTGGTCCCATCAACTTCCTTTCACCCACTTCATCCCAGAAATCTGGAGTTCGACACCGCTTCCCATATAATGCCTGAAATGGTGACATCTGTATACTAGAATGAAAACGGTTATTATATGAAAACTCAACCAAAGAAAGATGTTGGTCCCAACTTCCCTGATAATCCATAGAACAAGCTCGTAGAATATCTTCCAATGTCTGAATTGTTCGTTCTGACTGCCCATCTGATTGAGGATGAAAAGCTGTACTAAAATTTAATTCAGTACCCAACGACTTCTGAAGGCCTTTCCAAAAGTTAGAAGTAAACCTGGGATCATGATCCGATACAATGGAGAGAGGAACTCCATGTAACCTGACTATCTCTTTAAGATACAAACGGGAAAGTTGATCAAGAGAGAAAGCATCTCGTATAGTAAGGAAATGAGCAGATTTGGTCAAGCGATCAACAATAACCTAGATTGCATTATAACTCGAGATGTCTTCGGTAATCCAACAACAAGGTCCATGGATATATTCTCCCATTTCCACTCTGGCACTGGTAAAGGTTGAAGCATCCCTTTCGGTAACTGCCGCTCTGCTTTAACCTGTTGACATGTCAAACACTTCACAGTAAAATCCTCAATATCTCTTTTCATTCCATCCCACCAGTAATACTCCCGCAGATCTCTATACATCTTAGTACTGCCCGGATGAACTGAAAACGGAGAACTATGAGCTTCACATAACAGCTCTCTTTTCAACTGTGAATCAAAAGGCACAAACAATCTCTTCCCAAATCTCAAAACACAATCACTATCAATGTTGAATTCTGGCAACTTACCTTTCTGAACCAGCTCTACCTTTTTCTGCAACTCACTGTCTTTCTTTTGTGCTTTCTTGATTCTATCTAATAGAGAAGATCTCACTGATACCTGAAACAAAACATAAGGACTTCCTGCACCAACAACTTCTATGCCAAAGTTCATCAAATCCTTAACCAAAGGATCACGTTCCAAACGCAACATTGTTAATGAAGCATTCCTTTTTCGACTCAAAGCATCATCCAATTTATTTGATTTTCCCGGATGGTAATGAATTGTACAATCATAATCCTTGATTAATTCCAGCCATCTCCTTTTTCTCATGTTTAACTCTTTCTGAGTGAATATATACTTTAAACTTTTGTGATCGGTATATATTTCACGCTTTACTCCATACATATGATGCCTCCAAATTTTTAAATCAAAAACAACAGCAGCTAATTCCAAATCATGTGTAGGGTAATTTACCTCATGAGTTTTCAACTGTCGTGAAGCATAAGCAATTACCTGATCATTCTTCATTAGGACGCAACCAAGTCCTTTCAATGAAGCATCACTGTATATAACAAACTCACCATTCCTGGAAGGTAGTGCGAAAACTGGAGCATTCACCAATCTTCTTTTCAATTCCTGAAAACAATCATCACATTCTTTTGTCCAGATAAACTTAACACCCTTCCGAGTTAGCTTAGTCATTGGACAAGATAACCGTGAAAAAATTTCTAACAAACCTTCGGTAATAGCCCGGAAAACCAAGGATGCTACGAATCTCGGTTACATTTGTGGGTCTTGGCCATTCTTCCACAACTTTTGTTTTTGCAGGATCAACAGTTATTCCATCTTATTGCACTTATAACATTTCACTAACTGTAAATCAAATTTGGTCTTACCTTCACCTTGATCCTTTTCAGTGAAATCATGAGCCTTATGTCCCATCTTACCACATCGGTAGCACTTTGCAGAATTCAGAAGACATTCCCCAGCAGGCCTTTTGCCACATTTATCACAAACTGGATACTTAGTTCTCTTACCATCATACTTTTTTTGAAGAATTATTACCTTTATCCTGCCACCTTGGTCTCTTCTTCTGCTGGTTGTTATAGAAAACTTGGTCATCAGAAAAAACCATTTCCAACTTCTCAGCACATCGAACAAGCCTTTCATAACTTTTAAACTCACGAGAAGCTAATGCCCTTCGTTATTTTGGCTTTAATACTGAGTAAAAACGATTGATTTTACTATCAAGGTCCCGGATAAAATTTGGAGCATACCTTGCCAATCGAGTGAACCTTTCTTCATAGGCAGCCACTGAGTCTTCCTCTTGCCTGAATTCCAAGAATTTCTTTTCCATCCTAAGTCGAACAGCCTTAGGAAAATACTTCTCAAGAAACATACCTTTGAATTCATCCCAGTCAAGAGCATCAACCTCATTGGCGTCCCTGATATTTTTAACCATAGACCACCACTGATATGCTTCACCCTCCAAATGGTAAATAGCAAGACTATCCTTTTGATTGTATGAACACCCCATGACATCAAAAATCTTCTCCAATGCTTTAATCCACCCTTCAGCTAGCACAGGGTCAGATGATCCTCTGAATGATGGGGGATGTTGCCTCATGAAATGTTCCACCACTGACATGTTCCTCTGCGGTTGATCTGGCTGATCTCGTGTATGGATACCACCGCCATTTATCGCTTGAGTCAACTACGCCATTACTGCAACAAACTGTTCAGTTCCAATTCCGACCATTTCTGGATGCTGATTCGGAAGGTTATTTCCTTCTGTATGCCTTCCTAGCTCTTCTTCCCTGTTTCCTCTGCAGAAAACCATTCTGAACAAACATGTCTTAGATGAAGCAACATGGTAATCTTTAAATGCTATATCATTTCAAAAAAAATATTTTTGGATAATCATTTAATAGAATTCTAACTCCTAAAGTAATCTAAACTGAACTCTGATACCAACTATAAGGCCCCAGCCTTAAACCATAGTTAATCTTGATTTATTACAAGATTACTCGTTGAGGATCTTTTCAGGTTTAGAGTTTTATAGAATTAGATCATAAAACTTGCATTACATTCCACATATAAACAAAGTGGTTACATAAAGATAGTATTCTTCATTCCCATCAATGGAAACACATTTAAAATAAAACATGGATTATTTCTTGACACATCCTTGACTCTATCATCTTATCATGTACCTTTCCCTTGACCTGTGAAAAACATTTCAAAAACATGGGATGAGCATAAAAACTTAGTATGGGTTATAAAAAAACCTGTAAAGGAAACATGAGTTCATAAATACATAAGAATGAAATCATACATTACCCATAAAACATAGGCACTTTAACATACCTCATAAAATCATGAATAAATCATAGAAATCATAATACATAAAGGTAACTTGAGACATTCATAACATTCATACGTAAGGAGTAACCCTCTTGGTTACTTTTGAAATACCCATCACAGTATATTCCCTAAAATATCTTCGGAGAAACCTTAACGTTTCACTCCTTCGCGTTACCCAATGCATTGGAGAGCTATAACGGGCTCACCCGCCCTTAGTTTATCACGGAACCACCAGTCTTCATAATAATTCCCAAGAACCATAACATAATAATATCACATAAAACATGCATAAAGGAAACATAAAATTTCCACATTTCAATCACGAGATATCAATACAACACATTGATATAAAAACATTATGAAAACCATATTCAATACCAAAATAAAAGAAAAGTAAAATATGGTATTTATTTTTCTTTTAAAAAGAAGGTATGGCTTGTAGAGGAAGCCGAAACTCAAATAACGGTCACGACGGCGGAGAAGTCGTTGTCGCCGCATACGTACGACAAAAACATTCCCTTTTGTCGTTTAGTAAACGCTTCGTATAATGAAGATTCCTTTTGAATAAATGTAAAAGTCAAAGGGGTTTATACACCGTATAAACGAATGTTGTGTATATAATAAAGTATGCCTCAATGAAAGAAGATTGAGACGAAGTCCCATACCTCGTATCCGACTTGACTCGACCATTCTTTAATCTCCTGAATAATAAAATTGAGTTAATCTCTACTTGATTATGAATCTTTAACAAGTTCATTATTCCTTTTATACCATGTTATGAACATCATGTAATCAGTTAAGTTAATAATGTTCATTTTGTTGGTATTTGGTTCTTAAGTCAAAAATAGACTTCTTACACTTACATGTTGTTAATTTGGTCAAAGGTTCATTATATCCAGAATGGTATTCATGATTTAGATATCATATATTTCATATATATCCATTACATACATGCATTTATAATATTACATCACATTTATAGGTAAGAAATGAAATGCACCGTTCATGGAGACGGTAAGCCGTACGTACGCATGAACGCTACTTTCATTTCTATTTCATATTTTCTGGAATGGAATCATAATGATATAAGAGTATATTATAATTCCAGTATAATAACATATATAATATCATTAACTTTATCCTTTACACATCCCACATATGGTATTAACGAATCAAATCACTTTTAGGGGGTGGTAGTCCGCACTTCCTAAAATGAAGATATCATGTTTACCCATAATGGAAACCATAAAGGTATGCCCAAAATGAAAAAAACAGAAGCTTAAGGAAAACATAAACATATTATATATCATATATAAAAATAGTGACATCATAATGTCCACCTTTGAAGGTGTTAAATGAGTGTTGAACAATCATCGTTTCGGGAGGCAGAATTTCGCCATCCACGGAAACCGTATGTTCTTTAACCATTTGATGTAGTTGTGTGAGAGTGTAGCTCAAATAAATCATATAAAAACATCCTAGTATATTTAAGATACTGGTTTTGTTACAAAATAAGTAAATAAAAAGAGTTTAGGGGGTTGGAGAAGCAAAATAAAACAAATGAACATGAGAGAACGAATTACCTTAACAAGTGTAACTCCTTTTGAGTTGAGCCTAAAGGCTTCCTTTGAAAAGATTCTGCCAAAAGGGAATCCTCTAGGTTTAGTAGAGGGATGTGGAGAGAGCAAATGGGCAGAGGTTGGCCGAGCCAATGGCTTGAAGAGTGTGTGAAATGAGGTAGAGGTGAGGGCCTTTTATAAGAGGAGAGGAGGGGCACTTTTGGAAAGTAAAGAAACATTACATTATTTGAAAATGTGTTTCGGTTTTAAAAGGTCCCACATTGATATAATTCGTGGATAAGGTGATAATGGTTCGAAATCCACTCATCCAATTGGTTTTGGCCATGTGTAGTTCATATATTATACATTATCTTTCCATTTTATTTAAATCGTCAAATAATGATGTCATCGCTGCATCATTATTATGTCATAAATAATTAAATTTATATAATGTCTAAAAATTATAAAAAATATACTATGATGTAGGAAATCGTTTTATATTTCCAATTACTATTTATAATAAAAATTTGGACTTGTATAACCCCACTTAAAAATTGTTTTCGTAAAACATATTATGTTTGTGTCATTTTCACTTTAACATTAAATAAAAAGTAATTTATTTCATTTCCCAACAAAAGTGGATCCATGGGGTCCCCAAGTTTACCCATGGCTTGTCTTGGTCGGCCATGACACAACCAATAAGGTTGGGACATGTGTCTAGGTCATTTCCTATTATTAAAGAATTATTTATACCTTAAACTACCCTAATTACCACTAATCGTGATTAAGAACTTAATACGTTACTATTCACCAAAAAATTATTATAATCTCATTGAACCACATTTTACCTAATAATTACAACCATGTATGTAGGATTTTTAAAATTCAATACACATTAGTGGTAAACTTTCATTTAACTGAAAAATCAGTTTGCTTGATTACCACTTAGTGGTTTCACTATTCATCAAAAATTGAAGTTTTTCAGAAAATTACCAAAAATTCACCCTAAGCTATATTTGATATTCCGAATTCAAAAATGAAGTATATATTACAAAATTCAAATCATATAAGTCACATTAATTAATTTAATAACTAATTCCCGCTGCCAGAGCAAATAGCGTGTTTTTACAAAACAATAAGTATCAAAAGATTGACACCAGTTTAAGTCTAATTTCAAAGTGAAATTGATTCCAATGACCACCATTGGATAAAATGGTAAAAATATATTCTAATTTCACTTCAAAACCAATTCAAAACATAATCTAATCATATAAATAAATTAGATTAAAACGTAGTTTTGATGTAAAATGCAGTATTTTTCACTATTCATTAAAAAATGAACATTGTCGGAAAAATACCAAAAATTCACACAAGGTAAATTTTGATGTCCCAATCATAAAGAATAAGTTTATTTTGACAAACATAGTTTATAAAATTGTCAAAATATAGATTCAAAAAGGGTTTTTCATCATAAGGCAGTAAATCAATCTTTTAAGAATATTAGTGTATTTCATGCTTAAGATTGTACTTATTTTCTTTTTAAGCCTCTATAACACTATCTTAATCATTAATAGACATAGATAAAAATATCTATTATTCATTACTAACTTGGGATGTTACAATAACACCCATGGAAATAGATTGGAAGCCTATAATATTCTCAATAGCCTCCTCTACAATCAAATCCCTGGAAGGGTTTAGTTCACATGCTATTAAATTCTAAAGGATCACTCATAATGCCACTGAAAAAAATAAATCATCATCATTGGAATGAATTTGGATTCATTTATGAGCCATTCGATATGGTTCAACCATATTCTAACCTTCGATGGCTTATGATAATTCCTCTAGCTATATAATAATTTAGTTATCCTATAGGGAAAATAAAACGTAATGACATGAAAACCGTAAGCTCAATTATTGATCTCACCGACCAATCAGTATTCCCTACTCACCACAATAGATGAGGTCACAAATACTACTAAGGGAAGGACCCTACTTATCCACTAAATCTCCTATCACTTAAAAAAAAGAAAAAAATATCCAGTCCCTGCCAAGGTGGGCACTAATTCACCTATTCTATGCCATGATGAATTCTATTAATGTACACCACTATCCAAAAAGGGTAGACACAACTCCATAAGATGTAGTAAGTGTTTCAAGTACACAATTTGGGGAAGACATTTGGACACTTAATATAAATATATGGGTTATAATAGAATCTCTAAAACCTAAACATATGGTTTAATATTTCTATTTAATATCATAATCAACTAGTATTAGTCCATGGTGATATGTGTGGTGTGGTGAAAATAACTATGTATGCACAAATATTCCATTAAGGCCATTCAAGGAGGGAATCTAGAGATAATACACCATATAAAACACCATGGACAAGGCCATGTTGGTAGGTAAATTATTTCAACTTGATATTTAAAGTGTAAAATAATTGGGTGTTTAATTTCTTTAATTCTAGATCAACACCGTGACCGTAAAAACCATGAGAATTTTTAGGATCCTCATTCCCTGATAAAGGATTAAAATTCCTTCTCAAAATTAGGGAGATCCTAATTTATTGGGTTTAGTTATTCATTTTCCTTTGATACCTAGTCTACCACTTGACCTCTCATCACTATCCAACCGTACAACATGGATGTTTTAACATCTTGGATCATTTGGACCGATGTCTCACAAATTAAGTTACTCCACATTCTCTTTTATTTTCATTTTTTATGTTACTCTTCCATACATGAGTCTATTTGGGTTGAGTTAATCAGTTTTGTGTAGGAAAAAAGAATGTATTGGGGGAACATTACCATCATTATTTTGAATAGTTATTCCTTTAGTTTTAGTTGATTCATGATGGTCTGTCCTTTCATGCAAATCTATGGGAATTTAATTATTTTTTATTCATTTGGATGGATAATATGGTTTGAAATAAGAAGATAATTAATTGGATTTAATTTAAATTTAATGAAATAATAAGTATTCAAATGTTTTATATTGTTTTTTGATTTTTCTTATGAGAGTATTCATTGTTCGTTTTTGGGGAAATCCTGGTTTTTGGAACCTTGTTTGTGATGCGGTGGTTGTGATAAGTGAACCATGATGTGAATCCATTAATTAACTCTCAATAGATAAAAAGTTAACAAAACACACACATATATATATATATATATTTCTATAATTAATGTATTACCATTGTAAATATAAATTTGGTTGATAATACCCAAGAAAGAGATGAATTAATTTTTTGAATTCCCCATGAAAATGAATTTATTATTGATGTGAATGATGCAATATACTTTTATGTGTTTTTGTGAATAATGTGAATCACTGGTGGTTATGTGAAACATTTTAGAAACTTTTTTATGACAATGGAATACATTATGAGTATGAGTTATGCTTTGGGGTGAGTTGTAGTGTTGAAAAATGGTAGTTTTGGTGAGATTGTTGGGTTGTGGGAACAGTTTGTATTTGATGTCATGATTATTATTATGAGGTTTGAGTGATTTTTTTGGTGTGTTTTTGATATTTTATTAGTAGCGGTGGGATTAAATGTTAATGATGAAATTGAAATTTCATGGGTTGGAAATTAAATGTATGGAAGTTGTAAGTAACATGTGGAATTGAATAATTTTATGTTGAAATTAATGCATGTGATTATATTGTTTGATTTTAGAGGTATAGAATGAGCTAGATAAAAATATTTAATGAAATAGTGTAACCAATGGAAGTTTGTTAATACTTTGTATAATTGTAAATTTTTTAATTTATGAAGAGAATATTAATTATGTCTTATATGTAACTTATCATTATGGTGTTTTTCATTTAAAGGTGGGAGCTATTGGTGGAAGATGTTTTAGGATTTTGTGGGGGTGTTTTTGGATTTTTTGATATTGGTTTGTGTGAACCCATATATTTGGAAATTTTCTATATCTATTTATCGTGTATTTCTATGTTATTTATATATATAGGTGTAACCCACCTGATTTTTATAACCTTAAAAATTACCAAATTTCATGGGATTTTGGTTTTTTCATTAATATACAGATTGGTGGTGTAATGTATAGATAAATTCACCATCTTCTATGATTTTGCTTTATTGTAGTGATGGTGATGGATGGTGGTGGATATTCCTGGTGATTATGAGGGTCAGTGTTGGAGATAATCAGTGTTTAAGGTGATATAAAATATAATGGGGGGAACATGATGTATGAGAAGGACATGAGGTTGATGTCCATAACATTTAGGATACACTAATTCTATGGTTACCTGATGAGGATGTGATTTAGATATTGCATGATGATGGCATGTGATACTAGACCGTGATATGGTGATATAGGTAGGGATGTGTCCAAACCAGAATTAGTGATGGGTGGATATGTGATGTGATGTTATGGAAGGAATGAGAGCATATTATGTTTGTTGTTGGGGCATGAGAGGGAAAAATCACATGGGAAGTTGTTTTGAGGAGTCATTAATAATGTTTCAATTGATGATATGTTACTATTCATGGATGTTTTATTTGTTGAGAGTGACATTGGGAGGCTTGTTTGTATAGTTTATCTTATTTTTTCTTGATGTTTATTCTATTTATTTTCTTGTGAAATAGTATTTTCTTTTTGAAATTTTCAGGGGAGACCTTGGGTATGATCATATTGAGTATACATGTTATTCTCACCCCATGTATAATTAAACTATTTCATGATTCTAGGATGGATTCAATGAAAGATTTGGGAATTACTAGCTTGAGGTTTAAGCTTTTATTACATTATGACCATAGTTTTTTCATCGATATTTACTTAGATACATATATTTATTGTTGATGTTGTCCATGCTTTGTGGGAAGAGTTTTTTCCTCTTTAATATTATGGGATATTTTTTTTGATTTATATCCAATATCATGATATTATATAAGTATTATTGAGTTTAATTCCTCCCATATGTGTGACACTTATACCCTTGGTGATAATGGGAAACTGAGGGCCCACTATAGGTGGTACTCAAGGGTTATTACCTCTCTAATATAATTTTCAATATGATAAGTGTATTATTGGAGGTATGTGGTCATTATATAGTGGTATCAATGGTTTTGGTTGAGATATTAGATATAGAATGGATATAAAATTTTTTGAGGATTTCAGGGTTTTATTTGGAAACAATATTAGAAGATCATGGTGCATGAAACTGATGGAATATAATCCATTTTCAATGTGTCCCAAACGAAAATGATCTATAGATAAGAAATGTGATTAAAACTATATTATTTTTGAATGTATAACACAATGGATTATTTTTGGAAATATATGATCCACCTGTCGCAAAAAGATTTTACCAGTTATATATATGTCATCATTTGAGATGAGATTGATCACCCATCAAAAATAATTATTTTCAATGTGTGATCAATCTCATCGCAAATAATATAAAAAAACAAAAACAAAAAACGACACAATAAAATAATAAAACACAATATATAAAATTTTAAATATCCAAATTAATAAAAATATTATAAAAGAATATGATAATTCAAATATTTTTCATAATAAATGTTTTTAAAACACATAAATTACTGAGGAGGGGGAGGTTTATCTGGAGGAGGTGATGGAGGGATCATTATCCCCATATCATACACCAAGAATCACATGTAATCCATCATATGATAATGTTGTTACTCAAGCACTCAAAGTTTCTACTCCTGCTATTGCTACTACTATTGATGAAATTGTTCCTAATCTCTATGAAGGGTCTCCAAAACCTCATCCTGATCTAACAACTTCTCCTTATACTGTGCAGATGATGATGAAGACTCTCCACAAACTAAACGATGAGAACACAATAGTATGATAATAACATCCAATCATCAATCGAGAAATGATACCAACAATTTTAACTTTTTCAAAAGCATATTTAGTTGAATTCATCCATGCCATGTCATCAAATCTTGATGCACTGGTGGTTAGACCATGAGTCTCGTCCTAACTCTAATCATGCATGTGTGATATTTTAACTTCGCATGACTCCTTTAGATGCAATTGAAAATAAAACAGTTAAATTATTATTATTATTTTAATTTTAAAACTAAAAAAATTGTTCTTACCACAATTCAAGGTTGTCAACCACCAGTAATATCTTCATTTATAGAATAATTATACATCCTATTGTAAATATAGAAATCCATAATATTATGATCCTAAAATTATTCTATGAATAATAAAAAAATTTCACATTTAGAATTATATAAATTCATAAAATAAATTACTTTCTGGATGTCATGATGGGTAATGAAATTATAACATCCATATCTATGTGTGAACTCGTTCCTCCCCTTTAAATTCCATCCTGATAAATGTAACTTATCAAGACTATTTTTCATCTTGTATTATAAAAATACTTTCCAAATCATATTGGAGATATTATAGAGTCAATGTATGTAGAAATATTGATAAAAAACCACAACCCCAATATTCTTTGTATCTATATTCTTCATATTGAAAAGTAATAATGACAATGCTCACATTTTCAAGCCTCCCAAGCCTCCCAGATAGAGGTCCTCATGCTATCATTGATGTGATACCATAAACCTAACAAAAAATTTATAATATAATGTTTATAGTCAAATAATATTCAAAATACATTTTAAATGTTTAAATACAATATAATTCTACAACATGCGGTGTTGAAAATTATTTAGAATATGATCCCACATCACATATGCTCTAGAAAAACAATTTTGTATAATAACACTTCCATATACAATAACAGTATAAGAAAAAATGAGGAAAATAGAACAAATGATAATACAAATATTTTAAAAATTAATTAATAAAAATTAACGACATTGGAAATTAAAAAAATTACACAACTTTACATAACTATACATGTGTGGATCTAAATCAAGATGTGAATACTGGCTATGAATAGGGTTCAAAATCATCAATATCACAATACCATGACCCATATGAGTTGATGATGAAATTCTATACAACTTGAGGGTCAGATGAAAAAGAATCATGATTATCACCAGGACACATAACATCCTTGAGGCAATGAAAAATATCATTAAATGTCTCATTATCCATCTGAAACATGAAAATAATTTAGACCACAATTAATTGCAAAATTGTATTAAAATATCTTAATCAATACTATAACTAACATTTAATTGTGTCATTATTCATCTTTATCCTCATTTTATATAAAACAGTGTTGATATCATTATCTTTCTCTTTAGAATCATCTATTTCCATAGTATTTTCAACTGCATCATCTATTGTTAATTCAAATTCCTCTGTTACTTCATCAACATCATTATCATTGTCGACCCATAACAACATCGTATTTACTAACACCATTACTCCACTATAAATTTCACTAATCAATCCATTGCTTCAAATAAACATCAATAATATTTTTTGGGAGTCCTAGAATTATTAATGTTAAAAGGATATATGGTTTATTCATCAACATCTAATTAGGTACATTTTATAGTGTTATAAATATGGGAAAATAAGAATATTTACTATTATAAGAATAAAATGAAGAATAAAATCTGTAAGAAGAGCCAGACTCATATTATAGACTTCTAGAGAAAATTAAATATGTACATAGTCATAATATTTCCATGAATCAATAGCCCAAGGAAAAAATAAACATTTACTAGTTGATATATTGGATTTATTCTATTATATCATTGACATTATATTTTGAGATATAAATAAATCGTGAAATTTTTCTATAAGTGAGAAATCCCTCAAATATTTAATATAAACCAATCATGGATAACCTTGTTGAGCCTCCTTGTACTTCAATTTTCCATATGTAGGAAAAATAACTAAAAAAATTAATTTTCACTATTAAATAATATGAAATAATTTGAATAAGAAATATTCTTTCAATAAATAAATCCAAAATTATGAACTAGACTATTTATCTTATAAAAAGTGTTAGGCAACACATTTATTTCTAATAACATTGATTTAACCAAAGAGAATATCTCGTCAAAATAGATATTTTAACTTCCATAATTTTATTTAATATCTATAAATTTTTTAATCACATAAATTTTTTATCATGCGACCTGCATATATGAAATCTTCAAAAGATTTCATGAACACATAAAATTAATATCTTTCTAACTTAGTAGCCAAATAAATATCATCCTGAGCATCTATTTGATTATTTTAAGAAGGTGGTGCCTTTGTCAAAGTCTAAATCACAAAATATATTTTTAAAAAATGAATTACATGAGTCTAAAAGATGAGATTCTTTTACAATTTATATCATAATGGGGAAGTAAATCAATAGGGATTTCATACAACCATGTGGTGACATGGTCGACTCCTATATTTGAAAGACTATATGCTACCGTATTAGCTTCATGAAAGGCATGCGTAATGCGGTAGTTAAATTCCATGAATGAATGAATAGGGTGCACCCAACACATTGTAAGAGCTCGTACAAGGTGCATCAAACCATTAAAAATAGCTTGAACGATGATAGTTGAGTCGGTTTCAATTCAGATGTTGTTTCAAACATGTTTCTTGGAAAAGGAGATACCATAGATCACAGTCATCATTTCAGCCTCCAAAGATAAGGATATGCCACAAGTGCCATAGAAACATCTAAGAATCTACCCAGAGTGATATTTAAAAATATCACCACATCCCAAAGATCTTGGGTATCCTTTCAAAAAACCATTGACATTCTATGTATTCCATATTGAGAGCGGAGCAAACGATAACACTTCAAAAGTGCTTCTATGTTGAGGATAAACACCATCAACCCACATTCAACACAAAATCTGAAAGTCATTCACTATTCTATTGCGAAAACCCTTTTGAATTGAAGAATATTTTTTGAATGGATATGAGGATCTGCATCTTACCTACATGTAAAATAAGTGATTAGTTGTTATAAATAATAGCATTCATATAATAAAATAGAACATGAATATGTTTATCAACTGCAGTAAAGAAAAGGATCTTGATTTTCGGAGAGGCCACAATATACACACTACATTGAAGTATAGTGTTGTATGAGTCGTTAAGAAACCTTATGCACTAAAAAGTTCTGGCACATAATTCCAATGTGCAGTATAATTAACATAAGAAAGATGAAGATGGAAAATTTCTTCTTGATTTTTGTTACAAAAAAGAAATTTAGAGAAAATCTAGATCCCAAAAGTCTGAAGACAAGTGCTAGTGTGAAACCTCTTGTGAGAAATATTCTAAATTAGAGTGAATACTGAAGGCTTTAACAATAATGTATTAAAAAATCCAACTGAAAGTATTTTTAGAATTAATAATACCAAGGATGTTAAAAGTTTCTAAGTCGAGAATTCCATTATTTGATGGTTCCCTAATTAAAAAATCCTCAGTGGTAGAAAAAGGGTAGCTATCAATGGCATAAATAATATTTCGAGGAAAATTAAGATTTTAAGGGCTAACAAACTCCTTGATAGTATATTTATTTTGATAAATAATTTGGTTAAGGGAAATCATAGAGATGAGAGGAGCACCAACTCATTTTTCGAGCCAAAAATTCATGGAAGAGTATTTGCTCACCGTCCATCTGATGTTAGAAATAAAATTGTAAAATTCATTCTTATTTGTAGTATAAATGGGCTAGATCATGTAATTAAAATTTATCTTCTTCATCTTTTCATGAAATTGGTTTCTAAGGAAAGAAATGAAAGTAGATTTGTTATGAAATAGGTTCTATGTGAGTGTTTATTGAAGGGAATCATTAAAGAGTTTGAGATTTTTGGTGAAAAGATGGACCAATAACCTCATGTACTATAGTTTGACACCATGATGGATCTAGAACCAAATTATTAGTGTCTTTTATGAAACTATGTTCACCATATTTATTCATAAAACATAATATTTTCAAAAACCATAATGAAATAGATGAACCCTAATAGTGTCAAATGTTTCAAATCTCCTTAGATAACATTTTTTACATAGAAACATAATTTTTCCTTCTAAAATAAATCCTATTTTAGATGATTCCATTGAAAAAAAAGATTTGAAACCGTTAATATATACATGATTTATACTAGTACTTTTTTGGATTCCAATGATGATTTATGAAACTGTGATATTTTAATAAAGACCATTGTCTACTTCCTTATTCCATATTCATGTACAAAATAGAAAATGAAAACATTTCTTATAAATAATATGATATAAAAAAGATATTATCCATAATAATAATCAATTAAAAAAATTACAAATTACATGTAATTATTATCAATTCAATATAATTACTGCTCATTAATACAAATTTTTAATAATTTCCACTCATTACTACTAATGTTTACTAATTACCACTAATTACTAGAAATTGATACCAATTAATGCTCATTTGTGTAAAAATTAACTAATTTAGGATTCTTTCCTCTAATTTTAACTAGTTAATGCTCATTTTAGCTAATTTTATAAAATTAATTTTCATTTCTACTAATTATTACTAATTAACACTAATTAAATCTCATTACCACTATTTTTTAACTAATTTTCACTCATTATTGGTAATTTTCACTAATTTTCAATAATTAAATATAATGATTACTAATTAATGATCATTAATGTGAATTTTTACTAATTAATGCTCAATATTGACAGTTTTTACTAATTATTTCTCATTGCTAATCTTTTTTTACTAATTACCACTCATTTCCACTCATTACTGAAAAGACACAAACCTAGTTTCCTGAAACTGGTGCCTTATTACATTATAATGGAATGATTAAAAGAAAAAAATATCCCAAAGGGATGAGTAATTTAGTAGATTTGGAAGTCCACATATAAACATAAAATCAACATTACAACTTGAAATGAAAATCAACATATAAGTTCCATTGGGAACACCCACCACTCTAAGAATGTCCATGCAAGTTAATCATAATACACCACTTCATGTCCTGGAAAAAATGAATCATAATAAGGAGTAACCCCAGGAGCTCAGTAAGGGTATACATTATTGTGGAATATAACATAAAACTTGGGCATGGTGAATAATTTAAAACACATGCCTTCAACAACAACCATGAACATAATATGGCAGGAATATTAGATGAGTAAATATTGCCATAAAAAACATAATCATGGTTGTTATACTAGTCAAATAACCTCATGAACTATGAATTTCTAGCTTCATAATGAGGGAAATGAATATTTTAGATATTCTGAAACATATTATCAAGGCTTTAGTGAAGAAATCTAAAAACACAACATCAAAAATGGGATATTCCCACGGTTCAAAACAGCAGTAGTAGATCCCAAAAATGTGTCGATAGGATATAACCGTGGGTTTTCCCAACTGTTGGTGCTATTTTTGTGGTAGTATGGTCTGACCAATGTCCATGGTTTTAATTGTGGAAATAGGTGACCTATTTCCACAGTTTCAAAAACTTTTGAAATATGTATCTTCGTGGTCAACAGTGTCAGTTGACCTATAGACCCATTTTTAACCCTATAAATAGGTGGCATATTGCCATTATTATAACTATAACACCCCAACCTTCCATGGTACGTTTCCATTTGAATAATGCATCAACATGCATTGTACATGACTTCGATATTCTAACACACCACAACCAATCAAACTAGATGTAATGAATACTAATACCCAATTTTTGAGATTTTATAAATTTTAACATTCAAAATGGAGTTCATTTTTGGATTCGGAATATCGAAATTAGTTTAGGGTTAATTTTTAGTACTTTTATGATAACTTTCATATTTTGATGAATAGTGAAAATTAAATTTTTTTATTAAATTCAAAATTTTTAATCAGAATAATTTATAGTGATAAATTATGAATTTTATTTGTTTTAATGTATATTTAGAATATATTTTTACCATTTAATAAAATGTTGTTCATTGTACATAATTTCACATTTAAACCAGACATAAACAAGTGTCAATCTTTTCACAGTTATTATTTTCTAAAGAACACACTTTTTGTTTTGACAGTGGAAATTAATTTTAAACTACTTTCTGCCAATTCTGGGTTTTGAATTTGGAAAAATGAATTCTATATTTGGAATCAGGATGTCCAAATTTTGTAAATAGTTAACTATTATTTTTTGACATTTTGAATAATTACTTCGGTAAATATTTTATTTACCATGGTTAAAGGGAAAATCCAGTAAATAAGGGTAAAAAATAATATTATAATTACATTAATTTACCCTAAAATGCATCGTAACTCTATTAGTTGATACATGTCCGTCCATGGGAATATTTTGGTCGATTTTGGGACTCCATGGATCCAATTGTGAGTGATAATGACACTTTATATTAATTAAGTGAAAGTAAATATAAAAATGACATAAACATATATCTTTTAGAAAAACAATTTTTACATAAGGTTATATATGTTATATTTTAGACTATAAATATTCAATAGAAATCGAAAACTATTTACTACATAATGGTATTTCATTTATAATTTTTAGAAATTGAATAAATAAATATATTTATGACACGATAATGATGATGTATTTTCCTTATCAATGAAAGAATCAAATAATTGGTATTATAAATGTTAAAATTTATATAAAGTTTTGATGACATCCACTAATTTAATTGATTAATATGAAATGTTTATATTGATTAAATTAATTTTTTTCCAATTAATAATATTGTTAATACTTTAACAAAAATCATTTATTGAATAGTGTCAAAAATGACATAAATGAGTTTTTAAAACAAATATTATATTATTAATTGATATTATATTCCTAAAAATATATGGTTTGTCCAAAGTAATTATATAATTATAGTTGTAGTATAAATGGACCACTTGGAGGTCGTTTGAATGTTTATAGTATGTTTATTAACCATATAATATAAAAATACAGAGTGACATGGTTAATGTCAAACTAATTAACAAAGAATTAAAACTAAAAGATAGGGTTAATAAAGTAACTCAAACCTGTCTAAAACCTATTGGATGAGTTTTTTCGACCTATACACACCTTATAATTTAAATAATCC
This sequence comes from Viscum album, assembly GCA_963277665.1. Classification (NCBI taxonomy): domain Eukaryota; kingdom Viridiplantae; phylum Streptophyta; class Magnoliopsida; order Santalales; family Viscaceae; genus Viscum; species Viscum album. Next base: position 2,026,380,702 of record OY728151.1, on the reverse strand, counting down.
ACTTTTTATCCATTAGAAACCGAATATTAATTTATTATAAAATAATATTTTTAGAATTTCCTAAGGTGCCCCTCACCCCTCTTATAAAAGATCACTCCACCTTCTCTCAAATTCATACCCTCAAAGCCTGCTAGATCGGCCAAAATATGCCAAAATATTCTCTCAACTTCCCTAACTTGATCCTAGAGTCCCTCCTTTCGTCATAAATCCATCTTAATGGGCCCATTTGATCAAATCAAAAGGAAGAACCCAAAAAAGAGGTAATTATTTCACCACCCTCTTTCAAGTTCCTTTCTTCTTCCACTTCTTCTTTCTCTGTTATTTCCATTCTAAAATAATAACTCCAATATCTTCTATATACAATGATGTTATTATTAATATGGTACAACCATATTCAGTATTCTATCCATGCTTTGATTGACATGTCACCGTACGTGCGTACTTACGGCCTACCGTCTCGACGTCGTGGTGTAATTGTTATTCAATATATTATTATTTGGATGGATATAATAATGATGTATAATTCATTTATATAATAAATATAAAATTATAATGATTCATTATATATTATATACCATCCAATTATATATTATTTTAATATCAAAAGATTGATATAGTCGCTCGTGCGTACGTACGGACTACCGTCTGCACGAACGCGATGAAATTCATTCCCCATCATATCCATTCAAGAATAATTATCATTTAATGTTTAAAAATAATGTTTAAGGACTTGTTATCATTCTGTATATGAATAAGATACATACCGTACATATAAAATATGGCTCACATAACAAATAATATAAAGGAATATGAATCCGTTAACACCTGAAACAACGATAATACTAAGATATTATTAACAAATAAATGTTAAAAGATAATATATTATATCATATTAATGTATATGATTCTTGTATAATTAAATAACATTTATTTCACCATTATATTGGAGGTTAACCTACCCTCAACCATGTAAAAAATTACAAAGTAAGGGGTTTCTTATCTCACTTTTAATTCCGTGAGATTTCCATTTTTTAACAATTATTTATTGCATGTGGTGTGTTTACTTCCCATTATTGTATTAATTGTGTAATATACATTAATTTATGGATATTTACATCATCATTTTATGATCCTTCTTTCATGGGTGTATGTTTCATAAGTTACAAAATTGATAAGGGACTTTGAAATTTCAATTACCACTCATTCGGCTTTACACATACTTCATTGATTATTTTACTCTATGATTATGTGTGGAATCACTATTCATTTGTTATGCCATAATTTCCACTCCCCTTTCATTGGATAAAATTTTTATACACATAATCACTCCATTGATAAATTCCCAAGTCATCGATATGAACTTGAAAAGAGTAATTTTAACTCAATCTCCATTTGTTGAGTTAAATATCCAATTCATTGGTGTTGTTTTTACAAGAATATGTGTGAATGTCCTCTTATTGATTTAAACTAACTATTCAATCATATTTATTGTATTTATATTTTTCACACACAATTATTTCCTTGATTTATCCTTAACCTAAGGATACAGTCTTTATAAGATATTTCATCTCAAATTACATTCCATTGAGACTTCTTTGTTGTTATACACCAAATTACTTTTATACGGTATATATAATTTAATTTTACATAGAATATCATGAATCCATTTATTCTAATGATATTTAAATGTTTTTATTACCTCAATAATTTTTATTCATGTTTCTCTCATTTGGTTAGAAACTCTTACTAAAATAACTTTTTTTAAAATGTTTAAAAGATTTACTCTTCTAAATATTTCTCATTAATGTAAATGTTCTAAAAATGGTTCTAAAAATTTATTTATATTGGAATTAGTGTTTTAAAATTAAAATTACTTTTAAATGTTTCAAAGTGGTATGGGACACTTTGATTCAAATATTTATTTTTAAAGAGCTTCTTGATAAATAATGATACTTTTAAATGGTTTCAAGAAAAAAGGGGGATATTTCTCTCTAATTGTTTTGATGATTATTTTCATCTATGTGGATATAATTTATTAATCTCGATTGTGGTTTATATGATACAATAAAATCATTCATATTGTATCGAATGAGTTATGTTTGATTGACTATGTGTTATTTTTATAACATTCATGGTTTGTTGTTAAAGGATTGACATTTCATATGCTAGTTTGAATACGAATGTTTATGTTATTTTTCAAAATTTTCATATGAGGAATGAATTGGACATAGTAAGAGATGGGTGGAGCCCTCTATAGCTCGTCGATGCATTGGTAGGTATCATGAGACAAACTAGTGTCATGGCACAAGGCCTTGACAGAATCTTATTGTAGTCTTGGAACGAGGCCTTGACTATGTGGTTATGATAGTCTGGCATTATAAATTCCATCATTATGAAAGTGGTTATTGATATTGTATGTGATTATTCGACTACTATAATATCAATGTGAATTTGTAAATGACATTATTTATTTTTATTTTTGCCATATTTTGTTGATGTTCAAGTTTAAATGGATTTTTTTTGTTATACATTGCCTTAAATATTTATGCTTATTTATGAATGTATCCGCTATATTGTTATCCTTACTGAGCATCTGAGCTCACCCATTTCTATGAATTATTTTTCTCAGGATGTGAAGAAGTATATTTTGACTTTCCTACAGGGATAGTCTGAGGGGATATTAGTGTGGTCTACGGAAACAATGTTGTTGTAGTTTTTCATTTTATTATGTAATGTAATCCATATAAATTTATCTAGTACTTCGAAGGATACTAAACTAATCGGTCTTTCGAGACTTGATCTTTTGTGATCATTCCAATGTTATATAGTAATGCACTGATTCTATGATTCTAGGGTTGGAGTGTTACAATTAGTATCGGAGGAAGTTTAGTACAAACCTTGGAAGATAGATTTAGATAAAATTTTATTACAGAACATATATCTAAGAAAGAATTTGAGGATTAGTATAGAAGAACTTCCTAGAATTTTGTTATTGTATAGATTTGTGAGTTTTCCAAGCAATGCATCCCTGTCTGGATACTAGCAGGTAGAGGTGGCTCTAGAACAGATGTACCTAGGTGTAAAACCCGGAAACAGCGCTTTTAGCTAGACTCAAACAGGAACTGGTGCACGACAATGGGCCCTGCTACACAATTGGTTATGAAACACTCGAGGGATATGCTGAGGATAATTTAAATTTTCATTACAAATCAATATGAAGTATTATATTTAAAATGGGAGTATATGTCCTTGGTTAATCCTAATGTGTTTCAAATTGAGAATATGATGACATGATATTCTATAAATGATTTTTTGACTACTGTTACTCACACAAATCTTTCTGGTTTTAGACAATGGCTGGATTCCAAGGAAGTCATAGTGAATTTGAGAATGATGTAAAATGTGGGAACAGTGGTGGAAATGAGCAAAAAAAATGGATTGTTGATAGGTGTAAAAGACATCGTTTTCATGCCAAATCAATTTTCGAAAAATATGATCAACAATATATATTTTAACCAATTACCAGACTCAACAATGAAGAGAAAGGCAATGAATGATAAGATCTCCAGTAGTGGAGACCATAGAGAAAAGAATCCTAAATTTCCATCATGCAGGAAATTTCGAAGGGGACACCCAGGAAAGTGTCTCAATGGAACAAAGAAATGCTTTAAAGGTGGTAATGAAGGTCATAATGTAAAGAATTTCCTAGGAAAAATGAAGAGTACTATGGAAGAATAAAATCGTCCAAATAATCCATTTACAGTCATTTTTCGAAAATGTAGGGGACCTGTCCATTACACGAGCGAATGCCCTATTCTATAGGATAACCACTTGGTCAAGCAAGAACCAATGAGGTAAAAAATGGATTGAAAAATGTTTAAAGGTATTATTACTCATTGTTGTTGGGATTAATTTGGGAAAAATTTCTGTTATATGTGTAACCCTGCAATTTATCATGTGAGTATGATATTTAAGGAAGAATTGTATTTTCTCTTGTGGATATAGTTATTAATAACCATTTGGTTTTATATGATCTTTTAGTTTGAGGCCATTACAAGTTATTATATTTTGGGATGAAAATGCAAGGAATGATATAAAATTTGTGGTTAAATTATGTTATGGTTATTTTAAGGAATTAATCTCATTTTGGTAATGTTATATAATATAGTTTTTTTAAAAAGGACAACACACAGACCGTGTGACAACCTGTCGCATCGGACAAAGCTGTGGGAATCATACCCACAGCCAATGTACGATTGAGATTTATCACCTACCACATGACTACATGAAGTCCCTAGTTGGTGTGACTATAATTTTTAGTTAAATGATTTTATTGATCAATAATAAGTTGATTTGGGATCTTATATCTTGTCAAATTAATACCCTTAGTATGGGAAAATGATTTGGTGTTTATGTGATAAATGTTATTTTGGAAGATGTTTTCTTTATTGGGAAAAATATATTCCCATGGAAAATAGAATACTATGGGATTTCATTTGAGGAGTAATGTAGGATTTTTATCTATGTTTTTATTGTGATTTATAGTGATCTGGGTTATTTATAGAAATGATTAACCTATAATAGAGAATATTTGAATATGTTAATTACTTTTAAGTAAGTGACTTTAAGAGTAGTTTATGTCATTTGGAGATACCATTTAACATGGAAGACTGCATAACCAAATTCTTCTATGTTTTTGGTTTCAATATTATTTTGGTTTTTATTGATGTATTTTAAGGACAATTGTTTATTTAATTTTATTTATTTAGCTTTGGGGTATTTTTGGATTAATTTTAGAAATTAAGAGTAGTGTTTCTTTCTCTAATTGAATAACCTTTTGGTGGATCATCCGATCTTACACTAACTGTTTTGGTATTGATTAATCTCTAAATACAAGGTAAATATATAGATTATTCATAGTGTATCATGTGATTTTATAAGAAGTTTATTCTAGCTCTTCTAGTGTGACCAAGTATTCTGGAATACTAATCTTTTAAAACTGATTTAGTTGTAGAAATTTATTAAAGAATGAAACTTTACATAAAAATTAAGTATATATATTTATGTTCTTAGTCAATCTCATAATTTAATTCCGTATCTTTATGTAATTTAACATAAAAAAAATTAAAAATGTTGTCCGTTTACTTTTCCTACTGGGAAACTAATGACCGTTTGTCCCGTCACAAGTTTCTGGTTTTCATGTAGTTAACATTCTCCGGATAATGTTTTCTATCCCTCTCGACTAGAACTTGATACTTAATTTATCATCCATATCCATGTTTTTCTACATGGAATCCTAGTATAGGTAATCTCGGGTGTCCTTTGTACTTATATTTCTTTCATTTAATGTGATAGTTTTATTGAATCTTTTTCTGATGTGGGACTTTGGATTATATTCCAAAGACCAATTTTAAAAATTGTGAGGATGCATTTTATTGAAGGAGGGAAGAATGTTACACCCCATGCTTCCATAGTACGATTCACTTTGAATAATGCATTATCTTGCATTATACGCTACTTCAAGATTCTAACACACCACAACCAATCAAACTAGCCATTATGAATAGTAATACCCACTTTTTTTGAAATTTTATAAATTTTATCAATTAAAATGGACTTCATTCTTGGATTCAGAATATTGAAAATATCTTAGGGTGAATTTTTGGAACTTTTCTAACAAATTCTATATTTTAATGAATAGTGACAAATTACTAAATTTTAATTAAAAACAACTTTTTTAATAGAAATAATTAATAGTGATAAATTATGATTTTTTCTGGTTTTAAATTATATTTAGAATATATTTTTACCATTTAATAATATTTTGGTCATTCGACATAATTCCAAATTTAAACCGAACATAAAAAAGTGTCAATATTTTGATAGTTCTTATTTCTTAAAAACACACTTTTTTGTTTTGACAGCGGGAATTAATTTTAAACTAATTTCTGTCACTTCTTTGTTTTGAATTTGGGAAAATGGATTCCATATTTCGAATCAAGATGTCCAAATTTTTTAAACAGTTAACTCTTATTTTTGGACATTTTGAATAATTACTTCTATAAATATTTTATTTACCATGGTTAAAGGGTAAATCCGGTAAATAAGGGTAAACAAAATATTATAATAATATTAATTTACCCTAAAATGTGTCCTGACCCTACTAGTTGATTCATGTACGACCATGGGCATATTTGGGTCGATTTTGGGACCCCATGGATCCACTTGTTTGTGATAATGACACTTTATATTAATTAAGTTAAAGTAATTACAAAAATTACATAATCATATATCTTTTAGAAAAACAAATTTTACATAGGGTTATATATGTTATATTTTGGACTATAAATATTAATTTTAAATCTAATAATATATCCTACATAATGGAATTTCATTTATAATTTTTAGATATTTAATAATTAAATATACTTATGACACAATAATGATGCAATATTTTCCTTATTAATAAAAGAATCAAATAATTGGTAATATAAATATTAAAATAAAAATAATTGGAAAGTTTTGATGACATAAAATACTTTAATTAGTTAATAAGACATGTTAGTATTTGTTAAATGAATTTTTTTGAGTTAATAATGTTGTTAATACTATAACAAAAATCTATTATTGAATAGTGTCAAAATTAACATAAATGAGTTTTTAAAACAAATATTATATTACTAATTGATATTCTATTCATAAAAATCTACGGTTCAGCCAATGTAATTATATAATGATAGGTCTATTATTAATATACCACTTGGAGGTCTCTAGTAAATTTATAGTAAGATTATTAACCATATAATATAAAATTACAGAGTGACATGGTTAAAGTCAAACTAATTAACAAAGAGTTAAAATTAAAAGATAAGGTTAATAAAGTAACCCAAACCTATCTAAAACCTATTGGTTGAGTTTTTTTCGTCCTATCCCCACCTTATAATTTAAATAATCCACTTTTTATAGATTTAAAACCGAATATTAATTTATTATAAAATAATATTTCTAGCTTTTCCTAACATGCCCCTCACCCCTCTTATAAATGAGCACTCCCCCTTCTCTCAAATGTATACCATCAAAGCCATTTGGTTCAGCCAAAACCTGACCAAATATTCTCTTAAAATCCCTCAATTCATACTAGAGGACCTACATTAGTCAGAAATCCAACTTAAGGAGCCCTTTTGATCAAATCACATGGAATAATCTGAAGAAGAGGTAATGATTCACCACCGTCTTTCAACTTCCATTATTCTTCCACTTATTCATTATTTTTTATTTATATAATAAAATCATAACTATAGTATCTTTTATATAATGTGATGTTATTATAATTATGGAACAACAATATTCATTATTCCATCCATCCTTTTATTGACATGTCACCATACATGCATACGTACGGCCTACCGTCTCCATGTCGTGGTGTAATTGTTATTCAATATATTATTATTTGGATGGGTATAATAATGATGTTTAATTCATGTAAATAATAAATATAACCTGATAATTATTCTTTATATATGATATACCGTTAAATTATATATTATTTTAATATCAAAAGATTGATATTGTCGCTCGTGCATACGTACGGATTACCGTCTCCACGAACGCGATGAGAATCATTCCCCATCATATCCATTCAAGGATAAATTTCATTTGAGGATTAAAAATAATGTTTAGAGACATGATATCATTATAGATATGAATATGATAAATCCCATCCATAAAAAATATTGCTCACATAACAAATAATATCAAGGAAAACAAATCTGTTAACACCCGAAACAACGATAATACAAATATATTATTAACAAATCAATTTTAAAAGATCAAATATGATATCATATTAATGTATATGATTCTTGTATAATTAAATAACAATTATTTTACCATTATACAATAGGTTAACCTACCGTATACCGAGGAAAAAGTACAAAGTAAGGGGTTTCTTATCTCACTTTTAATTCTGTGAGATTTCCATTGTTCACCACTTATTTATTGCATGTTGTGTGTGTATTGCCTATGATTGTATTAATTGTGTAATATACAATAATTTATGGATAATTACATCATAATTTTATTATCCTTCTTTCATGGTTGTATGTTTCATAAGTTACCAAATTGATAAGGGAATTTGAAATTTCAATTTCCACTCATTCTGCTTTATGCATAATTCATTGATTATTTTACTCAAAGATTATGTGTGGAAGAACTATTCCTTTTCTTATGCCATATTTTCCACTCCCCTTTCTGTGGATATAATTTTGATACACATAATCACTCCATTGATAAATTCTCAAGTCACCGATAAGAACTTTACAGAAGTAATTTTAACTCAATCTCTATTTGTTGAGTTAAATATCCAATTCATTGGTGTTGTTTTTACAAGAATATGTGTGAAAGTCCTCTAATTGATTTAAACTGACTATTCGATCATATTGAGATTATTTATATTTTTGACACATAATTATTTTTTTGATTTATCCTTAACCAGTGGATACAGTCTTTATAAGAGATCTCTTCCCGAATTACATTCCATTGAGACTTCATTGTTGTTATACACCAAATCACTTTTATATGGTGTATATAATGTACATTGACATAGTATATCATGAATATTTTTATTCTCATGATATTACAATGTTTTGATTACCTCAATTATTTGTATTCAATTTTCTCTCTTTTGGTTAGAAACTCTAACTAAAATATATATTTTTTTAAAGGTCTAAAAGATTTATTCTTCTAAATCATTCTCATTAATGTCCAGGTTTTTAAAATGGTTTTAAGGATTTATTTATATGGTAATTAATGTTTTAAAATTAAAATACCTTTAAAAAGATTCATTGTGGTATGGGAATGTTTGATTCAGAAATCTATTTTTAAACAGCTTCTTGGTAAATAATGATACTTTTAAATGGATTCATGAAAAAGGGGGATATTTCTCTCTAATAGTTTTGATGATAATTTTCATCTATGTCGATATACTTTATTATTATCTATTGAGGTTTATATGATACAATAAAATATTCCATATTGTATTGAATGTGTTATGTTTGACTATGGATGTGCTATTTTTATACCATTAATGGTTTCTGGTTAAAGGATTGACATTTCATATGAGAGTTTTAATACGAATGTTTATGTTATGTTTCGAACTATTCATATCAGGAATGAATTGGACTTATTAAGTGACGGGTGGATCCTTCTATAGATCCTCAATGCATCGGTAGGTCTCATGTTACAAACTATTGTCTTGGCACAAGTCCTTGACAAAATCTTATTGTAGTCTTGGCACGAGGCCTTGACTATGTGGTTATGATATTATGGAATTATGCATTCCATCATTATGAAAGTTGTTATTGATATTTTCTGTGATTGTTCGACTAGTATAATATCTATGTGAATATGTATATGGAATTATTTAATTTTATTTTATCCATATTATGATAAAGTTCAATTTTAAAAGTCTTTTGTTTTAGTTATACATTGCCTTAAATTTTTTATCCTTATTTAGGAATGTTTCTACTATTTTGTTATCCTTACTGAGAATATGATCTCACCCATTTCTATGTTTTATTTTTCTTAAGATGTGAAGAAGTATTTTTTGACTTACCTACAGGGATAGTCTGAGGGGATATGAATGTGGTCTACAAAAACAATGTTGTTGTAGTTTTTGATTTAATGATGTAATGTAAACCTTATAAATGTATATATTACTTCCAAGGATACTAAGCTAATCACCCTTTGAAGACTTGATCTTTTTTGACCATTCCAATGTTATGTAATAATGAACCAACTCTATGCTTCAGGGGTCGGGGCGTTACATTAAGCATGGTTATATTCCTATATAATCGTTGTAATACCGTAAAAATAATGTGTGCCTAGACAGATTTGGTCCCTATATGATAGAGCTAATATTTCCAATATTTTAAATGTCTATTTAAATTATTTAAACCTCACATATTTAACAATTTTATCTTATTTGTAACAATTTTGGATTTAGAGCGTGTTTTAGGATAAAAAGTTTAAATTGCATAATTCTGGATTTTTAACAGATTTTATCACAGGGGTATTTTGTTTATTTATCAAAAAATACATTCCCAAATGTTGTGACTCGATTTTTTTTGGAATCCTTATTTTATTTCAATCATATTTGTCTTCTAGCCTTGGAAAATTTTCATGCATCTTAATGCCCTAGAAAATCAATGAAGTTGACAATTTTTCCGGGCGGACTGCATTGACCCTACATTGGTAATGGAAACAAATTTCGTCCTGAAGACCTCCAAATGATGCGATTCCACCTGGATATTAAAGAGGACTCCCAGAAGCGTATAAAAAATGAATTTCAAGCCATTTTAATCCCTTATTATGGCCATTTAGTGATAGAGTTTTGAAGGATGCTTCCAGGATGCTTCATCCAGAGAAAGTGATTTTCAATAGAAAAATAATAACACCTTCAATACGCGTACAATTAATCTAAAATGTGGAGGGTGGATGGAAAACACATTTATGCATAATATTTATTAATAGGTCCACGAGTTAATTGGCAAATTATTGAGTCTAAAACGTGACATAGTTTTGATGAGGAAGTCTGCCTATAAAAGGAGAGGAGCTCCTACCTCTAAATCACATTCCATTCTTCACCACACCATCTTTCACAAAGGGAGTTGGCTTGAGATAGTGAAGGGGAAGGTGTAGATTTTGATACTTTAGATGATGAATTCCTTTGACGATTAAATAGATAAGATGAAGGCTTCTCAGGTGATGCATGGCTAAGCGGCAAGTGGTAGCGGACGACGACACCCGACAGACACTCTCTTCCGATTTTGGATTTTAATGTGTAATATCTTTTTGAATTTCTCTTGAACCTATATTTTTGAATGAATCTGGTTTTTTTCTTTCTTAAATATATTTTCCACACATTTTTTTGAGCATTGTTCCATCTATAAAGTAGAACAATTGACTTTTCTATTTAAAATTCTTTGGTGAGGTTTTTCCATTGAACATAGCGAATTCAATTAGGTTCAATTACTTGGTGGTATTTAAGTAATTGAATCACTTCTATAGTTGGGACCACAATAATATTGAAGTCCTAAATATGATGTCTTTTAAAATTTTAGTGTAAACCTGGGGGTCCTTGGGGGTACATTTAGGAATTTAAAATAAGAGATATTTTTTATATACAAGGACGAGGGGAGTGTCCGAGAGGGTGAAGCTTGTATGCGACTGCTGTTTTTATTCTTGATTTCAAACCAAAATTATCTTTCCTTTAAAATTATTTCACATTAGTGTTTAATTAAATTTTTATTTTAAAATTGTTAATCAAATCCCCATTTTCATTTCTGAAAAAAAAAATTAATAACAAAAGTGACAGTTTTGTAACTCGAGCTGCAACCTCCTCGAGAGACAACCCTGTGGTCACCATTGTGCTACATTAAAAGGGAAAATATTGATTTAGGGTTTTACGACATGACAAAATCACACATCACTATACATTTACATAAAGTTTTTGTGCCCTAACCACTACACCACAAAGTATTTTTTGTATATATGTATATAATATGTTACATATTTTACTAAAACCATGGTAATGTCCTCAAAACCATGGAAATAGATATTCACGCCATTTTTTGTTAGGAATTTTTTTCTCCTATGAAAGGATGAGAGACCTATAGATACAGTTTTAAAAATAGTTTCTATATCCCTTCCACAAAAATGATCTATAGACACTATTTTCAAAACCTTAGCTAGAGGACACATAATTGATGTTATAGTTGTGGGTAACACCCACATTTTTGAAAACTATGGCTATATGCCATTAAAAATGACATATAGACATGGTTCAAAAACATAGATATAGGCCACATAACCATGGTTGTAGCCAAATATATCCATTTTTTAAAATTGTGGCTATTGTTTTGTGGTAGTAGCATGTTTTTCTAGTTCTGAAATGATTAAGGCCTCAGCCAAAACCATATCCAAAAATGGGAGAGGCCTTAGCCAAGTCTATATCTATTTTCCTCATGATACCTATCGATGCATCGCGAGTCTATACTAGGCACTATAAATTACTTACAATTTCCAATGCATTCTTCATATGAATAGGGATAAAAATAATCAACATATACACATTAGATGTAAAAAACATTCCCCAATCTGAAACATAATCAATAACCATTCTGAGTAGTAAGATGAATAATATTAAAATAGCATATACATAGTCAAATTGATTAAAAAACATTCAATATAATATGGCATATGATATCATAAATTATTATTCAAAATATTACATAATAATCCAGAAGATTATTGATATAGAAGAAAATACTCTTCTAAATTCATCAAGTAATTCTTGAGGTAAATACTCTTTTTTCATTGAAAAGAAGAGTTATTTTTGGAAAATCATTGTATAAAACCACATGTTATGTAAGATATAATTTTAAAAATAAAATGAGTGATTTATAAAAAATATTGGTTTCTAATAAAATATTATAGGGTTCCCTTGAAAATATTTAATAATATGAGAAATTCACTAGAATCGGGCTTGTATTTAGGAATGAATTTTTGAAATATCCATTAAAAACATATAACTAAAACTAAATAAAATTATTATTCTTGTTTGTAAGAATATATATAAAATTAACATATAATTTATTATGTGTATATATTAATAAAAAATAATTTGACTGAGGTTAGTATAAAATAAGAGTAACTAAAATGAAAATGGAGGTTTGGGTAGAAAACCCTTACCTTATGTCCGAAGGTGTTCCTCACATAATATTAATTACCTGAATAATAAAATTTAGTTTCATAAATTAATATTCTAGAACATAACCTAAATTTTATTTCTTTATTATAACCTTATTAGGTCCATTAATGGCCTTTTGATGGGTTAATAGATTCAATTTATTTGTTAGGGAGCATTTTCTTACTTGGTTTTCATGATCTTTTTTATTTATATTCATGTATGAATTAACATGTAGAATGAAAATGGTTTTCCAAAATAAAAGTTTTATGTTATTATAGAAAAACCATTAGATTTAATGGTAATAATATTTGTTTATTTACTTTTAGTGAGGATGAATCATTATATAAAACATTATTGATAATTAATTGGGTAAATTGGCAGTTTGTTATCACAATGATCTCATTTTGATTTATAAATTAATATCATGTTTAAAAAAGGATTATAAAACCTTAAATAAGTTATAATACATATATTATTGTCTTTTCCAACTATAAAAAGTTTAAATTACCAAAATTGAAGTCAATAATAGATATTGAAAACTCGTCATTGTTGAATGTGATAAATTAAGACATCTCAGATTGTTCTTCCATTTCATATATAAAATAAGAGGAAAGGAGTGATGTTGAATAATTTTTCCATTACAATAAAAAAATTATATTATGTGTATGTTAATTGATTCATCAAAAAAATTTGATGAATGGAGGCGAGGAATGAAAAATAAATGAAATTAAATTGAAATAAAACAAATGAAAAGAAGAATTTACCTCTTCAAGTAATATTCCTTGGGAGCCTCTTTTGGGGAGAGGTTTTGGTATTTTTGTGAGAAAAATGGAATCTAGACATGGGGTAGGATCTTGTGAGGATATTTTGTCATAATTTATAAAAGTATTAAGGTTTTATAGTATTTTAGAGAATATGGAGTGGGTGGGGGTTATATTGGAGGAGAGATGGGGTTTCCAATTATTTTAATCATTATTTTATTATTTTCCAAAGACAACCAATATTGTTGTTTATTGTGACCAAATATAGTAATAAGTGAATTTGAGTTAGAATCAATGGTCATTTAAATCGTTCATGACTCACGCATGATGCAAAAATTCACATATTTAGCATATTTTGTAAATTATCGAATTTCACTATTCAAAAATATTAATGTCTTTTAGGAAAATAACATAAATTCAACATAACAATTTATTGACATTTTAAATTTAAAAATGAACTCAATTTCATCAAAATATTTAAATAAATAATAGAAATTTAATTCTTAAATAAAATTATTATTTACATGGTTCCGGCAGATTTTACATTTAAAAATGATTTTATAATAAGATCAAAAATTAATTTAGGTCTCATTAAAATATCCTAAAATCATAAGAAAACATAATATTTATTTAGGAATATTTTTTTTGAAAAATAATTAAATTAATATATTAATTTGAAATATTAATTAAATATTTATTACCCATAAAAATACCAACACATAATTATTAATTCTTAAAATACATTATTTCAATTTTAAGTCGTCAAAATATTAGTTATACTTTAATGGGTGTTTTTACTATTCATAATAGTCATTTTACTATTTATAAGGGTAAATTAATATTCATAAGGTTCAAGTTACTATTCAACAAAAATTTATGTTGATCTTATCAGACTATATATATCTTACTGAACATAATCGTGTATGTTAGTTTTAAAAAATTTAAATCATAGAGGTGGTAATATTATGTTTTCTGGATAGGTTATAACATAGTGGTGTTTTGTTGAGAATCAATGTTTCATGCATTCAATATTAAATTTATTTTCATAATATTTTCATTATACATTCTCCCCTCCTTACAAATATTTCTTCCCTAGAATTCAGAGAATGTTACCTCATAAAAATATTTGGGTAGTTATTTTTCAGTAGCTTCTTAGGCTCCCATGTTGACTCTTCAATTTTTTGATTTTTCTAAAGTATCTTTATATATTGAGTTTTCTGATTTCTCAACACTTGTTCTTTAGTGTCCAATGTCTGGATTGTATCTTAATTGTATGATAGATCATGTTCAAATTCCATTCATTTAGAAGTGTGGACATGCATTAGGTCTATTATGTACTTCTTCAATAATGATACATGGAAGACATTGTGTACTGTAGAGAGGATAGGTGTCATAGCCAATCAATATTCAATAGATCCAATTTTCTCCATGATTTCCAATGATCCAATGTACCTAGGGCTATGTTTCTAGTTTATACAAAATCATACAATTCCCTTCCATGGAGATACATTCAAGAAAACTTGAAATTCCAAATTCGTCCGTTCATTATCGATATAGCTCTATTGACTCCTTTGAGGTTCTTTGATATAGGTTTTAATAGTCTTTATCTTTTTTGATGTTTCCTCTATAATATTTGGACCCACAAGCTTCCTTTATCTAATAAAATCCTGACAACTTGGTGTATTCCATCTCATTCTCTACAATGTTTCAAATGGAATCGTTGGAATAATTTAATCAAAACAATTATTGTAGGAAAAATCTACTAAAGGTATATATTGCTCCCATATACCTTGAAAGTCATGTGAACATGATCTCAACATGTTCTCTAAGGTTTTGATCGTCCTTTCTGATTTCCCATTAGTTTATGGGTGGTATGAAGTACTCAAACGAAGCTTAGTATCCATATTTTTCAAAAGAATTTTCCATAATTTCAATGTAAATCATGGATCATGATGCAAAAAAATTGAGAGAGGTGCCATAAATTCTCATAACTTCATTGATATATATATTCATCCTAGGATCTCCAGTGATTAATCCTCCATTATATAGAGGGAATGTGAAGAATTCATATGTCGATCAACAATTACCCTTATAAAATCATTCCTCCATAGATTATTGGGTAATTTAGTGACATAATCCTTGGTGATGTCCTCCCATTTCCAGGTAATAACTGATAGAGGATGCATGGATCATCTAAGATTTTGTTGTTCGACCTTTAATTTTTGGACAAAATAAATATCTAGACATGTAATCAACAATTTATATCTTCATGTTATCCCACTATAACCGTTTATTCAAATCTATATACATTTTAGTGCTACTAGGGTGTATAGGAAAATTTTTGCTATGATAATAATCCAATAACTCTCTTTTCATCTCAGGTATTGAGGGAAAAATTATAATCTTCCCAAATTTCGTAATCCCATCCTTAAACAAGAAGTCAACCAATATCCCAAATTTCATATCATTAATTATCATTTGAAGATTCTTTTCATTTGACTATGAGGATTTAATTATTTCCACTAAATATGGTTGGGAAACCATTTGAAAAATTAGTGATGGTTAACCTTCATTGATAAATCCCATATACATCCTGACTAGTTACATATAAAAATAATCCTTATCGATCCTCATTTTGTTGATAACTCTATGATCATTCCTACTCAATGCATCAACTACCTTATTTTCTTATCCAGGATGGTAGTGTATTGAATAATCATAATTCATTAGAATATTATGTCCTCACATTTTCCTCATGTTGAGTTAATTCAATGAGAATATATATTTATATCTCTTATTCTCTTTATATATCTTGCATCGTTCACCATAGAGATAATGTCTCAATATCTTTAGTGAACAGATTATTTGTACATGAACCCAGGAGTGATTGTAAAGACCCATAAATTTCAAGGGAAATTATTATTATTTTCTTAATTTTCTTTGAAATTCTAAGAGTGCGCAGTTTCTGACGACACCTAATTCCGAGGCCTGGTGTGCCCGGAATCTTTTTCTGAAGATTAGCTTGGGTAAGTTTAGTGAACGAACGAGCGGGTTTTCCTAAATTTTGAACCTGCACTCGGAATCTAAATCCAAGGGCACCGATGGAATCAAAGCTCCGATAATTTCTTAGGAACACATTTTATGGAGTTGTGTTTGGTTGGGTGAGGTTATTAAATAAATTGGTTAATTGAAGAGTGTAATAAAAATTTGATCTACAAATTTTATTTCTATTCTATGAAGTTACAACCTATGTATGGAAGTTAATGTGGGACCCACTACATCCTAACTCCATTTGGTAGGATAATAGTGATGTGGGGACCACACGAGCCCCACCCCTTCAAATCCCTTAAAACCTCCCTCGTACATTTATTTGTGTATCACACCCGCACCCCCCTATTTTAATGGCATGTCAACTCACACAATTAATTGGAATATTAAATACTCTTAAATTAATTTAATTAATTGAATGAGATCATTGAATTTTAAATTAATTATGTCCTGTGTCTGCGTAAATGAAATAATACACCATCTTATTTTATTGTGGGTGATTTTCTGTGTGGAGGAGAGAACTCTCGAAGATTTTCTTCTTCCTTCATGAAGAACGCGGAGAACACCGAAGCATAGAAGAAGAACGTTGTCTCATCTTTGCATCTTCTTCCTATGTCAAGGGAAACGAGACAACGCAGCCTTCATCAGGAGAACACTGACAAAGCTTACGGAGCCTCGTTCCACGACGCTGTCTTCCGCGACGTCTTTTTTCCCGTGACGAACCATGTTTAATGACTTCATCTGGTATGAGGTTTTCATATAATTTGTATATGTGAATTATCCCCTCTTGCGTGTGTATTTTAAATTTCATGGTGTTTGAATAATTTACCTTGAATAACTTATACCCTCATCTGAAGCATGTATTTTTATTATTGATATTTGAAAAAAAAACCTATCATGGAGGGTGCGGGTGGAACAAACACGGCCTAACAACCCTCCACAGTTTTTTATTGGTGTACGGATCGACGGGCAATGACGAATTGGCCCGCAAAGGCATTTTGAACCCTTCGCAGGAATATACGGGTCCTGGGAGAGCCACATACGCAGACGACAAGAAAAACGGACCACCGAAGCATGTCCAGTGGTCTGCGGAAGGCGCTGCTGGCGTGCCATGCTGTCGCGGCGGCGCCGGTGGCCGGCACCAGATAGCCTCCTAGAGGCGGCGGCGCCACGGCACGCGGGATCCGGGGGAGATGCGGCACTGAGCGCTGCGTCCGCTGGAAAAGGGGGGACCACATCCTCCCCCATTGCGCCCCCCGACCGGGTCGGTCAGGTCACGCGGACCAGGCCGGGTGGCGCCCGACTGGGCCAGACCCGCCCCGGACCGGCCCCAGTGAGGGTTCGGCCGGGACAGACGGGGCCCAGACCCCCACTTCGGACCACCTTCGTTCAATTTCACATAACATGGGAAACAGATCTCTAATTGATGAAATGTTATTTTTGATGCGATTCATGGATCGAGACATTCGTTTTGGTATATTACACTCTGGGTTTCAGAGAACATTGGGTTTGGCTGGGTTGGTTCGAGCATGAAACCAACCGGGCCCTTGGAGTGGAAACTCATATGACATGAGCTCCAGACATTTGATCGACGTGTCGTGGACTATGTTGGATTCCTCTTAGTGAGACGAACCTTTTATATTACTCCGCTTGAGGTTGGGATTCAGTTTGAGTGCGGTGAGGTTGGTTTTGACTGAAAACTCAATCGGGCCCCTAGAATGAAAAAGCCAATAACTCTCAGACCGGGCGTCCGATTGACTCGTCGGCTGTCACGTTTAGTTCATATCGATGAGGTGAAACTTTGGGAATCATCATCTTTGGACTACATGTCAGTTGATGTATCAAACCCTTGGCTCGTGGAGCGGGCCCTCCCAAAAACGAGCATGTTGTTTTCAGGAACCCTAGAGCTAGTTGCGACTACGACGATGATGACGACAGCACTGAAATCCTCCAGGGGTTTGACGGTGAAGACATTAATACTGGAATCCTCCATGGGTTAGACGATGATGCCAACTGTACTAGAATCCTCTGTGGGATCGATGGTGATGTCATTCTTAATGTAATTCTCTGTGGGTTCGACGATGATGATAACCGTACTAGAATCCTCCGTGTGTTCGACGGTGAAGTCTTTGGTACTGGAATCCTTCATGGGTTCGACGAAAATGAAAACCATACTATAATACTATGTGGGTTCGATGGTGAAGACTTTCGTTCTGGAATCCTCCATGTGTTCAACGACGATGACAACCGTACTAGAATCCTCCATGGGTTAGATGGTGAAGACCTTCGTACTAGAATCCTACGTGGGTTTGACGACGACAACAACCGTAATGGAAATCCTCTGTGGGTTCGGCGGTGACGACTATTGTGCATGTATCCTACGTGGGTCAGACAGTATTGACCTCTTTTGTAGTATCCTACGTGGGTCCGACAGATTAGCTGGTCTAATATCCTATGTGGGTCCCAGCTAGATGAATCAGTAACTACATATGATCATCTCCTTTTTGATTTACAAATGATGTATACCTATTTGAGATGAGTCTTGAATTCAATCATTATATTTGATATGATTGACTTGCTTTCCTTTGTGTATTGGGTTGCATTATCCTGTGTAGATTGAGTTGCACTATCCTGTGTGGACATGATCGAACTTGGGCTCGAATGTTGGAGTTGAACTGGAATTGATAACTTATGTATATGTATGGGCATATACCTAACTAGTGTTGGATGTTACATCATGGTTGTAACTTTTCATTTTGATGTATCCTTTTGGATTCAGGGAGACCATAGAGGGTCTTGGGGTCCCTACTGAGTAACGTATGCTCACACCTTCATGGGATTCTCCCGCACTACGTTTTTTTGGATGTAGATGATGGACATCACTGATCGAGGATGAGGCTTGTAGATCTAGACGGTTCCTGGAGGTGGACGTGACAACGAGATTGTACCCGGAGGTGGACTCATGACGAGACGGTACCCGGAGGTGTACGTGACGACGAGAGTGTACCCAGAGGTGGACTCCATGATGAGATGGTACCCGGAGGTGACAGATGGACATAGAGATCTGAGGTGGCCATCTATACCGACCCTTTATGTAGGGACTCTGGAGGATGATCCAGGATCAGCTTGACACCTTCCTTTCATTTTGTCTTTTTCTTTTACTTTACTGTTGGGCATCTATTTCAGGACCCCTTTGTACTTTCAGCACACTTTTTATATTGCTTCACATAGTGTTTGGTTCCGCTTGTACTATGGTTGTATGTTTGATTACGTTTCATAAAGGAAATGCCTTCTTAGTTATAGGGATTTACACCTTTGGTGCTAGTCGCCAACCCCTGGCCTATGGGAGGTGGGCTTGGTGTAGTCACAGCACGGGTCCCTAGGATGGGTAATGACAGATTGGTTTCAGATGAGTTCGGTTCTACCATAGAACTTAGGGCTCTGATCTTTCTTCTATGTGAAGCAATAGTGTTAAGGGTATTGAGTGTGGTTATCAGTCTAGGGAGTCCAGAGTTAGTTCGGCGGCTGATGTATCCATACACCTGGACCCTGACTTCTGATTTCTTACTAAGTACACGAAAACACTGATTGCATGTGTGTTTCAAATTTTTTCTTTGTGATTAATTTGTGTTAGCTCACCAGGTTTACTGTTTTGACCGTGGTGCACCTGTTTCTTTTCAGTTTAGCCCCACGATGGCATCCAGCAAGGTTTCAGAGATTTGTACGAGACGAAAGCCCACCGAGCGATGAGGCCTCAGTGCATGGCCCTTTTTAAGTGGGGGCACTAGTGGTACCTCTACCCATGGAGCCACCGATGCCACCAGCCCTATCCGTTGAGAGTTGATGTCACCTTAGTGCACTGCACGAGTTCCAGCGTCAGTGACCGCCCAGGTTCCGCGGGGAGAAGGACCCTTAGGGAGCTGAGGATTGGCTGGAGGCTGTTTTTAGAGTTTTCAAGTTAGTTGGGAAACCATTTGACCTCATGGTGATCCTTGTAGTGATTCTCCTACATGTGGCAGTAGGTAGATGGAATAGCCTGATGCTCTAGGTGCACGACAAGGCATCACTCCTTTGGATGGATTTGAGAGCCTCTTCCACTCGGATTTCATCCCATCCACCCTTCGTGCAGTGTGCATTCAGGAGCTACTATAGTTTCGGCAGGGCAGCATGACTGTGGACCAGTACTCGGCGAGGTTTACTGATCTCTCACGCTACTCCACAGATATGGTATGAGACCCGTTCTTCTAGGCTCAAACCTTCGAGCGGGGAATGAGGCATAAGATCAGGGCTTCTATGATCTCCCTCAAAATTCTAACACAGGTAGGGGTGTTGGAGAGATCCCTTCTGGTGGAGAGTTTTCTCTCCGAGTAGCCATCAGCAGCGAGACCCACCATAGGATGGCACAGAGCATATTTTTCCACAGTAGGCAGTCGACAAATGACACATAGGTCCAAACTGGCTAGACCATCAGACGAGAAATCTATTGATGTAGATTTGGTTGTGCGGGGAACACGAAGGAGATCTAGATTCACGAGGAGAATTCTATCCTACGCATGCAGCGGGAATGGTCACATTGCTCGAGAGTACATGACTCGTCCTGCAGATGAGCAGCAGGTAGTATAAGGACCTCCTAGGAAGAGATTTGACCATGGCGGTCCGCAGGGAACAGGCGGACGAGGCAGAGGAGCAGGCCGAGCAGCGGGTGGTGGGCGACACATTGAGGCCCCACCACCACCACCACCAGGAAGACCACCCCGACCATAGGGAACGGGTGGACAGGGGAGAGCTCGACTAAAGGCAGCTGAGTCTTACGACCATGATGCTCCGGGAGCAGATGGATAGGTGCGGGACTAGCTCAAGACATGGGGACTTTTATTCATTTTTCTTCTAGCTTTGTTGATGTTATGTGTCTTTGTACCTTCGGCTACAGTAATAAAAGACACTTGTTCTTTTGACATTTTTTCCCCTGTCTTTTTTTTATGTAGTTGATACTATGAGGTTCTGGTTTTAAACTGTTGACATGACCCTCACATTTGAGATACCTACTAGAGGAGACCCAGTAACCACACACTCATTTCGATAGTGTGACTCAAACCATGGAGGCGAGAGTAACGGTTGGATCTCTTGGTAGTAGCGTCGAGTCCATACGACGTCATCCTTGGTATGGATTAGTATCATCTATGTTAGGATTGACTGTATTAGGCAAAGAACGTGATTCATCTAGGGGATGAGACCAAATTTATATTATCATCAAAGAATAAGTCTTAGCAACTCTTGTAGAACCATAGAATGTCCAACTCATCCAGGAGTGGATGAGGACAGCTTAGAGCCGATAGAAGTCTTATGCCGATAGGAGGCGGAGACCACTATAGTTCCAGGATAGTGACCATGTTTTCTTACGGGTCTCACCTAGACGTGGTTTATGGAGAGTTGTCCATGGTGGCAAGTTATCTCCTCACTTCATCAGACCCTTCTAGGTTCTCAGCAGGGTAGATGAAGGGATTTACCACTTGCACATCCACCTCAGTTGCACCAGGTGGTTGACAACTTCCACGTATATCAACTGAGGAGATACGTGCACGACCTGACGCATATCATGGACCTTGGAAAATTGAACATCGATGATAGGGAAACGTTTGCGGAGGCCCCGATGGAGATCGAGGATCGACAGGAGAGGGTCCCATGTGGATATTCTATTCCTCATGTCCGCATTCACTGGCAGCATGGGAACCTCCAGTAGAGCACATGGCAGCAGGAGGCTCAGATGCGTGCTCAGTACCCTTTTGATTCCCTAGTTTGAGATGTATCTTTACTGGGATATAAATCCCTGAGGTGTGAGTAATGTAAAGACCTGTAAATTTCAAGGGAATTTGTTTTTTAATTTTATTTGGAATTATATGAGTACTCAGTTTCTGACGGCACCTGATTCCGAGGCCCGGTGTTCCCGTAATCTTTTTCCTAAGTTTAGCTTGGGTACGTTCAGTGAAAGAACGAGCGGGTTTTCCTAAAATTTTTACCGCTTCTCGGAATTGAAATCTGAGGGAACCGATGGAATTATAATGCCGAATATTTCTTAAGAACAACTTTTCTAGAGTTGCATTTGCTCCGGTGAGGTTATGAAAAAAATGGGTTAATTGAGGAGTGAAATAAAAATTTGTGTTACAGATTTTATTTCTATTATAAGCAGTTACAACCTATGCATGGATGTTGAGGTGGGACCCACTAAAACCTAACTCCATTTGGTAGGATAATATTGAGGTGGGGACCACATAATCCCCACCCCTTCTAATCCCTTAAAACCTCCCTCATGCATTTATTTGTGTAACACACCCGCACCCCCCCCCCCCTTTTAATGGCATGTCAACTCACATAATTTATTGGAATATTAAATACTATTCAATTAATATAATTAATTTAATGAGATCTTTGAATTTAAATTAATTATGGCTTGTGTGTGAAAATAAAATAAGACAACATCTGGTTTTATCATGGGTGATTAGATTTCTGGAGGAGAGAACTTTCGAAGATTTTCTTCTTCCTCCATGAGGAACGCGGAGAACACTGAAGCATCAACGAAGAACGCCGTCTCATCTTTGCATCTTCTTCTAGTGTCTAAGTAAGTGAGATTCCTCATCCTTCATCGGGAGAACACCGACGAAGCTTACGGAGCCTCGCTCCATGACGTCGTCTTCCGCGACGTCATTTTTCCCACGACGAACCTCGATCAGTGACTTCATCAGGTAGGGGGTTTTCATATAAAGTGTATATGTTAATTATCCCCTCGTGCATGCATATTTTTAATATAAGGGTGTTTGAATAATTTACCTTGAATAAATTATTCACTCGTCTGAAGCATGTCTTTTAATGATTGACATTTTAAAAACACCTAACGCGGAGGGTGTAGGCCGAAAAAAGACGGCACGACAAGCCTCCGCAGTTTGGTTATTGGTGTGCGAATCGATGGGCGATGACGAAGAGGGCCGTAAAGGTGTTTTAAACACTTCACAGTAATCTATGGATCTCGGGAGAGCTGCAGGCCCAGATAGTGGAAAAAACAGACCACTAGAGCGTGTCTGGTGGTCGGCAGAAGGCGCCGCCGGTAGGGGCAACTGTGGCTGAAGCCGTGGCGGCGGAGGAGTGGTTAGATCCGGCCGCAGCGTGGGATCTGAGGGAGACGCGGCGCCCAGCGCCGTGTCCGCTGGCAAAGGGGGGGACCGCATCCTACCACCCCGCTCGGCCCGCTGGCTAAGCCAGCGTGCCACCTCGGCCGGCTGGGGGCGGGACGCGCGGACCAGGACGGGTAGCGCCCGGCCGGGCTGCGCCGCCCCCCACCGAGCCAGGCTATGCCGCACCAGACCAGGCCAGACCAGGACTTGGGTTGGGTCGACCCGGTCCGGACCGGCCTAGGTGGTGGTTGGGCTTGGACGGACCGGGCCCAGACCCCCACATCGGACCACCTTTGGTCAATTTCCCATATCATGGGCTACAGACCTCTGATCGATGCGATGTCAGTTGCAATGCAATCCTTGGATTGATACGTCTGTTTCGGTATATTAAGCATAGGGTTTCAGAGAACATTGAGTATGGCCGGGTTGGTTCGAGAACGAAACCAACCAGGCCCTCAGAGCCGAAACGCATATGACCTGAGCTTCGGACGTCTGATCGATGTGTCATTGACTATGTTGGATTCCTCTTAGTGATACAGACCATTTGGATTACTCCACTCGTGGTTTGGACACAATTGGACTGAGGTCAGGTTGGTTTTAACTTAAAAACCATCTGGGAATCTGGAACGAAAAAACCAATAACTCTGAGACCGGGCGTCCGATTGACGCGCCATCTGTCACGTTAAGTTCCTAACAATGAGGTGGAACATTGGGATACATAAACTCATGACTACGTGTTAGTTGATGTATCGACCATTGGCTTGTGGAGCGGACCATCCTGCAAATGAGCATGATGTGTGCGGAAACCCAAGAGTTGGCTTCTACTGTGACGACGATGACGACTGCACTGAAGTCCATTGTGGGTTCGATGGTGAAGACTTTCATACTGGAATCCTCCGTGGGTTCAACGATGATATAAACCGTACTAGAATCCTCTACGGGTTCGATGGTGAATAATTTCGTACTGGAATCCTCCGTGGGTTCGACGACGATGACAACCTTACTAGAATCTTCCATGGGATTGATGATGAAGTCTTTCGTACTGGAATCCTATCTAGGTTCGATGACGATGACAACCGTACAAGAATCCCCCATGTGTTCGATGGTGAAGACCTTTGTAATGAAATCCTATGTGGGTTCAACGATGACGACAACCATACTGGAAATCCTCGGTGGGTTAGGCGTTGATGACTATTGTACTTGTATCCAACATGGGTCCAATAGTGTTGACCACTATTGTAGTATCCTACGTGTGTCCGACAACTTAGCTGGTCTAGTATCCTACATGGGTCCCATGTAGATGAATTAGTAACTACATATGATCATCCCCATTTTTCTTTACAAATGATGTATACCTATGTGAGCTGAGTCTTGAATTCAATCATTATCTTCGATATGATTGAATTTCTTTCCTTTGTGGATTGGGTTGAGTTATCCTGTGTGGATTGAGTTTTACTAGCCTGTGTGGATGTGATCGAACTTGGGCTCGGATGTTGGATCCGAACTGGAATCGATGACTTAGGTATATGTATCGGCATATACCTACGAAGTGTTGGATGTTACATTGTGGTTGTATCTTTTCGTTGTGGTGTATCCTTTATGGATTCAGGGAGACCTTCAATAGTCTCAGGGTCCCTACTGAGAATCGTATACTCACCCATGCACGGGATTCACCCGCACTACATTGTGTTGGATGCAGAAGATGGACATCACTGATTAAGGTTGAGGTTTGTACAGCTTGATGGTTCCTGGAGGTGGATGTGATGACGAGACGATACCAGAAGGAGGACTGCACAACCAGACAATACCCGTAGGTGGACGTGACAACGAGAGGGTACCCAGATGTGGACTCCATGATGATATGCTACCCAAAGGTGATAGACGGACGTAGATATCTGAGGTGTCCATCTGTACCTACCGTTCAGGTAGGGACTCTGAAGGACAATCCAGGAGCATCTTGAAACCTTCCTGTCATTTTGTCTTTTCCTTATACTTTACTGTTGGTCTTGTATTTCCGGCCCCCTTTGTACATTTAGCACACATGTTATATTGCTTTACTTAGTGTTTGCTTCTGCATGAACTCTAGTTGTGTTTGTGTTTACGTTTCATAAAGGAAATACCTTCCCAGTTATAGGGATTTACACCTTTGGTACTAGTCTCCAGCCCCTGGCCTATGGGAGGCAGGATTGGGGTAGTCACGGCACGGGTCCCAAGGACGGGTCGTGATAGTGATTCACTATTTGTAGTGGATAGGATCAGACATAGTATATGAATGATTAAATTTAATACCTTATGACGTGATATCAATTTGAAAGAACATTCTTGGATTTTTCCTATACTTTTATTGCTTATATTGTCTTTATAGACATCAATTTTGAGTGACTTATATGGGGGACGTCGGGCATAGGATGAATCCCGAGACTATAATAATTTAATGAGTATTGAATAATTGATAAATAGAAATGATTTTGTAATGATTATTGAGTACACATGATAAATGTATAATGCAGGTTCAGACACAGGCTGAGGGATAAAGAGGGTATTGGGGTATATAGTTACATTGTACATCATACTTTATTTACGAATACTTTCAAACGGTTTAAATTATTTATTAAATGTCTAGATTTGGGGTTGACACTAGTGGTCTCAGCCAATTGTGATTTATATATCACAAACTACTCAGGTTGCCATTGCACTGGGGTACCCAAGTAAATTCTGTTTGGTAGTAGGTTGTATTGTTTTCATTTACTTGGGACTTAGGAGCAGAGAACCGAGCGGAAGCTCATGATGCTCAGGGAGACAACCATCAGGTCATTGAGTCAATTTTTACTTATATCTATATTGGAATGTAAAGAATGCTATTTTGTTCACTATTTTCCATTTTTAATCACTATCATGCCATGCATGCATTTAATGTATAATTGGCATTGCCCATTTGTTTTGTACAGGATTTATAAAATTTTCCTTAAGTTTATTTATCAATTATTAGTCATCTTCGTCTATTTATTTTCATTGTCTATTATTAATATCTGATATGATGGTATAATATTCCCAATGACTATCTATATACCCTCACTACTATTTGGTATCCTTTGACATACAGGGAGATGTGTTTGAGGTCATGTGTGACTTGTCCTCCCACCAGTTTAGTGGTGAACTGGGATAGGGTGTTATAATGTGGTATTAAAGTATTATTTTCCTTTTATCATTCTATTTTGGGTTGGAAGATTGAAGACTAGGAAGGTGTCTTTACTTGGGTTAATAGTCATGCATGGGACTGATCAACACATGTATAGTAAATGACCATGTTTCTATGGATGGGAATTAATGTTTGTAGTATTTGAAGTTACAGTTGATATGATTTCACCTTGAGTGACTTGTATATTTTCCACTTCTTAAGGATTTTGAGAGTTTTGAAAAAAAAGTATTGGCTTGATAGGGCAAGGAAATTTCATACATGCCTTATCTTAAGAATGTAAATATTCACATGACATTCATCTAACATTCCATGTAGTTGAATTAGTAGGATGCATGAAAATTTGGATTGTGTGCCATGGGTGCAATGCCATGTTTGGATCTTCTTAAGCATGCCTATGTAGATAGCATGTTTCAGTGATATATTTAACATGATTGGGTGACTATATGATGTACTACCTCCGTTATTATCATGTTTTGTTGTTGTTTCATGATTTTATGTAATATCATGATGTTGTGTTACTTCTTGTGATAAAATTTTACAGATGACTTGATATGTGAAAGGGATTCTAAAGTTAAAATTTTAAATGAATGTTGATTTTTATAAATGGGAGCCAAATTATATTGATATTATTTATGGGATCCTTATCGATTTATATATGGAAACCCATGTGTTTGGACCTCAAATAACCATAGTATGTTTCAAAAAGGTAATAAATGTCAAACTACTGAGTTTTGTATGCAATGAATTGTTTTTGGGTTTCTTTTTGATGAATCCAGGTTGTATAAATGGGATCCTTGGAGGTTTCCTTTTTGTTAAAAGGAATTTATATGATAATATTCTTATTTATATTTGAATAGTAATGAATATTAATTGTTTAAAGAGGATATTTGTGATATCATGCCTATTTTTTCCATAGGTTGTTGTATTGGAAACCGAGTGGCTTGTTGTGAGAAACGTCTTGCATGTTAAAAGGTGGATATGAATTAATTAAAATGCCTAATAAAGGGTATTTTTAACTTCATGAATTCGGTTTTGTGTGGAAAATAGTGAGGGAAATTTTCATGTTTCGTAATGGATTAACCACTGGTTTGAAATACCCTTAGAATTTTCTAGGTCGTAAATGTACGTTTTTCCCACTTCTATGGAGGACTACTTGGTACTTGGGTGTTAAGAAACACTGATAGGTCAATGATAAAACTTTTATAATTTGTGTTTGACATGGTTATTTTTGGTTTAACGAACTTCACACGCATGTGTTAAGGGTTCTAAAATAGAGCGCCTGTGAGAGGATGATCTTTTATTTCAACGTCATGGACAATAATAAGTTGGGTAGTGTCATATTTTTTCAATAAACGTATTGCTAGGAGATTATTATCTTTTAGAACAGAGTTGTCCAGTAGTAGTTCGACTGATCTTCTTAATGACCGTTGTTTTCTTTTTGTGCAATCTTCTGAATATAAAGACCATGTCCCTTATCTTAACCTAGTCATGGAGAAAATAAGATAGCGTTGGTCTTACGTTTAACTATAGTTTAAATATTGTTGGTCTTGGTTAGTGGTTGTTATTTGGGTAGTATGTGAGATGCATGGTTGTTTAGGTTACTCCATTATTCATGTTAGGGAGCGGTTTTTTTTTAAAATAGCCCTATGATGGCTTGACATGGAAATTTTACCAGAGGTAGGGTAAGGACATAATTATACATATGGATGGTTTTGTAATATTTTAAAGGCACAAAATTAGTTAAAGAGAGAATGTGGGTTTCAGGTCCATGATGTATTTTGAGGGAAGCATGTGAAACCTGTTCTATTGGATGATCAAGATTCAACCATTTTCATTGACAAGGTCCCTGTAATGGCCTATGATATAAGATATATTTAGATGTTTAATCTATAAAATGAGCTTCGGCACTAGTTTTAAAGTCTTATCCCTTAGGCTTGGGAAGGATTAAAGGTTTGTTTGGAATTTGGAATAAAACACGTCGGTTATAACAAGATTAAATGACCATGGTAGGTAGGGGTTTTTAGTAGTGGTTCCCGATGGCTTCATGGGGATGAGATGTTTTTAAGCTGGGTAGATTGTAAAGTCCCGTGTTTTTGAACCAGGTAAAAATACAATGGTTTTAAAAATATATGGTTTATTGACGGGTTAGTTATTAAACCATGCTATGGAATTTTATTCTGATTGTTGGAACACCAAAATGTGTCTTTTTCTGGGCTTGTGTAATTACATGATAATTTTAAAAGGTTTCCCAATGAGTCTCAGGAGCACTGGATCTGAAAAAGTCCAATTTAATGGATATGCACGGGCATCACATGGTTCATATCCAACCCGTTTTGTTTACCCTGTTTAATATATTATTTAATTTAATTAAAAAAGATTATATGATATGTTCTGTTTAATTAAAATAAATTTGTCATAATAATAATAATTATGTTATTGTTATTATTACTAAATTATTTTAATTAAATGAATGATAATGAATTTATTATATGATGGTTGAAAAAATATTGTGTCTTTTGGGTCTATCAATGAATCGTTATAATTAAATATATAGTTTAAGAAATAATAAAAAACCATTCATTATTAAATGGAAGTTATGGGGTTGGATTTGTTTTCATTAATATCATGTTAATGATATTGTAAAAAATGGGAGGGGTTTTAATTAAATGAATGTTGGAATAATAATAATAATGATCTTATTATTATTCTAAATATTATTGTGTTTATTTAATTAAATAAATGTCAAACGATTAAAATGTGGATTTTGAGATTTTCAAAAAAACAATTTCCTTTAAAAAGGATTTATTTGGAGTTAATGTCTTAATAAATGAAGGTTGATGGAAATAAAATAATGATTTATGATTATTTTTTTTATTATGCATATTATTATGGTTATATTTATAATCATTAATAACTTATTATGGATGTTTTATAAATAATAATAATAATAATATAATTTAGGGGCTATAGTTTAAAATAAATGAATGTTCAGGACAAAATAAATATTTAATGTGGTTTTAAACAAAGATGTTGGACTTAATTAAAAGGATTATTTTATAGAACAATTTAATTATAGAGTTTATCAAAGTACATTTTTTCTTAAATGGGGTGTTTTGGTTTTAATGATATAAATGGAAACGAAAAATAATAATATTATGACTATTTTCATTAAAATTATTATGATGTGGATTGTTATTTTTTAATTAGTGTAGATAATTTTTTAATGAGGTATGTGTTGTATTGGGGAAGAGTGACCCCCCTATTTGTTTCTTCTTCCCATGCATGATGCACCAACAGGTATCCCCCATTTCCCACCAAGACAACTCCTCCACGTGAACTCTCTTCTGTTATCGTTCATGTCTTGGATCCCTCTTTCAGACAAACGACATGCATCGCGTGAGACTTCCCTTAGACTGATCTCCTTTTTGCATCGTGACACACCAACTGGCGCACCGAAACCCTAGTCGTGTGGATATTCTCCATGGTTAGAGATCTTCCCATGGTGCATCCTCCTCACAGCCACGGTTCATAGCAGCATGCGAGCCTCCAAAGGACCCCCTACAATAGCACACATTTACACTGGGTAGAACCATTGTAGCTCATAATGTCCCCCTTATTCAGTGTCCTTCGTCTATGGTCGATTCCATATTCCTCTTCTTGTTTATTCTAGTTTTTCAAGGTAAGATATTCCCACATGGCCTCCTTCATCTCTTTGGTGATTCACAAATATTTCGATGTCGATTTTGTTTTGACTAAACCCTATGGTTCAGTTTTATTCAGTTGTTTTGTTTTTCTTTTATTACTTTATGAAATTGACATTTAGGGATCATTTGTCCTTGTTTCGGAATCTGCCGCTAAAGGCGAGGTAGATGAGCTTGATTCCATTTGAATATGTTTGTTTTGGTAAGCTTATAAAACCCAATGTTTTTTTACACTAGTTAAATTAAGATATGTTAATTTTTTTGAGTCACTGGTATCAAGTTAGAGGTGTATTGTTCTATACTACTTGATTTGGGGTACCAGTGTAATATTATTGAATTTTGTTGATCAATGTACACAATGTGATAATATCTATATGAAGGAATGTTCACGTG
The DNA here is from genome assembly GCA_963277665.1 of Viscum album. Lineage (NCBI taxonomy): Eukaryota > Viridiplantae > Streptophyta > Magnoliopsida > Santalales > Viscaceae > Viscum > Viscum album. Next base: position 2,026,349,686 of record OY728151.1, on the reverse strand, counting down.
CATATGTGGACCATTTTTGGATTGGTTGCCGCCATGTACATTAAATCGTTGTACAATTAAAATGGTGCCACCCCCACATTGGGTTCCAAATATTTATCTCTTTATTTAAGAATGCCTTTTTTCTTGTTTAAATATATTGAAAATGTGTCTTTTCCTTATTATGGAACCGCTATGTTTTCATGAAAAGATAATAAAATAAAAATTGCTAGTTACAGGTAATGTTATATCATTCTTTCTGTGGTTTGGCTTTTCATATGACTTCTTACTAGTGCTGATATATGATATGTGGATGCACGACACATTTGATGTTATTTAATGATGTCTCCCATGTGATATAAATGAGGGCATGATCAGGTGTTGTTTTTAAACAAGTATTGATAATTTTGATAAAGTTATATGATTAAATAGTTAAATGATTTGAATGGGGAAGGATGGGTAATAGGGTAATTTATTGAATAATTAATTATCAAGTCATGTGTTGGAAAAAAATTGTCGCATTTTTAAAATAATGAAAATATTGAATATTTTGAAATGTCCAGAATATAAATTGGAAACTATTAATAGTTAGTGGATAAATTTATCGTTACATAATAAGTGGTATTTTGTAAATTAATTGATGAACTGACTAATGATAAATTATTTAATTAATTAATTATTGAATTAAATAATTTACATGCATTAATTTAAAACTGTGAATTGATTGACTGTTATGACTTTTGGCCAATAATACCTTTATATGCATTTTTATTTTACATTCCTCAAGTTTCTTAGGATGGAGTTTTTTTAAAATATGGTATTCTATGTGATATGGATGCTAATATGTGGCCATTATTCATCAATTTTTACTTGATATTTTTACGACATGCATGTTAACTTTTGAAGTCCTGTACGAAACATTGTTTCAGTGGATGGGTTCAGAATTGTAAAATATTTTTTTTAATTAATTTATTAAAATTATTTTATAAATAATTATTAACTATTTATATGTTGAATGGATAATTGATTCTAGAATTCTTGGATGGGAGAATTATGTTGATAATTAGTTGTTGAATTAATTAACGGGTTGGATTAATTAATTTATGAATTAAATAATTGATGGTTTTGGTGTAACGCCCCGACCCCAGTTACCCAGAGTTTGTGCATTATTACATAACATTGGAATGATCACTAAAGATAAAATCTCGAAAGACCTATTAGTTTAGTATCCTTGGAAACACTAGATATATTCATAAGTATTACATTACATCATAAAGTGAAAAACTACAATAACATAGTCTCCATAGTCCACACTCATATCCCCATCAGACTATCCCTGTAGGTAAGTCCTAAAATATTTCTTCACATCCTGGGAAAAATAAAACTTACAGAGGGGTGAACTCAATGGTCAGTAAGGATAAGAATATAGCAGAAACATTCATAAATAAGCATTAACATTTAAGTCAATGTATAAATAAAACAAAATCCTTTTAGACATGAACATAAGCATAATATGGAAAAAATAAAATGAAATAATTCCATTTACTTATTCACATGGTTATTCTACTAGTCGAATAATCACATGCAATATCAATATCTATATTCATAATGATGGAATGCACAATGCCAGACTATCATAACCACATAGTCAAGGACTTTTGCCAAGACTATAAATAATATCTTTTCAAGGCCTTGTACCAAGACACTAGTTTTCTCATGAGACCTACCAATGCATCAAGGAGCTATAGCGGGCTCCACCTGTCACTTATTAAGTCCAATACATTCCTCATATGAATAGGTTTAAACATAACATAAACATTTATATTAAAACTAGCATACGAAATGTCAATACTTTCTCCATAAAACCTTAATGGTATAAAAATAAAACATCCACAGTCAAACATATCACAAAACCTCCCATAAAATATGGATGTTTTGTATCATAAAAAATCAACTCCAAATAAAATTAAAATCCATCAAAGTATGTTGACATATATGAAATCAAAGCTATTTGAGAGAAATATCTCATTTTTTTGAAATCATTGAAATGTCACACATTTATTTAGAAAGTAATTTAAAAGATATTGTTGAATAAAACTATCACATAACACTTTGAAACTTTTGAAAATAATTATCATTTGAAAATATTCATGTCCATATAAATACATCTATATATTCATTTTGAAAACATGGATATAAATTAAAAAAATTTAGAAAGATAAATCTTTAAAACATTTAAAATTATGATCTTGATAAAGAGTACCTTTCAAAAATCCTTGAAATATTCATTTTTAAATCATTTTTATGAAAAATGGTCATGGATGATAAATAAGACCCAGTAGATAATTACGTAAAAATATCCTCAGATAATAATGAGATTGTGAAAATAACCCTTACCAATTTGGTAACTTACGAAACAAATTCCCCATGAATGAAGTATCATACAATTAATATGTACATACACATAAATTAAAGTGTATTACACAAAGAATAAAAATATAGGCAGTAAATACACCACACAAAATGTAATAGTGGCAATATGGAATAAATCTCATGGGAATAACGAGTGAGATGAAAACCCCTTACCTTGCACATTCCTTTAGTCGAGGGTACGTCTGACCTATTGTATGAAGAATATATTATGTTATTAAATTATACCAAAACCATAATAATATTTATTATATCATAAATTCTTCATTTATGACATTATACTACCCATTTAAAAATAATTTCCATGTTATATTAATATTTTGGGTAATAATCTCTTTCTTTATCGTAAGTGTTTTAACTTGTTACTCTTGATTGTATCACATAGATCATGATTTAAATAATTCCAGAATATAAAACATAATTTATATATCATATATATTTAGAATGTAAATATGTATTATATACATATATATGAAATGGAAATCACTGTTTATGGGGATGGTAGTCCGTACGTACGCATAAACACTGTTTTTGTTTTCTTATAGTATTGAAGTGAAGTAAGTGAATAAGATATATGTAAGTACATAAATTCTTATATATATAAATATTTATATCTCAAGTATCATTATTATGTCATATATTACACACGTATTAGTATTATATATATATATATATAATCGTCGATGAATGGAGAACTTGGAAATGAATATCTTCGTGTCGTGGAGACGGTAATCCGTACGTACGCATGAGCAAAAATATCATTCTTTTGATATTAAAATAATATATAATTGGATGTTATATAATATATAATGAATAATTATAATGTTATATTTATTATTTATTTCAATTACACATCATTATCATTCCCATCCAAATAATAATGCTTTTAATAATAGTTACACCACGACGTGGAGACAGTAAGCCGTAAGTACGCACGTATGGTGACATGTCATTCAAAGGGTGGACGGAAAAATGAATTTAGTTGAACCATGATTATAATAACATCACTTTATATATAATATACTATATTTATTATTTTAAGATGGAAAAAACAATGAAAAAGTAATTTGAAGAAGAAAGGAACTTGAAAGAGGGTGGTGAAAACATTACCTCTTCTTCGGGGTCTTCTTTTTGATTTGATAAAAAGGGAACAATAGGATGTCTTTCTGATCACTCTAAAGCCTCTAGTTTTAATTTAGGGAAGTTGAGAGCAAAATTGGACAGTGTTTGGATGGACCAATATTTTTTGAGGGTATGAAGAATTGGTTAAAAGTGGTGTCCTTTTATAAGGAGGAGGAGGGGCTCTTTAGGAAAAACATAATGTATTATTTTATTATAAAAACATATCAGATTTATAATGGCTCAAAAGTGGATTATTGAAAGTATAAGGTGGTTATGTGTCGAAATCCTCTTATCCAATAGATTTTATAGAGGTTTGGGTAACTATATTAACCATATAATATATATTCAACTCTTAGTTAAATAGTTTTACATTTACCATGTCACTTTGCATTTTAATATTATATAGTTAATAAACATACTATTTACATACAAGAGACCCCCAAGTGGTCCATTAATGATACACCTATCCCTATATAAGTCCTTTTTCATAACATTAGTTATTTAAGAATATAATATGACATAATAATTAAATATTTTTTTTAAAAACTATTTTATGTCAATTTTGACACTATTTAATAATTGATTTCCGTTAAAGTCTTAAAAACTTAATTAATTAAAAAAATATTCATTTAAGAATTCCTATAATGTCATAATATTAAATAAAATTCGTGAGAGGCATCAAAACCACAAATTATATTTATTTTAAAATTTATAATACCAATTATTTGATTCTTTCATTAACAAGGAAAAGACTACATCATTATTGTGTCATAAATAAATTTAACTATTCAATGTCTAAAAATTATAAATAAAATACCATTATGTAGGAAATATTTTTTTTATTTCTAATGAATATTTATAGTCTAAAATATTTGATATATAACCCTATGTAAAAATTTCTCTGCTAAAAGATATAAGCTTACGTCATTTCGTTATTTACATTAACTTAATTAATATAAAGTTTCATTATCACTTAAAAGTGGATCCACATGGTCCCAAAATTGACCCAAAGATTCTCATGATCAGAAATGTTTCAAAAAATAGGGTCAGGACACGTTTTATGGTAATTTATAATTACTGTAATATTATTTTTTACCCTTATTTACTGGATTTACCCTTTAACCACAGTAAATAAAATATTTACCAAATCATTATTCAAAATTTCTAAAAATAAAATTTACCTATTTAAACAATGTATATCTCATAAATATAAATATGGAATCCATTTTTCGAAATTTAAGACACATAAGTGGCAGAAATTAATTTAAAATCAATTGTCGTTGTCAAAACAAAAAGCGTGTTTTTAAGAAATAATAACTATCAAAAGATTGGCACTTGCTTATATCCAGTATAAATGTGAAATTATGTCCAATGAAAAACATTGGATTAAATGGTAAAAATATAATCCAATTATACTCTAAAATCAATCAAATTCATAATTTATCAACATTAATTATTTCAATTAAAACAATTGTTTTAATTAAAATTTAGTAATTTTCACTATTTATCAAAATATTAAAGTTATCCGAAAAGTACCAAAAATTCACCCTAAGATAATTTTGATATTCTGAATCCAAAAATGAAGTCCATTTTGAATGATAAAATTTATAAAATTTCAAAGTGTGGATATTACTATTTATAATAGCTAGTTTGATTGGTTGTGGTGTGTGTTAGAACTCGAAGTTGCGTACAACACACGCTACTGTATTATTCAAAGAGAAGCATACCGTGGAAGCATGGGGTGTTACATTCTCCCCTCATTCAAATAATTTCGTCATCAAACTTTCTAAAATACTAATGCATGAAACGACATGGGTGGTTCTTTATCATAAGTTCCTCAGGTTCCCACTTTGCCTTTTCCATCTCATGGTTTCTCCATAGAACATTTACCAGACGAGTCGTCCGTTTTCTCAGCACTTGTTCTCTCATATCATGAATCTGGACAAGATCATCACAATAAAACATATTGGGTTCCAGTTTTAATTCCTCATAGGTGAGTATATGTGTTGGGTCAGGCATGTATTATCTCCACAAGGATATGTGGAACACATCGTGAACTTTGGAAAAAGATGGCTGCATTTCCAAATGGTAAGCTACAACCACAATTTGTTGTAGAATTTCAAATTGTATGATGTGCCTAGGACTCAATTTTCCCTTCTTACTGAAACTTATAACACCCTAACATGAAGATACCTTCAATAAAACATGACCCCCTTCCTGAAATTCCAAATCCTTACTTCGGTTGACAACAAATATCTTCTGCCTACTTTGAGCTGCTTTGATGTGTTTTTGGATTACCCTCACTTTTTCCATCATTTCCTCCACCAGTTCTGGGCCTATGAGTTTTCATTCACCAACATCATCCCAAGAGGTTGGTGTGAGATACTTTTTTCCATATAACACTTCCTATGGTGCCATCCGAATACATGAATGGAAGTTATTGTTATAAATAAATTCTACCAGAGGTAAATATTGATCCCATATACCTTGAAAGTCAAGTTAGCATGATCTCAACATGTCCTATAAGGTTTTAATAGTCCATTCTGATTGTCCATTAGTTTGGGGTGGAAAGTAGTGCTGAAATGACATTCAAAATCTAGGGATTTCTGAAGACTTTTCTAGAATCTTGAAGTAAAACAGGGATCACGATCAGAAAAAATCGATAGGGGTACTCCATGAGGTCTCACAACTTCATTAATATATAGTATTTCTAGACGTTCAAGTGGAAGATCTTCTATTATAGCAAGAAAATGTGCTTACTTTGTAAGAAGATCAATAATAGCTCATATTTCATTGTTCCTTGTAGGATTATTTTTACGCCCCATGAAAAATTACTTTATAATATTATCCCAATTCCACTTTGGTATGGGAAGAGGTTGCATTACTCCTCTAGGCTGTTTCCTTCCAGTTTTCACTTTTTGAAAAACCATACATCTTGACACATAATCAGCAATCTCCCTCTTAATGTTTATTCCACAAAAAATGTTCCTTCAATTCTCTATACATTTTGTTTCTCCAAGGGTTTATAGAGGAATTGGAGTTATGAGCATCTTCTAACAATTCCATTTTCAGATCAGGTTTATCGGGAACACAATGTCTCTTACCAAATTTATATATTCCTTCATCATACACAAATTCTCTCAATCTACCATCATTCATAGTTTTTTGTCTTCTTTTGAAATTATTTATCCTTTCTAGTAAAGATGGTTTGGAAACCATTTGAAAAAGTATCGATGTTTCACCTTCAATGGTAATTCCCATATCCATCTTCACTAGATCCATTAAAATAGGTTCCCTTTCAATTATCATCAATTTCAAAACTCCATGATCTTTTCTTCTCAAAGCATATGCCACCATATGTGTCATCCCCAGGTTGTAGTGTATGATGCAATCATAATCCTTGAGTATTTCAAGCCATCACCATTGCCTCATGTTGAGTTCTTTCTGGTAGAAAATTTACTTCAAACTCTTATGATCAATATAAATCCCACATTTTTCACCATAGAGATAATGTCTCCATATCTTCAAAGAAAACATTACAGTAGATATCTCAAGATCATTAGTAGGATAGTTTTTCTCATGGATTTTCGGTTGTCATGATGCATAGGCAATAACCCAATCATTCTATATAAGGACACAACCAAGTCCTTTCTTGGAAGCATCACTATAAATAACAAACCCATCATTCCCCAATGGTAGTGTCAATGTAGAATCATTGACTAATCTTCTCTTAATATCATCAAAACATTATTCACACTCTTTTTTTTCAATCAAATTTAACCCCTTTACGTGTGACCTTTGTTAATGGGAAATCCAATTGGGAGAATTTATGGAAGAAACACTGAAAATAACCTACTATGCAAATAAAATTGCATACCTCGGTTATACTCATTGGTGCTGGTCATTCTTGGATTGCTCATGTCTTAGAAGGATTAATAGAGATTCCATATTTCGAGACAATATGGCCAAGAAAATAGATCTCCTAAAGCCAGAATTCACACTTGCTAAACTTCCCATATAATTCATGTCTTCTAAGAGTCTTTAGGATAATTCACAAGTGATTTTCATGATCTTAGTAGCTTTTGGAGTATTCCAAGATATCATCAATAAATATCACCACAAAATCATCGAGATATTCCTTTCAAAGTCTATTAATTAGATCCATGAATACAGAGGGTGTATTAGTCAATCCAAAAGGCATTACTGTAAACATGTAATGCTCGTAGCAGGTTCGAAATGTTGTCTTCAGAATGTCTTCCTTATTCACACACAACTGATGGTATCCAGATTGACGGTCGATCTTTGAAAATTATTGAGCTCCATGAAGATGGTCGAATAAATCATCAATGAGAGGTAGGGGATACTTGTTCTTTACTGTAAAACCATTGATATCCATGTAGTCGATACATAACCTCATTGATCCATCATTTTTTATCAAAAAGGGCAGGGTCTCCCTATGTAGAAACACTAAGGAGAATAAATCCCTTGTTACTAAATTCCTATAGTTGTTTCTTTAGTTCAACTAATTCCACAATGGCCATTCTATAAGGGGTCTTCGATATAGGCCTTGAACCAGGAATTAAATTAATAGAAAACACAATTTCTTGTTCTGGAGGATGTCTAGGTAAATTTTATAGAAACACATCATCATATTCTCTCACAATAGGTACATCCTCTATCTGACCATTCCTTTCCTCACCCACAGTCATTTCATTCTCTTCCTCCCCAATAATTGAATTTAGTTGAGCTATTAGAGGAGGATATAGGTAGGAATTAGGTGGTGAAAATTCCTCTCTAAAGATAAAGTGTTCCTTATCATCATCATTAAAAATCGTAACCTACTTCTTCTTATATTAAATCTTCGCATCATGGTCCGAAAGAAAATCCATACTGAGGATTATATCAAATTCAATCATGGGTATGGAGATGAGATCAGAAGATAAAGAATATTTATTTTCTCTAATGGGGACCGATTTACAAAACATTATTTCAATGATACTTCCCATAAGAATTTTGACTAACAAATCCCTTGTTAAATAAAATTTGAAATATGTAATTCTCATAGAAAACAGGGATGACATAAAACAATTTGATGATCCAGAATCAAATAAAGCATTGGATAACCTTGAGGAAACTATTAAATTACCTACCACCACGTCATTCGGAGCTTCAACCTCAGCAGTAGTGATAGCATATGCCTGGCCTTGATCCCTTGTCTTTTTCTGAGGTAGGTTCCCCTGACGCTTAGAAAATTCATTTTCATAATTCCCCATTTATCTACAATTATAGAATTCAACATTGACAGCCTCTTTCTTTCCCTTGAAATCATGAGACTAGTGACCTTTTTCTCAACATTTGTAACAAACCCCTATTCCTTTTAGGCAAGTACCAGGGTGTTTCTTCCCACAATTATCACGTAATGGAAAATCATTATTTCCCTTTTCCCCTTTATCTGTCTCTTGCTCCATCGTTCTCTTATTCTCTTGCATTGACAAAAAGTCATAAGACTTGAAAAATTCTTTTTCTGTCTTGATAGAACATGAGACAATATCTTCATATGATGAGAAGGATTGTGAGACTAATACTCTGTTAAGAAACTGTTTTAACCCATAAAAAAATGATCAATCGTACTTCTTGAGTTATGTATCTAATATAAAGCATGCCTTAATAACATTGTAAATTTATCCTCATACTTTGTGACATTATCATCCTCCTTTTGTCTCAGACTCAGAAACTACCTTTCCATATCAGCTCGATGGTCATGAAGAATGTATTTTTCTAAAAACAACTCTTTGAACACCCTCTATTCCATATTTGATACTTCACCATCTTCCTTATTTTTTTTAATCAATGACCACCCACTACACAAAAAGTGACCTTCACCAATAGAAAATTACTGACAGATAATATATCTGAAGGTAAAAATGATTAATTCCAATAGATATTAAATTCGGTTGATATTAACTATAGGTAACAACAATTATTTTTACTGAAAGATATATCTGTTTATATTAGTAGTTCAATACCAACAAATATTTTACTGACATTTAAATCTGTTGTCTTACAAGAATATATTTTTTATAATAAAAACATAAAATTATTTAAAATATCCATAGTTTCATAATATTAATTGGTAATAAATATATATTGATACATACAAACATAATCCTTATACAATATAATTTTTTATATAAATTCATAACATTATTAATTATATATATTAATAAATAAATATAAAAACATTCCAAAAACCCTAATAGGACCAGGATCACCCCCCACGCCACTGTTGTTCCCCTCGAGCTCCCTCCCCCAACCCTACATCCATGTTCCCCACCAGTGTTCCCTTCAACCAGTGTTCCTCATGGCTAGAATTCCTCACAGATCTCCATTCAAGAACCCCTCCCCCTACCCCTGTCATTTCACATGACCTCCCTCCCCCAACCCAACCTCTTTATTCCCTGTGGTCGGCGTTACCCATGGACGGTGTCCCTCACGGATCTCCTCGAAGGAACCCCTTCACTGTTCCCATCCAGCATTCAAAGGATACCCAATGTCCCCATGGAGACATCAGTTTTTCATTGGTTCTCTCTTGCATCTCACTTCTCTACATAGGTTCCCCAATCACCCTAAAATAGAATTTGCAGTATATGATTTAATTTTGGTTGTTTAAAAATCACGTTCTTGTTAGGAATACATTCTATATTGATCTTGTATTTTTCTTCCTTCCTTGTTAATTTTCTCATTTTGGTACTCTGTGCTGAGAATGGTTGATTAGGTTTATGAATTTTGAGGCATCGATTTTGCATAGAAGCATTTTAGGTGTTCACTGTATTTCCTCAGGCCGAGTAACCATTGTTTTTTTTCATTTCCCTGTCCTTGTCATGGATTCATTTTACTTACAGACATAGGTTTCTAGATGTTCAGTTATGTGCTACCCATCAGTTCAACCTCTTTTTTTGGACAACGTATTTCAACAGAGATCGAGATTTTAAGCATTTGACAGGGAGGATTCACATACCGGGTTTGGCACAGCCGTATTAGAATCTATATATCCTCAAAGATGGGGGAGTCTTTTAGTGTATTATTTAATAGAAGATGGTCGGTTTCTGTTCATTTTTTTGTCTCCATGGGCAATGGACCTCCAACTGCGAGCATTACTGGAGGCCTGGACAGGTTGACACAGGGGTTCCTCCATATCCCATCCCTTATCCCCCTTGAAGAGATTTTTCTTCTACTGATCACTCTCCTAGTGGTTTCCTTGTAGATTTTGATCACCTTCTGGAGATCTATCTACATTTCCTCACATGGTCTCACTAGATATGTTCCCACTTGAGGGCTATCCCCTCCCGCTATGTTTGTGCTTCCTCATTTTTTTCACCAGGACTCCATGGATTGCAAAAGAAAATCCCTTATAGTGGATGGGGATAAACTTATCACGGATTGTGCATAGCCAGTGTTTTATTCTCTAGAAAACTTTATTCACAGCTAAGCATCCAAGGATAGAAATGGTATTATAAGGCCTGTGAATGTTGCTTCCTCCTATTCATTGGTTAAAAATGTTAGGAGCTTCTAGGATTCCAACTTCTCTTTGTGCAACCTCAAGATGGTGGAGTGGGACTGGTTGGGTAGAGATCTCTCTCGTTGGTGGCCACTATTTCACCTTCTTAGGGCATAAAATGAGGGATACACTAGGGAACACCCTAGAAACCTCACCCCTTGTAGACATAACTAAAGAAAAAAGGTCAGATGTGGTATTTGACCAACCATGGTATCAAATATAGATTCTCTATCAATGAAAAATTGGATGATTTGTATGTTTGGACTATCAATCTGTTGGAAAATCACCATTCTTAATTCTAGGTAGATGATTCTGAATTTTTTTACATGTATTTCCAGTGTTGATTTTTATGGCATGGATTTGATTTCAATGGATTCTGGATAGATTTGGAGTGATTCTGGGAAAAATGTAGAAAGATGGAAGAAACTATGGGGAAATTGCCTTGATTTTCTGAATATTCATAGGATATTTTTATCTATGTGGCACCCATATAAGATATTTATGTTCTCGTTTGACAATTCATCTACTTGAAAACCATGTAAGGCATTTGGGCCAACATGGGGTAGATGTAGGAGTTAGAAAATTATCAATTCGAAACATCATGTGTAGGATATATTCTCAGTTTGAATTATATTTTAGTGTCATTTAATCTTATTCAGCTACATGTGCATTTTGGGCCTATAAGGCCTTTGATTTAGATGAATTTGAAAAAACATTTGTTACATATAGATAGTGGTTTTCTATATACACATATTGGTGATTATAATGTTAATATGAATCAGTAATTAATTTTTTTTTAAAATTATTAATAGTTTCTATTATTAGTCGATGTTTGGTTAAATATTTAATTATAATGAAATATAATATTATTCCTTTTTTAATTGTTAAAATTGGTTTCTTGTTATTTCTATTCCATGCTAGTGTTATTAATAGCTGATCATTGGTTAATATTTTTTCACTGTAGGGGTTTGATCATTAAATCCACAAATGAATAATGCACAAACTATCATCATTCATTGCTTTTCAAGATCATATTTCTTTGTGTTCTGGTGTTTTCATCTCTGTCCATTTAGTTTTCTATTCTCATGAGTCCCCAAGGAATTGTTTAATAATGATTTTCCATGGGATGTGGGTTTATTACATTCAAATTTACTTGGAATTGGTATTTCCACTATGATTTCATGACCTAACCGGTATGTTTTCAATCACTTGGAAACAACTATATATTTTTTCAAATCATGGATTAGATTTATATGAAATATGGTTGGTAAATTATAGGTGATTTTTGAGTTCTTTTGGTCTATCCTCTAGATACTAACAAATTTAGCAACACTCAAAGGGTTACTCTTCTTCTTCAAATGAAAATGTTTCAATGATGGGTAACTTCACCTTGAAATTGTTATACATGATGATCACCTTTCAGTTTTTCAATTTTTATATTGTTCTCAATGGATTAAATTAGACATTTACCAGTCAATTAGTGCTTAGATCGTCAATTGTTGAAGGGTGGACTCCTCTGAAGGATTTTTGTATTTGAGACATTGTAGAGAGAACATGAGACGATGATGATATTGGTGTGAGCCTTACATTTGAGGATATTTTTCCTTGAATCTGTGATGAGTGTCTTTCATGGTTTCTCTTTCAGGTATGATGGGAGTTATTTACAGTCCAAAGGAGTAGATGTTACTATTCAGTTCTAGAGAAGAATACAATGCTTTCGGTTTCATTTAGGTAGTAGGCACTTGGTTTTTACCAGGTATCCTTATTGTAATTGGTTATGATTCCCACCAATTTCCTTGAGTATTGAGTAGAATTTGTTGCTCGACTCTTGTTCTAGATGCTTCTTGGAAAATTGGGGCTCAAAGTTTTATTTATTTTTTGATTGTGTGATGCTTGTTCACATCCTTGGATGTACATGAATGACTGTTTATTTCTATTTTATCTAGAGACTCTGATGTTAATGCTACACTAGTTATACTCTTAATGGATCATCTTTTTCCCCAAGGATCTGGTTTTCTCTATTTCAGGAATTGTCACAATATCTGTTTAAATGATCTTCAGCAAACTGAACAGTTTCGGCTTATCTTTTGTATGGTTCCCTAACCCCTCTTCTTTTATGTTCTTTTTATATATTTTTTTCTCGACTCTGGTTCTGGATGCTTCATGGAAAATTGGGGCTCAAAGTGTTAATTTTTTTTAGATTTTGTGCTGCTTGTTCACTTCATTTGATGTACTTGAATGACTGTTTTTTTCTCTTTTATCTGGAGACTCTGATGTTAATGCTACACTTTTTATGCTCCTAATGGATCGTGTGTCGCCCCAAGGAACTGGTTTTCACTATTTCAGTCACTACAACAATATATGTTTACATGATCCTCAACAAACTGAATAGTTTCAGCATATTTATTGTAAGGTTCCCTATTCACTCTTCTATTATGTTGTCTTTGTTTATGGGTTCTGAGAAAAATCCATTGTTTTAACCTGACTAAGACAGTTCAATGCATGGAGCTGATGAGATCTGTGTTGATGTGAACCTCCTTTGCATGTTTTTTTCTCTAAAAAGTTATTATTGAGTCTCAGCACATTGAAATCTTATACTTGGGGGTTGTCACGATGCTTTTCTCTTGGATGTTCTTTACATGCTGGTTGATGCAATTTAGCTTTTCAGGTGAAATGACTATGGGTGGCCCATTCTTATGAGGGGTTTTATTCCACATGGAGACACTATCATTTTAAATTTCAGGGACATTTCGGAAGAATTCACTCCATTTCAGATAGATCTCTTGCAATGTTTTTTTTATGTGTTTTTTATGTCTCTCAAATAACATATTTCATCACACATTTTCCATGTATTCCAAATAAACTATTAAAAATACTATAGTTTGTCCTTTACATTGCTATTGAAAAGTACTTCTTATGACAAACATTGCGTAATAATATTTTGGTTTGTTATCTTTGGAACAACCATTGTTCATGTAGATATTTTTCACTAATTTGAGTTGGAGATGGAACACCTGTCCCGAGGGATGGATTAGATGCTGGTGCTTGATTTTCCCTAGGTTGGCATGGATAATATGGAGGTGTCTTGCTGGTCCTAGGGAATGGATGACCAACTGTTGTCACGCTAGTCCTGGGGAACTCTCTAGTTATTTGTGTGGCATGGATGCATAGGATATTGGCTCGCTGGCATGCGGGGGGGGGGGGAGCTGTTGTGGGTTGGTGGGGTGTGTGATGGATCCATTGTGAAGATTAATTTTTTTATTTTGTATTGATTCATTTGTATGAAATATCATTATTAATATAAATAATTTTTTTTTTCAAAATTTTATCCTCTGTGAAAATCTAATATGTGATAAATTAATAAAGACAATATGAAAGTTTACTATAAATTAAAATTTATAATTGTTATTCAAATATATTTTAAAAATATGAAATTATATGTTGGTAATATTATTACCAATAGAAAAATTTGTTATTATAACTTGTTGCTAAACATTTTAACCAACATATATTTTATCTGTGGGTATTATTATAATAGTAACAGAATGATTTTATCTATTGCAAAAACATTTATCGACATATTTTTTACCGACAGTTTAGTGATAGGTACATATGTGTTGGTAAATTGGTTTACCAACATATAATGTAATTTTACCAACATATATTATCCTGTTTGAAAATTGAAATATTTTGTAGTGACCATTGATCAACATCTCCAATGAGGTGGTAAACTTCCATGATATCTTTTTTCCTTTTCACTACTCCCCAAGGCATGAAATATTTTCTCTAAAGAATTTTTCCATTGCTCAGCTATTAAGGGATTTGTACTCCCATTTAATGTTGGTGGTTGTTGCCTCATGAAGAGATATAACATTGATCGTCTACTCTGTGGATCGGGGTGCTCTATATGGGTAGGGTTATTTTTCATAACCAAAGTGAGTTTTCCCAGTATGGTGATTAGCTTATCAGCACTATTTGCATCACCAGCTCTACTATAATTATCTTGTGCAGGAGGGAAATCCCTATATTGAGTGATTGCATTGATACAGTTTCATTTTCAACCACTAGGTGCCATTTCTAAACAATGGAATACATTAGATCAGTTTATTAATTGCAATAAATCCAAACCTGTAAAACAATAAACATAAAATGAACAGTTTATGGATATAATCCATGATAATAAAACTATTTTCTATAATGAAGTATATAATCATAAACCCTTCATAATGGTTTGTAATGAAAATGAGAATTATCCTAATCATATCCCCTGGGAGTGTCGTAACCAAGAGTGCAGCAAGGCCTATTGTCATGCAGTAGTTCAAGTTCGATTCTAGCTCAATGTGGTGTTTTAAGGTTTTACCCCTAGAAACATATGTGCCAGAGCTGCCTCTACCTGCTCGTATCCTGACAGGGATTTATTTCTCAGAAAACTAAAAAACTCTCAACAATACCAAAATTCTAGGAAGTTCTTCAATAATAATCCTCAAAATCTATCTTAGTTATATGTGCTCTAATCAGTGTTTATCTAAATCTAGCTTCAAATATTTGTACTAAACCTTCCTCTGATACCAACTGTAATGCCCTAACCCCAGTTACCCAGAGTCGGTGCATTATTACATAACTTTGGCATGATCACAAAAGATCAAATCTCAAAAGACCGATTTGCATAGTTGTCATGGAAACACTAGATATATTCATAAGTCTTACATTACATCATAAAGTGAAAAACTACAATAACATAGTCTCCATAGTCTACACTCATATCCCCATCAAACTATCCCTACAGGTCATTCATAAAATATTTCATCACATCCTGTGAAAAATAAAACATAGAAAGGGGTCAGCTCAAATGCTCAGTAAGGATAACAATATAGTAGAAAATTGTATAAAAAATCATAGGCATTTAAGGAAATGTATAATTAAAACAAAATCCTTTAAACATTAAATTCAACATAATATGGAAAAAAATAAAATGAAATAATTCCATTTACTTATTTACATGGATATTCTATTAGACGAATATTCATATTTAATATCAATTACCACTTTCATAATGATGGAATACATAATGCCAGAATATCATAACAACATAGACAAGGCCTTATTCCAAGACTAAAAATATGATTTTTTCAAGGCCTTGTGCCAGGATACTAGTTTGTCTCATGAGACCTACTGACGCATTGAAGAGATATAGAGGGCTCCACCCGCCACTTATTATGTCCAATGCATTCCTCATATGAACAGGTTTAAACATAACATAATCATTCATATTAAAACTACCATATGAAATGTCAATACATTCTTCATAAATAATGAATGGTATAAAAATAACACATCCATAGTCAAACATATCACAAATCCTTCAATACAATATGTATGTTTTTTATCATAATAAATCAACTTCAAATAAGTTTAAAATCCATAAAATTATGTTGACACAGATGATATCAAAACTATTTGATAGAAATATCTATTCTTTTGAAATCATTGAAAAGTCACAAATATATAAAACAAGTAATTTAAAACAGATTTTTGAATCAAAGTTTCCAATACCACTTTTAGAAATTTGAAAATAATTATCATTTCAAAACAATCATGTCCATATAAATAAATCTCTAAAATCATTTTGAAAACATGGAAATTAAATAAAATTTTATAAAAAGATAAATATTTAAAACATTTAAAATTCTGATCTTGATAAAGATTACCTCTCACAAATCATTAAAATATTAATTTTGAAATCATTTTTATGAAAAATGGACGTGGATGATAAATATGTCACATTATATACTTACGTAAAAACAACCTCAGATAATAAAGAGATTGTGAAAATAACCCTTACCAATTTGGTAACTTACGAAACATACACCCTATTAAAGAAGTATCATACAATGACTATGTAAATACACATAAATTAAAGTATATTACACAAAGAATACAATTATGTTTAGTAAATACACCACAAAAAATGTAATAGTGGAAATATGACATGAATCTCATGAGAATAAGGAGTGATATGAAAACCCATTACCGTGCACTTTCCTTTAGTTGAGGGTACGTTTAACCTACTCTATGATGACTATAATAATTTATTAAATTATACCAGAACCATATTAATATTTATGATATCAGACATTATTCGTTTATGACAATAAACTGCCCATTTAATAATAATTTCCATGTTATATTAATATTTCGAGTAATAATCGATTTCTTTATCGTACGTGTTTCAACTTGTTACTCTTGATAGTATCACATAGATCATGATTAAAATACATCCAGAATAAAAAACATGATTTATATATCATATATATTTAGAATATAAATATGTATAATATACATATATATGAAATGGAAAAAACCGTTTATGGGGATGGTAGTCCGTACGTACGCATAAATGTTGTTTCCGTTTTCATATAGTAATGAATAGAAGAATGTGAATAAGATATATTTAAGTACAAAAATAAATATATATATATATATATATATCTCCAGTAGAATTATTATGTCATATATTACATACTTATTAGTAATATATATTTTTATAATTGTCGGTGAATGATGAACTTGGAAATGAATCCCATTGCGTCGTGGAGACGGTAATCCGTAAGTACGCACGAGAAAAAATATCATTCTTTTGATATTAAAATAGTATATAATAATATAGTATATCATATATATAGAATCATTATAATGATATATTTATTATTTACATCAATTACACATCATTATCATACCCATCCAAAAAATAATGTTCTGAATAACAATTACACCACGACGTGGAGACGGTAAGTTGTACGTACGCACGTATGGTGACATGTCATTCAAAGGGTGGATAGAATAATGAATTTGGTTATACCATAATTATAATAACATCATAGTATATAAAATATAGTGGAGTTATTATTTTAAAATTGAAACAACAAAGAAAATGTATGTTGAGAAAGAAAGGAACTTGAAAGAGGGTGGTGAAAACGTTACCTCTTCTTCAGGTTCTTCCTTTTGATTTGATCAAAAGAGCTCTGTAGGGTGGCATTCTGATCAAAATAAATCCCCGAGGTTGAATTTAGGGTAGTTTAGAGGATAATTGGGCAGGTTTTTCCCGAACCAAAAGGTTTTTATTGTATGAAGAATTTGTTAGAAGCGATGTCCTTTTATAAGGGGGAGGAGGGGCTCTTTAAGAAAAACTTAATGTATTAATTTATAAAAATTTATATTCGGTTATTAATTGTTCCGAAGTGGATTATTAAAAGTATAAGGTGGGTATGGGTCGAAATACTTTCATCCAATAGATTTTAGACAGGTTTGGGTCACTATATTTACCTTATCATTTATATTTAACTCTTAGTTAAATAGTTTTACATTTACCAGGTCAATGTGTATTTTTATAATATATTGTTAATAAACATACTATATACTTCCAAGAGACACCCAAGTTGTTCATTAATGATACAGATATAATTATATATGTTCATTGGTAGAACCATATATTTTTAGTACTAGAATATTAATTAATTATATAATATTTGTTTTAAAAACTCTTTTATGTCAATTTTTACACTATTTAATAATTGATTTCTGTTAAAGTTGTAAAAACATTATTAATTCGATCCATATTCATTTAATAAATCCCCACATGTCATATTAAACAATAAAATTCGTGGATGGCATCAAAAATTTCATATTATATTTATTTTGATATTTATGATACCAATTATTTGATACTTTTATTAATAAGGAAAATACTGGATCATTATTGTGTCATAAATAAATTTAATTATAAAATTTTGAAAAATTATAATTAAAATAACATTTTGTAGGAAATGTTTATATATTTATAATAAATATTTATTGTCGAAAATATTACATATATAATCCTATGTAAAAATTGTTTTGCTAAAAGATATATGCTTATGTCAATTTTTGTATTTACTCTAACATAATTAATATAAAGTGTCATTATCACTTACAAGTGGATCCATGGGGTCCCAAAATCAACCCAAAGATCCCCATGGTAGGAAATGTATCAAAAAATAATGTTAGGACATGTTTTTGGGTAATTTATTATTATTATAATATTATTTGTTGACCCATATTTACCATATTTACCCTTTAACCAAGTTAAATAAAATATATACCGAAGTAATTATTCAAAACGTCCAAAAATAAAAGATAACTATTTACAAAATTTACACCTCCTGATTTTAAATATTGAATCCATTTTTCTAAATTCAAACATAGAAGTGGAATAAATTAAGTTAAAATTATATCTCGATGTCAAAACAAAAAGTGTGTTTTTAGGAAATAATAACTATAAAAAGATTGACACTTGCTTATGTCCATTTTAAATGTGAAATTATGTCCAATTACAAAAATTGGATTAAATGGTAAAAAAATAATCTAATTATTTTCTAAAATCACTCAAATTCATAATTTATCACTATTAATTATTTCTATTGTGAAATTTGTTTTTAATTAAAATTTAACAATTTTCACAATTCATCAAAATATAAAAGTTATCCTAAAAGTACAAAAAATTCACCCTAATATAATTTAGATATTACAGATCCAAAAATGAAGTCCATATTGAATGATAAAATGTATATAATTTCAAAAAGTGGGTATTACTATTCATAATAGCTATTTTGATTGGTTGGGGTGTGTGTAAGAAGTCGAAGTTGCGTACAACAAATGCTACTATATTATTTATGGAGATGCGTACCGTGGAAGCTTGGGGTGTTAAATTTGGGGTGTAATACATGGAGTTCTAAATCAATGATAACTATATATTAATGATTGATAAATGGGTTGTGAGGCAGGGATTGATGCTCCAAATAGTCACGGGGTGATAGACATGGCATTCTACCCCAAGATTGCATGAAAATATTATTTTATGGGACATGGACTAATGCACCAAATACCCATGGATTGTGAGACAAGGAGTGATTCTCCAAATACATACAAGGGTGATAGACATGATGTTATGAACCCATTAACTAACATTGGACTATGGGTCCAATTGGTTGTACATGGAATTAATTAAATGATAATTATAAACCGGTGTGATATAATTATTTTAAAATTGATTATGAGAATGGGTACAAAAATATCAATAAATTGGGTGAACCACTGTTAGTGGACGGACTGAGGAGCAAATCACTATTTTTAGTGGATGGTCTTGGACATAGTATATGAAAGATTAACATGAATATCTTATGAAGAGTTATCCAAGCCAAAGCACATGCTTGAATTTTATCATTACTTGGATTTCATATATGGACATTAGATACATTTTTGGTAAGTGACTTATTCGGGGGATGTCGGGCATAGACCAAATCATTAGACATTAATAATTTAATGTGGTTTGTATAATTGATAAATGAAAATGAGTGTTTGATGATTTTTGAGTATTCATGAAAAATGTATAATGCAGGTTCAGACACCAGCTAAGGGCTGAAGAAGGTACTTGGGTATATAGGAACAATTTGATTCTCACTTTATTTATGCATTCTCTCACATTGATTAAATTATTTATTAAATGTTTGGATTTGGGGTAGACACCACTGGCCCCGATATACTAAGATTTATATCTCACACCCTACTCGGGCCGCCATTGCACTATGGTACATTAGTAGATTCTCTTTGGTTGTAGTTTGTATTGTTTGCATTTACATGGGAGTTAGGAGTTGACAACTGAGTAGATGCTCGGGATGCTCGATAAGACAGCCATCGGGGCTTTGATTCATTGTTTATTTATTTCAATTATGGAATGTAAAGCATGATTTTTTTAATTGTTTTACATTTTTTTATCATTATCATGTCAGGAATGCATCTTCTATATAATTGTTGTTGTCCATTTGATTGGTACACGATTTATGAAATTCTCCTTTCACTACTTAATCATTTTATATAAGACTAATTCTATTTATTTAAATTGTATATTATTGAACACTGATATGATGGTATAGTCTCTCCACTGAATATCCATACACCCTTGCTACTAGTTGGCAGCCATTGGAGTACAGGGAGATGCACTAGATGTCATGTGGTGACTTTTATGGCCACCGGTTTAGCGGTGAGATGGGTTGGGACATTACAAAAACTATAAGGGACACAATCTCTTAGGCCAGATGGAAGATTGGATCTATAAATAATATAAATAACAATCATATTTTATCTAGTCCCTTGAATGTTATCAATGGTAACACAAGGTTTCTGAGGAGGTTACACACCTTGAAAATTTATATACCATTCTACCATCCCAATTTATACACTATCACCAGAACATGAAAAGGATAGGTTAATCATTGTCGAAACATAGTTACCTTGAAAGGAACTACATATCCCTTTGTTTCATCCATATCATATTACTGATCAATTGACCATCTGATGATTTATAAACCCCATTAACCATTCTATAAATGTGATAATGGATCCCACACCCAAGGGATAGAAGGGGGAATACTAACTATAGTAGAGGATACCGCAAGCTGATTGAGCTCTTAGATGGTGGTAACAACAACTCCACATAATAGGGATCCTATGCCCCGTGTATATAGGGAGAATACCAACCCAGTATGATCTATAGTATTAGGATCCTATTATTTTACAGAATAGGGGTAATTTATAAACCTACTATAGGATATTGAGAAACCCATTCCTAAGAAAAAAAATTAATTCTAGGGGGTTTTCACTTCTATAAACACTATTATTTCCTGATCTGTTTCATGTGATTCAGTAATATGAACATGTTAACTTATCCTATTTACTAATGTATCACTTATGATATAGATGGGTAGACTACTATCATGTTGTACGTGAAAAAAATCTCATGATGTACTTTTAAAATGTCTATGTTCTTTTCTTGGAAAGAGTACATATCCTTTGGATGATACTAGATGATGTCTATAGTGTGTAAGGTGGTCAAAAATGTTTTTAACTACAAATTTTCACATGGTGTGTACTACCAAAGGAAACTAAGTCAGGTTCCATAGATGGATCCAAATCTGTGGGCCTATCCCACATGGATTATATGTCAACACTTCCACTAGGAATATAAATCTTGCACACTCCATTAATTCAGCTATAGAGTACATGTCATATTCTCTAAGATTATATGTTTTATAATATTTATCTTAGTCCAAAATCAAGATTCTATAATACCCAAAGTTAAATTATTGTTTATACTAAAATACACAATGTGTAATTTGGATTTTTAATAGATTTTATTTGTATCCCAAAATTCTCACAAAAATACTGAATATACCTATAATCACAACAATCATATTTTAAAATGTATTGACAATGTAAATAATGTCCCTATAAGTTGATTTCATGACCAATATTCATGTAAAATAAGAATCACTATCAAAGATCCATCATCTGAAGGAAAATATTTCGGGAAAAACCAACACCATCAACTAAAAATGATCTAACACTGTTTGGTGAACCTCCAATGTGCCAAGGTATCCATTTTCGATCGAAATAATGAAACAAAAAGTTGGGATTTGATTTCAATTCATATTATATTATTATTATTTGAATTAATATACAAATAATGTAACAATTTCAATAAATGATGAAATAGAAAATGAAAAACATAATATCACAAAATCAATTAACCATTACAGTCTTTCTGATCACATGTATCAATTGAAGATGATGAAACTATGGAATCACTGTATAACTATGCATGGTCATAATCTAAAAATTTAATTAGTGTTTATAAATATAATAATTTTATAGGGTCATGTACATATTAACAAATTTTAAAGACATATTGAACTATACCTCTAAAATTACCCAAAAATAGATTACAGGCTCCTAACTCAAGGGTGGATCCATCGTTGGTGAAGAAATAAATATTTCTGATGGTGCAAGTGATTATGTTTAATTCAGTCCTAATAATATATATTATTAGTGATTTAATGTAATTCATGTTTGGATAGATAAATTCTCCTTGATCATTTTTCCAAATCCCTTAAAAATAATCGTCTAAAATAACATAGAATTTCATGATTATCCTTAGTGGATTTTCATAGGATGGTTTAAATTGAGGATTAATTAGGTTTATATATTATTAAAAAATATAAAATAATTATTTAATTATTTTGTTTTGAATCCCCTACGACTGTGAAACCTCATGGTACCTGATGTGAATATAAAATACATCATGAATAGGGTAAAAATGATAATTATATTTCACAATTTGTCACAATTTGCCCAACCAAAATTCCATTAATGATATATAATAATTACATGATAAATATGCATGTGTGAGAAAAAATAATATTTTTATACATAATGTATTTTTTAATAGGAACTGTAATTTTTGAAACCCTGTGTGAAATAAGTATATTGTTAATCATTATATGCTAGAATTAATGCATCAATTTAATAATTTATTATACTCATAAACATGGGTAAATATTTTATTTAACCCCTAGTGGTAACCCAAAATCAAAACTAAGCTATTTTCACCTTAGAAACATCAAATTCGCTACAGAAATAATAGTCCATTTTGAATTTTTCGCCCTATATAAGAGTTCAACGTTACATTTTGGATTTATATTTTAATATTTTTGGTATGAGGTAAAATTTCACAACTATTTAATCATAGTTAATGGTTTGATAAGTTATCTAGGGGGTTTAAGGGTGACGAAATGAGGTCTCACCTACAACATGGAATTACAAATGAAAACAGGTACTCAGTGGTTGTTCACGAAGTACCAAGTGAGATTAATTGTAAAGACCTGGAATTTTAAAGGAAAATTATTTCTTAATTTCTTTGTAATTTTTCGAGTTTTTGGCTTTTGACGGAACCTGATTCTGAGGTCCGGTGGGCCCGGAATCATTTTCCAAAGATTAGCTCGGGTATGTTCAGTGAACGAATGGGTGGGTTTTTCTAACTCTTGAACTAGTGCTCGTAATCAAAATCTGAGGGCACCGTTCAAACTGCAACATTGTTATTTGCTTTAGGAGGCCTTTTCCAGAGTTGTGTTTTCTCGGAAAGAGTTGTTTAATTTTGTTGATTAAGACTATGGAGAAATAAAATTATGCTACTAATTTTATTTCTTTTATGTGGTTAAAATCCTAAGGATGGAGTTTGGGTGGAACTAACCACCCATGTGATGTTAATAGTGAGGTAGGACCCACACGAGCCCCCACCCCTTCAAATCCCCAAACCCCCCTCATAAATGTTGGAAACCCCCCCCCCCCACATGTTATGACCTTCCCTCTCTGTTTAATTTAATGCCAACACACCTATTCAATTAATTGAATCTCATTAAATAATTGAATAAGGTTTCTGAATTTTAAAATGTTGCCATGTTTGAATAAATTAAGATAAAGTCTTGATTTGTATTTGGAGAGTTAATTGTGTGGAGTCTGGGGAGAAAAAAACCAAGGTCTCGAAGAACATCTTATTCCACGTTGAAGAAAGCGAATAACATCAAGTCCTCGACAAAGAACGTTTTCACCAAAAGGGAAGACTACCATGCCGCCTTCTCTTCTCTTTGTAGCCGGTGAAAGATGCCTTTTTTTAGAGAATTACAACAGACCACTTTCTTCATCAGGTGAATACCGGCGACGCTTATGAAACATCGATCCGCAACGCCATCATCCATGACGCCATCTTCCGCGATTCTGTTGTTCTACGACGACCATCGTTCGACAACTCCTTGAGGTAGGGGTTTGGTTTTGTTCATGAATAATTCTTTGTGTTCTTCATTTAATATTCGGGCTGCATGAAATCAATTTAACGGGAGGAGGATGGACTGCCCGAACACAGCCGATCCTCCTACCCCTTTGATGTTGTGTTCATTACGGCTCGAACAAAGGCGGTGCAGTGCAACGACACCGCGCAGAAACATGAAGGAAAGTGGAGAAGAAGCGCGACGTCGTCGCACCGCACCGTTGAGGCCGAACGAAACTGTGGCCGGAGTCGGGGTCACAGAGGCTATTCGAAGACTCCGTAGATTGTTTATTAATTTTTGGATCAACGAACGATTATGGAACTGGCCACAGTGGAAATTTGAAGACTCCGTAGTGAATTTCGGGTCCCACAAGGACTCTAGGCGCAGACGGCGGGTAAAAAGGACCACCGGTGCGCGTCTGGTGGTCCAAGGAGAGCGGCAGCGAGCCGCCGGAGGAGACGGCCGCTACAGAGCTGCAGCAGATCGGAACGACTTTTCCATTCTCGGTTTTGGTGAGGGCACGACTTAATGTCGCGCCGTTTTGAGATAGGGGGCATCACCCACTCGTTTTTCCGCTCAGCCGAAAAGGCCGAGCCGTCTGGCCACGCGGTCCGCGCCCGCCCCAGGCCAATCGGCCGCCCAAGCAGGACCGGCCGCACCAGGCCGGGCAGTGATGGACGGGCTACGCCGCACCGGCCAGGTCATGCTGCATCCTATCGGGCTAGACTCGAACCCGAGTTGGGTCGCACCGGTTCGGCCCGACCCAGGGGGTATCGTGCCAGGTCGGACCGGGCCCGAACCCCCCTATTTTCGGGCAGTTTCGTTCAAACTCCCATAACATGGGCTACATATCACCGATCGATGCACCGTCTATTGCAATGGGATCCTTTGTTTGAGATGGTCGTTTTGGTATTATTAACTCAAAGTTTTGGAGAACATTGGGTACATCTGGGTTGGTTCGAACCCAAAACAAACCATGCCTTTGGAGTGGGAAGGCCTATAACATGAACTCCGGAGGTCCGATTGACGTACCGTCAACTTTGTTGGTTTATCTTAGTAAGATGGAAACTTTGGATTACTCCAGTATAAAATTGGGCATAGTTGGAGTATGGTCGGGTTGGTTTTGACTTAAAAACCAACCGGGACCCAGGCACGAAAAAGCCAATAACTCTCGGACCGGGCGTCCGATTGACACGCCGTCTGTCACGTTGTGTTCCTATTGACGAGACAAAACCTTGGGAATCATCAACTCCGGACTACATGTCATTTGATGTATCATCCTATTGACTAGTGGAGTGGACCCTCCCAGAACGAGCATGCTGTGTGCGGAAACCCTAGATCAGGCTTCGACTTCGACGATGATGATAACCGCATGGGAATCCTCCATGGGTTCGACGATGAAGAAATTCGTACTGGAATTCTCAGTGGGTTCGACAACGATGACAACCATACGGGAATCCTCCATGGGTTCGTTGGTGATGAATATGGTAATTTTAATCATTATGAAACCCTAGAGCTGGATGAGACATGATAAATATTGATCGATCGACTCGGTGTGTTTTGGATAGCCCAGTGGGGAGTGCTTGGTTGTAGCGGCAGACCCATGGCGGAGGAGCGCTTTGTTGTAGCGGCAGACCCTTGGTACTCAACAGAAGGAGTACCTCTGGATGCTATGAGGGGGAGCTCTTGGTTGTAGAGGCAGACCCATGGAGGGAACCACTTGGTTGTAGAATCAGTCCCATAGTACTGGACAGGTGGAGTAATACAGCAGTCTAAGGTTAGTGGGAAGCGCTTGGTTGTAGAGGTAAGCCCACTGTACTTGATAGAGGAGGAGTTCCCCAACAGCTATGGTTTTGACATCATGATTAAATCCTGGTTTGAGCTGAGTCTTGGCTTTCAATCATTATCTTCGATATTATTGACATTCCTTCCGATGTGGATTGGGTTGTGTTATCCTGTGTGGATTGGTTTGTGCTATCCTATGTGGACATGATCTAACTTGAAATGGAATTGATGGATTAGGTATATGTATGGGCATATACCTAAGTAGTGTTGGTTGTCACTTCGTGATTGTATATTTCCTTTGTAGATTATCCTTTATAGATTCTGGGAGACCATCAGGGGTCTCGGGGTCCCTACTGAGTATCGTATACTCACCCCTTCACGGGCTTTGCCTGCACTACATTGTGTTGATTGTAGACAATGGACATCACTGATCGTGGTTGAGTCTTGTAAAGCTTGACGGTACCCGAAGGAGGATCTCACAATGAGTTGGTACCCGGAGGATACGGACGGACATGGAGTGTTGAAGAGGAGATCTATACCTACCCTTCTGTTAGGAAGCCAGAGGACAATCCAGGAGCGTCTCATCACCATTCAGTTGTTGCCCTTTTGAGTTGTACTTTTCATTCGATTGTAGTTGTACCTTTCTTTTGGGCTTGTATTTCTAGCCCCTTGTACTTTCAGCAAGTTTGTTTTACTGCATTACTTAGTCGTTGCTTCCTCTTGTACTCTGTTGTGTTGTTTACTTTAATAAAGGTAATGTCTTCCCTTCTTCTGGGTTTTATGCCTTTGGTGCTACTCGCCAGCCCCTGGCCTATGGAAGGCAGGTTTTGGGTAGTCACGGCACGGGCCCCGAGGAAGGGTCCTGACAAATTGGTATCAAAGGAGTTCGGTTCTACTGCAGAACTCAGGAATCTGATCTATCTTCTGTGTGATGCAATAATTTAAGGGTATTGAGTGTGTTTATCAGTCCAGGGAGTCCAGTGTTGGTGCGGCAGCTGTCATCTCCATACACCAGGACCCTAAATTCTGATTTCCGACTCAGTGCATGAAAACATTTATTGCATGTGTGTTTCAAAAGTTTTCTTTTTCATTACTTTGTGACAGCTCACTAGGTTTAAATTGTTGACCATGTCCCACCTATCTTTTTTCAGGATGTCCCCACAACAACAGCCAGCTAGGGTTTCGAGTGTTGTACGAGATGACGGCCCACCGAGAGAAGAGGTTCCGGTTCGGGGCCCTCTTACTATGTTGAAACCTTCAGGTGGTGTACCAGTAGCACCACCACCCATTGGGTTGCATAGAGCTCCGAGATTTTGAGATGAGACAGTTCCCAGGCAGGAGTGGACTGGATGGATGCGATTTCTAGAGTTCTACGCCTATTTTAGACACTAGTAGAGTTGATAGTGGACTTAGCTACTAATGATTTCCAGTGATTGACCATGAGGATGGTCTGTTTAGAGAAGAGGCTTCGGTATGTGGACTGATGCCTGAGATAGTAACTTCGGGTAGTGTGCCAGATACATCACTACCTGTTGGTCAGCAGACACTACCAGCAGTACCGGTAGGGGAAACTTATAGGCTTGGTGCCTTACATGTTTAGCACCAGATATCCCTCAAGTTCCGAGGAAAGCCTGACTCACAAGCGTCATAGGACTGGCTTGAGGAGGTGGCTGAGAATTTCCTAGAGCTTAAACATCTTCGGCAGGACGATGTGTCAGTAGCTGAGAATTCATCGTGGCATACTGAACCATACCTGGTACTCGATGACTACGATGTGATCGGTGCTTCAGGGCTCGGACATCTGAGTGAGGTGTGACTAATGTTCATCCGAGACAGCCCTTATTTCTCTATGCATACCTACTTATACTATGGTGCTAGAGAGAACCATTTTTTTTTGATAATTCTTTTACTCTATGGATGTAGTCAGTGAAGGTTATCAGTGGGAAAGCAGGAAACTGGCGCCAGTCTCGAAGAACTGAGCGTGTAAAATGTTTCATGTAGAGGAAGTAAAATGGACAGATGAATTTGCAAGGCACCAGACGTGGAAGCATTATTAGGAGAGCAGCATGGGGTGGTAAAAGTTTTGACATGTTGCACCCACCCGCCATTGTAATCCCCTCTAGGCTCTGGGAGCTGGAGGTCAGGGGAAAGAGTAGCTGCATGCGGTCAAGGAGTTTGACAAAAGGGATCTAGGGATGATTCGAAGTACAGACTGTGTCTTCTACTAGTTCCATAACAAAAGACATCGATACGAATCTTTCCTTCATTCCACGAATCTTGTCCCAGACCTAGAGTATCCGGTTAAGCCGTTGACTTGACCGTCACATCTGGAGAAACCATTGGGAGGAGACTCAATAATCACCCTTGTACCGAAGGTGTGATCTGACCCTTGAGTTGAGAGTTTCAGTTGGAACCTGTTGGTGGAAGCGTCGAGGCCTTGCGACGTTAGTTTGAGTATGAACGGGGAAATCAAAGTTAATACACAATTTGTCGGTATTAGGCAAACATCGGGATGGGTTTTCCTTGGTCGACGAAAAGGAAACCCCACGCAGCAAAAGATTAACTCTTGCATAGGAGGGTGTAGCTGATCACTCTTGGGTCGAACAACCTTACCCTCGTGGCTGTATGAGTGTTGAGTTTCAGTTATAATCCGGAAATGGAGGCCTCTAGAGTTCGAGGATAGCGACAACGTTCTTATACGGGTCTCACCTCGAAGAGGATTACAGAGATGTATCTGAGGCGGAGATATATCTCCGAGGTTAAATGGAGCTTTATAGGTCCTCAGTAGGGTAGGCGAGGTGGTTTACCACTTGACCTTTCCACCTCAGTTGCACTGGGTGCATGATGTCATCCTCATAACTTAGCTAAGGAGATACGTGCATGACCCTTCACACGACATTGACCCCAGGGAGTTGGACGTCGATGATGGGGTGAAATTCACATAGGATCTAGTGGAGAACGAGGATCAACAGGAGTAGGTCCAACGTGGATGGATAATTCATCAGGTGTTCTTTCATTGGCAGAATGGGAACCACCAAGAGAGCACATGGGGGCGGGAGGCTCAGTTGCATGCTCAGTTCCACTTTTTTCCCCTAGTTCGTGTTATAGATTTACGGGGACGTAAATCCCTGAGGTGGGAGTAATTTAAAGCCCCGTAAATTTAAAGGAATTTTTTTGTTATTTTCGTTGGAATTTTGTGAGTTTGTGGCTTCTAACGGCACCTGAGTCTGAGGCCCGGTGTTCCTGGAATCATTTTTCGAAGTTAAGCTCGGGTAAATTCAGTGAACGAACGAGTGGGTTTTTCAAACTCTTGAACCGTTGCTCGAAATCGAAATCTGAGGGCACCGTTGAAACTGCAATGTGGTTATTTTACTAAGAAGACCTTTTCCAAAGTTTTGTTTGCTCCAAAAGAGTCGTTTAATTTTGTGGATTAAGACTATGGAGAAATAAAATTGTGCTACTAATTTTATTTCTTTTAAGTGGTTAAAATCCTAAGTATGGAGGTTGGGTGGAACTAACCACCCATGTGTGGTTAATAGTGAGGTGGGGTCCACACGAGCCCCCACCCCGTCAAATCCCCAAACCCCCTCTTAAATGTGGGAACCCCCCCCCCATAAGTTATGTCCTTCCCTCTCTATTTAATTTATTGCCAACAGACCTATTAAATTAATTTAATCTTGTTAATTAATTGAATGAGGTTTTTGATTTTTAAAATGATTGCATGTGTGAATAAATTAAGACAAATTTTTAATTTGTTTTTGGTTAGTTCGTTGTGTGGAGTCTGGGGAGAAAATAACCAAGGTCTCGAAGAACATCATCCTCCTCATTGAAGAATGTGAAGAATGTAAAGGCCTGGACGTAGAATGCCGTCACCGAAAGGGAAGACTGCTGTGTCGCCTTCTCTTCTCTTTGGAGCTGGTGAATGACGCCTTTTTTGGAGAACGAAGATGCACCGCTTTCTTCATCGGGTGAATGCCGAAGATGCTTACGAAGAATCGATCTGCAACGCCGTCTTCCAGAATGTCGTCTTCCACGATGCCATTGTTCCGCGATGACCATTGTTCGACAAATATTTGAGTTACGGGTTTGGTTTTGTTCATGAATAATTCTTTGCGTTCTTCGTTTAATTTTTGGGCCGCCTTTTATCAATTTAACGGGAGGAGGTCGGACCCCCCGAACACGGCTGATCCTCCTCCCCCTTTTATGTTATGTTTGTTGCGGCTCGAACAAAGATGTCACGGTACAAAGGCACCGCACAGAAACAAGATGGAACGCGGCGATGAATCGCAGCGCCGTCGCGCCGCGCCGTTGAGGCCTAACGAAACGGCGGCCGGAGTCGGGGCCGCAAAGTCGATTCGAAGACTCCGCTGATTGTTTATTGATGTATGGATCGACTGGTGATGACGGAACGGGCTACAGTGGAGATTTGAAGACTCCTAAGTGAAGTTCATGTCCCGCAAGGACTCCAGGCGCCGACGGCGGGTGAAACGGACCACTGGTGTGCGTCCGGTTGTCTGCGGAGAGCGGCAGGGGCGCACCACCCCGGCGAGGCGGCGCTGGTGATCAGCGGCAGCGGCGAGCCGCCAGAGGAGACCACATCGGTCGAGCTACGGTGGATCGGAACGGATTTTTTGTTCCGAGTTTTGGGGAGGGTGTGGCTTATTGCCACTCCATTTTGAGACATGGGGGGGAAGCGCCCCCCCCCCCCCACCCCACCCCCGTTTTTCCGCTCGGCTGAAACGGCCGAGCCATCTGGCCATGCGGGTCGCGCCCGTGCCATGCCAACCAGTCGCCTAGGCCGGACCGCGCCAGCCGAGACAGGCCACGCCCTATCGGGCCAGTCTCGGACTCGGGTCGGGTTGACCCGATTCGGCCCGACCCAGGGGCTATCGGGCTGGGTCGGATCGGCCCCGAACACCCCTATTTTCGGGCAGTTTCGTTCAAACGCCCATAACATGGGCTACAGACCTCTGATCGATTCACATTCAGTTGTGATAGGATCCTTGGATCGAGACGGTCATTTCGCTATATTACACTCAAGGTTTAGGAGAACATTGTGTATGGCTGGGTTGGTTCGAACACGAAACCAACAGGGCCTTCGGAGCGGAAACACATCTATCTTGAACTCCGGACATCCGGTTGACGTACCATCGACTTTTTTGGTTTCCTTTTAGTTAGATGAACCTTTTGGATTACTCCAATAGAGGTTTGGACCCATTTGTAGTATAGTTGGGTTGGTTTTGACTTAAAAACCAACGGGCCCTTGGGACGAAAACACCACTAACTCTCGGACCGGGCGTCCGATTGATGCGCTGTCTATCGCGATGTGTTTCTTTTGACGAGACATAACTTTAGGATACATCAACTCTGGACTACGTGTAAGTTGATGTATTGACTTCTTGACTCATCGAGTGGACCCTCACGGAACGAGCGTGCTATGTGCCAAAATCCTAGAGCTGGCGGCGACTTTGACGACGACGATAACCGCATTGGAATCCTCTATGGGTTCGATGGTGAAGACTTTCATACTGGAATCCTCCGTGTGTTCAACGCCAATGAAAAACATACAGGAATCCTCTATGGGTTCGATGATGATGACTAGGGTACTTTAAAAAATTATGAAACCCTAGAGCTGGATGAGACTTGATGACTGATGATCGATCGACTATGTGTGTTTCAGATAGCCCAGTGGGGAGCGCTTGGTTTTAGCAGCAGACCCACGGCGGAGGAGCGCTTGGTTGAAGTGGAAGACCCGCGGTACTCAACAGAAGGAGTAACTCTGGAGGCTATGAGGGTGATCACTTGGTTGTTTCGGCAGACCCGTGGTGGGAAGATATTGGTTGTAGCAGCAGGCCCACAGTAATCGACAGGTGGAGTACTACAGCAGTCCAAGGTTAGTGGGAAGCGCTGGGTTGTAGCTGTAGGCCCACTATAGTCGATAGAGGAGGAGTTCCCCAGTAGCTATGGTTTCGATATCATGATTAAATCCTGGTTTGAGCTGAGTCTTGACTTTCAATCATTATCTTCGATATGATTGAATTTATTTCCTATGTGGATTGGGTTGTGTTATCATGTGTGTATTAGTTTGTGCTATCCTATGTGGACATGATCGAACGTGAAATGGAATTGATGGCTTAGGTATATGTATGCGCATATACCTAAGTAGTGTTGGATGTTACTTCTTGATTGTATCTTTCCTTTGTGGATTATCCTTTTTGGATTCTGGGCGACCTTCGGGGGTCTCAGGGTCCCTACTGAGTATCGTATACTCACCCCTGCACGGGCTTCGGCCACACTACATTGTGTTGGTTGTAGATGATGGACATCAATGATCATGGTTGAGGATTTTAAAGTTGGACGGTACCCAGAGGAGGATTTCACAATAAGTCAGTACCTGGAGGAGACGGACGGACGTGGAGTGCTGAGGAGGAGAACTATACCAACCCAGTAGGTAGGAAGCTGGAAGATGATCCAGGAGTGACTCGTCACCTCTCAGATGTTTCCCTTTTGAGTTGTACTTTTCATTCAGTTGTAGCTGTAACTTTATTTTGGGCTTGTATTTCTGGCCCCTTGTACTTTCAGCACTTTTTTTTACTGCTTTACTTAGTGGACTCTTCAGCTTGAACTCTTTTGTGTTGTTTAATTTTATAAATCCAATGCCTTTTCTTCTTCTTGGTTTTATGCCTTTGGTGCTAGTCGCCAGCCCCTGGCCTATGGAAGGCAGGTTTGGGGTAGTCAAGACACGATCCCTGAGGACGGGTCATGACAAATTGGTATCAAAGGAGTTCGGTTCTACCACAGAACTCGGGACTCTGATCTGTCTTCTATGTGATTCAATAGTGTTAAGGTTATTGAGTGTGGTTATCTGTTCAGGGAGTCCAGTGTTGGTGCGGCAGCCGATGTCTCTGTACACTAGGACCCTGAATTCTGATTTCCGACTCTGTGAACGAAAACATTGATTGCATGTGTGTTTCAAAATATTTCTTTGTGATTACTTTGTGACAGCTCACTAGGTATAAATCGTTGACCGTGGCTCACCTGTCTCTTTTCCGGATGGCCCCACGATGGCAACCAGCTAGGGTTCCGAGTGTTGTACGAGATGACGACCCACCGAGAGACGAGGTTCCAGTGCGGGGCCCTCTTACTATATTCAAAACTTCATGTGGTGTACCAACAGCACCACCACCCATTGGGTAGCATAGGCCTCTGAGATTTTGAGGCGAGACAGTTCCCAGGAAGTAGTGGACTGGATGGAGGTGATTGCTATAGTTCTACGCTTATTTTAGGTAGTAGTAGAGCATATAGTGGGCTTAGCTACTAGTTATTTCCAGTGAGTGACCATGTGGTTGGTCTATTTAGTGAGGAGTCTTCGGTATGTGACCCAATTCCTGAGATAGTAACTTCAGGTAGTGTGTCAGCTACATCACTACCTGTTGGTCAGCAGATGCTATCGACAGTAACGGTAGAGGACACTTATAGGCTTAGTTCCTTACATGTTTCAGCAGCAGATATCCCTCAAGTTCCGAGGCATGACCGACTCACAGGCTGCTGAGGACTGGCTTGAGGAGGTGGCTGAGAATTTCCTAGAGCTTATACAGTTTCGGCAGGACGACGTGTCGGTATCTGAGAATTCATCGGGTCATACCAAACCATACCTGGTAATCGATGACTACGATGTGATCGGTGCTTCAGGGCTCAGACTTTTGAGTGAGGTGTGACTAAAGGACATCTGAGCCATCACTTCTTTCTCTATGCATCCCTACTTATACTAGGGTGATAGAGAGAACCTTTGTTGTTGGGAATTATTTTTCTATATGGATGCAGTCAGTGAAGGTTAGCAGTGGGAAAGTAGGAAACTGGCGCCAGTATCGGAGAATTGGGTGTGTAAAATGTTTCAAGTAGAGGAAGTAAAAAAGGAAAGATGAATCTGCAATGTAGAAAACGTGGATGAATCATTAGGAGAGCAGCATGGGGTGGTGAACATTTGGACATGTTGCCCCCACCCGCCTTTGTAATCCCCTCTAGGCTCAGGGAGCTGGAGGGCAGGGGAAAGAGTAGCTGCATGCAGTCAAGGAGTGCGACTGAAGGGATCAAAGGATGATTCGAAGTATGAACTGTGTCTTCTACTAGCTGCTGTAACAACAGACATTGATATGAATCATTCCTTCCTTCTATGAATCTTGTCCCAGACCTATAGTTTCTAATTAAGCCATTGACTTGACTCTCACGTCTAGAGATACCTTTTGGAGGAGACTCGATAATCACACTTGCGTCGATGATGTGATCTGACCCTTGAGGCAAGAGTTTCGGTTGGATGTTTTTGGTGGCAGCGTCGAGGCCTTACGATGTTAGTTTGAGTATGAAATGGGCAATCACAGTTCATACACAAATTTACGGTATTAGCCAAATGTCGGGATGGGTTTTCCTTGGTTGGAGAAAAGGAAACCCCATGAAGCATATGATTAACTCTTTCTTAGGAGGGTGTAGCAGATCACTCGTGGGTCGGCCAACCTTACCCTCATGGATGTAAGAGTTTTCAGTTTCAGTTCTAATCAGGAAATGGAGGCATCTAGTGTTCGAGGATGGAGACCACGTTCTTATATTGGTCATACCTCGAATAAGTCTATGGAGATGTAGCCGAGGTGGAGAGATATCTCCAAGGTTCAACGGACCTTTCCAGGTCCTCAGCAGGGTAGGAGAGGTGGTTTATCGCTTGACCTTTCCACCTCAGTTGCACCGGGTGCATGATTTCATCATTGTATCTCAGGTAAGGAGATATCGGCATGACCCTTCACACATCATCGACCTCAGGGAGTTGGGCGTCGATGATGGGGTGACATTCACAGAGGTTCTAGTGCAGAACGAGGATCAATAGGAGAAGGTCCTACATTGATGGTCGATTCCTCAGGTGCGCTTTCACTAGCAGTACGGGAACCTCCAGGAGAGCACATGGGAGCAGGAGGCTCAGTTGTGTGCTCATTACCACTTTTGTTTCCCTATTTTGTGTTATAGATTTATGGGGATGTAAATCCCTGAGGTGTTATAATGTAATACCAGGGAATTTCAAGGACATTATTTTCTTAACTTATTTGGAATTTTGTGAGTATGTGGCTTCTAACGACACCTGATTCTGAGGCCCGGTGTGCCAGGAATTATTTTCCAAAGTTTAGCTCGGGTACATTCAGTGAAAGAATGAGCGGGTTTTTCTAACTCATGTACCAGTGCTCAGAATCGAAATCTAAGGGAACCGTTGAAACTGCAACACTTCTATTTGCTTAAGAACACCTTTTCAAGAGTTGTGTTTTCTCGGAAAGAGTTGTTTAATTTTTTGGATTAAGAATACGGAGAAATAAAATTGTGCTACTAATTTTATTTCTTTTAAGTGGTTAAAATCCTATGGATGGAGGTTGGGTGGAACTAACCACCAATGTGAGGAAAATTGTGAGGTGGGGCCCATATGATCCCCCACCCCTTCAAATCCCCAAACCCCCCTCTTAATTGTGGGCAACCCCCCCCCATAATTATGATGTTCTGTATCTCTTTAATTTAATGCCAACACACCTATTCAATTAATTGAATCTCGTTAATTAATTGAATGAGGTTTTTGAATATTAAAATTTGGCATGTGTGAATAAATTAAGACAAAGTCTAAATTTGTTTTTGGTTAGTTCGTTGTGTGGAATCTGGGGAGAAAATAACCAAGGTCTCGAAAAACATCGTCTTCCACGTTGAAGAATGTGAAGAACATCAAGAACAAGATGAATAACGGCATCACCGAAAGGGAAGACCGTCGTACCACCATCTCTTCTCTCCGTAGCCACTGAAAGGTGCCTTTTTAGGAGAATGACGACGTGCCGCTTTCTTCATAGGGTTAATGCCGATGACACTTATGAAGCATTGATCCGCAAATCCATCTTCTACAATGTCTTCATCCACGACGTCATTGTTCCGCGACGACTATCGTTCGACAACACCTTGAGGAAGGGGTTTGGATTTGTTCGTTAATAATTCTTTACATTCTTCGTTTAATATTCAGGCTACCTGTTATCAATTTGACGAGAGGAGGTCGAACCAACCGAACACGGCCGATCCTCCTCCCCCATTGATTTTGCGTTCATTGCGGCTCGAACAAAGTCGGCGCGGTGCAACGACACCGCACAGAAACAAGAAGGAACTCGGTGAAGAAGCGTGGTGCCGTCGCGCCACGCTGTTGAGGACGAACGAAACCGCAGCCAGAGTCGGGGCTGCAGAGGAGATTCAAAGACTCCCCAGATTTTTTATTGATCTAGGGATTGAAGAGTGAGGACGGAACGGGCCACAGAGGTGATTGGAGACTCCTCGGTGAAGTTCGGGTCCCGCAAGGACTCCAGGCGTAGATGGAGGGTGAAACAGACCACCATTGTGCGTCCAGTGGTCCGCAGAGAGCGGAGGGGGTGTGCCACCCTGGCGCGGTGGTGCCGGAAACCGGTGGCAATGATGAGCCTATGGAGGAGACCGCCATGGCCAAGCCGCGGTGGACCGGAACGACTTTTCCATTCTGGGTTTTGGGGAGGGAGCGACTTAATGTCGCGCCGTTTCGAGACAGGGGGAAGCACCCACACGTTTTTCCGCTCTGCCGAAACGGCCGAGCGTTCTGGCCACACGGGTCGTGCCCACGCCAGGCCGACTAGCTTCCCAGGCCGGACCAGCCGGGCTGGGCTGTGCCGGCCGGGCCGGGCCGCGCCCTATTGGGCCGGGTCGGACCGCGCCCGAACCCCCTATTTTCGGGCAGTAACATTCAAACGACCATAACATGGGCTAATGACCTTTGATCGATGTACGGTCAGTTGCGGTGACATCCATGGATTGAGACGGTCGTTTCGGTATATTACACTCAAGGATTTGGAGAACATTGGGTATGGATGGGTTGGTTCGAACACCAAACCAACAGAGCCTTCGGAGCGGAAACTCCTATAACTTGAACTCCGGACAACCGATTGACGTACGGTCGACTTTGTTGGTTTCCTATTAGTGATAAAGTCCTTCTGGATAACTCCACAAATGGTTTGGACGCAGTTGGAGTATGTTTGGGTTGGTTTTGACTTAAAAACCAACCGGGCCCCTGGGACGAAAAATCCAATAACTCTCGGAACGGGCATCTGATTGATGCGCTATCTGTCGTGTAGTGTTCCTTTTGACGAGACTGAACTTTGGGATACATGAACTCTGGACTACATGTCAGTTGATGTATTTTCCTTTTTACTCATGGAGTGACCCTCACGGAACGAGTGTGCTGTGTGCGGAAACCCTAGAGCTGGCAGAAACTTCTATGACGATGATAACCGCATTGGAATCGTTTGTGGGTTCGACAGTGACGAATTTCATAATGGAATCCTCCGTGGGTTCGACGACAACGACAATAGTATGATAATCCTCCGTGTGTGTGGAGTTGATGACTATGGTACATTCTATAATTATGAAACCCTAGAGCTGGCTGAGACTTGATGACTGCTGATCGATCGACTCGGTGTGCTTCGGATAGCCCAGTGGGGAGAGATTGGTTGTAGTGGCAGACCCATGACGGAGGAGCGCTTGGTTTTAGAGGAAGACCCATGGTACTCAAAAGAAGGAGTTCCTCTAGAGGCTATGAGGGGGACCACATGGTTGTAGTGGCAGTCCCATGGTGGGAATCGCTTGGTTGTAGGAGTAGGCCCACAGCACTCGATAGGTGGAGTACTACAATAGTCCATGGTTAGTGTGAAGTCCTTGGTTGTAGCTGCAGGCCCACTGTACTCGATAGAGGAGGAGTTCCCCAGTAGCTATGGTAAAGACATCATGATTAAATCCTGGTTTGAGATGAGTCTTGACTTTCAATCATTATCTTCGATATGATTGACTTGCTTTCCTATGTGGATTGGGTTGTGTTATCCTGTGTGGATTGGTTTGTCTAATCCTATTGGAAAGTGATCGAACTTGAACTGGAATTGATGGATTTGGTATATGTATGGACATATACCTAAGTATTGTTGTATGTTACTTCGTGATTGTATCTTTCATTTTTGGATTATCCTTTGTGGATTCTGGGAGACCTTTGGGGGACTCGGGGTCTCTATTGAGTATCGTATACTCACCCCTGCACGGGCTTCGCCCACACTACATTGTGTTGTTTGCAGACAATGGACATCACTGATTGTTGATCAGTCTTGTAAAGATGTATGGTACCCAGGGGAGGATTTCACGACGAGTCTGTACCCAGAGGAGACAGACGGACGTGGAGTGCTGGGGAGGAGATCTGTACCTACCCTTCCGGTAGGAAGCTGGAGGACAATCCAGGAGCGACTCGTCACCTTTCAGATGTTTCACTTTTGAGTTGTTCTTTTCTTTCCATTGTAGATGTACCTTTCTTTTGGGATTGAATTTCTGGCCCCTTGTACTTTCAGCACGTTTTTTTACTTCTTTACATAGTGGTTTCATCCGCTTGTACAATGTTGTGTTGTTTACTTTTATAAAGGCAATGCCTTCCCTTCTTCTTGGTTTTACGCCTTTGGTGCTAGTCTCCAGCCCCTGGCCTATTGAAGGCGGGGTTGGGGTAGTCACGACATGGGCCCCGATGATGGTTCGTGACAAATTGGTATCAAAGGAGTTCGGTTCTACCCACAGTACTCAGAGATCTGATCTTTCTTCTGTGTGAAGCAATAGTGTTAAGGGCTTTGAGTGTGGTTATCAGTCCCGGGAGTCCAGTGTTGGTGCGGCGGCCGACGTATCCAGACACCAGGACCCTGAATTCCGATTTCGGACTCAGTGCATTAAAACATTGATTGCATGTGTGTTTCAAAAGAATTCATTGTGATTACATTGTGACAGCTCACCAGGTATAAATCGTTGACCGTGGCACACCTGTCTCTTTTCAGGATGGTTCCACGACGACAGCCAGCTAGGGTTCCTAGTGTTGTAAGTGATGAAGGCCCACCGATAGACGAGGTTCTGGTGTGGGGACCTCTTACAATGTTGAAACCTTCAGGTGGTGTACCAGTAGCACCACCACCCGTTGGGTAGCATAGGCCTACATGATTTTGAGACGATACAATTCCCAGGCAGTAGTGGACTAGATGGAGGTGATTTCTAGAGTTCTACGCCTAGTTTAGACACTAGCAGGGCGGATAGTGGACTTAGCAACTAGTGATTTTCAGTGAGTGACCCTGAGGTTGTTCTATTTGTTTAATAAGCTTTGGTATGTGGACCGATGCCTGAAATAGTAACTTTGGGTAGTGTGTTAGGTACATCACTACCTGTTGGTCAACAGACACTACTGGAGGTACCGGTAGAGGACACGTATAGGCTTAATGAATTACATGTTTCAGAACCAGATATCCCTCACGATTCGAGGTAATCCTGACTCAGAGGCGGCTAAGGACTGGCTTGAGGAGGTGGCTGAGAATTTCCTAGAGCTTATACAGCTTCAGAAGGATGGCGTGTCAGAAGATGAGAATTCATCAGGGCATACCAAACCATACCTGGTACTCAATGACTACGATGTGATTGGTGCTTCAGGGATCATACTTCTGAGTGATGTGTGACTAAAAGACATTTGAGCCATCACTTCGTTCTTTATGCATACCTTCTTATTCTAGGGTTCTAGAGAGAACCATTGTGGTTGAGAATTCTTTAGCTGTATGGATGCAGTCAGTGATGGTTAGTAGTGGGAAAACAGAAAACTAGTGCCAGTCTCGGAGACTTGAGCGTGTAAAATGCTTCAAGTAGAGGAAGTAAAAAGGACAGATGAATATTCAAGGCAGCAGACATGGAATCTGAGTTAGGAGATCTACATGGGGTGGTGAACATTTTGACATGTTTCACCCACCCGCCTTTGTAATCCCCGCTAGGCTCAGGGAGCTGGAAGGCAGGGGAAAGAGTAGCTGCATGCGGTTAAGGAGTGCTTCCGAAGGGATCTAAGGACGATTCGATGTATAGACTGTGTCTTCTACTATCTGCCGTAACAACATACATCGATACGAATCATTCCTTCCTCCCATGAGTCTTTTTCCAGGCCTAGAGTTTATAGTTAAGCCGTTGACTTGACCCTCACTTCTGGAGATACCTTTTGGTGGAGAATCGATAATCACACTTGCACAGACAGTGTGGTCTGAACCTTTAGGAGAGAGTTTCGGTTGGAACCTCTTGGTGGCAGCGTCGAGGCCTTACGATGTTAGTTTGAGTATGAACTGGGCAATCACAGTTCATACAAAAATTTACGGAATTAGGCAAATTTCGGGATGGGTTTCCCTTGGTTGGAAAAAAGGAAACCCCAGGCAGCACAGGATTAACTCTTGCTTAGGAGGGTGTATCTGATCACTCTTTGATCGACCTACCTTACACTCGTGGCTATAGGTGTTTTGATTTTCAGTTCTAATCAGGAAATGGAGGCCTCTAGTGTTCGAGGATGGCGACCACGTTCTTATACGAGTCTCACCTCGACAAGGTTTATGATGATGTAGTTGAGGCGATGAGATATCATCGAGGATAAATGGACCTTTCTAGGTCCTCAGTAGGGTTGGCATGGTGGTTTACTGCTTGACCTTTCCACCTCAGTTGCACTGGGTGCATGATGTCATCCTCGTATCTCAGCTAAGGAGATATGTGCATGACCCTTCACAAATCATCAACCGTAGGGAGTTGGACGTCGATGATAGGGCGACATTAACAGTGGTTCTGGTGGAGAAGAAGGATCAACAAGAGCAGGTCCTACGTGGATGTTCGATTCCTCAGGTACGCTTTCACCGGCATCACAGGAACCTTCAGGAGAGAACATGGGAGCGGGAGACTCACTTGTGTGCTCAGTACCACTTTTTTTTCCCTAGTTTGTGTTATAGATTTACGGGGATGTAAATACCTGATGTGGGAGTAATGTAAAGAACCAGAAATTTCAATGAAATGTTTTTTATTAAATTCGTTGGAATTTTACAAGTCTGTGGCTTTTGACGACAGCTGATTCTGAGGTCCTATGTGTCCGAAATCATTTTCCGAAGTTTAGCTAGGGTACGTTTAGTGAAAAAATAAGGGGGTTTTTCTAACTCATGAATCGGTGCTCGGAATTTAAATCTGAGGGCACCGTTGAAACCGCAACGCCGTTATTGGCTTAAAAGGACCTTTTTCCATAGTTGTGTTTTCTCGAAAAGAGTTGTTTAATTTTTTGGATTAAGACAATGGAGAAATAAAATTGTTCTACTATTTATATTTCCTTTAAGCGGTTAAAATCCTAAAGATGGAGGTTGGGTGGAACTAACCACCAATGTGAGGTTAATAGTTAGGTGGGGCCCACACAATCCCCACCCCTTCAAATCCCCAACCCCCCTCTTAAATGTGGGAAACCCCCCCCCCCCCATAAGTTATGACCTTCAATCTCTCTTTAATTTAATGCCGACACACCTAATCAATAAATTGAATCTCATTAATTAATTTAATGTGGTTTTTGAATTTTAAAATGTTGGCATCTGTGAATAAATTAAGTCAAAGTCTTAATTTGTTTTTGGTTAGTGCATTGTGTGGAGTCTGGGGAGAAAATAACCAAGGCATCGAAGAACATCATCTTCCACGTTGAAGAATGCGATGAACATCAAGACCTCGACGAAGAACGCCGTCACCGAAAGGGAAGACTGCAGTGCCGACTTCTCTTCTCTTCACAGCCGGTGAAAGACACCTTTTTTTGAGAATGATGACGCGCCACTTTCTTCATCGGGAGAATGCCGACAACACTTTCGAAGCATCGATCCGAAAAATCGTCTTCCATGACGCCGTCTTCCGCGACGTAGTTGTTCCGTGACGACCATCGTTCGACAACTCATTGAGGTAGGTGTTTGGTTTTGTCGTGAAAAATTCTTTGTGTTCTTACTTTAATATTCGGGCCGCCTGTTATCAATTTAACAGTAGGAGATCATACCATCCGAACACGGCCGATCCTCCTCCCCCTATGATGTTGTGTTTGTTGAGGCTCGAACAAAGGCGGCGCCGTGTAACGACAATGAGGGGAAATAAGAAGGAACGCGACGAAGAAGCACGGTGTCGTCGCTTCGCGCCGTTGGGTCCAAATGAAACCGCGGCTAGAGTCGAGGCCACATAGGCGATTCGAAGACTCTGTAGATTTTTTATTGATGTGTGGATCAACAGGCAGTGACGGAACGGGCCACAGTGGCGATTTGAAGACTTTGTAGTGAAGTTCGGGTCCTACAAGGACTCCAGGCACAAATGACGGGTGAAATGGACCACTGGTGCGCATCTGGTGGTCTGTAGAGAGCGGCGACGGTGCGCCACCCCGGTGTGGCAGCTCCAGCGACCGGCGGTGGCAGCGTGCCACCAGAGGAGACAGTCGTGGCCTAGCCTTGGCGGACCAGAATGGCTTGGCCATTCCGGGTTTTGGGGAGGGCGCAG
This sequence comes from Viscum album, assembly GCA_963277665.1. Classification (NCBI taxonomy): domain Eukaryota; kingdom Viridiplantae; phylum Streptophyta; class Magnoliopsida; order Santalales; family Viscaceae; genus Viscum; species Viscum album. The sequence continues at coordinate 2,026,306,717 of OY728151.1, read as the reverse complement.
CTTAATGTCGTGCTGTTTCGAGACAGGGGGGCAGCCCCCCCCCCCCCGTTTTTTCGCTCGACTTAAATGGCCGAGCTTTCTGTCCATGCCAGTCGCACCGTCCGGGCTGGGCTGCGCCCTATCGGGCCAAGCCCAGACCCGGGTCGGGTCGAACCGGGCCCAGACCCCTTATTTTCAGGTAGTTTCGTTCAAATGCCCATAACATGGGATACGGACCTCCGATAGATGCACCATCAATTGATATGGGATATTTGGATCTAGATGGTCGTTTTGGTATATTACACTCAAGGTTTCGGAGAACATTAGATATGGCTAGGATGGTTCGAAAACGAAACCAACCAGGCCTTCGGAGCGGAAACAGCGATAACATGAACTCTGGATGTCTGATTGATGTACCGCCGACTTTGTTGGTTTCCTCTTAGTGAGATGGACCTTTTTTCTCACTCCACTCGAGGTTTGGGCATAGTTGGAGTATGGGCATGTTTTTTTTGACATAAAAACCAACAGGGCCCCTGGGCCGAAAAAGCCAATAACTCTCGGACCGGGAGTCTGATTGACGCGTTGTCTGTCGCGTTGTGTTCCTTTGATGAGACAAAAATTTGGCATACATCAACTCCAGACTATGTGTCAGATGATGTATCGAACTTTTGACTCATGGAGTGGACCCTCCATGAATGGGCGCACTGTGTGCGGAAACTTATAGCTAGCTATGACTTCGATGAAGATGATAACCGCATTGGAATCCTCCTTGGGTTCGACGGTGAAGACTTTCGTACTAGAATACCCTGTGGGTTCGACGATGATGACAACCATAAGGGAATCCTACGTGGGTTCGGCGGTGAAGACTACGGTACTTTCAATCGTTATGAATTCCTAGAGTCGGCTGAGACTTGACAACTGCTGATCGATCGACTTAGTTTGTTTCAGATAGCCCAGTGGGGAGCGATTGGTTGTAGTGGTAGACCCACGACGGAGGAGCGCTTCATTGTAGCGGCAGACCCATGGTACTCAACAGAAGGAGTACCTATTGAGGATATGAGGGGGAGTGCTTGGTTATAGTGGTAGACCCATGGTGGGAAGTGCTTGGTTGTAGAAGAAGGCCCACAATACTCGACAGGTGGAGTACTAAACAGTCCAAGGTTAGTAGGAAGTTCTTGGTTGTAGAGGCAGGACCAATATACTTGATAGAGGAGGAGTTCCCCAGTAGCTATTGTTTCGACAACATGATTAAATCCTGGTTTGAGCTGAGTCTTGTCTTTCAATCATTATCTTCGATATGATTGACTTTCTTTTCTATGTGGATTGGGTTGTGCTATCCTGTGTGGATTGGTCTGTACTATCCTATGTGTATGTGATTGAAATTGAACTCTAATTGATGGCTTAGGTATATGTATGGTCATATAACTAAGTAGTGTTAGATGTTACTTCCTGATTGTATATTTCCTTTGTGGATTATCCTTTCTGGATTCTGCGAGACCTTCGGGGGTCTCAGGGTCCATAATGAGTGTCCTATACTCACCCCTGCACGGGCTTCACCCGCACTACGTTGTGTTGGTTGCAGATGACGAACATCATTGATCGTGGTTTAGGCATGTAAAGTTGGACGGTACCTGGAGGAGGATTTCACGACGAGTCGGTACCCGGAGGAGACATAAAGACGTGGAGTACTGAGGAGGAGATTTCTACCTACCCATTAGGTAGGAAGCCAGAGGACGATCTAGGAGTGGCTTGTTACCTTTCAGCTTTTTCCATTTTGAGTTGTACTTTTCTTTCGGTTGTAGCTGTTCCTTTATTTTGGTCTTGTATTTCTGGCTCCATGTACTTTCAGCACGTTTGAATTACTACTTTACTTAGTGGTTTCTTCCACTTGTACTCTGTTGTGTTGTTTACTATTATAAAGGAAATGTCTTCCCTTATTCTTGGTTTTATGTCTTTGGTGCTAGTCTCTAGCCCCTGGCCTATGGAAGGCGGGCTTGGGGTAGTCACGACACGGGCCCTGAGGATGGGTCGTGACATTAATAGTATAGGGGCGTTAGTTCGAGGTGTAATTGGTTACATTATATCATCATAATAGGCACTCTGCAGGCCCATACCAAATTTTAATTTTTAAATAGGTGATTGGACTTTTTTATATGACCTTCTTTCTCCAAATATCAATTCCTATGAACTCAATTCTGTTCAACTGATTGTGAGGCCTTCCTGGGAAATCAACTTTTCTCATATTCCTCTCTTTCAAGATTCGTATATATGGTTGTATTAATTGTTTTTTCATTATAAATATAGTGTAAGCCCTACCCCTCATCTCCTATTATCCACTTTTGTAATGACCCGGAATTTCCATGTAATTTTTTTTAAATATATGGAAATTTTACGAGTCCAAAAAATTTGACGGCGCACGATTACGAGGCACGGAGTTCCTGGAATGATCTGTCGCAGTTTTTTTAAGCTTAAGTTAATTCATGTGAGTAGTTTTCATGAAAAAATGGAATAACTATTAAATGGTTACTCGGATTAGAAATCTGAGGCACCGTTGTGCTCAGGAAGGATGGTTTACCCTAGGTGCGACTTATGAATAGTTGGCACAGGCCTCCTATGAAAAAACAAAAAAATGGAATAATCGTAAATAAAATACTTAAAATAAATATATTTTTTTTCAAATGGTTATAACTCACAAATAGTAACTCGAATTAAAAATCTTATACCACAACTAAAATTTTGAGGGTATTCATTGTTTATGCAGATACCAGATTTGCCCGCCGCAGACCCCCAAAGAATGTTAGTTTTTGGCCTCAAATAAAATAAATAATTCACAATTATTTTATTGTAAATTTCATAACATCTAAATGGTAACCTAGATTGAAAATCTTAGAGTACCATTGGGTTTTTGGGGCGTGTTTCACCTTGGAAGAATCTAACCTCGACCAGCGCTGGTCGAGGGTGACTGTAGATAATTTTCCGAACATTTTTTCGGGTACGTTCAGTAAACATGTGAGAAAATTTTATAGCTTTTTAACCGGTGATCGGAATTGATATTTGAGGGCACCGATGAACTTGTAGTGCTAGTATTCGCTCAAGGAGCCTTTCTCCTCGACAACAATGGGTCGAGAGTGAAATTCTTTTTTTGGGTTTTTCATGAAAGAATAAAAATTAAAATAAATGTGTGTGACACTTTGTATTTATTTGAAAAACCCATGTGGTTGTTGGGAGGTGGTGTCCACCAGAACTAAACCTCCATGTGGAAGTTAGAAGTGGGACCACCAGACTTTAAACTCGCATGAGAGGTTATGGTGGTGGGGACCACCCAAACCATGGCCTCCTATGAGAGATTATGGTGGTCGACACCACACAGGGCCTAAACCACCCAACTCCCCTCATAATGAGGGAGAAACATTTCAAATCCCTCATTAATATGGAGAAGCCTCTTGATATTTCTTCACATTAATAATGCCAGTGCACCACCATTTTTTGCTCCAGCATAAATTAATTGTCTTGAACCCCTTTTTAAATTAAGTAACAGCATTGATGGAATTTAAGAAGTTTCAAAATAAATGAACCATTATAAATTCCCTGATCATTACATACCTTTCCACCTATCCTATATATATAGAGCTTGGGATAAAGTTTTTGGACGACATCACCAAGTGACAAAAGGATGGTAAAGTGACGCGATGCCCAAAACTTGGAGGATTACACTCTCAATCGAATAACACTGCACCAACGAAGAACTACCTCCTTCGACTTCTTCCTACGAAGCATCTTGTGGAGGAAACGGACAAGGGACATCATTGATGACCGACCTTCCCTCCTCATAGTCATCAAAAAACTGACACAGGAGCACAAAATAGGAGTTGTGCATTGGGCGCGAGGAATGACGACAACTCTGTATTCTTCTTCACGACTCCATTAACGTATCAACCTGAGGTAGGGATTTTATTTTTGTATGATATAATTCATTTGATTCATTCCTTCTAAAACTAAGAATGCGTACCAACTTATTATCAAGTTGATCCGTGGATGTTTTTCCTCGTGGGATGGGAATATATTGTTAACAAGGTATTATGGGAATTGATGTTTTTAATATAACTTTCATGCTCGTTAATTGTTTATGTTCTTGTTGAACCAATTTCTACCTCTATAAATGTGGAGGGTGTGGGCCAATCTAAAATGGCCCAACCCTATTGTTCTTCATTATGGTGTTACCCAAAACGGCGATGAAGGCGATGAAGGCAACGACCGCGCCACCCACGGCCTCCGCGACCCGCACCGCCCCCGCTGCTTTTTGACCGTCAGATGAATCGTGCCCCATGCCCTGAAAACAAGCACACTGGCTGTGCCAAATCACCGGTCTTGCTGCCCCACTGGCCACACCCTAGCTATACCAGCTACGCCCTCACGACGCTCTGGGCCAAACATGATATGAACCCCCAGGTCGAGCCGCCTATGCGGTACCTCTGGGAAGAATCACCCACGATGTCGGATGGGCTGTGGCAAGCGGGCCGGGCCTACCCAAACCAGGTAGGCCTAGACTGGGTCATGCCGGGTCGGACCAAACCCGAGTCCACTATAACCCATTTGCGCTTCTTTTGGCCATATCTTTTGCACCAAAAATTTGTATGATGAACCGTCAACGACACTGGAATTCATGGATCATGATGGTACCTTTGATTATACACCACTAGAGTTTGAGGAATAGTTCAGATACAGTCAGGCTGGATCATGAACGCATCAAATCGGGCCCCTAGGACAAGAAGGCTAATTACTCACAAACCGAGCGTCCAATTGATGAGTCGTTAGTTGCTTTGAGACCCCTATGACGTGGAGATCATTTGTGATAATTTTTCATGGGACTTATTGGTAGTTGGATCATTGAATAGTAGCTTGTGGAGTTGATATTCCAGAGACGAGTGATAATTTGAGTGGGAACCTAGTTGTTGGCTGAAACATGATGACTCCTGACCGATTGACTAGGAGTGACTCAATTAGACCAGTGGGGAGAACCTGGTTGGGGTGAAAGACCCAAGGTGGAGGAGCGCCTATTTGTGGTCGCAGACCCATGGTACTCAATTGGAGGAGTACCTCTGTAGGCTTTGAGGGGGTGTTCTTGGTTGTGGCGGTAGACCCACGATGGGGAGCGCCTCTGTGTGATGCAGCAGACCCATGATACTCAACAGGATGAGTACCTTGGAAGTTTAAGGATAGTGGGAAGCGGCTGGTTGTGAAGTCAGGCCCACTGTACTCAATAGAGGATGAGTTCTCCAGCAGCCGAGGGTTCAAAATGTTTTACCCCTAGAATACATCCTGGTTTGAGCGGAGTTAGTAACTTTTGTGTTCTCCTTATGATTGAGAAGGATTACATTATAACATAGGTATATGAATGGGCATATACCTAAGTGGGGTTATCTGTTGATTTCATAATTTTTGGATTGTCCTTGTTTAATTTTGTGAGACCTTGAGGGTATTGGGGTCCCTATTGAGTATCATTATACTCACCCCTACACGTGCTACACCCACACCTCATTGTAGTGTATATAGATGATGGACAATGCTGATCGAGGATGAGAGTACTAGGACTAGACGATACCCAGAGATGGACCATACGGAATGTCGGTGCATGGAGGAGATGAAGGAAAAGGAGTGTTGAGGAGGCGATCTGTACCTACCATTCTGGTAGGAACTTGTAGGAAAACCCTGTAGCTGTTTTTCCTTTTTCCTCTATTGTACTTAATTTTTAGTTGTACTTTTAATTTCCAGCTAAGCATATATTCTAGCCACTTTTTAATTATTGTACACAGTAGGTGGTTATACAGTTTAAAATTTTTCCTATCTTGTTGTGTTTTTTTACCGGTTATAATGCCAATGCCTTTCTAGTTTTTGGGAAATACACCTTTGGTGCTAGTCTCCAGCCCCTGGCCTATGGATGGTGGGATTGGGGTAGTATGGTATGGGCCCCGGGGAATAGGTCATGACAAATTGGTATCAGAGGAGTCATTTATACAATAGAACATAGGAGTTTGATATTTTATGTGAAGCAGTTGTGTTATATTTAATGAGTGCGTTTTTCAGTTCATGGAGTCTAGTGTTTGTGTGGTGGACGACGTATCCTTACCTCATGACCCTGACATCTAATTTATGACTCTATGCATGAAAACAATGAATGTGTCTTTGTTTTCATTGTGATTTCATAATTTTTCTCAATAGGCCATCTCACAAGGTATAATCGTTTAACTATAGTAGACCTATTTCTTTTTTGGATGCCTCCACACATATAGCCGGCTAGAGTCCTGAGAGCTGTATGCACTGGCAGCCCATTGAGCAGACGGTGCATGCTCACTGAGCGCATTTCACGACTTCTAGTAGTAAAGGCCATTGGGGTTTCGAGGAGAGACAGATTCCCATGAAGCTGAGGGAAAACTGGAGGTTATGGCTAGATTTTCATGTCTAGTTGAGACAATAGTAGAGGAGAATGTGATCTTATCAACTAATCATATTCAGTGAGTGATCATGAGGATGTTCAGATTAATGATGAGGCCTCATTATGTGGACCGTTGTCTGAGATAATACCTTCGGGTAGTGTGCAATCTATATCACTACCCTTTGGTCAGTAGTTACAAATGGTGGTACTGGTAGAGGACACATGTGGGATGAGTGCCTTACACATGTTTCGGCATCAGATACCCCTCAGGTTCCATGGTGAGCCTGAATCATAGGCGACTGAGGACTAGCTCGAAGAGGTGGCTGAGAGTTATCTAGAATTTCTACAGCTTCGGTAGGACGACTTGTCTGTAGCTAAGTATTCATCGAGGCATAACGATCATTCCTGGTACTCGAGGAATATGGTATGATTTGTACTTTGGGCTCTAACATCCAAGCGATGTGTGTTTGAAGGATATATGAGCCATCACTATTACGATATACATTCCTACTTATATTAGGGTACTAGAGATAACCTTTTTGGTTGAATGTTCATTGGCTAAGCGGATTTAGCCAGTGAATGTTAGAAGTGGAAAAGAAGGAAACTGTCACCAATCTTAGAGACATGGGCATGTAAAATGTTTTGTGAAGAAGATGTGTTATGGACAGATGAGTCTACAGGGCATCGGACATGGTAGCAGAGCTAAGAGAGCAGCATGAGGTGGTCTACTTTTCGACATGTCACACCCCCTTATTTTGGACATAGCCTGGCTCAGGGATCTAGAAGACAGGGGAAGAGAGTAGTTTCAAGTAGTCTAGGAATGAAACCCATGGGCTCTAGGAATGATTGGATGTATGGTCTATGTCTACTACTAGCTTCCATATCAATAGACATAGGTACCAATCATTACATACTTCCACGAATCTTGTCCAAGACCTAGAATTTCAGGGTAAACCATTTACTTGACCCTCATGTCTGGATATATATTTGAGAGGAGTCTCGATAATCACACTTATGTCGGCGGTGTGATCTGACCCTTGAGGTGAGAGTTTCAGTTGGAACCTCTTGGCGGTAGCGTCGAGGCCTTGAGAAGTTATTTTGGGTTTGGACTTGACATCCATAGTTCACGCTCAGATTGAATGTATTGGGAATAGATGTTTTGGTTTATCTACAATATTGGGATGGGGATTTCTGTGGTCAATTAAAAAGGAAACATAGGAAGCATCGGATAAACTCATGCATAGAAGGGTGCAACCAATCACCCATGAGTTAGCCAAACTCACCATCGTGGAAGCAAGAGTTGAATTTGAGATAGTCTGTACTCCTGGGAAGGGGAACATGGTAGCAGACGCACTCAACAAGAGGTCTGGCATGCATCCGCTGAGTGAGGTGACATAGAAAGTAGCTTCTTTACAGATATACTTTGTGGATTGAGAAGGAGAGTATTTTCTTCAGTCTATTACAGTCACTCCCCCACACCTTCATCTAGTCAGGGAGACACAGAATAAAGACGCTGACTGTGAGACACAACATGCAAAGATATCCACATGAAAGGAAGCTGATGGATTTTCTGAAGATGGGGAGCACATATTTCACTTCAGGGGATGTACAATGGTACCCGTGACTAATTAGGAGTAAGTGTTGAGAGATTTATACACAACCCCTCTAGAGGTACATCCAGGTGTGGCGAAGATGTACCAGGATCATCGATGACGGCACTGGTGGCCGGGAATGATGAAAGCAGTCACCGAGTTTGTCTCTCGTTGCCTCACTTGTCAGCAAGTGAAGGCAGAGGATCAGGTAACATCATGCTTAGTTCAACGTTTAGAGGTCCCTGAGTGGAAGTGGGATGGGATATCCATGGTCTTTGTGGAAGGACTTACATGTACATCAAGGGGACATGACTCTATTTGGGTGATCATCGATTAACTCACCAAGTCGGCCCACTTCCTACCAATCAGAGAGCAGATCCTTGTAGAAAGCATGAGATGATTCTATGTGAAAGAGATTATGAAGCTACATGGAGTACCTTCGAATATTATCCTTGATTGTGATACACAGTTTACATCCAGGCTATGGGAGGGGTTGCAGGAGGCTTTTAGGACACAACTTCATTTATGCACCGCCTTCCACACTCAGACGGATGGCCAGATAGATCAGAACATTCATAACCTCAAGGACATGCTTCATTCACCTATCTTCGACTTCATTCGCAGCTGGGAGTAGTACATACCTTTGGTGGAGTTTTCATACAACAAAAACAATCACTCCACTATTAGGATAGCATCTTTTGAGGTGTTATACAGGAAACATTAAAGATCACCTTTGTGCTTGACTGAACTAGTGGAGTTATCCCTAGTTGGACCAAATATGGTATGGGATACCAGAGAGAGGGTTCAGATCATACATGAGATGATGATGACTTCACATATTAGGCAGAAGTCATATGTCGATAGGAGACGAAGACCTCTGGAGTTCGAGGATAGAGACCATATCTTTATACGTGTCTCATCTCGATGAGGTTTACTGAGATTTGTTCGAGGTTGAAAGTTATCTCTAAGGTTCATCAGACCTTTTTAGGTCATTAGCAAGTTTGGTGAGGTGGATTACCACTTAGATCTTCTACCTCAGTTGCACCGGGTGCACGATGTCTTCCATGTATCCCAGATGAGGAGATACGTGCATGACATATCCCACATCATCGACCATGGTTAGTTGGACGTTGACGATGGGGTGACATTTATGGAGGTTCTAGTAGAGATTTAGGATCGACAAGAATGGGTCCTTCGTGGACAGTCGATACCTCATGTGTGCATTCATTAGCAGCATGGGAACCTCTAGAAGATCACATTGGAGCGTGAGGCTCAGATGCATGCTCAGTACCCCAACTTGATCCATAAGTATGAGTTGTGGCTTATGGTGACATAGATCCTTGAGGTGGGGTGAATTTAAAGACCCAAAATTTCTATAAAAATATTTCTTAAATATATGGTAATTTTTAGAGTCTGCGAAATTCGATAGCGCACGATTCTGAGTCCCTGAGTGCCTGAAAAGATCAGTCAAAGTTTTGTTAAGCATAAGTTAACGTGTGTAAGTAGTTTCCCTAAAAAAGTGGAATAACTCTTAAAAAGTTACTCGAATCAGAAATCTGAGGGCACTGTTTCACACAGGATGGCAGGATTACCATAGGAGTGACTTACGATTAGTCAGCACGAGCCTCTTATTAGAAAACCCAAAAATGGAATTATCTGAAATTAAATAATTAAATAAATTATTTTATTTTTCAATGTCATATAACTCACAAATGGTAACTTAGATTAAAAATATGAGACCACCACTAAACTCATCAGAGAATGATTTCTTTATGAAGATATTAAATTTGGCCAGCATGGGCCACCGAATAATGTTAGTTTTTGGCCGAAAATAAAATAATTATGTGACAATTATTTTATTGAAAATTTTATAACATCTAAATGGTAACTATAATTGAAAATCCAAGAGTACCGTTGGGTTTTTTTGGGATGTTTTTCACCTCGGTAGAGCCTGACCTTGACCGACACGAGTTGGAGGTAACTGTAAATAATTTTCCGAACATTTTTCCAGTACGTTCATTTAACAGGCGAGAAGGTTTTTCAAAATTTTGGACTAGTGATCGGAATTGAAATTTGATTGAACCATTGAACTCCCAACTCCAATATTCTGTAAAGTATAATTTCACCCCGATAACAGTGGGTCAATAGTGAATTATTGTTTTTGGGTTTTTTGTGAATGAATAAAAATTAAAATAAATGTGTGTGACACTTTATTTTTATTTTCAACACCCATGTGTGTGTTAGGATGTGGGTTCGACTAGAAATAAACATCAATGCGGATGTTGGTAGTGGGGACCACCATTCCTTAACCACCCATGAGAGGATATGCTGGTGGGGACCACCTGAACCATATCCTCCCATGAGAGGTTATGGGGGTGGGGATCACCCGAGGCCTAAACCTCCCAACTCCCCACGTAATGAGAAAGAAGTATCTCAAATCCCTCATTAATGTGGAGGAGCCTCTTGAGTGTCCTACACAATATTTATTCCAATGCACCACCATTATTTGCGCTAGCGTAATTTAATTGGATTGACCTGCTTTTTAAATTAAGTAACATCATCACTGGAATGTTGGAAGGTTCATAGTAAATGAGCCATCATAAATTCCAAGACCGTAACATACCTTTCCCGCACTTATATATTTATGGAGCTTGGTAAGAGGATTTGGGATGGCTTCACCATGTGATGAAGCGCTGGTAATGTGACACGACGCCCAACACTTGGAGGATTACGCTCTGCAATGATGAACGCTCCACCAATGATGAATGACCACCTTCAAATTCTTCCACAGAATCATTTTGTGGATTCAACCAATGTGGGAGGTCTTCGAATGCCGACCATTCCTCCTCATCATCCTTAACAAACCAACACAAGAGCTTAGAATTGGAGGTGTGTGGTAGACGCGACGAATGATGACAACTTCCTCTTCTTCTGCGTGACTCCATCAACGTATCAACTCGAGGTAGGGATTTTATTTAAGTATGATTTAATCCCTTTATTCTTTCCTTATAAAATAATTAATGGGAACCAAATTATTATTATGTTTATCCATAGATGTTTTTCCATGCGGGTTGGGAATATATTATTAACGAGGGATTATGGGGATTGATGTTTTTAAGATATCTTGTATGCTCGTTCTTTGTTTATGTTTTGGATGAACTGACTACTACCACCATTAATTCATAGGGTGCATGATGAAATAACTTTCCCAGAATCCCCTCAACCATTCTTCATTGTGGTGTTCTTTGAAATGGAGATGAAGGTGACGAAGGAAATGATCGCACCACCAGCAGCCTCTGCGACCTGCGCCGCCCCCGCTGCATTCCAACTGTAGGATGAATTGTGCCCCGACGTCGAGCACACTGGCCACAACGGTCGTGCCTCCCACCAGCAGTGACGCTGTGCCTCCACCCCTTGGCTGAATCGTTCATGCCCTCGCAGCGCTCTTGGACGATCCGGATCCGCACCACCGGGCCGAGCCGCCTGTGCGGCGCCTCCGGGCCGAACCGCCATTGCGGCCCACTGGTCTGGGGCCCTGTGGGCCGAGCTGAACCTAAAAGACCGGTCTACCCCCCGGGCAGGGCCTGACCAAATGGGTCAGGCCTGGTTGAGCTGAACCGTGTCAGCCTAGATTGGGTCGGGCAGGTCGGACTGGACCCGGGCCCAATATGACCCATTTGCGCATCTTTTGACCATATCTTTGGCACCAGATGTCCATTTGAGAACCTGTCAGGGGAGCTAGAATTCTTGGAGCGTGACAGTCCCTTTTAGTATACCCCACAAGTTTTTGGGTTATATCAGAGATACCGTTATGTTGGATCATGCACGAATCCAACTGGGCCCCTGAGACTAGAAGGCTAATAACTCACAGACTAAGCGTCTGGTTGACGCATCACCAGTTAGGTTGAGACCCCTATGGCATGGAAGAAATTTGGGATACTTTTTCGTGGGGCGTTTTGGAAGTTGGAGTATCTAATAGTAGCATGTGGAGTGGATCTTCTGGAGACGAGAAATAATTTGAGTGGTAACCTAGTAGCAGGCTGAGACTTGACGACTGATGATGGATTGACTCGGAGTGACAAGACTAGCCTAGTGGGGAGAACCAAGTTATGGCGGTAGACCCACAGAGGAGGAGCTTCGGGTTGTGGTGGCAGACCCACGGTATTGGATAGGAGGAGTACCTCTTCAAGCTATGAGGGGGAGAACCTAGTTGTGGCGGTAGACCCACAGTGGGGAGGGCCTCTGTGTGACGTAGCAGACCCACAGTACTCGACAGGAGGAGTAAATCAGTTTTCCTATGATAGTGGAAATCACCTGGTAGTGGCGGCAGGCCCACTGTACTCGATAGAAAAGGATTTCTCCAGCATCTGAGGGTTTTAAATGTTTTACCACTAGAATAAATCCTAGTTTGAGCAGAGTTAATAACTTTTGTGATTTCATCATGATTGAGATGGATTACTTGTTAACTTAATTATATGTGTGGGCATATACATAAGTGTGGTTATCTATTGATTTCATACTATTTGGTTTATCCTTGTTGTATGTTTTCAGACCTTGAGGGTCTCATGTTTCCTACTCAGTATCATTATACTCACCCCTTCATGGGATATGCCCCCACCACATTTTGTTGGATATAGATGATAGATAGCGCTAATCGAAGCTGAGTGTACCAGGGCTGGATGGTACCCAGAGGTGGACCATATGGAATGTAGGTACACGTAGGAGATGGAAGGACAAGGAGTGTTGAGGAGGTGATCTATACCTACCATTAAGGTAGGAACTCGGAGGATGACCGAGTAGCTGTTTTTTCTTTTTCCTCAGTTTTACTTTTTTCAGTTGTACTTGTACTTTCCAGTTGGGCATGTATTCTGGTGATTTTTACATAATTTACTCACTAATTAATTATATAGTTTACTTGTATTCTTATCGTGCTATAGGTGTTTAAAGGTTATAAATTAAATCCCTTCATAGTATTAGAGAAATATGCAATCGGTACTAGTCGCAAGCCCCTATCCTATGAAAGTCGGGCTTGGGGTAGTCACGACACGGGCCCTAGGGAATGGTTCATGACAAATTTTCCCTTCTTCTTGGTTTAGGACTACTTTATTTGGGGATTTTGTCTATGATTTCTCCATGAAAATTTTAAATCACCTATAATTATATTTTTCCCCTTTATATGTCTATGTGAAGCCCTAGAATATACTTTTTCCTTCATCCACTGCGATTTTCACAAAAAATGATTTTTTATAGGTTTCCATCTTTTTTTAAAATTCCGGGTTTTCGTTTTTCACCAATTTTTTATTTAATTTTTGTTTGGGGATGTTATATTTTCAAATAGATTTCTGGATTCATCCACTATTCAGTTTGTACGGTTCAGATATTTAATCATTATTGAGGATGTTTATTTTGGTTTTATTGTTTATGGAATTATGCCTAATGATTTTTAATGGTCATTTTGATTTCATTAACATAGTCCTTGGGTATTTTTGGGATATTTATGCTCATCATTTATAAAGGTAGGATGATTTCAACGTTTGAGTGACATTTAGTATTCCCAATAAATGAATTCCCAAATTTAAGGTTTCGAAGAATGATGTTTATTACATTATTTTGTTTTTATAATTCTATAATGTGTATGTGTGAATCGATTCTTTTAAAATAAACAATTACAAGGTACTATATATCCTGCCAAATATGCTGAATGTGTGGAATGAGTTTTAATAAATGACCATATATTCCATATTGAATACATTAATGGTATTATTTTTATGATTTCTCAATATAAATATGCCCATTCCCCTATTCTCTAAAATTGGAATCAATATTTACTTGAATTGATAGGCCTAATTCTATACCCTAGTATGGGCCTTTAGGTCTCTAACATCATTCTACACATCTAGTTATATGTGTGGGTGAATATGTGAATATTTTTAATCTATATATAGGTACATGGATTTAATTCTATTGGTAATGGACTTTGATAATAATCATAGATATTGATTCTTTTGTTTAAGTAGGTATTCATGTGTGCATCATCCTTGTTTTGGGAGATATTAAATTTCTTTAATGTTTCATTATTATTTTCCCTACTACTAATATGTTACTAAAATATGAGTTTTTATTTCCAAAAAATGGTTATTATATGATTATAATTGAGTTAATAGTTATATGAATACTTTTGGTTTTCCACTAATGTGCGGAGACACGTTGATGGTTCCCTACTAAGTATATATGTTTTCACACCATATATAAACACTATAGTGAACACACAACTATGTATACAATATTTTTTTACTTCATTATAGATAGGTTGTTTATGGATAAATTTATCTTGAGTTTATTTTGAATTATATTCTATTGAATTTCTTAGTATGAGAGGAGAATTATTCAATTGTCTTTAGTGGTCTTGTGGAGTAATTACATATGGGGTATGAGTAGTCATGCCCATAGGATTTCAATAGAGGGAATCATATCTTTTTTCATCCATAGGTTTCATTTGGTTTCTTATTATTGTGTGTAATATATTTTTTCCCATTGAGATAATATGGCATACTTCATGTCACTCATTGTAAATTTTTTATATGTATATATGTTACATATATCTATTTCACTATGTAATATCCTTGTGGACTAATCAATTGGCACATTTACTGATTGGGGTTTTATTTTGGGTGGATTTTCTATCAATCCCAAGGGTCATGTTAAGATATCTATTATATTAAGGATATAGTTTCAGTATAGTTTTATTCATTAGTAAAGATGCATCCTACTGGTGTTTTATGAATCACTAAGCATTTATTGTAGCCTCTATTGATAGAGAGGTTCACCTAAGGTCTTATTATGGTCTATCCTTATGTCGTTCGGGTAAACAAGTCACAAATATTACAATAATGGTATGATATATAGTAATATATCATTTTATATAGAATATGTATTAATAATAAATTTTTTTGGTGAACATTATTATATTTTAATATTTTATAACATATTAATTATCCAAATTAGTATGTAATTTCTAATAAGTTCTTATACAATGTAAAAGAGCTAAAAACATAATTTAAATATATTATCGTCATATATTTAAGAAATAATAGTCTATTAAATATATTTCTGATATTTTTTAGTAATAATAAATTATTTTTTTATATTCAATAAAATAAAAATAAAACATATGAGAAGATAATTATAAATAATTCTCATGATGTGATAACTCAACATTATCAGATCATATGAAAATTATCCTATGGTAGAAGTATTTTTCATAGAATAATGAAATTTAATTAATATTTTTTTTGATATGTGTGATTTTTAATCAATTATTTAGATATTAAATCTTTATTTTAAATATTCTATAGAAATTTTTATTCTCAAATTACTAGATTCTCCCTGAACATCACTATAAATAAAATTATATTTTAAAAATTATTTATAAAATAGTAATAAATCATAAAAAATATATTAAGGAATATTTTTTTGAATAATTAATGCTCAAACATATTTTTTTTACTTTTATGGTCAACCCGTCACTCAAAATGAAATTATATAACCTTTAACAACATGTTTTTATAAAAATTCCACTCATTATCATATACCTATGTGTTACCACTATACAAATCCAATACCATAATAGTAGTTCTCTTTATTATAATATAATCATCCATAATTAGTTATGTTATACCACCCTCTTCTATAGTTTTTTCCTTTGACAATAATAAATAGTTCAAAATACTTCCTTAAATTAAAGGTCGTTAAGGGAATATTCATATATTAAAAACATGTTTTGTCATATTTTTATCAATTTTACATATATTATTCCACAACCTATGAATGAATAAAAAATGTACATTAATAATATTAAATAAAAATGGATATATATATATATAAATATATAATAAGAGTTTATCAATGAAATATGGATGGGTTTATAATAATATTTTTGAAATAGTACTTTTGTTTTTTGATCGGTTTAGTCCCTAACATGAATCAATATTCATGATTTTCTAAATTATAATCAGATTTTATTAAACAAATTTATATCAAATATTAATAATATATAATTTTAATTTTTTTATCATGGTGCTAGAATGATAACATTCAAATGTATTTTCAGTATAATGTTACTCATTACTATTAGTAATGTTTCCTAAAATTAATATCATATAGATTTTTACTTTATGAAACATATACATAAATAAAATTAAATGATGAAGTGGAATTATAAATTAATATTAAATTATCATTCAATTAAATTTAAATTTATAGAAATGAAAAACTCGTGAATAAGGAATGATTATTAGGACTGTCATATCAAAATTTTTTTGAACTATAAGAACTATTAATGAATAGTGATCAATATAAAAAATTTAATTATTAAATAACTAATAAATGAATTTAATCTATTAAATCCACTGTACTAGATATAAATAGGTATCAGAAATTTATGATTAAAAATCCTAATTTCATTATAACTGGATTTAGAGAATGTCTAATCAACTCTAAAGTTATGGTAATAGGTTTTCTATTGATATATTTTCATACGCTTATGGGTTTAAATAAAGGATCTATTATGTTATATTCTCTATACAAATCTAATACATCATATATGAATACTCATGGGTCAATAAATATATATCTAATATGTTTATTATTTATTGTTGATTATTTGATATGTTATGATGTAATTAACTGGACATGTTATTCTATTATAGGTGATTATGATTGACTATTATTGATACAAATATGATTTTCCAAGAAACATTCATGATTATTTAGTTTTAATTTTTCTTGGATATTATTATTATTTATAATAATCTCTTGATTCCAAAAATTTTAGATAATAATTTTACTTGATTATTTTGTTGATTTGAAGATTGAATATAATTTTTATAGTTATTTTATATGAGTATAATGTATATTTCTATGAAATATTTAAGATATATATTCAACTACCTGGGATCTTATATATATCATGGAATAAATATAATCCTAATTTTTTTACAACATACAGATAATTTTTTGGTAATTCATTCAATTATAATGATTTTCAATGGTTAATGGATTAGATGTATTGTTATCAATGTAATATTTTATGTTTTGGATGTTGATCTTGGGAAAAGAAACTTAAAACATTTAAAACATATTTTATGGATGAAATGGAAACATTATGGCTGAAAACAGTGGTTATTATTATATTTTATAAAGTTTTATATTCCCTCATCCCAAAAAACACTAAAAATAGAGTATACAGTAATATTTGTGTTGTAATATATTTTGAAAACCATTTAATTATGGGATATGTATATTTGAGCTGTTTTTAATGGAATCATCGAAGGGTTGAAATAACATTATATATTAAGAAATAAATGGAGAATTAATATTTAATAGGATTATGAAATGTTATGGGTTAATATTTTTGTAAGTGATTTTAAGATGAAAAGAAAAGATAACCAATTTTGTATGTATTTTAGTATATTTGATGGTGATTATGTATATATAAGGAAATATGTAACGGATTTATGGGAGAATTTATCATAAAGTATTATAATATTTTTTGTTTTAGAATTTGTTAATGAATATTGGAATTTTTTTGGGATATATATTTCCCAGGTATATATATTTTTTAGGATTTAAATTTTTTTATGAATAAAAATATTAATATTTGGCCTTATGAAATATTTATAATATTATAAACATACTTAGGGTTTTAAAATAATTTCATAAAAAATTTTGGATGTGAAAATTTTGATGATGTCATTTATTTATGGGGGGGGATATAAGGATATAAATTTTTTATATTATATATATATATATATATATGTTGTCTATTTTATTAACATAAACTTAGGAATTTATATTAGTCAATGAAATATTTACTTTAAAAAGGAATATGATGTAATTTAATCTGAAAATATACTATGTAATTCCAATTTGATAAAAATTTTAAATTTAATATATTTATATTTATGTAATGAAATAAAGGATAACTTATTTATCATATAAATAATGTTTATCATTGTAATGAACTAACCCTAGATTCTTGGTGCCTGTGAATTATTTTTTGACATTGGTATGATTACAAGGAATCAAATCCTGAAGGACTGATCAGTTTATCATTATTGGAAAGCAATCTTATAGAAATTATTCCCATTAATATATTGAGAAATAATAAATAAAATCATTATACACAATACAAATAAATTAATGAAATACTTTAATCCTTATTCCAATATATCTTCTTCATAACATGGGGAATGGAAGCATAATAAAGTGAGCTAAAATTCTCAGTAAGAGTAAGTAAAAAGGAAGCAATAATAAATCAATAGAAATAAATTATAATTGATCGGTAAATAACTTATAACCATTTCCATTTAAATAATTAGATTATTAAATACTAATATGGAAAGTAAAGACACAGGAAATTATTCCATCAAAATCAATAAACTAAGAATAAAATGTATCCATAGATATGCGGACGAAAAATATCATGGATGAATAATAATTGAGGGAAATACATCATTACTAGACACCATGTTACCTAGGTACATGTTACCATTACTGTCAAGACTTTTCATGTGATGGTTTATAAAATTTCATGTAAAAACCCACCTGATTTGGCCAAATTATTCTTCTCATGAGACTACCGATACATCATGGGGATATCAATAATGAGGACCCTCCCATTGTGTATGAGTCCGAAGAATTTATTATATTTCAAATAAATAATTTCCATTATTAAATATACAAAAATAATATGGATTTATCAATAATACCTTAGAGGAGGATAAGTAACAAAAATAGATGTTGAAATTAAAACATTCTTAAGGAAAAATAGTATTTATTCATACCAATTTGTCCCATAACACATTAAAAATTTTAAATAATAATTCCTAGTGAAATAAATGAAACATAAAATATCATGAGAATAATTTTATTCACTATATAATACATCAATGGGATGTATATACACTAAATAAAAGTGAATTGGTGCCTAACAAAAATAAGTCTCAATGGAATGTAAATTGAGACAAAATGTTCTTACCTTAACATTCCATCAGTTTTGTGGTATTTATCCTACTATATAGTAGTTTTTAATATCTTAATAACTTATAAATGAACCATAATTTTGTTTATAATATCATATATTAACTTCATACAATATGTTATTACCCTTTTGTTGACACATATCATTATTTTAAATATTTCAAGTGTTAATTGCCATGTTTTATCATGTATGTTTTGACATGTTACTTGTTGTTACTATTTCATAAATCAGGATTTAATAATCTCTAGAATATAATCCATGAATTAATTATCTTATATATTAAATATATATTTATTTAATGGACTTTATAATTATTGGAGATTGGAAATGAAGTGAACTGTTATTGTAGATAGTTGGTTGTAGGTACTCATGGAAGCTATTTTAATTTCTTTATCATATTAGAAAAATGAAAGGTAAATGATACATATGAATATTAAAATTCTTGTATAATATATATGTTATATATGTTAAATAGTCTTTTTAAATCCAACAATTATATATTACATGTATGGCATTAACGAGTCGTGTCTCTTTGAGGGGGGGGGGTGGTAGTCCACACATCCTCAAACAAAATTATCATATATACACAAGATGGAAAGCATATAGGTATGGAATAAATAAAAATTAAAGAAGCATAATTCAATTATAATTATAATATATAACATATATAAATATAATTTCCATCATAATGGCCATTATGAGAGGAGTTAATGGAAAAATAAAAAATCCTCATTTTGGGAGGTAGTAGAACGTCATCCAAAAAAACATTATGATTAAAACCAATTAGATGGAGTTGTCTATTATTATAGGTTTAAAAATTTTGATAAAACATCCTAGTATATTTAATATACCATTTTTACATAATTATTTAATAAAGATATTTTACATTGTGTATAATGGAAATTAAATTAAAAATGTTGAGAGAAGATGTTACATCTTAATCGGGTAACTACTTTTGGTTTGTACCAAAATTCTTCCTTGAAAGTATATCCAACCAATGTGAGGATTAATAGTTAAGG
The DNA here is from genome assembly GCA_963277665.1 of Viscum album. Classification (NCBI taxonomy): domain Eukaryota; kingdom Viridiplantae; phylum Streptophyta; class Magnoliopsida; order Santalales; family Viscaceae; genus Viscum; species Viscum album. Next base: position 2,026,286,653 of record OY728151.1, on the reverse strand, counting down.
GAATGGATTTTTCGAATTTATATTGGAATATATTGGCTGTTACTGTGCATTTTGAGAGGTGTTATCAATGAGGATAAGTAGTTTCCTTTGATAGTAGAGAAGGAGTGACACTGAGGTAATATTTTGATTAGGTGATTACATGCACGTTTTTCATGTTTCAAGTTGATACAATAATAGAAAAAATTAGATCCAAGATACTGTAGGGTCTACATATGAAAAAATAATATCATGTAGACAATTTTATGGGTCTTTTTAGGCATTATGTTTATGGTATAGTCCCTTATTAAGCTTAATTTTACATTAATTGTTGTAATGAATTTTAATCACTTTCACGAATATTTTTCAAGAAAAAAACTGGTCTTATTATAAATTAAAAACTTTATCATTAAAAAAATTGAGCCATTTTTACCAATTACAATAACATAATTAGTAGAAATTAATTTAAAATTCATCCTATGTCCGGACGACAATGCATGGGTTTTAATGTAAAAAATCCCTAATGTTTGTTATGTTTTATTAATCAATTTCAAAGTGAAATTGATTCCAATGACATAAATTTTTATAATTGATAAAAATTTTATATAACTAAACATTAAAACAAATTAAACGTATAATTTATCCTTATAATTAAATTATATTAATAATCAGTTTTAAACTAGAAATCTTTATTTTTAACCAGTCGCTAAAAATCTGATCATCAACGAAAAATAGCATAAATACACCCTAAAATATTTTTATGTTTTTAAATCATATATTATGTTAATTTTGAAATATTCACTTAATTGATTTTTCAAAATTAAGATTTAAATTGGTTCATCCATTAAAAGGTGACAAAACTACATTAAAAAATTATTGTAATTTGTGTTTGATATTGGGTATTTTATAATCTTATGTTTATCTAAAATATATTAAATGGGTGTAATGATATTTATTTGAATATATAATATATAAATTTACAATATAAACTATCTAAAAGTGTTATAATTTAATTGAATATGTAAGATGATACTAAATAATGTTTTGTTTAAATGGGATGTTGTGTGTATTGCAAAGATAAAAATAAAATCTAGTTGAAAATATGGTAATGTATTTGAGTTATACACTCTTTGATCCTACAAAAAAAAATTCCTCGATGTTTTATGGTTATTACATTTAAAAATATGTTGGTATTTCTCCATCGTAGATTCATCTAGTTCCCCGGATTTTTCTTCAATTTTGTGATTTCTCAAGAGAACCTTTACCAGGAGAGTCATCTGACAACTCAATACATACTCTCTGGTATCACGAATCTGAATGGGTTCTCTGCAATGTGAAAGTTCAAGTTCCAAATAAATTTCATCAGAGGTGAGAACATGGGTTGGATTAGATGTATACTTCCTTATAAGAGATATATGGAACACATTGTGAACCCTTGAGAGTTTCGGCAGTAATGCTAAATGATAAGCTTTGACTTCAATCATTTCAAGGATTTTGAAGGGTTTGACATACCTGGTAATATTTTACCCTTCCTACATTATCTTGTAAATGCCTTCCATAGCGATAATCTCATGAAAACCTGATCTCCCACTTGTAACTCTAAATCTTTCCTTTGATTATCATCAAATCTATTTTTCCTAATTTGATCAGTTTTAATATGGTTTTGGATAACATTTACCTTTGATTTAATTTTTTCAACAAGTTTTAGGCTTATGATTTTCCCTTCCCCAACATCATCCCAACATGTTGAGTATGAAATCTCTTTCCATATAATGCTTCATATGATGTTATTTTAATACATGTATTGAAACTATTATTAGATGAAAATTATATCAAAGATAAGTATTGATCCCATATACCATTAATGTCAAGTGATCATGATATAAATTTTTTTTTCTATTGTTTGAATATTTCATTCAGACTATCCATTAGTTTTTTGATGGTTTTCAGTGTTAAAATAAAGATTAGTGTTGATAGACTTCTGAATACATGACAATAATTTCAATTTAAATTGGGTATATTGATCATAATAAATTTATAGAGGTTTTCAGTGAACTCTTACAACATCATTCATGTAGATCCTTTCATGGAAATTAAGTGAAATATCTTCTCTTATAGAAAAGAGATGAGAAAATTTGATTATTCAATCAATTATAACCCATATTGCTTCATTCCTTCTAGAATTATTTGGTTGTCCCATGAAAAATTCCATAGTAATTTCATCCCATTTACACACATGAATATATAGAGGTTTCAAGAATCATTTAGGATGCTACCTCAAAACATTCACTTACTAACAGACCAAGAATCTAGACACAAAATTAACAATTTTCTATTTCATGTTATCCCAAAAAAATATGTTCCTTAAAATCCCTATAAAAATTATCTCTACTAGAGTGTATATAGAAATGTTTTCTATGAGAATCATCCAGTAACTATTTTTTATCTCAGGTATATATGGGACACTTAGCGTCTTTCCAATTTTTAGAACAACATCTTCAAAAACAAAGTCCGTTATTTTTTATTCATTTATACCTTTAGTTTTCTTTTGAAAGTCCTCATCATCATATTGAGAAATATTTATCCTCTATAATAAATATTGTTTATAAATAATTTGAGAAATGATTGATTTATCCCCTTATAAATTCCCATGTCCATTTTTGTTATATCCACAAACATGTGGTCCTTCTTAATACACATTTGGGATATAACTCTATGATCTTTCATACTCAATGAATATGATACCATATTTTCATAACCTAGGTTGTACTATTTTAAGAAGACATAATATTTCAATTGTTTCATCCATCACTATTGTTCCATGATGAGCTCCTTTTGTGAGAATCTATAATTCACACTCTTGTGATTTTTGTATATCTCGCATCTCTCTCCAAGTGATAATGTCTCCATAATTTCAAGGCGGAAATTACTGTCAGTAACTCCATATCATGACTTGGGGACCAGTTCATGTGTCATCGATTACCATGATTCATATGCGATAACATTATTATTTTTTATAAAGACAATACCATGTCCCTATTTGGATACATCACTATATATGACAAACCCATAACACCTAGAACGTAGATTCAAAACCAAAAAATTAACAAATATTTTATTTTGTTCATAAAATAATTCTTCACAAATATTTATCTGGACAAACTAAATCCCTTTACCTATAATATTGGTTATCATGTTAGATAAAAGAGAACAATCTTAAATGAATCAAAAATAGTAACCCACCAAGACAATTAAACTATATATTTTAGTTATTTATTTCGGAGTTAGAAATTCACTCTTTGACATTGGCTTTGCGGGATCGACTGATATTCCATCCTTGGAGAAAATATGGCCATGAAAAGAAATTTCATGAATATAGAAATCACACATGAAAAATTTACCATATAATGCTTCCCTTATAAGACTGTTATGAATGATTCACAAGTGATTCTTAGCTTCCTTAGTGCTTTTAGAATACACCAGAATATCATAAATGAATAGCACAAAAAATAATCAAGATATTCCATGAATAATCGGTTGTAAAGGTCCATAAAATCAGAGTGTATATTATTTAATGAAAATGGATTTACTGTAAACACTTAATGTTCATACATCATATAAAAAGATATATTTGGAATATATTCCATATTCCCTCACAATTTGTGTTACCCAGAATGGAGATCAATATTTGATGAATATTGGGATTCGTTAACTTGATCAAACAAGTCATCAAGACGAGGTAGAGGAAACATTTTATGTGTTGTAATGGCATTGATTTCCTTATAATAATAAAACAACCTAATAGATCCTTGTTTATTTTTAACAAAGAGGATAGGTGATCCCCATGGTGAAACACTAGGGATGATAAATCTATTATTAACCAAATCCTCTAGTTTTTTCCTTAATTACACTAATTCCACTCTAAAAATTCTATTGGAATTCCTTTATATTTACAACGCATCAGGAATAAATCAATTAAAAATTCAACTTCACACTCTGGGGGATGTATAGGTAATTTATCAAGAATTACATTAATGTATTCTTATATGGTAGTTATATCATCTATTTGAATATTAACTTCTACTTCATTGGCTATTGTTTTCTCTTCATTGGAAATAATTTCTTTCACTAGAGGTAATAAGGGTTGATCTGGATAAGAATCAGGTATTGAATTTTTTGATCCAAAGATGAGGAATTCTACATCTTCCTCACATATTGTAGTTTTCTTCCTCTTAAAATAAATATTTAGAGCATATTTTGATAACATATTCCAAGGATTATATCAAATTCAACCATAGGTATGATTATAAGGTCAGTACAGAAGGCACATTTATGTTTCATATTGGGGACTGAACGACACATCTTTATTGAAATGTTTCTTATCTTAGGAGTTATTACTATAACATAACTTAATAAATCCAAGGGTAAGTGTATAATATTCTTAGAAAACAAGATAGATATAAATTTGTGGGATGATCCAAAATCAAATAATGCATTTTTTTAGTTTTTAATGTAGGATTAGTGTAACTTAGACCATGTAATTTGGTACTTCCACCTCTATTGTCGTGTTACATAAGCTTGGTTATATCCCCTTGTCCTCAATAGTGTTGGATTCCCTTAATTATTAGGAATTTCATTTTTGTGGTTCCCCATATCCTTATATTTTAACACTAGATATTAGTTCCTTCCTTCATCCCCTATCATTTAATATAATAATTACCTATTTTTCCACATTTATAAAAACCCTCATTCCATTCAATAATTTCCTAGAATGATTCTTTCCATAATTCCATTGAATGTATTAGATCTTGATAAATCCTTCTTTTTTATTTATGGAACATAAAAGTATTTCTTCTTATGATGAATTTTTTTAAAAACATGTTCCATTCAGAGATTATGACTAATACCTTCAAAGAAGTGGTCTGTAATGACCCAATGTTTTATAAATGGAAATTCACATCTTATAAATATGTCATAAACTCACATGAAAACAGAACATAATGAACAACTATGTTGTAAGTGACCTTTAAACAGAAGATTGTCAATTATATTATTGTAATTTCACAAATTTTACATACACGGCTATTGTTAGTAAGTTATTTGGAGTCCAATAAGAAAAACATCATTTTTAATGAATAATAACCAACCCTTTTGAATAGTAACATATCCTTATGGATAGTGATATACCCTAACTAATAGTAACCTTACCTATGATAATATATAAATATTATTGAAGTTGAATGTTTGATATACCTATATTTAAGAATAAGTAAATAAATGTTTTAAAACTTTTTTTTAATAATATATTATGATTTTAATTAATTATTAAAATAATAATTTCTAGAAAATTATTTTAAAAATATGGAAATAATTTTTGGATTCTACACAACCACAAATGGTTAGGGTGAACTTTTTATATTTTTCTAAAATACATGAATTTTTTATGAATAGTATAATATAACAATTTACCATATATATACATTATAATCTATATAGACTATTCTTAGAATCATGGCTGATATCACCACACTAGGTTATAATTAAAATGACCAATTTACTATTATTGTTCATGGAAGACTAACTATTTCTAGTCTTGCGGGGAATTAATAAATAAATGAATTTTTTATTGAGAAATACCTCCCCTCCTCCACTATAAAACCCCCACTCACTCCCTCTTCTCTCCACTCCTCTCAAGCTAGGTTCCATTCAAATATTCTACACAAATATCTCCCCAAGATCCTCCCCACGTCCAAAAGCTTATATCCTCTTCAAAATACCAAAACCACACCCCTTAATAGGTTCTCAAAGGAATAAGTCTCAAGAGGTAAATTCCTCATTCCAATTCCTACATTTCTTTTATGTTCTTTTATTTTTTGTTTCTTTCCTCACCTCCCTTTACCCAAATAGCATGATATCTTCAGAAGAATATGTGTACTATAATTCTATTATGATAATGGGATTCTCCATTATCTCATCTCCTTTCCTCAAATTTTTTTTGAAATAAATGAAAGCACCGTTTGGGATGTCCCAATATAGAACATTCAAGGACAACTATTTATCAGTTTCTATTATCATATTTAAATTTGGTCATGAAACCATATTTTTTTTAGTTTAACCAGATTATATAAATGTTATATATCCTATTTTGATTCTGTAATATATTTTTACAAAAGGAATTATGTTATAAATCAAAACATGTTCTTTGAAATCAAACACACCAATTAACAAAAATGTTTGTGACTGTGGTTTTATATAATAATTTGACTTCACTCTATGTAACCATATTAAATTTAAAACCATGTAATCTACTAGATGTTCACTAAAATCATATAAATTCATTTCTAGAAAACCACTTCCATCTTTCATTTTTATTTGAACTTGAATATAAGTGAATTGATCTTTTAAAACCATGTAAACAAACGAGCCCGAATAATGAAGTTGAACCTTAAAACAAATCAATAACGACATGAATGAAATAAAAATGGTTAAAATATATAAATAAAATATTTAAAAGGTTTTGGAATTATTAATTAATAAGCCTATTTTGGTTATTCAGGTCATTAATAACAAGTATATAACACCAATGGATTTAAGGTAAAGTATCCTCTCCCTTTCACTCTAAATCGTGATTGTTATCTATGATATGACTTTTTTGTGTAATTAAAAGTGATGGGGTTTGTTTTCTCACCTCCCCATACCGACCTAAATTTTTATAAGTGATTATAAACCCCTTATATCTATCATCAATCCCTTTTATTTACACCCAATACCTAGTAGATAAACCGTAATGGATTCTACTCGAACTTCTTTTATTCCTTCGCATTGACCAATCATCCTTATTACCAAAATGTAGTTGAATTTTATTTTTATTTAAAGCATATAAATTCTGTTTATATGCTCCAAAATAATGGTCCATGATCCATCTCTCATTCTCTTTCAGGGATATACATTATTTTATGTGAATCCCTCATTGACACTTCCCAATAAGCACACTTGTTTTATGAGAACTTCCTGAATTATTACCCAATTTCCAATAGACTATATATTATATTTTAAGACACCATTGTCTTTATAAAATAATAATTTTTTTATTATTAAAAAGTTCTTTGTTCATTTCAGGTTTTATATAAAATATTGTCCTATTTTATGTTTTAAAATCTTCATAGTATTTTCCTTAAAAACCGCACAAAAATTTTTTCATGCTAATGTTTCACAAATAAATTTCATATATGTTATAACATCTATTTTTCACCACCTACCATTTTATATTCCTATATTACCTTATGAAATTCCATGTATGTTCTAATCCATTTCTTTCTTGGACGCATTCATGATACACGAATTTGTTATTCTTTATGTCATGATTATGGTACACAATTCTGTCCATGGGTATCATTATGTTTTTGAACAATTGATTATGTATGATTATTTATGTGGAAAGAATATTTATGTGGAATGAATATTTATGTGTAAATAATAATCATGAAAATGTTGAGGTGGGTGATCCCAGGTAGTGCTCTAATGCATTTGGTAAAGTTAAGTCTATTGATATGCAATGTGAAACGGGATTGGCGGTTAGCCTTGACCCGTACTAAAATGGGAAACATGATTGGCGGTTAGTGTTGACCCGTACTAAATAAATGTCTTATGATTATTCCAAATTTATATGATTCAATGTTTATATTATCCCATACTTAAATTTTATGATTTCATTTGTTATATGCCTTGTTATCATTATTTCATGCCTCCTAACTCATGTGCTTAAGATGTTTCGTTATCTTCATTCTTTTATAGGATTTTTAGCTCATCCCTTTGTTCATGTGTTTCTAGGGCACCCTATGAATATGTAAGGGAATAAAGGAAGTTAGGATTTCATAATGGAGATTAAATAAAGAAGTATTTTTTAGCCCCGTGCCTTATGTTTTTTGTACCTATACATCCAAGACACTAGACATAACAATCATTACCTTGTACTCTGATGTATAATTATGCTTAGAATTATTCAATGTTGTATGAAAATTGTTTGGGTCACTATAGTTGGTATCAGAGGATGGTCTAGTTATTTTTTGAGATTAGGGATAGATGACCTTAGTGATAACCTTAAGGATGAGATGAAGTATAATAAAACATCCCTAAATATTGGTAAGTGTAGAGTAAGTGGTTTATTAATAAAATAAATCCTTGTCTAGATATGAGTAGGTAGAGGCAGCTTTGGCACAAATTTACCTAGGAATGAAAACTTTGACAAGGAGTTTTAGGGCTTGACCCAGGGGTATCCAGCTACATGAAAATGGGTCTTGTTTCACTATTGGTTACGACACTGCTGGGGGATATGATTTGGTAGATTAATGAGCTAATTACAAACCATTATCAAGGGAAAAATCCCATAAGAATATAAGTTAAGAAATTGATCATGGATAATCTAGGTTTAAGCTTATGTAATCACAAGGTAATATATACTTCTTCTTTATAAGTTCATCATTTTTTGTGCAATTTTTTCTTTTTTATTCTCAATATCTATGTATTCAAGACCTCTAATAATTACTTCTATTTTTTAGTTAATGATGATAAATGGAAGAGAATTATCCAATAACCAATGTGATAGGAATCTTGAAGATTGCCCTAATGATATTCTTGATATGACAGAAGTAGGTTCTCAAAACTTCACGAATGTACTTTCTCAGTTGGCTCGAGTTATGAATAATAACATGAATCTTGTGTAACACCCTCCTCCTCCAAGGAAATTGCATGTTTACATAGAATCCATCATGCTGAAAAGTCCTCCCTTGTTTAGTGTATCTTCTGATCTCCTCCATGCAGATAAATAGATTAACTCTATTAAAAAAATATTCTATGTCCTCCAATTCTTGGAAGAAGAGAAGGTTTTACTGGTAGTCTATTGTTTTGATGGAGATGAAAATCGTTGGTAGACACTGATCAAGAATACCAATCCCCAAGAGGAAATTGATTCCATGGATTTGGAGGAATTCAAGATGATGTTTTTCAACTAATATTTTCATCAAACCCTCAATATCATGATGGAAAGAGAGTTCCTCGGTCTCAAAAGTATGAATATGTGTCCATCGGGGCGTATGAAGAAAACATTACAAGGCTTTCAAGGTACTCCTCTACATTTTCATGAACACTGAAAGCACGGTGGATCGCTTCTTTAGCAGACTAAAGCTGATTCTACAAAAAGGTATGCCAGTTCTAGACATCAAAAGTTATGAGGATATTGTGCATTGTTCCCTCAAGGTTGAAATGGACGTTGGAGACTCTTAGTGGTCTCGTGGACCCAATGTAAAGAAGAGGAAAATGGAGAACAACATCGATGGTTCAACAAACAAATCCCATGATAGAATGAAGCTTGACTTTTCCCCTTGCAAAAATTTTCATAAGAAGCATCTTGGTAACAGTGTGAAGGGAACCAAGAATTGATTCTAATGTGGAAAGTTTGGACATATGGCCAAGAAACACCGAAAAGATATAAAATATCCCGCTAATTTTGAAGAAGAAATGAAGGGTCAGATCAACACTCAGCCTTGTAGTGTAGTGTTAAAACTGTACGGATCTTGGGAATAATGAAAACAATTACTCTATTTTTATGGTTGTCAGAGTAAATCAACAAAAGCCTCCAGGGAAACAAGGATGGGCTTCTGATATCACTACTATTATGGTGGATCCGGAAAACTATGTGGTGACATGTACACTAGTTATTCATTCAAAAATAGTGAACATAGTATTTGATTCTAGTTCTACACATTCTATCATATCGTGAATGATTATTGTAACTATTCAAACACCAACACAGATTTTGGAGGAAATGTTGTCTGTGAGAACATAAAATGGAGCAGTTATGGAGTCCATTATTTATAACACCTCCCCGAATAATGTTTTTGGACTGAACCTCACAATTAACATAATAATACTTTTTTAGTGGAGTTAAATGATATATAGGGAATGGATTGGATGTCATTATATAAATCCAACATCAACCTATATGGAAAGGATATCACACTTCACATCATAATGAATAATTCTATTATATACAAGTGTTACGACGAAGATGACTCTCTTTTTGGATCATCGTCTCAAGTGTGGATATTGTTTCCTTCTGAGAAATAATATCTAGATTAAATAATTGAGACCAAGGATTAAATAAAGATTGAGGACATTCCCATTTTGAGGGATTATATTGAGGTATTATCTAAAGAGTTACCTTGTATTCTTCATAATCGAGAGGTTGAGTTCTCAATTGAACTTATCCCTGGATCTCTGCCTATCTCAGAGAATCCTTACAGAATGGCCACCATAGAGCTTAAAGATATGAAGAAGCAGTTATAAGAGAATATAGAGACAGGTCTTATATAGCTTAGTGCTTTAATATAGAGTGCACCGGTCCTCTTCATCAAGAAAAAGGTTGGATCAATGTTCTTATACATTTTTTATCGTGAGATCAAAAAAATCAGGATAAAGAACATGTATCCCCTTCCACGAATAGATGACTTGTTCGATCAGCTTCGTGGGGCCATTTATTTCTCTAAGGTGGACCTTCGGATAAGATATCACCAACTAATGGTGATGAAGGAAGATATTCCCATGATTGCCTTTTGAACGAGGTATGGACACTACAAGTTCATAGTGATTCCCTTCAGAATCACTAGTTCTCTATAAATTTTCATGGATTTAATGAATAGTGTCTCTAGAGATTACATCAACAAATTTGTGGTAGTCGTTATTAATGATATTATGGTATACTCAAGGAGAAAGGAGAAACATGAGGAGAATTTGAAAATTGGGTTAAAGACATTGTTAAGGGAGACGTTGTATGAAAAGTATAGTAAATGTGAGTTATGGATGGAGGAATTATTTTATGGGGCATGTTATCAACATAGAAGGGATATTTGTGGACCCTTCCAAGACATGGGCAATTGAAGAGTGGCCCATGCCAACTTCTCAAACAGAGATCTGTGACCTTTTGGGTTTATCTAGGTATTATCAATGATTCGTGAAGATCTTTTCATGATTTTCAAACCCAATGACCAAGATGAAACAAAAGGGGGAAACGTTTGTTTGGACACAGGAATGTGAAGATTGTTTCGAGGATTTGAAAAAGAGTCTTATCACTGTGACAATACTCACACTCCCTAAAAGTGGAGAACCATTTGTGGGGTATAGTGATGCATATAAGAAAGTATTAGGTTCTGTGGTAATTCAATATGATAAAGTGATTGCCTACACCTCAAGAAAGCTGAAAATCCATGAGGAAAACTATCCTACACATGATCTGGATTTGGTTGCTGTGATATTTGCATTGAAAATATGGTGGAATTTTCTCTACGGAGAGAACTGTGAAATATATATTGACCACAAGAGTCTCAAATATATATTCACATAGAAAGAGACTAATATGAACCAGAAAAGATGGATATAACTTATATAGGATTATGACTGCTCAATCCACTAGCATCGTGATAAGGAAACCAATGATGCATATGCTCTTAGTAGAAAGCATCAAGCATCGTTACCATTGATGATATTTAAAAAGGATCTCATCTTCTTAGATTTGAAAATGATGGACATGGGAATAATTAAGGGAGGAAAAACATAAATCCTTTCTTAAATGATTACTTAACCATCCCTCTTAGAGAAAAAAAAGAATCCTCAAAGAAAATATGTGGAAATTCAGAAATGGGTGGAAGCTATCAAAAATGGGAAAACCTCTGATTTAAAAATCTATAAGGAAGAATTTGTATGATTTGGGACAGATTATGTGTACCAACCGTTATAGAGATATATAAGGAGCTATTGAATGATGAACATAGCTCGACCGACTGTATACACCTAGGGAGTATAATGATGTATCGAGATCTCCAAGAAAACTTTTGGTGGTACAATATGAAAAGGGAGATTGTTGAATATACATCAATGTTCCTGGTAGGTCCGCAAGTGAAGGCTATGAGTAAAAAGTCTATGGGTATGATGAAACCACTACCCATACAATCATGGAAGTGGGAGAACATTACAATGGACTTTGTCACTAGATTTCCAAGGATATACAGAGGAAACAATGATATATGTGTCGTTGTGGATCATCATACAAAGAGAGATCACTTTATTGCGGTTCGAGAAGACTTCTCATTAGATCACCTGGAAAAGATTTACATCAAATAATTTGTTAGGATGCATGGAGTACCACTATATATTGTATCTGATCGTGATTCAAGATTCACCTAGAAGTTCTGGAAAAGTCTCTAACATGATCTAAGCACTAAAGGGATAATTAGTATGACCTATCATACTCAAAATGATGGCTAATCTGAGCAAACTATTCAAACACTATAAGACATGTTGATAGCATGTTCTATGTAATTAAAAGGAGGATGGGACCAACATCTTCTACTAGTTGAATTCTCCTACAATAGCAGTTTCCACTTGATCATCTGAATGGCACCATATGATGCCCTTTATGGGAAAAGGATTAGAATAACATCATGTTTGGATGAATTCAGTAAGTTTAAGCTTATATGAAATAAAATGGTTGAAGAAATAGTGGAGAAGGTAAAAAACATTAAACAACATATCAAGGAATCCTAGAGTTGATAGAAGAGTTATACAGATAACCGTCTATGAGACATTGAGTTCAAAATTGGAGACATGGTATTTCTATGCATATCTCCGTGGAAGAAGTTCATGAGGTATGGAAATAAATGTATGTTAAGTCTCAAGTACATCATCCCCTTTATGATATTTGATCGAGTCAGAGTTTTGGCCTATCTAATGGCACTTCCAACTACCATGTTGATAGTACGTGATGACTTTCATGTATCCCGATTAAGGAATTACATGCCAAAACCTTCCCATGTACTCTCTTTAGATGTGGTACAGTTGGAAGATGATCTCACATACAAGAATCATCCAGTGAAGATCTTGGATTGTAGAGACAATGTTATATTTAAAAAGAATACTAATCTGGTCATGGTACTGTGGTAAAACCATATGTACAATGTGGAAACACTGTAACTGGAGAAAGAAATGATGAAAAATAACCCACAAATATTTTTTTTCTTAGAATGAAAAATGAAATTTCGAGGGAAAAATTTCATAATCAGGTATGAATGTAACAACCCAATGATTTATAAATTGAAATTCATCTCTTATATATACGTACTAAAATCACATGAAAACACAACATAATGAACTACTAAGTTCTACGTGGCCGTTAAAAATAATTTTGTCACTTCTGTGTTTGGAATTTCAAAAATCTAACATTCACGATTTTGGTAAGTAAGTTATTTACTATTTGATAAGAAAAACATAATTTTTGGTGAATAGTTACCTACCCTTATGAATTGTAACACACCCTTATGAATAGTGATATAAATTAATGAATATTAACCTTACCTATGATAATAAAAAAAATTCCAGTTGAATGTACGATATACCTTTATTTTAGAATATGTAACTAAATGTTTTAAAACTGGTTTTAAAAATAAATTATGGTTTTAATTAAATATTAAATTAATAATATTATAAAATTATTTGTGAAGAAATTTAATTCATTTTTGGATTCTACACATCGAAAAATGGTTATGGTGAATTTTTGAGATTTTTCTAAAATACATGAATTTTTATGAATAGTAAAATATGGTAATTTACCGTATATATACTTTATTAGCAAAATAGACGATTCCTAGCATCATGGTTAATGTCACCACCCTTGTTTCGATTTCACATGACCCATTTACTCTTCTTGGTCATGGAAGACTCAATATTCATTGTCTTGTCGGGAATTAATAAATTAATGAATTTTATATTAAGAAATACCTTACCTCCTCCATTATAACCCCCCCACTCTCGCTTCTCTTCACCCCTCTCAAGCCATCTTCTTTGACAATATTCTACCAAAATAATTCTCAAAGATTATCCGCATGTCCAAAATATCCTATCCTCTTCAAAATACAAAAATATCTCCCTTAAGAGGTTCTCAAAGGAGAAATTCTCAAAAGGTAACTTCCTCTCTCAAGTTCCTTCATTTCTTTTATGTTCTTTTATTTTTTGCATCATTCCTAACCACCCTTCACCCAAATGATAGGATAACTCCTATAGAATAAATGTAGTGTAATTTTATTATTCTAATGGGATACTTTATTATCACCTCTTCTTTCCTCACCTTTTGTTTTAATGAAATGAAAGCACATTTTGAGATATGCCAATTTAGCACATTCATGGACAACAATTTATCAATTTCTATTATCATCATTAAATGTGGTCATGAAACTATTTTTGTTGTTGTTGAACCAGATTATATATATATAATATTTCATATTTTGATCTTTTAATCATTTTTTTCAATTGGTATTAAGTTATAAATTAGAACATGTTCTTTGTAATCAAACCCACCAACTAAAAAAATGGTTGTCACTATGGTTTAATATAATAATTAGAATTCACTATAATTAATATAATTAAATATAAAACTATTTAATATCTTTTATTATGACTAATTTCATATAAATTTAATCTGTACAACCACTTCCATCGTTCATGTTTTTCCGAACTTGAATATATGTTAACTGATGTTTTAAAAAAAAGTAAACAAACGATCCCGAACAATGGAATTGAAAAATATAACTAATCATGAAGGCCATGAATAATCTAAAAAGGGATATAATACATCAACTACATATGTAATATTTTCTGGAATTATTAATTAATAAAACTAGTTTTTTAATTCATGCCTTTAATGAAAAGCGCAGAACACCAACGAATTTAAGGTAAGTGATCCTCTCCTTTTCACTCTTAATCAAGATTGTCCTCTATGATATGCCTTTTCAATGTAATAACAAGTGATGGGGTTTGTTTTATCACCTCCCCCACACTAACCTATTATTTTATAAGTGATTATAAAACCTTTATCTCCCTCATCAATCCATATTAGTTACAACCAATACCATGTCCGTAACCCATAATGGATTCTAGCCGAACATCCTTTATTCCTTCGGGTTGCTCTATCATTCTTTTTACCATAATGAAGTTTCCCTTTTTTAGGTAACACTTATAAATTCTGTTTATATGCTCTAAAATCAAGTTCCATGATCCATATATCTTTCTATTTCATCGATATACATGCTTTTAGGAGAATCCATCCTCGATACTTCCCAATAAGCACACTCATTTTAAGGGAACGTCCCAAATTCTTACGAGATTTCCAGTGCACATTATCTTTTTTTAAGAAACCATTCTCTTTATAAAATCAATAATTTTTTATTTTGAAAACCATCTTTTTTTACTTATGGTTTTATATAAAATATTATTCTGTTTGATATTTTAAAATATCTATATAATTTTCCATAAAAACCGCACAAAATTGTTTTTAATGCCAATGTTTATAAAATACATTTATTGTATGTTGTCACTTATATTTTCCATGAACTACCATGTAATATGACTATATTAACTTATGAATGTCCATGTGTGTTATAATACATATCTTTCATGGACAGATTCATGGTACACTCATTGGTTATGCTTTATGTCATGATTGTTATATCCAATTGTTTCCATTGGTATCCTTATGTTTATGAACGATTGATTATGTATGATTATTTATGTTGAAATAATTTTTATGTGGCAATAATATTCATGAAAATTTTGAGATGGGTGTTCTTAGATAGCTCTCCAATGCATTGGGTAATGTTATTCCTCATGAGATGCAATGTGAAATTGGATTGGCGGTTATCCTTAACTTGTACTAAAATGGGAAACGTGATTGGCCGTTTTCCTTGACCCACACTAAAGAAATGTTTTATGATTATGAAATATTTATATGATTCAATTTTTATATTATCCCATGCTTATATGATATGATTTAATATGTTCCATGACTTGTTATCATTATTTCATGCCTCTTAACTCATGTTATAATGATGTATCCTTATGTTCATTCCCAAATCGGGATTTTTAGCTCATCCCTTTATTCATGTGTTCCCTAGGGTACCCTATGCAGACGTAAGAGATGAAATAAATTTAAGATCTCATTATGGATGTTAAATAAAGAAGTGTTTTTTTCCCGATGTTTTATTGTTTTTGAACCTAGTCTTCTAAGAAATTAGACTTAACGATCCTTTTCTTGTACACAAATGTATAATTATTCTTAGAATTATGAAATGTTGTATGAAAAAGTATTGGGTCACTATATGGTCAATTTTTCACTTTGTGTTGCATATATAATCTATGGAATATCGGGATAACCTTGTAAAGGTACCTTCATAATCAACAAAACATTCCTCTACGTTTTTTATTATGATATGGAAATTTATCTTAATCTCAATTTTTTGATCACGAGGGAAGTATTTTTCAAAGAATGACTCCATAAAAGCACTCCATTCAATTAGTTCAATTTATTCTTCCTCCTTAGTATTCTAGAACATGGACCACCACTGATCAACATCACCTTGGTGATAGTAAACTGCAACTGTAACCATTTCTATATCACTGCATCCTAAGGTCATGAATACTTTTTCTGGAGACTTAATACATTGTTCAGCTATAATTGGATTAGTATTCCCACTAAAATATGGGGAATTATATTGCATTAAGTGATCCATCATAAGATATAATCTACATAGAATAGGTTTCTACATCCAATAAAGGTTATTTTCATAAACTTATTATGTTTCCCCAATATTTCCATAATTTTATTTATTCTAATACAAGATGTTTTGGTTTCCTCAGTGGGGAAATATCTACATTTTCCATGAGTATTAATACCATTCATCTATACAGGGACCATTTCTAAAATGAATGGAATACACTAGATTATCTCATGGATTAATAATGTATAATGACAAAGAACATATAAAACATTACATAAATTTATACATCATTAATCCAAAAATCATAAACATTGGTCACTTGGGGGAAATATTTTCTTTTAAATACTTCATAATGGAAGGTATAGAAAATGTGAACTATCCCAAATGTATCCCCATAGTGTATCAATCCAGGTGTGCAGTAATGCCCGTTTTCAGGTACTAGGTTATCCTGAGTCACGCTTGGAAAAACTTTTTAGAGTTATTACTCCTGGAAATATCTATTCTAGAACAACATCCACTTGGATTATCCAGACAAGGATGCATTGCTAATAATACCCCCCATAATCACTAACTTACCAAAAATTATAGGATGTTATTTTACACATATACTCAATGTCTATATTAGGGTTTTAATCCCTAATATATATTTCCTTAATTTAGTTTCCATGGATTATGACAAACTTCCTTTGATACCAATTATAACTCCCTAACCCCAGGTTCCTGGTGTCAGTTTAATATTTTCTTACATTTGCATGATTACAAGGAAGAAAATCCTAGAGGATATATCAATTTTGCAGTCTTCGAAATACATATTGCATAAAAGATACCCAGAATACATTGGGAAATATGAAATAAAAACATGATACATAATAATATAAATAAATAGCATCCTTAAATGCTTATTCAAATATTTATTCTTCATAACATGGGGATGTGAAATATAATAATGGTGAGATAAAATGATCTATATGTGTAAGTAATGTAGAATAACTAATGAATATATAGTACTAAAATATCATGGAAAGGTAAATAACTAATAAATCATTCCATTTAAATAATTAAATATGTAAATATTAAAATGAAATGTAAGAAATAGATAGCCATTCCAACTAAATCAATAAACTGAGAATAAAATATATATGTAGATATGTTGATGCAAAATATATTAAAAGAAAAATAAATTTATATAAATAAATGAAATTATTAATTATTGGATTCCATTTTTTCAAGGTACATGTTACCATTACCATCAAGACCATTCATAAGATATTTTACAAAATTTTGGGTAAAAATCCATCTAATTTCAGAAAATTATTCATCTCTTGAGACTACTGATGCTTTATGGGTCTATAAATAATCGGGACGCACCCATGTCGTACCAGTAAAAATAATTCGAAATATATCAAAAAAATAATTTTTTGTATCAAATATCTATAAAAAATATTTATTTTTTAATAATACTTAGATTAGGACAAGTAACAATAGGGGTTTTTGACATTAAAACTTTCTTGAGGAAAAATATTATTTAAACATTACAATGTGTCCCATACCATATTGGAATATTTAAATCATAATTCCCAGGGAATTAAATGAAAATTAAAATATCATGAGAAAAATTATATTCATGATATAACATGTCAAAGGGACGTATATACACAAAATAAAATTGAATTGGTGTAAAAAAACAAGATTCAATGGAATGTAAATGGAGATGAAATCCATTACCATAACATTATGTTTTTGTATGGTATTTATACTCTTATATAGTGGTATAAAATATATTAATAACTTATAATATAACCCTAATAATGTAAATAATATACTATATTAACTTCTTACAATATCTTGTTACCCTTTTGTTATCACTTATTCATTATTTTAGCTATTTTGGGTGTTAATTGCCTAGTTTTATCAAGTATGTTAGGACTTGTTACATGATATTCCTATTTTATAGAAACGTTTTTCATCAAATAAATAATCTAATAAAAGACATAATTATCTTATATATTAAATATATATGTATTTATAATAATCCATAATATTTGGATATTATAAATGAAGAGCACTGTTCCTGGAGACGGTATTCCATATGTAATCATGGACACTACTTTCATTTCTTTGTCATATTAAAAAAATGAAAGATAGGTGATACATATGTATATTATAATCCAATATCATATATTTTAAATATATGTTACATAGGATTATTAAATCCATCATTTATTCATTCCATGAATGGAATGAAGTAGTCGTATCTCTTTTAGGGGGTGGTAGTCCACACATCCTCAAATGAACTTATTTTATTTACACAAGATGTAAAACATAAAGGAATATTATATATTAAAATTCAATAGTCATAAATACATTATAAAAATAAATTATAACATATATAAATTGATTTTCTATCATAATGTTCACCATGATAGGTGGTAAGGAAAAAATGACCAATCATCGTTTCGTGTAGCAGTCATTCACCGTAAACAAAAAAAATATGTTCTTTACCCATTATATATAGGTTTTGGTTAGTGTAGGAAGAACAAATTTCAAAAAAATCCTTTTATATTTAAGATACTAGTGTTGTTATATAATTAATGAATAAAGATATTTTAGGGGATGATAAATGGAAATGAAATTAAAAATCTTGAGAGAAGACATTACCTCTTAACAGGGCACATACTTTTGGTTTGTACCAAAATAAATCCCTGTAAAGATTTATGAAAAAAATGAGGCTTAAAGTTCTTGTAGAAGTATTCATGGAAGCTATATGGGACGATCTTAGCCCATCCAATGTTGTGTGAGAGGTGTGAGGAGTGAGTATAAGTGGTTTCCTTTTATAGTGGAGGAGGAGTGGTAATCTAGTAATATTTTGACAAGGGAATTCCATGCACGTTTTTCATGTTACATGTGGATCAAATAATTTCCCCAATGTGAAAAAAGAGATAAAAAGGTGGATATATTGAAATAAATTATACTTTGTACATGTGTATAGGTCATTTTAGGCTTAAAAATTAACATTTAGGCCCCTACTAAGTTTGAATTAATCATAATCATTTTAAATAATATTAATCACATTCAGAAATATTTTTTTCCAAAAAAATTGGACTAATTATATATTAAACAATATTTATGATTCTAAAAATTTAATCCATTTTCCAAAAATTTCAATCATATAAGTAGAATAAATTTATTTAAAAATAATCTTGCAGGTGGGACAACAATGTGAGTTTTTAAATTAGAAATGTACTATAGTTTCCTATGTTTTTATAATAAATCTCCAAGTGAAATTAATTTAAATAAGATAAATTTTATTAATTTATAAAAATATTTTATAATTAAACATTAAAACCTATTAAAATAATAATTTAACTTTATAAATAAATTATATGAAAAAACTTTTTTGAACTAAAATTCAGTATTTTAACTATTCACTAAAAATTGAATCTTCCCCAAAAAATACCAAAATTTCACCCTATGATAAAATTTATGTTTTGATATAAAATAAATTTTTTATTTCAAAATATTAAATTAATTAAAGTTTCTAAATTAATATTTAAAATGGGATCTCCATTAAAATGTGGAAAAACTTATTTTAATAATATTATATTAATTTTTTTTGTAATATTTGGTATGCTCTGGTCATATGGTTGTCTAAAATATATTATATGAATTTGAAAATATTTATTTAAATATATAATATATTAATTTACTATATAAACACTCTAAATGTATTTCAATTTCATTTACTATGAAAAATGTGACTAAATAATGATATTTTTAAATTATGTGTTGTGTGTATTGAAAAGATATCAATAAAATATAATGGTAAAATATGGTAAAGTCCTGGTTTGATAAAATCATATTAATTTATTATTTTTAATTGTCTATTTATTATAAAAAATTGGTTTTGGGTTGGATTTTTTTACAATTAGTGGAGGAAGAAAATAAATGAAGTGACATTATGAAATGGTGAGAATATATTGGAGCATGTGCAATTGACAATTAGAGGATTTTTTAAAGAACAACATTAATATTTTTATATATCAAGGACATGAAATTTAACTTTCAAGACTTGATGATATGATCAATACTTCATGTTTAGGGATAAATATATATTTTAAAAGATGTTATTATAAGATAGAAATTCAATATTTCGTTTTATCGTGGGGATTTTAAAATCAAAATTATGAATGGTTCTATATAGAACTGTTGGGTGCTTTTTTTGGATGGAGGAACAATCATTTGGAAACATGTAATATGTCATTATAATGTATTCATAGTACTGATAATCTATATTTTTGGATGGTTTTCTATTCCATGATAAATAATTTCATGCAACAAAATGGTATATAAGATTTAATACATATGGAGTTGGAAAATGCATTGTTTCATAGACTATCAAGGCATTTTCTGATGACATTTCTTAATAGGAACCACACCAAAACTAGAATCATCAAGCTGTAATGTTATATATCGATGAATAATAAGATTTTATAATACTATATTGTGTTAAATGAAAGGTATCAGGGCCATAACACAACTTCTTGATCATACTATAATTCATGTTTGGAATCCGATGATGTGATTATTGTCGGATGGATCCACACCAGAATGCATTATCAAGGAAAGATGTGACATCATTGTTTGGTGGTGAATGATAAAATAAATTATAAATTAATGGGACACCCTATGACTATAACAACTCTATTTTTACCATTTAATAACCTAGAGTATTAATATAATATTTTCATAGCGAGGTACGTATATGACTTGAGATTCAGAATCACAATGAGTTCGTTATTGATATAATAAAATAATAAAAATATTTTATCACCGATGAACATTTTTTAGAAATAATTAAATATATTTCAAATGGTTTTTTAAATTTTAAATCTAAGACCACGGTTGATTCCAAAACAGGGGTTTCTCAATGAGTTATTTAAAATTAATCAGCATCAGAGATTTTGTGGAAGACAACTGTTGGAGATGCATTTAGTAAAATAAATAATTTATTTATTTATTTTATTTTAAACTCAAAAACATAATTCCTTCTATATATTTTAGAATCATTATGTAGGATCCCCAGTTTTATCTCCATAATCCAAGGAGAGTAGAGAGGCTAATGAGACTGATAAATTAGCGGATTTGGAATGAGGATTAACGACAAACCGATCGATGATAATCATGAAAGGGAAAACCAACAAATCATGATCATGAAAATCCTTATTAGTGGGGATATAATTCATCAATGACCAATACATTATTGTGGTAGGATGTTTTATTTTTTTATTTTGATACCCATTTATAATTTTAGATGATCATGAATGAAATCCTGCAAAAATAATTCATGAAATGGTTCTCATTTGTTTGAAAATGATTAATTTATTCTTCATATATCATGGAATTATAGTTTTTATTATCCCTCTTGATTCGTGTTTATTTTATAACCCTAGTTAATTAGATTCCATTTATGATAGCCAAACAGACACTACCATTGAATTAGGCTTTGTGTTATGTTCCTTTCTCCCTCAATTATTTTCATTATCCATCGGTAATGAGTTGGCCAGTGGTTCAATGACATCCAATAATATAGATCAATGAACCTTCATTATTTGTAACATAAGATCATTTTAATGAGTTTAGATTTGTATTTTTGAGGTGATATGAAGGTTTTTAAGTGATAATTATTACTCTAATTTGGATCGAGTATCAGGGGTTTACAAGAAGGATTGAGAGAATCTCTCCAGATGAGCAACAATTGATGTTTCTGAGCAAGGAGTGGCTAGAATTCAAGTATTGATGTTGATGGAATCTGGTGTTCATGTAGATGGTAGGGTTATTATGTCCTAGGAAATCATATTTCAATATATGGATATGATGGATGGGTTTCCAATGAATAATGGTCAGAATCCAATTTCAGGTCGGTCATGGAAGGGGGTTTTTGTTATTATTATTTTTAATAATAATAACATGTAATATTTAATTATAATAATAATAATAATTATTATTATTATTATAATGTTGAAAATGCTGGGAGGGGAACCATATTTGGAAGAATCCATGTACGTGATGTCCCACCAATGTGAAATGTGGTGATGCATTATTACTAGTTTTAATGGTAATAATTTTACAGTAATGAATAAAATAATAATAATAATAATAATAATAAGGGGTTGCACATGTGTGAGGGTGGTTCACAATATCTGAATAAAGTGAGTCATATTACATTGTTTTTATCTATATATTTTATATATTAATGAAATATATATTCTGATAGAGGAGTTATAGGGGGCATGATGGGGTGTCCATGTGTGGATAAGGGCGCAATGTGTGGATTTCCTATCCTTTAATCCAATAGGTATGTTTTATAAATATAATAATATAAAATATTATTATTATTATTTAGTTATATATCTATTTTTTTGGTTATATATTTTAACCGAGGAATTTTATTTATAACGAATCTATAGAATCAGTTCAATGATATCAAGATGGATAATTCATGAAAAATAATGGATATTTTATTTCGACTCATGGCTTGGGCCCACAAAGAGACTAGTGTAATAGTTACATTGAAATGTTTTTCAAACTGGGGTTTTTTTGGGATAATACATATCATATCCTAATCATTTATTCTATGTATAACATGAATATGGCCTTAGTTAGAGTATTAGAGATATGAAATGAGGTGATTCAAGAGAGACACTTATTGTTGTGATTCTTAACTAACATTGGTTGAGTAGTTTCCCATAGTCTATCCCTATGAAGTTATAGTGTGATGTTATTTCCTTAGCATAGGATTATGATTCCCTCTATAGGATATATTAGGGATGGAGTTCAAAATATAATCCCACGGTCCTAGGTTTTATCCCCCATCATTCTTTCTAACTCCCTAGGTGGTGTTTTTTGGGGTTATCATGAGAAACCCAGCATGTATGGCAATCCCATTTATAAATAGTTGATCTAGTTAGGGTTCTTGTATACCATTGTTATCCTAGGAGTAATCATCTAACTGTGTATTGTGATATTTGAAGTTATAGTAGGGGTTGTGTGTCCCCCATCCATCCTGGAAGTGATCCCTTATCTGGGATTTGTGATTTAAGAGATCTAGTGTGCAATTATTTGTTGAGACCTGATAACCATGAGTTCTAAAATGAGCACCATTAGTGATAGCATGGGTCATGGTGTTAGATCTCTCAAATGTGAATTGCCCAGAAGCCTTCAGCATAATGTTGTGGCTGTAAGTATGGTTGAGACCATTCTAATATTGATTTTCCTTCATGAGTATATATGGATTTACCTTGTGATTGTTGTATCCATGTCTTGTATCTAATTGTCATATATCATGATGCTAAGATGAACTATCATAGTGCAATTTGATTGGTGATTTAAGGTTGTCCTACTATGTATTGTTATACTCACCATTGATTCACAGGTGAAATAACATGATTTAATATTGTTTTTGTCAATTTAAACATTGATTTTTAACCGACATCTATAAAGATGATGTAAAAAATAAGGTTTTCTGCATTAGTTTCTATAAAAACTGATTCTAGAATTTAAAATTTCTTTTATAAATATATGAATATTACATACCCAAAATAATCATAATCCATGTAATATAAAAAATTATACATAAATAAAAAAAAGTATCATTTAATAAAAATCGATAAAAACATACATACTTTTGTCTAGTTTATCAAAAAATTATCTAGGAATTTGTATTATAAAATAGAATTAAAACAACCTACCTAAAATTTACAACATGATCATTATTGTTTATTGTGGAAATATTTGTTTTATATCATTTTGTTCAATCACTTATAATAAAAAAATAATTAGTTTTTTGAAAATATTTTATTAGGAAAATGTAATAGTAATCAGAAACATAAAAATATACATACCTTAAATTATAATCATAATAAATAAATAGTTTTCTAAAAAAGATTAAATATGGTAAGTTCATCATTTAGGTATGAATTGGCATCACTGAACAACTAAAATGGAAATTAATGATATAAGATTAAAAAAATATAATATTATGATTGAAAATATAAAATAATTAGTACGAATAGCTTAATTATAACCAGTTATTACCCCAGTTGTTATTATCTTATACGTGAATTGTAGAACATAATAACCACATTCAACACATCCTTGTTGATGATTAAACTATAGTTAATAAAAATTTTACATGATAATAAAATCCAATAAACACACACACACATATATATATATACATATCAAAATAATATCTAATATAAAAAATAATTTCAAATAATTTTATATAGTTGATTACATTTGGATTATGTATTGACAACTGATCTTTTTTAATTTTTTTCCATGACCATAATTTTCATATATATAAACTAATAATATATATATAAAAATTAGAATGAAACATAATGTGAACATTAAAAAATATACTTTTCTAAAAAGGTGCAAAAGTTTCTACAAACACCACCGAATAATGTGAAAACCCAATATAATATATTTTTAAAAGGGAAGAATTCACCTAACATCCAATGCCCCTATAATAAAAAAAATTCAATTTTAATTAAATTACAATTAACATCAATTCATAATTAAGTTTTTTATCTTAACCATCAATTTATGTAATAAACCAAAAACCAACATCCATCATTGATAACATCTCAAATATATATGACACTCTATTTTCTTCTAAAAAATATCGCACACCAGTTGAAATGTATACTAGATCTACAAAACCATAAACACAAGTGTTTTAATTTAGAAAAATTCGCATGTGAAGATAGATAATTTGAAAAGTAATGTAGTTAGTATATTTAAACCATCATTAATTAAAAAATTAATTACTGAATCACCAATTTACATACATGGAAAACAACTACAACAGATGCATTCAGATCTCTTTAAAATCAATTAGATTTTTTTTATCTTTAAAGAATATTCTCATTGGATTGTATCTTCAACATATATCATATGACATCCAAAAATAATAGATATTTGTGAAGGAATAATAATAATGAGATAATCTTTCTATCCTATCAGAAATATATAGAGTACCTACAACTATTTGTTCCGGAACCTTTTGTTTTGTTTGATCCATTTATTTGGATTTTAGATACTTCTATATAAGTTAAATTTCATAAAACATTATAAGTAATTTTAAATGAGGTGTAATTAATATTAAAAAACACATACCTCATAGGATATATTATGAAGAAGGTAAAATAGCCAAAGTAAAAAAAATGACAAATATATTACCCAACTTTAGTAATCTCCATAGTTGGGAATGGTAGCAGAGCTGTAATATCAATAATATCAATTATCGATATTCTAACTTGACCTATATGAATAGCATGGTGACTTACAGAATTCAAAAAAAAATTAAAGGTTCCAAAAAATATAATATGTACATCAGGATCTCTTGCATATAACTCACATTATAAGGTTGGGTCTGAGCAAGATGGTGGAGGATCTGAGTCGTAAGGCTTGGATGGGTGGGAAGTTGGGAAGACTACACAAACTGTGACTTTCTCATTATTTGTTATAACAGACCATGGTGCATTGTTTCTTTAATTTTCCCACCAATTGAAATTTTCATATCTTTCAGATTATATTTTAATGATTTTATTTTTTTCTATCTTGATTTTTTACTTTGATGTCCAAAAAAATTTCGAATACTAACACTCTCCTCATATCCTTTTATGCAGCTGGGGTGTACTGGATTTCCTAATGTAGTGGATAGGATTTCTATCTTATATTCATGTATAAAAGTTCCTGTAAGGATTTCTATAAATTTTCGAAATAAAATGGAATATGAAAATGTTATATTACTTTTGTTAATTTATAAATTAAATAAATTTAAGAAAAAAATAATTATTTTTTTACAATTATTCCTGCTACACCATTAGTTTTCACTAGTTTATAATTCTCATTTCTTCTTCTTCTATCTCTTTTACATTTTCCATGGAGGGTTGGTTGAGGTGGAATAATGAATAGGACCGCATTATGACTACTAGTGGAGTGGGATATTACTGTTTCAAACTTTTACTCAATAATTTCTCCCCCATAAAAGATACACACCACATGATAAAATATGAAGGTAATCATTCTAAAATCGGATGTCTTGATGGAATTTCTTGGAAGAATTTTATATAAAAATTAAACAAATAAGTAATTAGTTGTATACAAAATAAATATTACATTATAATGTAATATATTTATAATACCTGAAATGTTTCATCATGTCGAGTGGAAAAAAAATTCATCCATGTATCTTATTCTAAAAATGAATACTTGAGGCATGTGATTTAATTTTATCTCTTTCTAAAAACATTATTTTATATCAACTTCATTTCAAAATCCCTCCATCAAACCTCCACTAAAGTAAGATATATTTTCTTAACAGCTTTTGTTTCTTCAAAAATTAATGTTATTGTTAATTTCATAATATAAATAATTGTAAATTATAATATATCAAATTCAATAAATGAGATAAACTAAATCAATTGAGAAAATTTACCTCTATAGCATGCCAAATCAGATCTATATCCATATTGTTGACATACATTCAATCAAGATATAAAATGATAATCATTTAATGTCATGGCATGCCAATATAGCTGATAAATTGTGTTGCATTTGGGAAAGTTTCATTAATATTATCATAAAAAAATATATATAATCACTCCTATAAACTATAAATCTATAGTTTTGTTAAATGTGTAATGACAAATTTTCCAAATCAAGAATTATATTTCCGAATACTATAACTAGATTACTCCCCCTCTAAATTATTATTCGATGTCCTGCAATTATTTTTTGTGTAAATTAAAATTTTTCTTTAATTATCTAATTATATTAATAAATATTATATTATATAAAAAAATATAAATACCTCGGAAGATGTTTCTCTGTCTCTATATCTGTATATATCATTTTAATGGGAAAATGTAATAAAATTCTTGTGTACCTTAATATTGTTATACAAGTTAGTATTTCAAAAACAGTAAAAGTAAAACATGTAATTAAGAAAAGTGTCACAAATTTTTATACTTTTTCGACAAATAATTTTTCTATGTTTCTTAACTAAAAAATATTCAAGTTAAACTGTTAAATTTAAAAATTACATCTAAAAAGATATAAAAATTTAAAAATTTAAATATCAATGTTTTAAAAGGTATTCACATAATTATAAATTAAAGCATAATATAATAATATACCTTATGTATTTCAATGAAAAATGATTAACCATGACCATATAATATCAAAATTTATCAAAAAAACCAATAAATAGTCATATAAATATAATTAAATATTCATTAGTTATTAAATAATACAGTTTTTAAATATGGAAATTTTAAAAAATAATTAAAATAATTAAAATATTAATTAGGTGGTTATATTATTGTTTTCTCAAATCCCTTCCCTATGACCATTTTACATTTCATGCACTATGTATTCTTTATAGTTATTTTTATCCGAAAATTGTTTAATAGATAGAGAATCCTCATATAAATCAGAAACATCATCATCATCATCATCATAAAAATGGATTCATTTAATTTGAACTAAGATGGAACACTAGTCATTAAATGGTTTAATGACATATTATATTTGATTTTCATGTGTGTCCATGAATAATTGTTCCTCTTTGCAACTGAATATTTTTAAATCAACTACTTTAAACCCATATTCATCATTATAAACAACACAAGTGCATTGAATCCTATTACACATAAGCATGATGTCTCAAAATTTAATATAATAAATTTCACATATGTGTTCAAGAACTCTATAATATGGCATTAATGTAAAAATTGTGTTTTTATCTTTTTTAATCGAAAAATGTATCACTTTAGTGACAACCATTACATGAATATTTTTTATGGCACTCTTGTCATCCAGCTTCATTATGTAAAATTTGTCCCCATTAATTTCAAAACCATGCCATGTGATCACATTATGATATGTCCCCCCATCTAACCATTTCAGTATTTTTGATGCTGATATATCTATGAACAATTTCTATTTAAACCATGAAAAAATTTATTTTTATGCTCAATCATCAGCCACTTTTCATTTTTTCTTGATATTATAAATTTAATTCTTCAATATTTGATGATATATAGGACTGAAACTCATTTGTGTTGTTCAAAATGTATAAATTTTCCTACATCACTTCATCAAATTTAATGATCTATACCTTTAAGACTCCAATCCCTCTAACTTCACTAAAAATTGTCATATGTCAAGATATAGGGAGAACAATATGCTCCATTTCATGATAATAATCATTATATAACTCAATAACCTCTTATGATACATATTTTTGAACAATAGAGGACTCTGGTTGATATGGAATTTTAACATATCCCTTTAAAATTTTAATATATCATTCAAAAGGATATGTCTCTCGTAAATAAACAAGCCCACATATTCTTATACCATGCACCAATTGAATCACCAGATGAACTATTATATCAAAAAATGTATGTGGGAAACACATTAATAGTTGACAAAAAATAATAGCTGATTCATTATACAAAAAAACTAACAAATTAAGATCAATGACTTTACTACCAATGGATTTGAAATAATTTCATAACTTGATGATAGTTTTTCTGAAAACTATCAGCAATATACCACACAATGTGACTTATAGGAGTTGTTTCATCAACATAGGACATTCATGAGATTACATTCCTACTAATTTAAAATTCATTAGTGATTCCAAATTATTGACATTTTAAGAATAACCCATAGGTACTTTAATTCTATGAAGACACTAACAAAAATTAATCTTCCCAATCATTCATAATGCATGTCAAGATGGAGGTAAAAATGTTTTTTTTTCATTTTATAGTGGTAGATAACTACAAACATATTTCCATTGATATCAATACAAGTCTAGCATGAAATATATATATTTTCATTCCATTAATGTCTAACAATGTTCCAATAAAAACTATCTCATATGTTTTTATCAACATGCATATCATTTATGTTATGTTTTAACTCAAATAATATCCAATATAGTAGATAGAAAATGATAGACCATTTCATCCAGATATTTTGTTGATGGCAAAAAATTATTTTCCATCTAAATGTTGAAAAAATATTTTTAACCCTGTTGTAAAAGTCTTCAACTAAACATGTTCAAGGGGAAAGGTTATATTCAAATAAACCATTTAATACATTTTTTGGACTATAATAAGGAGGATCAATTTACAAAAATATTTTATGTCCCATGTAAATGTTCTCTCTTCCATTTTTCAACTGATAATAAGAAGTCTCTTATTCAAAAATTGGTCATAATTTCTATACCTTAACATTATCAAGATAAGTTTCTATATACAAGAAATTATTTTATAATTATCATTATCATAAGATGAAAAATAAAATATTATTTCATGTATGCATTGAAACAATTAACAGTTGTCTCACATAAAAGTTTCGAATCCTCAATTAATGGTGAATGAAATACATAAAAATCATTTCCAAGATGTTTTGGTCCATAATTCATCAAAATCGTCATAATATATTTTTTCTTCGTACATAGCTTTGGGGAAAAGTTTTAAACTACCAACAAAACTGGCTATGAACTTTGTTGGCTACATAAGCTCTGGTATGGATTCATTCCATCAGTACACAATCCCATTATGTGATTTCTAACTTCACTTCCATTGTAATGAAATTTTTTATCAAATATCTTCCACTATGTTGAATCAGAAAGGTGATGTATGTTTCCCACAATGATGATCTCATTCAAATTCCTTCATAACATTTTTGGATTAATTTATATTTCAAATAGACACTTCAGATGAGGAATTATTTGAAGTTACAAAATTTCTTTATCATGAGCTATGATTCTGAAAAAATAAATGAATCATAGTTGAATTATCAAAATTGAATGAAATAATTATTGGATGATATCATTAGAGAGTACAGATTTTTTTGATGAGGATAGATATCAGAAACTATAAATGAATCTGAGTTAAAATTTTCATCCTTCTTATAGCATGATTCCCTACATGTAGGAAATCATGATAAATATTCATATAATATCCTATACAACACAAAATCATTGGGGAAAACATGTATCTTTTTATACCCCAATCTCATTGGGCATAATATTTCCTTCCCCGTAGAAATGAAATATGGAAGCTCATTGCCTTATATAATTAGCTCTTCTAAAAGATCATGTTTTTTTGAGAAACATTTATCACCCTACACAATCCTTTATTTCTAGCTAACTAATTTCAAAACTAATGATAAAACTATATATTTATAGCAACCTAAAAATAATGGTTTCTCAGAATCTCCATACAATCATTCAACAATTACTGTTTTTTTATTGCGGCAAGACCAAAATCATGAATTAATTCTTCAATATGATCTTCTTCCTCATTATGAATATTTTCAACAATAATGGATGTTTAATTTTCCATTCATTCATGGTTCCAGATCCAACATGTATAATTAAGTTTAAAACCATCATAAATGATATATTATTTGATTTATATGGAGTATAGATTTCTCATATTTAAACACTTCACAAATGGACAGAAAATAAATTCTATGTTTTGAAGCTATCATTTAGAGAATTCCATGAATTCAACCACTCATATTTCATATTCACATGCGTATCTTTGTAAATTTAACCAATTACGATCCATTAAATACCTAATACCATAACATAATAAGTTAACTTATTAAAACCTATAAACATTTAAATATAAATAAATATATAGATATATTTTAAATACAAAAACATATAATAAAAATTATTAGTAGTGAGACATAAAATATTAACAAATATTAGAAACAAAATAAAGACTAAAATACTCAAGATATTTATTTTCATGATTTTTAATGATGATCCAATAGTATAATATTTTTTAGAATAAAAAATTAATTAAATGACAACTAATTTAAACAGATATAGAAAAAATAATATATATAGAAATAAAACATAAAATCATTTAAAATACATATATATTAACAGATAACCCCTTGTAGTAAGATGTTGTTGAAGGGGGGTTGGGGGTTGGGGTGTTAGTTTCATGGTAGATTCACCAAGCCTTATTTTTTTTGTAGTATGTGTATATGAATAAGAACCACATCTTATATATAAATAAATAAATTGTAAACAAAAACATTATTCAATTTTGTTTGATCTTGTGATAGATATCAACTATTATAAGTAATAAAATAAAAAAATACTATAGGTATTTATTATATTTAAATAAATACTTATAAACAATTATTTATGTCAATAGTAAAAGAATAAAGACATTTCTATCAAGTTTAGATAGATTATTTAAACAACAATCAAAAAAATTATTCAGTTCTACCTAGATTAATCAACATAGAAATCAATATTCCTATTATTTATAAAATAGTACAAAAACTTTTTATAATCCCATCAAATAAATAATTTATACAATGAAAACAAATTTAAAATAAATTGCAATTAAAATTCATATTTATGAAAAATGAAGGAGTGAATCAAATTGATAACTAACAAAAAATGAATTTATCTTAAAAATGTTTACAAATCACATAAAAAATTTAGACTTGTACACTACAAGATTTATATTGAATATAGATAATTTCCCTTGAATTATTTGGAAGTAAGAACACTAAAACACACAATTAAAACCTTTTTAAAAAACAAACATGAAAGAAGAACATCAAAAAACATCTAATCGCGGTATCACTCGACCATAATATGGTTACCAGAGATAAAATATATAGATAATATACCATTAATTTTTTGGCAAGGAAATCACTAAAATAAACAATTATAACATTATAAAAACCTTAAAAAATAAAAATGAACAACACAGAACTTATAATATGAGTTCTCATCGATCATAAAAGAGTTACAGAGAGAAATAAAAACCCGGATCATGAAAGGATAAATAATTGATGGTCATGGATCATGAAAATATGATTCAAATATTTCAAAATACAACACAAATATCTATTTAAAGGTTGTTGGTAGCCATCGGGAGCATTGTGTGTCAAGAGAAACATGGTGTGAAATACAAAATTAGGGTCCCACATTAGGTTTCGTAAATAATTTTAAATTCTATTATTACTAAAACCAACGTAAAAAATGAAAAAATTATTTTTTTGATGTCATTTTTCCATAAAATTAACACTGAAAATCCCAAACTCTATTTTTCACAATGGGTTTTTTAAATACCGATGCTAAAAAATCATTTTTGGCATTGGTCTGTTGGAAAACAGTCACCAAATAATAAATTTTTTGTTATCATTATTATTAATAGTTGATAGTGAAAATGCAAATATATATATTATTGAATCAGTTATTATAATAACCTATTCCTATATATAAATTTGGTTCTATATTAGAATCAGATATATAGAATCGAAACTATAAATGAGACGTTGAAACTAATTTTTTTACTACTGATGGGTTTTTTATCGAATGTGTTCTGTCTTGTGTAAATTATAGAGAATTTAAAAAAGTCCTAGGAGGACCAGGTCCAGGTGGAGAATATTCATCTAAAAAGACATGTATTGTTATTAAGTGTTTCAATTTTTAGAATTCATATCTTCTGAGTAGATTGGACTATTTTGTAATTTTTATGAGCTTATATTTGACCAATTATGCTTTCAACACTTTAGTTTCACATTGATTATTGGACAAATATGTAGTCATGAATTTGGTATTACTTTTATTTTTACATTTAAACATTTTATTGGTAATTAGAGAAGGTTTCATGTGTAAAGGTACATTAGGATAAGGCCTCCCATTGTATGATATTCCTACATGGCACTAGTGGCCATCTCCTTGGCTATTGTATGTGGAATGGGGTTTGTCACATTCGTCTAATCGCTAGCCATGTGGTCCCTCATGGATCATGTTGTGATAGAGTTGTATCAGAGTAAGTGGTTCTAAATTAGGATCTAAATCTATGAAGATTAGTTTGGGAACATGGGAAACAATGATAATGTGTTTGAATTTTATCTCCCAGTAATGGGTTTCTTATGTTGGTGTAGCAGCTGATGTATCTATTCACTAGGACTTTGATAAGTTTCTTGTTTACTTAGTATATATTGGAACTGGTTGTTGGGAATAAAGGTACATGAATCATATATTAATGGGTTATGGTTTAAATATCTTTCTTGAGTCATCTCCCATGATAAAAACAATTAATTTTGTATATCTTGATAACATTCGAGGTGTCTCCATGAGGTCAACCATCTTGAAATTTAAGATTGAGTCATGAAAATAACTTTTTGAGTGATAAGGCTTTAGTTTAGGTAACCACTCATGATGTGTTTCATACATGTGGACATAGATATGTGCTATCACATATTGAGTAGGGCTTATATCCTTCATTAGACCCGATGGATGAACAATGACAAGTTATGTAGCCAATGGATCTTTCAAGTTAGGGAGATGATACATGCATGTTTAGTATGTTATGTGTTTTACATAAATAGTGATAGTTGAGGTTTCACAATGAGACAAATCCTTAGGAAGAATTGGATTTGATTGAAGTATTGGTTAATGTTTTGAATCTTGTGAAAATCCTAACCGATTCTATTGATTCACTCTCAACTAGTATTCATCATACAGTAGTAGTTAGTTGTGATTCTATAAAAATAAAACCCCCTAGTCATATTTTTACATAAAAATTTTTAGAGTTAGAGATGACATGGGTTTCAGGGTGAGCCAACACCCTCCCCCTTATCAGGTGGTCGAGGACCAACAAAAACATGTGTTGTGAAGATTTTTCATGTATATGAACCTTCCCAATAGTGGTCTGCAGAGTGATACCTCTTCGGGGTGATATGAATAATTAGTAGGGTCATATTTTTTTGGGGTATTATGTGAAATATGAATATAATGAATAGGGACCCATTACCCACCAAAAATGTTCTTATTAAGTGATATAAAATCATGAAGTTGAGTCGGCGCTTCTACAACTAGATATTTTTTTGGTTTGGAGGATGATTTCATTTCATGTGTGAGTTTGAGACTGTTTGGTATAATAATATGTCATATAAATACCTATTTGGGTTTAATAGTTTAGAAAGGGAAATGATTGATTTAGGCTATAATAACTTGTGGCATAAAGTCTTCAAGTGTTGTTTGAGGTATAACATGTCTCATAACATTTCCAACATCAGTTTTAGCTCAGAGTCATAAGCCACAATTCACTAAATCTATCCTCTGTTTGATAACTAGTGATTCCAATAGTTCCTTTCATCTCGAGCCTTGTATTAGGGGCTCCTTTAGAGGGGGATGGGTAATAAAAAAATATTAATAGTGTGACCTAACACTAAACGGATATAGATCCTCATATGGAACCTTCCCATTGTAAGTGGTGTGGCCCTATGCTGTTTTCCTTGATGTGGACTAGTTTCCTACGATTGATGACTAGATAACTATTACATCTGGGGGTTTCGGTGTACCTGAGTTAGTGGGATAGATTTTTCCCTTCTTGGGAGAGAAGGGGTCTTAGGCAAAGTAGGATGATATCTTGTGTAGAAAGATATAACAACTTTATCATTTGTGTAGTTTAACCCTTGGAGAAGCATATTTTGTGAGATTTCAATTCCCTATGTTGTTGGATTACTATGTTGATGTCTTCCATGATGTTGTTCCATGATTAATAACCCATGAAGAGTTGGTTTTCTTTTTTATATCTATACCAAGGGTTGGATTGATATTTTCACGAGCACAATGGATGAACCCTTACGAATATAAGAGCTAATGTTATACATATTTGATTCATAGATATAATAATTCATAAGACCCATTGTGTTTTCTCAGGTATCTCATTGTTTTATGCCTAATAGGGGGATGAGTGCTTGAGTTTCGGTGTGTACTAACATCACATGACCCTTATGAATTCTAGGGAAAATTATCCACCCATGAGAATCGATGGATTCTCTGACCAATGGTTAGAGATTAAGTGGTTCTAAGAGTTTTACCTAATGATAGGATATCACTAGCTCTGGATTTGAGTGGTGTTGTATCAAATGTTTATTTCCAAATACACTTTAGTTAATTTGGGTTCATGGTGACACCATTTAGAATGTTAAACACCCCAATATATTTTGTGGGACTTATTAAATGGATAGTTAAAACTTATTTAATCTTTTCATAGTAGTATTATTTAGGGAAATCCTTTTATACTCAATGTCATGGGTAGAGAACATGAGACACTTGAGGATGGTTTGGAACATGCTCCCATAGTTCCAATATTAATGAGAGATCATTTGGAGTCAGTCCTCGATTTGAGAGGTCCACTTATTAGGATAAGTCTTCTCATGAATGTGAGTGATAGTATACAAAACAAATACTGAGGCGGTTCTAGAGAAATTTCCACTCAAGGGAGTGGCTATACCAGCATATTCTCATAATGAAATTTTCTGTATTATTTTTTTGAGAGATATAATAAATCAATTAACATATTTTCGTTATCTCTTTAATGTGATCATGGTGCAGCTTGGCTCCAGTGATTGTTGTTTCCCCTCTTATTTTTTTGGGAGAAAGGGAGGCAGAACTTGTGGATATATATTGTGAGATCTTATGTAAACATATATCAACTGGACATGATCGCGATGAATATTATAATGGTGGGTATCACATCATCCTTGTCTAAGGTTGGGTGATGAAAATATTCATTCCATGGGAGGAAGTGATGAGGATGTTTCATTCCTCTCCTTTAGAGTAACATTTTGAGTGGTGAAGATGTAACAATATCCCTTAGAATCAGTTGGTCGTCCAAGAAGCTGTAGTTTGTTTTAATGATAAACTCTTCATGTCTCACCCACAAGTAGGTGAATAATGGTGGATCTTATTGGGGTGTTATGGACACCTTTTCATGCCAGAGGGAGTTAGGATTTATGAAATTACATTGATGATCATTTCTATCCATGACCATCATATCACATCACATTTATATAGATTATGTATGAGGTATTTTAGACTTGATTTTATGTTAGAAGAGTGTTTCGACCCTAGATAGATGACCAGGTAATGTGGACTATTCAGGTTCATGTGAATATGATTTGGGTTTTTAGACTAATATTAGACTATATGTGAGATGACCAACTACCAACAGTATAGTACCATACTAGGCTAGGGATGGGAGTCTATTTATGTCACCATTTCACTGGTGGTATTCAGTTAGAGACAATGCTTGTGGGCTTAGAGTTGGTGTTAGTGATGGTTGTGAATGTGAAGTTCATCAAGTGGAAAATGAGGAACCCTTAGATTCTATGGGATTCCCTTGTGCATCAATGATTAAATCCTATAGTGTTCTATATGTATATCATGTGTTCTATGGGATGTCACCACATCATGGATTTCCATGATTTGTTTGAGGTGGAAAGCTATATCTATGGTTTATAGACCATTTTAATAGTTACTACATTGGGTTATCAAGGTGGAGTACCCTATGAACCAATTTACTCAGTTATATTGAGAACACAATGTATTTCACATGTTGTTGATGAGGAAATATGTTCATATATCATTTCACAATATTCACTTGGATAAGCTAAAAATTGAGAATGGGGTTACCTTTTCAAGTATCCTGATGATGTTGATAAATTATTGGAGAATACCATTTTTGAGGAATTTTTTCCCCTAATACAATGATTTTTGATAGTACAATAACCTTCAAAAGAGTTTGTTGGAGTGGGAGACACCAATGAGAGCTCTATATTCTCAATCCTGAGTGGTTTTCCACTTTTTTGGACAAAAAACAATGATTGTTGGGAGAAAAAAATGACTCTATTTTTTCTGTATACAAATTTTGAATATTCTATTGAATATTTCTAGAGTAAGGTGCTTAGATTATTTCATATTCCAAGTCCTATTGAGGTCCATATTGATATAATAAAAATATTAAATATATTATATCACACATGCATAGTTTTTCAGAAATAATACAATGTCACCCGAATGGTGACTCAGATTTCCAATATGATACTATGGTTAGTTCTAAAATATGGGTTTTATTATAAAGGTGAAATAAAATTCATTTTTGTTAGTAATTTGTGGATGAAACCATTGGGGTTTCATTTAGTAAAATATAAAAATTTTTATTTGTTTAATTTTATATGAAAAAACATAATTCCATCCCCTATTATGTTCTATTATGTAAAATTTGTTGGATTATCCGAATAACCCTAGTATAGTAGAGAGAAGGGGGAGGGTGATGGCATTGGAAGACTAGTAATAAGGATCGATGACAAACAATTTGAGGATAACCATGAGGTGAATGAATAACACATTAGGATCATCACCTATATTTGTAGAAGATTAATTTTTCATAATTAATCAATCCATTCTTGAGGTAGGATGTTATATTTTTTTGGATCAATCCCCATTTATAATTTGTGATGAATGAAAATTAATTTCTGTTAAATTAATTCATGAATCACTTTGCATTGGTTTTCCAATGATTTATTTTCTCGTCCAAGATATAAGAATTTGATATTTATTTATCCTCATTGACTCATGGTGATTTAATAACCCCAATTTGTTGGATTCCATCAACGATGGATAAAAAATCATGACCACTATTTGAGGATCACTTTTTGTAATGTGACTTTCTCCCACTATTATTGGAATTCATCATCAGTAATCGGATTACTAGTTATTTAATGATATTCGAGAATACTTATTATTGTGCATTATTTCTTTGGAAAAATATATAATGTTTATATGTTTAGATTTAGATTTTTGAGGTGATAATGCAGTGTGGGGGTGATTATGGAAACACAAAATTGGAATAGGTATCAGTTCAATGGTTGGTCAAAATCCAATCACTAACATAGAGTAAATCTAGAATTATTATAGATGATTATCTTTGTTATGACCATAAAATTTTGGTTACAATGGATGGAGTTGATATATGGTTTCTCAGTGAAGAAAGATAAAAATATGATTTTTGAATGGCTTTGGAGGGAGGTGTATGTTAATATTAATTTTAATAATAAAAACATGTGGTATTATTATCACTATTAATAATATTAAATGTGAATGGAGGGGATCCATCGTGGATGGAATCCATGTACATGATTCACCACTATCTTGGAGTGGAGATATGTATTACAATTATTTTTAATAATAATAATTAGACTTGGTAGAATAAAAAAATAAGGGGTTGTTCACATGTGAGGGTGATGCATAGGAGGTAAATGGGGTGAGTCCCCTTTATTTTTTATCAATATATTTTAAATATTAATAAAATATATATGATGGTAGAGGAGAGGGAGGGGCGTAATAGGGCGTACAATGCATGGATAAGGCCCCTATGAGTGGTTTTCTTATCCTTTAATCAAATCGATAAATTTTTTAACAATAATAATATAAAATATTATTATTATTATTATTATTATTTATCAATTTATTTTTCATATATATATTTTTACCAAGACATTGGGTTTAAAATCATCTATGATATCACAACCCTATTATTGACATAGCTGATTCAAGGCCAACGTTAGATATTTTATCTGAACTCATTTCTCAGGCCCAAAATGTGACCATCATACGAGTTATAAGGAAATTTGTTTATTTCAACTAGGAGTCCATTTTTTGGAAAATAAATAGCCAATAATAATAATTTTTATACATAAAACAAGATGATGACCTTTGTTTTGGATTCATAAATATGATGGGAGGTGATAAATGTGGGATGCTTCTTCTATTGATGCTTAACCAATATTGGATGAGTGTATTCCCATTGTCAATCATTATGAGGGTAAAATTTGACTTTACTATCTAGGCTTAGTATTTTTATACCATTTTTTTGATGAGTTAGGGATTGAGTATATAGTATACCCAAGAGATCTTGGGTGTGATACTCTATCATTATTTATGAAACCAAGGGTGGGGTTTATTAGTATCATCATGAAAATTATTACACATGCGAGGATCCCTTATCTAGAATGTTGATATCAATAGTGTAATGACCCAAATATTTTCAATGGAAATTCCCTTCTTATAATTATGTCATATACTCACATGAAAACACAATATAATGAAATAATATGTGCTATGTGACCTCTAAACATAAGTTTGTCACTTCTGTATTGGGAATTTTGAGAATCTGACATACACAGTTGTGTTCAATATGATTTTTAGAGTCTAATAAAAAAAAAAAATTTTTGGTGAATAGTAACATACCCCTATAAATACTAATATTAACCTTATGTATATTAAATTATCCAACACAAGAGTAACCATATCCATTAATAATTAAATAAAATTTAGATATCTTAGAAAGTGACAATTTGACATTAGTAAATGTTTTGGTATTTTGTATGTCATAAATAAATAATTATAATTAATTAATTAATTTAAAAGAAAATTTATTTTCCTAAATTTTGTTAATAAATAAACAAATCAATTTATTATAGCTTTTAGATAATTATATAAGACCCTACGAAATTTTTTGAAAGCACTATGAAATCTGTTTTACTATTAAAAACTGTTTTTAGTAAATTATGATTTTAATTAAATATTAAATTAATAATATTTACAAAATTATTTTTGAAAAATGGACTTTATTCTTGGATTCTACACATAGATAAATTTTGGGGGTAGATTTTAAGGATTTTTCTGAGATACATGAAATTTTTGTGAATAGTGAAATACCATAATTTACAAAATAAGCTAAATAAGCTAATTATAGATTCATGTGTGATTTTAGGCTGAAATAATCCCACTTGGTTCTGGATCACATGATAAAATTAATATTCATGGTCATTGAAGACTCACTATTACTTGTATTAGGGGAAATTAATAAACTAATGAATTTTATAATAAGGAATCCCCTCCCCCCTCCACTATAAATACCACCATCAAACCCTCATTTCTTCACACCTCTCAAGCTCCATGAATTCTCTAAACTATAAACAAAAAACTTCCCTATTACCTCTCCCACATTCAATATTTTCTCATCTAATCATAAGATCAAACCTAGCTTCTTTAAGGAGGATCTCAAGAGGAAGATTTAAGAGGTAATTTCTCTCCCTCTTCTCCATTAATTTCCTTTCAAGTTTAAGTTCATTTCTTGATATCTCCCCATATATCATCATATAAATGGTATTTTAAATCTAGTATTATAAATTCAATCAAGTGTTATGATTTAAATGGTATATTATATCATCAAAACCCCTTTCCCTCTTCCTTTTATTTTATTAAAGAGACGGATGTTTGTGAGGTGTTAATTTATCACCTTCAAGAACGAAAAGTTTTCTTCTTCCATTTATAAAATCAGATATGGTCATGAAACCATTTTTATGGTTGAAATAGAACATGATATATATATTATCTTCTATTTAGTGTTATGTAACTATATTATGACCATATTTCTAGTGATAAAACAAATCATGTTCATTGTGATAAAAAATCGCTCAAATTAACCCAAACAATCATCATTTAATTGTTATCTCATGATACATCCACATGGATCTAATAAAATTCAGTAAAAGATCATTAAAACTCCTTTAATATCATTAATAACATGAAATATAAGTTCTGTATGTTTTCCCATGTTCTACCCGAACTTCAAATTAACAATACAAGTGAACCACTCAAGAAAACTATAAAAACAAACATTCACGAACAATTCTTTTAAACTCTATAACTCATCTAAAGGAAAGTAAAAACACTTAATAAAACCATAATGAACCATATTAATGTAAAAAAGGTTCTTTATTTGTAATTAATTTATATAATTTCATTATACAGGACTTTAAAGAGAAGGAAGACTTCAGATACAAGGTATGGGGAAATTCACGAACCCAAATTTCATCCTTCGAGTTCTACCTCTTTCACTACATTTTTTAATATGTTTACTCAATAAAGTTCATTTGTTCATCATTGTCTTTCTTTTTATAGGATATAGTTGTTTTTCATTGGTTTTTAGGTCTGAGAAAATGTGGTTCAAAAGAACTCTTCATTTAAGAAATCACCTTTTACTTCTCTCTCAATGTGGGGGGTTCCTGAAACATGAATGTTATTCCCACTTCCTTTTGGGAACCCAAAGTTTATGAATGTGTTCTTATGATATGTAACCTATTTCATTACATGGTTTATTTATGTTCACTTTTGACATATGTTCCATGTTTGAAGCATGGCAATTATAATGTAATGGTGTGACAGGTTCTCCCGGAATTATATAGCGCAATATGGATGTTTGAATGTGACAGATGTGCCTGGAATTATAAAGTTCTCCAATGAATTGGTTAAAGTGATGAATCTCATGAGTAAATGTGAAATTATGTGTACAAGATGCTTGAATTGTTCACAAGTATGTTTGTTAGTTAACCACTAATAATTGAGGTTTCATTTTTATGTATTTCCACATTTAGAGACTTATATTTTTGAATCCTCTCATGGTCATGATCTTTTTCCCATGTGATAATTATGCTCAACCCAATATATATTTTTCATATCTATCATCTTATTGGGATTCTATACCACCACATTTCATGTATATCCTCAGGTGGCTACATTTA
The DNA here is from genome assembly GCA_963277665.1 of Viscum album. Taxonomy (NCBI): domain Eukaryota; kingdom Viridiplantae; phylum Streptophyta; class Magnoliopsida; order Santalales; family Viscaceae; genus Viscum; species Viscum album. The sequence goes on along the minus strand of OY728151.1, from coordinate 2,026,244,564 downwards.
CTAAGTAGATGACATGTGATTATAAGAAGTTAGCGAATTATAAATTAAATAAATGTTTATGCCTGAAGTTGAAATTGTTCTATATGGTCCAAGTTTTCACAAGAAACTAAACCATTGTATCCTATATGTGTAATACTATTTTGTTTTTTATCTTTATAATGATGAAATAGTAATGTAAACAAAAGGCAGGGTCACTGTTGTTGGTATCAATGGCAGTGTTTAGTTAATTTTGGCATTAGGATTAGTGAACCCTAGAGAAAACCTCTAGCATGAGACTATGAACAAATATGCACAAAATAATCTCTACATAGGGATCCAATATGCTATTCTTTTAGTATAAATTTTTCAAATAAATACGTTATTTATTCATGAATGTTTTACTTGTGTTTTTTAACCTTTTCTATTTTAGAAAATGGTGGGAACCATGAGAAATAAGGCCAAGAACTCGTGTGATGGCCAATGTAATGATTTCTCGAATGAAATCCCTAATTATTTGGGAGGTGGAGTTCAAAACATAATGGAGATTATTACCCAATTATCTCAGGTTATGAACAATAACCATAATAGTGGGGAAAATCCTCCTTCACCAAAGAGGTATCAACTAGATATCGAATGTTTTATGCATCAATGACCAATGACATTTAATGGATCTTCTAATACTCTAGTTGAGGAACTGTGGGTCAACTCCATCAAGAAGATATTTTTTGTTCTTCATTTTTCTAAGACAGATAAGGAGACCTTAGCCGTTTATCATCTTGATGGATTAGCCTTTCAATTGTGTGCTTTTATTAAGAACACCAAGCCAAGGGAGGAAATTGAAGATATGTAATGGTATGACTTTAAGATTATGTTTCTTAAAAAGTATTTCCCAAGAACTCTTCACATAAAGATGGAGAGAGAATTTATAGAGCTCAATAAAAAAGAAGGAGAATATATCACAACCTACGAAGCTAATTTCACAAGGATTGCAAGGTATGATTTGGGTTTTTAAACAACAATGATAGAATAATTGATAGTTTCTTTAGTGGATTAAAACCACACCTTCGAAAGGCTCTTACAGTTCGAGACATTGAAAGTTATGAATAAGTTGTTCGATGTGCTCTCAAAGTGGAGATGGAGTCCGGAGAATGGTCCCACAGCTATGGTGATAAGAAAAGAAAGATAGAGTTTCAAGATGGTGGATATAATTATAATGTTGGGAAGAAAACTAAATGACCCACTGGAAAAAAATATGGAATGTTTCACCAAAGGAACTGCCTCAAAGGGACAGGGAAATTCCTCAAAAGTTGGAAAGAAGTAAATCATGATAATGAGTGTCGAAAATACAGAAAAAGGAAGAATAATGTAGCTGATGAAAGGAGACAACTACTCATGGTTGAATGCTACAACTGTAGGGAGCAAGGTCACTATGCAAACCAGTGCACTAAACCTCGAGTTCTCGAGGGTAATTAGTGTCATCAGCGAACAAAGCCAAAGGAACAAGGGAAGGATTATTCCAGCACTACTGCGGAAGGGGAGAAAGATAATGAAGTCATACAATGTACACGTTATATTCACTCAAGAAAGGAAAAAGTCTTATTTGATTCTGGTTCTATTCATTCCTTTATATCGATCATGTTTTCTATAACTATTGAATAAAAGCCCCAAATCCTTGAAGTAGAGATATCTATAAAAACACCAAGTGGTGCAATCAATGAAAGCCACATGTTTGAATCTTCTTTATGTTAGCATATGTTGGAATATTCATCCAGAAAATCTCGTAATACTTCCCTTGTAGGAATTTGATGCTATATTGGGAATTGATTGGATCTTGTTATATAGATCAAATATCAGCTATCTTGAAATGAAGATATCTTTTCATATTTTGAACCATCCCATGCTCCTCTACAAATGCATGGAAGATCATGAATCTCCTTTGTAAAATCCTTCAATGGGTTGGGTGTTTATTCCCTATGAATTAGAATACCTCTCCCAAATGGTTGAGTCGATGTAATGTTCCATCCTTGAGGAAATTCCCATCGTGAGGGAAAATGGTGATGTATTTCTCGAAGTGTTACCCGGAATTCCCCCGGATCATGTGGAAGATTTATCAATTGATCTCAAACCTGGAGATACTCCTATCTCAAAGTTTCCCTATAGGATGGCTCCTATCGAACTGGAGGAGTTAAAGAAGATGAAAAAAGAGCATCTGGACAAAGGGTTCATATTCCCTAGTGCATCATCATGGGATGCACCTGTGCTCTTTGTGAAGAAGAAGGATGAAACAATGGGACTATGTATCGATTATCAGGAACTCAACAAGATCACCATAAAGAACAAGTATCCTCTCTCTAGGATTTACGACTAGATTGATCAGTTAATAGTAGTTCAATACTTCTCAAAGGTGGATCGTCATTCTAGATATCATCCGATAAAGGTGAAGAAGGAAGATATTCGGAAGACCTCCTTCCGTACAAGTTATGGGCACTATGAGTTTTTGGTGATGCCCTTTAGACTTACAAATTCCCCTGAAATCATCATGGATTTGATTAATAGAGTCATTATACATTACCTCGAAAAATTTGTGGTAGTTTTTATTGATGATATTCTCATCTACTCCAAGAGAAAGGTGGAACATGAAAAACATCTAAGACTTGTGTTGGTGAAATTGAGAAAGGACAATTTGTACACATAGTTCATCAAGTGTGACTTTTTCATTAAACAAGTTAGGTTCTTTGGATAGGTGATCACATTTGATGGAATTTCTTTAGATACTTCAAAGATAAAGGTGATTGGGGAATGGACCAGGCCCTCTAATGTCATAGAAATCCAATGTTTTCATGGAGTAGATGGGTACTACCATAGTTATTTGAGAATATTCTCACAATTGTCAAGCCCACTAACTATGTTGACAAGGAAAGGGGTAATGTATGTCTGGGCAGAAGAATGTGAGGGAAGCATCAAGGAGATAAAGATATGGTTAATTACTGGACCTGTACTCAGACAACCGAAAAGTGGAGAATGTTTTGTGATATACAGTGACACTTCAAAGAAAGGCATGGGTTGTGTACTCATTCAAAATTATAATGTGATAACCTATGCCTTACGATAGTTGAATATCCATGAGAAGAACTACCTGACACAAGATCTAGAGCTAGCAGCCATGATTTTTTCCTTGAAAATCTTGCAGCACTACCTTTATGGCGAGAAGTGTGACATATACACCGACCAAAATAGCCTAAATTATATATTCACACAAAAGGATCTCAACATGCATCAAAGGAGATGGTTAGAGCTAATCAAGTATTGTGATTTCTCAATTCACTATCATCCTAGAATGGAGAATGAGGTATTAGATGCACTAAGAAGAAAAGAACATTCTACTCTATCGATGTTGTGGATTGAAAAAGATCCTATCTTTTTAGATATGAAAATAATGGATTTGTAAATAATAAGGGAAGGGGTAACATCCAACCTTTCCCAAATGATTGTGCAACCATCCATCCAAGAGAAGATTAAGGAAGCACAAAGGGATGATATGGAGATACAAAAGAGGGTGAATGCAGTAAAGGAAGGGAAGTTGTAAGAGTTCCATATCGATGATGGTGGTGTGATTCGGTTTGGAACACAGCTTTTTGTTCCTTCATCACCAGGGATAAAGAAGGAGCTATTGGAAAATGCACATAGTTCAACATTCTCTATCAATCCTGGGAGTAACATGATGTACCGTGATCTATGAGAATAATTCTAGTGGGATAACATGAAGAAGGAGGTTGTAGAAGATATACCAAGGTTCTTGGTATGTCATCAAGTTAATGATGAGAAAAAAAGTCCAAAGATATGATGCAGCCATTACCTATACCCATATGGAAATGGGAAAATGTTATTATGGGCATTGTCACGTGTCTCCCAAAGACGTCAAAGGGAAATAATGTGATATAAGTTGTGGTTGACCGACTCACCAAGACTTCCCATTTTATAGCTATTCAGGAATATCTATAGGTTGAAAAACATGCATAGATATATGTGAAGGAAGTGGTGAGAATTCATGGAGTTCCACTCTCAATTGTCTCCAACCGTGATCCAAGGTTCACACCAAAATTATAAAGAAGCCTTCAACATGCACAAAGTAAATAATTAAATTTCAGCACGACCTATCACCCCCAAACTGATGTCCAGTCTAAATGGAATATTCAGACGCTTGATTATTTTGTAAGAGCCTAATCTCTAGAATTCAGAGGTGTATGGGATCAGCATCTCCCATTAGTTGATTTGTCATACTACAATTGTTTCCACTCATGTTTTCAGATGGATCCTTATGAAGCTCTGTATGAAAAGAGATGTATACCTCCAACCTGTTGGGATGATGATGGAGAAATAAAGCTATTTGGACTTGGTCTTGTGAAGGAGATCACAGAGAAGTTTCATGTCATCCAGAAAAACATCAAAGCTGCTCAGAGTCATCAAAAGAGCTATTCTGAAAACTGTCTAAGGGACATGGAGTTCGACTTTGGAGATAAAGTCTTCATTCAATTATCTCCATGGAAGAGAGTCATGTTGTTTGTGATGAAAGGGAAGCTAAGCCCAAGGTACAATGACCCCTTTTATATCCTTGACCAAATAGGAGTCGTAGCCTATCGACTTTCACTTCCATCAAATATGGATCATGTTCATGATGTGTTTCACATGTCACTTCTAAGGAAGTACATTCCAAACCCCTCACATGTACTAAACTCAGAGGTGGTACAACTAGAAGATGATACCTTTTATGTGGATCAGCCTGCAGAGATTTTGTATCGGAGAGATATAGTCCTACACAAAAAGACATCTCATCTTGTAAATGTTTTGTGGAGGAACCATAATTTTGAGGAATCAAGTTGGGAACAAGAAGAGGAAATGATGGAGAAGTACCCTCACCCGTTTGTGTAATGTGAAATATCAAGGGTGAAATTTCTTAAGGGGGGAAGAATGTAACGACCCAGTGTTTTTCAATGGAAATTACCTTCTTATAATTATTTCATAAAGTAACATGAAAACACAACATAATGAACAACTAAGTGACAATTGTCCTCTAAACATAAGTTTTTCACTTTTTTATTCGGAATTTTGAGAATCTGACCTACACAGTTGTGTTGAAGATGATTTTTGGAGTCTAATAAAACAAAAATAATTTTTGGTGAATACCAAGATAACCTTATGAATAGTAATATGAACCTTAGGAATAGTAAATTATCCAAAATAAGAGTAACATTACCCATGAATAACTAAATAAAATTTAGACATCTTAGAAAGTGGCAATTTAACCTTAGTAAACGTTTTGATATTTTGTAAGTCATAAATAAATAATTATAATTAATTAATTTAATTAAAAGAAAATGCATTTTCTTAAATTTTTTTCATAAATTAACAAATAAATGTTATAAAGTTTTTAGAAAATTTGATAAGACCGGTCGTAATTTTTGAAAGCATTATAAAATATGTTTTAATATTAAAAACTGTTTTTTATAAAAAAAAATTGATTTTAATAAAATATTAAATTAATAATAGTTAGATAATTATTTTTTCAAAAATGGACTTCATATATAGATTCTACACGTTGAAAAATGGTTGGGGTAAATTTTTTGGATTTTTCTGAGATACATGAATTTTTGATGAATAGTGAAATACCATAATTTACAAAGTAAGATAAATAAGCTAATTATAGAGTCATGTGTTATGTTTTGATGATGTAAGACCACATGGTTTGGGATAAAATTATAAAATTACTATTGCTGGCCATTTATGACTCACTATTCTATGTCTTAGGGGAAATTAATAAACTAATGAATTTTATATTAATGAAACCCCTCTCCCCTCAACTATAAATACCACCCTTCACACCCTATTTTTCTCACACCTCTCAATCTCCAAGACATTTCTAAACACTTCCCAAACATCATACCTAGCCCCTATCCCACGTTCAGGAGTTTCTGGTCTCATGAAACGACCACGCCTAGCTTCCTTAAGGAGGATATCAATAGGAAGATTTAAGAGGTAATTTCTCTCCCTCTTCTCCTTTAATTTCCTTTTGAAGTTCAAGTTCATATGCTGATATATCACCATCTATCTTCATCCAAATGGAATTTTAACTCCATTATTATACATGTACTTGAAATTTATGATGAAAATTGGGTATTATATCATCCAACCCCTTTCCCTCTTCCATTTATTTTATTAAAGAGAACATTGCTCGTGAGCTGTTAATTTATCACCTTTAAGAAAGACATATTTTCTTCTCCCATTTATACCTTCAGATCTGATCATGAAACCATTTTTATGGTTGTACAAGAACATGTTATATGTATTATATTCTATTTAATATTCTAGAACTATCTTTTGACAATATTTCTTGTGATAAAATAAAACACGTTCATTATGATCAAAAATTCGCTCAAATTAACCAAAACAATCATCATTTAATTATTATATAACGATAAATCCACATTGATCTAATACAATAAATTATAAGATAATTTAAACTCCTATAATATCAATAATAATATGAAATGTCAGTTCTGTATGTTTTCATATGTTCTACATGAAATTCAATTTAATAATTAAAGTGAACCACTCAAGAAAACCATAAAAACAAACATTCCCAAACAATGTTTTTAAACTCTATAACTCATCCAAAGGCACATAAAATAAATTAATAAAGAAATAATAAACCATATTAGTGTAAAAATGTTATATATTTATTATTAATGAATATAGATTCATTATAAATGAAATTAAAGAGAAGGAAGCATTCAGATACAAGGTAAGGGGAAATTCTCAAACCCAACTTTCATCCTTCAGGTTCTCCCTCTTTCACTCCATTTTTTTAATATGGTTACTCCTTAAAGATAAAATTTTCATAATTTTTAATTATTTAATAGTATATACATGTTTCCACTAGTTTTTATGTCAGTCAAAATGTTTTTAAAAAGAACTATTCCATTAAGAACAAACCATTTACTTCTCTCTCAAAGTGGACGGTTCTTGAAACAAGTATGTTATTCCCTCTTCATTTTGGCAACCCAATATTTATGAATGTGTTCTTATGATATGTAACCCATTAATTTCCATGGTCTATTTATATTCAATTTTGATATATGATCTAGGTGGAACGGATGATAATGATAATTTTATGATGTGACGGGTGCACCCGGAATTATATAGTGCAATATGGATGTTTGAATATGACGGGTGCGGCTGGAACTATACAGCGCTACCATGCATTGGTTAACGTGATTAATCTCAAGAGTAAATGTGAAATTATGTTTATAAGATTATAGCTTTGCTCATGAGTATTTGTGGTAGTTAACCACTAAGACATTATGTTTCATTTTTATGCATTGCCACATTTCAAATATTATATTTATGATTCCTATCATGTTTGTGATATTTTTTCCATGTTATGACTATGCTCACCCAATGCTATATTGTTATTATATATCCTTTTATTGGGATTCAAGATAACCCCTTCTGATGTATATCCTCAGGTGGCTACATGTACTAAGGAGAGGACAAGTGCCAATAAGAATCTAGAGAAGAATAAATTAAATAAATGTTTATGACTGAAGTTGTAATTGTTATGTATGGTCCTAGTTTTCCCCAGAAACTAAACCATTGGATCCTCTATGTGTAATACTATTATATTTTTTATCATTGAAATGATGCAATATTAATATAAAAAAGGCAGGTTCTCTATAATTAGGGTTCATGTGTACCACAATAGTCTAGGGTGTGATCCAATAACTGAGTATCCTGATATTAAATGTTCTCATAGGGTTTTTTTCTTCCATAGTGATCCTAGGGGTTATCCCATGCATGTGATATGGGATCAATGATATACATTAATTATTATTATTTTGAGAGACCCGTTGTGAACGACTTCTAGGTGTGAACAATTAGTGATATCATGGATCAGAGAGTGAGATATCATGGATGAGTGTTATGATGAATCCTTGATGAAAATAAAATTTATGGTAGTAAGGTGGAGACTTTTCTAAGAATGGGTGTCCTAAATGAGTATTTTTGGATTTACCTTGTGATTATTGTATCTATATCTCGTATTTGATAGATATATCTTGTGATGTTGAGCCGACCTCTCTTGGTTATTTATGTTTGGTGATTTTTGGGTTTCCTAATTCGTATTTTTATACTCAAACCTAAATAAGCTCTTCCTACACATTTCATGTATTATTATGTTGATAGACCTTTAAATGGGGTCCTTGGAGGACCAGGATCAGGAGGAGTATAGTGAGGTAGATAGACCAAGGTTCTTACCGGGTGTTGCACTTGACAATAGTCCCCTCCTGAGAAAATTATAAGAATTTTTAGTTTTTATGGGATTATATTTTCCCCTTTTATGATTTTAGTACTTATTTTTTCCTCTGTTTATGGGATATCAATGTATGCATTCTTTTGGTATCAGTTTTATTTTTACCAATAAGTATTGTATGGTTATTTAGATATGGTGTGTGTATACAAGTACATTAGGGTAATGCCTCCCATATGTGTGATATTTCTACCTGGTACTGGTCTCCAAACCCTAGAATTTTGAATGTGGGATTGGGGTTTTTATGCTCAACTTAACATTGGACAGACAGGTCCTAGTGGTTCAGGTTGCAAAATAGATTTTATAAATTCTAGAAGCACAACTTATTAATCAAGGGGAAACCCAATAAATATTATGTTCTAGGTAGAGAAATTACTTTTGTATTTTCATAGGACAATAATTACGCACCATGAGGACGAGAATCATTCAATATTAGAGGAGGTTTTTGATGATTAGTGGAACATAAAGTGATTACCAATGAGTTTAAAAGTAATATTCTATTCAGATGGTGTTTCAATTTACTATGTAGTCACTGTTCAAGTGATTATGTCACACACTGATCTAGTATTATATGAGGTAAATCTCATTGTACTTATGAGAACCACTCCATGATCATGACTTTTTATGAGTATCTTGATGATTTAGTATGAATATAAAATTGTCTGATTCTACTCATGATTTATGGAATAGTAGTCTTCCATTACCATATGTGGTGAAAAGAGACAGATATTAGAAGAGTTATTATAATTTATAGGAGTTTCATTATTATATTTGCATTTCATTGGAAGAAGAAGACCAATAAAATAATTTCATGTCATATAGTCCAATTACTGAAGTAATAAAATGAAATAATATTATTATAATTTTGAAAAATATTCATCCATAAGAATGATTATAGTTACCCTAGACATTTGTACATATACTTACATGATTTAAAGAATAATAAAGCATCATATTTCAATCCAACGTTTGTAAATATTAGTGGTTTTTAAGACTAGGTACATAAAATTGAAACATGAGACTAAATAAATCATTTCATTATTTAGCCTTCACAAATAGATCCTAACTTCCATTTTGCTCAAACATATTCATAGGATAACTTGGGGATAACGTGAACAACAAGATGAGATAAAAGACCTGTAAGGGAATGAATATAAGAATAAATCTTCAGCACATGGGTTCGAAGGGATGATATAATGATATAAAAGGCATGGAAGATATTGAATCATAACATATTTACGTGGGATACAATAAAAATAGAGTTATAATATTCTTGCAGCAATATAAAAGAGGATTTTATAAAGATTCAAGGCACATTGTACATAGAGGAGCACACGTCAAGGTTAACCACCAAGACCATTTCACCTGGTACCATGAGTCATGGCGAACCGCCAAGACCATTGAACATAACATCTCATTAGACTCAAATTTAATCATCACATTGGAACTCTATTTAAGTGAACCCATCATAACATATTTATGAATACTCTTTTGATATATAGAATCATATATAATCAATAATACATAAACATAAGGGTACCCATTGAAAGAAATGGGTATCATAATCATGTCATAAATCATAATAGATGGGAATATCATAAAAGTATCCATGAATGAAAGGAAATAAAAAATACATGGAAATTGATAAGGATAAATAGGCATATATAATCATAAGTGATATAAAATAGAATTTAAAACATGTGATAATAGTATTTATGATACTTTAGCACTAAAACATTAGTGTAGTTTTAAAGAAAATACTGACGATCCATTGAAATAGAGAAGAGAACAATCATTTATATAAAACCTGAAGTGAGCCATGAAGGTTTTAATAAAAAAATTAATAATTTTATAAAATTATTGTTGTCTTAAAATAGATAATAGTGTGAACTTTAAATTGGATAAGAATTCAGGATGTTCCCTTAAAATGGGTTTGTTGATCAAGAAGTATTGAGGAGGGAACCACTAAAAAGTACGTATATACACAAAAGAGAATAATCAATTGATATAGATACATGAGTTTGGAGAATGTAAAAATATTTTATAAAATATATATAAAAATTATATATAACATAATTTGGGTTAAAAGGACGATAGAGCAACTCGAAGGAATAATGACGGTTCGGGTAGAATCCCTTACCTTAAGTCTAATGGTGTCTTTAAAATGTTATTAATGTCTTATATAATCAATATAAAATTCATTAATTTCTATTTATAGAACATATTCTTCAGGTAATTGATTTATTATAGCCTTATTTAATTATTCTTGACCTTTTTGGCGGGTTAAGTGGATCAATTTTATTGTTTGGGAGCGTTTTTTTCTTTTGGTTTTCAAGATTAGATTACTTATATCAATGTGAAGATAAACATGTAATATGAGAATGGTTTCATTGAATTGGATTTATATGTTCTTAGTGAAAATACCTAACATTACACTGTTTTAAAATTCCTTTGGTTATTTGGAGTGAAGAATAATCATAATATAAAACATTAATGATAACTATTTTTGTTAATCATCTGTTTTTGATCACGACAAACTCATTTTATTATAAATTAATATAATGTGTAAAAAAGATTCCAGAAGAATAAATTTGACATAATATATATATTATAGTCTGTTTTAACCATAAAAATTGTTTGATGACTATAATTGAAGATTATAATAGAAATTGAGAATCGGTTGTCCTTGAATGTGAGAAATTTACTCATCTCAGATGGTGATTTAATTCCTAGTATTAAAGTTTAATAAAGGAGAGATGATGATGAATTATTATATTAAAAAATTAAAAACTATAGTAATTGTGTGGTACTAGAGTTTTCATAAAATTTTTATGAATGGAGGTGAGGAAGAAAAAAATAATTTGACTTTAAAGAAAATAAACGAAATGAAAAGTGGATTTTTCCTCTAGAATATATATTCCTTGAGAACCTCTTTTGGGGAGATGATTATGTATTTTTAAGATACCATGGTCTGATGGATTCTAAAAAAGTAATTAGGGATATATTTGAGAATAATATGGACTAGGTATAAGGCATGAGAGGAGTTAAGAGAAGAGGCAAAGAGGGGTGGTATTTATAGTGGTGTAGATGTGGATTTTCCCAATATTTTAATCATGAGATTAATGTTTTTTGCTTACGACATTAAATATTTTTGATTATTCTGACACAAAATAGTAAATAGAGCATGTGAGTTCGAATCAATGTCTATTTACATCATCCATAACTCAAGAAAGATGCAGAAATCCATGTTTTAGCATTCATCATAAATTATCGTATTTTACTATTCATCAAAAATTCCAATATTTTAGAAAAATACAAAAAATCAATCCCGAAATTTTTTCAATGTGCATAATTCAAAAATAAACATATTTTTTAAAAAAATAAAATTATAAATATGTGAATTTTTTTTTAAAATAAAAATTTTCTTGAAAAATACACATTTTAAAACTAAAATAACTTTTCTTACACTTTGAAAAATTAATTATGGTCTCACAAAATTATCTTATGATCATAAGACATAAAAATTATAATTTATTTATTTATTTTTTTTAAAATAAAATTTATTAAATTAGTCATAAAATTGTAATTAAATAAACATGACATACAAAAATAAAAAAATTAAAATAATAATTTTTAAAATATTTACTTACTTATACTATGATATAATTATATCATGTTGTCAAATAAATAATGGGTAAATTTTATTTATACTATCTTTATTGAGGTTACTATTTAACTGGTCAGTTTATAATTCAAAAGGGTAACATTACTATTCCAAAGGTCAAGTAACTATTTATTCAATATTTTTTCTTTAACATCAAGAGATACCATTTATTTCACTCATTCATCATTTATAATGTTTTTATTTTGTTCTATAAGTAATATTATATTATTATATTATAAGATATATTTATTAGAAGGTAATTAAATTCATAAAACATTGGGCCATTACATTCTACCCCTTATGAAATTACGCCCTTGAAATTTCATTTTACATTCTAAACTGTAAAGAGGTGTCATTAATTTTCCTTCATTTCTTCCTCCAATTCCCATGTTGCCTCTTTGTACTGATGGTTTTTTCATTGTACTTTGACTAGGTGAGTTGTCTTTTCTTTCATATAACATTATCAATATAATACAAGATTTTCATTGGCTGATCCTTATAAGAATGATCATTCTCCAAATGTACCACCAATCAAGATATTACACGTGAAGGGTCTGGTATGTACTTTTTTAAGAGGGGTACATGGAATACATCTTGTACATCAGACAAGGTAGGTGGAAGGACTACATGATAGTGCACAACTACAACATGATAAATAATATTGATGGGTATGATTTACTTGGGACTTAGCTTTCCTTTCTTTGAAAACCCCATGACCTTCTTCCATGGAGATATGTAGAGGAACACCATGTCTCCAACATTGAACTCAAGTTCCTGTAGATGATTTAATACATCACTCTTGGTCCGACATTGGGCTGCCTTGTTGTGCTACATGAATGGTTACCAAATTCTCCACTATTTCATCGACAATTTTAGGTCCTAGTAGCATATACTTGCTGACATCATTCAAATATTCCAGTGCTCTACACCTTTTCCCATAAAGGGCATCATATGTTTTCGTTCAGATTCTAGAGTGGAAACTATTTTTGTAATAGAATTTGACCAGTTGATGAATTTGGTGCCATCCTTTTTTAATCCCATTGAAAACACTCTCAACATGTCTTGTAGTTCCTAAATAGTTCTCTTAGATTGGAAATCAGTTTGAGTATGATAGGTTATACAGTTGTTCATCATAGTTCTTAGAGAATGTTGGATACTTTTACATAACATTGAGGTGAAACAAGGATCTCTATCAAATACAAAATATAGTGGTACACCATTAAATATTACAACCTATTTGAAATATATTTATTCAAGATAATCCCATGATAAGTCCTCCCCAATTTGGATAATGTGAGTTTCCATTGTAATACGATCCACAATGACCCACATACCATTGTTTCCTCTAGAGTTCCTTGGATGTCCAGTGACAAAGTCCATGGTGATGTTATTCCACTTCCATGATGGTATGGGAAGTGGTTTTATCATCCCCATCAGCTTTAATATTTCAAACTTCACTTGTTGACATACCTAGAACACTAATGTATATTTAGCAATCTCCTTATTCACATTGTTCCACAAAAAGTTATCTCAGAGATCTCGATATATATTTGTGCTCCAAGGTTGAATAGAGATGGTTAAGCTATGTGTCATTCCAAATATCCATCTTTATATCCGTAGAAGACTGTACAAATTATCATGAACCAAATATTACCACTCATTCCTCATAAATATTAAATAGATGATTTCCCATTTCAAATAGCTTCCACCCTTTTTAGAATTTACACATCTTTTCTTCAAGCATCCTTAATTTTGTCCATGAGGGATAGTTGAGAAATCATTTGAGGAATGAGTGATGACGTTCATCCCATAATTATTCCCATGTCCATCCTATAAAAATATTAAAAGACTAGATCACTTTCAATTCTCATCATTGATTTACATGAATGATCGTTTCTATATAGAGCATCTGCCACATAATTTCTCTTATCGGGATGGTAGTGTATTGAGTAGTCATAATCCTTGATAAGATATAACCATAATCACTGGGGCATATTAATCTCTTTCTTTGTGAATATATATTTTAAACTCTTGTGATTGCTATATATATCACACTTCTCCCCATATAGATAATGCCACCATATTTTCAACACAAAGATCACATCATCCAACTCTATATCATGTATGGGATAGTTTTGATTATTTATTTTCAGCAAACATGAGGCCTAGGCTGTCACATTATCATTTTACATTAGAATAAATCATAATCCTTTCTTTGAATCATCTTTTTAAACCACAAAGTGTCCTCCACCTTTTGGGAGTGTGAGTACTGGAGAAGTGATAAGCCTCCTTTTGATCTCCTTTAAGTTATCTTTACATTCTTGATACCAAAAATACTTCACCCCTTCCATGTCAGCTTGGTCATTTTGTTTAAAATCATGATAAGTTCATCAAAAATATTCTATAGTGCCCAACTATACCAAAAAAGAAGTATACCATCATTACAAATGTTTTCCTGGGCCAATATTCAATTTCCTTTCTCTTAATGTTCCATAGAAATCCCTTTTATAGTGATAACATGCCCCAAGAATGATTTTTCCTCAATATAGAACTCACATTTAATATACATTGCATAAATTTTCTCCCTTCTCAAATTCATCATTGCATTATTCAAATTCTCTTCATGCTCGTCCTTGCTCTTGGAGTATATCATAATATCATCGATAAAGACTACCACAAACATTTCAACGTAATAACTAAAGACTCAATTAATTAAATCAATGAATATTTACAGAAAATTAGTGAGTCCTAGGGGAATCATGATGAAATCATAGTTTCCATACCTCATTTGAAAGGTATTCTTAGGAATATCTCCCTTCCTCATCATTAATTGGTGATATCCTCATTGAAGGTCCACTATAGATAAATAATTTCCCCATGTAGCGGATTTAACATGTCATCTATTAGAGGTAAGGGATACATGTTCTTTATTGGGATTTTATTTAGCTCAAAGTAATCAATGCATAGGCTCACTGATTCATCCTTCTTATTAATTAAAAATACTGGTGCACCCCCATGGTGATGCACTCGGGTGTATAAAACCCTTCTCCAGATTATCTTGTTACTACTTATTTAACTCTAATAGATCTATGGTGTATAATTTATAAGGTTTTTTTGATATATTCACAGATCCCATTATTTTTTATATCAATAACTCAACCTCCCGATTAGGAGGAAGACCAAGGAATTCATTATGGAATTTATAAGTGTAATCCCTCACGATGGGCATGTCTTCAAGAAAGATTCTCTCTTATTTATTAATATTTTGAGCTAGATATTCTTGATCATAAGGTAGTAATATACACACTTGATACAATGATTTTATAGGAGATTAATCTTCCTCATTACACTTGTAATGAAATGGATGATGTTTAGGGATGTGAAGTGTGATCTCTGTTACCCAACAGAGATTATTGGAATTTTTTAATGATAGTCAATCCATGCCCTAGATTACATCATACAACACTAATGGAATTATGAAAAATAATTCCGGGAGGACTAATTCATAAAATTTACTGGGGAGGATTTGTAAACAATAGACTCAATAAGTTCCCCATTTTTGGTTCTCATAGATAACTCATCCTTCAAATATTGAGGCGGTTTTTGAATATTTCTACTAAAAATGTAATATATGAAATAATTCATAGAATTAGAATAAAATAGTACATTATATATTCTTTAATAAAGAACTTGAATACATGTCACTGCATCATTTTATGGATCTACCTCAATAATTGTGATAGCATATGTTATTCCTTAATTCCTTGTAGGATATTGTTGATTTCCTCCAAGAACCCTTGGTATAGGCCAATTGTTAGCATAATTCTCAATCTTCTTACAATTTTAACACTAAAATATTGGCTGAGAGTTGATCCGAACCTTCCTTTCTTCTTCCAAATTAGTGTTATTCTTTATATACCTCTATCAATTTTGATTAAGATATCTCATTCTTCCACATTTGTTTCCATTCTGTGTTCCCTGTATATAGTTCCCTTGATGCTTCTTCCCACAATTATGACACGTGGGATGTTCCAAATTCTTTCTATTATGGGATTTATTTACCAAACCACCTGTATTAGATGACATTTTATTCTTTTTTCCACTACACCCACAACATCCTTGAGAGTCTATGATCTCTATTTCAAACATGAGGGCACAACAATAAATCTCCTCATAACTATCAAAGTAACAAATCCCAAAAACATTTCACAGACTCAGCTTTAGTCATTTCAAGAAATAATCCTCTTTTCTCCCAGTGTTCACGACAAAGATGAAGGTGTATCTAGAAATCCTTGTGATGTTTTCTTCATATGCCTTGATGGACTCATCTTCCTTCTACATAAGTTTGAGGAAATCTCTTTTAATCTGGATGTGGAGGGTTCAGGAATAATATATACTGAATGACCATTTCTTGAATTCCTCCAAATCCATGGAATCATTTTCCTCATGGTACATTTTATACTTGATTATTTTCCACTACTGTTCTTCTTCCACATCAAAATGATATAACACCATCACAAATTTCTCTTCGTCTGAGCGTTAAAAGACAATTAATATATTTTCAATGTCCTAAATATAAATTTCTATTAGGGTGATTAGAATATCCATTAAAAATGGGAGGTCTTTACTGCATGATGTATTCAATGGAAACATTATGTATCCTTGGAGGAGGAGGGTGTTCTACATGATTCATGTTATTATTCATATCTGCAGCTAGTTCAAAAATTACTATCATAATGTATTGATCAACCGTTCTTATAATATTTGGTATATCATTAGAAAAATATTCACATTCCCTATCACATTTATTGTTGGAATATGTTATTCTATTTCCATACATTAACCAGAAAAAGAATATATATAATTAGGGGATTTAATAATTAGCTAATTATCAGAAAGGATTCTTTTAATATAAACGAAAAAACTTGTAAAGGGGAATTATATCCTAACTTGTGATTCCATGGTTTCAAAGATGATTATCCTTGATCTATTTCATAAAATATATTCGTCTAGGATTATTTTTTTGACCCTTAATAATGATTTATACTAATCTTATGAATTTACCAAACATATCCCCCAGGAGTGTCAAACTTGGAGTGCAACAAGTGTAACACCCCGAGATTTTATGAAAAATATTCTTTTCATTAATGTCTTGTGTTGTATGCTACACCAAAACGAGCTTGATCAACACGCATCCTTGACTTTCCTTGCATTACACATAATCACAACCTTCCTCGATAGCGTGTGTAGTATGCAATACCGAGTTTCACTAAACAACGATATGCTATTAAAATATTATTAAAACTAGCCGTTATGAATAGTAATAACCACCTTTTAAATTTTTAGAAATTTTAGATCTCAAAATGGACTTCATTTTTGGATTTGGAGTATCGAATTTATCCTAAGGTGATATTTTGGTACTTTTCGGATAACTTTCATATTCTGATAAATAGTGAAAATTACTAAATTATAATTAAAAAAAACATATTTAATCGAAATAATTGATAGTGATAAATTATTAATTTGAGTGGATTTAAAGTATATTTAGAATATATTTTTACAATTTAATACAATGTTGGCCATTGGATGTAATTTCACATTTAAACCAGTCATAAACAACTGTCAATCTTTTGATAGTTATTATCTTTTAAGAACACGCTATTTGTTTTGACGACGAAAATTAATTTTTAAATTAATTAATGAAACTGATATATTTTGAATTTGATAAAATAGAAATCATTTTTGAATTCATAATATCAAATATAGCTTAGATCTAATTTTTTGTATTTTTCTGGAAACTTTCATTTTTTGATGAATAGTTAAACCACTAAGTGGTAGTTAAAAAACTAAATTTTTCATAAAACATAATTTTACTGCTTCTATGAGTGGAATTTTGAAAATAAGAGAGACGCAGTTAATATCATGGACTAAAATTTGGTTCAATGAGATGAATATAATTTTTGGTGAATAGTAACTTTTTACTTTTTTTTAACCACGGTTAAAAGTAAATAGGGTAATTATCGGTAACAATGATATTATTATTACCCTAACACAAATACTAATTCTATTGAACAAGTTTAATTTGACCAAAAACAACCTTAGGAATAAAATATGACCATTTAGGCCCACTTGGTTTAGATTAGGACATTTATTATTAATTTATTTAAAGAAGGGTTAAAATAGTTAAAATCAAAGTTTAATAAGTAAACAATTTTTAATATGGGGTCATAGATAAGATAAATTCGACTATAAGTTTTCATTAGAAAGCTAAAAATATTTCCCACATAACGGTATTTTATTTTTAATTTTTAGACATTAAATAATTTAATTTATTTATGACACAACAATGATACAGTAATTATCTTATTAATGAAATAGTGACATAATATATGTTATAAATACCCAAATAAATATAATTTTAGACTTTTTATGAACTAAAATAATTTTATAGTTTAATATGACATTTTAGGATTTATTTAATTAACTTTGGTCTAAGTAATCATTATGTTATGAGTTTCAAGAAAATAAACTATTGAATAGTGTCAAAATTGACATAAAATAGTTTTTAAAACAAATATTATATTATTAATTGTTATTTTATTCTAAAAATCTAAGGTTCGGCCAAATGACAAAGATAAGGTTACATATATAAATAGAACACAACTTGGGGGTATCTTGGATTTATATGGTAAGTTTATTAACTATATAATATAAAAATACAAAGTGACATGGTAAATGTCAATCTAATTAACTAAGAGTTAAAACTAAAAGATAAGGTTAATATAATGACCTAAACTTGTATAAATTCTATTGGATGAGACTATTTAGACCCATCACCACCTTATATTCTAAATAACTCAATTTTGAGCTATTTAAAACCGAAAATGACATTATAATAAAATAATATTTTTAATTATTCCAAAGGTGCCCCTCTCCTCCATTATAAAAGGAAACCTCCTCCCCCTGTTCCTCACACCACATTGAGCCTTCAAGCTGGGCCAAACTCTGCCAAATTCTCTCCTCCACATCCCTAGAAACATCCTAGAGGTTCTGGTCTTCCTCAAAGACCAATTTTAGTCCCCTAAGAGGAGGTCTCAAAGAGGCGCTTCAAAGAAGAGGTAATTTTCGTTACCGATTCTTTTGTCATTATTTCTTCTTCCACTTATTCTTCTTTAGTTGTTTCATAATTAAGTAATAACATCAGTATCAATCATATAAATATATGTTATTATAAGTATGAAACAAACCTATTTCACCATCTACCATCATACGGAAAAAGAAATCACCGCGCGTGCGTACGTACAGAATACCGTCTCCACGCCATGGTGTAATCTATTTTCCACCACCACCTTACTTGGATGGGTATAATGGTGTAAATAATGACTATATATATAACTATTATAAAGTGATATTGATTATAAAATAGTATACATACACTCCAATACAATTCCATGATCATAGGAACGATATCATCACTCGTGCGTACGTACGGAATACCGTCTCCAAGATGTGATGCGACTCGTTCTACATGATCTTAATTTCATGATGATTATATAAATGAATTGAATGAATTAATATGATATATATTAAACTAATAAAATTCTGGAAATGAGGTATATATAACCTAAAGAGAAGAATAAGAATTTATTCGACAAAACATGCATAAGAAAAAAATTTAATAAACACCCGAATAACAAGTAGTAATGAAATATTACTAATAATAAGCTAAGAATATGACCATATATGATATCATAAAAATATGTATGATTATGTAATTAGTCAATAAAATTATTTAAATCATTATACAGGAGGTTTGGACACGTACAAAGCATATCGGACTAAAGGTAAAGGAAAATATCACAATCTCATTTTTATCCGAGACTGTTTATACTTTGGCATTTACTGGGGTGTATTTTATCATCCACATCCATGTTTCCTCAATATGGAATATTTATATCCTTATACAATAGATTATATCCAATTTTACCCTTCGGTGAGTTTTTAGTAAAATATATTAAAGGAATCTTTTGTCGTTTTTCATACGAGGTACTTTTTGACATTCCTGAAAAAAGTACGAGAAGAATATTTTTTTTAACTTATACGGCATGAATGGATTTTTAAAACATTATTTACAAGATGCTTACTTTACAAGTTTTCAAGATTATTTTTAATCAACTTATTTAGTTTAAAATTGTATGACATGTTAAAAAAAGGAAAAATGTTTTTGAGGTAGAAAGGATATTTTCCTCTAGAATGGAGTTCAAGTGTTTTATCAAAATTACTATCCATACAAGATAATAAAGGGTTCTGTTTCTATCCCTATTATTACATGGATTTGATTATGTTGTGATGGAAATATTTTTATGAATTATTTTATCTTATATGAATTGTTTTATGATGTTACGATGTTTAAAGATTCCCATTTTTATTACATGGGTTATGCTATGATGTATAGTTTATGATTTTTTGGCACACATAATAATGGAATCATTATGAGATGGGTGGGACCTATATCTCCCTCCAATGCATTGGGTAAAGATTTCATATCTCATGAGATAGACATGGCTGGAACGGTAGGTTATACTGGTTCTGTGAAACAGGACTGAAACGAGGGTGACTCGGTTCAGAAATGGACTTTGTCCACTAAGATAGTATTGGCAATGAGTCTTGACTATAAGATATGATTCTCTATGATTATGTGTGTATGCCACAAAGTTTCATGTTTTAAGTTATGATTATTGGGATTTTGTTTCACTACTATGATTTATCCCATGTTATGAAATTATGCTCTCTTTTGCACGTTAAGATTTCAAAAATGTTATGTTATTATGAAAATGATGTGATTGATATTTCATTTGTTTACCCTTACTAAGAATTTGAGCTCACCCTTTTATGTTTTCTTTTCCCCAGGATATAAAGAAAGGTTTTATGTAGAAAAAAGGAAGATCTTTATGGGAGATGTTGAAGATCTTTCACCATTATTAGAAGATTATATTCTGAGTTTCCAAAGACACTAAACTATTACGGTCCTTGTGTGTGTGTTTTTGTTATGTACTAAGTATTCCGCAAAAGTAATGTAATGTCCATGTACGTCAAGCTTTTGGTCTCTACAGTTGGTATCAGAGGAAAAGTTTAGTCAACCTTTGGAAACTAGGATGCGAAAACGTTAGTGAGATCCCAAGAGATATTTCTAAGATATGTCTAGGGATGTCCCTAAGGATAAGTATACGTATAGGATACAGTCCTAGAACTATGGAAACGATATAAGATTAAACCAAAGATGTTAGATATTGAAGTTACTCCCCCTTTATTATGATTTTTTCCCCTCACACTATTCTTTTTTAGTTTTAGAAAATGGCTGGAAACAAGATGATTCATGATAATGGAGGATATTATGGACAATGGAATGATATTCTTCATGAGAAACCAAATGAAATGGGATTTGGAAGTCCAAACATCATTATAATTCCGAATCAGCAATCTCATAATATGATCAATAAAGTAAAATTTGGTAAGTTTCCTGACTCAGCTAATAAGAGAAAGATGGAGTTTCATGATAATCATAGAGGAAAGAAAGTTCAATTTCTCCTATGTAAAACATGTGGGAAGAGGCATCAAGGAGAATGTTTCAAAGGAACTGGAAGATGCTTTGGGTGTGGAAAAGAAGGACACAAAGCCATTAAGTGCAATGTAAAGGGTTCTATTAACACTAGGGATGAGGATAATGGTATTGCTACGACATCAACAATGGTTAAATGTTTTAAATGTGGAATGTACGGGAATTATGCAAACCAATGCCCTAAGGGAAAGTCTCATGAAGAGAATCAGTGTGGTCATATGGGTAGTATTTATATGGATGATGATGAAGAGACTACAAATGATATGTGAGATAAAATAATTGTTGAAGCTCGGTCAATGGATTAAGAATGTAGTGGAATGATTACATGTTTATCATGTGTAATGTTGTATAAGTAATCTCATGGTACTATGGAATAAAGAGACATCTATGGATTATTACACTATTGTCTTTCCTTGAGTTTTGAAAGTGTATGATTAATGTTTCCAGTATCCATGAAAGGTTATTCAGATATTTTTGGAATGTAGATGATATGCGCATAATGAAGGGATAAGGAGAAAATTAAAAGTTTGATCGTATTCATGAGCTCATGGCTGATATAAGGAGAAGGTTTTATCAGGGTTTGAGTGTATAGAATTTATGGATTTTGGTATGTTGAAAGAGTTATCTTTTGACAGAATTCATGTTTTCACTGAGGTTTAATGGGTATTCATTTTTCAAGAGAATACATAATTAAGGTATTCACATGATTTGAATGTGACCAACAAGATATATGGGGGATAAATGATGGTATTCAAATTCTTGGTTGATGACATTTCATGTTATCATTTTCTATATTCTATGAGCTTGGACCGAAGTATTTTAGATAATCCTAAATATTGGAATGGATTATGTTAACCATAAGTTAGTATTTTTTAAGGATAAAACTTTTTTTGATATTATTTATGTGATGTTATAGAAATGTAGTTTTAGAAAAAGGACAACCTGCAGGACGGGCGACAACCCATTGCGTCGGACAAGGTTGTGGGAATCGAACCCACAACTGAAGTGAGACTGGCCTTTATTGCCTACCACTGGCCAACAGGAAGTCCCTGTTTAGTAGAAACAAGTTTTATTTTATTACGCGGTATGATATATGAAGTATAAGTTCATTTTTGGAATCGTATACCATTAACTTCACCAAAGATGGTCTTATGTATTTTTGATAAATTTTGTAACCTTTTGTTTGAGACAGATGGAATCACCCATCATTCTATCACATGATATAATAACACTTCACGAATGAAAAATCCAACTTCCTGTCTTTAAGAGATGAAGTGGAAATTGTCCAAAGAATGACCAACAGTGACACAAAACTAAAATCACGAAAGTATTTCTTCTAATTCCAATTCCATCAACTTTAGGGAAATGATCTTGAAAACCAAAAATGTTTTCCTAGTTCTCTTATATCTGATGAATTAGATGGTACCATAGATCATCACAAATTTATGGCTTTGTCATTTCTGTCTTTTCCATAGCCATGTTCTCTACCACTCTCCATCAGAACATGATGGTTAGATTTCTCTTCTATATCCATATTTTCACCTATGTGGAAACCCAGTGATTAGTTTATTTGGGTAACTGTTATGTTTCATACTTTTGTTTTTAAAGAATGGTTTTGGTAATCCATTTTATAATGTGTGTCTCTGTCAAAGAAACTTTCGAATAGTAAACCATTTATAACCCCGATGAATTTTGAGGGCGAAATTCATTTTAAGGGGGGCAGAATGTTACACCCCGAGATTTTATGAAAAATATTCATTTCATTAATGTCTTGTGTTGTACGCTACACCAAAAGGATCTTTCTCAACACGCATCCTTGAATTTCCTTGCATTTCATGCAATCGCGACCTTCCTCGATAGCGTGTGTAGTACGCAATACCGAGTTTCACTAAACAACGATATGCTATTAAAATATTATTAAAACATGCCGTTATGAATAGTAATAACAACATTTTAAAATTTTACAAATTTTAGCTCCCAAAATGGACTTAATTTTTTCATTCGGATTATCTAATTTAGCCTAAGGTGAAATTTTGGTACTTTTCGGATAACATTCATATTCTGATGAATAGTGAAAATTAGTAAATTATAATTTAAAACAACTTTTTTAATCGAAATAATTAATAGTGATAAATTATTAATTTGAGTGGTTTTAAAGTATATTTAGAATATATTTTTACAATTTAATAAAATTTTGTTCATTTGATGTAATTTCACATTTAAACCAGTCATAAACAAGTGTCAATGTTTTGATAGTTATTATCTTTTAAGAACACGCTATTTGTTTTGACGATGGGAATTAATTTTTAAATTAATTAATGCAACTGATATGTTTTGAATTTGATAAAATAGACATCGTTTTTGAATTCATAATATCAAATATAGCTTAGATCTAATTTTTGGTATTTTTCTGGAAACGTTCATTTTTTGATGAATAGTGAAACCACTAAGTGGTAGTTAAAAAACTGAATTTTTCATAAAACATAATTTTACCGCTTCTGTGAGTGGAATTTCGAAAATCTGAGACACACGGTTAATCTCAAGGACTAAAATGTGGTTCAATGAGATGAAAATAATATTTGGTGAATAGTAACTTTTTTACTTTATTTTACCACTGTTAGAAGTAAATAGGGTAATTAAGGGTAAAAATGATATTATTATTACCCTAACACATGTCCTAATTCTATTGGAAAAGTGTAATTAGACCACAAACAACCTTAGGAATAATATATGACCATTTAGGCCCACTTGGATTAGATTAGGACATTTATTATTAATTTATTTAAAGAAGGGTTAAAATAGTTAAAATCAAATGTTAATAAGTAAATCATTTTTAATATGCGGTTATACATAAGGTAAATTCGACTATAAATATTCATAAAAAAGATAACATGATTTCCTACATAATGGTATTTTATTTTTAATTTTTAGACATTAAATAATTTAGTTTATTTATGACACAACGATGATATAGTAATTATCTTATTAATGAAATATTGACATAATTGATGTTATAAATACCCCAATAAATATAATTTGAAACTTTTTATGAACTAAACTAATTTTCTAGGTTATTATGACATGTTAGGATTGATTTAATTAACTTTGGTCGAAGTAATAATTCTTTTATGAGTTTCAAAAAAATCAACTATTGAATAGTGTCAAAATTGACATAAAATAGTTTTTAAAACAAATTTTATATTATTAATTGTTATTTTATTCCGAAATATCTAAGGTTAGGCCAAATGACTTAGATATGGTTATATATATTTATGAAACACAACTTGGGGGGTCGCTTGGATGTATATGATAAGTTTATTAACTATATAATATAAAAATACAAAGTGACATGGTAAATTTCATTCTAATTAACTAAGAGTTAAAACTAAAAGATAAGGTTAATATAATGACCTAAACTTGACTAAATTCTATTGTATGAGAGGATTTAGACCCATACCTACCTTATCTTCGAAATAACTCAATTTGGAGCTATTTATAAACGAACATGACTTTATAATAAAATAATATTTTTAGTTATTCCAAAGGTGCCCCTCTCCTCCCTTATAAAATGGCACCTCCTCCCCCTCTTCCTCACAACACTTTGAGCCTTCATTCTCGGCAAATCTATTGAAAATTCTCATCTCCACTTACCTAGAAACATCCTAGAATTTCTGGTCTTCCTAAAAGACCAATTTTAGTACCTAAGAGGAGGTCTCAAAGAGGCGCTTCAAAGAAGAGGTAATTTCTGTTACCGATTCTTTCTTCTTTATTTCTTCTTCCACTTATTCTTATTTAGTTGTTTCATTATGAAGAAATAACATCAGTATCAATCATATAATTATATGTTATTATAAGTATGAAACAAACCTATTTCACCATCTTTCCATCCTAAGGAAAAAGAAATCACCGTGTGTGCGTACGTACGGAATACCGTCTCCACGCCGTGGTGTAATCTATTTTCCACACCACCTTACTTGGATGGTTATAATGGTGTAAATAATGACTATATATATGACTATTATAAATTGATATTGATTCTGAAATAGTATACATACACTCCAATACAATTCCATGATCATAGGAACGATATCATCACTCGTGCGTACGTACGGAATACCGTCTCCACGATGTGATGCAACTCGTTCTACATGATCTTTATTTAATAATGATTATATAAATGAATTTAATGAATGAATATGAGATATATTACACTAATACCATTTTTTAAATGATGTATCTATAACCTAAACAGAAGAATACGAATTTATTTGACAAAACACGCATAAGAATTAAAAGTTATAAACAACCGAATAAAAAGTAATATTGAAATATTAATAATAATAAGCTAAGAATAAGACCATATATCATATCATAAAAATAGGTATGATTCTGTAATAAATCAATAACATTATTTAAATCATTATACAGGAGTTTCGGACACGTACAAAGCATATCGGACCAAAGGTATGGGAAAATATCACAATCTCATTTTTATCCGAGATTGTTTATACTTTGGCATTTACTGGGGTGTATTTAATCAACCACATCCATGCTTACTCAATATGTAATATTTATATCCTTCAAAAATTGTTTATATCCAATTTTACCCATCGGTGAGTTTTTAGTAAAAGATATGAATGGAATCTTTTGTCGTTTTTCATATGAGGTACTTTTTGACTTTTCCGAAAAAAGTATGAGAAGAATGTTTTATTAACTTATACAGCATGAATGGATTTTTAAAACATTATTTACAAGAATCTTACTTTACAAGTTTTCAAGTTTATTTTTAATCAACTTCTTTAGTTTAAAATTGTATGACATGTTAAAAAAAGGAAAAATGTTTTTGATGTAGAAAGGATATTTTCATCAAGAATTGAGTTCAAGTGTTTTATCAAAATTATTTTCCATATATGATAATAAAGGGTTCTGTTTCTATACCTATTATTACATGGATTTTATTATGTTGTGATGGAAATATTTTTATGAATTCTTTTATCTTATATGAATTGTTTTATGATGTTACGATGTTTAAAGATTCCCATTTTTATTAGATGGATTATGCTATGATGAATGGATTATGATTTTGTGGCACACATAAGAATAGTAACATTATGAGATGGGTGGGACCTATATCTCCCTCCAATGCATTGGGTAAAGATTTTATATCTCATGAGATATAAATGGCTGGAATGGTAGGTTATACCGGTTCTGTGAAACAAGACTGAAATGAGGGTGACTTGGTTCAGAAATGGACTTTATCCACTAAGATTGTCTTGGAAATGAGTCTTGACTAATAAGATATGATTCTCTATGATTATGTGTGTATGCCACAAAGTTTCAAGTTTTAAGTTATGATTATTGAGATTTCATTTCACTAATATGATTTATCCAATGTTATGAAATTATGCTCTCTTTTGCAGGTTATGATTTCCAAATTTTTATTTTCTTATGAAAATGATGTGATTGATATTTATTTTTCTTACCCTTACTGAGCATATGAGCTCACCCTTTTATGTTTTCTTTTCCCCAGGATATAATGAAAGGTTTTAGGTAAAAAAAGGAAGATCATTATGGGAGATGTTGAAGATCATTCACCACGATTATAAGTTTATATTCCGAGTTTCCAAAGACACTAAACTATTACGATCCTTGTGTGTGTGTTTTTGTTATGTACTAAGTATTCTGAAAAAGTAATGAAATTTCCATGTAAGTCAAGCTTCAGGTCCCTACAGTTGGTATCAGAGGAAAAGTTTAGTCAACCTTTGGAAACTAGGATGCGAAAACGTTAGTGAGATCCCTAGAGATATTACTATGGTATGCCTAGGGATGTCCCTAAGGATAAGTATACGTATAGGATATAGTCCTAGAACTATGGTAACAATATTAGATTAAACCAAATATTTTAGATATTGAAGTTAATCCACCTTTATTATGATTTTTTCCTCTCACACTATTCTTTTTGGGTTTTAGAAAATGGATGGAAACAAGATGATTCACGATAATGGAGGATATGATGGACAATGGAATGATATTCTTCCTGAGAAACCAAATTAAATGGGATTTGGAAGTTGAAACATAATTATTATGCCGAATGATGTGATTGATATTTCATTTGTTTACACTTACTGAGCATTTGAGCTCACCCTTTTAGGTTTTCTTTTCCATTGGAAATAAAGAAAGGTTTTATGTAGAAAAAAAGGAAGATCTTTATGGGAGATGTTGAAGATCTTTCACCACGATTAGAAGATTATATTCCGAGTTTCCAAAGACACTAAACTATTACGGTCCTTGTGTGTGTGTTTTTGTTATGTACTAAGTATTCCGCAAAAGTAATGTAATGTCCATGTACGTCAAGCTTCAGGTCTCTACACTAAGTCCAATTGTCGATCACCAGTTCCAATAGTAGTCCAGCTCAATGTGGTGTTTTTGGGTTTTACCCATATATACACTTATCCAAGAGCCACACCCACTTGTTTCTATCAATAAATGGAATCATTTTCCTGATAAAAAACTTACTCTATACTTAACAAAATATAGGGATGTTTTCTTATAATTAGTCTTATTATTATGGTTCTTACATAATTTCTCTATTCCTAATATCCTAATATATCAAGACCGTCCCCTGATACCAACAATAGTGACCCTATATTTTTACAAATATCATTACATAATTTTAATCATAATAAATAACCTTATTTCAAGCTAAGGATCATGAATTATAATGTCTTAGAGGCTTAGGTACGTAAAAATTAAAACCTGGGCCTATAAAAACATTTCTTTATTTATTATTCATAATGATATCAAAACATCAATTATGATCATGCATCATAATTGGATAAACTTGGGATAATGTGAACAAATGGATGAGATAAAATTATAGTAAGGGAATAAACATAAGAATACATCTTTAGCATGTGGGTTATAAGGTATGACATAACATTATTTAAAGGCATAGAACATATAGAATCATAACATATAAACCCGGGATCATATAAAAATGTATTTATAGTAATGTAGATGCAATATAAAACAATACTTTAGCACAATTAATTTCTTGTTTCAAATTGATGACCACAAGTCAAGGTTAACTAACTGGACCATTGCAGATTGTAGCAAGAGTCAAGGTTAACCGCCCAGACCGTTTCACATGACATCTCATGAGAAAAAACATTACCCAAACCATTGGATTGGTATATATGTACATCAATCATAAAATGTTCACAAATATTATTTCCACATATATATTTATACATAATCAATCATTAATTAATAAAATGGTTTCCATAGAATGAAATGGGAATCATAATCAGGTCATAAAGTGTAATAGATGGGTGTATCTTACATGTGTACATGAATGAAAGGAATTAAAAAAACATCGAAATTTTGAAGGTAAAATATAAATATATCATTTTATGTTACTTAAAATTGTTGTTAAAACATGTAAGAAGAGTATTTATGAAATTTTAGCATTAAAAAATTGTAGTGTTGTTTTATGGAAAATACTAATGATAATTTAAAAAGAGAAGAGAAAAATATTTTTTATTAAACCAGAAGTGAAACAAAAATTTTATCATAATAAAAATAATGATTTTATAAAAACAATGGTGTTTTAAAATAGAATATATAGTGCTCTTGAAATTTTATAAGAATTCATGATGTTCCCTTAAAACGAGTTAGCATATCGGGAAGTATTGAGGAGGGAACCACATAAAAAGTTTATATCCTCAAAATATAATAATTAATGGATATTGATATATGATTTTGTATTGTGTAAAAATCATTTAGAATATTAAAATAAAAATAATTGATAACTTAATTTGGGTAAAAAAAATATAGAGCAACCCAAAGGAATAATGGAGGTTAATGTAGAATCTATCATCTTATGTATGATGGTGCCTTTAACATGATATTAATGTCATGAATAATCAAATTTATTACATTAATTAGAATTTCCATAACATATTATTTATATAATTAATTTATTATATCCTTATTATGTTCATTCAAGACCTTTTTGATGGGTTAAGAGGTTCAATTTCATTTTTTGGGAGTGTTTGTTTCCTTAGTTTTCCTGATAGGTTTACTTATGTACATGTCAGGATAAACATGTAATATGAGAATGGTTTAATAGAATTGGATTTATATGTTATTATTAAACATATATTATATTACATTGTTATAAATTTACTTGGTTATTTGGAGTGAAGATGATTCATTATATAAAACATTAATGATAACTGTTTTGGATATTTGGCGGTTTTTTTATCATGACGAACTCATTTTTCATTATAAATTAATCTCATGTGTTCAAAATATTAATGGACATAAAATTTTACATCATACATATATTATAGTTTAAAAAAATGGTTTCATGACCATAATTGAAGATGATAATAGAAATTGAAAACTCGTCATCCTTGAATGTGAGAAATTAACACATCTCAGATGACGTTATCATTGCTATTATTAAAGGAGGGGAAATGAGATATGATGAGGAATTATTCGTTTATCATAAAAAAATTAGTACCTGTATGTTACAAAATTAATCATAAAATTTTAATTAAATTAGGAGACGAAATTAAAATAAAAGAATGCAGCATGAATGGAAATAAAATAAATGAAAAGTGAATTTACCTCTTAAATGTATCTTCCTTAAGAACTTCTTTAGGGTGATGATTTGGTCATTTGAAGAGGAAAAGGGATGATGTACATGGTATAGTGTCTTAGGGATATATTTTATAATAATTTGGACTAGGCACAAGGCTGGAGATGTGTTAATAGATTAGGTAAATAGGGGTGGTATATATAGTTGGGGAGAGGAGGGCTTTCCCATTATTTTAATCCTTAGTTTAATAACTTGGATCAGGAATATGAATAGTATTAATTAATATGACCAAAAATGGTAAAGGGAGCATGTGAGTTAGAACTAAAATCCATTTAAATCATCAATGACACAAGCATGATTCATAAATTTACGTTTTAGCATTTATCACAAATTATTGTATTTCACTATTCATTAAAAATCAAGTATTTCAGAAATAACTAAAAATTGAAAATAAACATTGTTATAAATTGAAAAATAAAAAATGTACTACATTTTTTGAAAATAATTTTATAAATATGTGAATGTTAATTTTTAATATAAATCATAATTTATTTAAAAACATAAATTTTAGAAAAAAACTCCTCCTTTATCACATTGAAAAATAAAATAAGGTCTCATAAAATAATATTATGATCATTATACATCAAAATAATAATTTATGAATTCATTTCATAAAATTAAAATTTATTAAATTATTCATAAATATGTAATTAAATATACATGACTTACAAAAAATACTAACACTTAATTAATAAATTTTAAAATATTTCCATACTTATACTATGATATAATCATATTACATAATCAATTAAAATATGGATAAATTCTATTTATAAATTATTTATTGTGGTTACTATTTATTTAGAAAATATACTATTCATGATGGTAACATTACTATTCCAAAGGTCAAGTAATTATTTCATAGATATGTGTTCTTTAACATCTTGAGATACGTTTTATTTCACTAATTATTAATTTATATACTTTTTATTGGGTTATAAAACTAATCTTATGTGATTATACTATAAGACATAATTATAATAAGGGATCTCCATTGATAAATTATTGGGTCATTACTTTTATTGTTTATAATTAATTCATTTCAAATATAATGAATTGTCCCTCACATTGAGCGTTCATTCCATTTTTTAATATGAAGAGAAATAAAAGTTACATACTCACACCTATAACTGGTTGATCTCATTTGGTAAGAATATTTTCAAGGGCATCAAAGTGGTGCATCACAAATCATCAAGTACATACTTTTACTTGGATAACAAATGGGTACCTTATGCTAACATGGAGGCAAAAAACATATCCATCATGAATTTAGGAGACTCTCATGTTGAAAAATGTACAAAACATTCAACAATGTAGTGTACGGAGGGTAATAAGAGGGTGTGACCATTGGGAGGTATTTAAACATCTATATACATTATAATGGATGTTGAACTTGCTAAAATTTGATTGTGAATGTTCTCATCTCAACTATATGTTAGTATTGTGTTTTTTGAAGAATAATGAAATCATCGTTGTTTGATCCTTGTATGTAACATAATAATTGTTAGACACCTAAAATAAATTAACCCTTGTGAGCATTCAATTATGAAATTGATTGGATTAAAAGTATTAAATTAAAATCAATTTTTATAGTAGAAGAATTATAAACTCCCAAATTCATGTTTGTACATGAATTAATCTCAGAAGCACAATATTTTTTAAAAAATAACACTATTTTAAATACTTTACATAGATGATGGAAAAAGAAACAACCATCCTCCAAGAATGATGATGATTTCCAAAAGTGATCGAAAAGATGTCCCTCCTCCACATTTCATCCTTAGGATAGATGATTTTACCATTACATGGGGGATACTGATTCCATCCTTAACATGATACCGTATCATAATGTAATGGAATGAGGAACATAAGACCTTTTAATAGAGGGATAACTTTTAGGGTCATGAGGAGTAAGAAACTAGATAAACTATATTTCTTTATATTAATGTTTTTCCTTTTGTGGACTCTCCACACACATGCATGAATTTAATTAATCCTTATAATGAATGTGTAAATAGGTTTTATCCCATTAATCAATTGTATTCTATAATTAATTAGAAGATTTCATTTTATTTACCCCCTTATGTTATGAATGATATCCATAATCGAATAAAATACAAGTCTTAACATTTAGAATTTAGTTTAATCAAGATGATGTAAATGTCTTAATTGAATCATACCATATGATTCATTTCCAATCGTATTATTTGATGTGAATAGGGAGCATGAATGATTTATCATTACCTTTTGATATAGATATATCATCACTTATACTATGTACAAATTCATCACGTACAGAATATATTTATGAAAAAACTCCTATAATCTCCCACTTATAAAAATCCCTTGTAGAATTTGTTAAATTTCTGCATATATTGTGTCATATACAGTAACATGGGAAACCATATCCAAATTTTTAGATATCATCAATCTTTTGGGAAATCTATTATCAACATCATATTTTAAGACATTATATGAAATACCTTATTAGAATCCATCTAACCCATATTCTATATAAAATGTATAATTCGTTTTGACTTACAGTTTGAGTCGATTAAAATACTTATTCAATCAAACATAGAGTGTGACTCCATTGGATTTTATTTCATTGATCATAAATATTCTATATTCATAAATGTATAAAAATAGTGACCTATAATAAAACATCAATTCTACTCAAGATACAGATATATATGGCATGATATCCATTAATCTCATGTGATAATATACCCATGTCCACCAACTACATGATATGGAGGAATGATTTTTCTTATGATCCCTTTGTTTTAGGAATCAATTAACCATGGGACATAGTTTATTTCAATGCCACATTACTAACTTATAGTTTCTCAATAATTAAAATATAAAATTACTTGATCGATGAATATATTGAATATTATTCATCATTATTTATAACCACATAACATTACCCTCACCCTAAAAGATAAGAACATCATATATACAATACATTAATGGTCTAAAACATCCTTAAAAAACATAATCGAGGGACCAGATGTAATTCTCATTGTATCAGTGAAATACTACCATCTTGGATGTACTCCATCCAAAAACAAGATCAATAACTTATGAAACAAACTCATGATAAGATAATACATGTGGTTAGTGTAAGAAAGGTAATATTTTATGAACGTTCTCATGAAAGACATCTCAAAAACCTAAAGTATTGGGGACTCCAAATATGAATCATCCACGCCATGTACACCAACGAAATAGTGTACGAAACTATATGTGGTTTACTTAATGGGTCATCCAGCACCCAAAATCAATTTTCACCTGAGGATTATATTATGCCTTCCAAGAAAAGAATCACACTAATGCTACACATAAAAATTTACCATACCTATATTAATCTACATAAAACATAATTTATGGATTATTTAAATACTTACTTATTCTGGTTAATTATCATTAAACTTTCTAAAATGCATATCAATATATAAATATATTCTTCCAATTTGAATGAATGGAAAATTAGATATTCAAATTTTTATTAAATGAAACATTGTATATTAATAAAAAAATACATAATCTCATGTCTATAATATAATATATGAGAGAATTTCAGATTAACATTTTGTTTTAAACTCTATTATTGGTTTTTAAACACATTACATCACAAGGAAATCCATACCACATCAATATAATACAACATGATAATACCATCCCACTAAATTGTTTAGTGAGGAAAAACAATGATCAAGTGTATTTTAAATAATGAATAAATGAATGATTTATTTCCTAATGGTGAACTCCATGAATATATTCAAATTATTTTTCTCCATAACATCAAATATTTTGATTCCAATAGAATCTATTTTCTATTAATAATTAATTATATATTAACCATTATGAATAGCATAACCCTTTTAATTAGGAATTTCCCATCAAATGATTTGGTAAATAATGTATTAATCTTAATTATTATTTCACCAAAATACCTAATCATTTTTAGGATATTAAGTTGTAGTCAGTTTTTATTTTGACTTTATTATCTATTTATTTATTATCATTGAAATTTTCTAATTCACAACATACTACCAGTATCATAAGAACTATATTCTTTATATAATATAACACAAAGATATACAACCTCTTGTGTGATAGGAAAAAAATTATTTTTTACTTTTAGTATAAATATTTTAAAAAATTATTTTATCAAAATTAATTATGGAATTAATTTTGATTAGAGGATTTTATTGGGGAAAATATTTTTTATTAAACTATTACATTAATGGGTAATGGAATATAAATTTCATATAGTTTAGAAAATATTTAGATAAACTCTCTTATCCAAGAAAAAATACTTAATTATTATATCTTCATCACAATCATGTTATAAAATTAGAAAAAATATAAAACAAGGGGAACATAAAAAATTTATCAAAATATATACTTATTATTAAACAACTAATCTTATCATATAAAATAAATAACATGACTATACACATCCTATAATTATATCCACATGAGAGTAATATTTTTTTCATTCCATTTATTAATTTAGAAACTCTTTGAATCATAAAATGTATTTACACTACGAGCTATATCAATTCATCCCAGGATTTTGAAATCCTATATTTATACAGCTCTTATAAAATATACATTTGGAATCACATACCATTAAACACTTAATAAAGAATTCCTATAATTATGATAAAAGATAATTATATTCCATAGAGTATCCAAAATTAAATAATTTAATATAAATAAATCTTTCCTATGGAATTATTACCCCTATATAAACTATATGTAGTAACGATAATGATTGAAAACCTGAAGAAAATTTGTAGTCATTCCAAATAAGTTTTCTTCCCCTAGTTTGAACTTTTACCCACTGGTATAAATTTTAATGTACAAGAACTAGGGATTCACCTTCCCTAGTTCATTTATTCTCAACATTTTGGGAATATTAAGTAAATGTTTATTGAACTCATTCATATTATAGAAAAAAATTCATTCAATTAAAATTATATGATTTACATAACCCAAATAGGCCTTGAGTATTCCATTATTCTATCAATGTCATTGATATACACAATCAAATTGTGTATATGAGTGTATAATAAAATACCCTAGGTAATAAAACATCTGATTCCTTTTAAAAATTACAGAGATAACTCTATTCTTTTGTTAACTATATAGACTCACTTCTTAAATTACA
The DNA here is from genome assembly GCA_963277665.1 of Viscum album. Taxonomy (NCBI): domain Eukaryota; kingdom Viridiplantae; phylum Streptophyta; class Magnoliopsida; order Santalales; family Viscaceae; genus Viscum; species Viscum album. The sequence continues at coordinate 2,026,209,093 of OY728151.1, read as the reverse complement.
CAAAATATTGGTTGTGAATAAGTGTTTACTACTATAAAAATAATTTCAATTTCTCAAAAAAATCTTATTTAACCACTCTTATGAGTTTCTTACATTAATATTGTCGATTTTAAATTTTGAAATATGAATTATGATTGATAATGATAATTTAATTTATATAAAATATGATCTAATATCATATAATTATAATGTTTTAAAAACATTTAATAATTTCATTTCGTAAATTTAAACCCATCAAAAAGAAGACTCCATAGTGAATAAGCATACCCATTAGTGAGATAATATCCATCCATTACTATGAAATGAGTTTGCATTATATTTTCACTCACCACTTAGTTATTTAGGTTGGTAGTTATCAGAAATATATTATATATGATTCCAAGTGAGTTGAGTGGATGAAAATGTATCCAATCCATTATATGGATCGACTAAACCATATACCTCAGGTTACCAAGTCCTATAATATTCTCCAAAGAATTACTAATATAATGTAAATTTAAATAACCCACACATAATCCTATTTTGGTCATCCATTTCATGAATCACATAGACAAAATAAAACATATCACAAAGGTTTATAATGAACCTACCTGAATAGATAATAAATATCATTAATAGTTCAACATTGAATGGACTCTAAAACATTATATATTGATGGGGATTTAATCTCAGAAACTTATCTCATGTTATTTTCTTTCACATGTATTCTATCATCAAATTATATATTTTTAAATCATATTCCTTCACTAAAATAAATATGTTCAGACCATTTTGAAGTTAACTTTATAGATTTCTCATAGCTTTTGTTACCAACCTAACATAAAAAAACTATTTATTGGAATATAAATTTAAATATGATACATAAGGATCATTAAATCCTACCATGTAATTGTTTATAATGACAAGAAATCAATAATACTCACATGAGTATCACTAGAGACCCAAATAGTAAACCCTCAATTTTTTAGATAATGTATAATGATCTATGAAATTTGATTGTAGTTCTAAAAATCCATCTACCAAGGGATACATACTAGTAATTTATCCATTATAATCCTAATAAATAATAATTACAAATCATAATTAACTATTTTATTCCTAGTCATTTATCAATACAAGATAATGTTAATGTAAAAAAACTAAATTATTTACCACACAATGAATGTAACTCCTTAGGTTTATATATTATATTATAAAGGCATTTTAACATGAAAAATTAATTTATTCAAAAAAATTCATAGTATATAAACTATTTTAATTAATAAAAAATGAAACAATTATAAATAAATTTATAATTCACATATTTATACATCAAATGTATTTTTAATAACTTCATTAATAAAAATAATATATAAAACATAATTAATAAATCTCCATAGATATTCTATAAGTTTGAATATAAAAATTTTATATCCATTTAAAAATATAAAATATTCTATACTTGTCACTTTATGTCATTTCATTTAAATATTTTATTTTAAACAAATTATAATCAATTTACAGTACAAATATATTATGTAAAAGGTTAAAATATTCTAAAAAAATATATTTATAATTAACTCAACCATTAACTTATGAATCATTAATTTAATAACCTGAGATTTTGTGAAATATTATTTTTTCAAATTAACATACCATTTTGATATTTTTCATTTCACGTGACACTAAAAATAGTTATATATGTATATATATATGTATTAAAAAAATAAGTTAAACATTAATTTCTCATGAAATACCAAATATCTCACACTACATGTAATACTGACATACCATACGTTACATGAAAAACTAGCTTGGTGTACGACTAGGCATACATTACACACAACACTGATTAGGTGTACAATACACACAACATAGTGTTTCTATGAATCATCATCTTATATATTTATACTTATTTAAATTAGATAATTAATAAATAACCCTTAAAAATATGTATATTAATATTAATATCAATTTTAAAATATTTTTTATAATCGATTTATATAAATAAAAATATTGATAATGAAAGATAATATTTTTTGGTAAAGTCCTTTTATGTTAAAAAATACTATTTTCTTGAATAAACCACTTTTAATTATAAAATTAATTATAGATACATTTAAAAATTTAATTTTATAAAATAAATTTCATTTTTGAATTCAATACCCTAAACAAATCCATTTGGTGAATTTCTTGGATTTTTGTGATAAACATCATATTTTGAAGAATAGTGAAAAATACTACTTTTAGTTACAACTGTATTGTTGTCTAATTTATTATTGATTATAAATGATATTATAAATTTTTATTAATGTCACATTAGATCAATAATTCACCTAGTAATAAAATTTATTTATTTATAATCAGTTTCACTTTGTATGTGAATATAAATTCTTAAAAAACATTTCAACTTTTTCCTACTTTAAAACCCGTTATTTCATCCCATCCATCAGATTAGTACTAATCTTAATTTTTCAACTTCTATGAATTGAATATATAAAATAAAACATACAAATTTTTATTTATTCTAATATTTATATTATAATAAGTCGATGTTAATTTTTGACCAAAATGATTAGTAAAATTGATTAAAATTAATCAAAGTAGTTAAGGCCCAATTAAGCATAAATAGGGACTAAACAAGAAAATTATGTTCCGAAATGACCGAGAAACATTTACAAAACCAAATTTATGTAAATAATTAGACCATAGATCTTTAATTATTGAGTTTGGTTTATTTTTTATGACTTTTTTAGGTAAGAACAAGTGCACACCAAACTTGTTTCTAAACATTCCAAGTGAGTCCTTTTCCTTCACTATAAAAGGACACCACCACTACCAATTCCCTTAACCACTAAAACCACTTACAATAATCCAAGACCACCCTAATAAACTTAAATAAAATCCTACCTTATACCATGAATCATCCAATTGGTCAAAAAGCCTCTCAAAGAATCCTTTTTCACAAACCAAAAGGAGTTACCAGATTAAGAGGTAACATCTTCTCTAAATCTCCTTTCCTTTATTTTCCATTTTCCCCTGATAAACTCACAATATTCCATTATTTTCTGACCCAAACTGTATCCTACATATACTATTATGTTTTAATGAAATTATGTAGAAATTAATTTACACACACATCAATCTAATGGATATCAAACATATTTTTTCTTGTGTACAATGAACTGATACCTCACAAGGCAATGATTGTCCTTTTATAATATACCACCAATAATTGTTTCCATTATGAGGGAAAAAATATTTATATATTTAATATATTATATATAGTATTTTTTAATATTTTTTATTACTTTTACAACACACCACTCTTTACATTCAATTTTGTGTTAGTTCGATAGTCTCATTTGAGGAGGTTTGCACTACCTCCCCCTCAAATCGTTGTGATTCATTCCCACACCACATGGAATTTATTAAGGATGACTATAGTTAAATTATATGATATATATATTATATAGTAATTCTAATTTAATAATGATATATATATGCATACTTATACATACTTATGTCACTTACATAATTTCTTTTAATATGACAGTAGAATCGGAAACAATGCTCGTGTGTACATACGACTTACCATCTCCATGAATAATGTAATCCATTTCATAATTATTTATTATATATATTAATAAAATTTACATATAATTGATATAAATTATATTAATATTATTATTTTCATTCTAGAATCATGATATAATTATAATAACCCATGATATAAAAAAGTAAGACACATGTGAAGAACAAAGTGAATATCACATAAAGTGAATCCTTAACATAGGATCGTTAAAGGAGGGTAATAAAAGTATATAATAATAAAAATATATGGTATTATATATAATAATATTATTCTTTAAAATATTTATAATAACCTTTTTTTTATTATACATGAATCTGGTAAGAGTGTGGGGAGAGTCAAGAAATAAGGTATGGGGATCTCATCTCACTTTTTATTTTTGTGAGATTCAAGTTATGTTCACCACCCTTTCATTTTGTGTCGTGTTATTAATACCCTTTATTGTATTATAATAATCTTTTAATTAATATTATGGGTATTCGTTTGTCAATTTTATAATCCTTATTTATCAGGGTTTATGTTTCAAAGGATACTAAATTGGTAAAACAGTTTTGTCTAAATTTGGAATCTTTGAGACCCAAATTTTTGTTATGCACATAAAATCTTTTATTAGGTGCATATAATTAAATTTTACATGTTATACCTTAAATATAATTCTTTTAATTATGTTTATAAGCTTCATGTAATTTCATTTCTTCCAAGGAGGGTATGATACCATGTTACCAAGTTATAAGAGTTTATTGAGAGAATCTCAACTCTTTTCGAGATTGTTTATGTTTATGATTCCCTTGAAGAAATCTGATGATCCATATTTGAAGAACACTCATGAGATTCCTTATCCTTTGTTTTTAAGGATATCATCATGTTATATTATCATTTTTTCACTTATTGGTAATTATGATTATATTTTTATATAATGTCTGACAATATCTCTCTCTGATAAGAAATCTATTATATTTAAATACTAGGTTTTAAAAAATGTTTTCAAAAATAATTTCCTAATATCATTGATGAACATTTTCAGGGAAAAAATGATTTAAATTTTTTCTCTTATTTTCAAATCTACCTTTATATGTCTTTTAAATAATCTTTCAAAGAAAATGGGTTTCAAAATCTTTTATGTTATAAAAACATTTTCCAATGAAGAAATGTTGTTATCCTCATGAAATGTTTCAAAATTATTTTCCATATAAGATGAAATCAGTTTATGTTACTCATTAATTTCTTGGTAATGATCTAAGGTTCCATTAATTTTCTTTATAGGAATGGGATATTCATAATGTCATTGTATTTATAAATTATGTTTCCATTTCATAGGTTACATGTTTAAGAAACCTGTTTCTTTGCATGTGTTTTGCTTCGATGAAATGGTTATGAAACCTATATCTTTTTCATAGGTTATTATTTGATTAAATGTAAATGATACCCATTTCATCTCATGGGTTATAATTTTATCTTTATAAAACCTTATTTTATGGTTCATGATATGATTAACGTTTTATTATCTTGTGGAACATGTGTGACTAATTTTATTATGTAATGGGTGGGACATATATCTCCCTCCAATGCATTGGGTAACAATGGGTGACTCATGAGTATAAAAGTTATGTGAAAAACTAATTACATGTTCGCAATTTTATGCATGGACCTGTTTTCATGGCCATAAGTTTATGAAAGATCCTGATTATATGTTCATAATGTTATGAGTGAACCTTGTTACATGTTTACAAAGCTATGCATGGACATGGTTGCATATCCATAGGTTAATATGTGAACATTATTCCATGTTCAAAATTATTTTTCCTGAACTTTATTACATGTTTACAATGTTATGCATTGACAAGTTTTCATGTCCATTAAGTAATGTGTAAACCTGAATAGACGTTAACAATGTGTTGCATGGACATGGTATCACATCCATTAGGTAACGTGTGAACATAATTACACATTCAAAATGTTATGTATGTACTCTGTTTCACGTCTATAAGGTAATTAATGAACTTGACTACATGTTCATAATGATATGAATGGACTTGAATTAACATCAATAAGATTAAGAAAGAGCCTGATTATATGTTCACAATGTTATACGTGAACCTGATTGTGTGTCCTCAAGTTCATTCTAGTGCCCGATTTCATGTCCTTAACATAATGAGTGAACATGTATCTATTTAAAAATATTCACAACGTTATAAACCAACTTTGATGCTGAAAATTCCATGTCTTTTCTTAAATTATACTTAATTTTACTATGTTCTGTATTTCCTTATGATTGATATATTATGGATTTAAATTAATTATTTTGTTCACTAATATGTAAGTAATGATATTTAAATTTTATTTTCATCTTTCATACCCCTTTTTATGTAATTCATATGCATTTCCTTTATTTACCCATAATGAGCATCTGATCTCACCCCATTATAATGTTTCTATACCATAGGGTATGAAGAAATGTTTTAGGTATAAGTACTAAATACGGAGATCTTTATGAGATATGTTAATGATATTTTTCATGGATATAATTTTTTGATTCCATGTTTTTAAAGGCACTAAACTATTATGGTCCTCGGGCATGTATTTTTGTAATGTTTGGAATATTCACCTAAAATTATGTAATATCCTTGTATGTCAATCATGTGTATCTATATTTGCTATCAAAGGAATGTTTTAGTCAACCGTTGGAAACTAGGATAAGAATAAATCTGTGATATCCATATGTATTTTTATTAGGATATACTTTGGAATGTCTCTAAAGGTAAATAGATGGACGAGTCAATGTTTATGATAATGTCATGGAATTTTGTTAAATGGTGGATTAAGTGGTTTCATCATAATGCATCCATGACTATATAATACATATAAGTCCCCAACCATAAACCTTTCTTAATCTTGAGTTAATACAATATTACACATTGAGGATCTTTTCAGGTTTAGAGTTTTAGAGAATTAGATCACCAAACATGCATTACATTACATATTTAAACATATTGTTTTCATAAAAGCTAATATTCATTTTTTCCCATCAATGGAAACATATTTAAAAAAATACATGGATTAATTCTTGACACTTCCTTGACACTATTACCATGTCATGTACCTTTCCCTTGACCTATGAAAAAAATTTCAAAAAAACATGGGATGAGAATAAAAATTTCAGTAAGTGATATAAAAAATATGGAAAGGAAAAATGAGTTCATATATACAAAAGAATGAAATCATACTTTACCCATAAAACATAGGCCCTTTAACATACCTCATAAAATCATGAATAAATCATAGAAATCATAAGATATAAAAGGTAAATTGAGGAATTCATAACATTTATACATAGGGAGTAACCCTCTTGGTTACGTTTGGAATAACCACCATAGTATATTCCCTAAATCTATTCGGAGAAACCTTAACGTTTCACTCCTTTGCATTACCCAATGAATTGGAGAGCTATATCGGGCTCACCCACCCTTAGATTATCACGGAACCACCTGTCTTCATAACAATTCCCAAGAACCATAACATAATCGTACCACATAATACATGCATAAAGGAAACATAACATTTCCAAATTTCAATCACAAGATATAAATAAAACAAATTTATATAAAAAACATTATGAAAACCATTTTCAATACCAAAATAAAAGAAAAGTAAAACATGGTATTTATTTTTCTTTTAAAAAGAAGGTATGGCTTGTAGAGGAAGCCGGGACTCAAATAATGGTCACGGCGGTGGAGAAGTCATTGTCGTCGCATACGTACCACAAAAACATTCCCTTTTGACATTTAGTAAATGCTTTGTATAAAAAAAGATTCATTTTGAATAAAAATAAAATTTAAAGGGTTTTATACACCGTATAAAAGAAAGTTGAGTATAAAACAAAATATGCTTCAATGAAAGGAGATTGAGACGAAGTCTCATACAAAGACGGTATCCATAGTTTAAGGATAAATCAATTACATAATTATGTGTGACAAATGAATACACCAAATATAAGTGGATATTAAGTGTAAAACAATCATAGTTTATTCCCACATATTCACCAATGACATTTTCAGGGAGTACAAGTTTATCCCAAAGAATCAAATTTGGGTTAAGAAGTTCCCTTGCAAAAATTTGATAGCCTAACGGCGTCACTAAAAAATCCAGAAAATGAGTTGATGAGTGATAAAAAGGGTATCTCATCATATGGACATAAAATTTAAATCAATAAGGATATAGAAGAACATATCCCAATATAGTAGTGTGTGAATTAAAAGACATAACAAAAGAAGTCTTTTAAAAATAGGAGGGTGAATGGTTCCCTTACCGACATGGGTATCTTTCGAAACATACACCTCGTGAAAGAAGGACAATACAACATTGATGTAAATACTCATAAATGAAATTATATTAAAAAATGAGTAAAATAAGGGGCAGTACATACACCACTCAATGGAAATTGTGAAAAATGTATCATAAATCTCACGGGAATAAATGTGAGATGAAAAATCCCTTTCAAAAACTCGGCAGCCTAACGACGCCACTTAAAACAACCAAAATGGATTGATGAGAGAGAATAGGGTATCTCATCATATGAACATAAAAATTAATGTAAGTGTAATATAAAATAACATCCCAATAACAAAGAAAGACAATATTTAAAAGGAATTACATAAAAGAGTGTACTTAAAAAGAAAGAGAGGAGTATGATCCCTTACCTCTAGTCCGACTTGTCTTGTTCGTTTCGTTATATTCATGAATAATAAACTTTGGTCAATTTATAATTTCCTAAGGAGCTCCTTTAAAGATTATTATTAAGTTCATATCACATATTATAATTTTATAATAATTGTTTAGTAATGTTAGTTCATATTAGACGTTTTTGCCGATGTTTGGTACATGAGTCAAAAATGAACTTGTTTGGAAAATGATTTCCCATGTAGTTATAAGTAAATAATTTCCAGAATAGTATTAATGATTAAAATATCCTATATATCCAGTACATATTCATTTTATACTAGTCCATATCATTTGGAGATAAAAAACAAAAAGCACCGTTCATGGAGACGGAAGGCCGTAAGTACTCATGAACGCTACTTTAATTTTTTTTGTCATATTAATGGAATTAAAAATAAATGATATATATAAATAATAATAATAATTCCAGTATAATATATATGTTATATAGTTAACATATGTTCATTAATTTCATTCTTTATACATTCCATGTATTGTATGTACGAGTCACATCACATGAAGGGGGCGGTAGTCCACACTTCCTCATATGAAATTATCGCATTTACACAACATGAAAAGAATAAAGGTATGTTTTAAATATAAAATACAGAAGAATATAGTAAACAGAAATACCATATATATCATATATAAAATACAGTGACATCATAATGTCCACCTTTAAAGGGGTTAAAATAATATTGAACAATCATCATTTTGTGAGGTAGAAAATCACCAACCACAGAAACAGTATGTTCTTTAACCATTATACGAAGTCGTGTGTAAGTGTAGCTCAAATACATCTTATAAAAACATCCTAGTATATTGACGATACTGGAGTTGTTACAAAAAAATGAATAAAAATATTTTAGGGGGTTGTAGGAGAAAAATAAAACAAAAGGACTCAAGTGAAGACACTACCTTAAAATCGGGTAACTCCCTTTGGTTTGAGCTCAAAGGCTTCCTTGGGAAGACATATTCCCAATGTGAGGCTTCAAGGAGTTATATAGGGATGTTTAGATACAAAATGTTCAGGGTTTGGCCGAGCCAAATGCATTGGAAGTGTGGGTAAGGAGGTGGAGGTGGGGGCCTTTTATAAGAGGAGAGGAGGGGCACCCTTGGAAAGTAAAGAAATGTTCCTTTATTTTAATATTAGTTTCTGATTTAAAAGGTCCCAAATTGATATTATTAGAGGCTAAGGTGATAAGGGTTCTAAATATACCCATCCAATAGGTTTTGGACATATTTAGATCAATGATCATACATTATATTTTCATTTTATTTAAATCCTTTATTAATGAGGTAATCCCTACATCATCATGATGTCATAAATAATTTAATATATATAATGTATAAAAATTATAAAAAAAATATAATGATTTAGGAAATCTTATTATATTTTTAATTAATATTTATCATCAGAAATATGACTTGTATAACCCCTTGTAAAAATTGTTTTAGTAAAACATATCATGTTTGTTTTATTTTTACTTTTACATTAAATAAAAAGTTATTTATGTCATTTCCCAACCAAAGTGGCTCCATGGGGTCCCCATGTTTACCCATGGATTTTCATGGTCGTCCATGACACATCCAATGAGGGTAGGACATGTTTCAAGCTCATCTCATTTTATTAAAACATTATTTTTACACTAATTACCTCTAATCGCGATTAAAAACATAAAAGTTACTATTCACCCAAAAATTATTTTAATCCCATTGAAACAAATTTTACTTCTTAATGACAACCACGTATGTCAGATTTTTGAAATTCAAAACACAGAGGTGGTAAAATTTCATTTAAACGAAAAATCAGTTTCTTAAGTACCACTTAGTGGTTTCACTATTCATCAAAAATTGATGTTTTCCTGAAATAACCAAAACATCACCCTAAGCTATATTTGATATTTCGAATTCAAAAATTATTTTTGTTTTAAAAAATTGAAAACATATAAGTTGAATTAATTAATTTAATAATTAATTCTCACTATCAGATCAAATAGCGTGTTTTTATGAAACAATAAGTATCAAAAGATTGACACTAGTTTAAGTCCAATTTCAAAGTGAAATTAATTCCAACGACCACTATTGGATTAAATGGTAAAAATATATTATAATTTCACTTTAAAACCAATTCCAAATATAATATAATCATATAAATAAATTAGATTAAAAATTGGTTTTTAATTTAAATACAACATTTTTCACTATTTATTAAAAAATGAACTTTATCGGAAATATACCAAAAATTTACACAAAGTAAATTTTGATGTCCCGATTCCAAATAAGAATTTTATTTTTTCAAATATAACACATAAAATTGTTAAAATGTGGATTTAAAAAAGGTTCGCCTTCAAAACTCAGTTAATCGACCTTTTAAAGAATATTATAATGTCTACGCTTAAAATTGGATTCATTCGAAATTTTAATCCTCTAAAATTTATTGTAAACAGTAAAAATATTTGACAAACAAATATAATAATTTTTTAGTTAGTTATGTTCATTCCCACCATTACAACAGCTAGGCATTAACTACTATTTAAAATAATATTATTTTATTATTACAGTGCAACATAAGATTCCCAAGAAACTCGTTGTTGCGTATTGGGTACACCATCGAGCATAACATCCCCTTTAAAGTTATATTAATATTTTATTCACAAATATGGATAAATATAAAAATTTCATATTATTTATTTACCTCGGGTGTTACATCCTTCCCCCCTTTTGGGAATTGTGTCCCCGCAATTTTAAAATTAGGCTTGGAAACATCATTGAAAGTCCCACATCGGAACAAGAGTCGGTAAAAAAATCACTTTAAAATAATAAATTATAAGTACAGAGGTCACCCAAGTTAACCCATACTAGGATTCCATGTAGGAAAACATGTACATGTAGGATAAAACATAGGGTCATGTTCTGATGGAGAGTGATAGAAATCATATTTGGCATAAAATTAACCACAAGAAAATCACAAACTTGTGATGGGTTAAACGGTATTCAATTCCCCATTAAGAAAAGTTAATAGACAAAATTTTTGTTGTTACTTTTTATTGATGAATTTATTCATAAGGAAACATAATCACTTATCATTTTGACTTTCAACTTTTATTAGATTCCTTACACAAACTCATTTTTTATCCAAAAGACGAGTATTTAGGAAGACCTGTTCACATTAAGAGTACTATAATCAACTTCTAGAGAATCACCTAATCCCCAAAAGAGAACTATATAGTTCTCATTCCTTTAGTCTTTAACCAAAACCAATACCAAAAAGGCTAGTACAAGATCAGATAATCCAGAAAAGGATAACCCTTTATAAAAAGAAAATTTATTCTTAATCTCCAAAATTTGTCCATCAAAACCCAAAGTTCAACGAGGACCATTAGATAAACAATTTGTCCATAAAATCCTTCAATGATAACCAAAATAAGATTGAAACCCAAATATTGAAGGATTTAGTCACATAGTCTTCCAAGATAAATCGTAACATTTATCTCCAAACAACATCAGTTGCACTTAATGTCTTTTATTGAAAATTAATTAACCTAATCCCATATCTTCCATGATAGGTTAATAAATTTCCATAGATAACCCAAAATCAACTTACTCTTAATTCATAAAATCATCTAACTAAATAGAATCAGTCAAACTAACTAGGGACATCACGTAGTCCAGTGGTAGGTGATAAATATCAGTTTCTCTTTGGTTGTGGGTTCGATTCCCATAGCTTTTTCTGACGCGATGGGTTGTCACACAGTCTGCATGCTGTCCTTTTTATAAAACTCCAAAAATAACCCTAACATGTTTTAATCTCAATAGTTTCCTTATACATCTCATTTTCATCCAAATTCGTTACGACCTCAACATCTTAATTCTTGAAGTCTTATTTCACCCCATAATATAAAATAAAACAATTCCCAAAATGAATAACATCATACCTTTTTCATGGCGTCCACTCGGTTTCATCGTCATCATGATCATGTTGGTAGAAGTCCCATGCATTACAACAATGATTTAGAGATCTTTCAAAATCATTTTCTTCCTCCATCCAAATACACCTTGTACAACATGGGTCATATGGGTGTTCACAGAAAAACAATTTTGGAAAATAATCATGTATGACATATAATTCCAAAACATCTAAAAAAATGATTTCTATAAAATAGTCGGACAAAATTTGAGTTGAAACTTTCTATTATTGGTCCTTTTAAAATACCATAAGTATGTGCTGAGAGACTATATTTTAAAAGCATATATAAATAAGTTACACAAGGGTCTCCTTCCTCAGCACCATTTTTAAAATCATAATATGCTTCAAATTCTTGTGATAAGGTAAAATATTTGAAAATACCTTGATAATATTTACCTTTATTGAAAATATGAGAATATTGTGAAAAAAGTATTTGTCTAAAAACAACCCATGATCCACGATGATAACGAGGTATAGTGGAGGTGTTTGATATCTCAAAAAGCTCCTTCCAAGTGAGTTGTATGCTAGAAAAAGTTTCACAATCATCCGAACATGACTTTGCAATAATTATTGCTAGCATGTCTTCAGGAAGAGATAGGAATTTCGTTTGAGATCCTTCTCCTTCCATTTGTCACCGACTTTTCTTGACCTGAAAAAAGTTATAAAACAAGGATTTAACTGAAATAATAGATATAGTGAATAATCTTGTGTCTAACAAAAACTCCTAATCCCTAAAGTTGTCTAAACCGACCTCTGATACCAACTATAAGGCCCCAGCCTTAAACCTTTCTGAATCATGAGTTAATACAAGATTACACATTGAGGATATTTTCAGGTTTATAGTTTTAGAGAATTAGATCATGAAACATTCATTACATTCCAAATTTGAACATAGTGGTTGCATAAAAGATAGTATTCATTTATTCCCATCAACGGAAACATATTTAAAAAAACATGGATTCTTTCTTGACACTTCCTTGACACTATCATCATGTCATGTACCTTTCCCTTGACCTGTGAAAAACATTTCAAAAAAACTTGGGATGAGCATAAAAAGCTCAGTAAGGGATATAAAAAATATGGAAAGGAAACATGAGTTCATATATACAAAATAATGAAATCATACATTACCCATAAAACATAGGCCGTTTAACATACCTCATTAAATCATGAATAAATAATAGAAATCATAAGACATAAAAGGTAACTTGAGGAATTCATAACATTCTTACGTAGGGAGTAACCCTCTTGGTTACTTTTGGAATACCCACCACAGTATATTCCCTAAATCTCTTCAGAGAAACCATATCATTTCACTCCTTCGCGTTACCCAATGCATTAGAGAGCTATATCTGGCTCACCCACCATTAGTTTATCACGGAACCACCCATCTTCCTAACAATTCCCAAGAACCATAACATAATAGTACCGCATAATACATGCATAAAGGAAACATAACATTTTCAAATTTAAATCACAAGATATCAATAAAACACATTGATATAAAAAGCCTTATGAAAACCATTTTCAATACCAAAAGAAAAGAAAAGTAAAACATGGTATTTATTTTTCTTTTAAAAAGAAGGTATGGCTTGTAGAGGAAGCCGAAACTCAAATAATGGTCACAGTGGTGGAGAAGTCATTGTCGTCGCATACGTATGACAAAAACATTCCCTTTTTTTGTTAAGTAAATGCTTCGTATAAAAAAGATTATTTTTGACTAAACGTAAAAGTAAAAGGTGTTTATACACCTTATAAGAGAAAGTTCTGTATAAAACAAAATATGCCTCAATGAAAGGAGATTGAGACGAAGTCCCATACAAAGACGATATCCTTGGATTAAGGATAAATCAGTTACATAATTATGTGTGACAAAAGAATACACCAAATATAAGTGGATATTAAGTGTAAAACAATCAGTGGTTATTCACACATATTCACCGAACAACATATTCAAGGAGTACAAGTTTATCCCAAAGAATCAAATTTGGGTTAAGAAGTTCCCTTGAAAAAATTGGACAGCCTAACATCGTCACTACAAATTTCAGAAAATGAGTTGATGAGTGATAAAAAGGGTATCTCATCACATGGACATAAAATTTAAATCAATAAGGATATAGAAGAACATATCCCAACATAATAGTATGTTAATTAAAATACATAACAAAAGAAGTCTTTTAAAAATAGGAGGGTGAAAGGTTCCCTTACCGACATGGGTATCTTTCGAAACATACACCCCATGAAAGAAGGACAATACAACATTGTTGTAAATACTCATTAATGAAATTATATTGCACAATGAGTAAAATAATGGTCAGTACATACACCAATAAAAGGAAATTGTGGAAAATGTAGCATAAATCTCATGGGAATAAAAGTGAGATGAAAAATCCCTTTTGAAAACTCGGCAGACTAACGGCGCCACTTAAAACATCCAAAATGGATTGATGAGATAGAATAGGGTCTCTCATCATATGAACATAAAAATTACAGTAACATTATTATAAAAGAACATCCCAATAACAAGAAATACTATCATTAAAACGAATGACATAAAAGAGTGTACTTAAAAAGAAAGAGAGGAGTAGGATCCCTTACCTCATGTCCGACTTGTCTTGTTCGTTTCTTTATATTCCTGAATAATAAACTTTTTTCAATTTATAATTGCCTAAGGAACTTATTTAAAGATTATTATTCAGTTCATATCACATATTATAATGTTATAATAATTGTTTAATAATGTTTGTTCATATCAGACATTTTTTCCGATGTTTGGTACATGAGTCAAAAATGAACTTGTTTGAAAAATGATTTCCCATGTACTTATAAGTAAATAATTTCCAGATTAGTATTAATTATTAAAATATCATATATATCCAGTACATATTCATTTTATACTATTCCATATCATTTGAAGATAAAAAACGAAAAGCACCGTTCATGGAGACGGTAGGCCGTGCGTACGCATGAACGCTACTTTAATTTGTTTATCATATTAATGGAATTAAAAATAAATGATATATATATATATAATAATTATAGTATAATATATATGTTATATAGGTGACATATGTTGATTAATTTCATTCTTTATAAATTCCATGTATTACATGTACGAGTCACATCACATGAGGGGGCGGTAGTCCACACTTCCTCATATAAAATTATCGCATTTACACAACATGAAAAGAATAAAGGTATGTTTTAAATATAAAATACAGAAGTATATAGTAAACATAAATACCATATATATCATATATAAAATACAGTGACATCATAATTTCCACCTTTAAAGGTGTTAAAAGAATATTGACCAATCATCGTTTCGTGAGGCAGAAAATAGCCAACCACATAAACAGTATGTTCTTTAACCATTAGACGAAGGTGTGTGTAAGTGTAGTAAGAATAATTCTTATAACAACATCCTAGTATATTTTAGATACTGAATTTTTAGCAAAAAAATTAATAAAAAGAGCTTAGGGGGTTGTAGAAGCAAAATAAAACAAAATGACTCAAGTGAAGACAATACCTTAAAATCGGGTAACTCCGTTTGGTTTGAGCTCAAAGGCTTCCTTGGGAAGACTTCTGCGCAAAGTGAGGCTTCAAGGAGTTATATAGGAATGTGGAGATACAAATTGGGCAGGTTTTGGCTGAGCCAAATACTTTGGAAGTGTGGGTAAGGACGTAGAGGTGGGGGCCTATTATAAGAGGAGAGGAGGGGCACCCTTGGAAAGTAAAGAAAGGTTCCTTTATTTTAAACATTTTTTCAGATTTATAAAGTCCCAAATTGAAATAATTCTAGGATAAGGTGATAAGGGTTCGAAATATACCCATACAATAGGTTTTATATATGTTTAGGTCATTGATGTTACATCATCTTTTCATTTTATTTAAATCCTTTATTAATGAGGTAATCGCTGCATCATCATGATGTCATAAATAATTTAAAATATTTAATGTCTAAAAATTATAAAAAAAATATAATTATGTAGGAAATCTTTTTATATTTATAATTAATCTTTATAGTAAAAAATATCACTTGTATAACCCCATGTAAAAATTGTTTTAGTAAAACATATCATGTTTGTGTAATTTTTACTTTACATTAAATAAAAAGTTATTTATGTCATTTCCCAACCAAAGTGGCTCCATGGGGTCCCCAAGTTGACCCATGGATTTTCATCATCATCCATGACACATACAATGATGTTAGGACATGTTTCAATCTCATCTCATATTATTAAAACATTATTTTTACACTAATTACCTCTAATCGCGATTAAAAACATAAAAGTTACTATTCACCAAAATATTATTTTAATCCCATTGATCCAAATTTTACTTCTTAATGACAACCATGTATGTCGGATTTTGGAAAGTAAAAACACAGAGGTGGTAAAACTACATTTAAACGAAAAATCAGTTTCTTAAGTACCACTTAGTGGTTTCACTATTCATCAAATATTTATGTTTTCCAGAAAAAACCAAAACTTCACCCTAAGCTATATTTGATATTCCGAATTCAAAAATGATGTCTTTTTTTACAAAATTCAAAACATATAAGTTGAAATAATTAATTTAATAATTAATTCCCGCTGTCAGAGAAAGTAGCGTGTTTTTATGAAACAATAAGTATCAAAAGATTGACACTAGTTTAAGTCCAATTTCAAAGTGAAATTAATTGCAATGGCCGCTATTGGATTAAATGGTAAAAATATATTCTAATTTCACGTTAAAAACATTTCAAAAGATAATCTAATAATATAAATAAATTAGATTAAAAAGTGGTTTTGAATTAAAATACCACATTTTTCACTATTCATTAAAAATGAACTTTATCAGAAAGATACCAAAAATTTACACAAAGTAAATTTTGATGTCCCGATTCCAAATAAGAATTTTATTTTGTCAAATATAACACATAAAATTGTCAAAAATTTTATTTAAAAGGGATTGACCTTCAAAAGGCGATTAATCGACCTATTAAAGAATATTAGAATGTCTATGCTTAAAATTAGATTCATTCGCATTTTTAATCCCCTAAAATTTATTGTAAAGAGTAAAAATATTTGACAAACATATATAATCATTTTTTAGTTATTTCTGTTCATTCCTGCCATTACAATGACTAGGAGTTAACAACTATTTAAAATAATATTATTTTATTATTAGAATGCAACGTAAGATTCCCAAGAAACTCGTTGTTGCGTATTGGGTACACCATCGAGCATAACATCCCCTTTAAAGTAATATTAATATTTTATTCATAAATATGGATAAATATAAAAATTTCATATTATTTATTTACCTGGGGTGTTACAATACAAGTGGATGGGTATATGGAACAAATTTACATTGGGGTAACAACTCCAAAAATATTGTCTAGGATCGACTTAGAGAAATATGGTTCATGAAAACGCGCCTTGCAACACAAATGGCTTGATACTATCGAGGGATATGGTTTGGGAATTCACAAACATCTCACAAAAAATCATGATGGATTTAATTATAAGTTGGACATAAACAAACTAGGATTACTTGGGGTGTCATATATTAATGATGGTGTCATGATTTAGAAATCCTAAAGTAATTATTCACGATTATGTGTCTTTCTTATATGACATGTGTTTCTCACCCTGTGATTTCTAGTTTCAGTCAATGGAGAAAAGATGAAGAAACATGGTTAAAATTGAATGTTTCAAATGTGTAAAATATGGAAATTATGAAAATATATTTCCCATGTGGAAATCTCATAAATATATCCGAGTAGTTGATATGATTATTCATTATACTTTTGATGATAAAGAGACCACAAACGACATTTTAAAGTTATGTGATGCTATTCTAGTATTGATTACATTGATCATAAAAAGCATGATTAGATTTATTTTGAAGAACCTTTAAACAATATTCATATTTTAATATTATAGGAAAGTGGAATTAAGGAATAAGTTTATGAAGAAAGAGTATTGTTTTAAGAATAAATTTGTATTAAATAATTATTTTTGAATTCAATGATTATGTTATATGAATCATGACATGTGTTATTATTTTTAGTATAAGATTTCATTAAAGTTTAAAATGGAAATGTTGAATGGTGATGAGAACAAAGAATAGTTATTTAATGGAAGAGTGATATTTTGATTAAGGGAAGGTAACCCATAATTAATGTCCGGAATTGAGATACCAATGTCTAGATAATGATATGTTGGATACAAATATGTAGATGGGATTGTGTAAATTACCCTAGATATTTTTATTTAAAAATTGATCTATTTAATCATGGATAATGTTTATAACTTATTTCATTTAATGGATATATCCAATAATCATAAAAAAAGGAAGCATGAATGATTTACAAATGGATTCATGGTATTAAGGTTGTTACCATGTTTTAATTTAATATACTGTGAAGGTATTCACATGAATGGAATGTGAAAACCAATAAATACTTTATTATATATGGGGGATCAATGTTATGTTTATTTATTGAATTATTTATAATGTTTTGGATTTTTATCGATCAGAAGGGTTATATGGTTAACCATTTTTGGAAATTTTAATTTAAAATTCTGATTAAGATAGTAAAATTAATGTTTTTTGTATCTCTATATGATCATTTATGCATATTGGAATGCATTTTCAACTACTCTGTGTTGATGATAAATAATGAAAAATGGTATGGAATATCATATATCTAATGATTTTTTAGCACATCATGAATGAAAAATAAACCTTTTCTTTTTGATAAAGTGGTGAATTAGATCAACACAATACAAAGGGAGGTGTTTTCCGGAATCATGAAAGTATATATTTTTATGAAAATTATTAAACATTTGAAAAAAAAAGATCCTGAAAAAAAAATGTTGTCATATACTTATGTTTCTGATGATTTAGAAGGTACCTTAGGTCAATGTAGATTTATATATTTGTGATTGTAATCTTTCTACTGAACTTATCATCTATCTCTCTCCATCAAAACATGAGGGTAATTTTTCTCATCCATGTACATGTTTTCACTTCCCACCCATGTTCTCTTATGTGGGAATCTCATTATTATTTACTTTGGGTAATTGTTATTGTTCCAACATTCCATTTTTAAGAGAAGTTTTAGTTTACATTTTTACGATTTGGGATTCTATAAAGGAAACATTCTAGTATTTATCTTTTTACAAAATATAAGAATTTCAATGGAAAATTTTATTTTAAGGGGGGTATAATGTAACACCCCAAGATTATGAGATTTTTTCAAATTAATTTATCTTTTCGATATTTTTCATTTCACATGACACAAGAAATGGTTATTTATATATACATATATTAAAAAAATAATTCCAAAATTCCATTCACATGTAATATACACTTGTCTTGAACTACAAACAATACATAAAAGGCATATGTTACATGAAACACCATCACGGTGTATGTTACATTGAACAATGACTTGGAGTAAAATTCCTACGACATTGAGTTTCATGAAAACATATTATTATATATAAATAGTTATTTAAATGAGATAATTTTAACCTAACCATTAAACATAATTATTGGAAAAGTGAAAAGTACTTTTTAAATAATTTTTATAATCAATTTATATAAATAAAACATATTCACATTGAGAGCTAATATTTTTGTTAAAGTCCTTTTATGTTAAAAAAGTTGTTTTCTTGAATGAACCACATTTAAAAATAAAATTATTTTGAGAAAAATTTGGAAATCTATTTCGATAAAAATATATTTTATTTTTGAATTATAATTCTAAAAATATCCTAAGGTGATGTTTTTGGATGTGATAAGAAAGAACAATTGTTGATGAATAGTGAAAATAATGTTTTTAGTTAAAAACTACATTTTGAATAATTAACTATTATTTATCAAGGATATTATAATTTTTAGATGTCCAAATATAAAAATTTTAAATATATTAATGCTATTTAATCCTTTAGAAGCAGTTTCACATTGAATCTAAATATAAAACCTTAACAAATATTCAAACGTTTTCCTAATTTAAAACCCCATTATTTTGTCCCTTCTATGGGATAAGCCATGATAATAATTTTTCTGCATCTATGTAATGAATTTCAAAAATCTTACATAAACCATTGTATTCATTCTAATATTTAGAGACGAATAATACAATGTTAATTTTTACCAAAATGATTAGTAAAAGTGATTAAAATTAATCACGGTAGTTAAGGCCAAATTAAAGTTAAATCGGGACAAAAACATAATATTATTGGCCCAAACGACCTTGAAACATGTAAAACACCCATTTTATAACCATATTTCGGACATAAACCATGATTTATTGAGTTTTTTTTTATTTTTTATTAATTTTGTTTTGTATGAACAAGTGTACATAACACTTGATTGTAAAAATTCAAAGTGAGTCTGTTACCATCACTATAAAATACCCCCACCAATACTCATTCCTCACATCTCTAAAACCTCTTAATCTCGAAAAATACCTGCCAAATATACTTCCCAACAATACTAAGTTAGACATTGAAGCCTCCCTTTGGTCAGAAATCCTCTCTAGGTATCCTTTTTCCACATACTAAAAGAAGTTACCCGGATAAGAGGTAACGTCTTCTCTTAAGCTCCTTTTATTTTCTGGATTCACCCCTTCCATTATCTTTATTCTATTTTTATGTGAAAAATTAACCAATATATACTATAATTTTGTTATAAAAATATTTCTACCTACACATAAGCACAACTCCATCTAAAAGATATCAAACATACTATTTCTATGTATAGTGAACTAAAGCCTCATGAAACGATGATTGTTCATTTCTCCTTTACAACGAATAATGGTGGAAATTATGATGGACACTATATTTATATATTTCATATATTATATTTATTTTTTATTTAATATTATATATTCATTTCAAAAAACACATATATTTACTTTTTTTGGTGTTAAAACGATAATCTCATTCGAGGATGTGTGAACTACCACCCCTCAATGTTCTTTGATTCATTCACACACAACATATAATGTATTAAGAATGATTATAGTGGACATATATGATATATATGATATAGTAATTATTATATAATAATTATATATATACAAATACATACATATATATTTACATAATTCATTTGCGTACTTTATTTAAATTCGACAATAAAAATGAAAACATTGATCTTGCGTACGTACAACTTACCATCTCCATGAATGGTGTATTACATTTCATACATATTTATTATATAGAATATTATATTAAAATTGTACTGGATAATAATTATGTTAATATCATGGTTTATATTCTGTAATCATGATATAATTATAAGAACCAATTATATAACAAATTAAGACACATGATAAGAACAAAGTGAAAATTACGTAAAGTGAAACCTTAACATAGAATGGTTAAAAAACCGGTAATATAAGGTCATAATAAAAAAATATATGGTAATATATATATTAATATTATTATTTTAAATACATATAATAAATTATATTCATTATACAATATGAGTGTACGAGTACAAAGAGAGTCAAGATACAGGGTAAGGGGATTTCATCTCACCTTTAATTTCTATGAGTTTAATGTTATGATGACAACCCTTTAATTTTATGTGGTATATGTAGTTCCCATGATTTTATTTGAATAATATTCTTCATAAATTTATGGGTATTCACTTTTCAATTTTAGAATCCTTCTTTCAATGAGTTTAAGCTTCAAAAGTTACCCAAACGGTTAAACAGTTTTGTCTTAATTTTCCTTCTTTAAGAGACATGTTTTTCTTGTACAACTAAACACATTTCTGAGGTGTATATACTTCCATTTTACATGTTATATCATGAATATTATTTTTTAATTATTTTCTATTGTAAATTTAATCTAATTTCCTACATTTAGGGTATGATCCCATAATACCAAGTTATAAGAGTTTATTGAGACAATCTCTTCTCTTTTCGAGATTGTTTGTGTTTATGATTACCCTAATGAAATATTATGATCAATATCTCAAGAACACGCATGATTTTAATTATCCTATATTTTTTTAAAGGTATCCCCATTTTATTGTATCATTTTTCTTATCTTTGGTACATAATATTATATTTTTTCATAAAATTGGATTGACTCTCTCTCTGATCGGAAATCCATTATATTCAACGAACATGTTTTAAAAAATTTGTTTCAAAATTTATTTCAAAAGAACTTTGATGATCATTTTGAAGGAAAAAAGATTTTAATTTTTTTATTGTTTTCATATCTATATTCAATGATTTTTCAAAGTTACATTCAAATAAAATTGTTTTCAAAAGGTTCTATGTTATAAAAATCAATTTTAGAAGAAGAAAAATATTATCCTTATAAAAATTTTCAAAGATATATTAATTTAGGATGAAATATATTGATGTTATTCATGACATTATAGGAAATGATCTAAATGGTCCATTAATATTATATATATGAATGGGTTATTCATAATTTCATTGTCATTATGAAGCCCGTTTCCATTTCACGGGTTACATGATTAGGAAAACCGCTTATTTTCATAGGTTATGTGATGAATCATTGTCGTGAACACTCTAAAGAACATTTATAACTAAGTGTAGCATAGTGGCTGACATAGGTCGATTCTATGAGGATCCATTTCAGTCAATAACTCACTAATTCTAATTCTCTTTTTTATATTATTTTATACATAAGAAATAAAATGACTAGAAATGAATTTTTATAATTGAAAATGAAAAAAACTAAAATAAATCATGAAAATGCATTGAAAATAGTATTATTGGAGAGAAAATAATGTTATACATAAAGTAGATCCTCCACGGATATTATCCAGAGTGAACCTTTATTTTCTCTTTGTTAGCATCAAATCTACTTAATTAGCATGCTTAATGATATGAATGATCAAAACCTTCTATATATGGTTTTGAATATACAGTACAATCAACAATCATCGAGAGACTGCACATCCACCTCCTTAATTGAGGGAGAATGTAACAGAAGTGAAAGATAAACCATAGGTGGAAAGGGGAGACACAATGGCACATTTCCCACTAAGATCTCCCTTGGACTAAATCTAATAAAATAAGAAACATTAAGAAATTAATGTTTAAAGACATGGTTTCATCACTAGATTAATACCCCATGATCTTCCTCTGGTTAGATACTCATGATGATGAGCCTAAGAGTTCACAGTGATAAATAAAACAGAGGGAGAAAACAAGAGAGAAAGAAAAAGGATAGAAATGAGAACACATGAATTAATATATGAAATGATATTACATAAATAATATAAAGGAAAATAAAAAACAAAGTTACATAAAATGGCCGAAAAATTCTAACTCTATGTATCCAACACTATGAAATACAATAGGGATACACATTTATAGTCAAAGGGAGTGAAATATTTGACTCAAAAATCATCCCCAAAAAGTATGCGCGTGTATGACCTATTAAATTATAGAATTTTAGGAGGTGGTATTATTTAATTTTTCTCCAATATCTCTCCTATTTCAACCCAACAATGTTGTGCTTCATTTGATGCATGGTGAGAGAGATGTATCCAAATTACTCAAGATATTTAATCTACCCTTGATGAATGTTCGTATTCCAATTAAACTAGTTACAACGCATTAATGTTCATGATAATGAAGGAATAAGGATCAGAAACATTAATTAATAATTTTAATTCTGATTTATTCTTTCTATATGTAAAATATCAACTACCATAGTTTGTACTTTAACCCTATAAGGGCCTATCAGTAAAATTAGTCCTATCAAGGCACAAATTTTGAGGCCTGATTTGTGAGATAGATTTGAGCTTCCAAATGATAGATTGAGATTTGGGTCTAGAAGAATAAAATCAATCCCATAGAACATAAGAGCTTATAAAATAATAATTTTTCAATTTGGTTCATTTTAGATAGTATTATGGCCAAACCATTGAAATGAATTAATACATATAAATTCCAAAAATAAATTTTTGCAATTAAGCTCAAAATAATTCAAAAACTATAAAATGTGACAATAGACCATAAAATAGCACATTAGTGGGAATAATAATACATAAATTCAGAATAAAGTAATTGAAAATAATTTTTATAACAACTCTAGTATACTTAAACATTGCACTTCTGGGCATTCATCTTATACCCAGGTCAAAACAAACTACTCAAAGCATATATAACAACCCAATTCAATTTTCCTATCATTGAAAATATCATTCCTTATACATGGATAAAAATTTAATTACTCCTAAATAAATCATATAAATATATTCAATCTCATGTTCATACTCACATTCATGTCTAACCTACCACCTTAGAAAAATATTTCTCTCTTCACTCAAGGATATTTTATGTGGAGTTTTTCTCATTCTAAAGAATATGTGTGATCTCCATAGGATTTATAAACTCAACGTATATACATTTCATAGAGTAAAAAATGTTTCAATCATGACTCCTATTGTTGGTTATTCTATGTTTGTTGTTTGTTAGGATTTAAATGTAGAATGATTTGTGGAAGAATGAGGTGGGTTATGCTCTAAAGTGAACTAAACGCATGAAAACAGTTTTTTCTCAAGAATTGTGGGATCCTCAATTAGCTCAAAAATTATTCACCTCCAAAACATCTTCCTTTGGTAATTTAGAAATTATAATTTTATCACAAATGAATTTATTCCCCTTATTCCCCAATTCTCACCATTGTTTCTGCTTGATTTCTGATCTGGACATCATTTCAAAATCACATTTTTGGGGAAAAGAGGTTCAACTATTGATCTTAAAAAATTGGTGAAAACCCATCCCATATTTATAATGATATTTAATTCCACCCATCCATCTTACAATCATCAAATTTATTCCAATTAATTATTAATAAATATTGGAAAACATTCAATTCATCTCAAACAGATTCTTCACAAAAGAAAAATATAGAAAAACATCTCCCTCACCCACACTTGATTTAAACAATAATCATGAATTTTACTTCTAGAGAAAATTGTAAAGGGATAAATGGATTAGACTGTGGCTTCCTAACAAGTTATTTCATGGATAATAGGGTTATAAATATGCTCGCATGAAAAGGTAGTCTTGAATAAGAGTTCAACGCAAAAGGGTTTTCAATGTGATTCCTCAATCATATTCGACCCATTCTATAAACTCTAGTATATTGGAAAAAGTGGAATAAAAATGTTTTATACCACATGAAATCTATCAATAATCTCATGAAAACGATAAAATTAAGATTATTTCAAAATAATTTAGAAACCTCCCTGGTTTGTCATGATTATCAATTTAGATAGTTGTTGTGCACATGAGTTTAAAAATCAATCAAGCATTATCAAATTAAAATATTAGAAGTCAAAAAAAATCCATTCATTAAAAATTTAAATCCTCAAATAATAAAATAAATTAGTTTTCCAAAAATACCATGATGGTTTGAATTTTTCAATGTATTTGATTGAGATCAATAATCCTACAAACAGTCTAAAAAATGAAAATGTGAAACAAGAAAATTTCAAAAAAACGGCATGATAAATAAATTGGAAGAACACAAAAAAATTGACAAAAACAAATTTAAAAACATCCCCATACATATTCCATATTATACCCTCTATTAGCTCAAATAATATCATGAAATGTTTCATATAGAATTTAAATTATGCAGCAAATAAGATAAAGGAAAGGAAAGATACAACCTGATTTATTTATTAGTGGCATCCTTAAGTTCCAAGTTGCTACCACATTAAAACTAAAATAAAGAAATGAAAAGACATAAGAAAAAAATAAAAAATAAAAAATAAATGGGGTAGAAATGGATAATTCTTTGATTGAACCCTCAAGCGGGTTCTAGATTTTTATTCCACTCAGTCTGGCAGATACAGTGAGTTATCCCCAATCAGATGGTGGATGTAGTTTCTTTGAGATGAACCACCACATGTGAATTTTTTGTTTTTCCATGAGTAAACACTGATATTTAATAACCCCAAATAATATAATAAAGTTTACAACCTTCAAGAAATAACAAATACATAATTTGAGATCAATAGTGGGAGGGAAAATAAAATGGTGGTTAACCCTGTGAACATTTTTGGTGTCCTCCCCTATATAGCATGAACGTTGTTTTGGAGGAGGCAATCACACCACATCATTATCCAGCATCTCTTCTTCAATAACCACTACTTGGGTAGTCTCTTCCTTATATTCCATGTTCTAATCCATTTACGATGTCTCAAAATTTTTAGAAAAGTGTATGTCAAAAAACAATTCAACTTGAATAAGATTAAAATGTGACGAAGCAATTAAGAAATATCCCCTTTCAAATATATCAGCAAGGAAAGTGATCTCTTCTGGAAGGACCATTGCATACTCCATCTCATCAGGTGAATATTATTTATCTTCTTCCATATAAAGTAAGGGGACAAAAGGTTTTGATTCTATAATATAATTGATTGTAAGATCAAGTTTCAGGTTTTCATCAACAAATTGATTCAAGGATTCTTCAAAAAGAGATATTTCATAAAGTTGTCGCGTTTCTCTTGACACACATGCACATATTAAGAAATCATCACTATTTGGATCTCTAATTCTTCTACAACATCACTAATCCTCTGATACATCATATCATTATCATTTAAAACTTCTTCTATAACCTATGATTCCTCATTCCATGCATAAAAACATCAATTAAAAGACATCATGAACATTGATTTCTTTTAGTGTTTTTTAAATTTATGATTTCAATTATTTTTTTAAATGAAAGAAAAATTATATAAAAAATGTGAATAAAAAATAGTCATTGAAGATCACCTGGATCCTCATAATGGTTTCTAATTTGATGAAGCATTGTCGTGCGTGCTCTATAAATATTTATACCTATGTGAAGCACAATGGATGACCTAGGTCAGTCCCTTAAAGAGCATTTATGGTCAATTGCTCACTACTTCTAATTCACCATTTTTTTATTTTTTTATATGAAATAAAATGAATAAAAATGAAAATATAAAATTCAATATGAAAATAACTAAAATAAATCTTGAAAATACAGTGCAAACAGAACGAATGAAGATAGAATGATGCTAGACATAAAGGAGATCCTCACAAGAGATTATTCAGAGTTAACCTTCATCTTCTATTTTTCCCTTCAAATATACTATATTAGAATGATACATCATAATCATGAAAATACCCTTATGACTATGGATGTGAATATACATTACACTCAATGATTTTTGAGAGACTGCACATGCACCTCCACGATTGAGAGAGAATATGTCATAAGTTAAAACTATACCTCGGGTGGGAAGTGGAGACACAAAGGTTCTTTTCCGACTAAGATCACCCTTATCCTAACTCTAAGAAAATAAGAACCATTAAAACAGTAATGTTTAAAGACATGTGATCATCACTGTATTACACCCTCGTGAACTTCCTTAGGTTAGCTACGCATGATCACATGCATAAAAGTTCACAGTGGAAAGAAAACGGGGGACGAAAACAAAAGAGAGAATGAAATGGGGAAAAAGGAGAACACTTGAATTAAAATATGAAATGATATTTCCAAATTAAATTAATATAAAATAAAATATTAAAATACTAAAAATGGAAAAAAATGATACCCCTAAGTATCCAACACATTGAAATGAAAATGGTATACACTTTTATAAGCAAAGGGAGTGAAATATTTGGCTCTGAAATTATCTTCTGAAGGAATGTGCATGTATGGCCAATTAAATGACAGAATTTTGGGATGTGGTATTATTAAAAGTTGTTATAATATCTATCCTATGTCTATAAAATAAACTTTTCGCTTCATTGGATGTGTGTGGAGAGAGATATATCCATATTACTCCGTATATTTAATCATCCCATACTGATTGTTTGTATTCCAGTGCACTGAGTTCAAACGCATTAATGGCCCAGATAATGATGGAATCAGGTGAGAGAATATTAATTAAACTTGTTAACACTAATTAATTCTTGATCCATATAAAATATCAGCTCAAATGGGTTTTAATTTTATGATATATGGGCCCATCAATAACATTCATCCGATCTGTACGCAGATTTTGAGGCTTGAAAAGTCAGAAAGATTTGGGCTTCCAAAAAATGGATTGAGATTTGTGTCCAGAAGCTAAATTGAGTCCCATTGAAAATAAGAACCCATAAATGAAGTCATTTTAAATTTGTATCCTTATAGAAAATGTTATGTCCAAAACATTGAAGTAAATTTAATCTAATAAATTCCAAAATAAACAATTTTAGAAATTAAGCTCAAAATAATTAAAAAAATATAAAATGTGATAATTTATCTTAAAATAAAACATTGGTTGGATTAAAAATACAGAAAATCACAAAACAAAAATTGAATATATTTTTTCAATCAACTCTCCCACACTTAAACATTTCACTCCATGGCAATCATCTTATACCAAGGTGAAAACAAACTTCTCAAAGCATAAATGACAACACGACTCAACTATTTTATCAAGTAAAATATCATGCCTAATACATATATAAAAAATAAATAACTCATAATAAAGCATATAAATCCTTTAAATATCATGTTAATCTTCATATTCAGGTTTTACTGACCTCCGGAAAAAATATTTCTCTCTTCACTCTAGGATATTTTATGTTGATTTTTGTCTAATTCTCAAGAACATGTGTGATCTCCATCGGTATTTTATACTTATAGTATATAATCTTAATAGGGTAAAAAAAAGTCAATCAAGAGGTATATTTAATTGGATGTTCTGAGGTTGTGGGTTGGAATATTTTAAATTTAAAAACATCTGAGGTAAAATGAGGTGGGTTAGGGTCTAAAGTGAAGTAAATGCATGAAAATAGTTTTTCTCACAAATGGTGTGCCCCTCAGTCATCTCAGAAATTAATCACCTCCAAAAACCTCTTCCTTTGGTATGTTCACACATTTACATTATTTATGAATGAATTTCTTCCCCCGTTTCCCTAATTTTGATCATTGTTTAAGAATGATTTCAGATCTAGATATCTTTTCAGAATCATGTTTTTTGGGAAAAGAGAGGTAGCATTTGAACCTAAAAAATTGGTGAACACATGAAACATCTTTATAATGATATTTCAGGCCACCAATTAATCTTTCTATCATGAAATTTCTTCTAATTAAACACTAATAAATGTGGATTCACTTTCAATTCATCTCAGATAGATTCTTAAAGAACAAAAAATACAAGCCATATTCTCCCTCCCCCACACCTGAGTTGAAAAATAATCAAGGATTTTCCTTTTATATTAGGTTTGAAAGTGTTAAATAACTTGTAATGTGGCTTCCTAACAAGGTATTTCATGGATACTAGGGGCATAAATAAGGTCAAATGAAATGGTAATCCAAAAAAAGAGTTCAATGCAAAAGGGATTTCAAAATGGTTCCTTATTCAAACTCGATGCATAACATGAATTGTAATAGCTTTGAAAAAGAGAAAAAAAGACTTTTCTCGATCACACAACATGTATCATGACTCTCCAAAAAAGAATAGAATTAAGAATAATTCATATAGGTTTATAAACCTCTGAGGTTGGGCATGATTTTCAATATATATAGTTGTTGTGCACATGAGATTCACAATTGAACAATGTTATTCAAATGAAAATATATAAAATAAAAAACAAAATCCATTCAGTAATCACATAAAAACAAAAATAATCAAATAAATAAATTCTTAAAAAATGAAAATATGGTTTCAATTTTCCATATGTATTCCATTCATCTCAATTAATCCCAAAAACAGTCCAAAAAGTGAAAATGGATAATAAGAAAATATTAAAAAACAACAAGAAAAAGAAAATAAAAGCACATAAAAATATATCAAAAACAATTTGAAATACTTCCATTTCCCTTATTCCATTTAATACCCTCTTTTTAGATAAAATAATATCATGAATATTTTCACTCAGAATTTAAATTGGACATCAAAGAAGATAATGAAAAGGAAAGATACAACCTGATTTATTTTTCAGTGTCACCCTTGAGTTAAGGTCATAGCAACGAAAACGTTAAAAATACAAGAAGGAAATGAAGAGACATAATAAAAATAAAAAAGGAATGAATAAAGGTGATATAAAAGGGATAATTATTTGTTTGACACCCCAAGCGGGTGCTATGTTTTTACAGACCCTGGTTAGGAAATTATAATGAGTTGTCCCTAATCAGAAGGTGGATATAGTTTCTTTGAGATGAACTAAAACATGTGAATTTATCCAGGGTCCATGAGTAAACCCTAATATTTGAGAACCCCAAATAATATATGAAAGTATCAAACCCCCATGAATAAAGAAAGATATAATTTGAGATCCAATGTTGGAGGGAAAATCAAATAGTGGTGCTCCCTGCGAATTTTTGTGGTGTCCACCTCTATATGGAATGAAAGTTGTTGTTGTGGAGGCTGTCGCACCACATTATTATCCATATACTATTCATAAATTACCACTAAATGGGTAGTATCTTAATTATAATCCATGGTAAGCTACATTTGTGTTGTGTTTGAAATTTTATAAAAGTGGCTGTCCGAAAACAATTCAACCTGAATAAGATTAAAACATGATGAATCAATTAATAATTCTCCCCATCCATGTATATAAACTAAGAAATTTATCTCTTATTGAAGGACCATTGGAAACTTCATCTCATTAGGTGAATATTTTTCATCTTTTTCCAAATAAATATAATCGTTAAAATGTGTTGATTCTTCAATATCAATGATGTGAATATAAATATTCAGGTTATCATCAATAAAGTTATTCTATTATTCGTCAAAAAATTATTTATCTTCCATAAGTGTATCAGTTGGAATGTGTAAATCAGGGATAGCATTGAAAAATTATTTAGTATAGGATGAAATAATTAACGCCTTTAGTAGATCATTCTCACCTACCTCAGGTTTTCAGATAGAAAAAATGATCGGTGAAATATCTTTCACCACTTGTTCTGGATCAGGTACTAGTTCTGGCTCAGATTTCTCTTTTCATGTACGTACATATTCAACAATAAACTATATTTGGATATCTATTTCTTATACTACATCACTAATCCATTGATACATAGTATCAATATCATGTTAAAATTTTTCCCACCCCAAGGATTCATTAATCCATGCTTAAATATTTGAATTGAATGACATCATGAATGAATATTTTTTTAAGAGTTTTTGAAAAATATGATTTTTTTAAATGAAAGGAATTTAATTTAAAAAATGTGAATAAAAATGGTGATCTAAGACCATTGTATACCTATAAATGAAGAAA
Source organism: Viscum album (assembly GCA_963277665.1). NCBI lineage: Eukaryota > Viridiplantae > Streptophyta > Magnoliopsida > Santalales > Viscaceae > Viscum > Viscum album. Next base: position 2,026,177,578 of record OY728151.1, on the reverse strand, counting down.
ATTTGATGATGTGTTGTCGGGTGAACTATCATAAATTTTTATAATTAAGTGCAGCACAATGGGTAACCTAGGTCGACCTCTTGAGGAAGCTTTTTGGTCAATAACTCACTACATATAATTTAAAATTTTTATATTCGTATATATATATATATATGAAATAAAATGACTATAAATATATATTTAGAATTGATGATGAAAAAAATAAAATAAAACATGAAGATGCAATGCAAACAGAATTAATGAAGACAAAATGATGTTCAATTGAAAGGAGATCCTCCAAGGAGATTATCTAGAGTAAACCTTCATTGTCTCTTTGTTAACATAAAATAAACTTATTGAGCATGCTCTATCATATGAATATGCATCCACGTATTCCAATGGCTTTGAATATAAAGTACACTCAATGATTTTCAAGAGACTATACATCCACATCCTCGATCGAGGGATAATATGTCAGAAGTAAAAGATAATACTCAGGTGGAAAGTAGAGACACAACGACGCCCTATACACTAAGACCCCCATCAGCCTAACTCTTAGAAAATAAAAAACATTAAACATTAATGTTAAATATATTTGGTTCATCATTTGATTAATCCCCCAAGAACATTCTCGTGTTAGCTACTCCTGATCATGAGCATAAGAGTTCACAGTGGAACGAAAATGGTGGAAGAAAAAGGGAGAGAATAAAATGGAGAGAAATTACACCAATTGAATAAAAATATGTAATTATATTTTATAATGAATGTAAATGAAAATAAAATAATAAACTATAGGAAATGGAAAAAAATGTCTACCCCTATGTTTCCAACCCTTTAGAATGAAAGAGGGATACACTTTTATAGGAGAAGGGAGTAAAATATTTGGCTCCAAAATAATCCTCTAAAACTATGTGCGTGTATGACCCATTAATTGAAGGATTATTTGGAAGTATTCTTCTTTAATGTTTTTCCAATATCTCTCCTATGTCACCTCAAAAAATATGATCTTCAGTGGATGGGGAGAGAGATATATCCAAATTAGACGGGATATTTAATCTACCAATGCTGACTATTTGAATTCCAATGTATTGAGTTATGATGCATTAATGTACTTGATAATGAAGAATTCAGGCGCAAAAATATTAATTAAACCTGTTTCCCCAGACGTATTCTTGCTCCATGTGAAATATTAGTTTCAATGGTTATCCTTTTATGATATACGGTACCATCATTAAAATTCATCCGATCTGTGCACAGATATTGACACCTGATTAGTGAGCTGGATTTGAGCATTGAAATGATGGATTAATCATTGGGTCCATAAATATAAAATGAATCACATCTAAAATATGAACCTATAAAAGAAGTTTTTTTTTCAATTTGGATAATTTGAAAAATTTTATGGTCTAAACATTGAAATAAATTTAAAATGATAAAATCAAAAATAATTCGTTTTTGTAATTATGCTCAAAATAATTCAAAAACAATAAAAGGTGAAAATTTATCTTAAAATAAAACATTTTTTGGATTAAAAATACTGAATTTAGTTATAAAATAATTGAAAATATGTTTCTATCATCTCCCAATTACATAAAAATTGCACTCATAAGATAATCATCTTATACGAAGGTCAAAAAAACTTCTCAAAGCATAATTGACAACACATCTCAATTATCCTATTAAGGAAAATATAATGCCTCATACAGGAAATAACATTTCCTAACTCCTCAAAAATCATATGAATCCATTCAGTTCTATTTTAATCCTCACATGCACTATTTACCAACCTCCTAGGAAAAATATTTCTCTCTTTACTCACGGATATTTAATGTCATGTTTTTCTCATTCCCAAGAACAAATATGATCTCCATAGGATTTTTATACTCATAGTATCTACACATAATAGATTAAAAAATGTCTCAATCATGAGGTATTTTTCACGGGTTTTTCTGAGGATATGTTTTGGCATGTATTAAATGTAAAAACATCTAAGGCGGAATGAGGTTGGTTATTCTCTAAAGTTAAATAAATGCATGAAATCAATTTTTCTCAACAATGGTGTGCTCCTAAATCAGCTAAAAAATTAATCACCTATAAAAACCTCTTAATTTGGGAAGTTAACACTTTTAATTTCATCAAAAATAGATTTATTCCCAGCTTTCCCCAATTTGAATCATTGTTCCTTCTTGATTTCAGATCGGGATCTTTCTCCAGAGTCTTGTTTTAGAGGAAAAGAGGGGCATATTTTGATCTTAAAAAACTGGTCAACACTCGGATCATCATTATAATTATATATTGGGACACCCATACATCTTCCCATTATGAGATTTAATAAAATGATGTAGCAATAAATATGGAAACACATTGAATTCATCTCAGAATAATTCTTCAAAAAGGAAAATATAACACATATTCTCCCTCCCCCACACTTGAGTTCAACATTAATCATGAATTTAACTTCAATTAAAGGTTAGAATGGTATACATGGTGTGTCATGTAGCTTAATAACAATGTATGTCTTGGATATTTTGGGTATAAAGATGATCAGATGAAAAGGTATTCCCAAATACGAGTTCAATGCAAAAGGGTTTTTAATGTGGTCCCTCAATCCGACTCGACACATTCCATGAGCACTAAAAGTTTTAAAAAGAGAAATAAAACATGTTATGGATTAGAGAACATGTCTCAATACTCTAAAATATATATAAAATTATGTAGATTTCAAACAGGTTTAGAAACCTCTCATTTTGGGCATGATTTTCAATTTAGATAGCAGTTGTACACATGAGTTTCACAATAAATCAAACATATTAAAATAAAAACACCGAAAATAAAAATTAAAATCCATTAAGTAATAATTTAAATCCTAAAATACTCAAACCACGAAATTTTCAAAATATACCATGATGGTTTGGATTTTCAAATGTATTCGATTGAGCTCCAAAATCCTAAATACACTCCAAAAAATAAATAATGAAAACAATGCTATTTCAAAAAACATCTTGAATAATAAAATGAAATCAGACAAAATATTCCTAAAAAGAGTATAAATCCCTCCCCCACAATTATTCCATTTAATACCATCATTTTAGTTGAAATCGGATCATGAATTGTTTCACACGTAATTTAAATTGGGCAGCAAAGATGATAAAGAAAAGGAAAGATACAACCTGATTTATTTTTCAGTGGCAACCTTGTGTTAAAATCCAAGATACTAAAACATTAATACTACATGAAGGATATAAAAAGACATAAAATAAATAAAAATAAATAAAAAAGGGGATAGAAAAGGTATAATTCTTTGTTTGACCCCCCCCCCCCCCCAAGTCGGTGTTGGGTTTTTATTACCCCTGGTCAGGCAGTTGCAGTGAGTTATCCCCAATCAGATGGTGGATGTGGTTTCATTGAGATGAACCAAAAAATTTTAATATTTCTATTATCCATGAGTAAACTCTAATCTTAGAGAACCCAAAATAATATAAAACTGTTGCCATCCCCCAACAAATAAGAAAGATATTATTTGAGATCTAGAGTGAGAGTAAAAATAAAATATGCGTGCTCTCGGTGTTCTTTTGTGGTCTCCTCCACCATTTAGAAAGAAAGTTGTCGTGGAGGAGGTAGTCACACAAAATTATTATCCAGATCCCCTTATTCAATCACCACTACTTGGTTAGTCTATTCCTTGGTATACAGGTTCTTCTACATTTTTTAGGTCAAAAAATTCAGATTAGTGGAAGTTAGAAAAATTTAACTTGAATATGATTAAAACATGATGAATCAATTAGGAAATATCTCCTCTCAACTATTTCCTCATGGAAACGGATATCTTCTTGAAGGAATATAGGAAAATTCATCTCATCCGGTGAATCTTGTTCATGTAATTCCAGTGTAAGAGAGAGGTTAAAAGGTGTTTATTATTCAATATTAATAATGGGAAGATAATGTTTAAGGTTATCTTCAACAAAGTGATTCTAGGATTATTCAAAAAAAAATCGATCATCCATAAGTGCTTCAGTTTGAATGTGTACATCAAGGACCTCTTAGAAACATTGTTGAGTATTTTATGATATAATTAACTCCTTTAGAATCTATTTCTCACTCGCCTCAAATTTGTTGACATTAAAAATGATTGGTGAACTCTCTTTTGCCACACGTTCTGGTTCAGGATCCAGTTCTGGCCCGAATTTCTCTTGAAATGCTTGTATATATTCACCAATAAACTCAATTTGGATATCAAATTCTTCCACTATATTACTAGTACATTGATAATTTGTTTCAAGATATTTGTAAGATTTTCCTAGCACATTATATTAATCACTCTGTGCATAAAATTTTTAATTTAAAGAGACTATGACCATATATATTTTTTAGTGTTTTTTAAAATTATGATTTTTATTGATTTTTTTAAATTAAAGTAAAATTATCTAAAAATGTGAATACAAAGTGTTATTTAATACCAATAATATCCCCAAAAATTGCCCTAATTTTATGATGCATTTTCATTTGCACTCTCAAAAATATTTATAACCAGGTGCGGCATAGTGGTTGACCTAGGGTGATCTCTTGAGTAGACATTACAGTCAACCACTCACTACTTCTAAATGAATTTTTTTAATTTATATATATACAATATAAAATGAATATAAATGAATATTTATAATTCAAAATGATAAAAATAAAGCATGAAAATGGAATTCAAACAAAATGAATGCAGAAAAAATTATGTTGGAAGAAAAGGAGATCCACCCATGAGATTTTTCAGAGTTAAAATTATTCATCTATTTGATAGAAACAAATATACATAATTTGAATTCTCCATAATATGCATGAACATCCCCTTCTTCCTATGGTTGTGAATATACATTACACTTAATGACCACCGAGACACAACAAATACAGATCCTCGATCAAGGGACAATATGATAGAAGTGAAATCTAAAACATGGGTGGAAAGTGGAGACATAAAGGTGCCTTTCCCACTAATACCCTCCACATCCTAACTTTTAGAAAATAAGAAACAATAATAATTTATTTTTCAAAGACTTGGGTCTATCACTGGATTACTTCACTGGGAACTTCCTTGGGTTAGCTACTCATGATCATGAGGATAAGAGTTCACAGTGGAATGAAAATGGGGGAAGAAAACAAAAGGGAAAATAAAATGTAGAGAAAGGGGTACACTTGAATTAAAATATGAAATGTTATTACAAATAAATGTAAAATAATTTAAAATACTAATCTATAACAAATTACCATCAAAGGCGACCCCTAATTTACCAACACATTGAAATGAATGATGTATACACTTTTCTAGGCAAAGGGTGTAACGTCACGACCATAATCAGGTACAGACCAATTTTTATTTATTGTAGTCAACTAAATTAAGAGACCCAGGGTTCGCACCTACGCATCTCGATGTAGTTCATTAGTAGCATTTAATTAAATATAATTAATTGGATACATTTTTTGAAAAATGTCACGTCGTGCATAGGCGTAGTTTTTGGGTTTTAAATAATTAATCAAAGAATAAAAAATAATAATAAGAGATTTTATGAAAATTTAAGTGAAGAAATAAACTATAAAAGGAAATTCTAAATTAAAATAAAGAGGGGGTTATGGAAAAAATATAAATAATTAAAATAGGGGATTCCCATTTTTTATTATATTAATTATTTTCCTTTCCATTGTTTTTGTTATATTTTTTCTTTTTCATTAATTGAATTTTTCCTTATCTTTTATTTTTCTCTTATTTTTATTTTCTTTTTTTTCATTATTTTCTCTCTTTTCTTTTCTTTTTCCTCGCTTCTCTCCCTCTCAAATCCATCACGTCGCACCCCTCAATCCCGTCACACCAACCAACAACCCCTTCAGAAGTCCACATCTCATCCATCCGATGTTTGATTCCTTCAACATTATGTGCATAGTAAACCTTAGGGAATGGATAACGTTTCCAACTTGAATTATGCATTTTCATTGAGTAATATACACACATTTCGTCGTAGAAGATTATTACCCAATTTTGGGGTTTTTCTAAAATCCTTCATTTTCATCCGTTTTAGGAAAAATCAAAGCCCACCACAGATCTTAGATTCATCTATGACTACAAGGTAGGGTGGCTACTCACATTCCATATGTTTCGTTGTAATTTCTAAAAATGGACCATTCTGTTGTTAGTCGGCGCCTACCGGTATTGTGAAATTTTACCCATTTTAATTACTTTAATTATTCTATTTAATCGTTGCAGCCATAATCATATAAAATTAATCTATTTTTTATGGTTTCAACAAGCCCAGACACCATATTGGGTGTGTCGACATAGTCATCATGTTTTTCCGTTAGTCGGGTTATAATTTAATTAGATGTGGGTATTTTGCAACACCATTTTGTTGTTTTTAAATTAAATGAATAGTTTTTTGAATTATTGCCAAAAAGATAGACCCCACTTTTTGGGTGTACCGATATGGTCGGTTTAATCGTCCATTATCTAGGTTTATTGTATAGTTAATTTCATGTGTTTTGGCGCCCCTTTTTATTATAATTAAATTTAATAAATAATTTCATTGAACATAAAATTGAATTATTGAATCATTGGAACTTGTTATGTCGAACTGCTTATTATTTAAATATTCATTATCCTCTTACATTGATATGACATGTATATTACCTTACAAGTTGTTATGCTTCACATCATATTATTTAGATGTGCATAATCCGCTGGGATTGATATGTTATGTATTTTGTCTTCCAAGTTGTTATTCTAAACTTCTTATTGTTTAAATGTGAATTAGCCCCTGAGTTTGAGATGATATGTATATTTCCTTGCATGTTGTTATTATATACTGTTAAATTAGTTCTTTATGAAGCACGTGTATCTTGTTAGTTTTCAAGCTGTGACTTTATCTACTGATTTTTGTCATATCATCTGCTGTGAAAAAATTAATTAAATTCAGGGTGGGGAAGGGGGTGGGACCCGTATTAAGGGACACACATATATCCTATATTCCAGACAGGTTACCTCTATGTTACAGGGGATATTTTTTTTCTTTTCCAGACAAAGACTTCCCCAAACATTATAAGACTTTTTAGTGATACCGTTTCCAAAAGGAACCATCCTGACAGATCTGTTGGAAATGTGGTTAATCCATCCCCATATGATACTCGACCCCTTTTTGAGAGATTGGGACTAACTCAAGGTAAAGCCTTGCCTTGGTTGAAATTTGGTCTATGAAATGATTTCCTTATATGGGCACAATGACATTGGATAATTTGATGGATATTCCATATCAATACCTTTAGGACGGGCTCAGACTCCAAATCTCAACTTGATCCTTAAATAATGATGCACTTAAGGTTTATATTATTTCAAATTGAGTCTCTTGATAATTGAATTATTTTCTCTCATATATGGAAGTGTGCTTAGTTGACACTGGACTTGAACCCCAAGATAAAGCATCAGTTGGGTGTATAGTTTTTCCTGGTTTTACATTACTTTCTAGGTTATATATATGTGTGTGTGTTTGTCTGTGTGTGTGTTTGTGAATTTTTGCGGATTGGTACCCTTTTAGAATACCATCTTAGGATAAAGTAGGTGACTACGCACGAGTGCTGTTTGGGACTCAGATAGACCTATTTATTTCATTTCACTACACATAATTTATTTGAAATAGTAATGTAATGGAACACTGCATTTTTATTTCTTCATGAAATGGATCGGTTTAAGAACCGTGGGTGATGGCCTATTGTGATTTAATCTCACACCCTGCTCGGACATCATCGACACTCGAGTAGATTACATGATCGCAGGTAATGATAAAGGGAAGAATGATGCTTCTGATGCTTGAACATTCATTACAGCTTATGATGGAGACTGGGGCAGAGGACGTGGCCTTGTTCACGATGAAATTACTACTTGTGTCTTTTCTTTTAGTTGATTGTGTGTTTGAGTTATGTTTTCCAATATTTCAGTTTATACTCATATCATGGCATGACAATATTTTGTGATCTTTCACACTTGGTTTTTATCTTTCAGTTGTAATTATTTATATTGCTTCTGCTGGAGTTTATACATTTACATGCTTCCTCTATTGGTTATTGTTAGTGGTTACTTCTGCTATGATATTATTTATAAAATATGAGGTAATAGTCTCCCCCACAGACACCAATGATCCCTCACTACTAGTCAGCTGCCTCTGGAACATGAGGATAAGTGCTTGCGGCTATGTAACCCACCGGTCTAGCCACAGTAATAGAGGTGATCTAGGTCAAGGCATTACAAAGTGGTATCAGAGAAATTTTTTCATTTTTCATGCTATTAGTGTTAGATAGGAGACTATGATATAGGGATTTTGAATGTACCATGTTCTTGGACATAGTTAACCCATGTAAAAGAGAATCCCAAATTCCTGGATTGGGATTGCAGTTATTGATTATGCTAGTTACTGTTGATATGATATTACTATTGGGTGACTCACTTGTATTGTGTTGTTATTGTGTTGGTATTATTGAAATAATGGGATTACCATTTCATCCCGATGGTATGAGGGAAATACTTCCCATGCATCATAATAGGCACTCTAGGATTTAAATTCAATGCATATTACCATGCCATATCTACTTTCAGCATGCATTTTCCTATTTTCATGCCAGTGTTGTTGTGACAAGTGGAAAAATTTTGAATTGCTGGTTTGTTGAATATAAAGTTGTGATAGTCTATTTTATGTTAGCCTGAATTAACCAAGTAGTGGACTATAAAACTTTTTTAGTAATCATTTTGAGTTGTCTCCTCCATATCGAAACTGAGAACATGAGGCATGTTGTATGTTGTTTAGTGGTTAGAGGTAGGCTATATACCTAACCTTTTTGCACCATACTTGTTTTCTCACCTTCTTTACTCCTTTATATCTGCTGTTATAGTTGAGAGTCTTGGTATTACAATTTAGTATCACTACGGCATCATGTCTCTCGACCCACCGCTTGGGGTCAAAAAAGAGGGCATACGCCAGTGCGAAGTGTGACCCCTGAGATAGTTGGGTACCGCTTCGTTTGGAATTTCTATATCCTTGATATGTCTGACATAAGATTAATTGTTATTAGGAACTGGAACACCCCGTATCGTGCTCAAGTGGATTTCTATCATCATCTGGTGTCATTCACATCCCTTGAGGGCAACACATATCAAGAAAAATGTTAATGAGATCTTCAAAAAGATTGTGCTATGCCTAAATACACAGGGTTGGTAGACTGATAGATCAGTTGGCATGTCTCTTTATGACCGACTAGAGAATGATGATAGTTGAATTCCCTCTAGTGGTGGATCTTTTCAGGGACGTCCTCCCTGATGATTTCTCTAGCTTACCTCCAATGAGAGACATGGATTTCACTATTGATCTCATTCTGGGTGCAGCAGCAATGTCTATTACTCCCTATAGGATGATACCAATAAAGATACATAAACTCACAAAGATTCTTGAAGACCTTGAGGATAAGGGTTTCATCAGACTTATCACATTGTTGTGGGGTTCACCTATCCTGTTTTCCAAGAAGGAAGATGATAACCTAAGGTAATGCATGAATTATCATTGACTTAACCATCTCACGATAAAGAATCTATATCCATTTCCTCGTATAGATAATCTCTTTGACCAGATCTAGGGAGAAACTATTTTCTCCAAGATTGATCTGAGGTCGGGATATCATCAAGTGCATGTGCGACCATCAGACATACCGAGTAAAACATTTAGAAGTAGGTACGACTTGTGCGAGTAACTAGTTATGCCATTCGGCCTCATGAATGCACTGACAGTCTTCATGTCCTTGATGAACAGGGTTTTTCATCCGTATATTGATTCCTTTGTTTTAGTCTATGTGGAAGACATCATAGTTTATTCACATTCTAGAAAGTATCATTCATCCCATCTTGAGATCGTGCTGAGTATACTAAGAGAGCACCAGATATATGCTATGATTAGTTAGTGCCACTTCTGGATTGATAAGGTATACTACTTGGGTCATATTATATCTGAAGTAGGGGTATCAGTTGAACTATAAAATGTGAAAAATGTGGTTTCCTGGAAGAATCCGAAGAGTTTTATTGACATTCGTAGTTTCTTGGTACTCACTGGATATTACGGTTGATTCATCCAGGATTTCTCTCCCTTAGCAGCACATCTTACGACCCTGAATAAAAAAGGTGTACAGTTTATCTAGTCAGAAGCGTGTGAAAATTTGTTTCCGTAGTTGAATGGGAGACTAACCTCAACCCTGATCTTGATTCTTCCAGAACATGGTAAGAGCTATATAGTGTAATGTGATGCTTTAGGAATTAGACTGGGTGCGGTTTTGATGGAGGGTGATCGAGTTGTGGCATATGGATCCCTCTAGCTGAGACCTACTAAGCGGATCTATCCTAAACACGACCATGAGTGGTAGCTTTGGTTCAGGCTCTACGCTGTTGGAGACATTATTATTTGGGTGAGAAATTTGTTGTTTACACAGATCATAAAAGCATGAAATATATCTCCACTAAAGGAGACTAGAACTTAAGGAAACACAGGTAGGTTGAATACTTGCAGTTGTTTGACTTTGAGCTTTCTTATACCCCTGGTAAGGGTAATGTTGTGGCAGAATCTTTAAGACGCAACACACAGACACATGCCATGCAGGTAGCTAGCAGTGAGTGGTAGATGATGGCCTTGTTTTCAGAGATGCATATGGATGTTCAGGAGATGAGTGCACAACCAGTTCTAGTAGCTCTTAAAGTTACATCCTATCATTTGGAGAATGTCCGCAAGATATAGTTGACTGATCCTGAGGAATTCGTTTTGAGGGAAAGTGTTACAGGAGGGAACCAACCTCTTGGTTGGGTTGTTTATAGTAGTAGAAACCCCCTTTACACTGGTCGAGTATGGGTACCTTTAGGTATATGGGAAGAGATTATGAATGATTCTTACACCATCATTTTGGTAGTTCACCCTAGGATGACGAATATGTACAAAGTCACATGTCAACAGTATTGATGGCCTGGTATGAAAAAGAAGATAGCAGGTTTTATCACTCGGTGCTCCACATTCCAACATGTGGAGGCAGAGCACCAATGACCTGTTGGACTTCTAAGCCTCTATCCATTATTGAATTTAAATGGATTTACATAACCATAAATTTCAGTACAGGATTTCCAAGATCTCCTCAGATCATAGATGCAGTATGGGTGGTTGTCGATAGTTTGACCAAGGTTGCACACTTTGTGCCTATCCGATAGACCATTATGATTGATGAGTTGGGATGGTTCTATATCTTGGAAATTGAATGATTTTATGGTGTAACTCGTTCTATTGTCTCGGACAGGGATTCTCACTTTTCTTCACAGTTCCTGCAGGGGTTGAAAAAGGCACTGGGCTCACAATTACTCTTGAGTATTACATATCACCCTTAGACCGATGGGCAGTCCGAGAGAACTATACGAGTGTTAGAGGATATGTTACAGTACTGTATCCATGATTTTAGAGGTTCCTGGGAGAAGAAGTTACCTCTTGTTGAGTTTACCTATAATAACATGTTCCAAGAAACAATCCAAATGGATTTGTATGAGGATCTCTATGGTACACTGTGTTGTTCACCTTTATGCTAGATCGAAAAAGATGGGGCGACTCGGTTGGGTCCTCATCTCGTTCAGGAGAATTATTAGAAAGTTCAGCTCATTCTAAAGCATAAGACTACAATCAGTTCAGACAAAAATATTATATTAATCATCACCGCATACCACTAGAGTTTGAGGAGGGACATCTAGTCTTTCTACGAGTTTCTCTGAGGTTGGGTCACAGGTAGATCAGAAGGTGGGGGAGGTAATCACCGAGATATGTCGGTCCATTTGAGATAGTGGAGAGATTTGGGATGGTATCCTATCAGTTACAACTACCTCATAGGTACCATTCCATGCATGATGTTTTCCATGAATCTCATCTTCAGCAATATCATCCAGACCCATCTCATTCTTTTGACCAGGACGACATCAAGCTTGACGTTGATGCATCCTTTGCAGAGCATCCAATCTGTGTAAATGATCGTAGCCTGAATGTCTTCTAATTCAAGTTATTCCCACTGGTCTGGGTGTTATGGCAACACTGACGCATTTAAGACGAGACCTGGGAGAGAGAGATTGATGTACATGTGCAGTGGATGAAACTCTTCTCTGGTGACGTTCTTCTACCCTCAGTAGGGAATCTTGGGGACAAGTTATCATAAGTATGGGAGGTTGTAGTGTCCTGGTCATAATCAGTTATAGACCAATTTTACATTCTTTCAGTATAATTAAAAAAGTGAGTCGGGGACCGTGCCTTCAAACCTCACTACGGGTCTCGGGCATCATTTTATTTAATTTAAATAATTGCAGATGTTTTATGAATAGTGACACATCGCAATTTGGTGCAGTGATCGAGTTTTAAATGATTAATTAAATATTGAAAAAGAATAATAAGAGATTTAAAGAAAATTTAAGAGAATTAATAAAGGATAAAAATTAATTCTGAAATAAAATAAATATGGGGTTATGCGAAAAATGAAAAGAATTAAAATAGGGGATTCTCATTTTTAAATATTTTTATTATTTTCTTTTCCATTATTTTGTTTTATTTTATATTTTTATTTTATTTCCTTTTTCCAATATCTTTTATATTTCCCTTATTTTTCTTTTCTATGTTTTCTTTCTTTTCCCTGTTTTCTTTTTTTCTTCTCCTCTCCCTCTACCACTCATCACGTCGCACCACTCAATCCAGTCACACCAACTAGTAGACCCTTCAGAGGGCTGCTTCTCCTCTGTCTAAAATCTTATTTCTTATCCTTTAGGTGAACAGTAAACCATCGAGAAAGAATAAGGTACCCCAATTGAAATCATGCGTTTTCGTTCAGTAATCTATGCACAGTTCGTCGCGGAATTTTGTTACCCTAGTTTGGGGTTTTTCCAAAACCCTTTGTTTTCATCCATTTTATGTCAAATCAAATCCCACTACGAATATTAGAGTCATCTACGACTACAAGGTAAGGTTTCTAATCGTTTTCCCTCAATTTCATTTTGATTTATAAAAACACAATGTTGTGCCTTTACTTTGTGCCTACTGGATTTGCAGAATTTTACCTATTTTAAATACTTTAATGGTTCTGTTTAATTATTTCCTCTATAATAAACTTAAATTAATTTGTATGAATGGTTTCAAAAATATCGGACACCCCTTTGGGTGTTCCAACATAGTCTACTTAATTTTCAGTTAGCCGGGTTATTAATTTAATTATATGCAGGTATTTCACAACCCCTTCTTATTGTTTTTAAATTAAATGAATAGTTGTTTGAATTATTTAAACAAAGTCGGACACCCAATTTTGGGTGTGCAGACATGGTCATGGTAATATTCTGTTTGCTGGGTTTATTATTTAATTAATTTCATGTGTTGCAGATCCACTTTTTATTGTAATTAAATTTAATAAATAGTTTCATTGAACATGAACAAGAATTGTTGGATCATTGGAACTTATTATGTTGAAATGATTATTATTTAAATGAGAATTATCCGCTAAGATTGATATGACATGTATATTTACTTGAAAGTTGTTACGATGAAATGCTTATTATTTAGTGGTCCACTATCCGCTGAGATTGATATGATATGTATTTTGTCTTGCATGTTTTTATGAGAAACTGTTTATTTGTAAAATGTGCATTATCTACTAAGGAGGATAAGATATTTATATTTCCTTTCAAATTGTTATGCTATACTATTAGATTTGTGCCTTGTGATGTAGGTGTATCTGGTTAGTTTTCAAGATGTGACATTATATGCTGATTATGTCATATTTTCTACTATGAAAAAATTATTTAAATTCAGGGTTGGGAAAGGGGGTGGGTCCCGTACTAAGGGATATGCTTAAATCTTCTATTATTGGGAGGTTAGCACTATGTTCTGGAGGGGTGTCATTGGGTTTGTCGGATCCAGACTTTACAAAAAATTTTAATAATTTTGAGTGATCCCATTTCCCAAAGGGAACATCGGGGTGGATCCGTTGGCAATGTGTCTAAGTGTGCCTCAGATGAAACTCGACCCCTTTTTGTGAGATCGGGACAGATTCATGGTAAATACATGCCTTGATAGATAATTGGTCTTTCTAAATATTTCCTTGGACGAGTTTGGGGGCATTGGATAAATTGACGGATGTTCTGTAACAATACCTTCAAGACGGGCTCAGACTCCAACTCTCAACTTGAACCTTAAATAATGATGCACTTAAGGTTTATGTTATTTCTAATTGAGTCACTTGAGAATTGAGATATTTCCCCTGAGTTCGGACACATTAATGTCCATTAAAATGAAGGAATCATTCAAAACAATTTTAATTAAACCTGTTTCCCCAGATGTATTCTTGCGCCATGTAAGATATCAACTACATTGGTTTGTCCGTTTATGTTATATGGCCCCACCAAAATAATTCGTCTGATATGTGCATAGATTTTGAGTCCTAAATTGTGAGCTATATTTGAGATTCTAAATGATGGATTGAGCATTGGGTCCAGAAGGATAAAAAAAATCCCATCAGACATAGGAACCTATAAAATAATTATTTTTAAATATGGATTATTAGATAAAATGTTATGGATTAGACATTTAAATAACTTAAAATAGATAAATTCCATAATAAAACATGTTATCAATTAAGCTCAAAATAATTCAAAAAATATAAAATGTGGCAATATCCCATAAAATAAAAAAATGGGTTTAAAAACACAGAAATTCAGAATAAATTGATGAAAATACATTTTATTTCAACTCCCCCATACTTAAACATTTCACTCCTGGGAAATTATCTTATACCAAGGTCAAAAAAACCTCTCAAAGCATAAATGGAAATACTACCCAACTATCCTATCAATGAAAATATCAAGCCACATAAATTAAAAAAAATCTTATAACTCCTCAAAAATCATATGAAACCATTCAATATCATGTTAATCCTCACATGCATGTCATTCCAACCTCCCTAAAAAATTATTTATCTCTTAACTGAAGGAAATTTTATGTGGTGTTTTTATCATTCTCATGAACAAGTGTGATCTCTATAGTATTTATATACTCATAATATCTATACTTAATTGAATAAAAAATTGTCAATAATGAGGTATTTTTTATGGTTTTTTCTAAGGATAAGGTTCAGATGGTTTTAAATGTAAAAACATTTTAGCTGGAATGAGGTGGGTTATGCTCTAATGGGAAGTAATTTCAGGAAAATAGTTTTGATCAAGAATGGTTCACTCTTCAATCAGCTCAAAAATTAATCACCAACAAAACACTCTTCCATTATGATGTTTAAACTTGTAATTTCATCATCAATGAATTTCTTCCCCCTTTTCCACAATTTGAAGCAGTGTGTCAGCTTGATTTTAGATCTAGATCTCTCTTCAGAATCATGTTTTCAAGGAATAGAAAGGCAGATTTTGGTATTAAAGAATTTATGAAAACCCATACCATCTTTATAATTATATTTTGGTCAACACATCCATATTCCCATAATATAATTTTTCCAATGAAGAAGAAATAAATATGGAAGCACTTTCAATTCATTTCAGATGGATTCTTCGAGAAAGTAACAAATACCACATCTTCTCCATCCCCCGCACTTGAGTTCAACAATAAACATGCATTAAACATCTAGGTCGGGTTGTAAACGGTTAAATTTATTATAATGAGGCTAAATAACATGGTATTTCATGGATACTATGGGAATAAATAAGGTCGGATGAAAAGGTAGTCCACTATAAAAGATCAATGCACAAGGGCATACTTGACACATTACATGAACTCTAATAGCTTTCAAAAAGAGATATACAGCATGTTATGGATCACAAAACGTTTCTCAAGACTCTCAAAAAAATGCTAAAATTATGAATATGTCAGCTAGGTTTAGAATCCTCTCAGGTTGGGAATGATTCTCAATTTAAATATTAGTTGTACACATGAGTTTCAAAATCAATTAAAATTATTCAAATGAAAAGAAATGAAGTAAAAAATAAAATCCATTTAGTAAAAATTTAAATCCTAGAATTCTAAAATAATGAATTTTTTAAAAAAATAGCACGATGTTCTGAATTATCCAATGTTTTTGATTCCACTCAAGAATCATAAAATTGAAAACACACAATAAAATAAACAGACAAAATTTCTAAAAACCAAATGAAAAAGTAAAACAATAAAATTTCTAAAAACCAAATGAAAAATAGAATGAAAGAACAAAAAAAATTCATAAAAACAATTTTAAATCCCTCTCCCACACATATTCCATTTACTACCCTCTTTTAGCTCAAATCAGATCTTGACATTTTTCGCACAAAATTTATATTTGGAAGAAATGAAGATAAAGAAAAGGAATGATAAAACCTGATTTATTTTTTAGTGGAAACATTGATTTAAACACATAGATCATCCCACATTAAAACTATATGAAATAAATTTCAAGAAATAAGAAAAAGAAATAAAAATAAAGAGGAAAGGGGATAGAAATTGGATTATGCTTCGTCTTACCCCCCCAATCGGGTGATAAGTTATTACTACTCCCAATCATCTAGTTGATGTGAGTTATCCCCAATCCGATGTTGGATGTGGTTTCTTTGATATGATCCACCACATGTGAATTTTTTAAGTGTCTATGAGTCAAAACTAATATTGGAGTACCCCAAATATTATAAGAATTTTCCAAACCCTAAGAAAGAAGAAATATATAATTTGATATCTAGAGTGGTAGGGAAAGTAAAATAGGCATGCTTCATATAAACTTTTGTGTTGTCCTCTTCCATATGAAATGTATGTTTTGTGGAGGATGAAGTGGAACCACATTTTTATAAAAATCATATTCTTCAAACACCACTACTTGGGTAGTGTCTTCCATAGAATCCATGATCTGCTCCATTTGTGATGTCTCATAAATTTCAGAAAAGTGGAAGTCAAAAAACAATTCAACATGAATAAGATTAAAACATTATGATTCAATTAATAAATAATATCAATAAAATATATATTCTCGGAAATTAATATCTTTTCATAGGACTATTTGTATCTCCATCTCATTGGTTTAATTTTTTCATCTTCTTCCAACGAAATTGGGAGTTCAACAGGTGTTGATTATTTAATATCAAGGATGAGAAGATCAAGTTTTAGGTTTTCTTCAACAATGTGATTCTAGGACTATTCATAAAATTGTTGATCTTCGATAAGTTAATCAGTCGGAATGTGTAAATAATTAGACTACTCAGGAAATAATTGAGTTCATGATGATATAATTATCTTCATTTGTATCTCATTGTCACCCACCTCAGGTTCTTTGACATGAAAGAATGATCGGTGAAATCTCCTTTACCACTTTTTCTGGTTCCAGTTCTTGTTCCGGCTCGGGTTTCACATGACATGAATGTATGTATTCATAAATAAACTCTACATGGATATCTATTTCTTCCAAAAAATCACAAATCCTTTGATATGTTGCATCAATATCATTGTAAGATTTTTATGTCACCTGAGATTCATCAGAATGTGATGAACTATTTTAATTGAATGACATAAAGAACACAAGATTCTTTTTAGGGTTTTTGAAATTAAGGATTTTTTTAATTGAAAGGAAAATAATATAAAAAATGTGTATAAAAATTTTGATTGAAGGAAAAATGGATCTTCTGAAATGGTACAAATTTGATGATTAATTGTTGTGCTCCCTCAAAAATATTTTTAACTAAGTGCATCACAATGGAAAAACTACGTCTATCTCTTGAGGACCATTTGTAGTCAATCACTCATTACATCAAATTAAAATACTTTATATTTTTATATATTAATGAAATAAAATGACTAGAATGGAATATTTATAATTTAAAATGAAAATAAATCTAAAAGAAAGAATGAAATTGAAATGAAAATAGAATTAATGCAGACCAAAGGATGTTTGACAGAAATGAGATCCTCCGAGGATATTATCTACCGAGAACGTTCATCGTCTCATTGTTTGTTTTAAATATACTTAATATAAATCTTCATAATATGTATGAAAACTCAATTATTCATAGGCTTGTGAATATATATTACACTAAATAATTTACAATGTATTGCACATCCACCTCCTCGATCGAGAGAGAATTTGATAAAAGGGAATGCTAAACCTCGGGTGGTATGTGGAGACAAAAAGATGCCTTGCCCACTGAGATCCCCCTCTGCCTAACTCTATGAAAATATGAAACATTATAACATTAATATTCAAAGACTTGGGGTCATCACTTGGTTACTCCCCTAGAAACATCCTCAGGTTAGCTACCCATGATCCTGAGCATAACTGATAATAATGGAATGAAAATGGGGGAAGAAAGAAAAAGAGAGAATGAAATGGAGAGAAAGGAGAACACTTGAATTAAAATATGAAATGATATTACAAAATTAAATTAAAAGAAAAGAAAATAATAAAATAAATGAAATATCCAAAAAAGGTTACCCCTATGTTTCCAAAAAATTGAAATGAAAGAGAGAAACACTTTTATACGTAAATAGAGTGAAATATTTTTCTCCAAAATCCTCCTCCAAAATTATGCGTGTGTATGGAAAATTAAATGACATAATTGTGGAAATTGGTCATCTTAAAAGTTGTTATAATCCATATCCTATGTCTACCAATAAAATTTGAGCATAATTTGATGCTTGGAGAGAGAGATATACATAAATTTATCGGGATATTTAATCTAGCCATGCTGAATGTTTGTATTCCAATGTACCACATTCCAATGAATTAATGGAATGGACAATGAAAGAATCGGGTTGGAAAATATTAATTAAAAATGTTCACCCGGATTTATTTTTTATCCATGTAAAATATGATATCCAATGGAAATTCCTTTTACGATATATGGGCCATTCAATAAAATTTGTATGATCTGTGCAAAGATTTTGAGGCCTAACATGTGAGCTAGTTTTGGGAATCCAAATAATAGATTGAACTTTGGGTCAAGAAGGATAAAATGAAGAACATCTTACATAAGAACATACTAATGAATAAATTTTTAATTTAGATCTTTGGAAAAAATGTTATGGACTAAAAATTTAAATAAATTAAAATTTGTAAATTCCAAAATAAATAATTTTACTAAATAAGCTCAAAATAATTCAAAAACTATAAAATGTTACAATTGACCTCAAAATAAAAAATTTTTGGGATTAGAAAAAAGATATTTAGAATAGAATAATTTAAAATATTTGTTATATCTACTATCCCTTACATAAACATTGCACTCTTGGTAAATCATCGTATAACAATGTCAAAACAAACTTCTCAAATCATAAATGACAACATAGCTCAATTATCATATCAAGGAAACTATCATGCCTCATACATGGATAAAAATTTAACAACCCCTCTAAAATGATATGAATCCATTATATATAGTTTTAATCATCACATGCATATCATACCTACCTTCAGAGAAAAATTATTTATCTTTTCACTAAAGGATATTTTATGTGGAGTTTTTCTCATTCTCCAGAACATGTGTGATCTCCATAAGATTTTTATACTCCTATTATATAAACATCATAGGGTAAAAATTGTTTCAATCATATGGTATTTTTGATGGGTTGTTCTGAGGCTGAGGTTTGGAAAGTCTTAAATGTAATAACATCTTGGCCAGAATGAGGTGCGTTATGCTCTAAAGTGATGAAAATGTATGAAAAACGTTTTTCCCATGAATTGTGTTCTCATAATGATGGGACCAAGTTTAATGGAGAAGGAAGTATGAATAGTTTTCCTTTGTAGAGTATTGTATTTTTTTGTCAAAGAATATAAATCTATTCACTTTGTAGAAGGACCAAAAATCAGACGATGCATTGCTGGTATGTATTTCACACATATCATGAGATAAGAGAACTTGTGATGCAAGCCTTATGAAGGATATGGTGAGAAATGATGATGCCAGTCATACAATGTTTTGATTGTAAGGAATGATGCTTTTGGAGGATAAGAAATTTTCAGTTCCCATTGCAACTCTGACGATGCTAAAGCTGATCAATCAAAGGATAAATATCACGATATTGGGATTCGTGATAAGAGTAGAAGAATGATTATGGGAAGTAGTTAAGAGAGAAAATGAAAAAGAAATGGACAATATGGGGACGTTAGAAAAGCATAGTTTATGGTGGATCCATTTTCCTATGTTTGCCAAATTTTAGGGCCTGAAAATAGGGAGATGAAGAAATGTGTTTGGAAATGGATGGAGCATAAAAGATTATAGATGGTTTAGATTTTTTCATGCAAGGCATGATTCAAGGTCAAAACATCGAAAAATGACAAAGACATGGAGTGCACAGAAATTTAGGAAGGTTGTGCGAAAAAATAAATTGGTGCGCGAAATAGTAGCGGGTTGTGTGAAATATCTACGGGATGTGCGAAATAGAGGAATGATGTTTTTCGTGAAAAAGGTGTTTCGAGGTCAGAAGCTCAAAATTTTCAAAGGCATGAGCTGCATGAAAAATTGGATCATTGCGCGAAATATGATGTCGTGTGAAAGGATGGGTTCGCGTGCAATATGGAATGCGGTGTGGAATTTTGAGCGCAATTGGTGCTTCATGCTTAGAAGGATGAAAAATGGAAAAGGCATGAGGTATAAAAAATATTGAAGCATGGAGCGAAATATGAAGTTCCATAAAAGAGTATTTACGTGCATGATAGAGGTTTTACGCGCAGATTAGTGTTTGTCGCGCGGGGTCAAAAATGCCTATAAATATAAGGCTAACCCTTCTCATTTGTTAATGCTCGACACTTAGAAGAAATCCCGAGCTTTGGTGCGCGTAAATTATATTCTATGTGAGTTGCGCGGAAAGAAAGAAGTTTGCATGAAAAGAGGATAGCTGGACAAAAATATTGAGAAGTTGCGTGAAAAGTGAAAAATATGCGTGCAAAAGGAAAGCTGCACAAAAAAGTTTTTCGTGCCAAAAGAACATTTTACACACAAGACACTTGAATTTCACAGAAGATATCCTAAGGGCTGCGTGGAAAATGTGGTGTCTTTGTAGATATTCAGTTGTGCATACGAAAGTTCTTACCAGCTTCTGGGTAGGAAAGTGAAGATCTGAACTTCAAAGAATACATCTGCTCAATTGTAAAGAAGCACTAAAATACTGTATTTCCTTATTTGTGCTAAAAGGGTGCACACACACTTGTGGATTGTTTTCCAAGTGCTACATGAGTGTAAGGGTATATCCTACTAGTTATATTCCACATCAAAGGATTGTTCTCTAGTGGATTATGTTGTACTGGATTATTTCCATACCATACCAAGGACGTAGCTACTCTTGTTGAGTAGTGAACCTTGTAAATATTGTGTTCCTGCGGTTGTGTGTGTTCAGAAGAGAAGAAAATCTTTAACAGGAGGCGAAGGTTTTTTCAATTAGAAGGAAAAATAAAAAGAAAAATATATCACTGATTCACCCCCTCACCCTCTCAGTGATACTTGGATCCTGATTGGGAACTTCACATAAATCATATAAAAACATAATAACCTAAAAACCCTCTTAATTTGGGATGTTAACACTTCTAATTTCTTCATTAATGAATTTATTCCCCCCTTTCCTCAATTTGCTACATTGTTTCAGCTTTATTTCATATATGGATCACTCTTCTGAATCACAATTTTGAGGAAACCATAGGTAGAATTTGATCATCCTAAATTGGTGAAATACCATCCAATATTTATAATGATGATTTGATCCACCCATCCATATTCCCATCATGAAATTTCTTTTAGTGAAGCATCAATAAACATGTATATGCTTTCAATTCATCCATGATAGATTCTTCAATAAATAAAATATTTCCCAACTTCTCCCTCCCCCACACTTGAGTTCCACAATAATCATGTATTTATCTTTAAGATCAGGATTTAAAGATATAAATGTCTTTTAATATTCCTTCTTAACATGGGTTCTTATGGATACTAGGGGCATAAAGAAGGTTAGATGAAATGGTATTCCAAAATAATAGTTTGATGCAAAAGGGCTTTCAAAGTTGTTCCTCAATCATTATAAACACATTCCAAGAAATATAATAGCTTTGGAAAATAAAAAAACATAATGATATAGATCACAAGAAATGTTTCAATACTCTCAAAAAAAATGATAAAATTAAGAAGATGTAAAATATGTTTAGATTCCTCTTCAGTTGGGAATGATTTTCATTCTAGATAGTAGTTGTACACATGAGATTCACAGTCAACAAAACTTATTCAAATGAAAAGATTGAAAATAAAAAACAAAATTCATTTAGTAATCATTTAAATAATAAAATAATCAAATCATGAAAATTTACAAAAATACTAATACAGTTTGAATGTTCCAAAATATTTTACTTAGCTCAAGAATCTAAAAAACACTTGAAAAAATTAAAAGGGAAAACCAGAAAATTTCAAAAAACAACATGAAAAAAAATAGAATGAAACCAAAAAATTTCAAATAACTGCTTGAAATCCCTCCCCCAGACTGATTACATTTACTACACTCTTTTTAGCCCAAATATGATCATAAAATTTTCACATAGAATATAAATTGTGTAGCAATGAATATAATGAAATGGAAAGATACAACCTTATTTATACTTCTGTTGAATCCTTGAGTTAGGCTTCTACCTTTTACCACATTAAAACTATAAGAAATTAATGAAAATAAATAATGAAAATAATGAAAATAAAAGAATAAATTCGATAGAAAATGGATAATTCTTTGTTTGACCCCCCAAGTAGGTTCTATGTTTTTACTACCCCGAGTCCAGAAATTTTAGTGAGTTATCCTCAATAAGATGGTGGATGTGGTTTCTTTGAGACAAGCCACCACAAGTGAATTTTTCGAGTCTCCATGTATAAAAAATGATATTATAGAACCCCAAATAATATAATAAAGCTACCAACCCCTAGGGAAGATGACAGATTGAATTTTTTTATCAAAAGTGGGTTATAAAATAAAATAGGCATTCTCTCTATAAACTTTTGTGGTTTCATTCTCCATATGGTATAAAAGTTGTTGTGGAGAAGGTATTCACACCATATTACCACTCATCTCCCCATCCTCAATCACTACTATAGGGTAGTATTTTACTTATCCTCCAGGTTCTGATCTATTTTTTATATGTCATTTATTTCAGAAAAGTGGATGTTAGAAAACAATTAAACTTGAATTAGATTAAAACTTGATGAATCAATTATGAAATATCCCCTCTCAAGTATATCTACTAGAAAATTGATCAGTTCGGGTAGGAATATTAGAAACTAAATCTCATCAGGTGAATCTTCTTCATATTCTTACAAAGCAAGAGAGAGGCCAAAAGGTGTTTATTCTTTAATATCAATGATGAGAAGATCATGTTTCAGGTTAAGTTCAAAAAGGTGATTCCAGAATTTTTCAAAACATTGTTGATCATCCATAAGTTAATCAGTTGGAATGTGAACAACAGGGACCTCCTCAAGAAATGGTTAATTAGTGGATGCTATAATTAACTACTTTAGTAGATATTTCTCACTCACCTAGGGTTCATTGACAAAAAAATGATCAGTGAAATCTCTTCCACCACTCATTCTAGTTCAGTTTCCAGTTTTTGATCGAGTTTTTATTGATATGAATGTATGTATTTAGCAATAAAATCTATTTGTCTCTATAATTATTCCAATAAAAAACTCATCCTTTGATACATAGTATCATGATCGTTGTAAAATTCTTCTGGAACCCGAGATTCATCAGTCCATGCATAATAATTTTAATTGAAAGACATCATGAACAAGGGTTTTTTTTATTGTTTTTGAGATTTGTGATTTATTATTATTTTAAAATGAAAAAAAATAATATAAAAAATGAGAATAAAAATAGTTAGTGAATTCCACTTAGATCCCTTGATATAGTGGAAATTTGTTGAATGGTTTTCAAGAGGGATTCCCAAAATAGTTATAACTAAGTGCATCATAGTAGCTGACCTGGGTCGATCTCTTGAGGTTCCTTTGAGGTCAATCACTCACTACTTATAATACACCATTTTTATATTTATATATATATGAAATAAAATTACTAGAAATGATGATTTATAATTTAAAATAAAATAAATAAAATAAATCCTAAAAATGTAGTGTAAACATAATGAATGCTGATAGAATGATGTTAGAAAGAAAGAAGAACCTCTTATGAGATTATCCAGAGTGATCATTCATTGTCTATTTTTTAGATTCAATTATAAGTAATGATCCTTCACTATTTTATGTATTAAAATCCCCTATGGACTATGGTTTTGAATATACATTACACTCAATGATCACTGAGAGACTACACATCCAACTCCGCGATTGAGGGTGAATATGACAGAAGTGAAAGCTAAACCTCGGGTGGTAAGTTGAGACACAAATGCACCTTCCCCTCCCAGATCCCCCTTTTCCTTACTATAAGAAAAAAAAAATTAAATTTTTAATTTTCAATGAATTGGGTTTATCACTAGATTACTCCCCCAGGAACATCCTTTTGTTAGTTACTAATAATAACGAGCATAAGAGTTCACAATGGAATGAAAAAAGAGGAAACCAAGAGAGAATGAATTGAAGAGAAAGGGGAAAACATGAATTAAAATATGAAATTATATTATAGAATGAAATTAAAAGTAAATAAAATTCTAAACTATAGGATATGGATAAAAAGGCTACCCCTATGTTGCCAAAACATTGAAATGATAGAGGGATAAACTTTTATTGGAAAAGGGAGCTAAATATTTGGATCCAAAATCATCCTCAAAAAGCATGTGAATGTATGTAACATTAAATGAAATAATTTGGGGATGTGATATTCTTAAAATTTGTTCCAATATATCTTATATGTATACACATAGATTTTTCTCTTCATTTGATGCGTGGGTAGAGAGATATATCCAAAGTACTCCAGATATTTAATATTCCATGTGGACTATTTGTATTCCAATGCACTAAATTCCAACACCATAATGGCCATGATAAATATAGAATAAGATGAGACAATATTAATTAAACTTGTTCCTCTAAATTTCTTCTTGTTCCATGTAAAATATCAGTTCCAAGGATTTGTAATTTTACAATATATTATCAAATCAATAAAATTCGTCTGACATACACAGAATTTTAGGACTAGATTTTGAGCTGGATTTGAGCTTCCAAATGATGGATATAGCTTGGGGTTTAGAGGATAAAATGAAGCCCATAAAAAATAGGAACCTATAAAAGAAGATTTTTTCAATTTTAATCATTATAGAAAACATTATGGCCTAAATATTGAAATAAATTACTACATATAGGTTCCAAAATAAACCATTTTAGCAATTAAACTAAAAATAATTCAAAAAACTATAAAATGTGAAAATTAAACATAAAAAACATAATGGTGGGATTAAAAATAAAAAAATTCAGAATAAAATAATTGAAAATATTTTTTCTCTCAACTCCCCCATAATTAAACATTCTTCTCTTATGCAATAATTTTATACCATGTTCAAAACAAAATTCTTAAATCATAAATGAAAACACAACTCAATTATCCTAAGAAGGAAAATATCATGCCTCATACATGGATAAAAATTTAATAACTCATCAAAAATCATATGAATCAATTCAATGTCATGTTAATTCTCACATTCATGTAGTACCTACTTCCCTAGAAAAATATTTCTCTCTTCACTCAAGGATATTTTATAGTATTTATCATTCACTAGAACATGTGTGATCTCCATAGGATTTCTATACTCCTAGAATATAAACTTCATAGACTAAATTTTTTTCCAATCATGAGGTCCTTTTCATGGGTTTTTCTAATGCTGAGGGATAGTAGGTTTTAAACGTAAAAACACATGAGGCAAAATGAAGTGAGTTATGCTATAAAGTGAAGTAAATGCATGAAAATCGTTTTTCTCAAGAATATCGTGATCCTAAATCAGCTCAAAAATTAAAATCATCCATTTTTTTCTTTTTTGTTGTTCACACTTGTAATTTCATCATCCAGGAATTTATTCCCCCTTTTCCCCAATTTGGAGGATTGTTTCAGCTTGATTTCAGATATGGATATCTCTTCAAGAATCATGTTTTCGAGGAAAAGAGAGGTAAAATTTGATATTCATAAATTGGGGAACACACATACCATATTCATAATGTTTGTTTGGGCCACCCATCCATCTTCCCATTTGGATATTTCATCCAATTATTGAACAATAAATATGCCAAAACTTTTAATTCATCTCAGACATATTCTTCCAGAAAGCAAAATATGGCCTATCTTCTCTGTCCCCTACACTCGAGTTAAACAAAAATCATACATTAAACATCTAGATCAATCTGGAAAGTGATAAATGAATTGTAATGTGCAAGCATGAATAGGTATTTCATGGTTACATGGGGCATATAGAAGGTCAGATGAAAAGGTAGACCAATATAATAGATCAATGAAAAAGGTCTTTCAATGTGGTGCCTCAAACATACTTGACATGTTCCATGAACTCTAACATCTTTGAAAAAGAGAAATACATCATGTTCTGGATCAAAAAACATGTCTCAAGACACTGAAGAAAATTATAAATTTAAGACGATGTCAGACAGGTATTTTAACCTCTCAGGTTGGGCATGATTTTTAATTTAGATAATAGTTGGGCACATGATTTTAACTATCATTCGAACATTTTAAAATAAAAATATTAGAAATCAAAAACAAAATCTATTATGTAATCATTTAAATCCTCAAATACTCAAATAAAATAATTTTCCAAAAATAATAAGATGATTTAAATTTCCCAATGTATTCGATTCAACTAATGAATCCTAAAAACCTTTAAAAAAATGAAAAAAGTAAATTTTTTTTTTATAAAGAAGCCTGATAAATAAAACAAAATTTCACAAAATTACAAAAAATAAGTTTAAATTTGTCAAGAACCATCCCCAGTGGCCCATTCAGTGACTATCCCAATCCCTCCTTACATATATTAGATCCTGGTGACATGCAATGGAATGGAATATCCCAAAAAGGAGAGGTATTTTATTTTATATCCGTAGCCACACAGATAGGGAGAACTACCAATATCTAACCACAATGAAATTAAAAGTTACACAACCACCAAAATGTACCACCATGGAATGTAAAGTATGCGAATTAAATGTAATGGTGACAAAATACATGTCAAACTAAATTTAAAGTACATCAAAAGTAGTACAAGATCCGGAGGTCATCTTCCAAGGATCCTTATTGAAGGGTAGATACATCTCTCTATCATATGTCACTTCACCACACCACGTCTATCGATGCACCTCCAAGAACCATCTAGTCTGGCCTCCCCAATGTCCCTTTCCATGATTTCTATTATCTCCATAAGATAGAATAGGTGCAGGTGAATCCCATGCATGTGTGGGTATAACAATACTCAGCAGGTACTCTGAGACACCCTAAGGTCTCATATTAATCTACAATGGAAAACATCACAAATGAAATACCATAGAGGCACTAACACCAAGCAATATCTCAAACACATAACACAAATTAAAAGAAATATCACACAATGTATACAACTTAATGAAAATTAATAAAATTATTAGTCATAAGATAGTTCATATTATTCTATTGAGAGGCTCTACATCTAATCCAATAAGTGTTTCTCTGATGTCGATCCACAAAGGGTCGCACTACCACTGATCAACGATGGGTCACTCTATGGCTGGTCCACGATAGGTCGCACTACTGCAGATCCACAGAGGGTTGCTCTCATGTCGATCCACATAATTTTGCTCTATTTATGATCAACACTAGGTTGTTCTCTTACTGATCCATAGAGTTTCTTTTCATTACTGATCAACGGAGGGTCGATCTCTTGCCGATCCACAGAGGCTCTCTCTCTCATAGATCCACTGAGGGTCGCTCTTCACATGACATCCAACCACTGGGTTCCTAGACCTTGATCATATGAGTTACGAAGGTTCTAATCCTCAATCCATCAGTTGTATTTCAACTTCCACGAAGACTCACATAAAGGTAACCTTAATATATTTTTTGTTATTATAGTTCCAATGCATTAGACGGTGCGTTGATTGGAGACCTGATCTATAAGTTATATTCTTTTAAGTATAAAGGGAACTATTGGATTTGAGTCCGATCAAACCTAGACAAACTCCAAAATCTTCCAAACACAAATGATGAATCTCAAAAGGATGTCCTCATTCTATGGTTCTTCTCACTATAGACAGTGCATCAATTGGACGCCATGTCAGCAAGTTAGAATCATTTCAGTCAAATGGGGCCAGTCAGGTCCAGGTTCGACATGAAGTGTGTCCAGCCTATCCAGCCTATTGGGGTTGTTGGTCCGCCTCAGAAGGATATGTCCGACCATGTGGCGGGTCCGGCCCGATGGTGTGGGTCTACCTTGGTGGTGCAAGTCCGGCCTCACGCTCACCTTTCGGTCGACGCAGAGTGGTCTCCATGACGTGGTCAAGCGAACCGTGTGCGCCAGCTCGCCCGAGTGACCTGGGCGGGCTTCTACTCCACATGACACTGACTGGGGTAGGACGCGCCCCCACTGCGGACAACTGACCACAACCTCATGTTGTCACAACATGCTTCCACCCTCTTCCCACGACTTTCTCGGGCCGCTGACACCTTCGACGAGCAACCTGAGTCATTTTGTTGGTTTGTTTCTCAAACCTCTTCTGTCTATAGAATTGTTAGGTCATCACCTTTGATGAGAAACTCTCAAACTCTCTTTACTACTCTCTTGAGAAATAATTCATGAATGATGCACAACAAACAACTATGGTAGAGGGTTTGGGTTATGTTCGGGTCCGACCACACCCTCCGTGTTACAGTTTAAGAATGGGGAAAGTATTAACCACTCATAAAAAGTAAAATCCCACTTCAAATCCTCAGATTAGAACCTCCCGATAATATTAACGGATTGTGTATCAACCCCTTAGTCGGTTGATCCTCTTTCATTGTAAATTTCAAGAATGTGGAATGAATTATCAATTACAAAGAATGCACAACCCCTACCAAAATTTGTTGGATCCTATAATGATGAAGGATTTGATTCATTTCATCATTGATCCGAAGTCATTGGCATTCGTCACTTCTTGAAAACCTCCAGATCCGATCCTCCAACATTAAAAGCTTCGTTCTTCATTCTTCATTGGAGAGGGATTCCATCGTCGGTTCATCAATGAATCCCCGTGTTGGTTAATTCCTGAACTCCAACACATTTGTATATTGAAATAAATAAAAATATTATCAACATTGTTTCCATTAATTATTCTCACTAAATGATACACATTTAATTATTCATTAAGAAAATAGTGTCTCTGTTTCAAACGAGCCATTATTGACCCTCCCTCAATGTTCCTCGTCGCTGCCATGTCAGAGAACTGTAGTGTCACCATCCACCACTCAATGGTGAGAAAATAAATAAAATAATTATTTTAAATTATATTATAATTTTTATTGAAAAGTATAAAAAATAACTTTTTCCTTCGGTCCTTGTCGGCCGAAGTTGAGTCATTTATAGGTGAATACGATGTTCCAAGATCAATAGTGCCTTCATATATTCAGTATATTCATAGGTTCAAAAGTTAAAATCTACCCGCATGTTTACTGAATGTACATTAAAGAAAGTACAAAATTCCGTTATGGGATTTCTAGGAATCATAATTACATGACATCAGAGCTTTTGGTCTCAGAATAATTCCACATATTTAAAAAATAACATGAAATTTACACTACTAGAAATTTTAGCTTTACAAATGGTTTAAAAACATTGGTAAAGGTTGAACAACTATTTGTATAAATTATACCAATGACTTTACAAACCCTTTGGTCTTGAGCCGTAGGGATAGAGATATCTCAATGGTTCTATGATAACTGTTCGTATATGTATAAAAAATCATTATTTACAAACGGTTTCAATAAACTATTGGTATATATGTTTTACAATGGTTTTAAACTATGAGTAATAGCATGAAGTATCTCTATATCAACGGTTCTATAAATCATTGGGATTGACTTTTACCAATGGTTTGTGTCAAACCGTAAGTAAAGCTCATGTAAAAGTATCTATGCCAATAGTTTACAAATCATTGGAATATACTTATACCAATAGTTTTATGTAAATTGTTGATATATGTTATGGTTTTACAGATATACCAACTGTTTTGAACTATTATAATATCTTTTTTATACCTGCAAAAGTAAGCCAGCCTGCTGGCCTCCCCTATACAGCTGCTTCAATTACACCAGAAGGCCCCTGTAGAGGTGCATCAATTCCACTAGAAGGCCTGAAAATTTCATAGACAACATGATATCTGCATAATACATACACATACAACACGTAACCTAATACCCCATTAACAAGTATACATTCATAAAACATACATAATTATGAATTAATTCGTACTGAATTCTGTATCAATTCATATATATTTCTGTATTAATTCATAAAAAATTCATCGAACGCATAATTCAAATAGATACTTGAATAACTCAAATTCTGTATTTATTTACCCTCTACACACATACTAAATTAACACATAATTCATAAGGTAATTACAAAAAGTATATGCATACAACAAGTATACCCAAACACCATTAACACATAATTCATAAATTAATTAAATACATAAAGAATTCAATTCAGAATTTATGGGGTTGGGGGGTTTAGGGGGTTGGGTGGCTGTCCAAGGGGGGTAGGGAGTCCAGAGGGGTGGGGGTGTCTTGGGGGAATGGGATGTCAGGGGGTGGGGGTGGTGGGGGCTGTCTGGGGTGTTGGGGGGGATTTCCATGGGGGTGGGTCTATATAGGGGGTGGTGGTGTCCAGGGGGTGGGGTGGTGTCTAGGCGGGCAAGTGCGGTCCAAGGGTTGGGGGCCTTCCACAGGGGGGGTGTCCATGTGGGTGGGGGCTATCCTAGGGGTGGGGGCTATCCAGGGGGCGGGGGTGTCTATAGGGGAGGGGGCTATTTAGGGGGGTAGGTGTGTCCACGGGGGGTGGGTGGGCTGTCTAGGGGGTACGTGGTGTCCAAGGGGGTGGTCGGGTTGTCCACAGGGTTTATGGGTGTCTAGGGTGGGTGAGCGGGGTTGTCCAGGGGGTGGGAGGGTATATACAAGGGGTGGGGCTATCAAGGGGGTTGGTGGGGATGTTTAGGGTCTGGGAGGGGCTTTCTACGGGGGTGGGTGAGGATTTTCAAGGGTAAGCGGTATCCAGGGGTGGGCGAGGCTATCTGGGGGTGTATGCAGTGTCCAGTGGTTGGGGAGGCTATCCACAGGATGATGGGCTGTCCAGGGAGGAGGTTGTGCATGGGGGTGCCGGGGTTGTCTATGGGGTACGGGGTGTCCATAGGGTGTGGGGGGCGTCCAGGGGGTGGGGTGGTGTCGGGGTGGGTGGTGTCCAAGGGATGGGGTTGTGTCCATTGGGTGTGGTGGTGTCCAGGGGGATAGGGGGCCTTCTAGGGAGTGGGGGTGTCCCAGTGGTGGGGGTGTCTAGGGGGTGGGGTGTCCAAGGGGTGGGTGGGCTATCCACGGGGGTGGCCAGGCTGTCCAGGGGGTATGGAGTGTCCATGGGGGTTGGTAGGCTGTCCACAAGAGTGAATAATTTTCTCTAGAGTTATCAAAAGTGAAAATTAAAAAAATAAGAGTATAATGTTTTGAATAAATTGTTGAAAGGTTCATAACATGTTACAAAAACATGTATAGAACCAATTTTATATAATAATCTCATACATAGATGTATTTATCAAAGAGATACATAACTGTATGTGTATATCAAACTTGATTTTATCCACACCAAAGGATTTTTTTTCCTATGGATTGGGTTGTATTGGATTTTTTACAGACCATAACTTCGATGTAACTATTCTTGTTGAGTGGTGAAGCATTTATATAATTTAGTTCAAGTGGAAGTGTGATTTTTTTAGAGAAGAAATATTTCTTGGACATGAGGAAAATATTCTTTCAATACAAAGGTTAATTAAAAGGAAAACATATCATTGATTTTTCTTCTCCCCCTTTATGTGTGTAAGATCCTGACCTTATCATGGGTTGTCCAAGGGGTTGGGTGGGAAATCCATGGGTGTGGGAGGGATATCCACTAGGGTGGGCGGGCTGTCCAGGGGGCTAAGGGGTGTCTAGGGGGGTGGGTGGGCTATCCTGGGGGGTGGGGATGAGCTGGCCATGAAAGGTATGGGTTTCTAGTGGGGTGAGCGGGCTGTCCACAGGGGTGGGGTGGGGGAATCTCCATGAGGGGGGGGGGGGGGGTTGTCCATGGGGGGACGTGGTGTCCAGGGTGGTGGGAGGGCAATACATGGGGTGGTGGCGATTTCCATGGGTTTAGGGGGTG
The DNA here is from genome assembly GCA_963277665.1 of Viscum album. Taxonomy (NCBI): domain Eukaryota; kingdom Viridiplantae; phylum Streptophyta; class Magnoliopsida; order Santalales; family Viscaceae; genus Viscum; species Viscum album. Next base: position 2,026,145,196 of record OY728151.1, on the reverse strand, counting down.
CCTAGGGGGTGGGAGGAATGTCCACGGGGGTGGGTGGGGCTGTCCAGGGGGTATGAGGTGTCTAGTGGGGTGGGGACTGTCTATAGGGGAGGGGGTGTCCAAGGCATGGGCGGGCTATCCACGGGGGTGGTCGAGATATCCAAGGGGTAGGGGGTTTCTAGGGGGTGGTCAGGATATCCACGGGGGTGGGAATGGCTATCCAGTGGGGTATAAGGTGCCCATGGGTCATCCACCTGGGGGAGAGGTTGTCCCGGGGGGTGGGCGGGCTGTCCATGGTGGTGGCGGGGTTTTCCAGGTGGTACGAGGTGTCCAGAGGAGGGGGATGTGTAAGGGAGGGGTGAATAAATCACAAAAAAATATTCAAGTCATGTTTATTTATTTATAGATAAAAAATAAAGATAATGTGACCTACATAATAATACATGTATTCAGGCACATCAAATCAATAAACATCAAAGGTCGGAAAAATTAGTCAAAAATTTAGTGGATCAATATGTTCCTCATCACCATAACTATCATCACCTTCAACATCAACCTCAACATTATCCACATCGTTGTCCCCATCATCTTCCCCACCCTCCTCCTCACCCTCACACTCAGCCTCGTCCTCCTCATCACCCTCATCCTCTGCCTCCTCCCCCTCCTCACCCTCCTCCTCCGTGTCGGCCTCCTCATTACCCTACTCCTCCACCTCAGCCTCCTCCTCACCATCGTCTCGACCACCACTAAAACTTACACATGGTGCACCATATATAGAACTCATCATTGACATATATTCATCACATGTAGTGTTGGACTATGGTGGAAATGTTGGATGTAAAACTTCCATCAGTTTCATAAATGTAGTTTTTGACCTAGCAGAATGTTCTGCCATTTCTGTGGCCCTTTTTTCAACCTGTTATACATGTTCCTTAACCTGCTACCACTCGGTGGAACTACAAATCATACCTAAGGAGGGACAATACCTCTTCTAAAATATACTCTTTCTACGTCCGCAGCGTACTCTACTAGGGTGCTCATCTCCAAACCCCTGATTTACATGATCGTTTGGCCCAAAATTGTTAGGATCCAAGGAATAAAGGGCCTCTAAAGTAACCTTTTAATAATATTAATATATTATTATGTTACAAAAAAGAGATTACAATTTTAAATCTAAAATGTAAAACATACAATCTGCAGTTGAGTTGGTTCATTAACTGCACTTCCATATTTCATCTTTCTACTCGAGCAAATCAGTTTTGCTTGAGGTACACGTCCTTCTATATTCAATTTATACCCCTATAATGAAATTAATTGAAGGAAACCATAATTAAAAATTGGATAACAAAAAAAATTAATTTCCAAACTAAAATTATATAACAAATTTAGCAATAAAATAAAATATAGAGGAAGAAATAGAATGTGAAAGTCGTAATGACAGATTTTAAATTGTCATACCTGCTGTCTCTCATGATCTGGGATTGTAGTTCGTCTCAATGTGTGGATGCATTTCTATCATCAATGTTTTTTTATTTCATCAAGATGAATCCTAAATTAAATTCCATAATTCTTCATAAAAAACATGAAAATATTCATTTAAATACCTCTAATTTGATTAGTATCATAAATTGGCTAGTCGTCCAATAAGTTATCATATATTTGTACTATTCGAATAGAAAATCATCCATGAAAATGACTTCCTATAACTCTGTGCCCACTCTAGCACGCTAGACAATGTACAACTCATGCATATAAGCTCTGCAAAGCATGCATAAATCCTTTAGATGTTCTGGCCATGCACCCTCACCAACGAGAAAATTAACCCTCAACTGACACCAAAATATTAATTCATATAATTACAAAAAATAATATATTTCATTAAAAACAATATATTTTTTTACCCATATCTCTGCTCATGCATTATCCATGAATTCATTTGGCAGTTGCCTCTGTTAGAGTGGGATGATAGGATTGATGCCATATTATTTCGAAACGGTCGTTAAAAACTCTGACATTGCAGCCATGATTTTTCCATTATCTGCCTATCTTCATTGTACTCCAACATCAACTGCATGCAGTAGTTCCACACCTGATGCATGTATGTACGCCCTCTCCCCAACCTCCTATTAGTATATGTATTTGTTATAAAAGAAAAATAAATATTTTATCAATATATGTTATAATGAAAATATATAATGGTGTAATTTTTTTTTTTTGGGTTGTACAAGTATAACTTCAGCAGTCTGATCAATGGGTGCCATAGGATCCACAGAAACTGAAAGAACACCATTTATAGATGCAGTGGGTCCCAGTTTTTTCTCTATAAGGACATACTCTGGTGGAGCAGAATTCGATGAAAATGGAATATAAAATCTCGGAGAGAAGGAAGCATATGTAAAATAATATGACATGGATGGATGGCCAAATGTTGGATGGGTAGTGGGAATCATCATTGGATATGGTACAAAAAGGTGAGGAGGCTATGATGTAAATGTGGGTGAAAAAATGGGAGGCCAAAATATCTCATGTGTCTCTAATGACACTCCGAGATCAGCATATGGGATGGATGATATGTCAGTGGGAGGGGCATAGTCTAATCAGGTACTCCGGCCAGATCATCTAGCTATCGAACCCCCCCCCCCCCTCGTACGGACACCCTGTGTACTGGGACAACAACTAGGATGCTCATCAAATAACTTTCACATAATAGATGGACGCTGCAAAAATGTTTTAAAAAAATTAATCACATGACATTATATATTATTTAAATATATATATTTGAAATAAAATACTCACATCAGGAACTATTGGTGGAATTCCCAACTCAGTAATGAAATGATTGTTTTCCATAATCTATTTATGTCACCTCTCTTCAATTGTTTTCATTTACAGTATTTGAAATAAAATATGGAATTCAATAGAATACCATAACTAATTTGTAACCCTAAAAACATAATAAATTATATGGAATAGGGGTATTCATGGATAATTTTACTAACCATTTTTTTATGAGAGAAGGAAACAATATATAATGAAGTCTATAAATCATAAAAGATGTAAGAAAGAAATTTAATTTTTTATAGGGTCATTATTTACTATGTTTAAATAGTCTATTAATATCATGGAACATTTATTCTACCATATTCATAAGTGGTAAAGTAATTGTCAAAATTAAGGAAAATTTAATTTCTTTAGCTCAGGTAGATGATGCAGGATTCAATACATGTTTTGTAGAAGAATACAAACCATAATGTTCATTACCTAGTAAAATGTTAAAGAGAGGACATAGAGTCATAAAAATTTTATACAGATCAGAGTTAAAGCATTGAAATATTCACAACATAGAAATGTTGGATTTTTTGGATTGAATACAGTTCAATTCCAAATAAAAAAAAGAAATTCATATAAAATTGAAACCAATAAACATTGAAAATTCACATAATGATCAAGTAGGATACAACATAATTGTAATCATTGTTAAATACATTTTAATAGTACCAACCTTAATATCCCAATTCAAGGTAAAACACAATAATTGAGAACATAAATGGATGTTTTTTTATATTTCCAACAACAAATTTAGGTTCAAAGTCAACTCTGAAAATTGAGCTATTGGATTTATTAAAAGTAATAAGTTCATCATTTCCAATGGCAGTAGGGATGGTTTCAATTCCATCATCACCAACCTCAAAAATATGTATTGGAATTACTTCAATAATGACACCAAATGTGGGGCGAATATGGTCTTTGACATAATAAATGTGTTTCTTCATTAAGGCCAATACATATGGTTAATGAGTAACAAGATTGTGAGTCATATCAATTACTCAAAATCCACAATCATTAATAAATGTGACATACCTCGCCATCTAATCAATCCACATAAATTTCTTCAGCGTGACTCCTTCCTGAGAATAATAATCCAATGTTATTATTTTTTCAAAGACTCCATAATGGCATACATTTTCAAATCATGGTCTACTATCTAATTCACTATCATAACAGTATATTGTGGCAGTAATGATAACACTATCATGTTGTGTTCTCATGTTCTATGTTCGTTCAGTGATAAAAAAATATGTACCTATTAATAACAATTGATTTACAGTCACAAACCAAGGTATTAGGGCCAAAATCCAAAGCACTTATTTATTTGAAGACAATGTCAACATGAAAACTCAATAACTAAAATCTAAATCAATATTAAACTTAATTAATTATTTTCATAATTATTATAAATAGTAATATTATTCCCTTCAATTTTAACCATGTAGAAAACTCTTTTCTTTGGAAAGTCTCCCTCCTTCTCAAAGATAATAAAAGATCTTCCTATTTATCATCTCATTATGTTCCATGTAGATAAACATAGAAATATTTTAATAGATATATATATATATAAGATATAAATATAATATTTAATTACAATATGTAGTCATCAAACAATTCACAATTAAACAAAACTGTGTGATGTGCCATATCGCGCTTTTTAAGGCTTAATGTCATCAATGTATATGATCAAGGAATTCCTCATGTTTGAGGAAGGGATGGAAAACTCGGTTCAATATTCTTGTAATGTTTTTCATTAGTTTCTCATTGGTCTATTCATTCTTGTAGTAAGATCAGAAAAATACATAGAGCATAAATCCATACAATCTTGAACTAGTTAACTATTCATGATAGAACCTTTGGGATGACTCCTATTACGAACATAAGACTTCAATGTGTACATATTTCTTTCAGTTGGATACATCCAAAGAAAAGAAATAGGTCCTCCGAGATGTATTTTAGTTGGAATATAGACTGTCAGATGGAGAATGCATGTGTGAAATGATGGAAGAAATATTTTCCCGAACTCACACAAAATTAATGGGGAATCTACAAACATTTTTTGCAAAAAATACATGTGAATCTTCTTAGCACAATGTTCATTAATCAAATGTCACAAATGAATAACATCCACCCATACATTATTAGATAAATGAGGACGAATTTCTATTACAATAAACTCCTATAGAAGGATGTGATAATCATGAGTCCTTAATTATTTTATCTTCAACTCTCTTTTGTTGACTCGTTTGGATATGTTGCTTGAATATCCATCAAGAATTTTAATAGTCTCTAGTACTCCTAGAAATTGACTTTTTTTCTATAGGTATCATCACATAAGAATCACATGGAAGTCTCCATTTATTTTCACTGATACGCACATGATGCAATTATAGTCTGATGCCCAAATCCACCAAGTCATGCCGATACCATAAATCATCATTTGTCTTTCCATTAACATTTACAAGAATCTAAGACAAAAATTCACATATATTTTTTCTCAATGTGTATTATATCAAAGAATTTACTTAACACATTGGTTTACCAATATGGTAAATCAATGAAGATACTTCTCTTCTTCTAATTTTAATATGTTTTAGTGGAAACATTATTCCAATTTCAAGATTTCATTTGACCCTTCCCATATGAAAAATTATTATCATTAAATTCATTAAGAACATCAGTTCCAGATATACACTAAGGTGGATCATCAGTCTCTATGTTATTTTCAAATCTTCATTTATTACTTCTATATGGATGCTCTATTGTCAAGAATCGCCGATTTCCCATAAAACTAAAACTACAAATATGTTTCAGTCTTTTGGATCATTTTTTCTTCATAAAAACAATACATGATATTTTTCCCCTAGTGCTCCATCCAGACATCATTTCATAAGACGGAAAATCATTGATCATCCACATAAGAACAACCACATCTAAAATATGTCTTTTGAACATGCATTGTATGTGTGCACACCCACATCCCAAAGAAGGTTCAACTCTATTATTAAAGGTTTCATGTATATGTCTATATCATTGATGGGATTAAAAGGGACAGATATGAGTATACTCAATAAAGTGAATGGTTTTTTAATAAACAACCATGGTGGAATATTATAAATATGTATAAAAAACAGTCAATTGTTGTGCAACTTAAGAATCTTAACAATCTGATTAAAACCTTCATATGAAATACCCAACCTCACATTACACACGTCAGTTGAAAAATCATGATATCGAGCATCAAATATCAACCATGAAATCCATCTGCATGGTGAACCAAAAAATCATTAGTCTTATTTCTCTAGGTATCATGCCAAAATATTTTTATTGATATTTCATCAGAAATAAAATTATTTTGGAGTCTGGGGATCAAAGTAAAGTGCCAAATTACTTTATGTGGCACACAGGATGGTGTTCCATCAACTTTTGGCTTCTAGCCAGATGTGCAACATTTTATAAAATCATTTCATTCAGCATTTTATTCCCAAAATAAACTACAATCATTCGGGAAAGCATGCATTTTGATTCTTGAAAATAAAAGTTCCTCAAATAACATCCTTGAAATATAATGGTTTGAGGAAATATCTGCATCATCTATAAGTAAGTCCTTCAAGAAGTTAATAATGTAATTGATGGTAGTTTTAGAAATCCAATACATGGTTTTCCCATGAAACAATCAGATTAAAAATTACATCTTTTTCATTTTACTACATTGTCAATATACAGGAGTCGTGCAAAATCATTCAATTTTTTCACCCTAGAAACGTCATCATTTCCATTAGATGCATCATTTGTGCTCATATCGAAATCTTCGTGGGTCAGAATCATTTCTTTTTAATGATGATTAGTAAATAAAAATCAAAAATATAACAAATTCTACAATCTAGTCCTCGCATTTGGATCATCATCAATTTGAGATGTCATTTTCACCCCATTGTGATACCACACAAATTAGTTTTCATGAAAACCATATTTGGGTATGTGGTAGCTAACTTCTTCAGAGCTCTACCCAGGTCTTCCAACATAATTGTAATAGGGGCAGTGTATGTGGCCACTATCTAAAGCATTGCGAAATGAAAAATCTAAAAATCTATGAAAATTGTTTTGAAAATATATTGAGGTTTGATTGGTTTCATACATAAAACTTCTATCCATTATGTAAAAAAATGTTATAGGTAATTTCATGAAAAACAATTAAATAATATTGAAGTTTCATCGATCCTATATTTATGTAAATGAGAATTGATCACTTTATATGAAACCATAATTGACACACTACTCTATATGAGAATCAAAATATAAAAGACAAATAAATACCATATTTATAAAAAAATATCTTTGAAGAACTGTAAAAGAGTATACAAGATCATTTACACTTGTGGGGTAGAATTATTCCGTAGTTTACTATATTTTAGATTGAAGAAATTTTATATTTAATAGATAATTTACGTGATCACATACATTTCCCATGAGGTGGGTGTGTCCTGGCGGGTGCGAGGTGTCTAGGGGGTAGTGGGGCTATCCAGGGGGGTTGGAGGTGTCTAGGGGGAAGAGGGATATCTAGGGGGTGGGGATGTCAAGGTGGGTGGGTTGTCCATGGATTGGGGGTTGTCTAGGTGGGTACAGGGTGTCTAGGGTGTGGGCGGACTATCCCCAGGTGTGTTGAGGCTATCATGGGGGGTCGGGGCAGTCTAGAGGGTGGGGGATTTCTTGGGGGTTGTCCAGGGTGGAATGGGGTGTTTAGGGGGGTGAGAGGGCTCTCCAGGGGGGTGAGTGGGGTGTCCAGTGGGTGGTCGGTGCTATCCCGGGAGGGGGGGGGGGTACGAGGTGTTTAGGTGTTGGGAGGGCTGTCTATGGGGGGTGGTGAGGCTATCAAGGGGTGTGTGAGGTGTCCATGGGGTTTGGCGGGCTATCCAGGGTGTGGGCGGGATGTACACGGGGGGGGGGGGGGGTGGTTAGGCTGTCCACAGGGGTGGTGGGGGTGTCCAATGGGGCCAGGGGTGTGAGGGGAGGGGGAGGTCTTTGCAGGGGGTGTGGCTTCTATGGGGATGGGGGTGTTTGATGGGTGGTGTGCGGGTGTCCATGGTGTGGGCGGGATGTCCACGGGGGTGGAGGATGTCTAGGGGGTATGGGATATCCAGGGTGGTGGGAGACCAGTTCATGGGGGGGGGGGCTGTCCAGGGGGGTTGGGGTGTTCAGGGGGTGAAGGGTCTTTCCAGGGGGTGGGGGATGTCTAGGGGGTATGAGGTGTCCTGGGGTGGGCGGACTGTCCAGGGGGTGGTGGGGGTGGAAGGGCTGTCTAGGGGGTACAAGGTGTCCAGGGAGGTGGGTGGGCTGTCCAATGGGGGTGGTCGGGCTATACCCAAGGGGTGGCAGGGCAATCTAGTGGGTTCGTGTGTGTTTAGGGGAGGGGGGGAAACATTCTAGGGGGTGGGGATTTCTGCGGGGATGGGGGGGTGTTCGGGGGTGGTGTAAGGGTGTCCAGGGGGGTGGACTGGCAGTCCACGGGGGGTGGGGGGTTATCCACGAGGGAGGGGGTGTCTAGGTTGTGGGATAGATGTCCTCGGGGGTGACAGGGCTATTCAGGGGGATCAGGGATGTCTAGGGGGTTGTGGGGGCTTTCCAGGGGGTTGGGGTGGTCCAGGGGGGTACGAGGTGTTCCGGGGGTGGGCGAGCTATCCAGGGGGTGGTGGGGCTGTCAAGGGGGGTTCGGGGGGTGGGTGGGTGGGAAATCAACGAGGGTTTCGGGGCTATCCAGGGTGTACGAGGTTTCTAGGGGTGGGCAGGCTGTCCCCGAGGGGTGGGGGGGTGTGCTTTCTAGGTGGTACGGGGTGTCCAAGGGGTAAGAGGGTTGTCCACCAGGATGTTAGGGATCTCCAGGGGGTCGGGGATGGGGGTCCATTGGGGTGGGCGGTGGGATTTCTAGGTGGTGGGGGCTGTCCCGGGGGTACAATGTGTTCAGGGTTGGGCGGGATATACAGGGGTGTAGGCGCTATCCAGGGGTGTACAGGGTGCGGGTGGGATGTCCACGGGGGTGGCTGGGCTTTCCAGGGGGTACAGGGTGTCTAGGGGGGTTGGTGGGATATCAACGGGGGATGGGTGGGAGGTTCATGGGGGTGGATGGGCTATCCACATGACTGGCTGGGCTATATAAGGGGTGGGGGTGTCTAAGGGGGGTTGTCCAAGGGGTTGGGGGCTATCCAAGTGGTGGGGGTTTCCATCTCTAAACTGGGGTCGTATAATCCAATCTTTATCCAAGTATAATATGATTTCAAGCCTTTTATAGATGACCAAGAAGACTGTTGGTGTAAACCAAGAATATCATACATATAAATCACAACACAATCAATTGATAAAAAATAACAAATATCATACGTGGATAATTTTTTATAATCCATGTTTTGATGGGACATTACTCATACGAGTGCGCTAATTTTTATATCCTTAGGTTATATGGAGTCGTACGAATGGTAAATTTTTATGAGATCAATGTGGAGAGTGGATAAGAGCCTGGGTGATATTTTTTTTGCAGAGAGAAGTTCTTCTTTGAAGGGTAAGTGAGAGTGTAGGTATGGAACATCACGAAAAGTATTAACGTGTCAAAGCAACTATACATTGATTATATTTGATTCCTTTTTTTAGAGTATTGGAGTGGACAACCAACCCCCTCCCTGGACAGCCCCCGCCCCCCCCCCCCCCCCACACCCATGCATCCCCCTACCACCACTCCACCCCCATCTGGATAGACTACCCACCCCACCTAGACACCCCACCCACCACCACACTTATACAGTCCACCCCTCTCCTTCCTAGTCAACCATCACCCCTCCCCCACATGGACATCCCACCCCACCCCCTTGGACAACACCCCCCTTGACAGACCCTACCCCCTCCCCATCCAAGATAGCCCACCCACCACCACTCCTGGACAACCTACCCCCTCCTTAGACAGCCCACACTGCCTACCCTATATCCCCCACCTCGACAGACCCCCCATACCCACTAGAAACCCCCCTCCTTGGACTGCCCATACCCCCTACCTCACCTAGATATCCCCCCAAGATAGCCCACACCCCCTCCCATTCAGCCCCCCCCCCCTGATGCCTAGACAGCCCCCCCCCCCCACCTGGATAGCCCCCCACACCACCTGGACATCCCAGCCCCACCTGGATAGACCACCCCCACCCCCACCTGAACATCCCCCCACCCCCAACATGGACGACCCCCACCCCCCCCCCCCAACCTAGACATCCCACCCCTCCCCCTGGACACCCCAAAATCTCTCCCCCACTTGGACACCCTACCCTTACCCCCCCTCGACAGCCCACGTCCCTCTTTGGGGCAGTCTATACCCCCTCCCCCACACCCCAATAACCCCCCTACAGCCTCTACCCTCTGGACAACCCACCCCAGCTGGATAGCCCCCCCCCCCACACCTGGACATCCCCTATACCTCCTGTATCCCCTCATAGGATATTTTTATTTAAAATCATTTTATTCTTTATGAAAACCAAACTACCATGCATTATCCATTTCATTCCAAACAACCCATTCAATTTATCAAAACAGGAAAAATTCAACTTTTCAAGACATGAAAAATTCAATTTATCAAAACATGAAAAATTAAATTTAAAAGGATCTCTATGTCACATAGAAAATGTCAGTGGGAAAAGGGGAAATCAACTACATTGTCAATTCCAATTTAGAAATTTGATCATCCACTTTGGAGGTGTGGTGCTGTCTAGGAGGTGTGGTGGTGTACATGGGGGTTGTCTAAGGGGGTGGGGTGGGGGGGGGGGGTTGTCCATGGGGTGGAGGTTGTCCATGGGGTGGGGGTTTATAGGGGTGGTGAGGGTGTGTAGTTGATGTGGAAGTGGTGATAGGGGGGTTGTCCAGGGGGTGGAAGGTGTACACGGTGTGGGGATGGGGGTGTTCACAATTCCCATCCATCATCCAACCAACTCCAAAATTCAAATCAAATTTTCAACTAAACTAACATTCAAAAAACATAAAACGAACCCTTTACCCCCTACACTAAACAAACCCCACTAAACATACACTTTACCATGTTTGAAGTGTATCACAAAAAAACATAAAACAAACCAAAGGGTTCGATACTCCAAGGATTGCAATAACTCTAATTTAGACGAAATCAAAACAAAAAACAGAAAAAATTGAAAGTACACTGAAACTATGGTAACAATTACTAATTTGAAGTGTAAACATAATAATTTATCTGATTGGAGAAGGATATACGGCTGGAAGGTGTTTCGTGGCTAAGAAGTCTTTTGGAGGAGCTCTGGATTAGGTCTACAATTGGGCTGAGTGGGAGCAGGGGCCTTGGGTATCTGTGGGAAGACATTCCCAATAGATTTTAAAAATAGTTTGGAAAGCCTATCTTAACCTATGGTTTAGTAAAACTATTGGTATATTTTAGATGAACCAAATCTTTCCGAATGGGTTTTTCAAACCGTTGGGAAATCATAAATATATTAAAACATTTGGCAATGATTTGAGAAAACCATTGGCAATTGTGGATTTTTTTACAGTATACCAACTATTTCATCAAACCATTCGTATATATGCATTGGGAAAACCACCATTTCTAGTAGTGTTCCAGGACAATACATTCTCCCCACCATAGGTCTTTACATCCCTGAAATCGAAAACATGGCCTAACCAAACAAGTGTGTGTACAGATCACAAATATGAGCTTCCCACTCCCATGTTCTCTCATGGAGGTTCCCCTGCATCCAACGAATGTACACCCGAGGAATCAAACATCCATGATGGACCCACTCCTATATATCCACTATTTCCACTAGAAACTCTGCAAATGTCACCCCATCGTCAATATCCTGCTCTCCCTAGTCGATGACGTGCAATGGATCATGCACATACCTCATTAGCTGCAATACGTGGAAAACATCATGCACCCAATGCATCTATGGGGGGAGAGATAGGTGGTGCACAACCTTAACAACCCTATTAAAGATCTAAAAATGTTATGATTATCCTCATAGATATATTTCCTCCCAATCCAAATATCGGCAATCCACATCAAGGTGAGACTAGTAGGAACACATGATCTCCCTCTGCAAACTCCAATGATCTCCATCTCTTATCGGAATAGAACATTTTTCTAAGCTATTCTATCCTCATCCACTCCTGGGTGATCTGTACCTTCTTGGTGGTGGCATGTACCAACTCCAGATCCATGATTGCTGACTCCACTTGGTCTATGAAGTATATGTTTGATCTACAAGGCCTCACCCACAAGGCCTCAAAATGTGAAATTAAAATAGAGGAGTGATTGATATTGTTGTATGAAAGAACCATTAGTGTATGTTGGTATTCCCAACTATGACCAAAATCTTAGACGCAAGCACATATCATGTTTTCTAAGGCATGTATGGTATGCTTCGTCCGACCATCCGTCTGGGATGAAAAGTTGTGCTCAAGCGCAACTGCATCCCAAACGCCTCCTGTAATCCCCTCAATAGATGAGATGTAATGGAGATCATAATGATCTAAGATGATTGTCGAAGGAACCTCGTGAATCCACACTATCTTCTAGACGTAGAGGCATCCAATGACTTCTACTGGTACCTGCTCTCAGATGGGTAGGAAGTGAGCCGACATGGTGGGTCAATCAACGATCCCCCAGATTTTGTCGTGGACCCTAGATGTACATGGTAACCCCATCATAAAGTACATTGTGATAATGACCCATTTCCAATCTAGTACCTCTAATGGTTTCACCAAGCCTACTGGAACCTAATGCCCTACCTTCATTAGCTGACAATTAAGGCATCGTGATATGAAATAAGCAACAAATTTCATCATGCCTGGCCAAGAGTATAAACATCGGAGGTCCCGGTACATCTTCACATCTCCAAGATGTACTAACAAAGGGGATGTATGGAACTTCCTGAACACATCCACCAGCAAAATCATTGACACTAAGGTTAACCCTATGTAATGGATAATGTTCTACCAACCTATTAGGAATCTATTAGGATCCCATCCCGATGATAACTGAGAACGTCGGGCCTCATAGTCAACATCCACTAGCATAGACTCCCAGAATCGGTGAAGAAGTGGTGGAGTAATAGTCATCGACTTAAGGTAAGCAGGTTCACCATAATCCACAAAGGATACCTATATCACGATAGACAGCTCTATCACCTCACTCAGTAGCTACAAACCGGTCCTCCTTCTAAGAATGTCTGCCACCACGTTCCCCTTTCCAGAACTATAGAATATCTCAAACTTATAATCATGGAGTAACTCTAATAATTACCATTATCACTGGTTTAGTTAATTATGGGAGAAGATATATCTAAGACTCTTTTGGTCGGAGTTAACCGTAAATTGTTCACCCATCTTGTAGTGATGCCACATCTTCAAGGAAAATAACAGATCTACTAACTCTAGGTCTTGTGTCACGTTTTTAATCCCATGATATCTCAACTATCATGAGACAAAGGAAAACATTGCTCTCTCCTAAATTAGGACACAACCCAGTACCATCTTTGATGCGTTGCAGTAAAATACATACCCAATTCCCTCCTATGGCAGTCTCAAGATGGGGGGAACTACTTATTCTCCACATCATCTCTTAGACTCTATACTGAAATTTATGCATCCATACGAAGGGTTGTCCCTCATATTTCAATTCTAAAAATGGTGCTGCTACTCTAGAGAATTCAAGCACGAACCTATAATAGTAACCATCAAACCCCAAGAAGCTCCGCAACTCAGTCACACTCCTAGGCACCTATAAAACAAGCACCCCCTCAATATTTTCTGGATCCACTGCAACTGCAGCCTATAAGATGATGTGTCCCATAATGTGGACTTCCTGAATCCAAAACTGACACATCAATACCATTTCATAAAGCTGGTGTTAACGGAGTGTATCCAGGACTACCTTCTGGTGTCTAGCATGCTCCTCCTCTGACATCAAGTACACCAAGTTGTCAACAATGAAAAACACAAAAAAACGGTCATGGTAAGGTTAGAAGATCATGTTCACGAGTCCCATGAACACTTCTATGGAATGTTCATGCAGAAAGTAATCACCACAAACTCATAATGATTGTATTGGGACTTGAGGTTTTTCTTCGGTACATCCTAATCACATACCCAATGCTGGTGATATCTTTATATGAGGTCTATCTTCGAGAACCACCTCACTCACTTAATCAGGATGAAGAGGTCATCGATCCTTGGAGGTGGATACTTATTATTCATGGTCACCTGGTTCATGCACAATATGTCTATGCACAACCTAAATATCTCGTATTTATTCTTGCGAAAAACAACTAGGGCTACCCATGGAGAAATTTTGGTCCTTACGAACCCTTTCTCCTACAATTACATGAGTTATACCTGTAGTGCACAAAGATCCAGAGGAGCCATCTGATATGACGGTTTATATATCGATATCATCATAGGGTACATGTTGATTCAAATTTCTACCTCTATACAATGATGTGTTCCTAGAACATCCTTTGGAAAAACATTATTGTACTCACCCACCACTACAAGAAAAATATGACTCCTCTCATCCAATACACATAGGGTGAGGCTAGCCAAATGGTTAGTGATCAACTATACCCTCCACCCAGAAAGTTTATCATGTGGTGAAAGGGTTTCCTTCTCACCGGTGAAGGAAAACCTGGTCCCATCTCGATGGACACACTGCACTCTACAACTAAAACAGTCGATCATATCATGGACTATGGATAACTAGTCCATACCCAAGATGACATTGTAAGGCCTCGATGATGATACTAAGAGATCTTAGATGAATCTCTTGCCTCCTATAGTATGCTCACACTACTGGAACCAGTGATTAATTGTCAAATCCCTTATTGTATGGGTATCTAGCCGTAAAGACCGAACCAAAAACTCCATTGGAATCTCTAAGATCCAAACGATAGTCATGGTAATGAAGGAGTGACGAAAACACGTGTCTATAAGGACTACATCTAGAATGTAGAAGACAAGGATCGTACCTCAGATCATCTCTGGAGCACCATGGTCATAATCCTCTACCTCATGAATCTATGATCACCTGTGTCTGCCTACTCCATGAGGTCGGGGGTGGGCCGCCAAAGGGTGGGGTGGTAATAGCACAAATTGCTTCCCACCGCCTACTTCTCGATCTTTTCCCATTCCCCATTTGCCACCCTACAGCCCTCCTCACTAGAACCTCTTCATCTTCCTCGGTGGTCCCTCAACGATCTGCTATTCATTGGTATAGCGGGTCGGGCAGTCGTGATCCATGTCACCCTACCCACCGCATGAATAGTAAAGTATGCTCCTCTGCTGACATACTCTACCTTGTGAGCTCCGTACCTCTGAACCTACATCATGGTTTCATCCTCTTGAAGGTCTATCCAATTTGGGTCTCTATTCCATCTATGCAATGCCTAATAAAGACGACTCGACTACCTGTCATCCGGTGGTGGATCTGACTGTCAACGCCTGCTATGTAAACAAAATATCCACTAATAGTGCTTTATCTAGCACTCTAACCTGTATCTAGAGGTTGGGATAATTTATTGATTCCATAATCTCCCTTCAGAGTTCCTTCTCAAAATCTTGGACCGTGATGAAAGGATCCTGCACCCTATCAGTGGAGTAATGGAGAGGTCGGTAAACCTCACAGAGTACTATTACATAGTCTAGCTCCCATTTTATAGGTGAAGTAGCTTCTAAATATGGACAAAGAATAGTGTTTCATGTATGAAATAAACCCTAAATAGGATCTCGTTGTCTAACCAGTAAAGGGTTGCCTCCTCATGTGTATAGAGTGTCAAGCTCCACCATCTCTCTGTCGTTCCCTGAAAAAGGCTAGTGGCTAGGATCACCATATGATGTGCTGGTGTCTGTAAAAAGTGAAAAACTCATGCCATAGGCTCTACCCAGTCCTCAAATGTCAGTGGATCTATACTACCTTAAATCCATAGAGGCCTCTATCTTTGGATCTCATGAAGCATGCTTTGTCAGCATGCACTGTCTGCTAGAAGGATCTGCAAGACTACAGGTGGTGGAGCTGCTGGTACTCCACCCATAGGTTCTACCACCATTAGTGGCCCATGTACCGATGCCTCATTGATTGATATTCCATCAAAATAATCTATCATTGGAATCGTGGATGCATGTCTTCATGGAGGATTCATATAATGAAACAGATGTTCCATGGGGAAAAAGTATTACCTGATGATTTGACTCAAAAGAGGTCAAGGGAAAAACAATTTTGAAACACACAAAACTGGTGTTTTCATGTACCAAGTTGGAAAACAGAACTCATGATCCTGGTGTATGGATACGTCATCCACCACACTAACAATGGACTCCCCAAACTGAAATCCAAAATCATGAAACTAAACACTATTAATCCATTAGAAAATTTTAGACACATGGTTCTTTTGGTAGAACCAACCACCCTCTAATACCACTTTATCATGACCCATCACATGGGGACCATGTTGCGACTACCCCAAGCATGCCTTCAATAGGCCAGGGGATATTGAATAGAACTAGAAAGGAATGTCCCAAAAAGATAAGTCATTTCCTTTATACCTACACACACAGATAGGGAGATCTACAAAGAGTTAACCATGCAGGAAAGAAAGGTAATACGACCACTAAAAAGTCCTACCACTGAGAGTAATGTGTGTAAATTTAATGTAATGGGGCTCGAATACAAGCCCAACTGACTGGAAATTAATGAAAAATAAGTAGAACCTCCTGATGTCATTTTCCATGTTTCATTCCTAAAGGGTAGGTAAAGATATCCATCAGATGTCACTACAGCACACCACGTCTATCGATCCAACTCCGAGCACCGTCTTGTCCCAACTCCCCAAATTCCCAGACTGAGTAGTTTGGTGTTTTCACCAGACACTATTGGTGTGGGAGAATCCCCTGTAAGGGTTAGTATAACAATTCTCGGAAGGGACCCCAAGGCCTCCGAAGGATTTTAAGCAATCCATCAAGGAAATCACCCCAAAGGAAATACCTTAGAAGTAATACCACCATGAAATATCACAAACACACAACAAAAAGTAAAATCCATGTCACACAAGTTATAAAACTTAAAGAACTTGAATAAATATGATTATTCGTAAGCTAGATCATCTAATTCTATTGATAGTACCAACTTATATACGGAGAAGTGTTGTTCCCCTCCCGATCTATAAAGGGTTGCTCTGCCACTGATCCATGATGGGTCTCTCTATGGTTGGTTCATGAAGGGTTTCACTATTGGTGATCCATAGAGGGTTGCTCTCATGCCGATCCACAGAGGGTCATTCCATTTTAGATCCATATAGGGCCATTGCCATTCTGATCCACATAGGTTTGTTCCATTTCCATTCAAGGGAGGGTTAATCTCTCACTGATCCATGGAGGGTTTCACTCTAGCGGATCTAGAGGGAGAGCCTCTTCACATGACTTCTAGCCACTGTATTCCCACAATGTGTACAAATGAGTTCCGAAGTTTCTTCTCCTCAATCCATCTGTATTATTTAAACCTCCACTAAGTCTCATGTAGAGGTAACCCAAATATTTTTTTTGTCTTAAGGGTTCCAGTGCAGGAAGAGATGCATCGATCATATTCTCGGTTGGTAAGTAATTTGTTTTTGGTAAAAGTAACCTGATTGGATTCATATATGATCCAACCTGGCCATGCTCTATCTTCTGCCAAAACTGATGTGATGTATCTAAAAGGACCATATAGTTTAACGTGTCCTTACACTATATATTTTTCTTCAATAAGACACATTGTCTATAAGTTATAATTGTTTCAGTGAAATGGTGCCCGTCGAGTCTGGGTCAGGTCCGATATAATGTGACAGATCCCACCCTATCAGGGGGGTCTAGCTAGTGTCTGGTGTGGGTCTAAAATTTTTCCATCATGGGTTCGGCCCATCCATCCCATTGGGACCTAGGTTACGGCTCGATAGGATAGGTCTGACATGGAGGCAGGTCTGAACCAACGGTGCGAGTAAGGCTCGTGGGGCGGGTACGACTCGACGATGCGGTTCCAACCCATTGAGCGATGGGTCAAGACCACTGGCCGACCTTTTCCACCACATGTAGATTATTCCGCCCAACCGAGATGTGGTAGATAGTCACATCCGACCTCTGGCTCACCCCATGATCGACATAGGGTGTTCTCCTTACCATTATCAAGCAACCGCGACAACACTACATGGCCGGATAGGATGGCCAGCTGGAAGCCTACACGCGGTCGATAAAATGCATGCACATGGTCACTAGAGTAGCCCGTGAAGGCAGCTCCTCCAGGAGGCACTGACAGGCACTGTGCCTTTTCACCATCACAACCTTCTACCGTTTTGGCGTGTTGACAGGCATACATGCTCCCTATTACCATGGCCTCCATCGTGGGCCAATATCAGTCACCGCATGTGCTCTGACGGTACATTCAACGGGCCAGCGAAGCCGTTCCAATCGTCTGTTTCTTGAACCACTTGCATCTACAGAATCATTATATCATCCCCTTCACTTCAAAGAACTCAAAATCACTTTTTCACAGTCTCAATAATTCATCCAAGAAAAAATCCCAATAAAAAATGGCGGAGATTCCAGGCCTTCTTTGAGTTTTCTCACTCCCTACGCATTAAAGTTTATGCATGGAAGAAAGTATTACCCACCCAGTAAAAGTAAAACCCCACATCAAATCTCCATATTAAAACATCCATTAATAATTAACATCTCACGTATCAACATGTTAGTCGGTTGATCTGCATTTGTTGTAAATTTCTTGAATGAGGAAATAATTATCAATAAAAAAATGCATAAACCCTACCTGGATTTGTTGGATCCACTGATGATTAAAGATGTGATTCATTTAATCATAGATCTGTGGTCATTAGCGTTCGTCACTTCTTTCCATCCACTGTATTTGATCCTCCAACATTTAACACTTTGTTCTTCATTTATGAGGGATTCCTCTGACGGTTCGTTAGAGATTTCCCACATTTGTTACATCATAAACTCCAACACCTATAAAAACTAAAATAAATATAAAGCATAGAGAAGTTGTGCCCATTAATGATGCTCATTAAATGATCCATGTTAAATGAGTTATTATAATGATAACGTCACAGTTTCAAATGAGTCATTATTTACTCTTCATTAATGTGCCTTATTGAATCCTTGTCGCTGCACAACAGAGTCGTTGTCCTCCACTCAACTGTGAGAAAATAAATAAAATAATTATTTTAAATTCATTTATTTCTTTTATCGAAAACACTTAAAAATAATTTTTCTATTTGGTAATTGCTGGCTGATATTAACTCATTTGTAGGTGAATCCAGGCTTTTTGAGTTCAATAGTGCCCAAGAATTTCGATCTGAGAACCGATTCAAAATTCTGAAAAATATTCCCACACATTTATTGAACGTACCATAAAGAAAGATCAAAATTCTATTCTGAGCTCTCTGAGTCTTGTAATCATGTTTTTTCAAAGCCTGTGGTATCATAATAAATCCATATAATTTAATAAAATTAACCAGAATTTATAAGAAATTACACGATACCCCGACATATATTACATTTACTACCCTTTTTATAGATCAAATTAGATCATGAAATGATTCACATTGAATTTAAAATGTGCATAAAATATGATAACAAAATAGAAAGATACAACCTGATTTATTTTTTAGTGGTAGCCTTGAGTTTTGTTCCAGGCTTCTGCCAAATTAAAACTATAATAATGAAATGAAAAAACATGTGAAAAAAGAAAAAAGCAGAACAATGAAATAGAAAATGGATAATTCTTGGTTTGACCCCCCCCCCCAATAAGGTGATTGATATTTACTACCCCCAGTTTGGCAATTGTAGTGAGTTATCCCAGATTAGATGGTGGATGTGGTTTATTTGAGATGAGCCACCAGATGTGAATTTTTCCAATTTCTATGAGTAAACACTGATATTGGAGAACCACAAATAAGATAATAATGCCTAAAAACCCCAATAAAAAAGAAAGAAATAATTTTAGATCTAGAGTGGGAGGGAAAATAAGTTAGGGTTTCTCCCTATGAACTTTTAGGGTGTCCTCCTCCATATGGTATGAAAGTTGTTGTGGAGGAGGAAGTCACACCACATTATTATCCAGCTCATCTTCATTAATCACCACTACATGGTTTTTCTCTTAAATAACATCCATGTTCTGATCCATTTGTGTTGTGTCAGAAATTTCAGAATAGTGGAAGTTAGAAAACAATTCAACTTGAATAGGATTAAAACATGATGAATCAATTAAGAAATCTCACATTTCAAGAATTTCAGCTATGAAATTGATCTCTTGTGGAAGTACCATTGGAAAATTCATATCATCAGGTGAATTTTCTACATCTTCTTATAGATAAAGAGAGAGGTAAAAAGGTTTTTATTCTTCAATATCAATGATTGGAAGATCATGTTTCAGGTTATTTTGAACTATGTGATTCCTGGATTCTGAAAAAAAAAGTTATCTCCCATAATTGTATCAGTTGGAATGTGTACATTATTAATCTCCTCACGAAATGGTTGAGTACATGATGATATAATTAACTCCATTAATATCTCTTTATCACCCATCTTAGGTTATTTGATATAAAAAATGATCGGTGAAATATATTCCCCTAGTCATTCTGGTTCATGTTCAATTTCTGGATCATGTCTCTCTTGACATGAATGTATGCACTATGTAATCAACTCTACATGGATCTCTAATTCATCCCCTACATCACTAATCTTTTGATACATAGTTTCAAGATCATTGTAAAATTATTTTGGAACTTGATATTCATCTGTCCATGCATAATATTTTGAATATGAAGACATCATCAACAATGAATTTTGTAATGTTTTTTTAAATTTATGTTTTTTTTAAATTAATAAAAAATTATCTATAAAATTTGAATAAAAATAGTTATTTAATACCACTTGAATCCCTATAAATTGTTCCAATTTAATGAATCATTGACATGCGTGCTCTCAAAAATATTTATAACTAAGTGCAACATAGTGGCTGACCTATGTCGATCTCTTGAAAAGCCTTTGTGGTCAATAAATCACTACATATAATTAAACTTTATATATATATATATGAAATAAAATGACTTAAAAGGAAGATTTATAATTTAAATTGAAAAAAAAACTAAAATAAAGAATGAAAATGTAATACAGAATGAATGATTGCAGACAGAATGATGTTAGACAGAAATGAGATCCTCCCAAGAGATTATCCAGAGTAAACCATCATCGTATCGTTATTAGATTCAAATAAAATAAATGAGTATGATTCATCATATGAATGAAAATCACATTATTCCAATGGTTGTTAATATACATTACACTCAACAATCACTGAGACGTTGTACATCCACCTCCTTAATCGAGGTGGAATATAATAGAAGTGAAAGCTAAACCTACGGAGGGAAGTGGAGACACAAAAGAACATTTCCCACTAAGACCCCCTCAGACTAACTATAATAAAATAAGAATCACTAAAACATAAATGTTTTTATACTTGGGATAATAACTAGATTACTCCCTCAGGAACTTCATAGGGTTTGCTACTCATGATCATGAGCAAAAGAGTTCTCAGTGGAAACAAAACAGGGGACGAAAACAAAAGGGATAATGAAATAGAGAGAAAGGAGAACACATGAATTAAAATATTAAATTATTTTATAGAATGAATGTAAAAGAAAATTTAATACTAAACTATATTAAATATCCATCAAAGGATACCCCGATGTTTCTGACACATTTATTTGAAAGAAGGATACACTTTTATAGGAAAATCGAGTGAAATATTTGGATCTGAAATCATATTCTGAAAGTATGCATTTGTATGAGCCATTAAATGATATAATGATGGGACTTGGTTTTCTTAAAATGTGGTCCAATATTTTTATTATCTTTACCCGCAAAAGATTAGATTCATTTTATTCGTTGGGAGAGATATATTTCCATATTACATTGGATATTTAATCCTCACATGCTGATTGTTCGTATTCCATTTCACCGAGTTTTAAGGAATTAATGGCCTTAATAATGAAGGAATCAGGAAGGAAAATATTAATTAAAATTGTTCGTGTAGATGTATTATATCCCCATTTATATTATCAGCTCCAATGGTATGGTATTTTACAATATATGACCCCATAAATAATATTTGTCTGATCTGTGCAAAAAAATGTTAGGTCTGACTTGTGAGTTGGATTTGAGAGTCCAAATGATATATTTAGATTTTGGTAGAGAAGGATAATATTAATCCCATAGAACATAAGGACCTATACAAAAATAATTATTCAATTTGTGTCATTAAAGACAATTTTATGGCCTAAAAATTGAAGTAAATTAAAATATAAAAATTCCAAAATAAACCATTTAGCAATTAATCTCAAAATAATTCACAAACATTAAAATATGACAGTTTACCTTGAAATAATTCATTTTTTGGATTAAAAATACTTAAGTAAAGAATAAAATATTTTAAAATATTTGATATATCCTTATTCTTTTATTAAATGGTTATAAAACCTATCTCATTTCGATATGTTATGATGTGAATAAATGTTAATGATATCCAGTTCATTTCATGGGTTATGATTTTATGTTTATTAAACGAATGTCTTTTCCTCGGTCATGATATGATGAATGTTTTATTATATAGTTTAATTTGTATTAATTATTTTATTATCATATTGGTGAGACATATATCTTCCTCTAGTGCATTGGTTGATTATGGATGAATCATGAGTATAAATGTTATGTTTGAACCTAATTACATGTTCACAATATAACGTATGGACCCTATTTCATATACATAAGTTTATTAATGAACCTGATTACTTGTTCACAATGTTTTGAGTGAACCTTATTTTGTTTTCAAAATGTTATGTAAGGACCTGGATGAATGTCCATAGGATTGTTTGTGAACCTGATTACATGTTCACAATGTTGTGTTTGAACCAGATTACATGTTCACAATGTTATGCATGGACCTGTTTTCATGTCCAATAAGTAATACATGAACCTGATTAAATGTTCACAATGTTATTCAAGGATATGGTTTCACATTCATAAGGTAATTCATGTATTTATTACACATTCACAATGTTTTTTATGTACGTGGTTTAATTTACCTATGGTAATGAGTGAACTTGATTATACATTCACAATGTTATGCATCAAATTGGTTTCACATCTCTAAGGATAAGCATGAACCTGATTACAGGTTATGATTATTTATATCCTTTATTTTCCTTACTATGTGTCTGAGATCTCCCATTTTCTTGTTTCCTTTCCCATGGGATTAAAGAAATGTTTTAGGTAGATGTATTAATGGTGGAGATCATTATGGGAGATGTTGAAGATATTTTACCAATATAGAAGATTTTTTCCATGTTACCTAAGGCAGGAAACTATTATGATCCTCTGGCATGTATCTTTTTAATTTATTGAATATTATTCTAAAATGATGAAATATATACATATTTTAAGCCCATGCTTCTATAATAAATGTTTAGTATGACAATGTTAAAATAATTTCTCAAATTGGGATCTTAATTTTAAAAAAATAAAATTAAAAATTATGAAAAATTCATAATTTAAAATGTAATAACTTTTATATCTTGGACTTATTTGGTAAATTACAATAAATTTATAAATTACCCATATAATTATTATATAAACAATTTTTATATAAATTTATAAACATTCAATATATTTTTATTTTGGTTTTTAATATTATCACTTATAATTAGGTATATGTTTTAATTTATCCCTTCATAAACAATTATTTATATAATTGTAATATTTTAAGAACTTTCATAGCACTGTTTTGGTAGTGATGACCAAAAAACCATTTCTTAACATGATCAAATGATACAAATGGCATGTAGAGGCTCTAATAACACCCATGGGTTTTAGAGGATTTACCTACAGTCATTAATGACAACATAAGCATTATTGAAACACAAATCTATGTTTGACCATTCATGAAACTGAGAATTATGATTATATAAAATAAAGAACTCTAATGTATCTACCATACATAAATTATCAAAGCAGAAATAATATTCAGTAATCCTTGATGGATATCACAATAATGTACACAAAATTTAAACAACCTCTATGGTGTATTCATGGGATTATTTAATCACCCATTACATGGTTGAGATACTTCTTCCTTCTATGACATACATACATATCACAAGGAAAAGGAAGGAGGAAGAGATGTTGTGTTTTTCAAGGATAAAATAAAAATACATCATATTTTAATTAACCAACTCACTAGTAATTCATCTTTATCCTTTCCTAGACATTCAAGGATAGATTCTAAAATTTCATTCTTTTACTCATTTAATATAACACATTTTTAAATGTCTTATAACCCATCAAATGAATCACATTATTCATATAAATTAGAAATGGTCTCTCCCCTACATTATGAATGATATCTACCTCATAAGACAACAAAAACATTAATATTTAACTATTATATGACTTAGTATATCCCAAATATTTTAAATTAATGTTACCAAATGATTTATATATAGTGATATAATATTAATTGTTTAGGAATAATGCAAGATATATTATTCCCCCTTGATATACTAATATGATATCTTATGATATGGTTAAATTCATCATATATGAAAATGGGTATATATCCCTCAATATTAATGTTTGAAATAAATTTCATTGACAATGATGTGTTGTGAGATTGAATGTGTTCATTAAAAATAGGGAATATGATCTAAAAGGGTGGAAAATGAAATCAAAGGGAGTTTATTAATTTGGAGGATACCATGATACACCTCTATATCATGTTTAATAAATTCAACCTGGTCCAATTTTTTATCAGATGCAATAAATTATTATTTGAGGCATAATAGTAAAATATATTTTGATATTGGTTATATTCATGCATAAAAAGATGAATCATACTATGTTTATTTCAACTAATAATGATGGATGGAAAATGAATATGTAATGGTTTTTGTAGAATTTCATAGATGAGATAATGAAATATGTGTGAAGAGATACTAAATCATTAATGCATGATGAATGAATAGGTTGTGTAGTGACATATAAATTATTGAGCAAATGTATCTCTAGTGAAGAATTAAATAAAAATATTAATTATATAAATAAATTTGATATATCAATGTTCAAGGAAGATATGTATGGAAATTAAATGTTATGAATGGTAGATATAGTGTGTTCCCTTAGAGTAAATGTCAAATTTGGAGGTCATGATTTATCAGGGGATAAATAATGAAATAATTTCATTATGTAAAATGTTATTAAGGAAATGATAAATAAGAAGGATAATCCCATAAGTTTTACTCCTAAAAGAAGTTCTCAACTTTGAATTTTATTGTAAATAACTCATATTTTTTGAAGATAATTATAAATTTATTAATTAAATTTTCCATATAAAGAAATATGTATATTGTGATTTTATAGAAGAGGATACAATGATATTGATTCATTTATCAGGATATTGTTCATGATGTGTCAGGAAAAAATTTCCAATCCATATTATAGATGATGGAATAACTATAGATTTATAAAAAACTGGATTATGTTTCCATATAAAAAAATTATATGGAAAATAAAAAATCTAAGAATAAAGTGGTGACATTTAATGAATCCCACACAATAATTAGTGTAATAATGAAGATATAAAGAAACATATTTGGAAAACATTAACATGAACTAGAATAACAAATGTCTATAAAGAAATAAAATAAGGAAGAAATTGTTCATCTCATAACTCAAAATGAGGTGACAAAAATTAAAAAGATATTGATTTTTTAGGATGGATCACATATATTAGCAAGGGTAAAATAAGGTTTAATTGATCAAATATTGTAAAATTTTATTAAAATGGTGCATTAAAAGATATAAACACCTCATAATGTAGATTCTATTAATTTAATGTAAAAATAAATAAATATATATTTATTATATGAAAATTAATATTTTAAAAAATATTAAAATAATGGAACTATAAGGACATTTTCAACAACATGATTGTATTGTGAAATAATATCACTCACTATTAGTGTGTGTTGAGAATACCATTGGATCATTGGTGGAAGGAAATATGCCACACCATTATAACCCAGGAAATGATACATAAGTTATAACTTTGTACTGTTATGTTTTATTTGTGCTAATGATGGATATAGGAAAGTTAACTACAATAAGGGTAGTGAAGATAATGATAATAGGATAACCCACATTCATGTATCAATGGGGGGAATTAATAATATATATATAGATTCGTCTCATTGATAAAATGGATAATTGCTATGTTGAAATGTAATGATGAAATGCAATAGATGGAGGAATTTTGACCACTGGATATGCTTGTGAAGAAAAAATGATTGAAGGAAAAGAAACAAATATTGAGGATGATAAATAAATAATATTAAAATCTTTAATTCCTTGAGTACAGATATTTATGGAAATACTTGCTCTGGAAAAACACCTATGATGTTATTATATTTATTGGAGCGGAAAAACACGTAACATGGATAAAAGGTTTCATAATGTATTCAAAAACAGAAAAAGATATGAACAGTGGATGTTAATATATTGGGAAGAATAATAATTGATATTTATATAGTGATAAATCATCAATTGAATAAAAATGAACATATGAGATTATGATCACAATGGAATTGAATAAAACATTTATGAATAATGAGAACTCCAAAAAATTAAAATGAGAATGTATTTTATACAAGTGTTTTTGCAAGTAAAACCACTAAATTATAATTGAACCATGTTGGTTGAAAATGGATTTTTTATTAAGACCAACAAAAATATTCTTTAAGAGGATTTTATTGAATTAGACTTATCCTCATGTGTTTAAATGTATTTATCTTTCAATTGAATGTGAATCATATGAAAAGGATGTGATATGATCCATTGGTTGTATATAGGGGAATAAGAATAATGTACCATTTTTTGGATAATAATGCAATGTTAGCAAAGAATAATGTATATACACAATCGGTTTTGAGAAGGATCTATTGATATTAATGACAAATCTATAATTTCATTCTGATATGATGAAGTAAAAATGATTAGATCCTGACAACAAATTCAAGTTGTGTTAAATACCTATATAATTTTTCATATTATACCTTGAAAAATTCAATGTTCAATTAATTATATTAATCTATAATATATGTGGTATCATAACAATAATAAATCGAATGAAACCTAAAGAATAAATGTCATTATTTATGAATCAAACACATGTTTTATATTATTTTTTTCAAAAAAAGTTATATCATCATCATATGTACTAGGATATCAGTGCCGCTGAATGGTAATCCCCACGGTTTAATTCAACAACTAATTCTTGATGTAATAATTTGTGTTAGTTATATAAATTTTTTTGGGGTGTTTAATGATACTATTTCAAATGATGATTTCCATAAATAAAATAAAAGAACTTTGTGATAAATATTTATATCAATCGGTACCACATATTTATCAATTCTCATGCAATAAATATGATAAACATATAGAATAAATAAATCGTGTTTTTAGTGATTATTTTTTAGTTGTTTTTGTGTAAGTGTGACTGAGATCAGAAGGGGAACCATTATTGAAATTAAAGGACTGTGTTTCATGCGCTTAATGAATTCGATGAGTGACAAAGAAAATGTTGACGCAATTAATATTGAATATAATTTTCCAAACAAATTTACACCTTAATATGAATAAATTATTTGTTAATAACTCATTATGATGGATATAAATTCACATATATAAATCATTGTGTGTATATATACTATTAAAATAAACATTGATTTCATGGAATAATATAAAAATTCTTTAAAATAAGTGGGAAAAGCCTGTAGATATTTATGAGTAAATGAGTGATTAAAAGATAAGTAATTTACATAGTATGTGATTAAAATTCTGTAAATGTTAAATAAATAAATAAGGTTCAATTATGATAAGGTACGAAGAAATGGAAATTGGTGTAAAATATTAATTGCAACTGGTTGGTGGATCCCATAGGTTTTTATAGAGGTGGATGATGAAACCAAATATTTGTATTTCAAAATGTAGTATCACAAATGTATGTAAATGTGTTGTAAACCAAATAAAAAGGTCATAATCATTAAAATATTTTTTAGAAAATATTTTATTAGATGGAATGAGAAGAATCATTACAGTTTATGAAAAATGGATATTAATACCAATATTCTATATTCATTTATGGACTCATATTGGTTTTATTGGTCATACAAAAAATTTTCAATTACATAAAAAATCACCACAACAGATTTTTGGATAATGTGCGTGTGGAGTTGAGGATAAAAACCCCATTTATTTTTTATATAACGTAACAACCTGTGATTTTTAAATCCTTTAAAATACATACCATGTTCTATAACTTGTGTCACATGGTACCCCCAATGAAATCAAAAAAAAACATTAAGAATAAATTATTAATAAATCTATTATAAACACTAAGATGGTAAAACCTTAATATTTTTTCCTTTAGAAGGTAAATAATTAATTTTAGTCAATATTGAAAAGGGTTTTTTTCAACAAAAGTCAGTTTCTAAGTATTATATATTTTCATTTTAAAAGATAAGCATAAAAATAATTGAATTTAATTTGGATATCGAAATGTAAATTTTATAATTCATTACAAAAAAATTATCATAGGGTGTGTTTTTTATATTTTTATAAAATAATTGATTTGTCATTTAATTGTGTAAAAATACAGTTTTCACTAATATAGTGACTTTTATCTAATTATCACTATATAAGACTGGGAAAAAGTTTGTAAAATATTATAATCGATTAAATTTATATATAAAGTGTATAGTTATACAATATAAAATATTATTTTGAACTTATACAGTTTAATTTTAGAAATATAAGACATAAGAAACATTTAATTAGATTGTAAATACTATTTTTCCTTATTTTGTTTAAATAATCCTTTTTATGGTGAAATTTAGTTTTGGATTGTTTTTAAATCCATATAAATTTTTTATTACATAAATTAATATAATGAATATCAGTAACAATATATTTTGTTTTAATATACCTAAATTTCATGTTTAAAAACACTCTTTATTAAAAATCAATTTTTTGTAACATTTGTGTTTAATTTAAATACTACATTATAATATTTAAGAAATTAATTTGTATAACTTGATCCCAATTTCAGAATCACAATTTTTAAATTATCTAATAATGGCCTATTAATATTATTAGTAATAAAATATTTTAGATTATTAATATTTAATTTTGAGTAATAAGTTTCTAAATGACTAATCTACGGTGGCTTGAATTTTCATAAATTAAAATAATCATTAGAGTATTTATAAATATATTTATTAAATTGTAAATTCTTAACTAAGTTTCTTACAAACATTATTTCACCTAAATCTCCCAAAATTCATTATATTCCATTATTATCCTTAACATAACATTCTTTTCCATGGAAAAGTCCCTCATCTTCACTTATAACTGGCGGATTACATAAAACCTTTCAATACTCTACTCATTTTTCAAAATTTCATAAAACAACTACCCATATTTTCTCTCAAATTTATTTACATGAATTAATTCCCCTGTTACCCACAAAAATCATAATACGTTGAATTCTAAGGCCCAGATAAAGGGAAATTTAAATGTCTTATCGTAGGTGACACTCCTTTATTAATGTTTCATTAATATTATTTCTTTAAAAACCAAACATAACAGTAGTTTAAAAATAATCATAATAATAACTGTATAATTTTTTTTTAAAATAACAAAACAAAAATTATCTAATATCTTCCATATTCTATGATAAATAATATTTTTTTGTTAGATTGTGTGTGTGTGGATTATTGCCTACATAAAGTGACCCTTTTTTTATCACCACTATTAATGGATCATTCAAAAAAGATATTTACTATTATAATATAACATTTAATTTTTTTTCATGATTATAAAATTATAATATACTTTATTTTATACTTTATTTCCATTCTAAAAAAATGAGATGTTCATATCTATATAAGTTAAACCTACCACCTTCATGAGATGAAGTTTCTCCTTTTTTTCAGATCAAAATACATGATTGGAATTAAAATTTAATTTAATTTATTAAAAGGTTAATTTAATAAAAACTAGTTTATGTAATTATAATGTTATATATTACATATATAATATTATCAATAAATGGTTATAATATATTCAACTTCAAAAAAAGGATATATTAATGGATCTTTTCAAAATTGAGTCTATTCTCGGAGAAAATATATAAATGAATAAATTATGTGAAAATAGAATCTTATTGAACGTAATAATATTAAATTATGTATATATTGATACTATATTACATCAAAATTGATCATGGCCAACAAACCAAAAGGTTTATAAAGAAATTAATCGAACAACCCATACCAACCCACATAATCAGATAAGACATTAAATATAAGTACCCATATATGATAAAATAACATTATAAAATTAAATATATATGAATAATTTGATTTTGTATATATATAAAGAACTTCATTTAATTATTCAATAATTTAATTGAAAGTGAATAATTCTTTCATATAATGGAATGGGTTTTGTCTCAAAACATCTTTCTTTGAGACAGAAGTAATTTTTACACCAAATTTATTTTAAATAATGTATAGAGAACCAATAATGTAACAACCCAGGTAAATAAAGAATAAAACATTTAAATATTGATTAATATTTACGAATTAAATATTAATTTTACTTTAACGGAGTTTCTATGTTCGATAACGTACCTGATACGCCACAAAGAGTTTCTTGGAAATCATAAATGGCACACTAGTAATAAAATAATATTATTTTAAATGGTAGTTAACACGTAGCCATTGTATTGGACGGAATTAATAGAAATAACTGAAATATTATTATATATGTTTTTTAAATGTTTCTACATTTATCCAATAAAAGATAAAGTCCTAAAATATGAAAAAATTCAATTTTAAGTATATATACTCTAACATTCCCAAAAGGTCGACTTATCAACTTTTGATGGCGAACTGTCTATAAATATAGTTTTGGTAACTCTTATACATTCTATTGGACCAAATAAAATTCTTCTTTAGAATCGGGACATCAAAATTTACATTGTGTAAATTTTTGGTATTTTTCCGATGAAGGTCATTTTATTTAATGAATAGTGAAAAATGTTGTATTTTAATTCAAACCCACTTTTTAATCTAATTTATTTACATTATTATATTATCTTTTTAATTGGTTTTAAAGTGAAATTAGAATATATTTTTACCATTTAATGAAATTTTGGTCATTGGAATTAATTTCACTTTGAAATTGGACTTAAACTAGTGTCAATCTTTTGATACTTATTATTTTATAAAAACACGCTATTTGCTCTGACAGCGGGAATTAATTATTAAATTAATTAATGTAACTTATATGTTTTGAATTTTTTAAAATGGGCATAAGTTTTGAATTAGGAATATCAAATATATCTTAGGGTGAAGTTTTGGTATTTTTCATAAAAACTTCAATTTTTGATGAATAGTGAAACCACTAAGTTGTACTTATAAAAACTGATCATTCCATTTAAAAGAAATTTTACCACCTCTGTGTTTTGAATTTCAAAAATATGACATAAATGTTAGTCATTAAGAAGTAAAATTTGGTTCAATGGGATTAAAAAAAAATTGGTCAATAGTAACTTTTACGTTTTAATCGCGATTAGAGGTAATTAATGTAATTTAAGTTAAGAATAATGTTTTAATAATATGAAATGGACTTGAGACACGTCCTTCCTTTATTGGATATGTCATGGCCGAACAATACAATCCATGGGTCAACTTGGAGCCCCCATGGAGTCACTTTGGTCTGAAAATGACATTAATAACTTTTTATTTAATGTTAAAATAAAAATGTCACAAACATGAGTTGTTTTACTAAAAAAAATTTAAATGGGGTTATAAAAGTCATATTTTTGACTATAAATATTAATTAGATATCTAAAAACATTTCTTACATCATGGTATTTTTTCTATAATTTTTAGACATTATATAAATTAAATTATCTATGACACCATGATGATGCAACGATTAACTCATTATTTAAGGATTTAAATAAAATGAAAAGATAATGTAAAATTTAAGACCTAAAAATGTCAAAAACCTATTGGATTGGTGGATTTCGAACCCGTATCACCTTATTCTTTAAATATATAATTGTGGGACCCTTTTTATCTGAAAATCATTTTATAATAAAATATCTCTTCTTAACTTTCCAAGAGTGCCCCTCCTCTCCTCTAATAAAATGCCCCCACCTCTACCTCCTAACCCACACCTCTCAAGCCTTTGGATCTGCCATGATTTTCTTTTTTGGTCTCTCCACATACATCTCTTACTCCTAGAAGCCTCATGTTGAGTAGAATTCTTCCCAAGGAAGCCTTTGAGCTCAAATCATAAAGGGTTACCTATTTTAAAGGTAGTGTTTTCTCTTGTGTTCCTGTGTATTATTTTGCTTCTCCAACCCCCTAAAATCTTTTTATTCATTTCTTTTGTAACAACACTAGTATCCTAAATATACTATGATTTGTTTTATAAGAAGTAATCGAGCTACACTTACACACACCTACATCTAATGGTTATAGAACATACTGTTTCCGTGGAAGGTGACTTTCTGCCTCATGAAACGATGATTGTTCAAAACTCATATAACACCTTCAAAGGTTTCCATTAAGATGTAACTATATTTATATATGATATATAATATTTTTATGTTTTCCTTATGCTTCTGTATTTTTAATTTATGTCATACCTTTACGGTTTCCATTATGGTTAAACACGATATATTCATTTTAGGAAGTGCGGACTACCGCCCCCTCAAAGAGATTTGATTCGCTAATGCCATATGTGGGACATATAAAGTATGGATATAAAGTTATTATATATGATTTTATACTATAATTATAATATACCTTTATATCATTATTATTTCTTTCCATTAAATAATGACATAGAAATGAAAGTAGGGTTCATGCGTACATACGACTTACCGTCTCCATGAACAATGCATTTCATTTCATACCTCTATATTATTATGTAATATTATAAATACATGTATATGCTGGATATTTATGATATATATGATATCCAAATCATGAATATCG
The DNA here is from genome assembly GCA_963277665.1 of Viscum album. Taxonomy (NCBI): domain Eukaryota; kingdom Viridiplantae; phylum Streptophyta; class Magnoliopsida; order Santalales; family Viscaceae; genus Viscum; species Viscum album. The sequence continues at coordinate 2,026,112,161 of OY728151.1, read as the reverse complement.
TTCTGGATATAATGAACCTTTGACCACATGAACAACATGTAATTGTAAGAAATCCACATTCGACTTAAGAACCAAATATCGACAAAACAAACATTATTAACATAAATGATTACATAATTTTTAACATGGAAGTAATTGATATAAAAGGAATAGTAATCTTGAAAAAAGGTTATTAAGAAAGTACAAATTAACACTACTTTATTATTTAGGAGATTAAAGAGCAATCGAGTCACGTCGGACACGAGGTATTGGACTTCGTCTCAATCTCCTTTCATTGAGTCATATATTGTGCTAATACGAGATTTTCTTGTATACGGTGTATAAACCCCATTTTCTTTTAATTTTATACAAAAGTAATCTTTTTCTACGAAGTGTTTTACAAAACAACAAAAAGGAATGTTTCTTTTAACGTAGGCGGTGACAACGACAATTTCTGCCGCCGCAAGTATTATTTGGTCTTTGGATTCCTCAACAATCCATAGTGTTTTTAAAATAAAATAAATACCATCAACTATTTTATGTGTTTTGGTATTGAAAATGGTTTTTATAATGGATTTGTTATGACAATATATTTTACTGATATATTGTGATCAATGTGTGGAAATGTTTTCTTTCCATTATATTTGTTATATGTATTGTGATTTTATAATGGTACTTGGGCATTTGACTGGTGGTTACGTGATAAACCATATGACGGGTGGTGCCGTGAATACAAGGACGAGTGGTTACATTATGACCTCCAATGAATTGGTTATGGAAGTCGGCCGTATGGATATTCCATGAAGTGATATGTGTGGAAGTCGACCGTATGGTTATTCCACTTAAGTATGTTTATGTCCCAAGTAACCTTTATATGTTATGTGTTCTTTATATTGGTTTTATGGTAATATTTTGGTTACAAAAGGGTAATTAATGATATTTTATTCAGTGAAGAGTTTTTACTACTTCCTAAAGGTAAAAGGTATTACTTTGATAAAGTATACATGGTTTACTTTTTGTTTGAAAAACTAATAGTTTTCATTCTTTGTGTATCCCTTACTGAGCTATTTATGCTCACCCCATGTTTTTTTTGAAATGTTATTCACAGGACATAATGTGGATTAGGGTCATGAATGGGATCAAGGGAAAGTCATGCTATCTAAAACATGGAACTAGACATGTTTCTTTTTTAAGAGTTTTTATTTTATGGAAACTTATTAGAAGTGCCTACTTTTTAATCTTTTGAGATGTAATAGTTATGATCTAATTCTCTAAAACTCTAAACCTAAAAAAGATCCTCAATGAGAATTATTCATTTAATTCAATATTAAGTAATGTTTAAGGATGAGGCCTTATAGTTGGTATCAGAGGTCGGTTTAGACAACTTTAGGAGTTAGAAAATTGTTAAATTATGAATTAAATTATGGTATGATTGAAATGATATAGCATTTAAAGATTACCATGTTGCTTCGCCTAAGATATTTCTGTGTTCAGAATGGTTTTCCGCAGAGGAAACAAAGCAGCTATGTTGGGACGACATCCGGAGGAATACAACCTTCCAAATCTGAAACCTGAGATGGTCGGAATTGGAACTAAACAGTTTGTTGTAGTGATGGCACAGTTGACTCAGGCTATAAATGGTGGTGGTATCCATGCACGAGATCAGCCAGATCTACTGCAGAGGAACATGTCAGTGGTGGACCATTTCATGAGGCAACATCCCCCATCATTCAAAGGATCATCTAACCCCGTTCCAGCTGAAGGGTGGATTAAAGAACTGGAGAAGATTTTTGATGTCATGGGGTGTTTAAACCATCAAAAGGATAGCCTTGTTGTTTACCATTTTGAAGGTGAAGCTGATCAGTGGTGTTCTATGGTGAAAAATATCAGGGATAGTGATGAGATTGATGATCATCACTGGGAAGAATTCAAAGGTATGTTTCTTGAGAAATATTTTCCTAAGGTGGTTCATCTTAGGATGGGAAAAAAATTCCTAGAATTGTGGCCGGAGGATGATTCAGTGGATGCTTATGAAGCAAAGTTCACATGACTGGCAAGGTATGCTACAAACTTCATACGAGATCTTGATAGTAAAATAAACCATTTTTACTCAATGTTAATTCTAAGGTAATGAAGTGCTTTAGCTTCTCGTGAGTTAAAAAGTTATGAAAATCTTGTTCGATGTGCGGAGAAGGTGGAAATGGAGTTTGCCGATGATCAGGTGTTCTTTGACAAACAACGGAATAAGAGGTCCAGTTGGTAGGAAAAAGGGAAGAATTCATCAAAGAAGCAATGAGGTAAGAAAACCAAATATCCATCCTATGAGAATTTTGGTAAAATGCATCCTGGAGAATGTTTATCCAAGTCTGGAAAGTGCATTCGGTGTGGTATGTCTGGTCATATTGCTCGTAACTGTAAGGAAGATGATCAAGAAGGCAATGAAAAGTCAGCGGTAAGATGTTTTAAATGTAATTAAATGGGTCATTATGAAAATGAGTGTCTAACGAAGAACTCAACTGAGGGAAATCAGCCATACTACAAGAATAAAGGGGTGGTGAAATACTTTGCAACTTCTTCAGCAGATGTTGGTCCATCGAATGAAGTAGTATCAGGTATAGTGTTTGTTTGTTCAGATTATGCCAATGTATTGTTTGATTCATGTTCTACACATTCTTTCATTTCTGAGAAGTTTTCTAGTAAATTTGGAATACCATCTCATGATTTGAATCCTGAACAAATGGTAAAAACACCCAGAGGGAACGTTGAGACAAAAATAAATTTTAAGAACCTTCCTATCCTTGTGTGTGGAAAGAATCTACCAGCAAACCTTATTGTTTTTACTCTAGTAGAGTTTGATGTTATTTTGGGCATGGATTGGATTTCTTTTTATCATTCTAAGATTGACTGTAGAGATAAAATGGTTTCTTTTCAGAAATATTTTCAGTTTTTGTACAAGAATGAACCCATGATTTTGATAACATATCAGGATGTTGATAAACTATTAAAAGATTTTAATGAATGTTACGTTGTACATATTGTTGAAAATAATGGAAATGTTCAGATTAATGATGTGACAGTGGTAAATGAGTATCTTTATGTTTTCCCTGATGAGATTCCTGGTATTATTCATGATGGAGAAGTTGAATTTACTGTTGACATAGTTTATGATTGTAATCCAATTTCAAAACCCCATTATCGAATGGCTCAAGTTGAACTTTTAGAGTTAAAGAAGCAATTTCAGGAGTTATTAGATAAAGGATTCATTCGAACTAGCACATCACCATGGGGTGCTCCTGTCTTGTTTGATAAAAAGAAATATGGTTCAATGAGACTTTGCATTTATTATAGAGTCTTGAATAATATCACTGTTAAGAACAAGTATCCATTGCCTCATATCGATGATTTGTTTGATCAGCTCCAGGGAGCTCAGTATTTTTCGATGATTGAATTGAGGTCTGGGTACCATGAGTTAAAAGTAAAATAATTAGACGTTCTGAAGACTGCATTCCATACTAGATATGGAAATTATGAATTTCTAGTTATGCCTTTTGGGTTAACCAATGCACCTGCTGTATTCATGGACCTTATGAATAGAATTTTCCATGAGTTCTTGGATAAGTTTGTGGTTGTTTTCATTGATTATATTTTGGTGTTTTCTAAAAGTAAAGGGGAGCATGAAAGTCATTTATGGGTTATCTTTCAAACATTAAAAAAAATAAACTATATGGAAAAATCAGCAATTGTGAGTTTTGGTTACAACAAATTTTTTTCCTTTGTCACATTGTTTCAAAAGATGGCATAACTGTTGATCCACCTAAAACAAAAGTTTTTGAAAAATGGCCAAGACCCACAAATGTAACTGAGATCCGTAATTTCCTTGGTTTGGAAGGTTACTACCGATGGTTTGTTGAAAATATTTCACTGTTATCTAGTCCAATGACTAAGCTAACTCGGAAGGGTGTTAAGTATATCTGGACAAAAGAATGTGATGATTGTTTTCAGGAGTTGAAAATAAGATTTGTGAATGATCCAGTTTTTCTACATCCATCCTGGAATGGTGAGTTTGTTATCTACAGTGATGCTTCATTGAAAGGACGTGGTTGTGTCCTTATGCAGAGTGATCAGATAATTGCTTCTGCTTCACGTTAATTGAAAACTCATGAGGTAAATTACCCTACACATGATTTGGAATAAGTTGCTGTTGTTTTTGCTTTAAAAATTTGGAGGCATCATTTGTATGGAGTAAAGTGTGAAATATATACCGATCACAAAAGTTTAAAGTATATATTCACTCATAAATAATTGAACATGAGACATGGGAGATGGCTAGAATTAATTAACGATTATGATAGTACAATTCATTACCATCCGGAAAATGCAAATAAAGTGGCTGATGCTTGGAGTCGAAAAAGTAATGCTTCATTAAAAATGATGCATTTTGAACGTGATCCTTTGGTAAAGGATTTGATGAAATTTGGAATAGATGTTGTTGGTGCAGGATGTCCTTCTGTTTTGTTTCAGGTATCAGTGAAATATTCTCTATCTGACAGAATCAAGAAAGAACGGAAGCAAGACAGTGAGTTGCAGAAAATGTTAGAGCTAGATCAGAAGGGTAAGTTTCATTAATTCAATATTGTTAATGATTGTGTCTTGAGATATGGGAAGATATTGTGTGTTCCATGTGATTCACAGTTGAAGAGGGAGTTTTTATGTGAAAATCATAGTTCTCCGTTTTCAGTTCATCCTGGCAGTACTAAGATGTACAGAGATCTGCAGGAGTATTACTGGTGGGATGGAATGAAAAGAGACATAGGTGATTTTACTGTGAAGTGTTTGACATGTCAATAGGTTAATGCATAGCGGCAGTTTCCAAAAGGGATGCTTCATCCATTACCACTGCCAGAGTGGAAATGGTAAAATGTGTCCATGGACTTTTTTATGGGATTACCGATGACATCTCGAGGTAATAATGCAATCTGGGATATTGTTGATCGCTTGAATAAATCTACCTATTTCCTTCCTATTCGAGATATATTCTCTCTAGATCAACTTTATCGATTGTATATTAAAGTGATAGTCATGATGTAAGGAGTTCCCCTCTCCATTGTATCTGATCGTGATCCCAGAATTACTTCTAACTTTTGGAAGGGCCTTCAAAAGTCGTTGGGTACTAAATTAAATTTTAGTACAGCATTTGATCTGCAATCAGATGGGCAGTCATAACGAACAATTCAGACCATGGAGGCTATGCTACGTGCTTTCTCTATGGATTATCAGGGAAGTTAGGACCAACATATTTCTTTGGTTGAGTTTTCTTATAAGAACAGTTTTCAGTCTAGTATACAAATGGCACCATTTGAGGCATTATATGTGAAGCGGTGTTGAAATCCAGCTTTTTGGGTTGAAGTGGGTGAAATGAAGCCGATGGGACCAGAATTGGTAGAAGAGATGACAGAAAAAGTTCAGTTGATTCAGAAACACATGATAACAGCTCAGAGCAGACAGAAAAGTTTTGCTGATAACCAGAGGAAGGATCTATCTTTCGAGGTAGGTGATCATGTTTTTCTCAATGTTTCACCATGGAAAAGTGTGATGTGATTTTTTATGAAAGGAAATCTGAGTCCAAGGTTCATTGTACAATATGAAATTTCGGAGAATGTTGGATCAGTTGCTTATCGAGTGGCTATGCCTCCGAGTTTATCTCAGGTACACAATGTTTTTCATGTTTGGATGTTGAGAAAGTATATTCCAGATCCATCTCATGTTTTGGGATCAGAGGTAGATCAGTTGGAAGAGAATCTCTCTTATGAAGAACAACCAGTCCAGATTCTTGACTGAAGAGAGAATGTGTTGCGAAATATGGTAATTCACCAGATAATGGTTTTGTGGAAAAACCGTATGAGTGAAGAGGCAACAAGAGAATCTAGAAAATGCTATGAGGGATAAATACCCCCACAGATTTTGATTATTGAAAAAAATTGTGAGGAAGCAATTCCCAAAAGGGGGGAAGGATATAACATCCCAGGTAAATAAAGAGTTAAACATTTTCATATTTATTAATATTTACGAATTAAATATTAATTTTACTTTAAAGGGGTTTCTATGTTTGATAGCGTACCCGATATGCAACAAAGAGTTTCTTTGAAATCTTAAGTCACACACTAGTAATAAAATAATATTATTTTAAAAGGTATTTAACATGTAGCGGTTGTATTGGCAGGAATTAATTGAAATTACTAAAATATGATTACATATGTTTTTTAAATGTTTCTACATTTATCCAATAAAAGAAAAAGGCTTAAAATATGAAAAGAATTCAATTTTAGGCATATATACTCTAACATTCCCAAAAGGTCGACTTAATACCTTTTGATGGAGAAATGTCTATAAATATAGTTTTGGTCACTCTTATACATTCTATTAGACCAAATAAAATTCTTCTTTCGAATCAGGACATCAAAATTTACTTTGTCTAAATTTTTCGTATTTTTCCGATGAAGATCATTTTTTTAATGAATTGTAAAAAATGATGTATTTTAATTCAAAACCTCTTTTTAATATAATTTATTTACGTGATAATATTATATATTGAATTGGTTTTAAAGTAAAATTAGAATATATTTTTACCATTTAATCCAATATTGGTCGTTGGAATTAATTTCACTTTGAAATTGGACTTAAACTAGTGTCAATCTTTTGATACTTATTGTTTCATAAAAAAACGCTATTTGCTCTGACATCAGGAATTAATTATTAAATTAATTAATGTAACTTATATGTTTTGAATTTTGTAAAATGGGAATCATTTTTGAATTTGGAATATCAAATATATCTTAGGGTAAAGTTTTGGTATTTTTCAAAAAAACATCAATTTTTGATGAATAGTGAAACCACTAAGTGGTACTTATTAAAACTGATTTTTCCGTTTAAATGAAAATTTACCACCTCTGTGTTTTGAATTTCAAAAATCCGACATACATGGTTATCATTAATATGTAAAATGTGGTTCATGGGATTAAAATAATTTTTTTGTGAATAGTAACTTTTATGTTTTTAATCGCGATTAGAGGTAATTAGTGTAATTTAAGTTAAGAATAATGTTTTAATAATATGAAATTGACATGACACATGTCTTACCGTTATTGGATGTGTCATGGCCGACCATGAAAATACATGGGTCAAATTGGGGACCCCATGGAGCCACATTGGTAGGAAAATGACATAAATATCATTTTATTTAATGTTGAAATAAAAATGTCACAAACATGAGTTGTTTTACTAAAAGAAAATTTAAATGGGGTTATACAATCCATATTTTGGACTATAAATATTAATTAGAAAGATAACAAGATATCTTACATCATGATATTTTTTTTATAATTTTTAGTCATTAAATAAATTAAATTATTTATGACACCATGATGATGCAGCGATTACCTCATTATTTAACGATTTAAATAAAATGAAAAGATAATGTAAAATCTAATACCTACACATGTCAAAAACCTATAGTATGGGTGTATTTCGAACCCTTATCACCTTATCCTCTAAATATATAATTTTGGGTCCCTTTCTATCCGAATATCATTTTATAATAAAGTATCTCTTCTTAACTTTCCAAGAGTGCCCCTCCTCTCCTATTATAAAAGGCCCCACCTCTACCTCCTTACCCACACCACTAAAGCCTTTGGTTCAACCAATATTTTCTCTTTTTTTCTCTCCACATACATGTATTACTCTTAGAAGTATCAGTTTGAGCAGAAGTATTCCCAAGGAATATTTTGAGCTCAAATCAAAAAGAGTTACCCGTTTTAAAGGTAGTGTTTTATCTTGTATTCTTATGTTTTATATTTCTTCTCCAACCTCATAAACTATTTTTATTCATTTATTTTGAAACAAAACCATTATCCTAAATAAACTAGTATTTTTTTATAATAATTAGTCTATCTAAATATACACACACCTACATCTAATGGTTATAGAACATTCTGTTTCCGTGGATGGTGAATTTCTGCCTCACGAAACAATGATTGTTCAAGACTCATATAACACCTTCAAAGGTGGCCATCAAGATTTCACTATATTTATATATGATATATAATATTTTTATGTTTTCCTTGAGATTCTGTATTTTTCATTTATGTCATACCTTTATGGTTTCCATTATGGGTAAACATGATATTTTCATTTTAGGAAGTGCGGACTACCGCCCCCTCAAAGTTATTTGATTCGTTAATGCCATATGTGGGACGTATAAAAAATAGATTTAAAGTTATTTTATATTATGTTATAATGGAATTATAATATACCTTTATATCATTATTATTTCTTTCCATTAATGTATGACATTGAAATGAAAGTAGCGTTCATGCATGTGTATGGCTTACCGTCTCCATGAACGGGGCATTTCATTTCTTAACTCTAAATGATTATTTAATATTATAAATACATGTATATTCTGGATATATATGATATATATGATATCCAAATCAGGAATATCATTCTGGATATAATAAAACTTTGACCACATGGACAACATTTAATCGTAAGAAGTCAACATTCAACATAAGAAACAAATATCGACAAAACAAACATTATTAACTTAAATGATTACATAATTCTTAACATGGAAGTAATTTATATAAAAGTAATAATAAGCTTGAAAAAGGTTCTTAAGCAAGTAGAAATTAACACTGATTTATTATTCAGGAGATTAAAGAGCAATTGAGTCACGTCGGACACAAGGTAAGGGACTTCGTCTCAATCTCCATTCTTTGAGGCGTATATTGTTCTAATACAAGACTTTCTTTTATACGGTGTATAAAACCCTTTGACTTTTTATTTTATAAAAAAGGAATATTTTTCTATGAATCGTTTTACAGAACAACGAAAAGGAATGTTTGTTTTAATGTACGCGGTGACAATGACCTTTTCCGCCGCCGCGAGTGTTATTTGGTGTTTGGCGTCCTCAACAATCTGTAATGTTTTTAGAAAGAAATAAATACCATATACTCTTTTATATATTTTGGTATTGAAAATGGTTTTTATAATGGATTTGTTATGTCAATATATTTGAGTGATATATTTTGATCAAAGTGTTGAAGTGTTTTCTTTCCATTATATTTGTTTTATGCCTTGTGATTTAATAATGGTACATGGACATTTGACGGGTGGTTACATGAAAAACAATATGACGGGTGGTTTTGTGAATACAAGGACAGGTGTTTACGTTATAACCTCCAATGAATTGGGTATGGAAGTAGGTCGTATGGCTATAAATTATGTGATAAGTGTGGAAGTCGACCATATGGTTATTCCACTTAAGTATGTTTATGTCCCAAGTTACCTTTATATTTTATGTGATCTTTATATTGGTTTTATGGTAATCTTTTGGTTACAAAATCGTAAGTAATGATATTTTATTCAGTGAATATTTTTAATACTTCCTAAAGGTGAAAGGTATTACTTTGATAAAGTATAAATGGTTTACTTTTTTTATGTAAAACTAATAATTTTCATTCTTTTTGTATCCCTTACTGAGCTTTTTATGCTCACCCCAAGTTTTTTTGAAATGTTTTTCACATGACTTAATGTGGAATAGAGTCAAGGATGGGATCAAGGGAAATTCATGCTATCTAAAACATGGAACTAGAGATGTTTCTTTTTTAAGAGTTTTTATTTTATGGAAACTTAGTCGAAGTTTTTACTTTGTAATCATTTGAGATGTAATAGTTATGATATAATTCTCTAAAACTCTAAACCTAAAAAGTTCCTCAAGGGGAATTATTCATTTAATTCAATATTAAGTAATTTTTATGGCTAGGGCCTTATAAATTAGATTTTTAATTTCATGTATTATTCTTATTAATGGAATTTATGCTTCATCATTATGCAATCATTATTTCAAGGGGTTTTTATTATAATGTTTCTAAAGTTGTAAGGGTTTTTCTATCGTGATTCCTCTTCATTGAGACATGTTTTAATATTAATCACTAATTTATTATTTCTATAGTGTATATAATAAAAAATTTCTTTTCCATTCTCTATGATTTAAACAATATTTTTAATAGACCAATATGAATTTCAATCTTCCATTTAATTCAAATTTATATATTTCTAATTTTTTAACAGTTTCTTTGCCTCCAATTTTAATCCATTGAGACATATTTAAGTTGTACACCGTGTTTCCATTTCAATGGTTCTATAATAATCTATTGTCATTATTAATCATTATCATATTTTACTAAATTATAATTACTGGTCTATTTAATGTTATACATCTTATGTAGTTTTTATCAAAATGTTACAAAGGATATAAAGGGTTTTCGTGACTCAAATATTTTCCTAGGTTCAAAATTAATCTTCTTTGTATATTTTCTTTCAGGATTGATCTATTATAAACTAATATGATTTTAGGACTTATTCCAACTTATTTTCTTGGGAAATAATGTTTCACAACAAATTATGTTTTCTAAATTATATATACATTTCATTATAATTCTTTTTTGTTAAGAATAATTCCCATCACTTTTAATGGATTTTTCTTCCATGTCAATATTTTCACTTCCCACATATGTTCTCACTTACTTAGTAGAAATTTAATTTTTTTCTCCAATGATAATTTTATTCCAATTATTTCATTTTAATTGGTATGTTTCATTATCCTTTTTAATGATGTGTGTTTTTAACAAGGTTAATTGAAAATGTTCAAAAAGTATTCCTATCATTTCAAAATAAAATGTTTTATCATCCACTCTACATTTTAATTGTAAATATTTTATATCTTTTCCATAGTTCCATTATTAAATATTTTCTTCAAAATAAAAATATTTCACCGAATTTTCAAATCCAATTTTGAAAAAGTTATTTATTAGTTGAATTATCTATTATTAAATATTATATTAAATGTAAAAGTTTTCAATGTATTTTCACTTCTCAATGTTTTATGATATTATATCTTTTTAAATTAGCATTTATTAAATATTATTCTAGAAGTATGTTTTTTCAATATATATAAACTTTTACTTTTTGATAGTGTTTATAAATTTTCGAGGTTGTTTTATGTTGTAACTCTTTATATTATTTTTTCCAATGAATTCTATTTCCATTCAAAATTTTCTAAAGTTATTTATACATCAATATTTTAACATATTTTTTAAAATGAATTTATTTAATTTTTTATTTAGCATATATGGTTTATATATCATGAGGTTTTTTATAATAATTTATACATTTTTATTATATGATTTATTTTGGAAAATTATATTTTTTATATTCTATGATTTCATGTTCTATTATGTTTTTTAAATGTTTTATGAAACACGTTCTTTTTTCATTAATGTTTTACGTGATGATGAATGTTTAATTTTAAATTCGTAAATAAGTTTATGGATTATTATATAGTTTTGACCTATATATTCCTCCAATTCATTACATCAAGGATTATATATAATGAGATAGAAATTTTGAGAAACAATTTTAGTAAATATCTAGGTTCTCAAAGGTTCAGTGTGATGTAATTCAACTCTACTCAAAATTTCTTGTGTGAAATGGTTAAAAATTAGATATTTTTAGAAAGGGTGAGTATGATGGAATTTATCACTACTCATAATTTTACAAGTGAATGGTTTGGTAAGTATCCAAGTTCACTATGAAACCCCAATTTTATGATTGTGCCACTTTCGTCCCTATGATCCATGGATCATGTTTTAGGCTTCATGCTTATTTAATCATGTTTATAATACTCTTTTTATTCATGTATTATATTATTCTAAATCATATTCCAGGTTTTATGATGTATGATTTTTTGGGTATTTATTTTCTTATGTTTCTTGATATTACCCATATGCTCATCTTATGCTCACTTATGATATTTTATTTTTTTCTCTTATGCTTATCTTTAGTCGACATCAAATCTCTCTTCCTTATAATGTTTCAGTTTCCCTATGTTATGAAGAAAATTAGTACGCAATATTTTTCCATAAGTTTATCATATGATAATACTTTTTTAGATATTGAATTTATGTTATATATTAATTAGATTTTTAATGATTAAATATCTAATGGATGGAATAGATTGTTGTTTTATAATTAATTTTTCCCATAATAATCAAGAAATATAATTTGAAAAGTTATTTGGACTGTTTTGTATTGATATAATTACATTAATTCATTTAATAAACAAATATATTGGCATGTGGTGTCATAATTGGAAATAGATCAATGTTTAGATGTATTTGGACATTAGGAATATTTATATTGAGAAAAAACTATAAATTTGAATTTTCATCGACATTTGATAAATTATGATTTTCCAAAACATAAAATTTGTACTTATACCATTAAGTTATTTGAGGAGCTATTGAATATTTTGGGGTTTAGGATAGGAAAAATTTATTGAAAATCCATGATATAATCTTATGTACAAGATAACATCCTTGGAATTGGTAAAGTTGTTTTTTTGTGGTCATAAAAGAAATAATGTCCATATTTGGATTACTCAATTGGATGTAGGCTATGACATAGTTTATCCTAGGGATAAAAAAACTAATGGGTCTATTGGGTATTAAACTGATCATCACCTTGTACATGAAAAGGATCCCAAACTAGACACCTAGTTGGTTTCTTTCAAGGAATATAGTTTTTTCAATTTCATAAATTTTATGTACCATTATTTAGTATTTATTTATTAATTACCATAAGGTATTTGGTTAATAGTATTATAAAAGAAAACATAATGTATCCAAGGTAGAACTAAGAGAGTTATAGGATTAACCAAGTATGAAATAGTTCAAATTAAAGGATTATAGGTTCACATGAAGGTTTCATTGGGGAAGAAATCTAAGGATTGAGTTTTGGATATTCATATAATATGATTCATTATGGTGTTTTCATAATCATTATAGTTTTAGTGTTTGATTAAAATAAAATCCCCATGAATCAGACAAATGTATTTACCCAAAAAACCACAATGACTTATAACCAAATAAGGGAACATATGTAAATAGATGAATCATAGTATATTCCTGTTGTGATGGAAAACTATTTTTTCTAGTCCTTACTAATGTAATGCGGTTGAAAATAATGAAATTAAATCATATTTCTCTTATCTGTTTTAGTATGTGAAGTGATATTTAATGATTATATTTTTTTATATTGTTACTGTTATTGAGGATTATGTGAAAAAACATATAATCATTATTCATTAGTTATGAATTAATTGTTTGAATAAAATATGTTAAACGGTACCAATAACCATGATAAATTATGTAATGTAAAGGTTATATTTTTGAACCTAACAATTGAAGAACACTTGTTTTAGGGATTGATATGATTTAGGATTAATACATGGTTGATGTTGAGATAATAAAGGATTGGGTTATTTTGAACATGTAAGTTAATTTTGTATTGATATATTTGGGATTGATGATAATTAATTATATTTTATGGTGAATATTATATCAATTTTTGGATTATGGAATATTTTTTTCAAGTGTTTGATTTGTTGAACTAGTGTGTAATACAATTTTGAAATTAAATATATATATATTTTTTGGAAGAATATGTTATTTAACAGTATTTTTAAAACATGAAGACATAGGTAGTTTTTGGGAAGGTATTACTAGATAATATATGATTAGGGTATACAAAATATTTATTTTTTTAGGAAATATATTTATATTTATAACAAAATAATATTTTATGATATATTTATTTCTAAAAAAAATATTTATTTGATGGATTTCTTTACACACAACACTTATTTTAAATAGTCCATGATATACTATTGAAATATTTGTATTTAACATCAAATTAATTTCTTATCCATTGAATTGGAGTGTATTAGTATGAATATATAAATTAAAAAAAATTATGTTTTACACATTTATAAGATGAAATAATTTTTTATCAATTGATTATAAATGAAAATAGAGACGAGTCTTTTGAAACTAAAAGAGTTGTTTTTAGGAAATATTATTTAATATTGGTAATGTTCTTTTGACATAATAAATTAATGAAATCAATAATATTAAATTATTATAATAAAATGAATATATATTATATATTTATTAAATTTTTTAAAAATCATCTAATGCTTTTTCATGAATGATATAAAAATAAACCTAGTTTTATGCTTAAGATATAATTTTCCTATAATTTTTTTTGATATCATTTTCACACTTATTTTAAAATTAATTTCTTCTATAAAGAATAAATTAATTTTCAAAATGGATTCATTCTTTGGAATCAAAATGATCAGATTTTTTGAATTGGTCTCTTTTATTTTTGGTCATTATTAATAGTAACCTTTGTAAATATTTTACTCCCATGTAAGGGTAAAATAGGTTAAAAATATTATCATTTTTGGATAATGAATTGAAATTTATCTAACACATTAATTTATCATATTGGAAGGGTTTAGATCACCATTTCCATCCATGTCTCAAATATATATCCATATGGTGACATTTTTGATTGATTATGACCTTTATACTATTTTAAAACAATAATAAATATTAAAATGTCATTATGTTGACTTTGACATATCTATGTTTTATGAATAACAATAAATATAGTATAAATTTTGATATAAATGTATATTTTAACAATACTATTATTGTTCTAATTATCTAATAGGATTCAAGTCGTGATAAAATACAATCCAATCAGTAAAGGGACATCAAGGGATTTCAAGGGAAATGGTTTACCAATATGTAACCATTATAATAAAAATATCTTTGGTCAGTGAAGGTATGATGTTTGAGGTGAACCTAAATTCAAAAACTTCCCATTATCATTCTAAGTTCCATAAGAGATTAAGAAGAATGGATAATTATAGTTTAAGACATTTCATATCACATTAAATCATCCATAAAACTACCAAGGCTATGTTCATGGGGTGAAACATGGTTTCACATCATGATTTGTTAGAAAAACAACATTCTCTAATCCTAGCCACCATGTGTCATAGCATGATGGTGCATTTCATGTCATGATTCTTAGGGAACTTCCTATTAGCCCCATTTTATCATATTAAACCCTCCTAGGACACCCCCTGAACCCTATACACATTATGAATAAACTATTAAAAATGTGAATGGGTAGCTACAACACTTTTTAATAGTCCCAAATAATATATACTCCTCCAAGATCCTTTCAAACCCCTAGGTCATTCCATTGATCCTTTAATATCATCCCCAAACACCCTTTCAGGATGATTTGACACATGGAAACTAATTTTGATTCCCATTTCTCAAAAATAACCATTCATGAAATGAACATATCAAAATTCCATAAGAAAACTTTAATTTAATAATGTTTTCTATTACTATCTCCCCAAACATATCACTTTTCATTCTCTATAACATGTGGTTGCATGTGAAACACACCACCCGATATTACATGATCATCATTCAAAATGATTTACCACATTACATCTCTGAAATAAAAAGGCTACCTCAAGATTATGATCAATCCTGAATACCCATCATGCCACCAATGAGTGACTCTAAATATGATCACCATAAATCAAGCTAAAAGATTTTCATCCTCAAACATTAGTGCGATGATTACCACATACATTGAACCCATCACAACATGGGGTCTTCCATAGGTTTATATTTATAGAAATAGGATTCTTCCCATCATAATAATTTCTATAATGTTTATGATTTTTTGAAGTCTAATAAAATGTTGAATGTGGTTCATTCCATCAAACTCGATCAACACAAGAAACATGATAGAATTTGCTACCAAAACCTTGTTATTGATTCCAAACCATGATATAGAGTTCCACTTAACTAAAGTAACCTAGAAAATATGAAATTTCCCGAATGGTCCTAGATAATTTTAACCACCATTGTTTTCCTTGAAATGTTGAGCTTGATGTGTTCTAACCCACCACATTCAGGTTCATGCAAAACAACAGTTGGTACTTCTACAACCATCTACTAATAAAGGATCCCAGTCTAAGAAAATGAAACCCTTGAAGACAATAATCATTATTCATGTTCCTATAAGGAATTATTATAATATTAAAACATCTTTACCAAATACTGAACCGAATCCAAATTATTTTCTATTATTTATTCATCAATTTCTTTACACATCCTCAGGGATCTCACATATTCATCTACACACCAATGATCTGAATACTTCATAGAATACATTGATTTATATCCAAATTAAATATTCCACATTCAATATCCAAAAAAACAACATCCTAATCCCTATTAGACATTCAACACAGAACCATATACTCATATCTAGGCTAAAAATTTATGTATAGAGTAACCATGATAATCGAATGATCAGTCTTACATATACTACGACCCTTCCTAAAAAAGTGGTAATTTCACATGTGATATGTCAATTCTATCCACCATAGGGGAGTCCTTAATTTTTTATTAGAAATATCACATAATTCTAACAATCCACTGATTATTCTATCAAAACAATCAATGTCTAAACATGACCATCAAATCGAACCGATTATCTTGAAAAACACCACACACTGGGTAACCTTGGATTGATCAAAATATATTCTACTACATCCAACAATACATTATTGATGTAAATAATGTACTCTATAGTCCAAGTCATAGGCTATTATCTCTTTTTATATAGTCTCATCCACTCATGTAAGACACTACATTGAACCATGACATATCAATCATCAATAATCTCGGGTTGACCACACAACAGTACCCAAATTAACTACCAATTTTATATTCTTCCATAGATAAAAATATAAAATAAATAATCACTGGGTTTCCATATCATTTTCGATTCATGATAAACACACTGGTTTCAAGCACCAAGAGTGACTTTGAACTAAATAGTGATCCACCATCACTAGCTCCATGAGATTCATCCACAAAACCAAAAACATTACCATCAGTTTTCTCCCCACCCAAATTCAAATGGTCCAGCCATTATTACATAACCAATACATGAGTTTTCCTTTATTAAGGATCACCCAATAAGAAAAAAAATAGTAGTCATTATTTTAATAGAGGGGCTGCCCAATGAATCATTGTCATCCAAGAATGGTTTACTCTTTTTTTATATCCACACATCACAAGGTGCTAGCTCACCCAAACTAAGAAATCACAATGATCCACCTCAAGAAAGGAAGCTTCTTACTATCGAGTTTAATAGTGATCCAACAATCAAATAGTTTTCATCTCAGGTAATTATGCATCCCCCACCCTCATGATACCCAAACTTCTAACACATGTACTAGAACTCAAGGTGATTAATTCTCAAGAGCTATAAGAATAATTAAAAAGGCATTACCGTAGGACTTCCTATGGTTACGCACATTAATAGAGAATTTATGAAAAAAATTCACCTCAATAATAACCATTACTATCCATTAACAATAAATATTTGTACATTTTTTACTTACAAGAATAATAAGGCATGGCTTTTTAAAAACATTTACCACATTTTAAGGCCAGAAGTCCTTACACAAAACCCTCATAAGGTTTCACCATGGTCACTGCCTAGAAAATATCATTGAGACACATATGTATATACCTTACATGATAGATTAACTCTTATAATAACCATTTCTAGGTTAATGATCCCCTTCTTTGTCTACGCACACACTCTAATTATATCATTGTTGAATATGGTCAATAACCAATGAAAAAATAGTCATCACATCAAGGAAACAAGTTAGAGCAAATAAAGAGATCGCGTCCTGTCATAATGATTCATAAAAAGTACACATGTGATAAAAATAAAACATAAACTATTATGTTATCATTGAATAATCAATTAATGATAATCAAGAGAAGTCTCATAGGGATAGACACACACAATTCACATGTGATATATGCATCAAACATGGTCACAAACACACATGGTCTCATGTAACATAATAGAAAACCACAAGGCATCCATGTATTCTAAAGTAATAATATTTGATAAATACATTGATATAAATAATTGATATCATGCTAGTATATATGGGTCCAGCGAGGCCCTTAACACTTTATTTAATTACATTAGGAATATTTCCTTTAATTAATTAAGAATCAAGCCTCATATACTAATTAATAATTGTTATTTTTCATATCATATTATGAAAATCATGGTTGGTCATTATAGGTGGAAACCTCATACAACATGAATATAAACATGAATAAATACTAATGAGTAGATTACACGGGACCAATTACCTCAAACATTACAAACTAAAATCCATGTAAAGCACAATGGATTTATTAAAGTCACCTAAGTCTCGTTTCCCTCTATCAGTAGGAATATTTTTTAAACTAATTACAAAAAATTATAAATAATTAATTATAAATAAATTAAAATTATTTAAATTAATATAATAAAAAATGTTGGTGAAAGGAATACATATTCAAGGAGTTGTAGGAAAACATCACCTATTCAGAATAATGAACAACCATCCATGGAAGTTCAGTAAAACACATCTAAAATTACTCTGGGAAAAGACCTAATAAAAAAAGTCAAAAAAAGAATTTAATATAATGAAGCTGAAAAAATATAGATCTTTTTAAATGGTGACATACCTTTATGGAATCACCCTTCGAGGACATGTGTTCATCACCACATGATATCCTATTTCCATGCTAATCAACAACTTTATAATCCTCATAAAAATCATTTGAGAACTAGTTGAATACCAATCTGATTTATCTAATAAAAATAAACCCATGGTCAATAATAATTCGAATATTAATGATACATAAATGGGTTTTAAGGGATAATAACTACAGATATGTATCCGTCACAAAAAATAGAACTTATATCAGTGAATGATTGAGGTTATAGATACTCCTAAAGAATAAATCCTTCTACTCCCATCAAAAATCCCATAAGTGATTTAGATGAATGATAAATTAGGTTTCTAACAATTTTCCATCACTTTAGATCACCTATAAAACTAACCAGGAGTAATTCATCATATGAAACATGGTTTCACTTAAGAATTTTAAAATTAGCTTATTTGGGCTTGACCAACTTGTGTCATGGTGTGAAAATGTATTTTACATTGTGATTTCTCAAGAACTAACTCCCAAAAACATTTTAATATATTAAACACTTTATGTACACCCCAGGAACCCTATTCACATCTTGAATACCCAATTCATTATGTGAAGGGGATGTTGCATCACTTCTTCATAGTCTTGGTTCCCATGTCAC
This sequence comes from Viscum album, assembly GCA_963277665.1. Taxonomy (NCBI): domain Eukaryota; kingdom Viridiplantae; phylum Streptophyta; class Magnoliopsida; order Santalales; family Viscaceae; genus Viscum; species Viscum album. The sequence goes on along the minus strand of OY728151.1, from coordinate 2,026,093,000 downwards.
TCCTATAATCGACATCTGAATCCCAAATTCATCAACCATTCCTTCAACCTCATCCTAAAACAATCATCTAGGATGTTTAAGCACTCAAAAACTTGTTCTGATTCTTATTTATCAAAAAATAACCATTTTGTAAATTAATTGGAAAAACGTCCCTATAAAATTCCAATATATATTGATTCATGTTATTACATTTAATGTCATGTATTATCCTTATTCATGTTATTTTAACATTAACTAAAGTCTCTATTTATTACATGGGGTTTTTGTTAAAATGTTTCTTAATTCATATGGGTTTTTGTAATCTGAATTCCTCTACATTATGACATGTTTTAATTATACTCACCAATTGCTTATTTTTATAATATATATACAATAAAGAATATATTTTATCATACTCCATTTTATAATTAATTCGTTTTTAAAACAATATGAATTTAAATATATTAATGATAATTTTTTTGAAAAATTAGTAATGTAATATTGGTTTCTTTTCCTCAAATTTGAATCCCTTGAGATATATTTAATTTGAAAATTTTGTATCCTTTTTAGTAGGGTAAATACATCCCTATTGTCATTTTTTATCATGACTATCTTTTAAGACATGATAATAAAATTTTAATTTTTATTTAAACATATATTGGGATCTTAATTCATAATTTTCAATGTCTATAAGGTGTTTTCATTTGTCAAATATTTTTCTTGGATATTAATCACTCTTCTATGTCTATTTTATTTCATTAATGATCTATTATATCCTATGATGATTTTAGGATTTATATTACCTTTTATTTTAGGGAAATATAACTTCACACCAATGTATTATTACTTAAACATTTTTATGATTCATTGAATTTATTTTTTTAAGAATATATCCCATTACTTTTAATGGATTCTTCTTACATGTAAATATTTTTACATCCCACTAATGTAATAAATTACCTAGTGGAAAATAGAGTTATTTTATGTCCAAAAATCATTTCATTATACTTATTTAATTTTAAAGAAATGTTTTCATTATCTTCTTTAATGATATGGGTTTTCAAAAAGATTATTTAAAAACGTACAATTTTTTCTTCCTTTCAAAATAAAAATGTATGATCTTCATATTCTCAGTATTTATTTGATAAATTTTATTTTATTTCAAGGTTTCATTATTATTGATTATTTTTAACAGTTAAATATTTCAACCTATTTTCTACTCCATTTTTGAAAAATTTATAAATATTTTTAATTCTCCATTATTAATGATTATTTTAAATGTAAATGTTTTAAATGTATTTTTAATTCACATTTTAAGGCATTATTTCTTTTTCATGATTCAAATATTACAGATTATTTTAAAATGATATGTTTTAAATACATTTTACTAATCCGTTTTGATAAAAATTATGTATTATAAAATGTTTTTAATTTGGGAACGAATAATATTATTGTTTTTAAATGTCTCCTATTTCCCATAATAATTGTTTTTTAAAGTGATTTATACATCATTATCTTAAATGATATTTTGATTTTTTATATTTTCACTTTTATTTACCCTCCAATGTTTATCATTCTCACACAAAATATTACAACAATGGAGTAAAATTTGGAAACATCATCAGATATTTATCAATCAATACATACATATCAGTGTAAAAATTAGACAATAAGAAAACTGATAGCTGAACACAAAAACCAAACTTGCTTCCTAGTGGTCCATAACGACCCACCATGTCTCTAGTCACACACCCTTTGTTACCCAATCATGAACCCACAAAGGAAGATAAAGGCGCAATCACCTTCTATAAGATAATAATGGGATACACACACAAAAATTGTACAAGAAAGGTGTGAGATAAAGGGACATGTAGAATTACACCAAAAGATTCTATACATTTTCTTCATAAAGTATTCAAATATTCTAAAAAAGGAGTAAAAATAAGATTAGATGACTATTAGTTTAAAAATAGAGTTTTAATCAATTAAAAATCATTTATCAAACAAAACATCTAAAACATTATATTTCACTATATAAAAACTAATCATTTTCTTGATTATACTAGAAAACCATTTCAGAAGCTATAGTCGTATAGTTAAGAAAATATGAGAATATTGCCCTGATATGGAAAGACAAAAGAAAGTCAGTATATTAAAGTTATGGTTTATAATAATAATAAATGAATTAAGAAAGAAACAAAGGTTTCAAATAAAAACAAAGAATGAATTCATGTATTAAGTATCATCTATATAGATGTAATGGGTATAACTTAGGTATATTTGTGAATCATCCTCAGAATATATTGTCAAATAAGAACCTGACTAAATTAGAAGATTACATATAATATAAAAAGACTCAAGAAAACTAGTTCCATGAACACTCGCATTCCTAGACACACATCCATAGCCTAAAAAATTCTTCTCACTAGAAGGGAGTGAGTATGCTAATGTATCATATATTTTTGGAATCCAATTTTTATATCTAGGTACCCATGACTAGTAAAAATAAGGGTCAAGATAAAAAATTTATGAGAATCACACATGGATCATTATTAACAACATATCACTCTCACCCCAAAACTCTCTCAATGTGAACAATACCTTTTTCATCCCCCAACAATGGGATGTATATGAATCAAAAAAATTATAATTAAGGGATTAAAAATTTATAGAATATAATAATAAAGTGCCAAACATTATGTCAATCATCCTCAATTTCAATTCAAATCATTTTAAATAATTTCAACCTTAAAAGGGTAATCATACCTGCTTCCGTTCATGAATCATCATTATAATGATAAACATTCCTTTAAAATAATCATTTATTTCAATGAAACCAGAAATCATTCAAAGGAAGATTTAAATCTTTAAAATGACTGAATAATATTCAAAAAAAAGGGTTTACACCCCTATCCTTGAGAATAAATCATTTATTTCAAATAATATAACATATTAAATTTCAATACAATTACAAAATCAATAATAAAGGTATAATGGAAAATTAATAAATTCAATCATTTGAAACTATCTAAAAAACATCAAATAGTTCAATTTTTATAATTGAAATCAGGGAAGTTAATTTTATAAATCAAAACATTGGGTAAAGCCCTCAATTCCACAAAACAACCCATTAAGACATTTTAAAAATAATTCAAAAACACACATGGAATTAAATAATTTAAAAATGTGATAAATATAGATATCATATCCATTAAATTCATGCAATGTTAAATTCAAAGGGAAATTATTAAAAACAATTATGTGTAATTTCAATGACAAAGTATATATATATACTTCTTGAAATTAAAAAACAACACATATATGAATTTATCTAGAAAAAATGATTTATGAAATGAAGGAAAAGTATAGAAACACAAAATTGAAAAATAAGGAACTGAACAACATTGACATTGAGACGTGTCGCCTCTATTGGTGATCACCTGATCTATGAAGGGATCCATTGATAAGATAAAAGAGATATTAGATCTACATTTTCACATATATCAACCAAGATCGAAAACAATAATGTCTATAAAAACCAATAGGTTGAATTAATCAAGATAATAAGAGATATTGAAGATCAATAATAAATGATCCCACCAAAATATAATATAGATGCTTTTATTGGAAATTCTATTTGCCAATAAATGAGTTTGGACGTGCCAAAATGCCTCTTAAGGGCTTCCAAATTGAAAAGAATCAATTTAGGATTGAGTAAGATGAGTTTAGGGTTAACAATGGTGGTTTTGAAATTTTAAATAATATTTTCAAACCATTAATTTTTAAATTCATGGTTTGCTAGGTTGTGTCAGAATGTTTGTAATAACTTTGTGCCAAACCCTACACCCAAAACAGAGCCCTAGTAAGAGTTTCCCACATATGATAAACACATAGATTTACCATAAACACACAATAAAACCCCCTTAAATGCTTTTTTAACCATCCCCATACCATTAACAAACAGTGAAACCCCTTCTTCCTAGGCTTAAACCTTTGTTTAACCATGTGAAAACCATAAAACACAGGTTTCACACATTAATTAACCATGAAAAAACTATATATAAACCATAAAAAGGCCCAAAAACATTCAAAAACGTTTTGGTAAAATATTGAATACAACCCATAGTTAGATATAATCATTAGGTACTCAAATAAATGGTCCATAACACATAAAAATGTAATGGGACGTTATAACCTCCCCACCATAAGGCTTTTTTTCTCCATAAATGTTCTAGTAAAAAAGATAGAACAAGATGAAATAAGACAAGAATCCATCTCCCATCTCATGAGGTGAATGACCTGTTTCCCAGAAGTGATAATCATCCAAAAGATAATTAAACACACAACTCCATGTTTAAAACAACAATATCATAACATGCCTCAAAACCAATGAAATATTGGTGATCAGGAATTGGTCTCTCCCCCATTTAATGACTCACCAATGTGGCTTAATAGAATAAAATAATTTCCCGTAGACACAATGCAGATACTTAATATAAAATTATACAAGAATTTTAATGTAGTGTACTTCCATTTAAGGAATGACCTTATTTGATACTATTTGTTATGGATCGACCCAAAAACCCATCTATGTCAATATCTATGATGATTCGCCAAAAAAATAGAGAGAATTTATCATCTTCAATGACTATAAAAAATAAACTGGGAATTAACAAATAAACATTGGAAATAATTTCTCCCTAAAAATATAACGATAATAGAGTACAATTTGGGAAAATCATTGGATATATATCAATTAAAAAATTAATTTCAGAGTAGAAACAGACCCATAGAAAACTGAATGTAGAACAAAACAAATGAAACTACCTCCTAGTGGTCCCTGACCACCCACCATGTCCCATGTCAACCACACATGGTTACACATACAAAAACCCACAAATTAAGGTTAAGGAAGAAAAACGTCCAATAAGGGAATAAACGGCTATAAACATGAAAATGTAAAAGTAGGTTCCATAGATAAAGATCATATTTTGATTCCACCAAATATTGTATGTAATTCGTTCATAAAGAAATATATTTATATTCAATAAGCCATGTAAAAAATAAGAGAGTATTAGGATTGGTTGAAAAATATAGTTTTCAACATTTAAAAAACATTTATCAAAATACACTCAGAAGATATTCCATTTAAATATTTAATAAATAATCATTATCATGAATATATTTTAAACCCATTACACTAGATAAAATTATATAATCTAGAAAAAGAAAAAATATGCACCTAGTATGGAAATATGAACAATAGTCAATACAATAGATTCAGGGTGCATCATAACGATAAATGAATCATGCATATAAACTATAGTGCCAAATGGTGAAAATGAACATGGTCATGAATCGAGTATCAAGTATAATTACGTCATTTTTAAAAACAAGGAATGACTGTGATTCAACCTCATAATAACTAATCAAATTACAACATCCCTATTTTTGGGCAGACATATATTCACACGGGTCTCAAGAAAACCAGTGCCACACATATTCACTTTTCATGTCAAATATTAATATCTCGAACCTTTCACATTGTCTATGGATCCACTAGAACTATGTGGGTCCATTAGCGAAACATATATCTATGTCATTATATTTAACTATCCAGGTTCCCACAATTAGTCAAAAATAGTTGTGGGATAAACAAGTTACTAGGATCACATATGGATCTTTATTGAAAACATCTCTCTCTCACCCCCAAACTCTCTCAAAGTAAATAATCCATTTTCAACCCCCATGCAATAGAATGTATAAGAATTAAACTAGGTATAATTAAGGGATTATCACATGGGATAATTATCACAAAGTTCTATCTAGTCCATCAATTATTATTAATTTTTGTTCAAAACATTTTAAATAATTACAATATTCAATAGTATAACCATACCAACTTCCTTTCCCAAATAATAATTATAATTCCAAATGGGCTATTAAAACAATCATTAATTTCAATACAACCCAAATGAATTTAATATAAGTATTACAATTTTAAATGGATTGAATACATTTAAAAACATGGGTTTACACCCTCTTTACATGTGAATAAATCATTTATTTCTAATTACCCAAGACAACAAATCTAAATAAAGGTAGAATCAATTAATGAGGGTTATCTTACAGTTAATAAATCTATTCATTTGAATCATTATTTAAAAAATAGATCAGTTCATTAAATTCAAATCATGGATGTTCATTTTATAAATCCAAATCCCATAAAAATCCCTAAATTCCACCAAAAACCCCTTTAAAATATCTTTAGAAATAAAAAAAACAAATGTGGCATTAAATAATTCACAAAATCTTATAAATATCAATTTTAAAGCCATTAAATTCATGCCATGTTCAATTCAATGAGTAATTAGTCAAAGAATCGTTTTTGAGAAATTTCTATAACAAATTACATAGAATAAGTGTTAGAAATTTATAACCCCAAGGCTACAAATTTATCAAGAAACAAATAATTAAAAAATTATGGTAAATAATTTTAACACATACTTGGAACATAAGTAATTAATCCTCAATTAATCCAATATGTGTCACCTCTATTGGAGATCACTGGATCTAAGAAGAGAGATCTTGACAGGAGAGAGAAGATCCTAGATTTACAATTCCACATAATTCAACCAAGATCCAACAAAACACAAGTCCATCACAACTTCTAGGTATAAATAATGATGTTAAGAAGAGAGATAGAATATCAAGATTAAAATAACTCATTGAAATAGAAAATATTTTCTTTAATTGGAACTTAAATACACCAACAAATGAGTTTTAGGGAGCCCAAAGGCCTTCAGATAGACCCCAAATTCGAAAAAAATAGATTTAGGTTCAAGTGGGAGGAATTTAGGGTTAATTAGGGAGATTTTAGGATTTTAATTAACATTTTTGTATCATTAATTATCATGTGCATGGTTTTATATCTTGGGTTGCATGCTTAGTAAAAACCATTCCCCTATCCAAGAACCCATAACAGATCCTCTATAAGAGTAACACAGTTAGTTTAACCATGCATAAACCATGAGACCCCCTTGAACACAGTGTTTAACCATGAAAAAACTATTCACAAACCCTGAAACCCCTTCTATCTAGGTTTCAAACATTAAATAACCTTGAAAAACCAAACGCAAACCATGAATCCCAGGTTTTCACTCTTTGTTTAACCATCTGTAAACCATGTAAAGGCCCAAGAAACCTAAAAACAAATTCTAGTAAAATACCTAAAATAACCCTTAAAGAGTTACATTAATTGGGTACGCAAATAATTTTTTCATAGCACATATAAACAAGTGAAAAAAAATTTCAATTAAAATCTATATAATTTTTCCATATTCCCATATTTCATCACGATCGTTTGAAAATATTACAAACAAAATCCAATATTTACTAAGAAAGGTTAATTATTCAATTATGTGGTAGAAATAAATGATAATAGATATATTTTTGTGAAAATAATTTTGATCAATTTATCATAATATGATTTTTTAAACTATGTCGATCATATGATCTTTTAGTGATGTATAATTTGTAAAATGTTATATTTTATTATAAATAAAACGTTTTCATCCATTTTTCATATGAATATATTACTAATTATTATAAATAATTAATCAAATATAATTTTATCAATTTATGTAATATAAAAAAATTATTTTTTTTCATGTTAATCTTCAAAATAACATTGAAAATTTAATGTCTTTCTAAATACTAATTTTATAAAAAAATTTCTAATAACATTTTGAGTTTTTTTTCATTCAAAATATTTTATTAAAACATATATAATAATAAAAATTATTATTTTAATTAAGAATATGAAAAATGTTTATCCACATCGGCTATTATAATATCTTACTTGGTACATAGTATATCACACCGGTTACACAAAACAAAATTCATTATAACTAAATTATATATTTATTTTAAATGTATTATTGTGTTAATTTTTGGTAAAATTGAAAGGATAAATATTTTTTAATAGGTTAATTAAATATTCATTTAACATATATTTATAACATATCTCATCATAACATAAGTCAATAATTGAAATTATATTCCAAGAATAAAAAACATAAAATGAGAAAATAATAACTAGTGATAATGAATGAAGTTTTAAAATAAATGGAGTAATATTTGGAGTTAATCGTCATGTTTTAGAGCCTCAATAATAGCCATAAATTTTATTTTTCAATATTGACCTACCTTTATAATTTTTTTATAATTTATATGAACTTTGAATACCTAAAATTACAGAGGATATCAAGAATTAATATTTGATTGTAATCCAAAATCAAATGATGTTATGAAAAAGTCATTCTTTATTTAGGTCAATTGATTTTTAAAAAAATTGGTAGAGTGGATTGAGTTATATTAAATTGGTTGGTGGATATTTTGTGAAGTAGGATAATATCACATAACAAATGTTTACATTACTCTATAATGTATTCTATCTAAATATGATAACAATTTCATGATAGATTTATACATCATCAATAATAATTTCATAATACAATAAGTACTTTATAATGTTTAATGAATTGGGATTTGGATAGTGAATTGTTCCACAGTTTATAGAAGAACATCTTAATACTCTTTTAATAGAAGAAATGGGTTGCAATTTGTATCATAGAATCATAATTCCATATGTAGTTGAATAAGAAGATTTTAAAAGGATATAAGTAATTTAATAAAATATGACATATTCATTTTGTAACCATTTGATCACATTACAAAATGTGATTTTAATATAGTGAAGAAAGGATTGAGGGATGGTTTCATTCTGCAATGTTTATCCCTGAAAATATGATGTCTCTATTTGATGATTGATAAATAATACATACATAAATACATGGTGCATGATGTGATTATGTGAAATTTTAGAGCGTTACACTAAATTTCAGTCTATACATCATGGGGGTATGTTTTATCCAGATTAGTAGAATATTATATGGATGAGGCTGAATGTAATGCATATCGAGGAAGATTGTCAAGTCGTAATAAAGTAAATAGTTTAGATGATTTTTAATAATATTATATAATTCATAAAGAAGTTTTCTTTAAGATTCTTTCATGGTTATTGGGAATCTACACTTAAAATTAATTTCATTCTTTTTATAGAGCTTGTCAAACCATAATCATGGTGATGTTAAGAAAGATAACGAAGCAATGTAGAGAATCATCCCTTGATTAATATATTTAAACAACGTACTAATGTTTAAATTATAATTTATAATGGGATAATATAGAAAGATATTTTATAGGTATTAGTTTAATGTTTAGGTCTAATTTACCACATATAAATATGAGGGGAAACTGGAATAATCTTGGAGGAGTATTTGAAGGAATATAGATCCCAACCATTGATAGAATGTTCAATACTTTAAGAATTTCTATAGATTTATCATTGTGGATATAAAAGTGGTACGATATTGACATATCTAGTACAATGATATAGAAAAGTGATGTGTTCCAATTTGAGATAATTGTTCCGATGCTTCAAATTAATCATTAGAGCATGAAAATCAAGTAATATGGGGTTTCATTACATTGATTTTTTTTTGATAAAATATAGAACAAAAAGATTCCTCAATGTAATAATAAACATCACCTTGAAATGGAAGTTCTACTTCCATAATAATTTAGTAGATAATTAATTGACCCTCACATTGAGTATTTTTTCTAATATAATATAAATATGGAAATATTTTGAATCAACTCAAATTATGAATGGTAGAACACAACAACCATAGATAACTAGACTTGAAATGAATTTGATCAAAATAAATATTTAATTGTCAACAAGATGATTAATATATAATAATTACCTCATTATTATATATAAGATACCATCATGTTTCTAAACTATTAAAGAGACCATAGAGTCAATACAATGAAAATTTTATTTCTTATAAACTGTATATTGGAAGAAAAGAAAGAGATACCCTTCAGAGGTTGTGAAAATTTCCTAAACCATTGTAAATTAATTTTTACCTATCATAGTGTTATCATGACTAATCATATATCCCCTAAACATGAGTATAGTGGATTAGGTACATCGATGCACCATTAATGTCATCTCCTTGGAAATAGACACCTTTTAGAGAACAATTTAAAATCCTTATTTAAATGTGTTGATTTGATTATTAATTTTTGATTAACATGTGGTGTGATTGATAGTGGTGGAGTGTGATATTTATTGTGTTACTTCAAATTTTTTTTTGGGATCAGATAAAGTGGGGAAGATAATCAAAGGTATAAATTTTATTAGGATGGAACCATTTTTATCCCCTTCTATTGGTGTGTTTATTTATCCTTTGAAAAATACATTATACGTGTGCTAAAAATTTCTGATTTTTAGTTCCATATTTAACTCTGGTTTGGGATTTTTTTTCAAACCTCAATTTACACATAACTTTTTTATGATTATTGGAAATAACAAAAATTACTTGAAATGACCGATATACCTGTTTTTTGAGGATTTCAATGACGAGTTCATTGAATATAATTAAATGCCTAAGAATTAATAAATAATGATTAAAATTAAATTATATGAAGAAGGAGAAAATATTGAATAAAAGAATATATAAAGTGATATTAAAGTAAACCATTCATTTTTCTAGTGCTTCTAATATATGGTTCATCTTTTAAGATGCAATGGGAAAATCATTCGAGAAAAATGTAGTGGGGGATTTTACCTCAAAATATTATTTCAAATATGGTGGTAATGAAATATTAGTGATAATATATTGTCAATTTTTTTATGTCATTATGAAATATTAAAAGAAGAAATATATAGAAAATTGTTGGGAAGGAATAATATCTAATAAAGGATATCAATGTTTATTCATTTTGTATATTAGAATAATATTATAATTTTGATCTAATTTTAAAAGAATTATATTTATATTCCAATAAAATAGTTAATATATATGATTATTCTTTGGAAGATGTAATATAAACATCATGTCATCAATATAAATATATTCTAAAAATGGTCAATATATAATTTAATCTTAGTTTAAGATCCCAAACAATATGAAGGGTTTTAATTATTTAAATTTCAGTTTAAATGTCATAAATTTTGATTATATGATGTTTTATAGGTGAGTGAGGAGGATAAGAGGTTTTAAAAGGGGTTGGGGACACAAAAATAAAGGGGAAAATAACCTTCTAGTGCATGTTGCATGATTGGAGAAAGATTAGAGGATATTGTACATGCACACAATGCAAGCTAGGGGAGGGGTACATGGCTATGAAAAAACATGCAAGGGGAAAATCCAAGCCATAACCATTTTTATAGAGGCCTTTCACATGGTTGGTGCCCTGTTTTTCAAACTTTGAAGGATCCTCTGGAAACCTTTAAACATCACCCATCTTGGATAGAGGCTGGTGTAGGGTTGGTGCGCAATTAGAAAAATGGTGAGGATAAACCTTGCACCCCATTAAAGAGTATGAATTTACCATTTTCCGCTATAAATTTGTAGTCCGCCACCCGATTTTCTTCCCATTTTTTTCATCCTCTATCCCTAGTGAGGAACCCAAACACCCAAATCACCCTAGGTTGATGTCCTTAGATTCTAGGATAATTTTCACATTATTGGAAATGGATCTATGCTTCATGTAATTATAATTATCCAATTTCTTAACTTTTCTGTATTAGGGATTATAGATTTTTTCTTCTTCATCCAAATCCTTAAAACAATCTTCTTTTCCATCAGATCTTAGGTTGGGGCTTTAATGGTTGCTTAAATCTATATCTAAGGTTAATGTAGTGTGTGTGTTCATCATTAGATTCGAGGAAAGGGGTATACAAGTTATATACCATAGTTTTGATGTTTATTTGTGCATGTGGGGTTAGTTTATGGGTTCTCTGTTATTTCTTATTTGATTCCAATAAATATTATTGGTAAAATGGTTGTGTAAAGGAAGAATTGAACCCCTCATGATCTCCACAAGAATGCATTAATGTTGACTAGAATTATATAGGGCCACCAATAGGGAGTGTAAACAATATTGAAAATGTATACTTTTAATTATATGGGTGTATTTATCTAATGATAAAATAGACCCCATGATGAACATTTTGATGTGTTAGTTGAGTTAAAAACATGACATTTTTAGTTGTGTCTAGAATCTGAGGATGTCATAAGGGATTATTTAGTTTAATGTGAAATTTGTTTAATGAAATAATGTGATTGTACAAAATTAATTATGAATTATACATGAATTCCAAAAGTGGGTTGACACATCTGAAAAATTAACATGTTAAATAGGCAAAAACATGTAAATAATTGACTGTGCTTAATTGGTTAATGTGTGGTAATTGAAAAACATATTAAATCAGATAATGTGTGAGAATTTCGGATTATGATAAATGGGTTAAGGTATAGAAATAAAACTGGACCAATGGGTGATTCGATGTAAATAGAAAATTTTCTAATGGGTTGAGGATTGAGGATTATTCATATGATATATGAAAGGTGAATTGTATTTGTATTGTGAATTAATTATATATGGTTTGTGATATGGTATTTGTGGAAAAATAAAAACTAATCATGTTCACATGGATTGTTAGTTTTGGGGTATTTTATTTGAGGATATATTCCCACAGTACAAGTTAGACTTAGTCTCTAAACCTCACCTCACAATTAATGGGTTAGGGAAGGGGTCTGAGTCTCTACGCCCCAAAACGTTTCATTGGATGAGACTACATGGACCGAGGCTCCAAGGTAAGTGTATTGTTCTGGTTTTTGAAAAGATTATCACTAGTGATATAAGGATCATTACATAGTCCCTTATGCATTGTAATTTGATCATCATAGAACATTGTGAAAATGAGTTTAATTAAATACCCGCAAAATAAGTGGATAATATAGATTGAGTGATTAGAATGGTTTAAGTGAATATTATGAAATAATGGAACCTAAGTTGTCTCTTTATTACCTTTTAATTTATTTTACTTTTTCTTGCACTACCTATTTAGAATTTATATTTTCTAGAAAACATTGGTGGTGTCCTACAGAGTGGTACTCACACCATGCTCGATCATTTGTTGGGTTCCCAAGATGATTTCATGGTTTTGGGTCATAATAAGGGAAAATGATATATATGTGGGATTTGAGTTGGGATTGGGATGAGCATGGATGATGATACATACTTGGAGACATGATCCATTTATGGGATTCATTTTATATCTTTATTTTGGGGTTTCTTATATTTTGGAACTATTAGTATGGAATTGTATATTTCACATTAGATTGTGTTTTCTACTCTATTTGGTAATGGTTTGTAATGCATGTTTAAAGATTATTACATATTTTTTAAATTTATTTCATTTGTTATCTGATGTGACATACTCCGGTAAATAGGGTATACTCTCCCCACATGTTCTATTATATCTTCGTTTCTACTCAAAAAATTTTGGTGTATGGGGAGGTGCATTTGTGGTCATGTGTTGACTTGGATTAGGGAAACAGTTAGTGGATTTCAGGATGAGGATGTTTCAATATGGTATCTGGTCCAGGAATTCTATATGGTCTTATTATTCCGTGATTGTAGACTAGTGATTAGGATGTGTCGAGTCTTGGAAATGATATCATTATTAGGAGTTGAAAACCGTTGTATGGGGGGAAACTTTACTCACCCTGGGTGGGATTGTTGTTCATGATGAGTGTTGTTATAGTTGAATGATATTTTACTATTGGGGATGAACATAGTTTGTCCTATGACAAATTAATGATATTTTTCTCATGGCTATATTGGAACGAGGTTGATATTTTATGCATCATTAAAGGCACCTAGGGATATAGGTGGCATGCATCATGATATGAACACAAGATATGGGTGTGTGTGACATTAATAGTAGGATATATTTTACTGTCATGAAATTTTTTTGAAAATGGTATCCAATGAAGAAGATGAAAATGGTTAAAATGAAAGGAATGTTAATGAATGGTGAATTACTTTTACTTAATAATGTGTTTTAAATGAGTTAAAATGTTTATTGTAAAAAGTTGTAAAATTCGTAATATCCCTTAAATGAAATATTTATTTTGTGAGTGTGGAAATGATTTTTAAAAGGTGTGTAATGAATTAATTGTGACTATTTATGTTTTTCTACACCATGTTAGGAATGACCCACAATAGGGGTTGTCTAGGGTATTGTTCTAGATGTGATGTTGTCCATGGGAATAATGTGTGTGAAATGGTTGTTTATAGATAGTGTAGATATTTATTTTATGTAACTTTTGGGAGTTTTATGTTATTTGTTCCAAGTCGCATGATTGGAATTGTAGATATATTCCACCAGGTTGATGTGGGCTAGTAGGGAGACAAGAGGACATCATTGAGAATTATCCTCTAGAAATGTAACCAGGGAACCCTGTGATCCATGGTATTAGTGGAGAGAAGTTGTTTGGTGAGAACATTCCTCGTTCTATATAGATTATGGAATGAGACCTAGGGAGGGCCATGTCGAGTATATTCTATCTTAAAAGGGACCTTCAATTGTATCACTCTCCAACGTATTCTAGAGAGGGTGAAAACAAAGCTACAATGTTTTTCATAGATTTCATCTAGATGATTTTGGATCACTTGGATACTCTTGTAGAGGGATTGGAGAGGGATTTAATGTTTATAAGGTTGATATATGGAATAATGTTTGTATAAATTAAACATGTCACTTCACGGACTCACAATTATTTTCCCAACATTTGAAGTGGATGGGGACTCTATGAAAAGATGTTTTTATTTTGAATATAGACATGATATATCCACCAAGTTAACATATTCCATTTAAAGAGGTTGGTAGAAGTGGTGGATTAGGCCATTTTCTCTAAATGGAAATTGGTGGAGGCCTCAAGTGGGGGAAAAGTGGTTCTAGTAGGACAGAAAATTGTTGAAAATTATAAGGATTAGAATCATAACATCATAAATTCTCACCAAGTTGGTAGCATGATGAGTATTCAGAAGAGGATCAACCTCTCAGGGTGGTGACCAAGTGTTTTCCTATCATAGTAGAAGGCTTGAAAAAATTCGAGGTCAGGGTCCCAGGCCCCCAATAGAGTACTGATCATGCAGCAAAATAGGTCATGTATAGTGGTTCTATAGAAACCCTCTAGATATGGGCACAAAAGGAGGATCAAGGCCAATGCCATGTGAATGAACATGGTGTGTTACCCCATATTAGGAAGAATATTAGAGATCTACTAGCTGCACTGATATAGTGGGTTGGTGTAGTACTCTGAGATGAGAGTTTCCATACCATAAGGGAAGTGCAGTGCTATGGATTTAGACTAGGGTCCATGGTATAGGGACAAATTATCTCTATGTAGTTCATTCAACACCTTGATGTGGCGAGGTTCGACCATCGATAGATCAAGGGGTGAATCTAGTGGGTTTCATGATTTTTATTGCATTATTTCATACAGTTTCCACACTATCATTTATATCTACTCTATTTTTGGTTGCATTGGGTCTATAAGTGGAGCGTATTCATGAGGTTTTGTCGATTGATACACCATTTAGGGTTTGTAAATAAAATATTAAATATTTAAGGGGTTATCACTTGAGGATGGTGTGTACCATTTCCTACGAGAATATTTTTTCCTTGAGATGTCATATTTCGATTTGATTTTGGGTATCTAATGGTTAGTATTATAACAAGACCATATTGATTGTTACCATTATAGGTTAACATTCACATCTCTTGAGGGAGACATGCATGTCAATCGTGATTAATGAGACATCCATGTAGGATGGGAAGGGCCAGTTTTTCCACAGTTGGGTGAATATATGGACCAAGTAGGTTTTCTCATGCTTTACGATGTGGGATTTGAGTTTTTTCCCTATAATGGTGGATCATTTCCGGAATGTGTTTTATGAGAACTGATGAGGGATTCCCCCAGAGAGGGATGTTGATTTTATGACTGAGTTCTCACATATGGGTCCCAAAATTTGAGGCATCATGAATGAAATTACCCTATATGTGATCTTGAATTGGATTCAATGGTTCATGACTTAAAATTTAGGTGGCATTACTTGTTGGGGTAATGAATTACTGTGTATACCGATCATAAAATCATTAATTACATATTATTTTAGTGTTTTTTGAATCTTTATCAGGGAAGATTTTTTGAATGATTTCAATTATCTGACATTGACATGGTTTATAGAGAGGGAAAGGGAAAATAGTTTGTAGATGCTTTGAGTCAGAAGACCCAAAATCTGGTGGCTTAGGAATTATGTTCGAAGTGGAAGAATAAATCAATTTTTGTTGAGATGCATTATTATGTGAAGGGTATACAAGGGTAGATGACACTTTAGTGATGGAATTATAGTCCATGATTCTAATCTAGATTATGAAAATCCATTATAGGATCCAAAAAAAGTTTGGCTTTGAGGGATGATTTTAAAGGTGTGCAGTCGACTTTTTGAAGGGAAGTTGGAAATGATGAGATTGATTATGTTTTCGGACATGTTGTTTTGTTAACATGTATGTGAGAATATTGGATTTGTAGTTTTCATTAATTAAAGTGGGAAATTCATAATGGGTTGACCAAAATATATTTTGATCTTCATTGAAAGTATTTGGTGACAATGGATAAAGAAATAGGTTATACATTTGTGGTGTAATTCCTTACATGTCTGTAGGTGAAGGATAAGAATTAGTGTTCGGGTGTTTTTCTTCATCCATTTTCCATTCCATATTGGAAATGGGAAAATGTGATGATATTTTTTGTTAGGGTCTTTTGAGGACACCACCAATGAATGCTGTGATTCAGGTAGTTGTTAATTCGTTGATCAAGGTGGATAATTTCATGCCAATTGGAGATATATTCACAATTACTCATCCATGTGAATTTTTTGATAGGGACATAGTAAGGTTTTATGTGGTATTATTGAATATAGTTTAGGATCAGGGTATTCAATTCATGTAATGATTCTGGTTGGGATTATAAAGGAAACTAGGTACCCAACTCTTTTTTAGTACGACCATTCACCCACATAAGGATGGGAAATCAGAGAATAATATTTAGGTAGTTGAGTACATGTTGAGTTCCTGTGCACAAGATTTTGGTAAATTGTGGGAAAGGCATATTGTACTGGATGAGTTTTCCTAAAAAAATAGTTTCCAATGAATGATTTATATTGAATAGTTTGAGGAGATCTATAGTAGACTGTATATATCTCTATTGTGTCGCATGAAAGTTGGGGAATCAGAATTATTGGGACCGATTCTCATGCATGAGACATCAGAACTAGTTCATTTGGTTCAGAAACGTATTTAAATGTATTATATTAGAAATAAGTCATTGAATATCGATTTCGTAGACCTATTGAGTTAATGGTGGGTGATAATTTGTGTCTTTGGGTGTCAGAAAGGTTAATTCACCATTTGATTCAGAAACTGGGTGAGATGGAACCTAGGTAAGTGTGACCATTTGAGATTGTGGAAATAATCGGTCTGGTTGAATATTTATTGGTTCTTCCATAATTGTATTGTTGTATCCACAATGTTTTTCATGCGTCAAAACATCAGATGTTTCACCATGAACCATATCATGTGATTTATGTGGAGTACCTTGATCTTGAGGGTGATGCATCTGTTGACGAGAATCCAGTTCGTATTATAGATATTTGTGTGAAATTTTTGGGGGGTAATATTATTCATTTAGTTACCATCCTATGCAAGCATGGTATTAATCAGGATGAAAATTTTGAGGAGGATTTTTATTTGAGAGATCAATGTCCTTATCTCTTCCCTTCAGAATATCATTGATTCATTGGAGTGTAGCCCAAGGAAGATCCATTTTAAGTGGGTGAGGTTATAAGATCCTAGAAATAATGATGGTATGACCTTGTTTAAATTATGGTATAAATATCGAAAATATGGTTAATAGGATGTTTAATGTAGGGATGAAGACTCTTGGGAGTATTTCAGTGGTTTGGGACATGGAAGAAAAAAAATTCCATCCCATGTTTGTTGTATGGTTGTTATATGGTTATAGTAATCTCTATGCCCAAATTGTTCTAGCTAGGAGGAGGGGTGCATGATTAAGAAAAACCATGAAAGGGGGAAATAAAAAACTTTTGTATCTAAAAAGTGAGGTTCCACACTATTATTTCATGGATTTTCAAACTTTTCGGGACCCCCTAGTAACCATGCGAATTTACCCTTAATGGTCAAAGACTGGAGCATAGTTTAAAAAACCATATAGGGAAACTATCCACCCTATTAAAAAGTTGGAATTTACAACCCCTTGAGATTTTATGTTCCTCCACAAATTTATTCCCATTTCTTCTTCCTCAATCTCTAGTGATAATCCTAAACAACCAAATCCTTCCAATGATTTATCGTCTTTAATTCTACATCATTTTGTTCATCGTTGGGTGCAGATCAATAATTTGGGTAATTCTAGCACTCATCTTGTATTTCTGTTTCAGAGTAGGTCATGTATATTTTTTCTTCATCTTTTGAATCCCCAAGACCAATTTTTCTAGTAGTATGTTGGTATGGGATTTTAAAGGTTATTAGATCTATTTTAAGGCTATGGAAGAGCAAGAGTTCATCTTTATATTCTATGTAGGTGTTCTACAAGTTATTTTCAATAGACATGAAGTTTATTTTTTCTTGTGGGGTTGGTTTAATGGTTCTCTCTTGGTGTCCATTTGATGAATTTAAATGGATTTGGTAAAATGTTGTGATAAATGACGAATTGAATCCCTAATTATCCCTATGATATGGATTGAGGTTGACTATAAAAACTTATGGCCACCCGTGATGTAACACCCCAACCCCAGTTACCCAGAGTCGGTGCATTATTACATAACATTGGTATGATCACAAGAAAGATCAAATCTCGAAAGACCGATTGGTTTAGTAGCCTTGGAAATACTAGATATATTCATAAGTTTTACATTACATCATAAAATGAAAAACTACTACAACAACATAATGTCTCCATAATCCACACTCATATCCCCATATAATATCCCTGCAGGTCATTCATAATTTACTTCTTCACTTCCTGGGAAAAATAAAACATAGAAAAGGGGTGAGCTCAAATGCCCAGTAAGGATAACAATATAGCGGAAACTTTTATAAATAAGCATAAACATTTAAGGCAATGTATAACTAAAACAAAAGCCTTTCAAACATGAACTTTCAACCTGGTACGGCATAAATAAAATGAAATAATGCCATTTACTTATTCACATGGATATTATACTAATCGAATAATCACATGGAAAAATCAATAACCACTTTCATAATGTTGGAATTCAAAATGCTAAACGTTAATTTCTTTGTCTAGGCCTCATCCCAAGACCTAGGGGTTACTTCTAACCGGAACCCAACCCGGAGTGCCTCTAATAACCGGACACCAACCCGGAGTGCCTCTAATAACCGGACACCAACCCGGAGGGCATACTTTTACCAGTCCCTAACCTGGAGGGCTTACTTTAACCAGTCCCCAACCTGGAGGGCTTACTTTTACCAGTCCCCAACCTGGAGGGCTTACTTTTACCGGTCCCCAACCCGGAACATACTTGTTTAGCACATTCATCTGAAGAAAAGTTTGAAATATAACATAAACATTCGGATTAAAACTAGCATACGAAATGTCAATAGTTTCACCATAAACTATGAATGGTATAAAATAGCACATCCACAGTCAAACATATCTCAAAACCTTCAATACAATATATAAGTTTTGTATTATAATAAATCAACTTCAAATAAGCGTAAAATCCATTAAAGGATGTTGACATAGATGAAATCAAAACACTTTTTAGAGAAATATCTATTTCTATTATTGAAATCATTTAAGAGCCATATAAAATAAAACATTTTCTTTGAAAATATTCTTATAAGCTTGTAAGGAAAGCTTTGAAGATTTTATAACGGCGTAAAATAACCGCACCCGCCGTATAAGTTAAAAAAACATTCTTACTTCAATTCTGTCGAAAAGGTTAAAAAGGACCTTGTTTTGAAAACGACGGAAAGATTCCTTTATAAACCTCTTTTAAAAAGTCAAACAAGGGTATAAATGACTTTAACCCATAAAAAATGTTTTGAAATACATTTTTAAGAAACATGGATGTGGATGATAAAGATATCCTAGTAGATTATTACGTATAAACAACCTCGGATAATGAAGAGATTGTGAAATAACCCTTACCTTGTACTTTTCCTTGGTTGGGGTAGGTTAACCTCCTGTATAATGGTGAAAAAATTGTTATTAAATTATACAAGAATCATATACATTAATATGATATCATATATGATCTTTTAATATTGATTTGATAATAATATCTTAGTATTAACGCCGTTTCGGGTGTTAACTTACTCATTTTCTTTTATATGTTTTGTTACATAAGTCATGTTTGTTGTATCTTATTCATATCCAGAATGATATCAAGTCCTTAAACATCATTTTTAAATCATTAAATGATAATTATACTTGAATGGATACGATGGAGAATGAATCTCATCGCGTTCGTGGAGACGGTAGTCCGTACGTACGCACGAACGCTACTTCCATTTAATTTTTATTTTAAAAGAATCGAATCCAAATGATACATAGGTATATTAATATTCCAGTATAATATAATATTTTATATATGTTACTTAAGTTCATTAACACCATCCTTTATACGTTCCATGTGTGGTATGAATGAGTCATATCATTTTAAGGGGGCGGTAGTCCGCACTTCCTCAAATAAAATTATCGTATGTATATACAACATGAAACGAATAATGGTATAAAATAAAATGGAATTACAGAAGCTTATATATAAAATATATATCATTAATATCATATTTAATTACAGTTCCATCATAATGGCCACCATGAGAGGCGGTAAGATGTTTTTGAACAATCATCGTTTCGTGAGGCGTTAGTTTGCCATCCACAGAAACATTATGTTCATCATCCATTAGATGGAGTTGTGTGTATGTGTAGTTTGAATCCTTCTTATAACAACATCATAGTATATTGAGGATACTGGTGTTGTTACAAAATAAAGGAAATAAAAATATTTTGGGGGTTGAAGAAGCAAAATAAATGAAAATAATTTAAGAGAAATCGTTACCTTTAATTTAGGTAACTCACTTTGGTTGGAACCAAAGGACTTCTTGAAATGCTTTCTGCCTAAGGGGAAGCTTCAAGGAGGAGGAGAGGGATGTGGGGAGCTTAGTTGGGCAGAGTTTGGACGAGCCAAGTGGCTTGAGAGGTGTGTGGAAATGAGAAGGAGGAGTGCCCTTTTATAAGAGGGGTGAGGGGAACCTTTGGAAAATCTAGAAATATTAATTTATAATAAATTCATATTCGGTTTCTAAAGGCTCCAAAGTTGATTATTCAAAGGTTAAGGTGGGGATAGGTCGAAAACCACTCAACCAATAGAATTTAGACAGGTTTGGGTACTTATATTAACCTTATCTTTAAGTATTAACTCTAAGTTAATTAGTTTCACTTTTACAATGTCTCTTTGTATTTTTATATAATATGGTTAATAAACTTACTATATACATCCAAGCGACCCCCAAGTGGTACATTAATGATGAAACTATCATTATATAAGTCTCTTGGCCGAACCTTAGATTTTTAGGAATTTAATATCAATTAATAATATAATATTTGTTTTAAGAACTCTTTTATGTCAATTTTGACACTATTCAATAGTTGATTTTTTTTGAAACTCATAACAGATTGATTACTTCGAACAAAGTCAATTAAATGAATCCTAATTTATCATATTATCCTAGAAAATTAGTTTAATTCATTAAAAGTTTCATATTATATTTATTTGGGTATTTATAATATCAATTATTTTAATTTTTCACTATTATAGTAATTACTGCATCATCATTGTGTCATATATAAAATAAATTATTTAATCTCTAAAAATTATAAATAAAATATCATTATGTAGGAAATCTTTTTATCTTTCTAATGAATATTTATAATCTAAAATCCAACATATATAACCCTATGTAACAATTGTTGTTTTAAAAGATATATGCTTGTGTCATTTTTGTATTCATTTTAACTTAATTAAAATAAAGTGTCATTATCACTTACAAGTGGATCCATGGGGTCCCAAAATTGACACAAATATGCCCATGGTCGACAATTTATCACCCAATAGGGTTAAGACACGTTTTAGGGTAATTTAGTATTATTATAATATTATTTTTTTAACCCTTATTTACCAGATTTACCCTTAACCATGGTAAATAAAATATTTACCGCAGTAATTATTCAAAATGTCTAAAAATAAAAGTTACCTATTTACACAATTTGAACATCCTGATTCCAAATATGGAATCCATTTTCCTAAATTCTAAACACAGAAGTGGCAGAAATTAATTTAAAATTAATTCCCGCTGTCAAAACAAAAAGCGTGTTTTTAAGAGATAATAACTATCAAAAGATTGACACTTGTTTATGTTCGGTTTAATTGTAAAATTATGTCCAATGACCAACATTATATTAAATAGTAAAAATATATTCTAAATATACTTTAAAACCACTCAAATTCATAATTTATCACTATTAATTATTTTGATTAAAAAAGTTGTTTTTAATTAAAATTTAGTAATTTTCACTATTCATCAAAATATAAAAGTTATCCGAAATGTACCAAAATTTCACCTTAGGCTAAATTTGATATTCCTAATCCAAAAATGAAGTCCATTTAAAAATATAAAATATATATAACTTCAAAAAGTAGGTATTACTATTCATAACAGCTAGTTTGATTGGTTACGGTGTGTTAGAACTCGAAATTGCGTACAACACACGCTACTGTTTTATTCAAAGGAAAGCGTACCGTGGAAGCTTGGGATGTTTCATTTTAAATTTTTTGATGTCTCCATTTAGTCAAAAAGTTTAAAATATTGTATTTAAAAAGGTTTCAATATCAAAAGTTGATAAAAGTGCAATACTGAAAATGAATCTGTTCTTGCATTATGACTAAGAAACTCATAATATGGATTCTAAAATTATAAGGATTATATAAAGTTTAAAATTTAGTTAATACTATTCATGACCTCATTTAATGGCTTTGTTTTTTTTGGTAATTCATGGTGCAATTGAACTCAGTGTTGCGTGTAGTGAAAGTTATTGAATTATTTTGAAGAAATAACACACTATGAAATCTTAGGGTGTTACATTCTCCCCTCCTTCAATAAATTGCGTCCTCGCAATTTGAAATTTTTCTTCAAAAATAAAAGGTTGAAAGTAGAAAATATATTTGTGGGAAAACCCACATCAGAAATTGGGTTACTAAAATTTAGTCTTAATATGAGGAAAAGAGAAATGAAACGGTCACCACCAAATTATGATCTTGATTAGGAGAACATTGTTGGAAATTAGAGACATATAATCGGAGGAAAAACGTAAATATTTATAGGTAGTGATTGAGGTCATCAATCACAAACCAGTGTATAATTGAGGTCCTTAAATTCATCAATCTGTGATGATTTGAAATACCATCGGTTCAACAAAACATAGGGTATTAGGATAACACATTTTTGACGTTTCAAAATATCTTAGTTGAAATCCCACATCGAAAAATGAATTAATGAAGCCTCTATTTAAAATAAAGAGTGGAAAGTATGAAGATTACCGAAAATAACACATACTAGGGTTCCATGTAGGAAAATATGGATATGGAAGAGAAATCTAACCATCAATTATCTGATGGAGAGTGGTAGAGAACATGGCTATGAAAAGGCCAACAATCCCAAAGCCATAAATTAGTGATGATTTAAGGTACCATCTAGGACAACATTTTTGTTCTAAGTTGCTTTTCTTAATATTGAGGAATTTATTTATGAGATTGGCTAAGATCATAAGGAGATATAATTACTTTATAATTAGAGTTTTGTCCATTAATAAATTTCTACCATAAACTCATCTTTCAATCGTAAAAAAATTATATTTATACTATTCGTACAGGGTTCCAAAATAAACGAATTTATAATTCATCTACCAGATCTTTTAAAAAACTACTTTATTTAATCCAGGACATCTTGTGGGATAGTGGTAGGTGATACACCCTTGTCGCCCTTTGGTTGTGGGTTCAAGTCTCGCAGCCTTGCCAGACGCGACGGGTTGCCGCCCGACCTCCGGGTTGTCCTTTTATGGAAATCCAAAATAATCCAAACTAGAACTATCCAAAATACTTCTATCCAAACTCACAGTCCAACATTTATAAGGAAGGTAAAAATAATATAGATCCTTTTTACCCTGTAATAGCATATGAATACCTTCATCATGTACTACCATATTCCTTATTGATTACATTCATGTTCCCTTATTCCATATAGAATGCTGGATATACTTCATTAATCCAAAAATGTTTAAAACCCCAACAATGATTGAATATACAAATCATTAATCAGCATCAAGGTAGTCAATAATATCCAATATAATTTATCCAAATCAATCATGTATTATTCTAAAATCACCACCTCGGTATCTGAACCATATTATGGTTTATCTTTCTCTCAACCATATATTTTCCAAAAATTTAACCTGCTATTGAGTCACTTTTCTTTTTTCCACACAATCTCAAGTCCTTAATGAAATAGTACTGCAGTACAATCCTTATATACTCCATAATTATTATAACAAGTACATTGTTGATACAACACTCAATTGACATAATCAACATAAGAACTCTAATCATTCCTCTTCATCTGTGGTAGTATCATAACTTGATTATTATCCAATAACATCATTTGCGGCATAGTCTGATGACTGGGACATAGGTTCGCGTAGTGTCCAAACTCCTTGCAAATGAAGCATTGTACATTTGAAACCATTTTCTTAGCCTTGCAGTCACGTACTTTGTGCCCTTTTCCTCCACACTTATAACAAACTCCCATTCCTTTCAGGCAAGTTCCAGGGTGTTTCTTTCCACAGTTACCACATATGGGAAAATTCTTCTTTTCCCTCTTCCTTTTATCCATCTTTCTCTCTTCCATCCTTTTATTCTCTTGCTTCCCTTCAAAGCCATAGGACTCAGTAAACTCTTTACTTATCTTATCAACACATGATATTATTTCTTCATATGATGATAATACATGGGAGACTATTTCTCTTATAAATTCTGGCTTAAGACCATGAAAGATATGATCCTTCCTTCTCTTTGGATCATGTGCATTTCTGGAGTTCTCATTCCTTCTACTGGGCGCCATTTCTAAACAATGGCATACACAAGATCAGTTTATGAATCAAAATACATAATCCCATACTTATAAAACACTTAACATAAATTGAACTATTTATGGATATTATCCATAATCATAAAAATGTCTCCTTTGAGAATGTATATACTCATAAACCCTTCATAATGGTTTGTAAAGAAAATGAGAATTATCCTAAGCATATCCCCCGGGAGTGTCGTAACCCAGAGTGCAGCAAGGCCCGTTGTCGTGCACCAGTTCCCGTTCGAGTCTAGCTCAAAGCGGTGTTTTCGGGTTTTACCCCTAGGTACATCTGTGCCAGAGCCGCCTCTACCTGCTCGTATCCAGACAGGGATGTATTGCTCGGAAAACTCACAAAATCTCTACAATACCAAAATTCTAGGAAGTTCTTCTACACTAATCCTCAAAGTTCATCTTAGGTCTACGTGCTCTAATCAGAGTTTATCTAAATCTAGCTTCCAAGGTTTGTACTAAACTTCCTCTGATACCAACTGTAACACCCCGACCCCAGTTACCCAGAGTCGGTCATTATTACATAACATTGGTATGATCACAAGAAAGATCAAATCTCGAAAGACCGATTGGTTTAGTAGCCTTGGAAATACTAGATATATTCATAAGTTTTACATTACATCATAAAATGAAAAACTACTACAACAACATAATGTCTCCATAATCCACACTCATATCCCCATATAATATCCCTGC
This sequence comes from Viscum album, assembly GCA_963277665.1. Taxonomy (NCBI): domain Eukaryota; kingdom Viridiplantae; phylum Streptophyta; class Magnoliopsida; order Santalales; family Viscaceae; genus Viscum; species Viscum album. The sequence goes on along the minus strand of OY728151.1, from coordinate 2,026,067,091 downwards.
AGGTCATTCATAATTTACTTCTTCACTTCCTGGGAAAAATAAAACATAGAAAAGGGGTGAGCTCAAATGCCCAGTAAGGATAACAATATAGCGGAAACTTTTATAAATAAGCATAAACATTTAAGGCAATGTATAACTAAAACAAAAGCCTTTCAAACATGAACTTTCAACCTGGTACGACATAAATAAAATGAAATAATGCCATTTACTTATTCACATGGATATTCTACTAATCGAATAATCACATGGAAAAATCAATAACCACTTTCATAATGTTGGAATGCATAATGCTAAACGTTAATTTATTTGTCTAGGCCTCATCCCAAGACCTAGGGGTTACTTCTAACCGGAACCCAACCCGGAGTGCCTCTAATAACCGGACACCAACCCGGAGTGCCTCTAATAACCGGACACCAACCCGGAGGGCATACTTTTACCAGTCCCTAACCTGGAGGGCTTACTTTAACCAGTCCCCAACCTGGAGGGCTTACTTTTACCAGTCCCCAACCTGGAGGGCTTACTTTTACCGGTCCCCAACCCGGAACATACTTGTTTAGCACATTCATCTGAAGAAAAGTTTGAAATATAACATAAACATTCGGATTAAAACTAGCATACAAAATGTCAATAGTTTCACCATAAACTATGAATGGTATAAAATAGCACATCCACAGTCAAACATATCTCAAAACCTTCAATACAATATAGAAGTTTTGTATTATAATAAATCAACTTCAAATAAGCGTAAAATCCATTAAAGGATGTTGACATAGATGAAATCAAAACACTTTTTAGAGAAATATCTCTTTCTATTTTTGAAATCATTTAAGAGACATATAAAATAAAACATTTTCTTTGAAAATATTCTTATAAGCTTGTAAGCAAAGCTTTGAAGATTTTATAACGGCGTAAAATAACCGCACCCGCCGTATAAGTTAAAAAAAACATTCTTACCTCAATTCTGTCGAAAAGGTTAAAAAGGACCTTGTTTTGAAAACGACGGAAAGATTCCTTTATAAACCTCTTTTAAAAAGTCAAACAAGGGTATAAATGACTTTAACCCATAAAAAATGTTTTGAAATACATTTTTAAGAAACATGGATGTGGATGATAAAGATATCCTAGTAGATTATTACGTATAAACAACCTCGGATAATGACGAGATTGTGAAATAACCCTTACCTTGTACTTTTCCTTGGTTGGGGTAGGTTAACCTCCTGTATAATGGTGAAATAATTGTTATTAAATTATACAAGAATCATATACATTAATATGATATCATATATGATCTTTTAATATTGATTTGATAATAATATCTTAGTATTAACGCTGTTTCGGGTGTTAACTTACTCATTTTCTTTTATATGTTTTGTTACATAAGTCATGTTTGTTGTATCTTATTCATATCCAGAATGATATCAAGTCCTTAAACATCATTTTTAAATCATTAAATGATAATTATACTTTAATGGATACGATGGAGAATGAATCTCATCGCGTTCGTGGAGACGGTAGTCCGTACGTACGCACGAACGCTACTTCCATTTAATTTTTATTTTAAAAGAATCGAATCCAAATGATACATAGGTATATTAATATTCCAGTATAATATAATATTTTATATATGTTACTTAAGTTCATTAACACCATCCTTTATACGTTCCATGTGTGGTATGAACGAGTCATATCATTTTAAGGGGGCGGTAGTCCGCACTTCCTCAAATGAAATTATCGTATGTATATACAACATGAAACGAATAATGGTATGAAATAAAATGGAATTAAAGAAGCTTATATATAAAATATATATCATTAATATCATATTCAATTACAGTTCCATAATAATGGCCACCATGAGAGGCGGTAAGATGTTTTTGAACAATCATCGTTTCGTGAGGCGTTAGTTTGCCATCCACAGAAACATTATGTTCATCATCCATTAGATGGAGTTGTGTGTATGTGTAGTTTGAATCCTTCTTATAACAACATCATAGTATATTGAGGATACTGGTGTTGTTACAAAAGAAAGGAAATAAAAATATTTTGGGGGTTGAAGAAGCAAAATAAATGAAAATAATTTAAGAGAAATCGTTACCTTTAATTTAGGTAACTCACTTTGGTTGGAACCAAAGGACTTCTTGAAATGCTTTCTGCCTAAGGGGAAGCTTCAAGGAGGAGGAGAGGGATGTGGGGAGCTTAGTTGGGCAGAGTTTGGACGAGCCAAGTGACTTGAGAGGTGTTTGGAAATGAGAAGGAGGAGTGCCCTTTTATAAGAGGGGTGAGGGGAACCTTTGGAAAATCTAGAAATATTAATTTATAATAAATTCATATTCGGTTTCTAAAGGCTCCAAAGTTGATTATTCAAAGTTTAAGGTGGGGATAGGTCAAAAACCACTCAACCAATAGAATTTAGACAGGTTTGGGTACTTATATTAACCTTATCTTTAAGTATTAACTCTAAGTTAATTAGTTTCACTTTTACAATGTCTCTTTGTATTTTTATATAATATGGTTAATAAACTTACTATATACATCCAAGCGACCCACAATTGGTACATTAATGATTCACCTATCATTATATAAGTCTCTTGGACGAACCTTAGATTTTTAGGAATTTAATATCAATTAATAATATAATATTTGTTTTAAGAACTCTTTTATGTCAATTTTGACACTATTCAATAGTTGATTTTTTTTGAAACTCATAACAGATTGATTACTTCGAAAAAAGTCAATTAAATGAATCCTAATTTATCATATTATCCTAGAAAATTAGTTTAATTCATTAAAAGTTTCATATTATATTTATTTGGGTATTTATAATATCAATTATTTTAATTTTTCACTATTATAGTAATTACTGCATCATCATTGTGTCATATATAAAATAAATTATTTAATGTCTAAAAATTATAAATAAAATATCATTATGTATGAAATCTTTTTATCTTTCTAATGAATATTTATAATCTAAAATCCAACATATATAACCCTATGTAACAATTGTTGTTCTAAAAGATATATGCTTGTGTCATTTTTGTATTCATTTTAACTTAATTAAAATAAAGTGTCATTATCACTTACAAGTGGATCCATGGGGTCCCAAAATTGACACAAATATGCCCATGGTCGAAAATTTATCAACCAATAGGGTTAAGACACGTTTTAGGGTAATTTAGTATTATTATAATATTATTTTTTTAACCCTTATTTACCAGATTTACCCTTAACTATGGTAAATAAAATATTTACCGCAGTAATTATTCAAAATGTCTAAAAATAAAAGTTACCTATTTACACAATTTTAACATCCTGATTCCAAATATGGAATCCATTTTCCTAAATTCTAAACACAGAAGTGGCAGAAATTAATTTAAAATTAATTCCCGCTGTCAAAACAAAAAGCGTGTTTTTAAGAGATAATAACTATCAAAAGATTGACACTTGTTTATGTTCGGTTTAATTGTAAAATTATGTCCAATGACCAACATTATATTAAATAGTAAAAATATATTCTAAATACACTTTAAAACCACTCAAATTCATAATTTATCACTATTAATTATTTTGATTAAAAAAGTTGTTTTTAATTAAAATTTAGTAATTTTCACTATTCATCAAAATATAAAAGTTATCCGAAATGTACCAAAATTTCACCTTAGGCTAAATTTGATATTCCTAATCCAAAAATGAAGTCCATTTAAAAATATAAAATATATATAACTTCAAAAAGTAGGTATTACTATTCATAACAGCTAGTTTGATTGGTTACGGTGTGTTAGAACTCGAAGTTGCGTACAACACACGCTACTGTTTTATTCAAAGGAAAGTGTACCGTGGAAGCTTGGGATGTTTCATTTTAAATTTTTTGATGTATCCATTTAGTCAAAAAGTTTAAAATATTGTATTTAAAAAGGTTTCAATGTCAAAAGTTGATAAAAGTGCAATACTGAAAATGAATCTGTTCTTGCATTATGACTAAGAAACTCATAATATGGATTCTAAAATTATAAGGATTATATAAAGTTTAAAATTTAGTTAATACTATTCATGACCTCTTTTAATGGCTTTGTTTTTTTTGGTAAGTCATGGTGCAATTGAACTCAGTGTTGCGTGTAGTGAAAGTTATTGAATTATTTTGAAGAAATAACACACTATGAAATCTTGGGGTGTTACACGTGAGTTGTGTAAACAATCCCAAACATAAAAAAATGAAATTTTAAGCTTTGATTTGTCTGGAAATAAAGAAGATCCCATAATGAAAATGATGATATGTTTGTTGAGTTAGAAATTGGATTTTTAGTTGGGTATAGATTTTTATGACGATATAAGGTATTTTTTGGTTTAATTTTAAATGGTATTGATGAAATATACTGATTGTTATAATGACATATGAATTGTACATGAATTTCATAAGTTTGTTAATGCATGAGAAATGTTGAACATGTTAAATGGGTAAATAATTTTAAATCATAGAATGTTTTAAATGGGTTAATGCATGGTAATTCATGGATATGTTAAATGTGATAATTTATGCGACTTGTTTATTATGATAAAAGGGTTAAGGCATAAAAAGGGAAATGGGCTAAATGGACTATGCTATGTAAATTTTAAATATGCTAATGGGTTAAGGATTGATGATGATTCGTATGTTGTATGATATATGAATTGTATATGTACTGGGTATTTATTTTGTATGGTTTTTGATATGGTGTTTGTGGTATGTGAAAAATAAGCATGTGCACAAGTCTTGGTAACTGTGTGGTATTGAATGTGAGGATCTACATCCACATGTCGTGTTAGACTGAGGCTCTAAACCCCACCCCACAATACATGGTTTATAAAAGGGGACATGGGATCTATTCCCCTAATATTTGAATTTGATTAGAATACATGGACCGAGCCACCAAGGTAAGTGTAATTTAATGGTTTGTGACATTTTTATCCCTACTCAGATAGAGAACATGACATAACACCTTATGAATAGTAATTTGATCGTCTTTGGCCTTTGTGTAAATTAGTTAAATGCTTAACCAATGGAACAATTGAAGTGATTGGATTAAGTGATTAATTTTTTAACTGAATATTGTTAACTAATGGATCCCGAGTTGTCCCTTTCTTACATGGTCTCATTTATTTATATTTTTCATGAAATCTCTATTTAGAAATTATATTTTGTAGACATTTTTGGTATAGGTCTACAGAGTTGTACTGACACACATCATAGGTTATTGTTGGGTACAAGAGAATATTTCATGTATGGATGTTAGGACAAGGGATATGGCCTTATGTGAGCGAGTTGGGTTGGGAATTTAATGTGAATGGATAAGGATCTGATCATGAATCCAGGTCCCATTATCGGGATTCAATATTTATCATTATTTTGGTGTTTCTTCACCTTTTCACCATTAGAAAGACATGAAATAATTCAAATTTTCTTATTTTTTGTATCCTATTGGGGAAATGGTTAGTAATGAATGTTTTGGTTTATTATTATTTTTTTATTTAATTTGTTATCTATTGTTCCTTACTCAGTTAATGAGGGTATAGTCTCCCCAGATAGTATGTTAGACCCTCATTTCTAGTAGATAACTTTAGGTGTATGAGGAGGTGCACAAGATGTTATGTGGAGACCTATCTTGGGGATCTAGTTATTGTCTTCCAGACCGAGCACATTACCCTTGTATGACATGATGGATTAATGAGAGATTCTCAACAAAATAAATTATGTATTCATAGAAAAAATTGGGTTCCTTCAGTGAATTTTCCATGAAGAAACAAATAAAATAAAAATTAACCTTCTCAAATATTAAATATGGGAGAGGATAAAATTTGGAACTGAAACTGGATCATGGATAGAGTAGACCAAAAACCAAATGATATAGAAGGATAATAAAATAAAATAGCTCACAATGTTGTTAAAAATCTAAATTTGATAAATTGTAACTCCACCTAAAGAATATTAATTTATTGTACTACATAATGAATAAAATATAGAATCAAATGAAAATGAAATGATCCTATAATATATAAAAAATATATTTCATGATGGAATTTTAGATACAATGTGATACTTTTGTTAAATAATGATATCCAGCATTAGGTTATATTTATAATACTAAATCCTTATTGATCGATAAAAATATATTGTAATATATCAACTAAGGAAATTATATACGGGGTATGTATTAATTAATACATGTTCTATTTGTGAAATTTTTTAGACATGTCCCCTAATGAACATAGGATGGTCAAGTGAAATGTATAATATAGTGTTTTGATTTCATTATAGATTGTAATTGATAACTTTTCATGGTTCTTTGAAATAGGTATGATGTGTATTAAAAAATGTGATTGTAAAATCTTTAATTCTAAAATTATATAAATATTATTAAACTCAAATGACATGATTAAAATAATATATCCCAGTAAATTTAATTTTACATTAAAATGATTTATATATTAATATAAAATTCATAAAACCCTATTTGTATCTAAATTTATATGATTAAGTAATATAAAAATATATTTTTAATATTTATGGGATACTTGAAAATCTAGATGATATTTCATAACAATTAAGGAATAAATATTTTAAAAAATTCCTCTCTTTATCATCTAAAAAATATACCTCCTATTAACCCTTTGAAAAAACACCTCATGGTTGATTTTAATTAAAAAAACAAAAAAAAATAATTTAGTTACATGATATTCATGTGTAATATATTATTATCCCTTAATAATATGTCTAAATACATTTATTCTAATGATATTATTTCTTAAAAGATTACACTTTTAAATTTATATAACTTATTTTTTATTATATATTTTTTCTTATCCCAATCCATCAATTTTTTATAATAATTTAACATATAATTTATAATATTATACTTTTAAAATAATTCTGTATTAAGGAAATTGTATTTTTTTAGAATAATTCATTCTTTATAGTATTTTTGTGGTGGGGTTTGTTTAACTAAATACACGAGTGATAATAATATATTTTATAATCTATAGTTAATAAGGACTAAAAATCATTAATAATGGATATTATATATACATATATATTGAATTTAAATTAATATTATGGTTCTATAATGGTTAAATTCAACAAAACATTAATCTTAAAATAAATCATTATTGTTGATAACATTTATTGAATTAATAAGCCTAAAAATTTCTTATTCTTGAACCAAACCCCTTACTCCATTGAAAGGAACATGTATCATTGCAAATAATTATCATACTTTTATTCTTCTATATATACCATTCTATAATTGATAATCATACGAAAAAGAAATATTAATTAACACTACTATAGAAAAACCATCATGTTATTATAGGAACACTCACCACACAATTAATTATATAAACATTACATAACTAATAAATATATAATAAATTATTACATGTGAAAAATAATAAATAATGTATATACACAAATGTTTTTAAATTTTATTTTTAACATGCCTTCACTCACAATACCATGATTTATAGTATTTCTAAAAAACATATAGATTATGTTTGGGGGTTTTATCTTGATGTCATTTATTATTTGAGATTATATTTATTGAAACAGATATTATTTTTAACTTTATTTTTAATTAAAACCCAATATCAATTATGTTAGGTTATTGTTTTGATTTATATGACTCTGTGCCGATTTATTATATTTATCTAATTTTTTTTCACTTATGTGAATTTAATTTTTTAAAAGAATATTATTTGTAATATATTTTTTGTAATAATATACTTATTCATCATTATTACATGATTCCATTTAATTTTCAATTAAAGAAGGATTTGGTTCACCCATAGTATTTAATTCATTTGAATTTCATGATATTACTTTTAAACCAATGGTTTTGAATAAAATAAAAAAATCTTATGGGTTTTACTCATGATACAACACTTGGAAATTGAATATAATTAAATCTTGATCAAAATTATTTAGTTCTCAAACATATTTAGAAATTATTTAAAATAAAAATTGTTATTTTGGAGTGAGAAAAAATGTTTATTCTATTACAAATTATTAAAATTTATTATGAGTGATAAATATAATTTTCATTGAATTTTTCATTGTTACTTTATTATATTCATGAATGAATTTGATTTTTCAATATAATATTATCATGATTAAATAAATATTAGAAAATATACAATCATTATTATTTTAATTATTTCATGGTTGAATATATTATTATTTTTTAAATAATTCGAGTTCAATGTATCATCTTATCCCATTTATATAAAAATTGTTCAACATCATGGTTTCTCATGCGGTCAATGACTTAATATGTTTCTTCTATTTTTGTACTCTTTATTGAGTTTTTTGGTCGATTTCGAAATTTCTACTTACTTCTACCTTGTAATTTGATGAATATAATTTTTTTAAGTCACAATTTATATTTTGGATATTAGACCAAAAAAACAAAGTGAAAAGTTTATCAAATATATTTTGTTGAATTAATTCATCATTATGGTTGATATATAGTAGTTCATGTTATATATTATTAAGGGATATATTTCTTATTCCTCTAAAACAAAAAAAAATAATGTTATTTGGAAATTTAGTGTTGTAATATTTATGTAAAATCATGTAATTTTTGATGGTTGTGTTTGGAAAATATCAATAAATATCATTTAAAATATCCTTAATGTTCCTCAAATTTTCATACTTTTTTTCAATATTTTTACGACCATGGTGTAATTTAAGAATCAATAAAGTACATTCAACGTCAATTTTTGTCAAGATTTAAATATAGTCACATTAATATATTTTCCTACTATTTTGGCCATATAATTTATCTCATATTTTAGAATACACGGTCACATCACCTCATAGTGTTCTAGAAACTATAATGTGGAAACATCCATTCCCCAACATTAATCCTTGATTAATGATATTTTAACTATATATACTCCACATTCTTCTCGTCATCCTAAATCATAGACCAAAATCATTTAAATATTTACCTTCTAATCCTTTTGGTTTTCAATAATGAATTGAAAAATCCACGTATAATAATACTAATACTTAAATAACTATTTTATGTAAATTATCCTTATTTGTACCCAAATCTACACAAAGAATGTTGCTATTCATTAACCAAAATGGCATACATTTTATGAAATGACTTTTTTTAATATACACAATTGTGTTCAATTGTTTCATTTACTCTCAAAGGATCAAAATTATAATGAATTAGGGAGGAGTAATAAAATAAAAACATTTCTATTTCATTTAACGATTTATAAAGTAATTTGAGTTATCAAACTCCATGAAAAAAATTAATATTACTCAAGTATAGATCTCAAAATAATCACATTAAAAATAATATATATCCCAAATATATATATATAAAATATTAAAATAAAAAATTTACCAATGGAAAATAAATTTTCATGTGCCACATGATTTTTTTCTAACTCATCACTTTTCAAGAAAACTAATAAACTATGTTTTGAATATTTTCTCCTTAAAGAACACAAGATTATATTCCCATTCATTCATAGCTTTCACATTTTCATAAATACCTATGGATAAATTTTGTATACCTTATAAACATTTGATATTGAATTAGTAATAGTATGATAATTCACATTTTTGAGGGTCTAAAATTTTTTATTTCTTATTGATATAACATACTATCATGGAGATCAAATGTCATAGGAACAATGGTTATAAGGTAAATCCATTGATAATTATCTATATTTAATCACTATCATAAAAGAGGCCTAAAGTGTTACCTAACATGGGTTATAGCTATATAAAATAACAATGAATGGGGAATATATATCAATTTGAGTAAACATATAGGTGGATTATATAAGTGGGGATAAAAATGAAAATAATTCAATTAAAAGGAAGAATATTAATGTATTAGTAGTGATATATTTTCATAGAGTGGAAAAAAATTTAAATGTCATGGATATAAGTGATAAAAAAATATACCGTAATGTGTGGTAAAATATAAGTTCAATTTAGATAATATTCCATTAATAATACTCTTAAATAAATGTTCTAGTATTAATTATATTGTATCAAACATATTAACTCTTTTATTCTTGATTAGCGAGTGATGTTCTTGATCTTGTTGGGATAATTATCAAAAAATATTCTAGATTAATATTAGATAGGTCACCACATTGAGAGAGAAATATTTCCTAATATTCATTAAAAGGTTAATCTATTCACTCTAAAGATGTTTTCTAATGTGATTATGAAAATAGTGGTTAACGAGAAGATTATAGAATGAAAATTTTGAGTGTTCTTTAATATTAAATGACAAATTGAATTTTGAAAATATTCATGACTGAAAAACCCATTAAAATCATATAGTCTATAAAATGGTATTTAACTACGTAATCACAGTTTATATGAGCTAATTATTTATATCCCTTAGTTATATTTGGGTATAAGATCTACCAGTTATTTTAATTTGTATGTATTTTAAATTTATGAGTTTTTCTAATAATTAAGGCAATTATTGGTTGATGAACCACATTGTAGAGTGTAAACAACCTTTCAACCATAGTATACACCCCCAAATAATTGTAAAGAAATGACACCAATGTCCATATGGACCCCCAAATCATTTTAGCTATGGTAGTGGTGTCTATCCTCAAAACTATCCCAAATTCACTAGGGATAAAAGAAATAAAAAATTGAGGTGGGGGAAAACTATTGGGTTCGTGAGGAGGAGGTGAAGGTCGTGGTATACCCCAGGATGTAGAATCTAGTGATCTAATAATACAAGAGAACATATGTAATATCTTGTATTTTCATTCTATGATAAAATATGCATTTAGTTACATGATATATTTACACACGTTTATTTATATTGACTTATTAAAATTAATGGGTCATATGGTAAGTATAATTTCAAAACATTTGACATTATCTATAGTAGTTAAAAATATTTCTATATTGATAGAATATTGGGTGGGCTGTGAGATTATGATTTGGAGATAATTATTGACTTATGAGTTAATTTAAGAGATGATATAACCACTGAATTTAATATTTGGCATGGATTGGTTATACATTATATAGTCAGTCTTTATCTATTATCCATTACCATATATTATCACTAATGTGAAATATGATATTGTGATGTTTATTTCTTATATGGATGATAATATAAAATATTTAAATAGATATCCTTGATTTTTATAGTTTCTAGGTCTAATGTTGGACTTAGTGATGTTATGAGAAAATTAATTTATGAGAGTTATTGAGGTGTTCATGAATTTTCACCTTATATATCATGTGACCAAACCACCACTGCATGAAAATGATTCAAAAAAATAGTTGCAACATTAATTTCACATATTTCCATATTGTCTTATTGTGTGAATCCATTAGAGTTTTGGGATTTAAGGATTATGATTGGTGGACTATTAAAATTGGGATTGAAGTAACATAGCGTGTCTCCTAAGAAATTTTTTCTATTGTGTTCAATGAACATTTATGGTATGTTATATATTTTTATGTATTTATAGATATTATATTTAGGTATTTTGAATAAATTTAATACACATTTGAGGATCTAATAATTGTTTTATCAATTGAATGTATCTTATATGGTCTCAAATATTAACAAATAGATGGGATTCTACTAGATTTCTGTAAAGGCAGGGAAAGAATCTATCAATACTTTTATATGTTTTTATGTATATTTTGATGTTAGGATGAAGTAATTTAGTGTCATGAATGTTTGAAAAATTATTCTTGTGTTGATGAACATGGATAATCATTAGTTTTTTTATAATTTATAATGAAAATCATAAATGATATCAACATGTATTTAAGGTCAATGGTTTATAAATATAACCCTTTTATGATTATCATCGGGATCCAAAAATGATGCTAGATCTAAGGAATTTTATACATGATTATGTTTTAGATGTGTGGGAGGAAATTTCCTTGGAATTTCATATTCTATTAGGGTGTAATTGTTAATTATTTGGCGATTTAGGTGTTTTTTATTTGAAAATACTAAATAATACTATAATTGTACATAGATTTATAGAGTGTGTAGGGAGAAACCATAAATATGGTACTTCTTTCCCTAGAAATTTGAAACCATTAATATGTTTATTCTCCAATTTTAAGGAATTTTTTGTGATTGATTAGCATTAAATTGATTTTGAGTACCTGATGGAGAAGATATTAATTCCCAATTCCATTATATACATAAGGATGGAGTTATAGTTTATGTAAATTAAAATGAATCCCATTTAAGTATGGATTATCTACTTTCAATGGTGTACAAAGAGGTTCTATGTAGTTATATCCCCATTAACAAGACTATTCCACCCCTGATTTTGAGAATGGGGCCCGAGTGTCTTTGGATAAGTTATTGAGGCATTTAATTATGAATGATACTTTTGTAGTATTTTTAGATTAAATAGGATGTTTATTATGTTCTCTTATCATAATCATTCTTTCCATAAACTAGGATGGGTGGAGTTCATGATGGGATATGACATTGATATCTCTTACTATATGATGAAAGGTAAATTTTTAATGGATATAATGAGTGAGAAGAATCTTGGGGTTGATATTTGTGAGGCTATAGGTGAGTGAAGGATAATTTATTACCTTACAACATTTCATATTAACTTAGAGGTGCACGGTAGAGGATATTTATTATGTTATTTCATTTAGACATGGGATTTAATTATGTTATTATTAAAGTACATTTTTATAGTTCGAAAGGTATTATTTATTCGGTAATATGGGATAAATATTATTAGGAAATTATTATGGGGTTTATTTTAAATTTTAAATTTTTATATCATGGGCATTATGGGATAACTATTTTTATGTAACTATTAATTTCAATATTATAACATAACATTATAGAATATAATATTTTTATTAGTGACTATAAATAATTAATATTTTGAGAAATCCTTATTTTAATTTATATAATTTATCATTAGTTTTCTAAATCATATATAATAAAAAACATTTATAATTTATATATTCATTAATCATAAGTTTAATTTTTAATTAAAAATTTCAATAATTTTTTCTATAATAAAATTATAGAATCATTATTGGGGAGATAATTAATATGGTGTGGAAAATATTCATGTACTTATTTTAATTATTTATGTAATACATAATTATATGGTTTCAATTTTTTTAAAATTTTTAACAGTTGTTTTGATTTTTTTATGGTATAGTGACTATCTATATCCAAAAAATAACATATATTTTGGTCATTTAATAATATATAGTCTAATGAACAATTTTTAAATAATGCATCTTGATCATTATTTTTTGAAAAGTTACACAAAATATCTTTTTAGCTTCTAGACATTTTATGATATGTAATAATAAATTTATCGATTAAATGTTGGATATAATATGAAGTATAATATTATATTCACTAATGAAGTATGATTTATACTATATATATAAATCTTATTATTTAATATAAATGTATTATGTGTTTTTTATTTTTATTAGGTGTATTATTATTTAATTAAAATTTTACTTAGGAATAATAAAATATATTACTATTGGATATTTTAGGATTGGAAATGATAATATTTCACTTATTATGTGATAAATAAAATCATGTAGTTGTTATTATTATTATTATATTTAACATGACTAGAACCACTATCACCCCATATGGGTTGGTAGAATGATGTTTGTGCCACTCTAAGGCTTCCATTAATAATCTATTAGCTATGGAATAGCGGTAAGAAAACTTATAACACAAATTTCGGGAAATATCTAAATAAACCAACACTAAAATTTATTTCTCTATAATAGAATAAAATAATGTTGTATAATACATGGAATTCATAAATAATAGAAAATAAACGTTAGATATTATAATCATATAGAGCGTGTGAAAAAATAAACACTACAATGTGGTGGAAAATTCAAGGGTGAAGTATCAAGAAATAATGGCATACCTCCAACTAATGATAAAGGGAACTCATATAAACTACTCTTGATAAAATCACCATTATAAACCATCTCCACTATGTGTCCCTATTCCATGGATTTATCAATCCCATATCCATCATCATCTCCTATAAATTTCGAATCATTTATTAAATTATAAAATATATGGGAAAAAATCATCACAATGAGATAATACATAAATACATATTTAAACCCCCTTAAGCACAAAGATACGACTATTGTAACAAAAAACGCCTGTCGACTTCCCAAGTGTAAGTCAAATCTTATTTAAAATATATATGACCAATATATTAGTTAACTAAAATAACCCAAACCGAAAATATCTTGAAATCATCAATGAACCACCTCACCAACTATAATGAAGGATTTCTACACATCATTAGATATATGTATCAGTCAAGGGAGTACCACGCCACTTTATATGACTATGCCTTAAGACATGGGGGATGGTTGAATCCTTGGATGGTGGATTTTACCACAATACATAAGGGAGTATGTAAACTCTACCATTCATATTACAGATCATTCACTTTCATGGATTTATATATTGGGAAGTAATTGAACCCCATGCATAGAAGAAAATTCACCAACCCAAGAGGGACTACCAAATTTTTTTACACTAAACATATCGATTAAATAGTATAATCATTTATTTTGAGAGGCATTAGAAAAACATTCCAATACTCCTTTAATATGGTCTATGTTGACATTTTTTACTATACCATCAGACTCAATAAATAAAAATTATTAGTGTGGAATATTTATTTTTACAACTTAAACACATTGATGAGATTCTAAAAAATGCTCAAGACGATATGTTATATGTAATGTTCCTAGTTTTATAGGACACATGATACATATACTGTGATAAGTTGTGTAATTATATCATCCTTAGAAACATTAATAAATATAATCTAAGAGAATATTGGTGATGTTCCTTCTAGAGGGATGGTGCTTATAAATGACAATGACTTCACCCCCACCACCTAGAGGTGGGGGGATAGATTGGTTCCTCCACCTCTGGATTTGTGGAAACCACTTAACACACATTATAAAACTATTTTTATACTTATTTTTTTTGATATTTCTCTAAGTCATAAGGTTTTAGATCTTCGATTTGGTGATCCTAAACTATTTCTTTTGATATCAGAGTTCTCAAAAGATTCAAGTATCATAGATATGATACTCATGGTGCATTATAATCTTCAAAGAACCTCACTAGATGACTGTATCAATTTGTTTTTGTAATTGGGTATTGAATGATCATGTAGGTGTGGGTCTTCTTGATGAATATCATTTTATGATTCTCATTCTTTTAGAAGAATATATGATATTTTCACGGTCCAATGATCCCTACAGATGCAAAAAATGTAAGTTATTTCTCCTTCAATGGATGTATGATCTCTACATGAACCAATATACATCCTTCATCATGAAACGTGTTTGTTTCCATCATCATCCATTTCATTTTCAAAAAATTAGCAATTATCCCTATACATGAAAATATTGTTGGTCAGTTTTTTTTTCTGACAATCGAATATCTTCCATGAGTCATCTGATTAATCAACAGATTTGTGTTGTGGTGGATGTCTCAAATCCTACAGTTGAGAGTGTATGGATTGTGGTTAGAGAGGGGTTTAGGTGTAAGAAAACTATTTTAGTTTAATCAAGGGATTATTACTACTCATGTTTCTATTATTTTGGTCATATGGACCCTAACTGTATTGGTGGAATCAATAACAGGAGGCCCTATAGTCAAGGGAAGAGTCATGGAAATGCCTTGGTTTAGGGGAAGATGTATTCTATAAATGATTGACATGGAAACGTCCCAGGTCTTGTGGTATTGGGAGAAACAGTGTTGAATAAACCTATATGAGGGCCATATTTTGATCCAAAAGTAGGTGTAGTGTTTGGTAGGATGAAACATGATCTTCACTCAGATAGCTTGTTAAGGGACTATGTGAATCAAGTTAATTTCATGGCTGTACCTGGCAGTCCTGGAGGGGATGAGGGGTTTTTATGTCCTTCAAGTCGTAATGAGGTTGTACGGGATGCATATAACAATCAACCTATCATTAAATATATTCATGGACAAGGTGTTTTTGATTATCAAGATACTAGTTGGAAAGATGATGTCCGGATTCTAGATGATGAAGTTGGCCATAATAAGAGTGGGATATAGTTGAATCCAATCAGTGAAACTACAATGATTAAGAAAACCTATGAGAGGTAAACCAATGGTAAAAATTCTCTTTGTCAAGTTTTTGAGGGTTCGAATACACAATACCAATTCATCGAAAATCGATTTGTGAAGCTTTTAGGCTAGGATATTCCTATTTAGGATCCATGAGGGGCTCATGACACTAACTCACAAAACATTAAATTTCGTGATGAGATTCAAAAAATGGTATAGATCTTCGAAGATCTCTGATAAATGGGAAAATTTTATTGATTATGACAAGGAGATGGGAAACAACCCTCCAAAAACTCTGAGCTTCGGTAAAGTCCCATTTAAATATTTTTTTAACAAAGGAAGAAAATGATGGTTGATAATTTTCCCCCAAATAAAAGGCATAATAAATATTACTCCAATATTCCAAGGACCATGTCTACCATGTTGTATTCAAATATAATTAATGATATTGACCCCAAGAGAGGGTTTTCAATCAAATATTATTCCCATGACCATTGAAACTTGTAATATTAGAGGGTCCGGGAGATGTATTCTATGCTCTAGAAGCAATAAAAAATTTCACAATCTGAATCGGAATCAGCTGATGTTGGTTCAACTTCTGATTATGGCTATGGTGATGATGTTGAATCTTATGACTTGTAGTTTTATTTAGGAGTGAGATTGTGTGACTATACCTTAATCTTTTTATGGTTCACCTGTACTTTTTTTAATCATATTTATGTGTGTGGGGGGGGGGGGGGGTGGCTTTCTTGGTCTCGAACCTCTTTGATTATATCATTCCTCTATATGGGTGTAACATCCCATTTCTAGATTCAACTCAAAGGTTATTCATACCCAGTTGGACACATGGAAACAAGATCTTCTCCCCAAATGTTAGATTCTTTTGACTAGAATAATGGACCTAGGTGTTTTACTGGGGATACTATTAACTCATTATAAGAGTGTAACACAACACAAATACAAAAATAGTTCAATAGAGTAAGTAGTAAACAATACAATATAAATAAATAGTGACTGACTGATAGTATAATCAATTCCAATATTCATGTGTTGTACAAGATAATGATACACGCCACACATTCTTAATAAAATATGAAAAATAGGTACACAAAATTCACATACAATACATGTCCCAAATGTAATAAAATTCCCAAAAAAATACCAATAGAATCACAATACATATCTTGGTGCCATGCTCTCCTTCTCCTAAGTAGCATATCATGTACCGGTATTAGGTCACTTGTCCTTATCCATTATTTCAATCATATAATATATTTGGGTCCAAAAGGGTGACCCAAATAGGCTATTAGATAAAATCCTAGTAGGAAACCACTAAAGGTCAGTGACAACCAGTCATTTAATATATATAACAAGTGTATAGGTCATATAACAATAATCAATTAAATACTCAAATGTAAACATCCATTTAATTTAATCAGTTTCATTTAACAATTAAATATTATTGAATTTATGTCTTGAGATTTGAATCATGTTCGCATTAACTATATAAACAATACAACTAAAGGATTCTTAATAAGGCCATATATAAAGATATTAGTCATGCCTGAATCCAATCTTCTGCTTCATATTTGAAGGTAATTAATATATTATTTTATTATTAAATCAATTTGGAACCTAATCCCATCCCTGTCATTCCAATTATTTAATTTAGGTATCGCTGGAGGTTTCATATCAAATTGTGCCCATTATTGTAATTCCTATGTTAGAATTCAAGTATTGACCTTGTATGATATCCACCAATACCATACAATCCCATCTAGGAAAATATCATAGGAACCCAGTATCACTCTAGGTGAGTTATAAAGTCTTACCAATAGAATATGTCCTTGGATGTCCTACAAGGAGTACATGTATCTCCCATAGAATAAATAGGTAATACCCTTTTTTGATTTCATTTATAGAATACTTCATTTGGATCTCTGATTCACCCATGGAATAATTAGGATTTAGGCCATTGAGTATGTCCATGGAATCCTTCAATTGGATCCATGATTCACCCTTGACAAACAACCCACTAGTCCAATGAGTCATTCCATGTAATCCTTTAATTGTATTGATGATTAAACCACGAATATTAATCATTTCATCAATTCAATTTCAATTAAAAATTTCATTTAACCTTCGGAGGACAAAACCGATGAAATTCGAATACATTTCACCTCAAAAGGAAACTCAAGCATTGACCAACCTCATAAGGCTTGGCCTTTAAATTACTAACATGTGATTTTTAAAAATAAAAAGACTCACAAACCAATCAATCTACTACATCGATTACTTATCATTTATCTAAAATGAGAATACAACTTTTTAATGAAATTCAATCCAACTAAACTAATTCATCATATAATCCTCTATTTACCAACATGGGAAATGATTATCTAAGGAAAAAAAGATTAATATAGCCAATGACATAATAAGACCAAGGGGTCAGGTCTTCCATCGCATAACTTTAACTCATTCCATTTAAAATTCAATTCATTAACCAATATATCTATTTTATTTACATATTAATTCAAATTTGACATCCCAAAAATGTAGAAAATGGAATGATTTATAGGAAACCATGGTTCAAACCATCAAATGGTCCCCTTAAATCAACACCCAAGGGGTGTTTTATATTCATGGTCTAAAACCTATAATATGAAAAAAAATCCCCTTTACCAGAGTAGGTCATACATATATATTGTAGAATTAAATTTCAATTTATGAGACAACACGAAATTTGGTGTGAGACACATTGATATATATAAATATCATTACTATCAATGAAATGCACGAGATCACCAACCATATGTGTGTACTAGATGACTGACATTAGGTCATAATTCATCCCAGATTAGGAGAAATATTAAGAATAGATGAAGAAAAATAAATTAGGGAATATTATCCTAAAGAAAAATAGTACAACCATTAACCGGAAGAATATAGAACGGATAAAAAAGAAATTTAGATGTTACTGTTAAATATCCGTGGAGAAAACCCACATTTGAATCAGAGCATGGATGGAAGATCTACCTGAAACCATAGTTATGACAAAAAATGAGATCTCTCAAGTCCAGTATTTGTGGTACATAGTAAATGGAATGAATTTATATTTATGAAAAAAAATTAATTAAATATAAAATTAAAAAATTCACAAAATTATATGGGTTTCATGGTTTAGGCGCATTGTTTTGGAAATCGTGAACTAGTCATGGAGGACTTCATATATTCCTATTTCATAGAACATGGTTTATCAAAATGGTTTACTAACCATTAAAAAATCATGAAAAGAGCCACTCCAAAGTTCTAAAAAAACTGTTGACTTTGGCACATGACCATGTGGCCCAACCCTTTCAGTTTTCACTAACATTGGAACCTCCTATTTCCATACAAAACATCGGTCATAGGCTCTAGACCATCCCTGAGCACTCCCAATCCATCGATGACCACATGTCTTAATACTATTAGTCCATATATAAGAAACTAAAATAATAATTGATGGGAAAAAGGAATATGTGCCTCAATGAAGAACCAGGTGCTTACAATCTTGCTCCCTTAATGAAATTTGTCCCAAAATTTCCCTTCCATGGGTGATGATGGGTGATATGAGAATAAATCTAACCAATATAGTCATACAACAGCATCCCACTACTAGGACTCATCCTGTACATGGACATGCTACTATTTCACCCATACCAAAGTAACATACTGGACTCGGAGAACCTTCATGCTACAAACCACAATTCTTATAGGATTCCCCTCATAGGACACAACCTTTTCTGTTTGAATGGAATGGGAAAAATCTGATTTGTAATGGTGAAGTTGAGAAACATGGATGTCATCACGCATATCTTGGTACCTATGAGATAAATACAACCCTTAGGCTACTAACCATACTCTCTCGAGAATCTCGAATGACCTAACATATCTCGATGAATTATTACCATGTATCCTGATCTTCATCTATCCTATTATTGGTGAAACACATAGAAAATCCCAATCTCCAACCTTTAACTTTATATATTATCAAATATTATCTACATATTATATATAATGTGGATTAACAATATATATCCTGTTCCTAATAAAATGAACATACTTTATGATCTCCTAAACAATACGAGGCCGCAACATAGCTACCTCCCCTGCCACCTACCTACAAAAGGGTGATCAGTATGGAATACTGCATAAATCCTCATATGAAACCAACTAAATATTATACTAAAATATATTCTTGTATGCAAATTCAACCAGTGATATATTTCCCTCCCAATAACCCTCTATGTATCAGAAACATTCATTATTTATATCCTCAATATCATAAATTGTGCACTCTGATTGACCATCTATTTGGGGGTGGTATATCGTGCTCAGAATAACCTTAGTACATATAACCATCTATATCCCTTGATATAATTTTAAAGTAAAACTAGAATCCAAATATGAAATGATAGAATATGGGACTCTCTGTAGTCGTACTATGTGAGGGATATATTGTAGAGACCCGAAGTTTGACATACATGGACATTACATTACTTTTGCGGAATACTTATTACATAACAAAAACACACACACAAGGATCGTAATAGTTTAGTGTCTTTGTAAACTCGGAATATAATCTACTAATCATGGTGAAAGATCTTCAACATCTCCCATAAAGATCTTCCTTTTTATTTCGTAAAACCTTTCTTTATATCCTGGGGAAATGAAATCATAAAAGGGTTAGCTCAGATGCTTAGTAAGGGTAAATAAAAGAAATATCAATCACATCATTTTCATAAGAACATAACATTTTGGAAATCTTAACCTGCAAAAGAGAGCATAATTTTATAACATGGGATAAATCATAGTAGTGAAATGAAATCCCAATAATCATTACTTAAAAAATGAAACTTTGTGTCATACACACATAATCATATAGAATCATATCTTATTAATCAAGACTCATTTCCAAGATTATCTTAGAGGAAAAAGTCCATTTCTGAACCGAGTCACCCTCGTTTTAGTCCTGTTTCACTAAACCGGTATAACCTACCGTTCCAGCCATGTCTATATCATGAGATATAAAAACTTTACCCAGTTCATTGGAGGGAGATATAGGTCCCACCCATCTCATAATGATACCATCCTTATGTGTGCCACAAAATCATAAACCATACATCATAGCATAACCCATGTAATAAAAATGGGATTCGTAAACATCGTGACATCATAAAACAATTCATATAAGATAAAGGAATTCATAAAAATAATTCCATCACAACATAATAAAATCGATGTAAAAATAGGGATAGAAACAGAACCCTTTATTATCTTAGATGAAAATAATTTTGATAAAACACTTGAACTCCATTCTTGAGGAAAATATCATTTCTACTACAAAAACATTTTCCTTTCTTAACATGTCATACAATTTTAAACTAAAAGAAGTTGATTAAAAATAAACTTTAAAACTTGTAATGTAAGCTTCTTGGAAATAATTTTTTAAAAATCCATTCATACCGTATAAGTTAAAAAAACATTCTTCTCGTACTTTTGTCGGAAAAGTCAAAAAGTACCTCGTACAGAAAACGACAAAAGATTCCTTTCATTTCATTTACTAAAAACACACCGAAGGGTAAAATTGGATTTAAACAATTGTAGGTGGATGGAAATAATATTACATATTGTGGAAACAAGGATTTGTATGATAAAATACACCCCAGTAAATACCAAAGTATAAACAATCTCGGATAAAATGAGACTGTGATATTTTCCCTTACCTTAGGTCCGATTTGCTTCATAAGTGTCCAAACCTCTTGTATAATGATTTAAATATTGTCATTGAATTATTCCAGAATCATAATCATTGTTATGATATCATATATGGTTCACTTATGACTTTATATTACCCATTCTTTTGTAAATTCCATGTTAAAGAGCATTTTGGGTAAAATCGTTTCATTTGCCATCCGTGTTTTAACTTGAAATTATTCATATGATTACTTAGATCATGATTACTTAATTCCAGAATATAAAACATTACTTATATATAATATATATTCAGAATATATATATATATAATAGATCAGTAAATGGAATGAAATACAACGTTCATGGAGACGGTAGACCGTACGTACGCATGAACGCTGTTTTCTTTTCCTTATTGAGGTGAATGGAATTAAGTAGATGACATACATATATATACACATAAATCCAGAATCATTATTATGTAATATAGTTCATTATTAATTCTTATATATACTTTATAATCATTCATGAATGGATAACGTGGAGAATTAATCTTATCGCGTCGTGGAGACGGTAGTCCATACTTACGCACGAGCGATGATATCGTTCTCATGATCTTGGAATTGTATTGGAGTGTATGTATACTATTTTAGAATCAATAACACTTTAAAATAATCATATATAGTTATTATGTACACCATTATACCCATCCAATAAGGTGGTGGTGGAAAATAGATTACACCACGGCATGGAGACGGTATTCCGTACGTACGCACGCGCGGTGATTTCATTTTCCATAGGATGGATAGATGGTGAAATAGGGGTTTTTCATACACATAATAACATATCAGTATATGAGTGATACTGATGTTATTACTTCATAAAGAAACAACCTAAAAAGAATAAGTGGAAGAAGAAATAAAGGTGAAAGAATCGGTAATGAAAATTACCTCTTCCATGAAGCGCCTCTTTGAGTCCTCCTCTTAGGGAACTAAAATTGGTCTTGGAAGAAGACCAGGACCTCTAGGATGTTTTTAGAGAAGTTGAGCAGAGAATTTGGCAGGGTTTGGCCGATAATGAAGGCTCAATGTGGTGTGTGGAAGAGAGGGAGAAGGTGCCCTTTTATAAGGGAGGAGAGGGGCACCTTTGGAATAACTAAAAATATTATTTTATTATAAAGTCATGTTAGGTTTTAAATAGATCCAAATTGAGTTATTTCGAATATAAGGTGGGGATGGGTCGAAATACTCTCATCCAATATAATTTAGATAAGTTTAGGTCATTATATTAACCTTATCTTTTAGTTTTATCTCTTAGTTAATTATATTGACATTTACCATGTCACTTTGTATTTTTATATTATATAATTAATAAACATACCGTATACAACCAAGCGACCCCCAAGTTGTGTTTTATTAATCTATATAACCCTATCTAAGTCATTTGGCCGAACCTTATAATTTTAGGAATAAAATAACAATTAATAATATAATATTTGTTTTAAAAACTATTTTATGTCAATTTTGACACTATTCAATAGTTGATTTTTGTGAAACACATAACAGAATGACTACTTCGACCAAAGTTAATTAAATCAATACTAACATATCATATTATCCTATAAAACTATTTAGTTCTTTCAAAGTATCAAATTATATTTATTTGGGTATTTATAACATCAATTATGTCAATATTTCATTAATAAGATAATTACTGCATCATCGTTGTGTCATAAATTAATTAAATTATTTAATGTCTAAAAATAACAAATAAAATACCCTTATGTAGGAAATCTTTTTATCGTTCTAAGAAATATTTATAGTCGAATTTATCTTATGAATAACCCCATATTAAAAATTATTTACTTATTAAACTTTGATTTTAACTATTTTAACCCTTCTTTAAATAAATTAATAATAAATGTCCTAATCTAATCCAAGTGGGCCTAAATGGTCTTATTTTATTCCTAATGTTGTTTTTGGTCGAATTACACTTGTCCAATAGAATTAGGACATGTGCTATGGCAATAATAATATCATTTTTACCCTTAATTACCCTATTTACTTTTAACCATGGTAAAAAAAGTAAAAAGTTACTATTCACCAAAATATTATTTTCATCTCATTGAACCAAATTTTATATACTGACATCAACAGTGTCTCTCGGATTTTTGAAATTCCACTCACAGAAGTGGTAAAATTATGTTTTATGAAAAATTTAGTTTTTTAACTACCACTTATTGGTTTCACTATTCATCAAAAAATGAAAGTTTCCAGAAAAATACCAAAAATTAGATCTAAGATATATTTGATATTATGAATTCAAAAATTATGTCTATTTTATCAAATTCAAAACATATAAGTTGCATTAATTAATTTAAAAATTAATATCCGTCGTCAAAACAAATAGCGTGTTCTTAATAGATAATAACTATCAAAAGATTGACACTTGTTTATGACTGGTTTAAATGTGAAATTACATCCAATGACCAACATTGTATTAAATTGTAAAAATATATTCTAAATATACTTTAAAACCAATCAAATTAATAATTTATCACTATTAATTATTTTGATTAAAAAGTTGTTTTTAATTATAATTTATTAATTTTCACTATTCATCAGAATATAAAAGTTATCCGAAAAGTACCAAAATTTCACCTTAGGCTAAATTCGATAATCCAAATCCAAAAATGAAGTCCCTTTTGAGAGCTAAAATTTCTATAATTTTAAAAGGTGGTTATTTCTATTCATAACAGCTAGTCTTAATAATATTTTAATAGCATATCGTTGTTTAGTGAAACTCGGTATTGCGTACTACACATGCTATCGAGGAAGGTCGTGATTGTGTGTAATGCAAGGCAAGTCAATGATGCGTGTTAAGCAAGCTCCTTTTGGTGTAGCGTACAACACAAGACATTAATGAAATTAAAAAAAATATTTTTTTATAAAATCTCGGGCTGTTACATTCTACCCCCCTTAAAATGAATTTTGCACTCGAAATTCATCAGGGATATAAATGGTTTACTACTCGAAAGTTTCGTTAATAGAAACCCACATCGTAAAAAGGAATACCAAAACATGGCTTTAAAAACTAAAGTATGAAATGTAACGATTACCCAAATAAACTAATCACTGGGTTTCCACATAGGTGAAAATATGGATATAGAAGAGAAATCTAACCATCATGTTCTGATGGAGAGTGGTAGAGAAAATGGCTATGGAAAATCCAGCAATCACAAATTCATAAATTTGTGACGATCTAATGTACCATCTGATTCATCAGATATAAGAGCACTAGCAGAACATTTTTGGTTTTCAAGATCATTTCCCTAAAGTTGATGAAATTGGAATTAGAAGAAATACTTTCTTGATTTTGGTATAGTCTCACCTTTTGTCGTTCTTTGGAAAATTTCCACTTCATCTCTCAATGAAATGAAGTTGAATTTTTCATTCGTGATGTGTTAGAAGATCATGTGATAAAATGATGGGTCATTCCATCTGTCTCAAACAAAATGTTAGAAAAGTTATCAAAAAATACATAAGTCCATCTATAGTGAGATTAATCATATATAGTTCCTAAAATGGACATATACTTCATATATCATACTGCTTAATATAATAAAACTAGTTTCTACTAAATAGGGACTTCCTGTTGGCCAGTGGTAGGTGATAAAGGCCAGTCGCACTTCGGTTGTGGGTTCGATTCCCACAGCCTTGTCCGATGCGATGGGATGTCGCCCGTCCTGCAGGTTGTCCTTTTTCTAAAACTACATTACTATAACATCACATAAATAATAACAAAAAAAGTTTTATCCCTAAACAATACTAACTTATAGATAACATAATCCATTCCAATCTTTAGGCATATCTAAAATACTTCGGACCAAGCTCATAGTATAATGAAAATGATAACTTGAAATGTCGTCAACCAAGCATGTGAATACCATCATTTATCCCCCATATATCATGTTGGTCACATTCCAATCTTGTGAATACCATAATGATATATTCTCTTGAAAAATGAATACCCATTAATCCTTAGTGAAAACATGAATGCTATCAAAAGTTAACTCTTTCCACATACCAAAATCCAAAAATTCTATATAATCAAACAATGATATTACCTTCTCCTTATATCAGTCACGATCTCATTAATACTATCAAACATTTAATTTTCTCCTTATCCCTTCATTATGTGCATATCATCTACATTCCAAAAATATCTGAATAACCTTTCATGGATACTGGTAACATTAATCATACACTTTCAAAACTCAAGGAAAGACAATAGTGTAAGAATCCTTAGATGTCTCTTTATTCCAATGTACCATGAGATTACTTATACAACATTACACATGATAAACATGTAATCATTCTACTACATTCTTAAACCATTGACCGAGATTCAACAATTCTTTCATCTCACATATCATTTGTAGTCTCTTCATCATCATCCACATAAATACTACACATACGACCATACTGATTCCCTTCATGAGGCTTTACCTTAGGGCATTGGTTTGCATAATCCCCATACATTCCACATTTAAAACATTTAACCATTGTTGATGTCATAGCAATACCATTATCCTCATCCCTGTTGTTAACTGAACCTTTTCCTTTGCATTTACTGGCTTTGTGTCCTTCTTTTCCACACCCAAAGAATCTTCCAGTTCCTTTGAAACATTCTCCTTGATGCCTCTTCCCACATGATTTACATAGGGGAAATTGAATATTCTTTCCTCTATGATCATCATGAAACTCCATCTTTCTCTTATTAGTCGAGTCAGGAAACTTACCAAATTTTACTTTATTGATCTTATTATAAGATTTCTGATTCGGCATAATAATTATGTTTGGACTTCCAAATCCCATTTCATTTGGTTGCTCATGAAGAATATCTTTCCATTGTCCATCATATCCTCCATTATCGTGAATCATCTTGTTTCCAGCAATTTTCTAAATCCCAAAAAGTATAGTGTGAGAGAAAAAAATCATAATAAAGGGGGAGTAACTTCAATATATAACATATTTGGTTTAATATAATATCGTTACCATAGTTCTCGGACTATATCCTATACGTATACTTATCCTTAGGGACATCCCTAGACATACCTTAGAAATATCTCTAGGGATCTCGCTAACGTTTTCGCATCCTAGTTTCTAAAGGTTGACTAAACTTTTCCTCTGATACCAACTGTAGAGACCCGATGCTTGACGTACATGGACATTACATTACTTTTGTGGAATACTTAGTACATAACAAAAACACACACACATGGATCGTAATAGTTTAGTGTCTCAGGAAACTTGGAATATAATCTTCTAATCGTGGTGAACGATCTTCAACATCTCCCATAAAGATCATCCTTTTTTTACCTAAAACCTTTCTTTATATCCTGGAGAAAAGAAAACATAAAAGGGTGAGATCATATGCTCAGTAAGGGAAAACAAAAGAAATATCAATCACATAATTTTCATAAGAACATAACATTTTGGAAATCTTAACCTACAAAAGAGAGCATAATTTCATAACATGGGATAAAACATAGTAGTGAAATGAAATCCCAATAAACAATACATAAAACATGAAACTTTGTGTCATACACACATAATCATAGAGAATCATATCTTATTAGTCAATACTCATTTCCAAGACTATCTTAGTGGACAAAGTCCATTTCTCAACCGAGTCACCCTCATTTCAGTCCTGTTTCACTGAACCGGTATAACCTACCGTTCCAACAATGTCTATCTCATGAGATATAAATTCTTTACCCAATGAATTGGAGTGAGATATAGGTCCCACCCATCTCATAATGATACCATTCTTATGTGTTCCACAAAATCATAAACCATACATCATAGAATATCCCATGTAATAAAAATGGGATTCGTAAACATCGTGACATCATAAAACAATTCATATAAGATAAAGGAATTCATAAAAATAATTCAATAACAACATCATCAAATCAATGTAAATATAGTGACAGAAACAGAACCCTTTATTATCTTAGATGGAAAATAATTTTGATAAAACACTTGAACTCCATTCTTGAGGAAAATATCCTTTCTACTTCAAAAAAAATTTCATTTCTTAACATGTCATTCAATTTTAAACTCAAAGAAGTTGATTAAAAATAAACTTGAAAACTTATAAAGTAATCATCTTGGAAATAATGTTTTAAAAATCCATTCATACCGTATAAGTTAAAAAAAAATTCTTCTCGTACTTTCGTCGGAAAAGTCAAAAAGTACCTCGTACAGAAAACGACAAAAGATTCCTTTCATATCTTTTAATAAAAACTCACCGAAGGGTAAAATTGGATTTAAACAATTGTAGGTGGACGGAAATAATATTAAATAATGAGTAAAAAAATATGTGGATGATAAAATACACCCCAGTAAATACCAAAGTATAAACAATCTCGGATAAAATGAGACTGTGATATTTTCCCTTACCTTAGGTCCGATTTGCTTCGTTAGTGTCCGAACCTCTTGTATAATGATTTAAATAATGTCATTGAATTATTCCAGAATCATACTAATTGTTATGATATCATATATGGTTCACATATGACTTTATATTACCCATTCTTTTGTAAATTCCATGTTAAAGAGCGTTTTGGGTAAAATCGTTTCATTTTCCATCCGTGTTTTGACTTGTAATTATTCATATGATTACATAGATCATGATTACTTAATTCAAGAATATAAAACATGATTTATATATAAAGTATATTCAGAATATATATATATATATATAATAGATCAGTAAATGGAAAGAAATACACTGTTCATGGAGACGGTAGACCGTACGTACGCATGAACGCTGTTTTATTTTCCTTATTGAGTTGAATGGAATTAAGTAGATGACATAAATATATATACACATAAATCCAGAATAATTATTATTTCATATATTTCATTATTAATTATTATATATACTTTATAATCATTCATGAATGGTTAACGTGGAGAATGAATCTTATCGCGTCGTGGAGACGGTAGTCCGTACGCACTCACGAGCGATGATATCGTTCTCATGATCGTGGAATTGTATTGGAGTGTATTTATACTATTTTAGAATCAATATCACTATAAAATAATCATATATAGTTATTATGTACACCATTATACCCATCCACGTAAGGTGGTGGTGGAAAATAGGTTACACCACGGCGTGGAGACGGTATTCCGTACGTACACACGCGCGGTGATTTCGTTTTCCGTAGGCTGGATAGATGGTGAAATAGGGTTGTTTCATACTTATAATAACATATCAGTATATTAGTGATACTGATGTTATTACTTCATAATAATACAACCCAAAAATAAGAAGTGGAAGAAGAAATAAAGGTTAAAGAATCGGTAACAAAAATTACCACTTCTTTGAAGTGCCTCTTTGAGTCATCCTCTTAGGGAATTGAAATTGGTCTTTGAAGAAAACCAGGACCTCTAGGATGTTTCTAGGAATGTTGAGAAGAAAATTTGGCAGGGGTTGGCCGAGCATGAAGGCTCAAAGTGGTGTGTGGAAGAGAGGGAGGAGGCGCCCTTTTATAAGGGAGGAGAGGGGCACCTTTGGAACAACTAAAAATATTATTTTATTATAAAGTCAAGTTCGTATTTAAATAGCTCCAAATTGAGTTATTTCGAAGATAAGGTGGGGATTGGCCGAAATACTCTCATCAAATAGAATTTATACATGTTTTGGTCATTATATTAACCTTATCTTTTAGTTTTAACTCTTAGTTAATTAGATTGACATTTACCATGTCACTTTTTATTTTTATATTATATAGTTAATAAACTTACCATATACAACCAAGAGACCCCCAAGTTGTGTTTTATTAATATATAACCTTATCTATGTCATTTGGCCGAACCTTAGATTTTTATGAATAAAATAACAATTAATAATATAATATTTGTTTTAAAAACTATTTTATGTCAATTTTGACACTGTTCAATAGTTGATTTTTGTGAAACTCGTAACAGAATTATTACTTCGACCAAAGTTAATTAAATCAATCCTAACATGTCATATTATCCTAGAAAATTTGTTTAGTTCATAAAAAGTCTCAAATTATATTTATTTGGGTATTTATAACGTCAATTATGTCAATATTTCATTAATATGATAATTACTGCATCATCGTTGTGTCATAAATAAATTTAAATATTTAATGTCTAAAAATAACAAATAAAATAACATTATGAAGGAAATCATTTTATCTTTCTAATTAATATTTATAGTCGAATTTATCTTATGTATAACCCCATATTAAAAATGATTTACTTATTAAACATTGATTTTAACTATTTTAACCCTTCTTTAAATAAATTAATAATAAATCTCTTAATCTAATCCAAGTGGGCCTAAATGGTCATATATTATTCCTAATGTTGTTTTTGATCGAATTAAACTTGTCCAATAGAAATAGAACAAGTGTTAGTGTTATAATAATATCATTTTTACTCTTAATTACCCTATTTACTTTTAACCGTGGAAAAAAAAGTAAAAAGTTACTATTCACCAAAAAATTATTTTCATCTCATTGAACCACATTTTACTTACTGACATCAACCGTGCCTCTCGGATTTTTGAAATTCCACTCACAGAAGCGGTAAAATTATGTTTTATGAAAAATTCAGTTTTTTAACTACCACTTAGTGGTTTCACTATTCATCAAAAAATGAATGTTTCCAGAAAAATACCAAAAATTAGATCTATGCTATATTTGATATTATGAATTCAAAAATGATGTCTATTTTATCAAATTCAAAACATATCAGTTGCATTAATTAATTTAAAAATTAATTCTCGTCGTCAAAATAAATAGCGTGTTCTTAAGAGATAATAACTATCAAAAGATTGACACTTGTTTATAACTGGTTTAAATGTGAAATTACATCCAATGAAAAAAATTGTATTAAATTTTAAAAATATATTCTAAATATACTTTAAAACCACTCAAATTAATAATTTATCAATATTGATTATTTTGATTAAAAAAGTTGTTTTTAATTATATTTTAGTAATTTTCACTATTCATCAGAATATGAAAGTAATCCGAAAATACCAAAATTTCACCTGAGGCTAAGTTCGATACTCCGAATCCAAAAAATAAGTCCATTTGGAGAGCTAAAATTTCAAAAAAAATAAAAGGTGATTATTACTATTCATAACGGCTAGTTTTAATAATATTTTAATAGCATATCGTTGTTTAGTGAAACTCGGTATTGCATACTACACATGCTATCGAGGAAGGTCATGATTGCGTGTAATGCAAGGAAAGTCAAGGATGCGTGTTGAGCAAGCTCCTTTTGGAGTAGCGTACAACACAAGACATTAATAAAATTAAAAATAATAATTTTTTATAAAATCTCGGGCTGTTACATTCTACCCCCCTTAAAATGAATTTCGCCCTCGAAATTTATCGGGGTTATAAATGGTTTACTACTCGAAAGTTTCTTTAATAGAAACCCACATTGTAAAAAGGAATACCAAAACTTGGCTTTAAAAACTAAAGTATGAAATATAACGATTACCCAAATAAACTAATAACTGGTTTTCCACATAGGTGAAAATATGGATATGGAAGAGAATTCTAACCATCATGTTTTGATGGAGAGTGGTAGAGAACATGGCTATGGAAAAGCCAGCAATCACAAAGCCATAAATTTGTGAAGATCTAATGTACCATCTGATTCATCAGATATAAGAGCACTAGGAGAACATTTTTGGTTTTCAAGATCATTTCCCTAAAGTTGATGAAATTGGAATTAGAAGAAATACTTTTGTGATTTTGGTATAGTCTCACCGTTTTCATTATTTGGAAAATTTCCAATTCATCTCTTAAAGAAATGAAGTTGAATTTTTCATTCATGATGTGTTAGCAGATCATGTGATATAATGATGGGTCATTCCATCTGTCTCAAACAAAAGGTTAGAGAAGTTATCAAAAAATACATAAGTCCATCTATAGTGAGATTAATCATATATAGTTCCTAAAATGGACTTATACTTCATATATCATACTGCTTAATATAATAAAACTAGTTTCTACTAAATAGGGACTTCCTGTTGGCCAGTGGTAAGCGATAAAAACCCGTCGCACTTCGGTTGTGGGTTCGATTCCCACAGCCTAGTCTGACGCGATGGGCTGTCGCCCGTCCTGCAGGTTGTCCTTTTTCTAAAACTACATTACTATAACATCACATAAATAATATCAAAAAAAAGTTCTATCCTTAAACAATACTAACTTATGGTTAACATAATCCATTCCAATCATTAGGATTATCTAAAATACTTCAGTCCAAGATCATAATATAAAGAAAATGATAGCTTGAAATGTCGTCAACCAAGCATGTGAATAACATCATTTATCCCCCATATATCTTGTTGGTCACATTCCAATCATGTGAATAACTTAATGATGTATTCTCTTGAAAAATGAATACCCATTAATCCTTAGTGAAAACATTAATGCTATCAAAAGTTAACTCTTTCCACATACCAAAATCCAAAAATTATATATACTCAAACCATGATATAACCTTCCCCTTATATCAGTCATGAGCTCATGAATACTATCAAACATTTAATTTTCTCCTTATCCCTTCATTATGTGCATATCATCTACATTCCAAAAATATCTGAATAACCTTTCATGGATACTGGTAACATTAATCATACACTTTCAAAACTCAAGGAAAGAAAACAGTGTAACAATCCTTAAATGTCTCTTTATTCCATAGTACCATGAGATTACTTATACAACAATACACATGATAAACATGTAATCATTCAACTAAATTTTTAAACCATTGACCGAGATTCAACAATTCTTTCACCTCACATATCATTTGTAGTCTCTTCATCATCATCCACATAAATACTACCCATACGACCATACTGATACCTTTCATGAGACTTTCCGTTAGGGCATTGGTTTGCATAATGCCCGTACATTCCACATTGAAAACATTTAACCATTGTTGATGTCGTAGAAATAACATTATCCTCATCCCTGGTGTTAACTGAACCTTTTCCTTTGCACTTACTCGCTTTGTGTGCTTCTTTTCCACACCCAAAGCATCTTCCAGTTCCTTTGAAACATTCTCCTTGATGCCTCTTCCCACATGATTTACATAGGGGAAATTGAACATTATTTCCTCTAGGATCATCATGAAACTCCATCTTTCTCTTATTAGCCGAGTTAGGAAACATACCAAATTTTACTTTATTGATCATATTATAAGATTTCTGATTCGGCATAATAATGATGTTTTGACTTCCAAATACCATTTCATTTGGTTTCTCTTGAAGAATATCATTCCATTGTCCATTATATCCTCCATTATCGTGAATCATCTTGTTTCCAGCCATTTTCTAAAACCCAAAAAGAATATTGTGAGAGGAAAAAATCATAATAAAGGGGGAGAAACATCAATATCTAACATATTTGGTTTAATTTAATATTGTTACCACAGTTCTAGGACTATATCCTATACGTATACTTATCCTTAGGGACATCCCTAGACATACCTTAGAAATATCTATAGGGATCTCACTAACATTTTCGCATCATAGTTTCCAAAGGATGACTAAACTTTTCCTCTGATACCAAATGTAGATACCCGAAGCATGATGTACATGGACATTACATTACTTTTGCAGAATACTTAGTACATAAAAAAACACACACATAAGGATCGTAATAGTTTAGTGTCTTTTGAAACTTGTAATATAATCTTCTAATCGTGGTGAAAGATCTTCAACATCTCCCATAAAGATCTTCCTTTTATTACCTAAAACCATTCTTTATATCCTGGGGAAAAGAAAACATAAAAGGGTGAGATCATATGCTCAGTAAGGGTAAACAAAAGAAATATCAATCATATCATTTTTATAAGAACATAACATTTTGGAAATCTTAACCTTCAAAAGAGAGCATAATTTCATAACCTGGGATAAATCATAGTAGTGAAATGAAATCCCAATAAACATTACATAAAACATGAAACTTTTTGGCATACACACATAATCACAGAGAACCGTATCTTATTAGTCAAGACTCATTGCCAAGACTATCTTAGTGGAAAAAGTGCATTTCTGAACCGAGTCACCCTCGTTTCAGTCCTATTTCACTGAACCAGTATAACCTACTGTTCCAGCCATGTCTATCTCATGAGATATAAAATCATTACCCAATGAATTGTAGGGAGATATAGGTCCCACCCATATCATAATGATACTATTCTTATATGTCCCATAAAATCATAAACCATACATCATAGCATAACCCATGTAATAAAAATGGGATTCGTAAACATCGTGACATCATAAAACAATTCATAAAAGATAATGGAATTCATAAAAATAAATCCATCACAACATAATCAAATCAATGTAAAAATAGGGATATAAACAGGACCCTTTATTTTCTTAGATGGAAAATATTGTTGATAAAACACTTGAACTCTATTCTTGAGGAAAATATCCTTTCTACTTCAAAAACATTTTCCTTTCTTATCATGTCATACAATTTTAAACTAAAATAATTTTATTAAAAATAAACTTGAAGACATGTAAAGTATGCTTCTTGGAAATAAAGTTTTAAAAATCCATTCATATCGTATAAGTTAAAAAAAATTCTTCTCATACTTTTGTCGGAAAAGTCAAAAAGTACCTCGTACGGAAAACCACAAAAGATTCCTTTCATATCTTTTACTAAAGACTGACAAAAGGGTAAAATTGGATTTTAAAAATTATAGGTGGATGGAAATAATATTACATATTGAGTAAACATGGATTTGGATGATAAAATACACCCCAGTAAATACCAAAGTATAAACAATCTCGGATAAAATGAGACTGTGATATTTTCCCTTACCTTAGGTCTGATTTGCTTCGTAAGTGTCCGAACCTCCTGTATAATGATTTAAATAATGTTATTGAATTATTCCAGAATCATACTCATTGTTATGATATCATATATGGTTCACTTATGACTTTATATTATCCATTCTTTTGTAAATTCCATGTTAAAGAGCGTTTTGGGTAAAATCGTTTCATTTGCCATCCGTGTATTGACTTGTAATTATTCATATGATTACATAGATCATGATTACTTAATTCCAGAATATAAAACATGTTTTATATATAATATATATTCAGAATATATATATATAATAGAAAAATAAATGGACAGAAATACACAGTTCATGGAGACGGTAAACCGTACGTACGCATGAACGCTATTTTCTTTTCCTTATTTAGTTGAATGGAATTAAGTAGATGACATAAATATATATACACATAAATAAAGAATCATTATTATGTCATATATTTAATTATTAATTATTATATATACTTTATAATCATACATGAATGGTTCACGTGGAGAATGAATCTTATCGCGTCGTGGAGACGATAGTCCGTACGCACGCACGAGCGATGATATCGTTCTCATGATCGTGGAATTGTATTGGAGTGTATGTATACTATTTTAGAATCAATATCAATTGACATTAATCATATATAGTTATTATTTAAACCATTATATCCATCCAAGTAAGGTGGTGGTGGAAAATAGATTACACCACGGCGTGGAGATGGTATTCCGTACATACGCACGCACGGTGATTTCGTTTTCCGTAGGATGGATAGATGGTGAAATAGGGTTGTTGGATACTTATAAACACATATCAGTATATGAGTGATACTGATGTTATTACTTCATAATAATACAACCCTAAAAGAATAAGTGGAAGAAGAAATAAAGGTGAAAGAATCGGTAACGAAAATTACCTCTTCTTTGAAGTGCCTCTTTGAGTCCTCCTCTTAGGGCACTAAATTTGGACTTTGAAGAAGACCAGGACCTCTAAGATGTTTCTAGGGAAGTTGAGAAGATAATTTGGCCGGGTTTGGCTGAGCATGAAGGCTCAAAGTGGTGTGTGGAAGAGAGGGAGGAGGTGCCCATTTATAAGGGGGGAGAGGGGCACCTTTGGAATAACTAAAAATATTATTTTATTATAAAGTCAAGTTCGGTTTTAAATAGCTCCAAATTGAGTTATTTCAAATATATGGTGGGTATCGGTCGAAATAATCTCATCCAATACAATTTATTCATGTTTAGGTCATTACATTAACCTTATCTTTTAGATATAACTCTTAGTTAATTATATTGACATTTACCATGTCACATTATATTTTTATATTATATAGTTAATAAACATACCATATACGTCCAAGCGACCCTCAAGTTGTGTTTTATTAATATATATAACCTTATCTAAGTCATTTGGCCGACCCTTAGATTTTTATGAATAAAATAACAATTAATAATATAATATTTGTTTTAAAAACTATTTTATGTCAATTTTGATACTATTCAATAGTTGATTTTTTTGAAACTCATAACAGAATGATTACTTCGAAAAAAGTAAATTAAATCAATCCTAACATGTCATATTATCCTAGAAAATTATTTTTGTTCATAAAAAGTCTCAAATTATATTTATTTGGGTATTTATAACATCAATTATGTCAATATTTCATTAATAAGATAATTACTGCATCATCGGTGTGTCATAAATAAGATAAATTATTTAATTTTTAAAAATTAAAAATAAAATACCATTATGTAGGAATTCTTTTTAGATTTCTAATTAATATTTATTGTCGAATTTCTCTTATGTATAACCCCATATTAAAAATTATTTACAAATTAAACATTGATTTTAACTATTTTAACCCTTCTTTAAATAAATTAATAATAAATGTCCTAATCTAATCCAAGTGGGCCTAAGTGGTCATATTTTATTCCTAATGTTGTTTTTATGAAAAATTCAGTTTTTTAACTACCACTTAGAGGTTTCACTATTCATCAAAAAATGAAAGTTCCAAGAAAAATACCAAAAATTAGATCTAAGATATATTTGATATTATGAATTCAAAAATGATGTCTATTTTATCAAATTCAAAACATATCAGTTTCATTAATTAATTTAAAAATTAATTCCCGTCGTCAAAACAAATAGCGTGTTCTTAAGAGATAATAACTATCAAAAGATTGACACTTGTTTATGACTGGTTTAAATGTGAAATTACATCCAATGACCAACATTGTATTAAATTGTAAAAATATATTCTAAATATACTTTAAAAACACTCAAATTAATAATTTATCACTATTAATTATTTCGATTAAACAAGTTGTTTTTAATTATAATTTAGTAATTATCACTATTCATCAGAATATGAAAGTTATCCGAAAAGTACCAAAATTTCACCTTAGGCTAAATTCGATACTCCGAATCCATAAATGAAGTCCATTTTGAGAGCTAAAATTTCTAACATTTTAAAAGGTGGTTATTACTATTCATAACGGCTGGTTTTAATAATATTTTAATAGCATATCGTTGTTTAGTGAAACCCGATATTGCGTACTACACACGCTATCGAGGAAGGTCGTGATTGTGTGTAATGCAAGGAAAGTCAAGGACGCGTGTTGAGCAAGCTCCTTTTGGTGTAGCGTACAACACAAGACATTAATGAAATTAAAAGGAATATTTTTTTATAAAATCTCGGGTTGTTACATTCTACCCACCTTAAAATGAATTTTTCCCTCGAAATTCATCGGGGTTATAAATGGTTTACTACTCGAATGTTTCTTTAAAATAAACCCACATCGTAAAAAGGATTACCAAAACATGGCTATAAAAACTAAAGTATGAAATGTAACGATTACCCAAATAAACTAATCACTGGGTTTCCACATAGGTGAAAATATGGATATGGAAGAGAAATCTAACCACCATGTTCTGATGGAGAGTGGTAGAGAACATGGCTATGGAAAAGCCAGCAATCAAAAAGCCATAAATTTGTGACAATCTAAGGTACCATCTGATTCATCAGATTTAAGAGCACTAGGACAACATTTTTGGTTTTCAAGATCATTTATCTAAAGTTGATGAAGTTGGTATTAGAAGAAATACATTCGTGATTTTGGTATAGTCTCACCGTTTGTCGTTCTTTGGACAATTTCCACTTCATCTCTTAAAGAAATGATGTTTCAATTTTAATTTGTGATGTTTTAGCAGATCATGTGATAGAATGATGGGTTATTCCATCTGTCTCAAACAAAATGTTAGAAAAGTTATAAAAAATACATAATTCCATCTATAGTGAGATTAATAATATATAGTTCCTAAAATGGACTTATACTTCATATATAATACTGATTAATATAATAAAACTAGTTTCTACTAAATAGGGACTTCCTGTTGGCCAGTGGTATGCGATAAAGGCCCGTCGCACTTCGGTTGTGGGTTCGATTCTCACACCTTGTCTGACGCAATGGGTTGTCGCCCGTCCTGCAGGTTGTCCTTTTTCTAAAACTACATTACAATAACATCACATAAATAATATCAAAAAAAGTTATATCCTTAAACAATACTAACTTATAGTTAACATAATCCATTCCAATCTTTAGGCTTATCTAAAATACTTCGGTCCAAGCTCATAGTATAAAGAAAATGATAACTTGAAATGTCGTCAACCAAGCATGTGAATACCATCATTTATCCCCCATATATCTTGTTGGTCACATTCCAATCATGTGAATACCTTAATGATGTATTCTCTTGAAAAATGAATACCCATTAAACCTTAGTGAAAAATGAAAGATGTAAAAAGTTAACTCTTTCCACATACCAAAATCCAAAAATTCTATATACTCAAACCATGATATAACCTTCTCCTTATATCAGTCATAAGCTCATGAATACTATCAAACCTTTAATTTTCTCATTATCCCTTCATTATGCGCATATCATCTACATTCCAAAATTTTCTGAATAACCTTTCATGGATACTGGTAACTTTCATCATACACTTTCAAAACTCAAGGAAAGACAATAGTGTAACAATCCTTAGATGTCTCTTTATTCCATAGTACCATGAGATTACTTATACAACATTACACATGATTAACATGTAATCATTTCACTACATTCTTAAACCATTGACCGAGCTTCAACAATTCTTTCATCTCACATATCATTTGTAGTCTCTTCATCATCATCCACATAAATACTACCCATAAGACCATACTGATTCCCTTCATCAGACTTTCCCTTAGGGAATTGGTTTGTATAATGCCCGTACATTCCACATTTAAAAAATTTAACCAATGTTGATGTCGTAGCAATACCATTATCCTCATCCCTGGTGTTAACTGAACCTTTTCTTTTGCACTTACTGGCTTTGTGTCCTTCTTTTCCACACCCAAAGCATCTTCCAGTTCCTTTGAAACCTTCTCCTTGATGCCTCTTCCCACATGATTTACATAGGGGAAATTGAAATTTCTTTCCTATAGGATCATCATGAAACTCCATCGTTCTCTTATTAGATGAGTCAGGAAACTTACCAAATTTTAATTTATTGATTATATTATATGATTTATGATTCGTCATAATAATTATGTTTAAACTTCCAAATCCCATTTAA
Source organism: Viscum album (assembly GCA_963277665.1). Taxonomy (NCBI): domain Eukaryota; kingdom Viridiplantae; phylum Streptophyta; class Magnoliopsida; order Santalales; family Viscaceae; genus Viscum; species Viscum album. Next base: position 2,026,027,684 of record OY728151.1, on the reverse strand, counting down.
TTTGGTTTCTCAGGAAGAATATCATTCCATTGTCCATCATATCCTCCTTTATCGTGAATCATCTTGTTTCCAGCCATTTTCTAAAACCCAAAAAGAATAGTGTAAGAGGAAAAAATCATAATAGAGGGCAATTAACTTCAATATCTAAAATCTTTGGTTTAATCTAATATCGTTACCATAGTTCTAGGACTATATCCTATACGTATACTTATCCTTAGGGACATCCCTAGACATACCATAGAAATATCTCTAGGGATCTCACTAACGTTTTCGCATCATAGTTTCCAAAGGTTGACTAAACTTTTCCTCTCATACCAACTGTAGAGACCCGAAGCTTGACGTACATGCAAATTACATTACTTTTGCAGAATACTTAGTACATAACAAAAACACACACACAAGGATCGTAATAGTTTAGTGTCTTTGGAAACTCGGAATATAATCTTCTAATCATAGTGAAAGATCTTCAACATCTCCCATAAAGATCTTCTTTTTTTTCCTAAAACATTTCTTTATATCCTGGGGAAAAGAAAACATAAAAAGGTGAGCTCATATGCTCAGTAAGGGTAAACAAAAGAAATATCAATCACATCATTTTCATAAGAACATAACATTTTGGGAATCTTAACCTGCAAAAGAGAGCATAATTTCATAACATTAGATAAATCATAGTAGTTAAATGAAATCCGAATAAAAATTACTTAAAACATGATACTTTTTGGCATACACAAATAATCATAGAGAATCATATCTTATTAGTAAATACTCATTTCCAAGACTATCTTAGTGGACAAAGTCCATTTTTGAACCAAGTCACCCTCATTTCAGTCCTATTTCACTAAACCGGAATAACATACCATTCCAGTCTTGTCTATCTCATGAGATATAAAATCTTTACCCAATGCATTAGAGGGAGATATAGGTCCCACCCATCTCATAATGATACCATTCTTATGTGTGCCACAAAATCATAAACCATACATCATAGCGTAACCCATGTAATAAAAATGGGATTCGTAAACATCATGACATAATAAAACAATTCATATAAGATAAAGGAATTCATAAAAATAATTCCATCACAACATAATCAAATAAATGTCAAAATGGGGATAGAAACAAAACCCTTTATTATCTTAGATGGAAAATAATTTTGATAAAACACTTGAACTCCATTCTTGAGGAAAATATCCATTCTACTTCAAAAACATTTTCTTTTCTTAACATGTCATACAATTTTAAACTAAAAGAAGTTGATTAAAAATAAAAATGAAAACTTGTAAATTAATATTCTTGGAAATAATTTTTTAAAAACCCATTCATACCGTATAAGTTAAAAAAACATTCTTCTTGTACTTTTTTCGGAAAAGGGAAAAAGTACCTCATACGGAAAACGACAAAAGATTCCTTTCATATCTTTTACTAAAAACTCACCGAAGGGTAAAATAGGATTTAAAAATTTATAGGTGGATTGAAATAATATTACATATTGAGGAAACATGGATGTGGATGATAAAATACACCCCAGTAAATAGCAAAGTATAAACAATCTCGGATAAAATGAGATTGTGATATTTTCCCTTACCTTTGGTCCGATTTGCTTCGTAATTGTCCGAACCTCCTGTATAATGATTTAAATAATGTCATTGAATTATTATAGAATCATAATCATTGTTATGATATCATATATGGTTCACTTATGACTTTATATTACACATTCTTTTGTAAATTCCATGTTAAAGAGCATTTTGGGTAAAATCGTTTCATTTGCCATCCGTGTTTTGACTTGTAATTATTCATATGATTACGTAGATAATGATTACATAATTCAAGAATATAAAACATGATTTATATATAATATATATTCACAATATATATATATATAATAGATCATTAAATGGAATGAAATACAACGTTCATGGAGACGGTAGACCGTACGTACGCATGAACGCTATTTTCTTTTCCTTATTGAGTTGAATGGAATTAAGTAGATGACGTACATATATATACACATAAATCAAGAATCATTATTATGTCATATATTTCATTATTTATTATTATATATACTTTATAATCATTCATGAATGGTTAACGTGGAGAATGAATGTCATCGCGTCGTGGAGACGGTAGTCCGTACGCACGCACGAGCGATGATATCGTTCTCATGATCGTGGAATTGTATTGAAGTGTATGTATACTATTTCAGAATCAATATCACATTACCATAATCATATATAGTTATTATTTAAACCATTATACCCATCCAAGTAAGGTGGTGGTGGAAAATAGATTACACCACGACGTGGAGATGGTATTCAGTACGTACGCACGCACGGTGATTTCGTTTTCAATAGGATGGATAGATGGTGAAATAGGGTTGTTTCATACTTATAATAACATATCAGTATATGAGTGATACTGATGTTATTACTTCATAATAATACAACCCAGAAAGTAGAAGTGGAAGATGAAATAAAGGTGAAAGAATCGGTAACGAAAATTACCTCTTCTTTGAAGTGCCTCTTTGAGTCCTCCTCTTAGGGAACTATAATTTGTCTTTGAAGAATACCAGGACCTCTAAGATGTTTCTAGGGAAGTTGAGAAGAGAATTTGGCCGGGGTTGTCCGAGCATGAAGGCTCAAAGTGGTGTGTGGACGAGAGGGAGGAGGTGCCCATTTATAAGGGGGGAGAGGGGCACCTTTGGAATAACTAAAAATATTATTTTATTATAAAGTCAAGTTCGGTTTTAAATAGCTCCAAATTGAGTTATTTCAAAGATATGGTGGGGATCGGTGCAAATCCTATCATCCAATACAATTTATTCAAGTTTAGTTCATTATATTAACCTTATCTTTTAGTTATAACTCTTAGTTAATTAGATTGACATTTACCATGTCACTTTATAATTTTATATTATATAGTTAATAAACATACCATATACATCCATGCGACCCCCAAGTTGTGTTTTATTAATATATATAACCTTATCTAAGTCATTTGGCTGACCCTTATATTTTTATGAATAAAACAACAATTAATAATATAATATTTGTTTTAAAAACTATTTTATGACAATTTTGACACTATTCAATAGTTGATTTTTGTGAAACTCATAACAGAATGATTACTTCGACCAAATTTAATTAAATCAATCCTAACATGTCATATTATCCTAGAAAATTAATTGTTTTCATAAAACGTCTCAAATTATATTTAGTTGGGTATTTATAACATCAATTATGTCAATATTTCATTAATAAGATAATTACTGCATCATCGTTGTGTCATAAATAAGATAAATTATTTAATGTCTAAAAATAAAAAATAAAATTCCATTATGTATGAAATCTTTTTAGCTTTCTAATTAATATTTATTTTCGAATTTATCTTATGTATAACCCCATATTAAAAATGATTTACTTATTAAACATTGATTTTAACTATTTTAACCCTTCTTTAAATAAATTAATAATAAATGTCCTAATCTAATCCAAGTGGGCCTAAATGGTCATATTTTATTCCTAATGTTGTTTATATGAAAAATTCAGTTTTTTAACTACCACTTAGTGGTTTCACTATTCATCAAAAAATGAAAGTTTACAGAAAAATACAAAAAATTAGATCTATGATATATTTGATATTATGAATTCAAAAATGATGTCTATTTTGTCAAATTCAAAACATATCATTTGCATTAATTAATTTAAAAATTAATTCCCGTCGTCAAAACAAATAGCGTGTTCTTAAGAGATAATAACTATCAAAAGATTGACACTTGTTTATGACTGGTTTAAATGTGAAATTACATCCAATGACCAACATTGTATTAAATTGTAAAAATATATTCTAAATATACTTTAAAACCACTCAAATTAATAATTTATCACTATTAATTTTTTCGATTAAAAAAGTTGTTTTTAATTATAATTTAGTAATTTTCACTATTCATCAGAATTTGAAAGTTATCCGAAAACTACCAAAATTTCACCTTAGGATAAATTCGATACACCGAATCCAAAAATGAAGTCCATTTTGAGAGCTAAAATTTCTATCATTTTAAAATGTGGTTATTACTATTCATAACAGCTAGTTTTAAAAATATTTTAATAGAATATCGGTGTTTAGTGAAACTCGGTATTGCGTACTACACACGCTATCGAGGAAGGTCGTGATTGCGTATAATTCAAGGAAAGTCAAGGATGTGTGTTGAGAAAGCTCCTTTTGGTGTAGCGTACAACATAAGACATTAATGAAATTAAAAAGAATATTTTTTTATAAAATCTCGGGCTGTTACATTCTACCCCCCTTAAAATGAATTTCTCCCTCGAAATTCATCGGGGTTATAAATGGTTTACTACTCGAAAGTTTTTTTAAAAGAATCCCATATCGTAAAAAGGAATACCAAAACTTGGATTTAAAAACTAATGTATGAAATGGAATGATTACCCAAATAAACTAATCACTGGGTTTCCACATTGGTGAAAATTTGGATATGGAAGAGAAATCTAACCATCATGTTCTGATGGAGAGTGGTAGAGAACATGACTATGGAAAATCCAAAAATCAAAAAGCCATAAATTTGTGACAATCTAAGGTACCATCTGATTCATCAGATATAAGAGCACTAGGAAAACATTTTTGGTTTTCAAGATCATATCTCTAAAGTTGATGAAATTGGAATTAGAAGAAATACTTTTGTGATTTTGGTATAGTCTCACCGTTTTTCGTTCTTTGGACAATTTCCACTTCATCTCTTAAATAAATGAAGTTTAATTTTTCATTTGTGATGTGTTAGCAGATCATGTGATAGAATGTTGGGTCATTCCATCTTTCTCAAACAAAAGGTTAGAAAAGTTATAAAAAATACATAAGTCCATCTATAGTGAGATTAATCATATATTGATCCTAAAATGGACATATACTTCATATATCATACTGATTAATATAATAAAACTAGTTTCTACTAAATAGGGACATCCTGTTGGCCAGTGGTAGGCGATAAAGGCCAGTCGCACTTCGGTTGTGGATTCGATTCCCCCAGCCTTGTCTGACGTGATGGGTTGTCGTCTGTCCTGCAGGTTGTCCTTCTTCTAAAACTAAATTACTATAACATCACATAAATAATATCAAATAAAGTTATATCCTTAAACAATAATAACTTATGGTTAACATAATCCATTCCAATCTTTAGGCTTATCTAAAATACTTCGGTCCAAGATCATAGTATAAAGAAAATGATAACTTGAAATGTCGTCAACCAAGCATGTGAATACCATCATTTACCCCCCATATATCTTGTTGGTCACATTCCAATCATGTTAATACCTTAATGATGTATTCTCTTGAAAAATGAATACCCACTAAACCTTAGTGAAAAATGAAAGATGTCAAAAGTTAAATCTTTCCACATACCAAAATCCAAAAAATCTATATACTCAAACCATTATATAACCTTCTCCTTATATCAGTCATGAGCTCATGAATACTATCAAACATTTAATTTTCTCCTTATACCTTCATTATGAGCATATCATCTACATTCCAAAAATATCTGAATAACCTTTCATGGATACTGGTAACATTCATCATACACTTTCAAAACTCAAGGAAAGACAACAGTGTAACAATCCTTAGATGTCTCTTTATTCCATAGTACCATGAGATTACTTATAAAACATTAAACATGTTAAACATGTAATCATTTCACTACATTCTTAAACCATTGACGGAGCTTCAACAATTCTTTCATCTCACATATCATTTGTAGTCTCTTCATCTGCATCCACATAAATACTACCCATATGACCATACTGATTCCCTTCATCAGACATTCCCTTAGGGCATGGGTTTGTATAATTCCCATACATTCCACATTAAAAAAATTTAACCATTATTGATGTCATAGCAATACCATTATCCTCATCCCCGGAGTTAACTGAACCTTTTCCTTTGCACTTACTGGCTTTGTGTCCTTCTTTTCCACACCCAAAGCATCTTCCAGTTCCTTTGAAACCTTCTCCTTGATGCCTCTTCCCACATGATTTACATAGGTGAAATTGAACTTTCTTTCCTCTAGGATCATCATGAAACTCCATCGTTCTCTTATTAGCCGAGTCAGGAATCTTACCAAATTTTACTTTATTGATCATATTATAAGATTGCTGATTCGGCATAATAATTATGTTTCAACTTCCAAATCCCATTTAATTTGGTTTCTCAGGAAGAATATCATTCCATTGTCCATCATATCCTCCATTATCGTGAATCATCTTGTTTCCAGCCATTTTCTAAAACCCAAAAAGAATAGTGTGAGAGGAAAAAATCATAATAAAGGGGGATTAACTTCAATATCTAAAATCTTTGGTTTAATCTAATATTGTTACCATAGTACTAGGACTATATCCTATACGTATACTTATCCTTAGGGACATCACTAGACATACAATAGAAATATCTCTAGGGATCTCACTAACGTTTTCGCATCCTAGTTTCCAAAGGTTGACTAAACTTTTACTCTGATACCAACTGTAGAGACCTGAATCTTGACATACATGGAAATTACATTATTTTTTCGGAATACTTAGTACATACAAAAACACACACACAAGGATCGTAATAGTTTAGTGTCTTTGGAAACTTGGAATATAATCTTCTAATCATGGTGAATGATATTGAACATCTCCCATAAAGATCTTCCTTTTTTTACCTAAAACCTTTCTTTATATCCTGGGGAAAAGAAAACATAAAAGGGTGAGCTCATATGCTCAGTAAGGGTAAGAAAAAGAAATATCAATCACATCATTTTCATAAGAAAATAACATTTTGGAAATCTTAACCTGCAAAAGAGAGAATAATTTCATAACATTGGATAAATCATAGTAGTGAAATGAAATCCCAATAAACATTACTTAAAAAATGAAACTTTTCAGAATACACACATAATCATAGATAATCATATCTTATTAGTCAAGACTCATTTCCAAGACTATCTTAGTGGACAAAGTCCATTTCTGAACCAAGTCACCCTCGTTTCAGTCCTGTTTCACTAAACCGGTATAACCTACCATTCCAGGCATGTCTATCTCATGAGATATAAAATATTTACCCAATGCATTGGAGGGAGATATAGGTCCCACCCATCTAATAATGATACCATTTTTATGTGTACCACAAAATCATAAACCATACATCATAGCATAACCCATGTAATAAAAATGGGATTCGTAAACATCATGACATCATAAAAAAATTCATATAAGATAAAGGAATTCATAAAAATAATTCCATCACAACATAATAAAATCAATGTCAAAATAGGGATAGAAACAAAACCCTTTATTATGTTATATGGAAAATAATTTTGATAAAACACTTGAACTCCATTCTTGAGGAAAATATCCTTTCTACTTCAAAAACATTTTCCTTTCTTAACATGTCATACAATTTTAAACTAAAAGAAGTTGATTAAAAATAAACATGAAAACATGTAAATTAAGATTCTTGGAAATAATGTTTTAAAAATCAATTCATACCGTATAAGTTAAAAAAACATTCTTCTCGTACTTTTGTCCGAAAAGGCAAAAAGTACCTCGTACAGAAAACGACAAAAGATTCCTTTCATATCTTTTACTAAAAACTCACTGAAGGGTAAAATTGGATTTAAACAATTGTAGGTGGATGGAAATAATATTACATATTGAGGAAACATGGATGTGGATGATGAAATACACCCTAGTAAATACCAAAGTATAATCAATCTCGGATAAAACAAGATTGTGATATTTTCCCTTACCTTAGGTCCGATTTGCTTCGTAATTGTCTGAACCTCCTGTATAATGATTTAAATAATGTCATTGAATTATTACAGAATCATAATCATTGTTATTATATCATATATGGTTCACTTTTGACTTTATATTACACATTCTTTTGTAAATTCCATGTTAAAGAGCATTTTGGGTAAAATCGTTTCATTTGCCATCCGTGTTTTGACTTGTAATTATTCATATGATTACGTAGATCATGATAACGTAATTCCATAATATAAAACATGATTTATATATAATATATATTCAGAATATATATATAATAGATCAGTAAATGTAAAGAAATACACCATTCATGGAGACGGTAGATCGTACGTACGCATGAACGCTGTTTTCTTTTCCTTATTGAGTTGAATGGAATTAAGTAGATGATGTACATATATATACACATAAATCCAGAATCATTATTATGTCATATATTTCATTATTTATTATTATATATACTTTATAATCATTCATGAATGGTTAATGTGGAGAATGAATCCCATCGCGTCGTGGAGATGGTAGTCCGTACGTACGCACGAGCGATGATATCGTTCTCATGATCGTGGAATTGTATTGAAGTGTATGTATACTATTTTAGAATCAATATCACTTTAAAATAATTATATATCGTTATTAATTAAACTATTATACCCATCCAAGTAAGGTGGTGGTGGAAAATAGATTACACCACGGCGTGGAGACGGTATTCAATACGTACGCGCGCGCGGTGATTTCGTTTTCCGTAGGATGGATAGATGGTGAAATAGGTTTGTTTCATACATATAATAACATATCAGTATATGAGTGATACTGATTTTATTACTTCATAATGAAACAACCTAAAAAGAAGAAGTGGAAGAAGAAATAAAGGTGAAAGAATCGGTAATGAAAATTGCCTCTTCTTTGAAGCGCCTCTTTGAGTCCTCCTCTTAGGGAACTAAAATTGGTCTTTGAATAATACCAGGACCTATAGGTTGTCTCTAGGGATGTTGAAAAGGGAATTTGGCAGGGTTTGGACAAGCATTAAGGCTCAAAGTGGTGTGTGGAAGAGAGGGCGGAGGTGCCCTTTTATAAGGGAGGAGAGGGGCGCCTTTGGTATAACTGAAAATATTATTTTCTTATAAAGTCATGTTCGGTTTTAAATATCTCCAAATTGAGTTATTTCGAATATAAGGTGGGGATGGGTAGAATTTCTCTCATCCAATAGAATTTAAACAAGTTTAGGTCCTTATATTAACCTTATCTTTTAGTTTTAACTCTTAGTTAATTAGATTGACATTTACCATGTCACTTTGTATTTTTATATTATATAGTTAATAAACATTCCATATACATCCAAGCGACCCCAGGTTATGTTTTATTAATATATATAACATTATCTATGTCATTTGGCAGAACCTTATATTTTTAAGAATAAAATAACAATTAATAATATAATATTTGTTTTAAAAACTATTTTATGTCAATTTTGACACTATTTAATAGATGATTTTTGTGAAATTCATAACAGAATGATTACATCGACCAAAGTTAATTAAATCAATCCTAACATGTCATATTAACCTAGAAAATTAGTTTAGTTCAAAAAAAGTCTCAAATTATATTTATTTGGGTATTTATAACATCAATTATGTCAATATTTCATTAATAAGATAATTACTGCATCATCATTGTGTCATAAATAAATTAAATTATATAATGTCTAAAAATTACAAATAAAATACAATTATGTTTGAAATATTTTTATCTTTCTAATTAATATTTATAGTCGAATTTATCTTATTTATAACCCCATATTAAAAATTATTTACTTATTAAACATTGATTTTAACTATTTTAACCCTTCTTTAAATAAATTAATAATAAATGTCCTAATCTAATCCAAGTGGGCCTAAATGGTCATATTTTATTCCTAATGTTGTTTTTGGTCGAATTACACTTGTCCAATAGAATTAGGACATGTGTTTGGATAATAATAATATCATTTTTACCCTTAATTTCACAATTTATTTTTAAGCGTGGAAAAAAAGTAAAAAGTTACTATTCACCAAAAAAATTATTTTCATCTCATTGAACCACATTTTACTTACTGACATCAACCGTGTCTCTCAGATTTTCGAAATTCCACTGACAGAAGCGGTAAAATTAAGTTTTACGAAAAATTCAGTTTTTTAACTACCACTTTGTGGTTTCACTAATCATCAAATAATGAAAGTTTCCAGAAAAATACCAAAAACTATATCTAAGCTATATTTGATATTATGAATTAAAAAATGATGTCTATTTTATCAAATTCAAAACATATCAGTTGCATTAATTAATTAGAAAATTAATTTCCGTCGTCAAAACAAATAGCATGTTTTAAGAGATAGAAAATATCAAAAGATTGACACTTGTTTATGACTGGTTTAAATGTGAAATTACATCCAATGACCGACATTGTATTAAATTGTAAAAATATATTATAAATATACTTTAAAACCACTCAAATTAATAATTTATCACTATAAATTATTTCGATTAAAAAAGTTGTTTTAATTATAATTTAGTAATTTTCACTATTCATCAGAATATGAATGTTTTCCGAAAAGTACCAAAATTTCACCTTAGGCTAAATTAGATACTCTAAATCCAAAAATGAAGTCCATTTTGCGAGCTAAAATTTCTAAAATTTTAAAAGGTGGTTATTAATATTAATAATGGCTAGTTTTAATAATATTTTAACAGTATATCGTTGTTTAGAGAAACTCGGTATTGCGTACTACACACGCTATCGAGGAAGGTCGCGATTGCATGTAATACAAGGCACGTCAAGGATGCGTGTTGAGCATGCTCCTTTTAGTGTAGCAGACAACACAAGACATTAATGAAATTAAAAAGAATATTTTTTTATAAAATCTTGGGCTGTTACATATATAGCCTCCTAATATCAGCAATTGAAAAGGACTCCTTGATAGGTTATAAGTAAGAAACCTTCCTGATCCCATAAAAAACCACAGATCATCATTAAGTCAAGGAAACCATGGTAAATTGGTCAGAAAATCCATCTTGACATCATTCATATTCCACATTATAATTTGTAGCGACTGTAAAATCTAGATGGTAACTAGTGTTCAGCCTTCACCTCTTAATAGGTAGAACAACTCCTGAAAAAACTAGCTATATCATTTTACACACTATTACTCCAGTACAATTGATGAATATCTCGATACATCATGGTGAATACTGGGATCACTGCCCAAGATGAAGCATGAAAATCCCACATTAGCTCCTCAGGCATGTCTACTGAAACCCGTATGCGACCATGTACTCACAGGATATCATCATCGCCTATAGTACTTTCGGGAGGGGTTAGGAACCATCCCCCAGTGCCCATGTCATGACTACCCCAAGCCTGCTTTCCAAAGCCCAGGGACTAGAAACTAGCACTGGAAAGTCATGTCCCTAAAATGGGAAGGCCTTTTCTTTTTAACCTGTTCAGACACATAGTCCAAGAACACAACAAGAAGAAACCACCAAGTAATTTGTTGTAGTAAAATTGAGAAAAATGTAAAGAGTGATTAAAGTAAAAGGGGTCATAATAAAAGACCAACTGAAAAAGGCACAAGTACAACTGAAAAAGTACAAACAACTCATGTATCTTCCACCAAGGATCCTACCTGAAGGGTTTGTACAACACATGAACAGTAGTCTCTCCATCACGTCATGCCAGATGGTCCATCTCCGATTACCATCATGTCCGGGCTCCCTCATCCTCAGTCAATGTTGTCTATTGTCTTCCCAAGTCACAAAAAGGTGTGGGAATAGCCCATGCAGGGGTGAGTATAATTATACTCATTAGGGACCTCGACAACCCCGTAGGTCTCCTAGAGAACCACAAATGAAATATCAAACAGCAAGACCTCAATCCCAAAGCTCGAAGCAATATACATCAACCCAACATAGGTATATGACCATACATATACCAAAGTTATACAGATATACTCAAATCATACATGAGGGAATAATACCACAATGGTAACACCATGATGGTAGAAATACCACACAGGTCACACCACATAGATAGAAGTACCACGCTGGTAATACCACGAAGACAACACCGCAAAGGAAGAAGTACCACACAGGTAACACCACTGAGATATAAGTACCCCAATGGAATCCTAATGATGAAAACACCACAATCGTAGAAGTACCCCATAGGTAACACCACTGAGATTGAAGTACCACACATGTAACACCATTAAGACAATACCACAATGGAATAAGTACTCACAAGTAAAAGGATCAGCTCACAATCAGGTATAACTTATGTATAAAAGTATAGATGATTCATCGTAAGCTAGATAATCTTATTCTGTAAAGAAGAACTACTACTGACCCACGTTATATCGATAGGTACTAGCCCACATTTACCCACACATGATCTGACCCACACAAGATGAATATACACTGACCCACACTGGATCACTGAGCAATGAACCGAATAGGATCTGATAGGTACTAACCCCCGCTAGCCCAAACAAGATCTAACCCAGAAAAAATCAATACGCGATGACCCACATAGGATCTGATAGTAGTTGACCCACAAAAGATTGATATATTCTAAACCACACAAGATAAATGTTTTTCATTCTCGATACAGCCTACCACATGATTTCACGAACCCGGTGCACTCGAGTTTCATAGAATCAACCCCATCGATATATCATTCATACCTCAAAAACCTATAAGGTCCAAAAATAAGTATCCTAAATGTCCTCTATGTCATAAGGGATCCAACTCGACAGACAGTGCCTCAATCAGACGCCCAGTCTGTGAGTTATTAGCATTTTAGTTCCGAGGGCCTGGTTGAATTTCGGTTCGATCTAACCCATATCTACTCCAACAATATCCAAAACTAATGTGGAGTATACCCAAAGTACCATCTATATCCAAGGATCCCAAATCCATATATGGATTTCTAGATGTTCATTTGGTTCTCAAGATATGACCCTTTATGTGTTTCTGTGTTCGGTAGGGCCCGGGTCAAGTCTGACCCATTTGGGCCGACCAAGCCCAAAAGGGGTTGGCCCGGACGACATGGTTGCCGCTCGAAAAGGGTGGCCCGACCCGAAAATGGGGAAGCTAGAAATGGGCAGTCTGATCCTCAAGGGCGCACGTCCCGGTGGTGTGTGGCCAACTGGGTCGGCATGCAGGTCGCGTGAGGGAAGACCCGCAATGGGGGCCGCCCGACCGTGTGAGTTGAACCCCGCAAGGGGTGAGGCCCACATTCCACCTAATTTGGAAGGGTGGGGGTTTTCCCAGAGGTATCCATAACGGTCTAGAGTCTATTCGGTTTTATGAATCGGTGGTGCCATATGGGCGCCACCCTGTAACTGTGGAACTCGCGCGACAAGTTCCTCCTCCACCGCAGCTTTGGTCGTGGCATCCTGCCCACCAGTGGTGTGCTGGCCATGCCACCCTCTTTTTTCATGGCTGACCAATGTGCAGACCACATTCTATGCCCGTCGTGGATGATGATACATGACCCCTTGATCATTGATGGCGTGCCGCACCTCCTCCGCTGGCAGTCGGTGCTCGCCACTCCGATGACCACCGCAGCTTTTTGTTGTAGCATCCTCTTAAGGTGTGTATCATCACGCCACCTCTTTCATTGTTGGTCAGTGCCGCTACGCTGATGTTCATCCACATAGGGAGCAAGGGTAGGAATGTAGTGGAGGGTTCGGGTCGGGTTCATTAGGCATTCGCCCTCCTCATTTTCTAGTAATCATGAGGGAGGGTCAAAGGGTTCATGAAATTCACATGAAATAAACAAGAATCAATCCCCAACCTCAAGAAAGATGGAGAAACATCTGTGGTTATGGAAGTGGGTCGGTGTTCACTGTCCCTTGAAAGTATCCTCCAGCGATGTCGCTCAGTTTTCAATCTCTAGTTTGGGGTTTCGGTGTCTCTTGTCACCTCTCGCTAGAACCATATCCGTCATCTATGGGTTTTTCAACTCAGTACTTTGTCAGCACTTAATTTCTAGGAAAAGTAGGGCCGAAACCTCAACCCAAGCTTCATATAAAGAGGAGAGGGGGAGGGTGTGAAATATTCATGGAATTAATGGAGGCCCATTAATTATGAACCTTCTTAATTCCAAAATGGTGTAGGTACTTAGAATTTAATGTTCAATCCATTTATTGGCTTGACACGTCACTGGAACCACACTCAGTTAGTCCTTTGGAGGAAAAGATAAAAGAGAAAATTAAAATTTATTATTTTATTATTATTATTATTTTAAAATACCCAAAACAGAATGCTTTCTCCAGACCTACTGCGGTCAAATTTAATCCTCTCTTAATAAAATCCCAGCACTGCGGATTCTACGGTGCCCTTAGATTTTAATCTAAGAACTGGTTCAAAAGATTCAAAACGCCTCTCCTGCATTTACTAAACATACCTAAAAAATTTTAGAAATTCATTGCGATCACTCTAAACCTTAGAATCACACGTCATCAATTTTCACAGACTTGTAAAAATTCCTTATAATTTAAAAAATTACATAGAAAAATCAGGGCCTTTACATTCTCCCCACCAGAGTCATTTTCTGTGCTTTAAGAAACAACATAGACTAATGGAACAAATGGGGGAACTGAGCAATAATCTGAACCTTCAGCTCCCATGTGCTCTCCTAGAGCTTCCCATGCCACTACTGAATGTGCACCAGAGGTATCGACTTCCCACGAAGGACCCAATCCTGTCGATACTCTATCTCTACTAGAACCATAGTAATCATCTCCCCATAATCAAATTTTAGATCTCCATGGTCGATGATGTGAGATGTGTCTTTCATGTATCTTCTCAAATGGGATACGTAGAAGACATTGTGAACCCTCTCCAACTACGATAAAAGTGCAAAGAAGTATGGCACCTCCCCGGTCCTTTAAATTATCAGAAATGGTATGATAATACTTGGTGATAACTTGTCACCTCGGCCAAATATCCATATTCCTTATCGAGGAGAGACTCATTTGAATATGTGGTTCCCCTTATAGAACTCCAAAGGTCTCCATCTTCTGTCATCATAAAACTTATGTCTTCTCTATGTTATCTTCATCAGCTCCTATATGATCTGCATCTTTTTAGTGGTAGCATGTATCAACTCTGGACCCATAAGTGCTGACTCCCATGGGTCTGTCCATCATATAGGTGATCTTCACGGTTGATTGTAAATGTCCTCAAATGGTGTCATACCGATGGTGGAGTGATAAATGATGTTGTATGAAAACTCCACCAAGGGAAAGTGATCCTCCCAAATGTGGCCCAAATCTAGGATTCAAGCACAGAGTATATCTTCCAGAGTCTGTATGGTCCACTCTGTATCACCATCTGTCTGAGGATAAGATGCGGTGCTCAAAAGTAGCTGAGTCCCTAATACCTCCTACAATCCCTTCCACAACCCCAAAGTAAAACGTGTGTCACAGTTAGAGAAGATCGTTGATGGAACCAAAGGGAGTCGGACAATCTCATGTATCTGGAGGTATCCCGATCTCTCTATTGATCCCTACACTCGAATAGGCAGTATGTTGGCTGACATTTTGAGTCCGTCAACATTCAACCAGATAGAATCATGTCCCTTGGATATACATGTAATCCTTGTCCCAAAGTCCATAGAGATTCCATCCCCTTCTACTCCGGTACCTCTAGGGGTTGTTCTATGCCTTCTTGAAAATGATGCTCAGCCTTTACTTATTGATTTTTTAGGAATCGAGAAAAAAACACTACCATTGCTTTCTTCATCCCTGGCCACTAGTACTAATGTTGAAGGTCATGGTACATCTTTTCCACACCATGATGTACCGCCAGCGGGGATGTATGGAACTCCCACAATACCTCCCACAGTTCCACTGGTACCATGATACGTCCTATGAAGTGGATTATGTGATCCCCACCTTCAAAAAATATTGCAAGTGCATGTATTAACAATATATGAGCACGTCAATCCTCATAGTCACTGTCCCCAAGCTGTGCATCCTCGAATCACTGATGGAGTGGGAGAATGATTGTCATATAGTTGAGGTAATCTACTCCATCTCTATCCACAAAGGATACCTGCAAAGCAACTAGCAGCTTTGTTGCCTCACTCAGCAACTATAGACCAGACCTCCTGCTGAGTGCATCTGCTACCAAATTCTTCATCACAAGAGTGTAGAATCTCTCAAATTCATAGTCCGGGAAGACTCTAGACATTGATACTATCTCAGGTACAGGTCCTTCTAAGAGAAGATATACCTATGAATATTGTGATCAAAGTATACATTAAAAGGTTTTCCGTTCAAGTAATTTCGCCACATCATTTGGGTGAAGACCACTGGTGATAACTCTAGGTCATGTGTAGGATAGTTCTACTCATTTTTCCTCTTCTATCGTGAGCCGTAGGTGGTCACTTCTCACTCTAGAATCAGGAAACACCCATGTCAAGTCTCTGATGTCTCAAATAAGACTACATACCCAATGACCACTTCTGGTAGCCACAAAATGGGGGAAATCTTAAGTCTCTACCTTAGCTCCAGAAAACTATGATGGAATCTCTCTATCCATAAAAAGGGTTTTCCCTTAATCTTCAATGCTGAAAACAATGATGAAACTCTACAAATGTCAAGCACAAATCTCCGTTGGTATCCAACCAACCCCAGGAAACTCTGCACCTCGGTCACACTCCTAGGTGGCTCCCAATCAAGTACATCATTTAATTGCACTGGATCCACTACAACTCCACCCTCTGAGATATTGTATCCTAAAATGTGGACCTCTTGTATCCAGAACCAGAACTTCGAGATCATACCATAAATCTAGTGCTCTAGGAGTGTATCCAGATCTATCTGCATATCATAGGCATGATCCACCACTACTGCTGAGTATATCATGATTTCATCGATGAATCCCACCATAAAGAGATCAAGGTATGGATGAATGTTCATGATCATGATTATCATAAAAATTTCATGGGAATTGGTCCTACCAAATGGCATAACCAAGAACTCATAGTGTCCATACCGACATCTAAAGGCTATCTTATGAACACCCTCAAATCTTACCCTGAGCTGATGATAGCCCGATCTGAGGTATATCTTCAAAAACCAATGAGTTCCCTTCAGTTGAACAAAAATATCATCAATAATCATAATTGGATATGTGTCCTTCATGGTAACATGGTTTAAGAACATATAGTCCACATAGAGTCTCAAACTCTTATATGCGTTCTTGGTGAACAAAATTAGGGCTGCCTAAGAAGAAACACTGGGCCTTATAAACCCGTTTCACTGTAAGTCCTCCAACTATACCCGTAACTCACAAAGCTCTGTGGGAACCATCATATATGCTCGCATTGATGTTAGTGTCATCCTAAGGGATATGTTGATTTAAAATTATACCTCTCTGCATAGAGGTAGTCCCATAACATTATTAGGAAATCTATCGGCATACTCGTCCACCACTGCAGGATAGATGGGACTCTCCACATCTACTACTCCGAGGGTAAGGATAGACAACTGATGTGTGATCAGTTACACCCTCTTTCGGGTAATTCAATCATATGTTTCAAACTTCCCTTCACATCGGTGAAGGAAAACGTAGTCCCATCGTCGTGGACACACCAAAATTTTCACCAAATACAGTCAATCTGGGCATGGACTGTGGATAGCCATTCCGTACACATGATGATGTCGTAAGGCCTTGATGGCGCTAATAAAAGATGCAAGCTGAATCTCTCACCTCCAAGAGTAATATCACACTACTAGTACCAGATTTTAATTTTCTAATATGCTCTTGTAGGATTCTCTAGCCGTAAGGATAGAGCCAACAACTCCACCAGAATATTTGAGCTTTGAATAATGGTCATGGAAATATAATGTGTGACTTGAACCTGTGTCTATAGATACTGAAGCTACGTAGTAGTAGACACATACTGTACCTATAATCATATCCAGAGTGTCGTGGTCATAAACCTCATCTGCCTGGTGCTGAGCTTGTCCATATCAATCTGCTCCCTACGGTCGGGGTGGACCACCTAGAGGTGGTGGTAGAAGAACATAAAAATGATTCCCACCACCTGCTACACAACCTGCTCCACTACCACTTCTGCCTACTGCCTATGGACCTCACCGATCAAATCTATGCCTCTGCCTTGGAGGTCTCTCAACCATCTTCCGGTCGTTCGTATGGCGGGTCTGGAAGTCTCAATCTATGTCACCCTACCTGCCCCACATGTAGCATTGCCTTCTCCTCACATATTCTTCTATATCATGTGATCCCCACACCACTAACCATGTATCTTGAGGTTATCCACCAGACGGTCTAGCCCGCTTGGGCCCATATGTCATCCACCTATTTCCTGCTGTATTTGACTCTGCTACCTGACGTCCGGTGGTGGATCTCGCCGTAGGTGCCTAATCAGCTAGGAGGCTCTCCACTAAAAGCGCTCTCTCTAGCTCCCCTTCCTGTGTTTGAATGTTGAGTGATATCATAAATTCCATGATCTCCTGTCAGATACCCTTCTCAAAGGTCTGGGCCCTGATGATAGGGTCTCGTAACATGTTTTTGGAGTAGCGGGATTGATTCATCAACCTTGCCGAGTACTGGGCCACAGTCAGGATTATCTATTGTAAGTGAGTCAACTCCGGTATATGCATAGAGTGTAGGGTTTCTAGGTCAAAATATACCCATAAAAGGCACTTAATGTCTACCCAAATGAGGGTCACCTCATCGTGTATCTCGATCATCATTCCCCAACATCTCACTGCTACTTCCTCGAAATGACTGGCTCATGGATCACCATATGGTCAACTTCTATCCCAACCAAGCGAAAAACTCTAACTACATCCACCAGCTAGTCCTCATCCACCTTGGGTTCCTACTCTCCATGGAACATCAGAGGCCTCTTCCACTAAAACTTGTGCAACACGCTCATTTGGAATGAATCCTCTACTGGTGGGGCTAGTGGAAATAGCTTCCCAATGGGTAGTCGTGATGGTACAAAACCCAGAGGTGCTAAAGCCCTAAGAGGGCCATACAACGAGGCCTCATTTCTTGGTGTGCTATCATCACGTACTCTTTCATGAATCCTAGATGGTTTTCTATGTGGCAACATCCTAAAAGGAGAAAGGTGTTCCATGACAAATATGTTATACCTGGTGAGACGAGTAAAGTGATCATAAGAAAAACATTTCAAAAGACACGCAATCATTGTTTTCACACACTATGTCAGAAATCCGATGATAGGGTCCTGGTGTATGGATATGTCGGCCGCCGCACCAACCCTAGATTCCCAAAACTAAAAAACCCACTCATAACACATAACACTATATCCACATAAAGAATATTATATTCATAGTTTTTTGGTAGAACCAAATCCTCTGATAATAATTTCTCATGACCCATCCCCCAGGGCTTGTGCTGTGACTACCCCAAGCCCTCCTTCCATAGGCCAGGGGCTGGCGAGTATCAAAAAAATGGTGTATCCCTAAAACAGTATGCATTGATTTTTAACCTATTCAGACACACAATCCAAGAACACAATAAGAAGCAAACATAAAGTAATCTGCTGTAGTAAAGGTGTGATGAATGTAAATAGTGATGACTGTAAAAGGGGTCAGAATACAAGCCCAACTGAAAGAGGTACGACTACAACTAAAAAAGTAAAAAAATAACTCATGGATATTCCACTATGGATGATTGTTGAAGGGTAGGTACAACTCACGAAAAATAGTCCCTGCATCATGTCATGCTAGATGGTCCACCTCTGAGTACCATCTAGTCCAGGTGCATTCAGTCATCTGCACAAGAAACAACATGGTGCGGGCATAGCCCTGGTATGGGTTAATTTAGCGATACTCAGTAGGGACCTCGAAACCCCCGTAGGTCTCCACGATTTCCACAATGTAAATACCATAATCTAGACCTCAATCTTAATGCACGAAAAAATAGACATCCACAATAATTAGGTATATTCACATAAATATACCTACGTTATCATGATATACTCATCTCATAAATGAGGGAAGAATACCATAAGGGTAACACCACGAAGGTAGAAATACCACACAGTTAAAACCACTGAGATAGAAGTACCACACAGGTAACACCACAAAGACAACAACAGAAAGGTAGAAGTACCACATTAGTAACACCACTAATATAGAAGTACCACACAGGTGACACCATGAAGACAAGACACTAAGGGAGATGTACCACACAAGTAACACCACTTATATAGAAGTAAAACATTGTAAACAACATGAATATGACATTAAAAAGGTATAAGTAGAACATAGGTAAAATACTATGGTCACAATCATGTATAACCAAAGTACATAAGTACATATGATTAGTCGTAAGCTAGATCATTTTATTCGGTTAAGGAGCACTACTGCTGACCCACATAGGATCGATAGGTACTAACCCATGATGACTCACAAATGATATGACCTACATAGGATCTGTATGTGCAAACCCAGATAGGATCAATGAGCGCTAACCCACATAGGATCTGATAGGTACTAACCCCCGCTGACCCACACAGGATCTAACCCACACATGATTATTATGTGCTGACCCACACAGGATTATTGAGTGCTACCCCACCAAGGATTTGAATTTAGTTGACCCACACAAGATCAATAGATGCTGACCCACACATGATAATTGTTCTTTATTTACATTACAAACTTCTACAGGATTCCTCGCACCAGATTTCATCGAGCTCCGTAGAATCTTCCCCACAAGATATCGGTATTTCCTTGACCTCCACTGTGTTCAATAAAGGAGTAACCCAAAGGACTGCTATGTCTTAAGGGATCCAACGCGAAAGATTTTGTGTCAATGGGACTCCCAATCTGTGAGTTATAAGCATTTCAGTTCTGAGGGCCCAGTTGGATTTAGGTTTGATCCAACCATTCCATACTCCAAATATGTCCAAAAATCATGTTGAGTATACCCAAAGGACCATATCGATTCAAGGATCCCAAATCTGTAGATGGCTTGCCAAACAAATATCTGGTTCTCATGATTAAGACCTTTAAGTGGTTCTGGGTCCAGTCTGACTTTGTCTGGGCTGGGCCGTGGCGGGATGGGCCCGCTAGGCTGAGGTCTATCGGTTCCTACAAGGGGGGTGTCCCAGCCCCCAAGGGGGTGCGTCGTTGTAGTGTGTGGCCTGCTGGGAAGGTGGCCCGGCTGTGTGAGGCACGACCCACAATGGGAGCGTCTCGACTACAAGAGGCACATCCTTTATGGGGCATGGCCCACTATCTTCCCAATTTAGAAGGGGTGGGAGTTTCCCACCGGTATCCCAAATGGCATGGAAGAATTCCAGTTCTAGGAAATGGTGGTGCCACATGGCCATCGCCCGGCCGCCGCAAAACTTAGGTAGAGAGTTTCACATCCTTCATGGATGTGGTTGCGGCCTCTTGCCCTGTGGTGGTGCACTGGTCATGTCACTCTCTACTTCTATGTATGAATGATGTGACAACCACCTTTTCTGACCACAGCGTCAAACGAGCCACAACCCATTGCTCACTATTGGCATGTTATGGCACACCGCACCACCTCTATGTACCGCTAGTGCTGGCCACTCCAATGACTTTTGCCACATTGTGCCATAGCGTCCTCTTGCGGTGCGTGTCAGCACACCGCCTCCTTCTTAGCCGGTCAGTGCCACCGTGCCTATTGTCTTTCACAAAAGGCGCAAGGGTAGAAAAGTAGTGGAGGGTTCGGGTCGGGTTATTTAGGCCCACACCCTCTGCATTAGCCTGTAATCATAAGAGAGGGTTTAATGGTTCAATACATTCACAAGAAAAAAACAAGAATAAAACCACTACCACATGAAATTTTGAGAAAACATCCATAGTTGAGGATGTGGGTCGGTATATTCCATCCCCCATAACTAGACTCCAATGACATCGCTCAGTCATCAATCTTCGGTTCATGGTTTCGGGGTCACTCGTTGCCTCTAGCTATAACCACCTCCATCCTTAATGTGTCTGGCGTCTCGACACTTTGTTATCACTTCGTTGCGTGGCGAAGCAGTGCCGACACCTCTACCAAAGCTCCATATAACTAGGAGAGGGGGTAGGTGTGCAACGTTCATGGAAATAATGGAGGCCCAATAATTAGGAACCTTCTTAATTCCCCAATGGTGTAGTTACATATAATTGAAAGGTAAATACATTTATTGTATTGACACATAATTTTTCCCACACTCTGCTTGTCCGTTGAAGGAAAAGATAAAAACAGAAAATAAAAATTAACTAATTAATTTTTATTATTCTTTTAAAAGTCATAAAAATTAACTTTTTCACCAGACCTACTACGGTTAATGTGAATACTCCCTTAAGATAATCTCGGCAATACAGATTCAACAGTGCCCTCATATTTTTAATCTGAGAACCAGTTTAAAAGTTAGAAAATGCCGCTCGCGTATTTACTGAATGTAGCTAAAAAAGTTCAGAAATTCATTTTGGGATCATCGGGACTCAGAATAACACGACGCTAATTTTCAATGATGCATAATAATTACATATTATTAAAAATAAATACATGAAAAAATTAAGTTCTTTATAAGAGTAGGTTCCTCACATATCAAAATCACATAGAACTAGGCCTTATGAATCTAATAGATGCCTTATCCTCACAGTATCTAGTAAGGTGGATGTAATAGATAATGATGAAAGGAAATTCTACCACTAACTGTCATGAACCTCAAAGTGCATCTGAGAGAACATTGATATATGATTCAACATGCTACTAGACTACTGCACTACCTATATCTGAGCCCTTCTTCTTAGTGCATCAGCCACATCATTTCCTTTTCTAGGATTGTTGGAAATATCTATGTTGAAATAATGAAGGTATTCAACCCACCTTCAATGCCTATAATTTATACCACACACTATAAATATATACTTGAGGATTTTATGGTCTCCATACACTAAAAAGCTCTCAGATTAAGTAATTTCTCCAACAAATCAATGCATGAACAACTATAGCTAACTCAAGATCGCGCATTAGGGAATTCTTGTGGTGACGCCTCAACTGTTGATACCCTTATACAATGACTCGAGCCACCTTCATAAGATCTTCCATTATCACAATAACTTATGGATCATAGTATATAGTGTAACTATTTCCTAGCTATATAAAAATATGTATCAGTGCGGAAGACAATCACCCTTTCAGCTCTTAAAATGTTTTCTTGTAAAAATATGACCATACATATTTCAAACCCCTCTTAGTCATGCATATAAATGGTAATTCAAAGTGTGATAACTATTGTATTAAATTCCTATAGTAATTATTCAGTAATATGAATATTTGTACATAATATATAATCTTGGGATGATCTTAGGAAACAACAACACTAAAATTCTCTAGGTCCACTCATACTATTGTTTTTTAGATGATGTGACATAATAAGTGAATCTAATACATTTAGATGTGGCACTTTATGAGCTTAGAATATAACTGATTCTCTCTCAATTTATTCATAATGAGGTCAAGATGGGTGGCATGGTCATGTCAATTGTGAGAACACAACAAGATATCATCCATATAAACCACCACAAACTAATCGAGTTATTCATGGAACACTCAGTTCATCAGTTCCATGAAGATTTCAAGTGTGTTTTTGAGACCGAACAACATAACCATGTACTCATATAAAGCATAACTACTTCATCAGGTCGTGTGAGGTATGATTTATGTTATAACAAACACCTAATGATAAATGGATATCAATTTATATTTCAGAAAACCCAATCACATTAAAGATGGTCGAGGAGATCATATATCCATAGTAGAGGATACGACCTCTTAACTTTAAATTGGTTCAACATCTGGTAATCCAAAATTAGTCAAATTTCCCCATCATCCATTTTCGAAAAAAGTACTATTGAACCTTACAATAAACTACTAGTTAGATGAAACAGGTTTCCTCTAAATCCTATAGCTTCCTCTTGATCTCTTGTAACTCTATCATATACATACATTAAGGAGGAATAGACACTAATGCAGCTCATGGAACAATATAGATAAAAAATATACCTCTCCCACATGAGGTAAGCCTGAGATGTCTTCTCAGATGATTTACCTAAAATGATCAACCACTATTAGTCTAACATGTCCCCAAATCATCTAAATATAATCTTGAAAGATGGGATTTCATTCCACCCATTCCACGATTCTTAGGTCTATCACAACTTGCATGTACATCCCATTCCCCTTTTTGAAAGTATTATCCTCCCTATGGTGATGCCCTTCAGTGAAAGAAGACAAAAAATTAATGAAATGGAAACAACTAGTCTATCCTAATAATTATATCAAATTACATAATATTTAGGACAAAAAGGTCCCATGAAAATAGACACACACCAATCTCGAGGGGGGAACTCCCTGCACTATCTTACACCCTCCTCTGAAATTCCCAAATTATTTTCAAGAGTTATCATGTCAATGAAATACTGAAAGATGATCCCAAGGATCTCTATAAAGGGCACAAATATAAATCTATATGAAGAAAATATATCAAAGAGTGCATAAGCTAATCTGGAGGATACTAGAATTGTACATTTGACTTTAAAAGGTCAGGGATCCTACTCCTCATTGGTCTATTGCATTGTGTGTGTCTGGCTTATACTGTGGCCATGTGACACTTCCCGGAAACCCTAAGATGATCCCACATATTTTCACTATGAACCTAGGTTATGGATACCATGTCTAAGACCACTACCATGTCTAGTTCGACCATCTATACCCCATCAACACGCCTGATGAGAAGATTTTGATAATTCTACCAAATGTTGTGTCAGTGAAGACCCTATCTCATTGGATTCTAAGGGAAACATTATATTGAACCATTTTATATGACCCATATTGATACAATATCAGTAGACACATGGGTACCTCGGACATTGTGTCCCCGTATGTGACAGCCTACCACACTGGTAGCACCAGACCAAGATACCTAAATGAGTGGTCTGACTACTAATATCACCATTTGGAATCTCTAGATGATTCTTTCTACAAAAAGTTGTGTAGTACTAAATCAAGATACCAAAATAGCCTGAATCCATCCCCCAGAAACCCTTGTGTTATGCATTGTGATCTGTTCTGGAGTCACTATTCCAGATGCAGTAGTCAACTGAAATACATTCCCTTGTTATTAGTTGTCATACCTTAGACCATCCTAAAGTCACATAGATATAGATACCCCATCACCCATTAGAATAGGGTTGCATCACTAGATATATATAAAACTATATGAATAATTCATAACTGAAAGCACAACCTATTCCAGATGTATAACTCCCAAGATCTATCATCCCACAATGTCTTGGGATAGAAATTATCATATTAGTACGTATGAAAATCCCTCCAGGAAATCTTTCTACGACAATCTATCAGAGTGATAACATCCTACCATCTCTTGGACGAAGAAAAAAACATGTGCGTAGTGAGATTTAGTTCCCTCTTAAGAGGTTTCCTTATTCGATTTATTATTGATATCATGGCCTCTAGCCATGACTCCATAGCTGGTAGTCCACCATTTTTCTAAAAATGTGGGTAGATGTTGCTGCTGAAACTACAACATCAACTCTAATATGGTTGGTGTAGGTTGCAGTGATACCTAAATGGTATGAATGGACCACATAATTCCTTCACGGGCCTCTGCCTCAATGCCTATGTCTGGTACCACTCTATGTTCCCCGACATACACACCTGGAGGATCCACTCGTATCCCATGGCCTACAACCTTTAAAGTATGATCGTCTCCACCCTCATAGAATACCAATTTAGGTCGTGGTGGTTTCATTACCCTTCAATTCCTAAAATAAGACTTATTCCATGATCATTATCAATGTCGTGCAGTAGAAGTGTGTTGGGCCCATATCCCACAGGTCATAGGATTGAAACCTCATTCTGGAGACCACTTTGTAACATCCTAGTTCTAGATTCCACTCAAAGGTGCTCCATACACAGTTGGTCACATGGTATCATACTCATCTTCCAAAAAGATAGAGGCATCCAAATAGCAGTGAGGGACTAGGTGTGTCAGTGGGGCACATTATTACCTCATTAGTAGAGTGTTACTCAAAATAAATACAAACAAATTTAAATAATAGATGATATAAACCATACAATAGATATAAACAGAGGAAGACAGATAGTATAAAAAAGATAGAAGTCATTTGATATACTAGATTATGATACAAGTCACATGTTTATAATAAAGAAAAATAAAGGTACACACAATCATATACAATATATGTCCCAAAAGAAAAAATAATCAAAAATAATCCCAATAGCATCACATGCCTCTCCATGGTCCCATTATCTCTTATTCCTATGTATCATATCAAGTACATGTATTGGGGAACATTCCCTTATCAACTCCAAAAATCTTATATACAATTTGGTTCCAAAAGGGTGACCAAAATAGGTTGTGAAATATAATTCCAGTAGAAAATCAACCAAGGTATGTTCCAATTATTTAGTGAATGTGTGTATATATATAGATAACAAGTGTGACGGTAGTATAACCACAAACAAGGATATACTCAAAAGTAAACATCCATCTTATTTATCATGTTTTATTTAGAAATCCAATCTTATTTAATTTATATGACTCGAGATCTAGATCAATCACATCATCCCTTGTATAGTAAATATCACAAAAATATGCATAAATATACCATCTATAAAGATATGATAAATGATCAAATCCTGTATTTTTCATTGGATTGGAAGATAGTTCTTATATTCTTTTATTATTAAATAAATTTTGAACTTGAACACATTCCTATCATTGATAAGAAAAAATTTATGTATCTCTCACAATATGATATCAAAATGTTATAGTCCATGACATTCCTATGATGGAATTCATATATCACCTAGGTATGATATCCACTAACACCCAACAACAACACCCCTATGATCCTCTCAGAAACCTAATAGCTCTCTAGTTGAGGTATAGAGTCCTTCTAATGAAGTCCATCTTCGATGGTCTTATAGGGAGACAGAGTATCACCTATGGTATAAATAGTTAATTACCCATTTGAATCCATCCCTAGAATCCTTAATTTGGATCCATGATTCACCCATTTCATAATGAAGGTTCAATCAATTGAGTCTGTCCATGGAATCCTTCAATGGGATCCATGATTCACCCAAGGCATACAATTCACTATTTTATTGATTCTGTACATGGTCTACATTAATAGGATCCATGATTCACCCATGTAAATTAATCACTTTCAAAATACAATATAATTTATGAAATTAATTTTACATGCCAAGATAATTACCAATGACATAAAAATACATCTCACCTCAAAATGTGAGTCATGTGTTGGACAACCTCATGTGGATTATCCTTTCATTTACTCACATGATAAATTTCAATATAAAAAACCTCAAAATGTATAGGTTATTATATGGATTAGTTATTATATATCTCACATGGTAAAAATAAAATTTAAGGAAAATCAATCCAATAAAACCATTTCTTGGAATAGATTTTATTTCTCACATGGACATAAATAAATAATGGAAAACGAGGTAAAATAAGAAATGAATTATTAAGGACAAGGGTTCAAGTCATCGGTTTCATGCCATTAAATAATTTCATTTACAAATTAAATTCATAAAAAAATAATAAATTTAATTTAAATATCAATTCACATGTGGCATCCCATACATGTGGGAAAAAGGCATGCCTCATTGGCATCTAAGGGTCAATCCATAAAATGGTCCCTGTAATTCAACACCTAAGTGGTTATTTAGATTCATGGACTATAACCAATAAAAATAATAAATAATATCCTTTAATTGATTAGGTCATAGCTATAAATTCAAGGACTAAATTTCAATTTTGGAGATTCACAGAAATTTGGAACTTGATATGAAGGTATATATAAACAACCCAACTATTAACAAATGGCCTGAGATTGCCTACCATAGGACTGTGCTAGATTTCTCGTCTAGTATCAGGTCCTAATTCAGACCAGATTAGAAAAAATGTAAAGAATGAATGAATTGTAATATATTAGGGCATATGATCGTAAATCCAAATAGTGAATTAGATTTTCAAAATAATTTAGAATGAATAAAAAGGGATTTAGATCTTATTGTTTCGGATCCATGGAGACAAAATGTTCTAGAAACATATCATAGATAGAATATTTACCTAAAATCCTAGTTTATCCTCAGATGGAGAGCCCTCAATCCCTTAATTTTCTATAAATATGAAGATTAATGAATTTAGGTTTATAAAATAATTTTAATTAATTTTAAGATTTTTAAATTATCAAAATTACTGGGGTTGCACAATTTAAGCTCATGGTTTCGAAATTTGTAAACAGGTCGTGCACAGATTCCTATAGGCTTGGAGTATATCACACAATTCACCCTCATAGTTTACTAACCAGGTGAAAACCATGTGATGAGAAACTTCTAGGTTTTACAAAAACTACATACTTGGTCATATAGTAATGTGGCCCAACTCACATGGTTTTCACTAACCGTGCAACCTTTACTTCACACCCATACATCAGTTCTATGCTCTAGACTATCCCTTGACACCCTCTAGAACTTTATGACCTCAATTAGAATTCGTATTAGGAGATATTTAAGTAATTAAATTGAGAATTAATGGAAAAAATTATTATTTACCTCAATGAATAACTAATCACTTATAGTGGGCCCAACATACTCATTATTTCCTATATAAGAAGGATACATGTATTTCTTGGGTGATAGTTAGGAATGTATCATCAATAACATAAGTTCTTATATTTTACAATACATTGTGTGGTCCCTCATCCACATGGATTGTGTGGGATGGTGGATAGTAAGTGATATAATCTTATACACACCAAGTCACATGGCTTGTAAAACATGATAAGTGTCCTTAAAATATATATAATTAGATACATAACTATATATGTAAATAGTTCATGCTGACCAAAAATAGGAAAATAAATGTTCATTAATTTCATATGCAACGTGATATATAACATATCCTTGGAAACATGAGAACAAATATAACATAACATGATGTGTTTTGTAGAACTATACGTTATGTTGTAACATCATATCTATATCAAAATTTTCAAATAATTTCTATAATGATGGAACTTCTTTTTCCAAAAATCATGTAAGGAAATTAATCGTTCCAACCCTAGAACTACGTCAACACCTCTAGTGGCCATCAATGCCTCTTTCTCATCACCCTTTAACTAACAATATTTTTAATTTTGGTCAAAGATACCTTTAATTACATAAATACCCACGATTCTTCCTAGGGAACATTCATCAATTAATAATGTCACAAATTTTTCCATTGCCAATATTGTTCATCACCATCCTCACCAGTCTCCAACTATCTCATTGATTGGTTTTCATTTATGATACCTTAATCTAATGGATACACCAATAATGATAAATTCTCAACAATAATGAATTGGAAGTGTATGGAATTGTGTTAAAATATAATAATTTTGTTTTGTTGTGTTTTTCTCACATGATCCATAAAATCAAAAAGTTCTACAAATATCAACAACATAATTATAATCCCCAAAATCGATTAATAAGATAATAATTATAATAATAAATATAGAATTGGAAACATAACGTTCTGTTTAAGGAATATAATATAAATAATTTCATACATCGTAGAGATATTATCCAAAGCATTATGAAATATTCTTTATATATAATCGTTGATTATGAACAATTGTTGAACGAATCATGGAAATATGACATAGAATTTTTCACTTCCAATAATGGTCAGTCTCCCATGAATTCATTTAACTAAATATTTATAATATTCATATTTTTTATGTTTATTCACATATATTTCTTCCACACTCGGAATTATGTTCTACATGGGGCCGAAAAAACTAAATTGAAATACTTGTCTATTAAATTAAACCCCATAATTCTAGAGACTACCAAAATATAAAAAATTATTGTGTGGGGATATATCTAAGTGATATTAATTGATTTCACCATTCATGTATATTAAGGATAAAATAATATTTATAAAATAATATTTATTTATTTATATATATCATGGTGTAATAAAAAAAATGAACAGAAAATGTAAACACATTAAATATATTTCTGAATATATAACAGGAATTTTGTTACAAATATTGATCACTAAATTTTCCACAATATCAACTCCATTTATGGGGAAAATAAAAACTCACTCATTGAGATGTTGGTATTTGAATCTAAATTAAATAATATTATCTCATTGTCTCTTATAAATAAACTCATGAAATTTTACATCAGATACTAATAAAATTAATAACCCAAGAAGGGTATTCTTTTACGTATCCCAATCTCAAGATAGAAAAATTGTGGGGTTATCCTAAACATCCTACTAACCCTTGTGATAAAATGCAATGTTTTATGGAAATATCTCATCATCTTGGACACACATTTAATGTTGTTAGACCAATATAACTATAATTGTATATTTGGCTAGTATAAAAACTCACATACCCATGTAGTGCCCATAAGGACATTATAATCTTGTGTATGGCTCTATTACCCAACCTAACATCAATAAACCTCACCATAGGGAGACATTCAGTAACACAATACCTTTCTTCATAAACTATAGAGGTCCCCTTCACCATTTCCAGTGGGATTTTGATCTATGTAATATTTATTTATCTAATATTTTATTTCTCTATCATGACAATTATTATGAGTCCTAATATATGTTAAATTGTTTTTTATTCTTTGGACATAAATATATATCGTTGACTATTTATACTAGACTTCAGGTACGACCCTTCTATAAATAAGACATTAAAAAAATACAATTCCAACCCAATAGGTCATAAAATGTTTAAATGATTGAAAGAAACAATACACATTAAGTGAATTAAAAGATAAATAAATATCTTGGAAACCATAATACTAAAACAGTCACAAAAATTAATCCTGAGAAGGGCCTATGATATAAAGGGACAATGAAAAATAGGGGATGTACCAAACTGGATCTTGAATCACTACACCAAGATATCAAACATGAATGTGGGAAGTAACTCGTCCCACAATGAAATCCAACTGACAAATAATCTGATGTCTATAGATACTAGTATTCATGATGGTATTATAAATATAATAAGTGAATATTCTTGTTTACAAGAGTTTCTATACATTTTGTGAGCATATAAGACTATATATGAAACCACCCAAAATGTGTAATAAAATTAGTTTATAAATGGGAATATAATATAACATGTTTCGAAAATTAATATAATATAATACGTTTTAGTTTTAAAATCATAAAAAATATACCAATAGCTCAATAGAGATAAATTCATTAATAAATATAATTTACATGTGATATTCCCCTATACTAAGAGGTTATATATATTATTTACATTCATTGAGCCTAACCCTTATCTAAGACAACATATTTTCATTGTCATCTATGAGTGGGAATCTTATTGCCAGTGAGTAAATTATATGGGTAAAAATATCCACCCACACATATGAGTGGATGCATGTAAATGAAGTAGAGGTCCTAGAACAACCATGGGTGCAAGAGAATTTTATATACATATTATGGATTTAGGAACCATATCATTGTAAATTTGGGGATGGTTTTAAAATTAATTAAAGTACTATGTCCTCATTCATAAGATATATTCTATATATGAGGATTACCTACTCATGATACTCATAGTAAAATATACTGATCTATACCACCATACTAACCTAAAATGGGGATCCTAAGAACCAAATAGTCATCAAAGTGGACCAATGAAATATTTTAATGATAAATAAAAATCCCCTTCATTACATACACCTAATTTATCAAATATATATGGATTCTTAAGAATATATTACCTATAATGACCATTGACTAGATAAGCATAATAAAAACAATAATCCCAACATTGAATGTTTATATTCTTGAATAATATTATAAATAAATGAAATTATTGATTTAATAAGGTGTTAATGTTCATGATATAAAAAATTAACAAAATGGTCAATATAAAATTAAATAATATATCTCAATAATATTAGTAACTTTTAAAAATTTCAATCATAGATCTTGTGGTATGCTTCTCATGAAAAGAAAATATGAAGATGTAGTATTCTAAAAATATTGTCTTAGTCTATGTGATATTAATGGTTTAACCGACCCAAAAATAAAACATAATAGGAAATAATTGGAATGTTAACAGAAAAATAATACAATATAGGTCTCTATACTATATTGATTGGATAGTTAAATCTGTATTGAGGATATAACTATGGCAGTTCATGGAATAAATATATTATCAATTATTATATAATTTTGAATAAATTTTCTAAGGTGGAATGTAATTAGAATAAAAATTAAAAAAAAACTAAAGAAGGGTGAAAGGAATGACAATAAGAATATAGTTAAAAAGATTTTATAAAATAAAAAATATCCCAATTATGTTTATATATATATCATCCAACATTTTAAATCAATATTATAACATGGTAATTTTCAAATATTGAGTTTATGTGACAATAAAAACCTATATAATATCTTCATAAATAAGATTTTCCCTCCCTAAAAACCCATACACTAGATAACGAATGAAGAACAATATTAACCACAAGTTATATATATTTTTGTTGAATTATAGTTAATATTTTTATAATATATGGATTTAATTTCAATAAAAAATAATAAATTAATCTCAATGAAGATAAATTTGTTGATCGCATAATAGACCAAAGGATTCCATTAATTAAATAATATCATGTGTATAGTATTTTTACCAGGTGAGTTAACATAGATGACATACATGAGTTCATATACAAGACAAAGGTTATACGAACCATATTCAATAGATGGTAATATAAAAAAATGGATAAACAAAATAAAACCAGAATAAAATAGTTTATAAGAAAAGAATGAGAAAATGTATATAAAACATCACATCACATGAACTCATTAAAAATATTTCAAGAGTAATACCAAAATATCATTGAAATACCGTTATTACTATTTCATAATATATTAGTAAATATTTATTAATAAATTAGAAGAAATAGACTGCATGTTAGTTATAGGAATATCTTGATAACTATACGGAGGGTCGAGAATACCTACAAATAACATAGGTGATTGTTCACTAATCCCATGATCATCAAGTCTCTTATATAAATCCTTAATCAAAAACCTCATGATCAATGAAAGCTAATCAAACCATCTTCATAAATAATAAAAAATATAAATTATTATAAAGGTAATAAAATATATATTAAAAATAATTAAAAAATATAAAACACAAAAATAAATATTAAAACTATAATATAATCCTAAAATTTAATGCTAGAAAATTTCTTACCATATGTCATGATTTTGTTTAATAATCACAGTGTAAAATAGTAATAGATAAAAGTTAGAACACCCACAATAACCACCATGAGACAATAATGGAGAAATTTCCACCATTATTTTTAATTTTCACCATCCCGAGTGTTATTCTTTATAAGAATCTGATTTCTAGAATGAGTAATTAAGATAAAACGAATGTTATAAGATGAAAATTGGATGTGGGAAAATAAAATTTTATTTTGGGTTGAAAAATACCCATGGAAAAGCCCAAAAGAATGTGGTATTAATGAAGAGGATTGTAAGGGGAATTGGATCCATGATATGATATTTTAATCAACAGGGAGATGTTGGGTTTGAAAAGTAGGGAAGAAGAGATAAATGAGTTCATAAGAAGATAATAAATTTCTTTTATGTTAATGAAAGAAGGTCTTGGACTACTTTATACCTAAAAAGGGTCCACCAAGTTGTTTTCGTACTCCCAATATAAATCACTATAAATCCCACTCTCTAAGTACTTGATACCCTACATTGGGCAGCCAACACTATATATAGTGCAAAATTATACGTCAGTCTTCCTTGGGGACACCACCAAACACTAAAATATTTACTGAAACCCTTAACAAGTGTAAATGAAACCTAAAATATATTCAAATTATTTCCAAATTCATCATTGAAAATTAAAATGAAAGATAAAACATCCAATATAATGTATAAATAAAATGAGGTCATGCTAAAAATATCTAAAAAATCCTACCAAACTATGTGAAAATTACTTAATAAATTTAGTCATCACATAGTGTTTTTACACCCCTCCAAAAAATTGACTTGTAATACATGATAATTCATGGGTGATTCACACCAAATTACTTTATTTCAATTATTCTCCCAGATATATAGTTTTAAATCCACTAATATAATGGTCTACAACTCTGAATTACACACAAATCACAATGGAAAACCATATCTTCACTATAAATCCCAAAAAGGATTCCAAATAATATCTTAAATAATTCATTTCATTTCTATTTCACAATACCCATATCATATAAAAGACAACAAAAACACCATAATTCATACATACACTATGAAAACCTTAGTATATAATACAATTAACAAATATAATTACAATGTGTGAATGATAATGGAAGAAACTACTACTATTTTAAGAATTCAATTACCTTTATACAATTATCCTTATAAACCACTAAAAATAAAAAAACTAGATATATTTAAAAAAAATTGAGAAAAATTTTAGGATGTTTTTTTTCATGTAATTTTACTATGTTGATTAATTTTCATGGATATTTCTTCACGAGAACCCGTGCATGTCTTAATGATAACCTAATAAAATGTGAGTGATTACTGCTTATTGTAGAAGATTACTCTTTAAATTTATCAAGGTTTTCTTTCCTTGTATATTTTTATAATATATTAAGGAATTCTTTTATTAAATATTTGATGACCCATCCACAAGTGTGTGATGATAAAAAAATTATTTTTATAGAGACGTAAATTTATAATGCTACATATTCTGGTTTTTCTATGATTAAAAGCAGTTCATGATCCATCCTTCTGTTATTGAGAAAAATAATAAATGAATATTTATGATGAATTATTATATATGAATATAAATATAAATAAATGATAGATGTGTTTAATTAGTATTTTCTTAAGAATTTATAAAATCATCAACTTGTAAAAAGGTAATGACCAATCTACGTAATGGTTTGTTATAAGTTCAATATTCTATATAAATTTATACAATAATTTTAGTGACATAGGTAAGGGTAAAATCTACCATTTTAATTTATATCATGTTTTGTGTGATGTTAAATTATATACTATGTAAATATCAAATGAAAGATTCACTAAAAGAATAAAGGATAGGATGAAGAAAAAATTATTTTGTAATGGAAAATAGTGTGGTAAAAAAAGGTTATATAAGAAAAAAACGCCCCACATAAGTCTAATTTTAAGGATACATTACAATAGAATTTGTAAAAAGAAATAGTTAAAAAACCCTCAAGACATAAAAGACCATTTATGAAATAGGGTGATTGAACGTATGTTATCTTTGTAAATCTGGAAGTGTTCTAAGATCAAAAGAAGATTATTATATACATGAATAGGAGGATAAGATCTATAGTTTATAAAATGACTACATGGGGCATGGTCAATCAAGGGACTATGATCTTTTTATTTAATTAATACCGAATCCATGATATCAACCATATGCAAACAAAATCATATAGTGGTATGACTTACCACATGATGAATTGTTGCATAAAAACATTATATAAAGTGACCACATAACTCATAGTTAATCCGGTGACATAATTATATGATTTAATTTGATGAAATGTGAAGTGTTAATTAATGATATTAATATAAATAATGATATTATTATCATGATCCTTAAAAATATGTGAATAAAAATTATGTTGAACACATTGTAGTGTATAAATATTGGATATTGTTTGAAGAATGTATCCATTTAGATATTTTTTGTTGTCTAAAATATGGATCAAGATGTTCGGAATAATTTCACCATGTAATTGAGAAGTATAATTTCAAAACTATGTGTAACACCACTTTTTTTCAATTTTAGTGGGTGTTTTTTAAAGATGAAAATGTTAAAATACTTATTTCAATGGTTTATAGGTTAGGATTAATAAAATGAAAACATATATCATGATAATTATTATCATGATTTAGGATTATTAATGATTTTGAAATATGATGCATATACTTATTATTCTTCACCATAAATGATGTTTACACAATCATAATAAATTCCATTTATATACATAGTTCTCTTAATGTATGTTAATTATTATGGATAGAGAAATAAGACAAGTTATTTAATGAATGTATATATTTATATTCAATTTATATTCCTACTATTTTCATGGGATGATATGAAGAATAATGAATGAAGAAGGAATCCATGATTACATAACTATATCATATATATATCCATGAATATAGAATTATTATAATAGATTTCATAAAAAATTGATATAGATGAAGTAAATATGTATTTTCATGTCCATAGTTAGTGGTTTCATTCCATTATCAACTTTTCATGAAGATAACATATAAATAAATCTAGTTTTGATATTCTATCTATTTTTTAATACTAAAATATATAGAGGATTAAATTAATTTATTAATTCAATATTATGAATATTAAAAACTGAAAAAATAAGGGGGAAGAAATATAATTGACACAGATAAATATTTTTCTATATATATATATTTATTTATTTATTTAAATTTAAAATTTGATGATGTGGGAATAATAGGAGATATCCAATATTATTCCAAAAGAATATTTATTTATTCAAAAGAGGGGAGATCAGATAGATGA
Organism: Viscum album; assembly: GCA_963277665.1. NCBI lineage: Eukaryota > Viridiplantae > Streptophyta > Magnoliopsida > Santalales > Viscaceae > Viscum > Viscum album. The sequence goes on along the minus strand of OY728151.1, from coordinate 2,025,991,119 downwards.
GTCAACCAGATAAAACATTTTGAATTGATGTAGTGAATAATCTAGTGTAATTATATTTTCACATAAGTAGAATAGAATGAGAGGAAGTGGAAGGAGAATACACAGCTGAGTTTTACATGAAGGTCATATAAAGAATAATTGACCTTCACACCAATGTTATTATATAAGAAAAAGACGATGAAGAGGAGAAAAGTATTTGAATAAGTAGTTTCATATTGGTTTGAAAGTATAAATGAGTAGAATATGATCTATATAGTTTTATAAAAAATATATATATTTATATATATAATGAATTTATGCTATTAAAGGGGGGAATAATATGGAAGATTTAAACCATTATTAATAATGTAATATTCTTAATCTGTGTTAGATTTTCTTTTTGTTACCCCAACAATTTATTTTAATGGTATGAGATATACCTTTTTGCATTATACACTAATTTTTTTTGGGTTTCCCATTGTACACTATTAAGATACTATAATTTCATTCCCATAGGTTGATACTAGTATAATGTGTGATTATGGAGTAATCTAGTTCAGAAAAATTACTAGCTATCTCATAGTGTCTGGTGAAACCTATAAATTATTATACCTATTGTGTGTTTGTGTTTGGTTTTGTTGAAATATTGAATTATGGATAGTAGAAATAAAAATTATAATTTACTCAAATAATCAAGTGAAAAAGGAAAAATTAAAGGTATTGTAATTCTAATGTCTCCAAAACAATTACACACATTCCACTTAATTTGTTGCATATCCCATCTAGTCAATTCAATTGGTATGAGTGAATGGTTCACCATTGATTTGATTTTTTAATTTGTAATTTTTTCTATTTTTGAATATTTTATATTAATTTGTGGATATATAATAATGATTAGTGTTGGATAAAAACTATTTTTTATGATAAAAACTCATTTTTATTCAATATAATATTTAATATGAGAACCAATTAAAAAGCGTTATTGAAGATAGTGACACTATTATAAAAATAAGAAATAATAGTTTCTTCATGCTCGGATAATAATGAATTAAGATGGGGCTTGTATGATTAATAAATATAGGTGATACAACTACAAAGGTGATGGAAAAAAATTCAATCATATAATTACGAAATCATTGAAGGGAGCATGATGTATTTTAATGTTCTTGTGAAAACTTCTGTAAAGAAAAATAATATTTAAGAGATCATATACAAATATATATTTCAATTACAATAATGGAAGTAATGCATGTATTATCTAAATAATTAATATCATTAATTTAAGAGATCCCTAAAATCATGTATGATTAAATATCCAAAAAGAGTGGTAAAAAACACAAGAAATATCATTGTATGAAAGATTATTGAATAATATAAATCTATAAAAACAAGTTGAATTCTTTGAAGAAGTAAATTTAGAGCCTAGAAATAAGTGATATATTTTTAAATAGGAATCATGCATTATAATACATGATAAAGATGAGGCTGATGAGAAATTTTAGAAGAAGATCAATTCATTTTATGGAAACTAAAACTACAAAATTGGCATTAGATAATTATAACTAGATGTAAAATCTATGAAAATTAAGGATTTTAAAACATTAATATATGAGAAGGTAAAAATTAATAAAGATGAAATTGAAATAATAATAATGAATTGTGAAAATAGATTTGAATTCATTAATGATCATAAGAATTATCTCATTCTGAAATGTCTATAATATGTAATTAAATTTGATATCCTTGAGATGAAACATAAACAGACATCAAAATTGAAGAGAAAATGATATTCTTACATAGAGTTTTAATGGACATTTATAATTTAAAAATATCTCCATTATATTGGAAGTATAAAATTGTTTAATCTAATGATCATTCTAAACTAGGATCAACGAATAAGGTGCCATTTATTTCTAATTATTATATATATTTTAAATATGTTTTTAGAAATGATATAAAATTTAATATTAAATATCTATATATATAGAAGTCTAAAATTCGGAAAAATCAATCCACTATGTTCATGGTTGATAAAATATTGATTATGGTATCTAGTGCATCAAAATATTCTTTAATAGTGATTTAAATTCACTAATAAGAGAATTAAACAAGTTCTATAAATTATAAACAACATGCACTTTTGAAAATAAAATATAGATTAATGTGTCAATTTTGTTAGTGCAATAGATTTTGTTACAGTGTATTGGATGGTAGGTATAGTGAATTTTTTTCAGACGTTCATATGATGCCTTTTTCATGGTTGAGCAATCTAGATGTCAATAAACACCCAAAAATTAAAAAAGATCTATATAAATAAATGATATTTGAGAATAGTGATGAAATATGTGATGTTTTTAATTGTTGTATCCATAAATATGATGTATGTTGATTTCAAAATATATTAAAATATTATTGGATAATGAAACCACAAAATATATTGAAGAATGAAGATCCATCATTGGGTATAAATCTAATGATGTTTAAAAAATAGATCACTCAAAATATATTTTAAAATGAGGGTGTGTGTGATTTAAACACCAAAAGTAACGAATATAATATTCAATTAAGGTCTAACAAGTTCACAAGGATTTATATATCTATTATTAGTAATGTAAAGAAAAATAATAAAAGGAGTAAACCATGTGTAAACACCAAAAAAGAATGCAATGTCTCTAATGATTTCATACAATTTGGACAATTAATTTGGAATGAGTAAGTCATTGGAAGAACTTGAAAAGAATTATGCTAAAATAATTTAAGATGTTCAACATAGAGAATCCAAATTCATTATAGGTTTTAAACAAATGAAAAACTTTTGTTGATGGAATTCTATTTGAATGATACCATAATGTTGGTGTAACAAACCCAACTCTAGTAACATTGATCTGATGTATTCTTTATGACATTAGGACTAGATATATCCAATCACATCCTTAAGAAATTAAAATTTTATTAGTCTAGATAATCTATATAAACTCTTGAATCTCAGATTACAATTGAAAACATAAAATAATATACAATATTTTATTTGACAACATCATTACTCTCTCTGGGATATTCTTGAATATCATTCAAAGTGAACATCATGGGAAACTGGAGGAAAAAAGGGTGAAATTTTATTCTCAATAAGGTAATGTTTTCAATGAACATTATCATTAATGAATTAGGTATAATAATTATTCCAAGGTAAATAACCAAAAAATATATTCCATTTGATCAGTATCGTGGGCATAAAATTCCTAAACAAGTGATTTTTTTAAATATTAAAGGGACCTAAGGGTCAAAGGGTATAAACTAATTTACCCCAAATTAATATCATCTTAAAAGATTGTAATTCCATAATATTTTAAAATAATAACATTACATTCAATAGTATATATGTCATGTATCACCAAGGCTAAATGAACCATGAAATATTATTATTTATATAAGACTATTATAATCGAGTAATTAAATTGGTTGGTATGAATAATATTAACTAATTTATGATATATATATAATGTTCCTAAAAAATATAAATTATTTATAAATTTATATTAACTAATCATTCAATTTTACGTAATGTCACTGTATTTATCAAAAATATGTTTTCTTCAAAAATGATATTTCCTTTTTTTTGTGAGAAAAATAATATAATTAATTCTTTGAAAATTTTAGAAAGATTATTTGGTAAAATTAAATTAATTTTTGAAATAATAATATCTAAATTTACATAGTTTTAGATCTTGGTATCTTTCAGAAAATATTTATTTTATTTAATAGTGAAAATTACAAATATTTGTAAAACTACAATTTATTTTTAATAAATCAAGTAATTTAAATGTCATATAATAAATTGAATTTTATTTAATATTTAATATTTATTATTTAGCTATATATATTCCAATTAATTAAATTTGTGTCATCTTTTTAATAATTTTTTTTTATAAGTTTATTTTTGGGTTTACAATTGTTTTTTTAAAAGTTTTAAAGTGCATTAAGTTTCTCTATTTTAATAAATTAAAATAACACCTAATGATAGATTTTTTAATTTATATTTTCACATTATATATATATATATATATTTTTATAATTTTATGTTAATATAATTAATAATACTATTCATAGAGATAATGAAAAACAAATTTTTACTAGAAATATATGTTTTCTAGAAAAATGTTTTGTAATCGTATTTGTAAGATTTATTTTAAACTAAATTATTACACAAATATGAAGTTAATTTTATAAAATTCATTAATTATTTTTAATCATAATAAATTATATTATATAATAACTGCAACTTTATTTTTTTCAAAATGAATAGTAAAATAAATAAAAAAGTAGTTATTGTGGTAAAAAAAATAAATTGTAAATGTGAGTAACATTAGAATTAAAGAAGATAACATGCTCAAATAATTATTATTTTTTGGTTTTCAGGTTAATACCATACATATATATCCTAATCCATTATTTTTAAATTTTGGAGGCATTAGGGTTGATAGTGACTTCCCATTATTGAAATTTTTTGGGTATTTACAAAAATTTCACTTTCCCTCATTTATAAAAGAGAGCCCACTATCCTCACATTTACACTCATAAAATTAATTTTTTTATGGGAAAATACAAATCAAATTAACATTTTTACATCCCTTCCTTGGTTTTTAATCCCTTTTCAATCAAAAATCTATTCTAGAAGGATTTAGGTATAATCTTGAAGAGGTGGTCTGGAGAAGTGTTATCATTCTTAACCTAGAATTTTTTATTTCTTATTCCATGTCCATAAATTTTAGTAAATAATACTGATATAATTGAAATATTATGTCCCATATTATTATATTTTAATATTTTAATTAATTAACTTACATCCATCTTCTCCTCCATCAAATGATTATTCAACCCATCGTTCTGGTGTATGGAAGCCTACCGCCTCACAAACTTATGTAGTTCGATTTCCTTAATCGTCTCTCATTAATATTTATGATGATGGATTTAATGTTTTTATATGATATTATTGACATCCTAACAATTTTTTAAAAATAAAATATCATATATTTTCTTAACATAACATCCCTTGAAGAATTATAATGTCGTTCATGTGTATAGTGGACAACAGCCTCACGAAGCTATATGATCCATTTTTACTATCGTATCACATGGATGGTATATGTATGTGTATTTAAATAAATAATAAGATATTTATGATTTTATTATATTTTTTTTGAAAATAAAATAATATTAAATACTTTCCTCTTGTTCGTTGAAAAATGGAAATGTTTCACATGCATTTATACAACCATCATTCTCCCTGATTGTAACATACTTAATATATCATAACCATATTTCATGGTTGGTATTAAATGTATAATTTATATATAAAAATTATAATTATGTCATGATTATTATTTTTGAGATGACTTAATAATTACCTATTTGAACATGATCAAAGAACAAATTCAGTTTCGAATTTATGAAATTAATGTTCTCAAAACACCATATGTGGATACAAATAATTAAGTAATTAAATATGTACTTATAATAAATTATGTGAATTATTTAATTATAATGGGTAAAATAAGTAATATTTTCTTGATAAAAAATAATTTATATAAGTTTATTATACATGAGATAAAATACATACACAATAGTCTGGACTCCAGGTATGGGTTTCTATCTCAAAAAATCCATCTTTGATACACAAGTTAATTTATGACCTTAATTAATTTTATAATTTGTATATACATTAAATTTAAATATTATATAATTAATATTTGAAAATTTATTTAATTTTATGTTATAATTCCCTTACATCATTCACAGGGGTTATGATTCAAAAGATACTAAGGTGGTAATGGAATTTTGCTTCACTCTCATTTTAATCGAGATTTTTTATGATTTAATTTACATTAAAGTAAATTACATTATTATTGTATAATAAAAAAATTAATTTTATTATTCTCTATTTATTCCTCATATTTTAATGTAACATAACATTTTTCCTTTATTTTCTACTTAAAATTATTTATTAAATTATTTTATAAAAATTAAACTTTATTTTTCCCTTCAGCCAAAAAACATTTTGTCATCCATGTACATTATTCATTAATATGTTTTCAAAAATATTTAAATATTATTAAATTATGTTTAACTTCATATTCAAAAAAATTTAACTTTTCACAAAATGGTTTAATATTAATATTTATTTCATTTTCCAAAAAAGGTACTTTTTGAATTCTAAAGAATGTGTAAAAGGAATTTTTTATTATTTTGAGGAATTTATAGAATTACTATCTATCATCTCAATTATTTTATTTTAATATTGATTTATATACTTTCAAGTTTTTTTTAATAAAAGGATTTCTGCAATATTTTTTTCAAAAGTTATTTTCAATGTGGAAAGGTTATTTTCCTAAAGAATGTTTTTATGTTATTAAAATTATATAATTTTCTCCATGAAAAAAACCCTTAATGATATGTAATTATTATAAATTATTTATATATTTCTATCAAATATATATCCAGATCACCATTAATTCCTTAAGGTATAATAAATGCATTATTATTATTTCTCAAATGCCTTCATTAAGAAATCTCTCTTGATTATGATATGTGGAATGATTACAAAAACAATTTTATTTCAATGGGTAATTATTATTTTTATTTCTTATGAATTACTTCTATATGTGGAACAAAAATACATGTACATGATATTAATTTTTAGGATTGGCCCAAAATTACATATCCCTCCAATTCCATGGGTAATGTTTTATTTTAATGAAATGTCAAGTATGGTATTAGAATGGGAATATAATCTATTATGGGACTATGTCCAGCTTGTGATGTTGTCAAAACAGCTAGCCTTGAATTATGTTTATGTTATTTTTTATATTTTTGGAACGTTTTTTTATGTTACCATGATCATATTATACCATATTCATTATGTTATTCACCCATGGGATTACTCATGATCCTTCTCTATTATGATATTAGATTATACCTTTGACTCACTTGTCATTTTTCATTATCATGTTTATTCTCTTACTAGGGTTTTTAACATACCCATTTCATCCATTTATTACCCAGGTTATCCTATATAGTTTTAGGAACTCAATATAGAGATTAAAATATTTATTTATTGTTTTGGATTCTATTTATATAATATAAACATAGTATCCCAAATACACTAGGATTTTTCAATCCTTGTTTTTATTAATGGATATTTATGTTTAAAATCCTAAAATAATATTTGTAAAATGATTGGATCTCTTTGGTTGGTATGAGAGTAAGGTTTAATTATTTTTGTGTATTAGGACTAGAATAATTTTATGATAAACCAATGTATAAGTATAAGGGTGATAAAAATAATAGAAATGTATATTGGAATTTTGGTGAAGTATAGAGTGAGTGGGTTATATAAAATTACATCCATGTCTGGATACTACAAGTGGATATGGATCTAGTACAATTTTATATTGGGGTAATAAATAAGAAAAGTACACATTTATTTAGAATCGATCATTATGTAGATCATAAAAATATGCCTTTATACTCAGCTAGTTTTAAACTCTCAAAGTCTATGTTTTGAAAATTCACAAACCCTTTATGAAACATTATGATGGAATTGAACAAATTGTTTGGTTAAAACACAAAATAAGAAATTTTACCCTGGATAACCTATATTGAAACCTAGAAATACATTATTTGATACATTCTTTTCATTTATATTTTATTCCTTCTAGGATTATAAGTTTACCTTTTAATGTTAATTGATTCTCAAATTTCTTTATCTTTTTAGAAAATAGATGGAAATATGAGAAATCATACCAATAACCAATGTGATGGTAAATGTAATGATTTCATTAAAAATATGTCATTACTAATTTTAATGGTAGTTAAAAATCATTTTATCATTCCAAATGAGTTATCTCTAGTTATGATTAAAAATAGAAACATAGTTTAATTTCCAAACACATCAAATAAGAGAATGATGACCTATCATGGAATCTAACGTGTTAGTAATGATAAATAAATTAAGATTAAAACTCCTACATGTAAAAATTTTGGGAATTTGAACCATGGAAAATATCTTAAAGGAACTAGAAACTGAATTATGTGTGAAAAAGTAGGGTAAAAAGTAGCTAATTGTCAATGGAAAATAAATATTATGGTTAACAAGATGTGGTGAAATAATAGTTTATCCTAAGTCTCCAATGAAAATAATTGATTTTTATTGTGGGGAAATTTATAATTATCCAAGTGAGTTCCCTAATCCTTGTAATAATGCCTCAGTAAATATGTCTATAAAATTGTCAATGTGGAATTTTTTAACTATTTAGGAATTGGATATTGAGAATCATGTTGTTGAAGTATTTTAATCATTGGTATTCTAGTTATAAGAATCATGAATCTTATATGGGTAATTTTTAAATGGTTTTTCTTTAAGTATTTAAAATAATACATTTAATGGAAAATAACATAAAATTGTTATTTTATGGTAACATGATATTTTATAGATAAAAACATGATTAAGGTAAGGAGAATAATTAACTTGTATTTTATGTTGAGGTAATTATAGTAAATTAAATTTATTTGTTTTTTTGGAAAAAATATGAATAGAATATTTTGTGGTTAAAAAATTATATGATGAGTAAAGTAATTTTGAGGATTTTAATCAAATATTTTGGAAAATAATATAAATTATAATTATATTGATATAAAAATGGACAAACATTATAGAGGGTGACATGTAATCATATACATAAAGGTCACACAACCCGAACCCACAACCAGAGGGTTATAAAATCACAATGTCTACCATTATCGTATATAATTTATTGGTTAGTACGAAATTATTTTTATTTAAACAATTTATTGGACAAATTTTAATTTTATTTTGTTAAAAATATTTTTTTGGAAAAAATCTGTTTGAACTTTCAGAATTTTGATGTCATTAATTATATTTTGAGGAAATTTTTAATTCTTTGAGGTTATATAATGCTTTTGTATAATGTTTGGTTTACATGGAGGATAATTGGGGAAGATTAAAATTAAATTTTTTAATGTTGTTGTTATTTTGGATGTAGGGTAATGGAAGTTTTTAATTTGAACTTTTTATTTGGATATTAATATAGAGGTGTTTTCTTTTTTTGAATTATATCACCTTATGCTAACCATTTCTGGTTTTGGTAATATTAAAAGATAATAGGGATATCTTGATATCATTTTTCTAAATCAAATGATCTTATAGAATATAATTTTAGTGACTCGGTCATGAAAAAAATCATTTTTAATACTCAACATTTGGTTAAATAAATTATATATTGGTCAAAATGATTAAAGGATGAAATGAGACTAGTAAAATAAGTATATTTTTTTATTTCCATAATATAGATGGTAAATTTATCCCTTAATGTTAGGAAAAATATCTTGATATTAGTTTATTTTCATTTTTGTTAAATTGATGGTCACTTCATTATTTATAAAATGAATAACATTGTCACCTATATGGATTATTTCTCAATATCCATGTTTTCAAATCCCTAAAATTTTCTCATATTTGGAAAACGATTACATGTTATTTTATGTGAACATAATTCTTCCCTTTTGATATGTAATATTATGAACTTTTATAGAGTTTTCTCAGGCATGAATTCAGGTAAATTAAATGATTATTTTAGTTCTTTTGTTTGGTGTTATGAATTGTGGTGTGTCTGGGTGGGATATTTAATAACTATTTAGAAAACGTTCCTGAGCACAGTTGGTGCATGGTTAGGTTAAACCATGGGCCCAACATTACTAAGTAAGTGAACCTAAGAAGAGTAGTTATAAAAGCTTTTTCATGGTTTCACAGTCCATGTTTCCAAATTGAGGTAACCGTGTGACACTAGAATGTGAGGCCCATATAGTTGGCACACAGTTTTCCCAACCATGAACCCTTTCCTAAGAAAACCATGTGTGTGGTTTTTTTTCACCTAGAAATTTGTCTTAAACTTCCCCAAACCCCAGAAACACTTTATATTTTACCTTGGATCGGGACGTGACTATTTGGGGAGATCCCATAGCCTTCTTGATGGGTTAAAAGGCTGTCAGATCTCCATTCATCAAAATCCCAAGCATAAATAAAAGATCTTTTCTTCTCAAAAAATGTGGATATCATATTAATGAATATCCTCTCTCCTTCAATGTTATTTTAGAGGAGTATATTATTTTGACATAAATTAAATTAGTGATATTTGGATCTAGGATCGTAGATATGGATCTATATTGATAACATATTATTATCTTTGAGATTGAATTAGGTATTTAGATCCAAAACATAGATCTATATAATTATGCTTATCGGATTTTGTGGATTTTTATTAAATGAACTTGCATCAAAAATTTGAGGTAGGTGGTATAAAATCTAATTCCTATATCAATGGTTTTAACATTTATATGAAAAATTGTATGATTGATATAATAATTTATCAATTGATTTTATTAAATTGGGTTAATTAGGTTGACATATTGATTTAATGAATCATTATTGAATTAAATTTTTAGTTTAGGAATTAATCATGCCACTATGGTTCCTCCATATTAGATGATTAATTTCTAATATTTGTTTTGAAATTTAGGGATTGAAATCTAGATAATTAATAAGTGGATTAATTATGAAATATTGAATTGGTTAAGTTGAGATTATTAATTGTAAATTAATTATGTTTTTTGATATTATGATCTACATAATAAAATGAAAAATTAAATACAATGAGTTGATATTTTAAATGGGATAATTAATTCTATAAAATTAATTATTGGTATATGAATTGTGACATAGATTATTTAATTTATTTATTTAATTTATGATGGCTAAAATGGTTAGTTAATTATTGAGTTAACTAATAGATTTTTTTATTTATATAATTATAGAATTAGTAATATGATTGATTTGAATAATTTATTTTGAATTAATAATGTGGGAATGAATGGTAACATGGTCATTCAAAATCGAGAAGTTAAAATGGTGACATTTTCTTTATAATTATGAGTGTGATAATGGGAACATGGTTATTCAAATGAGTAGTATACCTAGTAACAGGGTCTTTATATTTATGATTAAGATAATGGGAACACATTCATTCTATTGAGGAGTACGTATGGAAGCATGACCATATTAAGTACTTTTTTGATATTGGTAACTTTTGAAATGTTCCTTATAAATGAAAATTTAATGAATGGAATTAATAGAACTCTATGTTATGACCTTACATGAGAATATTTTATCTTCTTAATGAGTCCAATTATGTACTAAGATATCATAGAACCATTTAATACTTTTATCTTCACAAATAAGATGGTATTAAGAAATAATATTACCTATGTAACACTTCTTGCTCAAGAATGTGATGAAGCTACTATTGGAATACAAGTCTACTTGGGAACCCTATAGTTAATTTAGCTATATAAGAATAAATGATAATGTAATAACTAGTTATTTATTCAGTTTAATTATTTCTTATCGAACTGCCTACACAATAATTTTAATGGACTGGTTTTAGACACCATTGGCGATGGCCTACTGATTTGCACTGACACCCGATTTAGCCGACCTGATCAGTACCCAAATAGATTATATTTTTTCTGGAGATCATAATAGTAGAGGCCCTAGGATGGATTTCTAAGGTATGATGGAGCTTGGATGAGGGTCCCATACAAGTTTCAAGACCCTCATGGGGAGTCTTATTGTCTTTTTTTAATTTCATTATACGCACTTTCCACTTATATTGGCATATCATGTTTTCCGTTCCTGTTGAGTATTGTTTTTTTATCTGGTTATCTTTTGACATGGGTATTGTTCTAATTATATATGGTTCTTCGTTTTTTTATTTATTATAATGGTGTTTTACTCTGATAATTGATGGTATAGTCTTTCCATGACTCACTTAGCATACCTATGCAGCTAGTTTATAGCCTCTTTTGTATTAAGAGGTGTGCATGAGGTCTTTTGGTGAACTGGATCGAGTCATCATCGCGTGGAACCTAGGTAAGGACATTGTAATGTTTTATCAAGGTTCTATTTTTCTTTCTTCTACATTTGTCTTACTATGTTGGGAGAGGTTGATTGGATACTATGAGGAGTCAAGTCTTGGTAATGATCTCATGCATGGGAGTTGCAAACACATGTCTGGGGGAAACATATGTACTTAGGGTGGGATTTTTTTATTACTATTTTTTGTTGTAGTTGAATATTATTTCACATTGGGTGATTCACATGTGGTGTGATGTGATTATTATTTCTAATAATTTTGTAGTATTGCTTCATGACCCGGAATGGAACGAGAGTTGATTATTCATCCATCATTCTAAGAAATCAGGGTTATTTTAACATGCATCATTGTCGGCAGGAAAAGGAAATCATGTTATCGGAATGTTTTTGAAATTTAAATGGTTTCCTAGTTGTGAGATTAAAATTAAAAAAATGTTTCCAAACATGAATTGAAAGAGGTTGTAAAAATTATGTCAAATGAGAATAATTGGTTGTATTATTGAGAAACATTATTTTAGTAGTGTATTTACCCTTATTAACAAAAACCTAGGAGTATGCTGGTTAAGGGTATTGATAGCTCTTTTGGTTGACCAGATGGAGAGAGTTTCTGGAAAAGACATGTTGTGACCTATTTTGAATATTAATCTTACTTAAATGTTATATGTTTTTGTTATGAGACTTGAGATGTGTGTTTGGAATTGTAGAGAGTATTCCTCCATGATTCTTGTTAAGGGGACGACTAAGGGGCATTCCTAGAAATTATTTTCCTATTTTGGAACATGAGGCACCGATCATTATAAATAATGATAAAGGGGGGATCTTTTGGGAGAACTTCACTTGCTCTATGAAATTCATAGAAAGATACACCAAGAGTGTTTTAAAAATTATGTTTGAGTTGAAAAAGGATTTATATATACATTATCTTAAAAAAATATTTTGAGGGGGTATGTGTATGTTTGAGTTGACAAAGGGTGGACCTAAGGGATCTTAATTATTGTTTCAGTCCATAGAAAAAATACATGACCAATTAGAGACTCCATAATATAGGAGGGTCATGTTGGATGCTTATATTCTATAGGGATCTAGAATGAACTGGTGGGACCTTCCGGTGAAAAATAGAAAGACTAACAGTATGTTATGGAATGAATTCATGGAAAGTATCTTGGGGAACTTTTGTCTAGAGATACTTAGATAAGAAAAAACATTTGACTTATTAAATATGAAATAGAGTCACATATCAGCGATGTACTATACATGATGCTACAAAGATCTACAATTATTTTTTCCAATCTTAGAAAGAGATGAGGAAGCGATGGTGAAATGTTTTCAGGACAAAATTATGTGTGTGATTATGTTCCAGGGGAATAGCTTCAGGCTAAGGAAGTTTGCAGAAGTGGTGGATCAGTAACTCATAGTTGAAGGGAACATGAGGGATGATTCTAGTGTTGAACTGGTAGTTGTTACTAGACAATCAAGAGGAGATAATTTTGAGATAAGTGAGAACCATTATGAAAACGTTATCCAAGAGAGTGGGAAGAAGATTACACAGACTGGAGGTTCGGTTGGACAATTCTATAGTAGGGAAATTTTTTATCAGTGTTGTAGGCCAAGCCACTATCACCAACATTGTTCCTGACCACCAGTAAATTGTCGATCTTGTAGAAATTTGGGACAAATATAGATATTATGTAGGATGTAATGAAATATTGGTAATGAAGGAGTAACTAGTAATAATCATAGTATGTAAGGGGATATATTACTCCATGTTATTAAGTAAATTGGGATTCTACTAGAAGAGGCGGTAAATGATGTGGACTTAGTGCTTATATGCAAGAGAACCCACATCAGTAGAGTAGTTCTACTATGGGGAGTCAGATGGAATCACTGGGAGAGGGGTAGCATAGTTCCAGGAAGTAAAACCTACACTTGTGGATAGTTAGGTTGGACTATCGATAGTGATAGGTACTATTCTAGTAGATTTCACTTTAGAATGTTCCTAGTTTAATACCAGTTCATATCATTCCTTTATGTCTAGAAAATTAGTTAATGGTTTGAGGCTGATGGTGGAGTTGGTGAGTGTGGTAATGACTATAGATACACCATTGGTAGTACAGTCTTGATATATATTTATATTCAAGGTATGTTCACTAGAGATCGAGAAATATTGTTTTCTATGGGATCTGTATGTTCTACAGATGATGGGATTTGATTTAATTATAGGTATGGAATGTCTAGTCAACTACTGATCCCACATTCATTATTAACTCTAAAGAGTGAACTTCTTTTCTACTAATGGTGTCCAATATATTCATCATAGAGAGTGAGATATCCAAGAAGGCAGAGTGGCACCAATTAATCCAAAACGTGGAGAACTCACAACCCATGTTTCTATTCTGTTATTGGATGATGGGGCTATTAGAAAATATAACCTTCCACTAGTAGTGGTCCTATTTCAGGATGTATTTCATGAATGCTTCTCGGGGATACCACCTAAGAGAGATGTAGAATTAACTATTGAGATCATGTCGAGGGCTATCCCAGTATGTATTCGATCATACAGAATGGAACAGATTGCACATCAAGAGATTAAGACTCAATTAGTGGAGTTGGAGGACCAGAGATTTATCCATCAATGTATATCACCTTGGGGATCATTATTATTTTTTAAATAAGGATGATGTGAGATTATGAATATGTATCAATTTCTAAAAGATGAAAAAGTGATTGTGAATAACCAATATCAGGTTCTATGTATCGAAGACTTGTTTGACCAGTTTAAGGTATCTTGTGTGTTCTCAAAGATCATATTGAGAGAAAGGTTACATCATTTGAGAGTTATGAATTTTGATATAGAGAGGACTATTTTTAAGAGTAGTTATGGCCTTTATGAGTCTTTTGTAATATCTTTTGGGTTGAAACATTCACCAAAAGTGTTTATGGATATGATGATAATAACATTTCATTCGTATCTGGATCAATTTTTTGTGGTATTTGTGGAAGACATCTTGGTGTACTCCAAGACTCATGGAAATCATTCTCATAATCAGGACATCATCCTGAGTATATTGAGAGAGCATCAATTATACACCATGATATCTATGTGTCATTTTTGGATTGACTATGTACACCTCTGGGGGAACATCATCTTAGAAGAAGGTGTGTCAATGGACCTACAGAAGCTTCATGTAGTGATTTCTTAGGAGAAACCTAAGAATTTTTTTTGATATCCGATGATTTATGAGATTAGATGGGTATTACAAGAGATTCATACAAGATTTTTCACATTTGGGAGTACCGATTTCGGGATTTACCAAATAGATAGAAAAGTTTGAATGTTCAGAGGCTTGTGGAAGATCATTTCATGAGATTAATAATATCTTAACATTGACACCTATTTTGATCCTACCTGATTTCAGTGTGGAGTATATGTTCTATTATAATGCTTGTAGGATTAGAATTAGAGATTTGATTATATAGGGAGATGGAGTTGTGGAATATGGGTCTTGATAGTTGAAACCACATGGAGAAAATTACAATAAGCATTATCTCATGTTGGTTGTAGTGGTTAAAATTCTTATTTGTTATAAAAACAATATTTTTTGCAAGAATTTATATTTTATACAGACTATAAGAGCTTAAATTATATCTTTTCACATCATAAATTGATTCTCCTGTATTTTAGATGGGCTGAGAATATGAAGTATTTCAATTTTGAACTGGAATATATGTCAGAAAAGTGAAATAGTGTGGTTTATGCATTTATTATGAAAACATAGACTCATATGGATCAGGATTCCAATGTAGAGTAAAAGATGATGACCTTGTTACCTGAAATGAATGTTGTGGTTCAAGAGAGTCATCAGTAGATGAATCTAGTTTTAGTTTCAGTGGATTCTATAGTTTTGATATGGGTAAAATATAGATAGTATGAGGATCATGTGTTCTTATCCTTTAGAGAAATATTTAATGGTTGGGAGACATCATTAGCCTAGTTGATAGATGAGGATGAGATCAACTTTTTGAATAGTCGATTTGTGGAACCTATGAGAATGTAGAATGAGCAAATGAAAGAATTTCATGCCTCAAAATGATTGGTGCATATAGGTGTAACCAAAATGGACTATGACCTATGATGATTTTTTGGGTCAGTAGTCTTGAAAAATGATATAGAAGGGTTTGTGATAAGATTCTTCACCTGTTAGTAGGTCAAGGATTTGTATCAGTGACCTGATGGTTTTCTACATTCATTTCCCATCCTGAAATGGAAGTGAGATGACATGATCCTAGATTTTGAGGTGGGTATCCCCAAGATTCTTAGAAAAAATTATGTTATTTTGGTTATTTAGGATTGATTAAAAAAGGTACAACGTTTCCTTCCTATAAGGGAAACCTTTATAGTATAATTTTTCAGAGAATTATATACTCAATAAATAGTTCATCTTCATGGAGTGCCGCATAATATGTATTCATATAATGATTCATGTTTTACATCATGATTCTGGTAGGGATTGTAGAATGAACTTGGAACATAGGTATTATTTGGTATGACTTTCCATACATAGATAGATGGGCAGTTAGAACATACTATACAAGTGAATGAAGATATACTATGGGAATGTGTGATTGACTTTGGTGGATCTTGTTTAAATAACTTGGATTTAGTAGAGTTCTCCTATAAGAATGATTATAAGGAAAATATACAGATGGCACCCTACAAGGATCTATATGGTAGTCCATGTAGACCACTACTATGCTGGATGGAATTAAGTGTCACGACCCGTCCTCGGGGCCTGTGCAATGACAACCCCATGCCCAACTTCCATAGGCCAGGGGCAGGTGACTAGCACCAATGGAGTAAATCTCGATAAAAAGGGAAGGTGTTCCCCTTATAAAAGTGAAGAACAGAATAGAGTACACAACTAAAGAAAGCACTAAATAAACTGAGTACAAAAGTAAGTGATGAAAAATAAATGGTCTGGTATACAGACCAAACTAAAATTACAGTAGAACTAAAAAACTAGTGCAATAATAGTAATGTAAATCAGCAACCATCAAGTCATCCTCTAGGAATCCTACCAGAAGGGTGGTTACAGACAGTCTCTCCCAGCACCACTGGTCTATCGGTCTTCTCCGTGTACATCACACCATGTGCTCCACCTCCGAGTACCATCCAACTCTACAAGCCTCTACCACGATCAGCATTGACCATCGTCTTCATCCAACACAACATCTTGCAAGAATAACCTGTGCATGGGTTAGTAAATGATACTCAGTAGGGACCTCGAGACCCCCGAAGGACTCCCAAAATCCAAAAAGGATAAACAACAAGGAAAGGTACAATCACAAAGCATTGACCCACTATACATAGGTATATTTCCATACATATATCTATGTCATCAATCCCAGAACGGCTCCAACACTCCCAGATTCCACGCGGACGCGGGATCTCCTCCTCGCCGCCGCGACCAGTGTCGTGGGGGGCTTCTGCCGGCCGCACGCTAGAGAACCGCTGCCACCTCCAGTCACTAGTAGTGCCACACTGGAAACCCGCACCACTGCAGTCATCCGTGGGCCACTAGAGTCATTCTGGTGGTCTTTTTTTCTTCCCTCTGCACCAGGGTCGTCTTCAGATCTGAACTCCACTGTGAAGGATCCAAATTGCCTTTGTGGTTCTGTTTTGTCATCGCCAACATCCCACACATCAGGAACAATACAACGATGGGTTCAGTTTTGTTCGTTATCCCGTACCCAACGCGTTAGTGGTTCAAATCATCACCCAACAACTAAAAGCCATGCTCGAGGGTATAAATCACATAAATGAAATATACAAATCCCCATACCTCGTAGTCGATGTCATTCATCGTCGAGCTGCGGAAGAAGAGCGTCATGGTAGTCGGGCATCATGGAATAATGACTTCGTACCATCAACAATGGAGGAAGAGTCATTATCATAGGCAACGTAGGCTCCTTGACGTCGAGGTGCATCCGAGGAAGAAGTACATCTCGTTCTTCGCCGGGGATGTTCTTCATTGAAGAATGGTGTTCTTCATCAATGAAATATCGCCTCCCTTTTTAATTCTCCAGTGGGTTTTCCCCAAAAGTGATTTTCCAATGCAAAATAAATAAGGAGTCTCACCAATTAATAGAATTTCCATGCAATTAATATTAATTCAAAAGCGGTGCAAATAAATTAACGATGATATTAATTATACAAATTGGCACAATTTATGGGAGGAGGCAGGTGGGAAAGTTCCACCATAAATAATATGTGCAGTTGTCGAAGTAATAAATAAGGGATATTAATGGCGATTTGAGTGGTGGTGAAGGTTTTGGGATCACGTGGCCCCCACATGTAACTTCTTCTTGTAAATAAAATAAGATAAAATAAAATTATGTACAACAATTTTTATTTAATTCATTCTAAATTCCCAAAATTAACTTTTCAACCCACAAAAAATGAAACTATGGTATGGTTACCCTTAATTGAATATCGGCGTTGTGATTTTATCAGTGTCCTTGTATTTCAATTCCAAGCACTGGTTCAAAAGATAGAAAAAACCCGCTTGTATTTTTACTGAATGTACCTGAACAAAACTTCAAAAATTGATTCATGGCACACCGGGCCTCAGAATCATGTGCTGTCAAGAGCCACAAACTCGAAAAATTTCAAAGTATTTATGAAAAAAATTTACTTGAAATTTTAGGGACTTTATATTACTCCCACATTAGGGATTTACGTCCTCGTAAAGATATTACATACACAATGGAAACAAAAAGGTGTACAGATCACGCATCTGAGCCTCTCATTCCCATGTGCTCTCCTGAAGGTTCTCGTGCTGCCAGCAAACATGCACCAGATGAATGGACCTTCCATGAAGGACCCGCTCATGTGGATCCTCGATATCCACTTGTACCTTCTCAAACGTCGCCCCATCATCGATGTCCAGTACCCTATGATCGATGATTTGGGTCAGGTCATGTATGTATCTCCTCTGTAGTGATACGTGGAATACGTCATGCACCCAGTGCAACTGAGGTGGAAGGTCCAGGTGGTAAGCCACCTCACCTACTCGGCTATGGACCTGAAAAGATCCGATGAAACGCGGAGATAACTTGCCGACCCAACCAAATATCTGCAGACCTCATCAAGGTGAGACCTGTAATGAAACGTGGTCACCATCCTAGAACTCATGTTGTCTCCGTATCCTATAAACATAAGACTTCTGTCTGCACTATGCAGTCCTCATACACTCCTGAATGATATTCACCTTCTCTGTAGTAGCCTGAACCATCTTTGGTACTACAAATTCTAACTCCCCTAGGTCATCCAAGCACAGAGGTGATCTGAAAGGTCGGCCATACAGTGCCACGTATGGTTCCATATCGATGGTGGAGTGGTGACTGTTGTTGTACGCAAACTCTAACAAAGGTCGGTGATCCTCCCAGATATGACCAAAGTCCAGGACACATGCACGGAGCATGTCCTCAAGTGTTTGAATGGTCCTCCCTGTCTAGCCATCCGTTTGAGGATGGAAGGTGGTGCTCAGACGCAGTTGCATCCCAAATACCTCTTAAAACCCCTTCCAAAGTATGGAAGTAAAATGAGCATCTCGATCAGAGATGATAGATTATGGCACACCGTGAAGCTATACAATCTCCTGAACATAGAGGCATCTCAAGATCTCAACTGTGCTGTGGTCTCTGATCGGTAGGAAGTTGTCTGACATTGTGATTTGGTCGACAATCACCCAAATAGAGTCATGAACCCTGGATGTACGTGGAAGCCCCATCACGAAATCCATGGATATCCCGTCCCACTTCCACTCCAGAACCTCTAAGGGTTGTACCAAGCCTGCGGGTACCTGGTGCACTGCCTTCACTTGCTGACAAGTGAGGCATTGTGAAACGAACTCTACTACCACCTTATTCATACCCAGCTACCAGTGTTGTCTTCTGAGGTCCCAATACATCTTCAACACACATGGATGTACCTCTAGAGGGGATGTGTGGAACTCCCTCATCACCTCCTCCTTCAGTTCAACTGGTAACATCGTACGTCCCCTGAATATGATGACGTGCTCCCCTCCTTCAGAAAATCCATCGGGTGCCACCCCTGAGGATATCTAAGAACATCGTGTCTCGCAGTCAGTGTCCCCATGCCGCGCCTCTCTAACTCACGGAAGACGTGGATGAGTGACCATGAGTGACTAAAGAAATGTTTCTCCATCTATATCCACAAAGGTTATTTGCAATGCGTCTAGCTGCTCTATCGCCTCGCCTAGTAGCTAAATTCTTGATCTTCTGCTGAGAGAATCAGCTACAACATTCCCTTTCCCAGGAGTATATACTATCTCAAAGTCATAGAACTAGAGGAACTCGAGCCCTCTCCACTGTATCAGGTTCAGTTCCTTCTATGAGAAGATGTACCTGAGACTCTGGTGGTCAGAGTAGACTATAAAGTGCTTTCCCATCAGATAGTGCTACCACATCTTCAAAGAATAGACCACCACTGCTAACTCCATTCCATGGATAATGTAGTTCTTCTCGTGCTATCTAAACTGCCGCATACCATAAGCGATTACCACTCTCTCCTGCATCAGGACACACCCGACTCCGGTCCCTGATGCATCACAGTAAACTACCTAGCCAACGCCCTCCTCTTGTAGCCTCAATATAGGCACACTGGTCAATCTCCGTCTCAACTCATGAAATATCTATTGGAATCTATCTAACAAAACTAAGGGTTTCATCTTCTTTGTCAAGGAACAATGTGGTGCCACAACTCTTGAGAAGTCTAGATAAAATCTCCCATAGTACCCAGCCAGACCTAGGAAACAATGCACCTCTATCATTCTCCTGGGTGGCTCGCAAGCAAGCACTTTATTGATCTTCGCTGGATCCACTACTTCTCCCACCTCTGAGATAACATGTCCCAAGAAGTTCTCCTCTCAAATCCAGAACTGACACATAGAGAGATTTCCATATTGTTGGTGCTCTCTGATTTTATCTAATACAACCCGCAAGTGGTAGGTGTGCTCCTCCTTAGTAGTTGAGTAAATCAGTATGTCGTCAATGACGACTACGACAAAATGATCGAGGTATGGTTGGAAGAACCTGTTCATTAAACTCATGAACACTTCTGGATCATTGGTTATGCTGAAGGGAATAACCAAGAACATGTAGTGGCCATACCAACCCCTGAAGATCGTATTCTGCACATCCGAATCCCAAAATCTGAGCTTGTCATAGCCTGCTCTTAGGCCTATCTTTGAGAACCATCATGCTCCCTTGAGCTAGTCGAAGAGTTTGTCAATCCTCGAGAGTGGGTACCTGTTCCTCACGGTCACCTGTTTTAGGCGACATTAGTCGACACAAAGTCGCAAGCTCCCATATGCCTTCATGGAGAAAAAAATCATAGAAGCCCAAGGTAAAACACTGGGTCGGATAAATCCATTTCCCTGAATGTCCTCCAGTTGTACCCGCAGTTCACAAAGCTTGGTGAGAGATATCTGATATGCTGGGGTAGATATCTGTGTTTCCATGGGTTAAAAATCTATGTAGAATTCTACCTCTCTATGATTAGGTAGTCCTGAAATGTTTTCAGGAAAAACATCTTCATACTGATCCACCACAATAGGAAAACTCGGGCTCCTCACATCAACTTCTCCATGGATGAGACTAGCCAACTGATATGTGATTGGATGCCCTCTCCTCTGCGTAAGTCCATTATGTGCTGCAAAGTCTACCTTCTCACTGGTGAAGGTGAACATGGTCCCATCTATGCAGACACACAGAACTTTTCAACTAATACAGTCGAGCTAAGCATGGAATGTAGATAACCAGTCCATTCCCAAGATGACGTTGTAAGGCCTCGACGCCGCTATAAGAAGATCCTAGCCGAAGGTCTCGCCTCTTAGTGTATGCTCACACTACTGACACCAATGCATAATCATCGATCCTGCTCCCTTAGGAGTCTTTAGCCGTATGGATCGAGCCAACGACTCCTTCGGAAACTATGAGCTCTGAACAAAGGAAGTGGAAATGAAAGAATGACTAACACCAATGTCTTTAAGAACTGCATCAAGGGTGGAGTAGACACATATAGTACCTGAAATCAACTCAGGTACACCGAGGTCATAAGCCTCAACTAATTGGATATGAGTCTACGTATTTCCACCAGTTCCCTGTGGTCGGGGTGGACCTACTGGTGGTGGTGGTGGTAGAGCCTTGAAACGTCGTCAACCACATGCTGCTCGGCCAGCTCCTCTGCCTCGTCCGCCTGCTCCTTGCGAACTGCCATGGTTGAACCTCTATCATTACCTCGGAGGTCCCTCAACTATCTTCTGCATGTCCGCATGGCGGGTTGAATAGTCATGAGCCATGTGTCCCTACCCACCACATGCATAGAACTGCCTTCTCCACGTAAGGTTGTCTCTGTTTCATGTTCCCCACCCAACTGAACCTGAATCCTGAGGTCTCACACCAGATGTCCTAGTCCGCATGGACCCCTGCGACATCTGTCGACATCTGGCTACAGAAGACTCTACATCGTGTCACACTGCAGTGGGTCTCGCCGCTAGTGTCTTCCCAGCGAGAATGCTCTCCACAGGAAGGGCTCACTCTTACAACCCTACTTGCATCAGGATGATGCGGGGAATCGTCGAAGCCCTGATCATGTGCCTCAGTCTCTGTTCAAAGGTCCGAGAACTGAATAATGGGTCCCATACCACATCCCAGATTAGCATGAGAGGTCAGTAAACCTCGTTGAGTACTGAGCTACTGTTATGCTGCTCTGATATAGATGTAGTAACTCTTGAATCTGCTCCATACGAAGGGTGGCAGGAACAAACTCCAAGGGAAAGAGTCTCTCGAAAACTGTCCAAAGTAGAGATGCCTCGTTGTGCACTTGGAGCATCATGCTCCACCATCTACATGCTGCATCATGCAAGAGACCTGTGGAAAGGATCACCATAAGGCCAGCTGGTGCCCTTACCAATCTGAAAACTCTGACGATATCCTCCACCCAATCCTCGCCTGCCTAAGGGTCCGTATCTCTGTGGAACCTGGGTGGCCTATGTCTTTGAAACATGTGAAATGCAGTTAGGCGGCATGCAATCTCTGCCACTGGGGCTGGTAGCATCGGTGGCTCAGTTGGTAGTGGTACAGCGGGTGCCTCCGCTGTGATGGGGCCCTGCACCGAGGCCTCATCGCTGGTTGAGCTGCCATCTCGTACGTAACTCGGAACCCTAGATGGATTCCATCACGGGGCCATCCTGAAAAGAAACCTATGTCCCACAGCCAAACAATATACCTGGTGATCTGACACAAAAAAGTCACAAACAAAACAATTTTAAAGGAAACACACATGCAATCAGTGTTTTTGTGCCCTGAGTCGGAAGTCAGAGGTCAGGGTCCTGGTGTATGTATACGTTGGCCGCAAAACCAACACTGGACTCCCTGGACTAAAAACCACACTCAATACTCATAACACTATTGGTTTATAGAAGTGAAAGATCAGAGTCCTGAGTTATGCGGTAGAACCAACTCCTCTGATACCAATTTGTCACGACAAATCCTCGGGGCCGGTGTCGTGACTACCTTAGGCCCGCCTTCTATAGGTCAAGGGAAAGAGGCTAGAACCAAAGGCGTAAATCCTGATAAAAAGGGAAGGCATTTTCTTTATAAAAGTAATGAACACATGAGAGTACACAATTGAAGCATGTACTAATTAAACTGAGTATAAATGTAAGTTTTGAAAAGTAAATGGGCCAGTATACAAACCCAACAAAAAGTACAATACAACTAAAAAACTAGTGCAACAATAGTAAAGTAAAGAAGCAACCACCGAGTCATCCTCTGGGAATCCAACCTAAATGGTGGGTACATACCGTATCTCCAAGCACCACAGGTCTGTCTGTCTGCTCCGTGTATGTTACACCAAGTGCTCCACCTCCGGGTACCATCCAGATCTACAAGCCTCTACCATGATCAATGTTGTATGTCGTCTACAACCAACACAACGTAGTGCGGGCATAAACCGTGCAAGGGTGAGTATACGATACTCAGTAGGGACCCCGAGACTCCCGAAGGTCTCCCAGAATCCAGAAAGGGTAAACCACAAGATAAGGTACAATCACGAAGAATGAACCCAATTTACTTAGGTATATTTCAATACATATATCTATGTTATCAATTCAAGATCAGCTCCAACTCTTGAACCTAGGCAAAACCGAGTCCACACAGGAAAGAAGCCAATCACATCAGTGATAATGAAAGAATGTCAAAACTCAGCTCACACAGGTATACAACTTTCGTATAGCGTTAGAGATTATCAGATATAGTCACTGATTCATCTAAGCTGTCGGACCCAAACATGATAAAGGACCAGCTAAGCTTTCAGACCCACACATGATACAATACTAGCTACTCTGTCAGACCCACATAGGATACAAGTACATAGGTCAATACTGCCAGACCCACACATGATACAAGAATAGTATCCATCATCGTTGAACCCACAGAGGATCCCAGTATGGTAGTTGTCGTTGTCGAACCCATGGGGGATTCCATAACAGTAGTTGATGCAGTCGCAGCCAGCTTTAGGGTTCCTGCACACATCACAATTGATTCCGCAAGGGTCCACTCCTCGAGCAAGGGAGTTGATACATCATCTACCATGAAATCCAGATTTGATGTATCCCTAAGTTCCATCATGTAAAACGAATCCCAACGTGAGAGACGGTGCGTTAATCGGACGCCTGGTCTCAGAGTTATTGGCATTTCCGTTCCAGGGGACCAGCTGGTTTTTAAGCTAATAACAACCCGACCATACTCCAACTGCGTTAAAACCTCAATTACAGTATTCCAAAAGAAGCATCTCATCAGAATGAATCCAACGTAGTTGACGACACGTTAATCGGACATCCAGCCCTTATGTTATAAACATTTTCGCTCCAAGGGCCCGGTTGGTTTTCGGTTCGAGCCAACCCATCCATTCACAACCTTTTCCTAAACCTTGAGTGTAATATACCAAAACGATGGTCTCGGTCCAATGATTCTTATGCAACTGACGGTGCATCGATCAGAGGTCTGTAACTCAAATTAGCGGAAAAAGACTAAAAACGGACCGAAGTGGGGGGGGGTCAGGGCACAGTCTGACCCATCCCAACCCACCCTGGGTCGGCCCGAACTAGGTCGACCCAAACCGGATCCGAGTCCTACCAGGGAGTGTGAAGCCCAGCCCGATGGGGTGCTGCCTGACCCAGCCGGCGCGGCCCAGTCCGCGTGACCTGCCCCGGCCCGGCAGGGGGGGTGTGCTGGCTCGGCCAGCGAGCTGAACGGGGGGTGTGTCCCTTGATTCCGCGACTGTGGCGCCAGGATGGTGCTACTTGTATTCCGGATCCCACACAACCCTGGGATCCCCTCCACTCCGCCTTGTCCGGTGCCGTGCAGGGCTTATGTCAGCGGCGCACTGGGCACCGCCGCCGCCTCCGGTCATCGGCGGGCCGCGCCGCTGCAGTCTTCCGCGGGACACTAAAGACATTCTGGTGGTCCATTATTGGTTCCGCATGTTCTTGTGGTCGTCTTGAGATCCAAAAAACACTACGAAGGCTCCAAATAGCCATTGCGGTCCCGTTTTGTCGTCGTCAACATCCCCTCATCAAGAATGATACGACGATGTGTCTGGACTTGTTAGTTAGCCCATACCCACTGCGTTAGTGGTTCAAATCATCACTGATAAATTAAATACCATGGTCAAGGGTATAAATCACATAAATGAAATATACACATCCTCGTACCACGTTGTCAATGTCGTTCTTCATCGTGCTGCGAAAGTCGTGTGTCGAGGTAGTCAGGCATCGTGGAAGAACGATGTCCTCCTATCAATGATGAAGGAAGAGTCGTTGTCGTAGGTGACGTAGGATCCTTGACGTTGAGGTGCGTCCGAGGAAGATGTCCTTCTCATTCTTCACCGAGGATGTTCTTCGTTGAAGAACATTGTTCTTCGTCAAAGAAAGATCACCTATCTTTTTAATTCTCCAGAGCGTTTTCCCCAAATTTGATTTTCCAACGCAAAAGAAACCAAGAGGCTCACCAATTAATAGAATTTCCATGAAATTCATATTAATTAAAATGTGGTGCCAATAAATTAAAGCTCATATTAACTATATGAATTGGAAAAATTTATGAGAGGAGGGAGGTGGGAAGGTCCCACCATAATAAATATATGTATTTTTCAAACTAATAAATAAGGGGTACTAATGGGGAGTTAAGGGGTGGTGAAGGGCTTGGGTTCGTGTGGGCCCCACTTATAACATTATCTTATAAATAAAATAAAATATAATAAAATTGTGAACAAAATTTTTTATTTAATTCATTCAAAATGCCCAAAAATAAAATTTCAAACAATATTAAATGCAACTGCGGTAAGGGTCCCCTTAAGCAAATACTGGTGCTGTGAGTTCATCGGTGTCCTCAGATTTCAATTCTGAGCACCAATTCAAAATATAGAAAAAACATTCTCATACGTTTACTGAACGTACTCGAAAATAAAATCAAAAATTGATTCCGGGAACAGTGGGCCTCAGAATCAGGTGCCGTCAGAATCTATAGACTCATAAAATTTCAAAGTATTAAAGAAAAAAATTTCCTTGAAATTTTCGGTTCTTTACAGTACGTGAGTTAGAGTTTTTGGGACCAAGTCTCATGTAAGATACATCTGAGTAGGTAATAATGATTTGGAAAAGGATGGCAATAGATAATAGTATATATTAGTCATATGATGATAGATGAAAATGACCCCTAGAGTTTATATAGGGTGATTGTCTGTTCCATCGGGTGTCTCCAAGGATGGTTCACTGAAGAATACAGAGGCCAGACAAGTTGCCATCCATGTTTGTGGGACCATTTGAGATAGTGGAGAGAATTGGGCCAGTGGAATACTGATTGGATCTTCCTTAGAGATATTGTGTTGTTAATTATGTTTTCCATTTATCAAAAATTTCGCAGTATCACCCCAACCATTCCCATGTGATTTATGGGGTTGAGGTTGACCATGAGATAGATGTATAATTTGAGTAAAATATTATATGTGTGTCGGATCATAGTGATAATGTGTTGTGGGGAAAGGCCATGCAGATAGTTTGTGTGTTATGGAAATACGGATGTGTACAAGAGGAAACATGGGAAAGGGATTTAGATATGATGGTGCAATGTCCCAATCTTTTTTTCTTTGAATAAAAGAATAGATTGGAAGTACATATTAAGGGAAAGATATTATAAAGAGGGGAGATTATATGATACTAACATTTTCTAAAGTTATCTCATGCTTGAATTCAGGTACTTTTCATTATTATTTACGTACATTTTGGGATTTATAACTTGGGGATTGTTTGGGTGGGGTTTTTATGAAATTTTTAAAAATGGGTTTTATTCTCGGTTGGCACACGGTTAGGGTAAACCATGTTCCCAACCAAAGAAATTATGTGAACCCAAGAAGAGAGGTTTACACAATATACACATTATTTGATGAACCTTTTGACCAAAATCAGGTAACTATGCAACCCTAGACACTATGGTTTGAATGGTTGGTTCCCAGTTTTCTTAACCATGTTCCTGTGCCCAAGAAACCATGTGTGCAGTTTATTTTCAACTGTAAATTAGTTTTCAAATCCCCCAAAACCACCGAAAAACCACCTATTTGACCATGGCTTGGGAATTGATGATTTTTCCTAGTCTAAGAGATTTCATGAACGGTTTCAAGGCTTTATTACCACCATTATTCATGATCTAAATCCCAAATCGAATATCTTCTCTTCTACCTGTAAATGTAACTCATCCCATTGCATATACTCTCTAATTCATTGATCATTTGGACAAGTTTAATATTTATTTTTTATGATATAAACATAATCACTGAGATATAGATTTATTATTTAATATATGGATCTATATTAATAAGATCTTGATATCTTGGATGTTGATTTATAGATTTATTTTTGGAACACAGATCTATATAGTTGTGCTACTCAAATTTTGGGGATTTCTAATGAATGAATGTTCATCAATAAATTGAGGTATATGGTCTGAAATCTAATTTCCATAGTCATCGATATGATACATATCTTCTAAATTATAGGATTTATAGAATCCTTTGTCAATTTATTTTCATAAATTGGGTTAATTAGGTTGACCAATTGATTTATTTAAGCATTGTCGAATTAAATGATCAGTTGAGGAATTAATCATGAGACTGAGTGGATTCCATATTATATAATTAATTTGCGAAATTGATTATTGGATTTAGGGATTTTAATATTGATAACTAATAAATGGATTAATTATAAGATATTGAATTGTTTATGTTGACATAATTAATTATGAATTAATTATTTTCTTTGATATTATAATATAGTTAATTAATATTGGAATTAATTATGATGAGTTGAAATTTAGGATGTGATAATTAATTTTCAAAAATTCATTATTGGGATATGAATTGTGACACCAATTAATTAATTTATTGAATTAAGTAGTCAGGATTGAAATGTTTATTTTATTGAGTTATCTAATGGATTTTTGTATTTAACTAATTGTTGATTTAGTAATGGGATTGATGTGGATAATTAATTTTAAATTAATTATCTGCGAATGAAGGGGAATATGGTCATTCAAAATTGACAAGAAAAAAAATTGTAACTTTCTCATCATACTTATCATTAAGATAATGGGAACATGGTAATTATAATGAGAAGTATACATGTTAACATGGAAATTTTAATTATGAGTAGGAAAATCAGAACACTATCAATCCATTGAGAAGTATGTATGGTAACATTGTAATCTCACTTACATTTTTTATATTGGAAACATTGGAAATGTGCCTTATAAATGTGAAATTAATGAATAGAAATAATGGCCCTCAGAGATATGGCCCAACATAAGAATATTCTAACTCCAACATGAGTTGAATCATGTACTGAGATATCATAGCACCTTTGAATACATAATGTTTCAGCAAGAAAAAAGTAATAAGATATGATATTACATAGGGAACACTCCAAGCTCTAGCATGAGATGAAGCTAGTATTACTGTATGGGTCTTCTTGGGAACCCATGATTTAATGTAGTCAGATAAGAATAAATGATAATATAATAACTTGTTATTTTTTCATTATACTTATTTTTTATTTAACTGTATACAATATCTTTCCACAAGATTGGTTTTAGACACCATTGGTGGTGGATTATAGTGGCATAATCATGTTTTATTCATGATTCCTGATCGGTACTTGGATATATTATATTATTGAAGGACACGATAAGGGAAGATGCCCGAGGATGGATTGCCGATTTGGGATGTAGCTTTGTTGAGGGGAACAAATATGGTTCAGATTCCACTTGGGGAGTCTTGGTGTCTTTATTTTCAGTTGCATTATAGACACTTGACACATATATTTTTAAAGCATTTTTTTCCTTACAGTTGTGTTTTTTATGTTTGATTATCTTGTTACATGAGAATTTTTATGGTTATATATACTCCCACATTTGTTTATTTATTTTTTCACGTGTTTTACCCTAATAAATTAGGAAATAGTCTCCCCACAACTGACTTATCTGACTCTTGATGATAGTTGAAAGCCTCTAGAATACCTGGATGCACTCTGGAGTTTATTTGGTGAACAAGCATGGTGAACCATCACATGGAACCCAGTCCAAGATGTTACAACTCTTATTAATATTTTTTTTCAAACATTTTTACTATATTGGTTCCCAACAAAGGTATTTTCAAATGTCAATCCACTGATTACTGAGATCATGATTGAACGTCATGGATGTAATTTATTTAATGGGGTATAATTTAATACGCAAATATAGTAAAATAATGACATTATGCCCCATATCATATACAGTATGCAACATCAAGCATAAATGAACCATGAAATATTATTATTTAAATAAGACAATTATAACTCAGCCATTAAATTATTGTGCATGAATTTGGATAAATAAATTTTGAAATAAATATAAAGGTATTAGTTGAAAAAAATATATTAATAAATTCATATTTAAAAATACCTCAATTTTATGAAATTAATTTTATTCATCAAAAATATGTTATCTTCAAAAATTTATTTTACTGATTTTTATAAGAAAAAATTATAATCAAAATTTTTTACCTTTTCATTATTAATTTTAAAAATTGAAATAATTTTTTTATATAATAAAAGTAAAACTAACATAGTGTGGTAAATTGGAATTTTTAGGCTAATGTTTATTTTTCAGTGAATAACGAAATATTCAATTTTTTAGTATAACTACAATTTCATTTCAATAATTTATGTAATTTAAAATTTACATTATTAATTGATTTTTTTAAAGGGATTAACGTAATATTTATTTATATTTAATCCAATTAATTAAATTTGATTACTTTTTGTACTAGATTTTAGTATAATATTATTATTGCGTTTAAAAACACATTTTTAAAAAAACTATTTTAATGTTCATAATGATTCTCTATTTAAATTAAGTAAAATAAACACAAATAATGAATAATTTAAATGATATTTATAGATTATATATATACATATTTTAAATTTTAAATTAATATAATGATTTTTTTTAGTCATAGAGTTAATATAAAATCATCTTTTCCTTAAAATTTTAATTTTTCAAAAAAAGTATAATTTCACTGCTCTTACAGGTTTTATTTTAAATTAAAATATTCCAATTATATGAGTAGAAATTGATAAAATGTGTGAAATAAATTGATTCATAATAAATTATATTATATAATAAGGTCAATATAATTTTTTATCATAATTATAGAAAAATTAATAAAAAACAAGTTATCGTGGTAAAAAAATTAAAATGGTAAAAGTGAGTAACCTCATGGTAAATGAAATAAAATTTATAAAACATATTTTCATTTAGTGGTGAAGGTGTGTCTAGGACAAATCTATCGAATATTCATTTATTTTTTAATTTGTTAGGCACATATCTAGAGGGTGAAGTCCCATTATTGAATAGTTTTGTGTATTTTGAAAAATGGCTATACTGCTCATTTATAATAGGGAACCCCCTCTTCTCCCCTTTTTACACATACACTGAATTTTGGATCATACCTTAACTACCTAAATACCTTCATTAACTAACTAAATTGTAATGAACTAACTATATGAACAAGGCATGGATAATTATTTTTTCTTTTTTATTGTCTTAAATGGTCATATAAAGGTCACTTAATCTAGTTACAGAGGTCATGAGAGCGTCTGGGGAGTTTTCTAAGCCCAGAGCTCATAAAAGATGAAAATAGACAAGGCTTCATGGTTTTTCTGCAACCATGAGACCCAGGTTCATGACCGTGTGGCCGGTTGTAGAGGTTTTTCAGAACCCTTTAGTATGCTCATTGCATATTTAAGCAAACCATGAACAGAGGCCACGAGATGTGTTGGGAGATGTAGTGGGGTGCACATGGTTCATGCCCGGTTTGGAAAACCATGTGAAAAAACTGTACGAGATAGTTTTAAGGGGTTAGTGACCATTTCTTCCTCACACATTTATGTTTATAATTCCCCCCCCCCTACCTATTGCGCACATCAACCAAAAATTCCCATCTTTGAGCTTTCTAAGTGCTCATATTCTTCAATCATCCATTGAACCTCCATCCAGTGCCCAATCATCAATTCATCGATGGAATTGGATTCCTAGAGGTAATTTTAACCTAATGATCCAATAATTATTCATTAAATTCATCCACTCGATATACTATTTTTAAGTAGGATCTTTCTCCCCATTTTTAGTTCATTAGACAGAAACTCAAATCTACTCCAACCTACATTGAATCTGAGGCTGATACTCTACAAGTCTTTGTCTACGACCCTAAGGATGGACGTCAATTCATTTTAAATTAGATATTTTGATGTTTCATAGAAAAAATAATTGTGATGTGGGCCAACCTTTTCATACCTTAATTTAATGTGTAGATTACTTGATGTCTACATAAACCTAGAGTGAGGACTTTGGTTAATTGATTCAGATTTAGGGATTTTTTTATCACTCTTTCTCAGTATGGACACCCAAGGGGTGATCTCCCAAAATTTTCCACATTAGGACAATTTTACCAAAATATAAATTATTCGTTATGGCATATAGAATGGGTTTTAAATGATTTTACTATTTGAATCTTATGTGTTCTAACCAATCAAAAACACCCCACTAGTGTTTGGATCAATATGGATTGGAATTTCCAAATTGAAAATGTGACTATTTGACTTGGATTTATTCCTTGATTTGAGAATTTTTATATATAATTTCTCTATTTGGAAAATGGAATGTGTGACTTGTATAGGTTTTTTAGGATAATATATCCAAAAACAATATAAACTATACAAATCAAATCGAATGGATTAATGGATTACAAGTTCTCTCTTTACTTGAGTTTTAACAATAAAGGATTTTCATAATATTTTTTTGTCTAATTTAAAATTTTGTAAGATGGTTTCCCATACATTTCATATTGTGAATCACATTATCATTTGTATTTTTTGGATTCTTTTACATGTGATATATAGAAATTATAGTCCTGATCCATTATTTTAAATGTGGGTTGTAGGAATTATTGCCCCAAACAATTCTTTTAAATGTGGGTGGTAGTTATTATATCCCCAATACATTCCATTAAATGTGGTTGAAGTAAATTATCGTCTCGATCAATTCTTTTTAATGTGGGATGTAGGAATTATATCCCGAATCCATTCTGTAAAATGTGGCTGGTATACAATATTTCCCCAAGCCATTCTATAAAATGTGGGCGGTAGTCAATATAGTTGCATTCTATTTTCTCACATGTGGCTAGTAGTCATTATATCCCGATTCCATTTATATCAATATGTAAAAATACGGAGTGGAATATTTAGACATTCTTGCATTGAGATAAAGCAGGTAGACCTACAAGGTATCCTTTAGATCCTAAGTAGGATCCTAGTTGTTTATTTTGTATTTATTTACTTTCCTTCTATTAGCTGCACAATGTTTACATATGAGTTTCACACAAATTACATGTAGAAACCATTGGTGGTGGACTTATAAGATATATCACACACCCTATTTTGGTTACCTTTGGCACCTGAGCAGACTATTTTCCTGTAGGTAAATATAGAGGCAAGCACCACTCTTCAGGCTATTGAATCTTTCATTGATGGTGTTTAGGATAAGAGGACAATGCATAGGCTCGAGATACATGGAGTAGTTTTTGAATTTTGTTTCCATTTTTAGTTTTTTGTTATGAATTCATGTTTCCTGATTTTGTTCCCATTTTTTACTAGCATTCCATGCATGCATACTTGTGTTAGACAATACCTATGAGGCCCTAGTAATTATTCTTTATCCTTCCACTATATTTGTTATCTCGTACTCTACTGTTTACTTATTCTATCTATTGATTATTATTCCACTATTTTATGTTTTTATTACATTTTTAATTACTCTAACATGGGGGGTAAAAGTCTCCCTACTAATTTCACCATTAAACCCTCACTGCAAGTTACAATACCCAGTCTTATGGGGAGACGCACCTGGGGTCATGTGGCCAATCATGATCAGGGCAGAATACATGTGGGAGTAGGGTTTGAGATGTCACAATGTGGTATCATAAGTGGTTAACATATTTATATTCTATATTGTGATGATATATTGGAGTTTAGTAATTCCTGGGACTTAGATAGAAACCGTTATTGGGAATTATGAACCCATGTATAGGGTAATGACCATGTCACTTGAGTCATTTCTATTATTGATAATGTTATTACTCTTGATAATATTTCATCATTGGGTGATTGAAATGTATTATGATGTTATTGATATTGATGATATTGAATTTTTTATTTCATTGTTCCACTAGTGGAAATGAGAGTTATTTCCTAAAACATGCAACAGAATAGGCACAATATGAGTAGGCAAAGAATTTTTTCAGGTGTAGTTAAAATTTTCAGCGAGATTTTCATATTTCATATTGTTGTGCTTTGTTACAAAGATATAATTCATCTATCATCTTTCTGTGGGTATTGGAACATTCTATGGTGTATGTTTACAGGGTTCCACTCTCTGATTCATAAGGTGAATGGTCCCTTATAGATCAGAAAATGGGATTCCAAATTGCACAACCATTTGGGGAATTATATAATCACATTTATAAGAACAACATAAATGAAAATGACATTCAATTGAGTGTCATATATTGAATCATAAGGTGTATGGAACCTTATGGGCTGAAAAATGATATTTCATTGGACTCAACTGTTTAAAGTGACTTATAATTTGAGAAAAACATTTTTACACATTTCTAACTTATAAACATGAATCTAACACAACCTTACCAGTGGCTAGGTGGTGTTATTTTTTCTAATGGATTATTACACTCTCTTCCAACATCTAAACCATGATCTAGGAGTAGGCAAGGATGAATAATTTATATTTTAGGAAGGATTTCATGTTTTTCCTAGATTCATAAATGATTTTCTCTAAAGTGTAAAATATCTTTCGAGAAGTTTCTTGGCATTATTGAATTATACTTCCACAATGTCCTATAGTCATGTTCCAGGAAGGAAGTGATGACCATGTTCATGAAGTTTCATTCCCTATGCTGCTAATCATTCTTCTAGATGATACACCTGTGGTCCCTCTTCCTATAACAAAATTGGTCACTGATACCCATTTTTGAGAGGGCATATTATGTATGATGTAGAATATGCAAGGAAGATTGCGACCTACCCCAAGAATGGCTATGTTGACTCATGAGTTCTAGTAGAAACATCCTCCTAATTTCTTGGGGGATAATAGACCTTTTACTATAGAATCATATATTGAATCCATCCTTTCTATCTTTGAGAACCTACAGATGCCTCTAGAGTGGAGGGATAATCTAGAAGCCTACATGCTATGGGACTTATCGAAGTGGTGTTGTGATGTCATCACCCAGGAAGAAAAAAATAGAGATATGGTTAGGGATAACTTCCATAGGGTCTTTTATGGATACTTATTTCCCCAGAATCTAACTAAGGATTGAGCTAGGGAGTTCATGAATATGCAGTAGGGGACTATGTTAGTCATTGAGTACTCATCTCGTTTAACTGAGATATAGTATTTCACTCCTTCTTGTGACACTGATGACCTTATAGATGTTTGTGGATTTGAGGATGGGATGTGTTATGTCATCTGGTCATAGGTCCATGTTTTTTTGCTGGCGACTGTTTTAGAGATTTTCAACCATGCCAAAATTATAGAGCCGATTCTAAGAGATGCTGAGGATGAAATCTATAATTTTTCAGCATTGAAATATTCTAGTGGATATTCTTTAGGGAAAAGTGTGGTTTTGGGGAATCTCGAAGAAGTGGTGGTGTTCATACTCCTTCCAATTGAGGTTCATTTTTCTGTCACAAGTGTGGAGAGCCATGGATTTACAAGAGGTAGTTCACGTGATATTCAGTTGAATGTAAAGTCAATAGCGGGATGAGTCACCTCTAAGTTTTTTGAAGATTTCTCACTCTAGTTCCTAGGATCAAGTATTTACTCCTACTACTTGGCTAGGAGTACGGTTAACAGGATCACAATTGTTAGGTAGCCAGGATACCTCCAGTCAATCAGGTTGAGGTGTTGGTTGAGGAAGAGGAAATGAAGAGTATGATTCTCAGTGCCAGTAGATCTGGCATTATAATGGAAGTTGTGTAGTGAATCAGGGCCATGGTATAGGCCAGTTACATGTAGTTCATCCTAGGCCACAAGAGAAGGGTTCCAAACCTTCTACTTTATGAGGTACTATTCTAGTAGCCTATACTTTAGTATCTATTTTTTGATACATACACTTCTCACAAGTTGTCGTTTGAGGTAATCACTGAGTGTATGGGCCTTGAAGTTGTGTGATATCATGGTGTCATGATTCTAGATACACCATTATGTATCACATCAGAGGGTGTTCAACACTATCAGAACTGTACATTATAGAGATATTGTTACCTTTTCAAACCGAACCCATACATTCTCGAGAGGATAGGTTTCTACATAATCATCAGGATAGACTAGTTAGTTCACTATAAAGCCATTATTGAAAACTATCATCATAGGGTGATGTTTACATCACCTAAAGGTGTTACACACATTCATATGGGTGAATGGGAAGTATTTACGACACGAGTAGGACATGATAATTAGTGGTTTG
Source organism: Viscum album (assembly GCA_963277665.1). Lineage (NCBI taxonomy): Eukaryota > Viridiplantae > Streptophyta > Magnoliopsida > Santalales > Viscaceae > Viscum > Viscum album. The sequence goes on along the minus strand of OY728151.1, from coordinate 2,025,954,919 downwards.
TTAGTGTAATGGTACAGGTTGAAAGACTTTATCTTGATGATCATGGGTTGAATCCCTTCGGTTTTTTGATCCAGAGTGGATCAATTCATACAAGTCTTTATTAAAGACTTATATGGTTTAAATATAAAGAGTGAGATTGATTTTTGTACTGATCTTTTTCCAGGAGTAGAACACAGGGCCATTCCTCCTTATAGGATGGAACCTATGGAGCTTCTAGAGCTCAAAAAAAGTTGAGGATCAATAGGTGAATGGTTTTATACTACCCAGCACTTATCCTCAGGGTTATCCAGTTATCTATTCCATGAAGACGAATGGTACCCTTTGTCTTTTCATGGAATTTCATTTGTTGAATCAACTGACTATCACAAATCAGTTTCCCATTCATATAATAGTTTACATATTTGATCAGATTCATTGAGAAAAGGTGTTTTCAAAGATAGATCTACGTTCAATCTATCATCTAGTTCTTTTCAATACTTCATACAAACCTCAACCAAATATCAGGGGTATGTATGGTATTTATGAGTACCTGGTTTTTCCTTTCGGACATACAAAAGCACCTAAAATCTTAATTGCTATTATGAATCAGGATTTCCACCCATATTTTGATTTATTTGTGGTTTAATTCATGGAAGATATCATGGTGTATTATCACATGAGATGCAAACATGCAACCCATATTTATATTGTGATGAATATGCTATGATAAAATCAGCTCTATGCTAAGCACAGTAAATTCCATTTCTGTGTTGATACAGTCGACTTCCGAGATCATATTATCTTAGAGTCATGGCCTTCTTTGGACCTAGAGAAAGTGATGGTTGTGGTTTCTTGGTATAATCCAAGGAAAATCATTGATATTTGGAGTCTATTGAGGGTTTCAAGATACTATAGATGCTTCATCCAGTATTTCTCATGCCTTCCAGCACCGCTTATAGGTTTGACGAAAAAGGGTGTGAAATTAGAATGTTCAGGAACTCGTGAATCATCCTTTCAGGAGTTGAAGGGAATAATTACATCATCACCGATATAGATTTTACTTGAGCTGGGTAGAGATTATATAGTTTATTATGACGCATCAGGTATTGGGTGTGGATCTATTCTGATGCAGGATGAGTGAGTCATTGCATATGGTTCCCATCAATTGAGGCCTCACGAGTTGAATTACCCAACATAAGACATCATGATCACTATTGTTGTTCATTCAATATGATGTTGGAGGAACTATTTATTTAGAGAGAATTTTGTTGTGTTCATAGACCACCATGTCCACCAATACATATTCAAATAGAAGGATATAAATATAATGTGGTGTAGGTGCTTTGATTACCTAGAATATTTTGATTTCAAACTTTCCTACACACTAGGGAAATGGAATTACATAGCTAATTCTCTGAGCCAAAAAAATCAGACACTAGAAATTCAAGAGTCCAATGATTAATGGATTCATATAGAATTATTCTCGAATATGCACACTGAGGCTTGAGAAGGTCATGGTCATACTATCCACTCATCCTTAGTGCTGACATATTCTCTTCTAAAATGAGTAAGGTCGAGATAGATTTATAATCTTTAATGTCTTGTACAATGGGGGAGTTTCTCATATAATGACACATCATCGAGTTAGATGGTCGGTGGAGATGATACTTTTCTATTTCAAGTTCATTTTTGGGTCCCTTTCTGATATCAGAGAGAAGAAGATGAGGTTTTTACACACCTCCGCAAGGGATGTTAACCCTTTTGTAACCAAAATGTACTGAGATATATAGTGCCAATATTGGTGGCCCAGTATGAAACCTGAGATAGCTAGTTTTATTACGTGATGCTCTACCTATTAGTTGGTTAATAAGGGAATCCATCCATCTTGATGGATTCTATAACTATTTTCCATTATTGAGTGGAAATGGGATGAGGATTCAATGGACATTGTGACAAGTTTACCACGATCACATCATGGAAATTATGTAGTGTGGATTGTCGTTAATCTACTAATGAAGGTCTTGGACATTTTACATATGTGAGATAACTTTTCAGTTGATGAGAAATGAATATTGTATGTTAAAGAGGTGGTACGTTTTCATGGGGAACCATGTTCTATTATTTCTAAAATTGATTCTATTTATTATATAAAAATTAAAGAAGGGGTTGCATATGGAATTGGGTACCCAAGTACTTTTTAGCATAGTCTACCACCCTCAGACAGTTGGTCAGATAGAGCATACAATTTACGTACTAGAGGATATTCCCCATGCATGATTTATCGACTTTGCAGGTTCCTGGGAGAAACACATTCACCTAATCCTGTTTTTTTATAACATTAGATTCCAAGCAAGAATTGAGATGTATCCCTATAATGCTTTGAATTTTAGTCCATGTCACTCTCCTCAATAATGGTTGGAGGTAGGGAAGGAAACTTTCATTGGGCCATATATTCTTAAGGATAATTTAGAGTAGGTCTAGATAATTCAATATCATATATTGATAGCTATGTCTAGACAAAAATCTTATACCAACAAGAGTGTAAAACCTCTAGTTTATGAGGTTAAGGATAGGATTTTCTTAAATATCTCACCTAGGATTGGGAATTGACATATTCAGAAGTAGAACATTCTATCACTAATATTTGTTGGATCCTTCAAGGATGTGAATCAGATCAGGCCAGTGGATTATTGGTTGAAACTACATTAGAGATATAGGTCCATGAATGATGTATTTCATGTATCCCATATTTTCCGGTATTATCCCGACACATCTCATGTATTTCATCCGTATGGGTTTGAGCTGGATATGGATGCTTCTATTAAGGATTATGTAGGTCGTATTGTTCATCGGGATATGAAGACACTCTGAGGTAGGTCCATTCCACTTTTACGGTTGATATGTAAATACTACTATGTATAAAAAGTTACCAATGAGGGGTAAGATGATGTACGATCATAATGGATGAAACTCCTTACTAATAGTACCTATTTACCCTCAGAAGGGAACCTTGGGGAAGTGTTTCTATAAGGAGGGAAGGTTATAACAACCTAACTCTTCGACCATGGTATAGATCATTAGTTTTTCTTTTTGAATGTCATAAATGGTCTTAATATGGTTGTCTAAGGGATCTAAGGAGGTAATGGGAGTATCCTCAATGTTTTCAAAGATATGAGCTCCAAAAAAGAGAAAATAGGATAGGTGGCATGGTTTTTCTACAACCAGGTGACCTAGGAACACGAATGTGCAGATGGTTGCAGAGGGTGTCCAGAACCCCTCTGCACAATCTGCACACAGTTAAGAAAACCATTCATAGAGGTTGTGTGATATGCCTAGAAAAGCAGTTGGGTGTTCATTTTCTGTGTACCATTAAGACAATTTTCCATAGAAACAGTGTGATATTGTTTTAAGGAAAAAATGACCTTTTTACCCTAACCCCTTTAGGATTATAATTTCCATTACTCATGACTTTTGAGCACAACAGCCCTACGTTCTCCTGTTTTTTCTTTCAACAGCTTATCTTCTTCAACCGTCTGTCATACCTCTTTATTATATCCAATAATTAGTCTATCAGTTGCATTGGATGCATAGATGGAAGGCTAACCTCATGATTCTCACTTTTTTCGTTAAATCCCTCCCTCAGTTGTGCTATTTATAAGTAGTCACTTTTGACCTATTTTCAAAATATTTGATAGAAACTCATATCTACTCTACTCTAATCTAAATATAAGGCCAATACTCAGTGATTCATCACATACAACCCTATGGTATGTGGTCACATCTTTATCCATTCACGATTTGTCCATTTAGTTGTAAAACACATTTTTTCATGGGCTTTCCTTTTCCAATATTCATTAATGATTTGATTAATTCATTTATACTTGAACCTAGAGCGACTAATTTGGTTAATTTATTCACATTTAGGTGTCTCTCTATCACCCTTTCTCAATACGGTCACCCAAGTGGTGATCCACCCAAATTGGACACTTTAGGGAAATTATACCAAAATGTCAACATTGGGATAAAGATTCTATAATGTATGTTAAATGATTTTGATCTTTGTATCATGTTTATTATTACTAATCTAAAATACCCCATGGAGGTTTAAACCTATACCTCTTGAAATTTATAATTTAACCATGTGACTATTTGACTTGGCCTTTTTTCATGATTTGGGACTTTGTAAATAAAATTTTCCTATTAGGAAAAAGCAATCTCTGACTTTTATAGGTTGGATAGGATAATATAGCGTAAAAATATAAAGTATTTGGATCAAATGGTATGGATTAAGGGATGACATGGCCTTCCATTGTTGTGTTTTATCATTAAAGGATTTCCATAACAGTTTCTTTTCTAATTCGAAATTTTGTAAGATGGTTTGCTATACATTTCATATTATGAATGATGGTATAATTAGTTTGATTTTGGGTTCTATTAAATGTTGGTGGTAGGATTTATTACCTAGATACATTCTGTTAAATATGGATGGTAGGCATTATATCCTCGATAAATTCTGTTAAATTTGAGAATTATGCATTATAGCCTCGAGCAATTCTGTTAAATGTGGGAGGTAGGAATTATAGTCCAAATCCATTCTATTAAATGTTAGCAGTATTCATTATATCCCTAATTCAATAAATAAAATGTTGGTGGTGGGAATTATATCCCCAAGAAATTCTATAAAATATTGGTGGTAGGAATTATTGCTCCATACCATTCTCTTACATGTGGGTTGTAGGAAATATAGACCCATGTCATATATATGAATATGTAAAAATACCAAGTGATATAATTAGAAATTCCAAAATTGAGCTGAAGAAGGTAGACCATCTAGGTGTCCTTCAAAACATGAAGGGGAGGTTATTTGTTTATTTTGTAGAGCATTACATTATTGATGTTTTTTATACAAAATTTTCTTTGGAGCCCAACTCAAATTACATGTAGACACTTTTGTTTGTGGACTATTGATATTTATCTCACACCCTATTTAGGCTGCCGTTGGCACCAAAACAGACTATTTTCCCGCAGATATATACAAAGTCATGCACCACTCTTCAGATTGTTGACACTTTCTGAGATGGGGTTCAGGATTGGATGACCTAGATTAGGATTGAGATTCATGGAGTCATTTTTGAATTTTTTTAACTTTTGTTGTATTGTTCTATGCATGATTGCTTCATACTTTTTACACATTTTTTTACTTGTATTCCATGCATGTATACTAGCATAAGACATATCCTATGAGTCCCTTGTGTTTCTTGTTCAGTATTCTACTGTATTTATTATCATGTCTTATATTGTTTACTTATTATATCCTTTGATTAGGATTATGATATTTTATTAATCTATTACACTATTGATTACTCTCACAGGGGGGGTAGAGTCTCTAAGTTTATTTCTCCATTAAACCCCCACTATTAGTCTGTATCCCCTAGTTAGTGGGGAGACGCATCTGGGGTCATGTGGCCAACTGGGATCGGGGCATGGGAAACCTGGAAGCTAGGTCTAGGACGTCACATAAACAAATACTAGAATCATTTTCGCATCATAAATCCAATATATGAAGGCTTTAGGTATAATACAAAATAGTTCATCTGATAAGATGCATCACCCCTAACTGAGCAATTTGTTTTATTTGTTCTTCAATCTCCCTAACATATTACTCAATAATTATGATATAAAAATGTCTGTATGTACCATATAATGAGATTTTATTATGTTAATTTAATAATATACCTCCATCTTCACTTCCATCAAATGGGAAATGAACCTCTCATTCATGTGTACGGTGGACTATTGCCTAACAAACTGATTTTATTCATTTTCCATCATCACCTCTTTTGACTATTGACGATTATGTAACTAATTTATTTATATGATATTAATGAAATATTAATAAGTCTTTAAAATAATGATATCATATACTTTATTGCATTACCATTAATGGAAAATTTATAACATTGTTCATGTGTACGGAAGACTGCCGCCTCATGACGCGATGTGATCCATTTATTTATTAAAACATTACATGGATGGTATATTTATGTATAGTTAAAGATATACTATTATAATTATGGTATAATTATTTAAATATAATGTTAAAATAACACTTAATTTTTCAATCATTATTTTTTAAAAATGGAAAGGTTACACATGTGTATATAAAACCTACCATCTCCATGATTGTAAAGTAGTTCATTTTTCATAACCATGTTTCATGGTCTATTATGAAAGTAAATATTATGTATAAAAATTATTATTTTGAAATGATTATTATTCCATATATTATGTAAAAAATACCCCATTGACTATGATCAATACATGGATTCTATTTTGAATTTATGAACGAAACACCCTTAAATCACTCGATGTGGACATAACATGTTAAGTAATTGAATATGTCATTATGCTAAATTAAGTAAATAGTTTAATTATAAGGTGTAAAAAAATTAAATGTTCTTAATAAAACAAATAATTGATAAAATTTTAATATACAAGTGATTAAAGACATACATAAAAAAGTCCAGACTTGAGGAAAGGGTTTTCGTCTCAAAACATCTTTCTTCGTGACACAGGTTATTTTAATTAAATAATTTATTTTATAATGTGTATGTCGTACACATTTAAAAATTATATAATTAAGACATCATACATTATGGAATATTAATTTAAAATTCACTTACTTCATTCATTGGGGTTATGATTTAAAAGTTACCAATGTGATAAAGTGTTTATGCTTAAATTTCATTTTAATCGAGATTTTTCATTTTTTATTTTATATTGAAGAACATTATTAGATAATTGTCTAATATACCCCTTTAATTTTATAATAATATTATTATTCAGGAACTTTTTATGTTATATTAAAATTTACACTCTTTTTTACTTAAAATAATTTAAAAAATATTTTGAAGGAAAATCGATTTTTTTCACTCTTTGAATAAAAATACTCTCTCTTCCATGTTCCTATCTTCTTTAAAATGTATTAAAAAATTATTTAATATTAATTTAGGAATTTTTAATTTCACTCTAACCATTGTTATTTTTTTTTAAATTCTATAAAATGAATATTATTTAAATTTTCTGAATAGGGTAATTTTTTATCTTTTTACAAAAATGTGAATGAAATGTTTATTAACATATACATGAGGTAAAAAATTACCGATCATCATCAAAATTATTTTATTTAAATATATATTCATAATTTTACACATTTAATTTTGGATAAAATTATTTCTACAATATTTTATGAAATATTATATATTTAAAAAATTAATTTTAATGTTGATTGATTATTTTCCTCAAGATTGTTTTTAATTTTTTTAAAATTATTTTTATTCATCAATGAAATACACTTTTAATGTAATTAAATGATTATAAATAATCTATATATTTCTCTTAAATATATATATATCTCACTCTCCATTCTTTATATGGGGTAATACATTCCATATTGTCATTTCTCAAATGTCTTTTTTAAGAAATCTCCTTTGATTATGATATAAGGTAAGGTTATGAAAACAATATTCATTCCATGGGATATTAAAATGATTATTAAATATGATTGATTTAATTATATGGAACACGCATTCATGTGACACCTCAATATTTTTAAAAATACATATATTTTAGAAAGCATACAAGATACACAACACTAAACTTAAATGAACCGTGTAATATTAGTATTTAAAGATCACTATTATAAGACAACCATTAAAATAGTAAGAATGAATAGTTTTAACTGTGATTTTAAATATATATATAAATATATTACCTAAAATAAATTTATTGATATATTTTTATTAAATAATCAATCAATTTCCATTAAATTAATTTTAGTTATAAAAAATATGTTTTCTTCAAATATAATTTTTTTTTATTTTTGTGAGAAAATATTATAATTAATTTCACCTACTTTTTGAAAATTTATTTGATAAATTTTAGTTAAATTTTTGAATAATTATATCAAAATTAATATATGTTCAAATTTTATGATTTTTTATAAATTATTAATTTTTCATTGAATATGGAAAAATACAGATTATTGTAAAATATTATTTTCATCTAAAGAAATTTAATTACTTTAAAAGTATAATTTTTATTTTAGTTTTATTATAAGTAAAATATTTTCTATTTAATTATATTTAATCCAATTAATTATATTTTAGTAAAATTTATATTTAATTTATGAATAAGCTTATTTTTGGGATTTAAAATGATTTTTTCAAAGAATTAATTAATGTGTATAGTGTTTCACCATTTTAATAAATTATAACAACCACTAATGATTTATTATTTAAATATAATTTATATATTATATATCTATAAAAATTAATTTATATTAATATAATAATTAATAGTAGATATAAAATAAATATAAAAACATCTTATGATTGAAAAATACATTTCTGGAAAAATATCTTTCCATCACTTCTGGGGGATGCATTTTAAATTAAATTCATAAAATTTTGTGAATTTAATTCAGTAAAATGGATTCCAAATTATAAATATTATTAATTTATATTATATAATAATTCCAATTTTTTTATCATAATTACTATGAAAAAAATAAAACATATTTTACAACAGTTTAGGTGAAGATGAGTTTACTAGGGGTTAATCTAAAAATATATTGGTGAAATGACTTATAGACTACAATAAAAACAATTTATTGGATACATCTATATATTATATTATATAATTATTTATAATACTCCATTTTTTATCCCTTTTTCATGATAAAAAACTGGTTATAACTTTTTCTTTTCAAAAATTCTAAATGTGTCCTCTTCACCACATATAAAAGGTCACCACTATTGTCTCATATTAACACCATAAATCCTTTTGATTATGCCTAGAAATTACCAAATAAAATCCTAAATTACATAAAAATAACATAGAACCCATGGTATGACAGTAAATATATCCTAATAAGGATTTTGTTGCTAGCGTACATAGGTTGTTAGAAGAAGAGGTGTCATGCTTAAACATTTTTATTTTATTCCCTCTTTCAAATCCTTAAAATAATACACAATTACAATTATATAATAACACCATTATATCCTATAAAAATGTATATTGTTATGTTAAGGTAATAACCTAAATATGTATCCTCTTCAATCAAATGGGAAATGAATCCTTCATTCATGTGTAAGGCGAACTACCATCTTCAAAACAGATTATTTTTTTTATCATCGCCACACACAACTTATTATAATGATGGATCTAATTTGTATATATGATATTTGTAACATAATTATACATATTTAATTATATTATATCAAATACCATCTTACATTCCATTCTGTGGGGGACACTGTAATGTCCCTTATGTGTGTGGTGGACCCCGACCTCACGAAGCGATGTGATACTTTTTTAACTAAAACCTTAAATGCATGGAAATTATGATAAATATAAAAAAATATGAGATATATATAACATAATTATGATATTAATTACGAATTTATCATTGTAAGATGGTAATATATCATTTTATTTCATATTTATCAATATAATATTAGTAGGTTTCGGCCTGGTATGCATCAAATTTTTTTGTTCTTTTCAATTTTTGTTGTCTCCATAAGTACACGGTGGAATTGAGAGGATAACTATAATGGTGAATTAAAATATTTGTTGGATTTTTAGTAAAAAACATATTGGTTCTGTAGGATTATGGAGATTTAAATGACATTTAATGTGGTTACACAATGTTTAAATCCTATAATAATAATAAATATATGTTTAAAAAAGGTGATGGGGTTTTTAGGAGAATTTTTCATTTTTAAATTACATGATGTGTAATAGGGTTTCATGTCATATAATGTACCGAGTGTGGTTTTTAAATAGTAATATTGGATGAAAATTATATTTCCTCTTCATACATCCTTTCTCTTGACCCAATATCCACCCCCTGTCGATTTTGGATCCCACAAACCCTTCTGGATAATTTCAATCAGTGATTGACCAATGTTTTGGTTGCGGTGTTACTTACCTGGTAAGTTTTCTCCCAATACCTCTATCTTTTTCATGTTCTATTTTAGGATTTTTATAGTTCCTCTTGGGATTGATGGAACTAAGATCAGTTTTTGGAATCTTTTTTCTAGGATGAGTTCCGAGATCTTCTACATCTTTATTCTTACTGGAGGGTTTCACGATGGGATTTTGGGTTTTGTGAAAAAGGTAGGTAGTTCCGTTATGATGGAAAAATTTTATTAGACATTAATTTCATTGTTTAAATTCAAATTTTTTATTTAAATTCAATTACTTGAAATTTATTGTGATTGATTTATTAAAAAAGAAATTATATTGAATTAAAGATTTGAAATTGTATTTTCTATAAAATTAATAAAAACCCCAATTCCCCTGAATTGAGGATTGATTATGAAATTGTTTGAATATTGTGAGATTTAAATTATTGAATTTATATTATGAAAATTATTTCAAATTTTTTTTTATAAAAATGTATTCAAATTTTTTTAATATAAACCCAAAAGATTAATCATTGAAAAGGAATGTTTTGATTAAAAAACTATGTTTTGGTTTTTAAATGGAAATTATAAAAGTTAAATGGGAAAATTTGATGAATATTATTTTAAATAGGTTTAAAATAATTTTCCTTATCAGTTATTGTTATTTGAGAATATGAAAAACAAGGTAGTTTTTTATTTATTCGGATAACACTATTTTGATGCTTTATAAGTGAAACAAAACCTATTGGAGAGGCTCCCATATCCAATGGGATAGAGATGAGTCCTCTTGGACTAGTTTCAGTGGGATGTGTGTATGCACATATTGATGTTATCACCTTTAATTTTGTGAGTATCCTATAGCCTAGAACTATTCAACATTTTGGTAGATGATTATGTTTCTCTTTGTTTTTATTTTAAATATAAGAAACTATATTATTATAAACTATTTTACACATTAAAAAACTTTTATATAAATATGTTTATCAATACATTTGGTTAGAGAATTTATATAATTTGAAATTAAATTCGTGATTTTTTTTAGTTATACCATAAATTTTGTACCTGTTTATTCAAAATCGAAATGTTTAATTTTAAAATAAATTTTGTAATCATATTATAGAATCATTATTGAGACCCTATAGGGATTTTATCTCACACCCTACATGTTTATTTGTGTGTTTATAGATTATATTATTCTAGGTTCAAGTAAGGGTATGGTGCCACTTGGTTGTTGTAGTTTTTGGTCCTCATGCTTAGAGGAGTTTCATCTATTGGGACTCAAGTTTTTATTCTTTTTTCTCTTACTTTTTAATAGTAAATTGTGTTGTTTCCAATTTTACCTCTTTTACAACACACCCTAAGGAGTTTTATTTTATATTCATACTGACTTGTTTTTATACATTACCAATGTTTAAGGGAAAAATCATTCCAAATTTAATATTGTATGATTCTAGGTGATATTTCAAAACCCATGGAGATCAATAAATGCATTAGGGATATATTATTGAATACTCGGTTATCTAGTTACTAGGGTACCCATTCTTTTTTGAAAATGTCTTGTTTGAGCTTCATATATTGATGTTAATATGAAGTTCTGTTTTCATTTTGTGAATTTTGAGGTATTGTCAATTTATTTCTTGTATAGATCCCACCACAATTAACCATATGTCTCAAGGCATGGTTTTAAAAATATTCCTTTTGGATTAGTTCTAGCATTTTCCCTACTTTTGATTTGGGTAGATGAAAATCCAAAACAATTTATCTATCTATTTGGATTAGTTTCCATTGTTTCTCTATTTGGGTGTTAATTTGATGTATTATACATAGTCGATGTATTTTTTGTAGTATAACACCTCTGAGAATATTAGAGAATTAGATCAAGGAGGATGTTATTGAAGAATCTTAGTGATAAAATTCTATCATGGACCCGATTCTGGTTGAGGTGATGGTTTGTACTATCCATGATCTAGGATAGGAACCACCACTAGTTCCCATTCAATCAGTATTTGTGAAAACATAGGGGAATGTCCTATAGGATCTTTTTTAGTATTTCCTCCACTAGAAGAAACTAGAAATAAAATAATCCAATGACCCTCAAGAAGATGATAAATGATTGAATATAATTTTGAACATATTTGGGTTCATGGAGACATTTGATGAAATAAAGTTCAAGTGTTCGACGTTCTTACTAGATGGACCAAGTTGGAAATGATGAGACATGATGGTGATGAGAAGTATGAATTATTGATTATAGATGAAAATATAATGGCTCTTTTCACTGGAAAATTCTATCCAGGGTCGATATTGGTTTTCGAGGATTTAGATTCACTAAAACATGATCAAGATGATAGAAACATGGGGGAATATGAACACTTTTTTGATGATCTAGTGTAGTTTTTATATTTGGAAGTGTCAAATGAGATGATGAAAATCATATGGTCCAATTCGGGAGTTTATGCTGATATCCATACTCATGGTTTCATGTTGAAGCTTCCTTCTTTTGATGATGTGTTGGATAAATCATTGATGGTTGAAATGGACTTTGCTAGAAAGTTAGGGTTGATGGGAGTATCTTTTTCTCCAATTGGTAGTTAGAATTTCATTAAAGAGTAAAATGAAATGTGATTATTCTCATGGTGGTTATCAATTGTATGTATTTTAAAAAACTCTAGATGATCCTTGAAGAGGCCCTTTGATTTTCTACTAGTGTGGAAAGCCTGGGAATTGTATGAGGCTTTTCACTAATGAACCCAATATATGTGACTCATTAAAATGCTTAGGTCACTTCCAAATGTTCCTCCATAAATGGTCCACTCGATTCAGTGGTACAATATCATCAATGCCTGTTAAAACTGTGGTGCAATAAGATACTTCAATAGAAAATGGGTTCTATCCACAAGAATCTGGAGTGAAGATTCTTCCCAAAATTGAAGAGTCTCCAAAGTAAGTCGATATGGGTCCAGTGACTGTGAGAGGTACAATCATTATATTTTCACGATTAGTGACAATTTTATTGGATATGTTGGAATCTCATTAATTTCTTTCAACCCATGATGTCAATATGATAAATCGTTCTACATAGATTTTTCCTTATGTTATAGATATTTCTAAACCCATTGGAATAAAGAGGGAGTTAGGCCTCCACTATCTCACACATGTTATCACCATATAATATTTGTAGCTTTCATTGATTTTTTTAGTCCTCAAAATGAGAACTATTGATTTCTTATCCAGGATGTATTGGATCATTTCCAATAAATCTAAAATTGATTATTATCTTTGACGGGTACCCTTTACTAAACCCAATAGTCTGTGGTATGTATTTCAAGGAGAATGAGACCAAAGTTTGTGTAGAGATATATATTTTTATTCAGATTTAGGGAAAATGAAATATATGATATCCTTTGATCGGATGAGTGAATCTTTTATTTGGTTATCCCCCTCTTATTTCTATTGAGTTTCCTAAAGTGTTTCCTTCTAAATTCTATAGTCTTGGACAATTAAGGGAGATAGATTTTTCTACCGATTTAGTACCTGGTAATCAACAAATTTTTATTCCATCATACCCAATGGCACAAGAAGAAATATAGCAGTTGAAGATTCAATGGCATGATCTTCTAGAGAAATTATTTACACTCTTGAGTGTGTCACCATAGGTGGCACTAGTTATCATTTCCATGAAATATGATCATTCTCTTTGAATTTCTGTTGATTACAGAATCTCAACAGAGTCATAGTAATGAAAAATCGTCCATTAATATAGATTGATGATAAATTTTATCAGTTAAAAGGGGAAAGGTTGTTAACAAAGATTGATCTTTGATCTGGTTACAATCAGTAGAGAATTAATGAATCTAAAATTCAGAAAACATCCTTTTCAGAGAAGGGATGACCATTACGAGTATGTTTTCTTGATATACGGTCTAAAAAATGCTCCTAAAAACATTATGTATTTAAAGAAAAGGAATTTCCACAATTAGCGTGATAAATTTTTTGTAGTCTTAGTGGATGAATTTTTTTTATCTAAATATGAGGAGGATCATGTACATTATAAGATAATAGTTTTGTAATTATTATAAAATAACAATATTTATTAAAGGGAGTTGAAATGTGATTTCTAGATTCGAGAAGTGAAATTCCATGGAAAATTAGTGCGGGAACATGGTATTTTTATTTATCCTGATTTTGTAAGGGGTATAATGAAATTGTAATAACCATGAAATGTTTTCAAGAACTAGAGCTTCTTGGGTCTATCAATGTATTATTACTGGTTCATATAGAACTTCTCAATGATGGCTTCTATAATGAATGATCTAACATGGAGGGAGTGATGATTTATTGGGTGGAATAATGTCATAATTTTATTATTGAGATGAAAAGTCATTTGACTACTACATCATTATTGACTCACCCAGAGGTTGGGAAGGGTTATATGGTATTATATGATGCATCGACTTCATGTTTAGGGTGTGTTATTATGAAGGTTACTCATGTAATTGCATATAGACCTCCACTACCTGGGAAACATGAGAAAAATTATCTAACCCATGTCCATGAACTTATAGTTGAGATTGACATGCATAAAAACTAGTGGCATTAACATTAATGAAAAATGATTAACATGTTTTTATAGCAGAATAACTTGAGTTACATCTTGTCTAAAAAATAATTGAATATACCTGAGAGGAATTGGGTGGATTACATGAAATAATTTAACATTGACTTCGCCTACAGCACGGGGAAATGTAATTTCATCACAGATTATTTGAGTAGTAATATTCTAACTCATGCTATGAAATAATACATAGAATAGTTGATCTTGATTTCTATTTTGGCATAGATACATATAGACATCCAAAAATCATGGGCCAATGATTATTTGGATAGATTATTTCTAACATCCTCCCTTCATGAAATGGATTTTTTGAACATCATGTTGATGTTATGTTTCATATAATTAGAGACTTTGTTTATGGTTAGGAAACCAAGTTTGAATAGTCAGACTCCACTAAGGGCATACTGTGCTATCATAACCTCTTTGTTTTTTAGTTTATAGTAAGGAAATATTTGTAGGGGGTTTAAATAACACAAAATGACACGTTCAAATAGAAACCAAAAACATGTTCTATGACATGAGGTTTAGATTCTAGTGTCCAGGTATGATGCAGGGATTTTTTGAATTTGTATCTTACTATTATACATGACAAAAGGATAATACCGAGCCCAAAAAACCTTCGGGTTTTCTACAAACATGTCCAGTTCCAACTTGAATGTGGGATAACATCTCAATGGGAATTTTTTTGAGTTACTACATACCCATAAATAGAAGAATGTGATATGGTTTTTGATATATCTTTTCAAAAAAATCATCTCAAATATACCCACACATGATATAACCAATGTTGAGGAGTTGAGGGATCTATATGTTTAAGATATTGTTCATTTTTACGGTGTTCCATTAACTATAGTCTTTGATATGGATCCTCATTTTACTTCTCATTTTTGGAGAGGCCATTAGGAGGAATTGGGATCTCTGGTCCATTTGAGTACATCATACAACCACAGTTGGATGAAAAAAAAGATCTATATAAATTCTTGAGAATATGATCTATGCATGTGTTCTAAAATATGGTGGATCTTGGGTTGAACATCCAGAGCTTGTTGAGCTTTCTTATAGTAATATTTACCAGTAAACAATCAGAATGGATCCTTTTGAGTCTTTATATGGTAGGACATATAGATGTCAATTTTGTTGGTCAATTATTGGTGAATATTATATGGATGGACCAAGCATCATTCAAAATACAACAAAAAAGGTAAAGATGATCCATTAGATAATGTTTATGGAGAAGATCTGGTATATTTCTTATACTGATAATCATTGTAGACTATTGGAATTTTTAGTTTGTGACCATGTGTTCTTGAATGTTTTTTTCTGTAGGGTTATTGATGACTTGTGAGACAGGGGAAGCTTACTCCTAATTTTTTTTGACATTTTGAAATTATTGATAATGTGGGGTAATTTTTTTATGATTCAACACATCCACCATAACTAACATTAATAAATGATATTTTGTATGGATATCAGCTACAAAAGTATCTATCTAATATATCACACTTTATGAGATATAGTGATATTGAGGATGAACCTGATTTATCCATGGATGAACACTCAATTGGGGATGTTGATTATAAATCCAAGGTGATTCTAGGGAGGATGATACCTTTGGTTTTATTGATATGGATAAATTGCAAAAAAATTCAGAATACATGGGAATGTGAGGCAATGATGATAGAGAAGTGGCCTCACTATTTCAAAATGGAATCATCTTAACAGGATTTATGAGGATAAAAAGTTTTTTATGGTGGGGTGGTTGTAACATCTTATTACTAGTCTGAAAGATACATTTCAAATCATTTCATGATTTTACTTTTTTTTGTCTAGGTAGAGATGCAGTGGAATTGAGAGCATACATATGATGATGAAGTCGTAGATTAGTTGGATTCTCAGTATAAAACATCTTTGTTTTGCAACCTTTTGTGTATTTATATGTTCTGAAATGTGGTTACATGATGTGTAAATTCAAAAATAATAATAAATCCTTTTTTGAAAAAGGCATTGTTCTTTTTTATGATGTAGGTATTTTTTCAATTACATGATGTGTAATTGGGTCACACATATTTTAATGTACCGAGTGTTGTTTTTAAATTGGAAAATTTTCTGAAAATTATATTTCCTCTTATTTAGTGTTCTTTTCTATTAACACAAGATTCATCCCCATAATATCTTGGATCCCTTGATCCCTTTTGGGGCATTTCATTAAGCAATTTAACATTACTATAGTTACATTGTGTGTTACTGGGTAAGCATTCTCCATGTCTCTCCATATTTTTCCCTTTCCCTTCTTAGAGTTTGATAGATCAACATAAAATTGATGGATCTAATCTCCACGTTGTAGAATCATGTGTATAAGTTGAGTTCCTATATTTTATGCGTCTTCATTCTTGTTGTTGGGTTATATTGTGGAATTTTTTTCTATAAAAAAGGTAGGTTGTTCTATTTTGATGGAAAAATTTGATTAACCCATAATTTCATCAGTTAAATTCAATTTTTTATTTAAATTCAATTACATTAAATTAATTTCATTAGGATTATTAAAAAAAAATTATTTTGAATTGTGGATTTGAAATTAGATTTTTAATACAATTAGGAAAACCCCAATTCCATTCAATTGGGGTTTGATTATGATATTGATGGATAATTGTGAGATCAAACTTTTTGAATTTAAAAATTAAAATTTATTAAATGAAATTAATTTAAATGTTGTATTTGAGAAAATTTTATTAAATTTGTTTCAATAGAAACCTAGTTGTTTTATCTTGGAGAAAGGCATGTTTATATAAGAAACTCATGGATTGTTTTTTAAATGGAAATTGGAAGATTTTAAATTGGAGAATGGGATGAATTGTACCGTAAATAGTTTTAAACAAAATTTCTAATCACTGATTATTATTAGAGAACATGAATGCCTATGTAGATATTGAGTTATTGGGATAAAACTATTTTGATGATTTATAACTAAAAAACCTAGTGAATTAGGGCACATCCCTACTAGGATGGTGATGAGTTATATTTGACCAGTGTCGAAGGGAAATTTTTATGCAAATATTGTTGTGATCACCTTCGAGTATGTGAGGATCCCACAACCTACATCTATCAAACCATTATGATAATGACCTTGTTACTTGTTTTTTTATTTTTCATATATTCCACTTTTCTTAAATTCTAATTTACACAGAAATTCTAAATTTTTATAAACTATTTAATATAAATTTTTTTATTAAGACATTAATCAAATTATTTCTGTCATTTTAAATGTGAAGTATGAATGATTTTAGTTATAATCTGAACCACCATACCAGTTTAATTAAAATTGAAAGATTTAATTGAAAAATTAAATGATGACATCTTATTATGGTTTCTTTAGTGTGACCCTATGTGGATTTTATGTCACACAAACTTGTGACTTTGGTTGTTTTTATATTATCTTCTTCGAGGTTCAAAAAATGGTAACGCTCCACTTGGTGGTTTTAGATATTGATCCATGGTCTTGGGGAGTTGAATTTTTTGGGACTAGGTTTTTATCATATTTTTTGGTACATTTTAAAATTACATTTAGTGTTTTTCCAATTTATGTTTTGGTACAATACTCTCTGTGGAGTTTTATTTTGTATCTATACTATTTTATTTATCTTGTCCTGTAATGCTTGAGGAAAAAATCAATCTCACTTTAATTTTGTACAATTCAAATTGTTAGTCACCAAACCATGGGGATCTATAATACCCTTCAGGCATGTTAGTGATAGCTTAGTTATCAGGTTACTGGAGTACGCAGTCTGCTTCAGGTCGTATTCCAATCAGTGAAAAATAATAATGTCGTTCATGCGTATGTGAGGAATATTGCATATATGAAGTGATGTGATTATTTTTTCATCACCAAATAAAAATTTTAATATATATAATTATATATAAAGAAATAATATGGTATTTAATATATTAATATCATTATGTTAGGATAAAATATTACTTTTTTTCATAATAGTAGTTCACAAATCAAAATAATACTCATGCGTACATACACCATATCTATATATGATTGTAATGTAGTTAATTTTTAATAACCAACATTCATGAATGGTTTTAAGAGTATATTTTTTGAAAAACAATTGACCATCATTTCATTATTATTATTTTATAGATATTTAAATAATGAAATATGTCACTATAAGCACCATACTAAAGTAATTTTGGACATATAAGACAAATATTTTAAAAATACCAACACTAACGTAACTAATTAGGTAATTATGTATATCATTTTCAATAAATGAAATAAATAGTTTAATAAAGAATTAATAAACACTTAAAGGGTCCTTAAAAAATTAAATAATTTATCTATGTTTATTATAAAAAAGTTAATGGAAGAACATAGAAAGTTATGACTCAAGGAATGGGTTTCTCATATGAATTTAATTTTAATGAGAAATATCTCATAATTAAAACTTAATTATTTTATGTGGTCTATAAATTAACTAATAATTTATATTAAAATTATCTTCATGAACATTATTGGGATTTAAAAATTCACATGAGGTTCTCTATTTCATGATGTTTTGATCCAGAGATTAGAAAAGAGGTAATTTGATTTTGTCTCAAAATTCTATTTATTTGGGACACATATCAATTATATTTACATATACTTTTTTATGAGGTTTATATACTTCTAATTGGACATGTTATTACTTGAATATCATTATTTTTTTTAATTTTATTGATTCCATTAATTCATGGGGAGTATGATTGAAAACATAATAAAATGGTAAATGATTTATATTATAATCTACTTTTATCAGTATTCTTTATTTTCAAGGATCCTTTGAAAAAAAATATGATATTATTTTCATAATCTACATCTATTTTATTCTCATTTTATTATTAATTCAGTTTACTTGTTTAAATTCCATTTCCTCCCATATAGAATAACGAAACATCAAGAATTATATTTTAAGTGACATAAATATCATATCATTATTCAGATTTGGAATATTTCTCATTCATGTCTATTATTTCTATAAAAATTTAAAAAAAATGTTATTTTATAAACCTATTTGATTTATTAAAAAAATTTCCCTAATCTTATAATTTATTTTAAAATGATTTAAAAATTATTTATTGTAATGTTTTCCAAATGGGTCTTTTTTATACTCCATTTACAAAATGATTGAAATGAATGTTTTCAAAGATTTACAACTTGGACCAAATTTCTCACCACAAAGGAAATTATTTTATCTCAATATTTATTTATCATTTTCCAATATTATTTAAAATAAATGAATTTTAATAGTATTTTGTTTCTTTTGAGTGTTTAAAATTTATTTTCAATGAGAAAAAGTTATTTTCCTAAAAAATGATTCTAATGGACTTTTAATTATATTTCAATTCAACAAACATCAATAACCCTTAAAAATATTTATTCTCCATTTAGGATGTTTTTTTTGAAACCATACTTATTATTTCTCTATTATTTCAAACATATTTTCATGGAACCCATTTCATTTCCATGGGTTAATCAAGTTATGAAAGGAATAGTTATTATTTTGAGTTTTATAATGAAATGTGAGCATCAATTTTTTAGTATGATGTTATGGTTTATTAGTTTTTTATTATGATCTGTTGTTCTATTATAAAACATGGATGTGTAGTTACATTATTATCCATGTAAAAGGGATTCCAATATAATCCAAGGATAGATGGTTCTGTAAAAAACCAAAGATGTGTGGTTTTGTGACAAACCAAGGATGGGTGGGTCCACGATATCCCTCTAATGTTGTCATTCTGAAAGTAGACTGTATGGTATTTTCCTTTTTAAGAGGGGTTGTAAGAGTGATACGGAAATGATGTCACATGTTACCTACATGTTTTATCTATCATTAATAGAGATTTTTACAGAACGATTATTATTTAGAAATGTAATATAATTATTTATGTTAAAAAAAGTATCTAATAGTTATTATGGGATAAAATATATGGGTTTTTAAAAATTTATTTGATCATGATTGACATCACATATATCATTATTGTTGATTCCATTGACTATTTATTTCATTAATAATTTATTCCAGGTTTCATGGTTGATGATGCATGTATTGGTGGGTATGAGCTGTTGATGTTATTCTCATGAAAATTGATTATGTTCATCATACCCATATCATCATCTTATTCTCTCTCACGAAATTTAATTGATATTGCATATATTTACCCTTAATAATCATTTAATATCTTCCTTGTTACGTTTAATTTTCACCATTTTCATGAATGATGATGATAAATTATTTGAATCTATAATGGCTTTCTATGATACGAAATTTGGGGATATGTTGATGACTTAATATGGAATATGAAATATAGGGTATCATTGAGAAAATAATCTCTTAAAGTCGTGAGTGTTATTTATGTAATATTTTTTCCTAATTAAAAAAACACATAATCTAAATGGCCCATAGGTATATTAGTGATCCAATATTTCCATTTTTATATTTTAAGGTTTGTATGAAAAGATATAAGCCACATTTATTAGATTCAATTCTATATATGTAATTTTTATGTTTTTAGCACCTGATCTGGGAGAGTGGGATTGGGTCTTTACAATTGGTATCAAAGATAGGTTAAAACAATATTAGATATTAAGATGTTTTTATAAGATGTTATATTAATATGTATGGATAGAATAATATGTTTATGAGTTTAAGGTAGATTAAAAGTTAAAATTCATTGACACCCCATTATGATTTTAAAGAGATGGAGTTTTTAGGATACCAATGATATATTTGGAGACATTTTTCTGGGTTGAGGTATATGTAACCCTAAGGATTAATTTGAATTGTTATTCAAGGATTCATGGTTAAATTATATTTTAGAAGAATAAATTATCTTATTTAGTATTTTTGGTGATTCAAGTTATTTATAAAAATTAATATCAGATTTCTAATATCATATTATTTAGGAATACATTTATTTGGGAATATTAATTTATAAGTTACTATTATTATTTGGAGGAAAATATTAAATTTATATTTTAAGAATATGTGATAAAAAATATGATTTTGGGTTTCAGTATTAGTTTGGAATATTTTGGAGAATTTTAAGTATAGTTATTTATTTAATTATCTGTGCTGAACATTAGGTGCTTTTGTTAACGCTATAGAGATTAAGGATGTATTACATCATATACTGGTTTTTTAATTTTGGGAATTACCTTAACATGTTCTAAGGATTTTGGTTTTGGATGATATATATAAAAAAGGAATATCTTATTATAATTTTATGGATTATGTGATCCACTATAATTTTAATATAGTTATTTATGAATGAAAAATTCTTCTAAAATAATCATCATTTGGAGAAATAGGTGAGATTAAAGTGAAAAATGATTAAAAGATAAAATTATTTGCTTCAAGTAAATGTATTATCCTTAAGATATTATTATAGATGGTATGAAATTATCCATCTCTAGGAAAAGTATCTTGAAAATGTAAATTTTATAATATTTCAATCATTTAAAAAGAGGCGATGTTATTTATCACAGCACTTAGTTTATGGTTTTTTCTGTTAACATTATCATGGTCATTAAATATATGGTAATAATGGATCTATTTTACTCACCATAATTATTTGCGAGTTAAAATATTATTCCATTTCTATATATTCACTTCCTAATAATGATTTCCTACATGGAATCCTAGTTATTCATTATTCTAAATGACCTTCATACTTCGGTTTCCCTCTAATCAAGTGTATGTTTTATTAACGATTTTTACAATTTCGGTTTCTAAAAAAATTATATTCAAATATAAAATATTTGATTACCTAAAAAAATAAAACATTAAAAGGAATAAATTTATTAAATGTTGAAGATGTAACAACTGAATATTTTAGAAAATAAAACTATGTTATATAGGGTACAAGATATTCAAAACCAAACATAAAATAACAACAATATATTATTATTTAAATATAAATTTTATAAGGTATCTTTTAAATTAGAGTGTATGAATAGTATTAAATACATTAGGAATCATATATATATATATTAATAAATATAAATTTATTAATAAATTCTTGGTAAATAATCGATTTTTTTGGTAAAGTAATTTTATTGAAAGAAATATACTTTCTTAAAAAATATATCTTTCTTTCCCTTTATAAATTTTATGACCAATTTATTGAAATTTTGGAGAAATAATTTGACATAATTAAATTCATTTTTAAAATAATAATATAAAAATTATAATTAGGTAATTTTCATTGATTTTTTTAGAAAATACAGATTGTTTCACAAAAGAGTTAAGAAATATTACTTTTGGTAAAACTATCTTTTCTTTTCTACAAATTAAGTAATTTAAAATTTCCATTGTAAAATTAATATTATTTTTAGAAACATGGTATTTAATTTTTTTATATTTAATACAATAATTATATTTGAAAAATATTTATAATTAAATTTAGTATAAGTTTATTTTTGGGCACTAAAATGCACTTCTCAAAAAACAACTTTAAATAAAAAAAATATATTTATCCATTTTAATTAATTAAAATTAGATATAATTATGAATTATATAAATGAAAATTTTAAGTTATATATATATATATTGATTTAAATACATATAATTATTATTACAAGTCATAGAGTTAATATGAAACCATGTTATTCTTGAAAATACATTTCTTTAAAAATTGTTTTTCACCATGTATGTGGGTTTTGTTTATAACTATATACATCCAAATTAGTGGAATTAATCTTTAAAAAATTATTAAATATATTTAATGATAAAAAAATATGTTATATAATAAGGTCGACTTAATTTTTTGTCATAATGAAAAGTGAAAACTGTAAAAATCGTATATTGTGGTTAAAATGAAAATATGTTTACCAAGGTGTTAAACTAAACAATTATGATTTAAAATGGCATAAAACTTATTTAGAACATATTTAATGGAAATATTTTGGACTTATTCTTTCTAATTATATATAATAGTCCATTTTTATCATTTTTTATAAGAAAAATTGATCTATAAAATTTTATTTTCAAAAGATCTAAGTGTGACCTCTCCCGCACCTAAAAATTCCACACCACTCCTCTCCACATCACAAATTCAAATCCATTTGGATAGGGGAATAACAAAAAAATAATATCATTACTTACATACACATGAAATGTATCCTTTTTTTACGAGAAATTTATCCTAAGAATGATTTTGGTGAAAGCCTATGAAGGTTTTTTGAAAAAGAGTTTCCATGCTTTACCCAACATTTTTAATTTATTTCTTCTTCCACATCCTTAAAATATTTTAAAAAATTTATGATATAATATAAAAAAAATTCTCCCATTTAGTTATATGTTATTATTATAATGTAATGATCAAAATAAATCTCCTTTTTCAATCAAATGAAATAAAACAATTATTCTTGTTGGGGGGGACTACCGCCTCACGAACTGATGTAATTTGTTTTTCAAAATCGCCTCTCATGGATTATTATAATGACGAATTTAGTGTTTATATATTTTATTTGTAACCTAATAATACTTATGTTATTATGATATAACATATACCTTTTTCATTTAAATTTCAATGGGGATACGATAACAGTACTCACGTATAGAGCGAAATACCGTCTCACAATGTGAAGTGATTCATTTTTCACTAATGTTATACTTGAAAGGTTACAAATATAAATTTACGGAATATATTCCATATATATGAGATAATTATGATATTAATTAAATATTTATCATTATGAAAATAAAATATATCATTATTAAAATAAAATATATCATTTTATTTCTTACTTTTCCACTCACTGAAAAATGATAATGTTGTTCGTGCATACATGTGGACTACAACATCAACAAATTAATGTGAATATTTTTCATTACAAAATCACACGAATGATATATATAATATTAAAATAAATTATAATTTATTTATAATATTATTATAATTCTAGAAGGGTAAAATATGACACACATTTTTTCCATTTTGATTGTCGAAAAATGGAAACGATACTCAAGTGTATATACAACCTACCGCCTCCTTAATTGTAACATAGTTATATTTAAACAATAGTAATGATTATTTTTAAATGTATAATTGATTTCAAAAAATTATAATTATTTCATTATTATAATTATATATATAAAGAAATAATTTCCTCATTAACCATATGCATCCTACTAAAGTCATTTTTGAGGTATAAGCCAAATATCATCAAAACAAATAACATAGATTTAATATAATTATTAAGTAAATATACTATTATAATAAATTAAATAAAGGGTTTAATGATAAATTAATAAACCTATAAACTGCTCTTAACCGTGAAAATATTTTATATAAATTTATAATAATATATTTTAATGAAAAGAATAGATATTTTGGACTCGAGGTAAGGGTGTCTCATATCAATTTTATTTCTCTGTGAAAAATATCATATTCACCACTTATTTGTTTCCTATAATGTATATACAAATCATGAAAATATGTAATTAAATTTTTCATGAAAATTATTTATATTAAAAAATCTATATTGGTTTCTCTCTTTCATAAGGTTTTGATCAAAATATTAGCAAAGAATTAAGGGATTCTATCTCAAAATTCCCTTTCTTTTGGACATGTGTTTAATGATTTGAACCTATATTATTTTATTAGGTATATATAATTTCTTTTTAAAATGATATTTCATGAATATAATTATTTTAATAATATTTAATGTTTATATTGATGTATTCTATCCCAAGGATTATAATCGAAAAGTTACCAAAGTGGAAAAAGGTTTATATAATAATCTATACTATTTTTGGGATTTTTTATGTTCAAGGATCATTTAGAGGAAAACATAGGAACTTATTTTCTTGAAGCAGACAAATTTTATCCTTATATATTTATAATTTTTTTTTACATGTTTAATTTTCATATCCTACCGTATTTATTAAGGAAACATGTAGAAGACCCTTTATAAGTGACATTGATCTCATATCTTCTATTAGATCAATAATCTCTATCTTCCAGATCGATGTATTATAAATAGTTTTAAAACTATTTCGTTAACAAATTATTTACTTCCTAAAACTATTTAAAATTGTGTTTGACCTTATTTTAGGAGGTCTTAAAAAGTAATTTTTTTATCATTTTCCACATGGGTCTCCATAGACTCCCTTTACAAAATGTTTGAAAATAATTTTTTTTATGATTAAAATATGAACAGAATTTCCTTTTATAAGGTCCGTTATTTTATTTTGTGAATAAATTATAACATTCAATGTTTATTTTAAATAAAAATAACTTTCTCAATAAAGTGTTTATTTTATTGTTTTTAAATGTGATTTGAAAAGTGAAAAAGATTATTTTTCTAAAAAATTATTTCAATGATATTTTAATTGTATTTCTATTAATCAATTTAAATAGCCCTTGATTAGAATTATTAAACACTAGGAATAATTTGTATTAATACCATAATCGATAATTTTCTAGATGGATTAGAATTTGATTGATGATATTATCGTGGATGTAATTTCTTTTCCAAGGGATAATCATGTATAAAAGGAATAATTATTGTTGTATATGTTTTATGATGAAATGTGATCTTAGAAGTTTTATTATTAATTTATAGTCATTTTTCAATTTTTATGACTATGGGTGGTTCAATTATTAACAATAGATGGGATGTAATATTATTAACCAAGTATGGGTGGTTACATGATGAGAAAATGATGTGATTCTATGTTATAAACTAAGGTTGGGAGATTCTATGATAATATAATGATGGATGGGTACATGATATCCCTTTAATTAAATAAGTGTTATACTCAGCCATATAGTCATTCTAATTGTAAGAGTGGTTATAATAGTGATATGGAAATGATTTCCCAGTAAAGATAATTTTTTTATCTATACCTAAAATGGGTTTTTTAGAGAAATATTATGATTTCACAAAGTATACCAATGAGTTATGTGAGAGAAAAGTATCAAATAATTATTAAGGGAGAAAAGTTATTGGTTTGTAATGTTTCATTTGATCAATATTTACAATACATGGATCATGATTATTGGCTCCAAGGATTCATTATTTTGTTAAATATTTATTCCATGTTTAATAATTTATGATTAATGTATTTCAGGGTATATGTTCTCTTATGTTAGGATCATTAAATTTAATTAGGTTTATTATACCCTTACTATAATCTTTTTCTCTCGGGTGGAATTAAATATTTAATGCTTTTTTTAACCTCATTGAGCATTTGATATCACCATTTTTAGGTTGAATTTTCTCAAAGTTAAGAAGAATAATGATAATGGATTTGAGTATAAAATTATTTAATATGACAAAAAATTAATGGGATATGTTGATTTATTAATATGGAATACAAAAATCAGGATATATTAGTATAAAATACAATATTTAAATCAAGAGTTTTATTTATGTAATAATTTATTTAATTCTCAGAAACTATAGTCACAAATGGTCCTTGGGTGTGTATGTTATGCAATATATTAATGTTTATGTTATAAGACTTGGATGATAAAATTAAGTCATAGTTATTAGTATCAAATACCTAGACATATATTTTATTTGTTTAAAAATAGATTTAGGAGTTTAGGATTGAGTATTTATAATTAATTTACATGATATGAATCTGATTGGTGGGCCCAAATTATTTCTTATTATGATGTATTGGGTAATGTTTTACTCTGTTAAGATGTCTTATATACGATTAGGGAGTGAACCTAATCCAATATGGGACTTTTTCAAGTATGTGATATTGTCTCGGAAGGTATCCTTGACTTATGTTTATTTCATGTTACATGTTTCTATCAAATTTATTACGTTTCCATGATCTTATAAAACCATGTTATTCATGTTTTTATCCCATTTTATTTCCCAATAATACATACCTCTCATGATCTCATGCTATAAATTTGACTCACATTTTTTCATTATTATATTTATTACCCTAATGGGATTTTAATCTCACCCATTCTTTCATGTATTCCCCAAATTATCATATTCAATTTTATTATCTCTCTAGGTAGAATAAAATAAGGATTTTTTGTTTCCTTTGATGTATTATTAACCTATACTTCCAAATAAAAAAAGAATTCTGGATCCTTATCTGTAATAATGGAAATTATTGTTTAAAATCATTCATTGTTATGTGTAGAAGGATTGTATCACTATAAATACCTTCAAAACCTAGGGGAGGGAACATATTCTAGTAAAATATTTGATGATTCAATATTGACTACATCTCGATGAATGGAAATCAGAATCATTATTTCATCTTCTCATGTGTGAAATAGTTCTATTTGATTATTGATCAGGGTCATGAATATATGGATCAGAAAAGTTATGTATTGAAGGGTGGGATTATTACAATGCATGGAGTTGTTGAAAATATAATAGTCGTTACAAATTGTTTATAAATCAATGATGTTAATAAAAAATAAATCAATACCATTAATCATGGCACAATCCATTGAAGGAGAGTTTGTTCTTTCATGTTCAATATATTAAAATAGGTGTAAATCGATACTTTGGTGTCACAAATAGTACCCCCTGTATAAAAATGTATGTAGGCCCCATTTAGTTTTTGTTTAATAAAACAGAGAGGAGAAAAATATAACAGCCCTGGTCAAATGAAATATGAATGGATGGGAAGGAACCTCTAAAATCCATGATCTTCCTCAATGTGGGACTGTTCTCCCACCATTTTAGAACAAATGGATGGTCTGTCTCTAGACTTATAGTCCTGACTACCAGTTCCATCCTCATATTAAGGTATCATTCTTGAAGGGTGTTTTTAATTATCTCCTAAATACACCAATATTTTGATACCATGTGGATCACCCTTGCTTTCATTATTGGGTTTTTGTTACCCCCATAATCAGAATAAATATAGAGGTAATCACATTTAGAAAGATCATGAGATTCATGACCACTGAACTATCTTAAATAATACCACAATATAGAAACCCAATCACATATGAAGAATAAATGAGAAGATTATTCTACAATAGGGTTCCTGTAAAAGATTCACATATAATTGAACTTGATCCCCATGCACTTGAATTCCTCATCTGTGGATATTTACTGATTTTTTATTCTCCATACTAAGAAGTTATACATTAGAGGGATGACGTTTAACCATAAAATAACACACCTACTATATTTTACATGGTTCATATATAGAACATAGTGATACCCCTTTACATAGAATACCCACAACAAACTTCCTGTGTACATGAATGATTCATGTTGTAATCTCATATAAATACAATAAAAATATTATGTTGACACTAGTTCAATAATTATTCAATAAAAGTGTAATATTTTTTGGGTGGTCTAAAATTTATGTGCGGATTTTAGAACCCTAGGAAACAAATAATGACTCCCACCTAGTTTTGGTTCTAGAAATTGATCTATCTATTCCCAATGATCTAATGTGAATGACTCTAAATGTCATTAATATTACCTTGGTGTTTTTTCAATAAACAAGAGACTCTCCCCATTTGTGAGTTGTTCTCCATTTTATATTTTCCCATGATGTACATGGACCAAAGGTACCTTCAATAACCTCCCATGACATCTTGGATTCAATGAAATGTGTAATGCTCGATACACTTCTCATGTTAATAAATCCTTCATTTACCATCTTATTCATCATATCATATTAAGAAAACTATCATCTTCTATTACAGTTGACCTCTTAGATAAAGGAGTCCAAATGATTTGTTAGGACTCTCAAAAAATCCTCCAACAAATTATATACTGAAAAAATATTCATGGGGACAGAGATGAGAACATAATTTAAAAGTGTGACTTTATCTCTAAATATATAACATCCTAGTACCCGCACTCCTAGATCTTTTGATGAATTCTATAGCATTACATTCCCTATATGATGCTAATAATTGTGACCCAAATTTTGCTTCTATAACTTACAACATCAAAAGGAATAATTGTATAACATACAAAATATAGGACCATTTATGCTTATAGGTTTAGAGAATTAAGATACAATCATACATAAACTAATCATATCAACTTGGAATCATAAATAAATGATTTATAAATTTGAAAATCATCTTCTATTATAACTGTATTTTCGTATTTCACATTAATTCATCAACAACATCCTTGAAAAATCCTTTATAGATATAGATTGTTAAACATAATACTTTAAAACATAGGGAAAGGGGAACCTAATAATGGACTGAAGAAATGTTTAGTAAGTGTAAATATAATCATTAACAATTAAATTTCATCAATATGTATATGAGTGCATAATGGTATGATGACATAATTAATTTGAAAGAGCTAATCATAATGTAACTCATACTAATGAAAAGCTAGATCATAAAATATGTAAACATACAAAAGGAAAAAATAATCATAATCAATAATCATGATTTATTTAATATCAATATATATCATTACATTATTTTAAAATAATAGAATGCATAATGAAAATATATACATTCTTGGGACATCATTTTAAATTTACTCATATATTCACTCTTAAAAATGCAATTACCTTCAATTCAACTTCTATACCAAATGAGTTGTAAGGATATCCCAAACCAACCCATAATTAGTTAAGCACATATCCTCCCATCATTGGTTTATCCCATAACAACCCATCAAATTTCAATGTACAATTGGAGAATAATAAAACACAAAATCCTTCATTTCATCATAAAAACTTTTGAAAATACATTATCCCTATTATATTATAACCATACCATGGAGAAAATTTATTTTCTAGTCAACATATTTGTAATATGATTACCCCATGGAAATTAAATGGGTTTCATAATAATCTCGTTGAAGCATGATTAACCCACACAAAAAAAGGGTTCCATAAGAATTTATTTGAAACATGATAAACCCATGGAAAAAAATTGTTTCCATTACGAAATATTTTGGAGATAATAAACCTATGGAAAATATGTGAGTTTCATAAAAATATCGTTGAATAATAAATAACCCATGTAAAATAAACCGGTACCATAGAAACCTCATTAAGACTTTATTAACCGATGGAAAAGAGGCTTCTTTCATAAAATTTACTTTGAAACATGAATAACTCATCCAAAAAATAATAAATATTGTATCAATACAAAACATCCACAGTGAATGATATGTAACAATAAGTGTTTTTTTACATTAATGAATGGAAATATTATTTTAATATCATTTCCAATTTTATTGAGGAAAATAATCTTTAAACAATCTAAATTGTCCCATACCACTTTGAAACAATTGTTTTATAATACCAAAGAAAAAGAATCAATAAGTAAAACATATAATATCATTAGAATAAAGAAATTCATGATATAAAATGTCAAAGGATCATTATATATGACTTATAAAATAAGATAGGTGTATGACCTAACAAATGTCTCAACGAAGGAAAATAGTGACAAAAATCCAATAACACTTTGGTAACATTGAAATCATAAACCCTGTGAAAGAGATATTATCAAATAAATATTTAAATGCCTATAAATTCAATTATAATAATTATACAATAAATTCATTCTATGTATATACCCCACATAACAAAAATAATAATTGAATATGGAATAAGTCTCATAAAAATAAAAGTAAGACATGAAATTCCCTTACAACTATGGAAACATCTGAATCAGAAACCCCAAATGTAATAATCATAAAATGATACATTTAAATACCCTAGAGATAAAATAATTAATTATATAATATATCAGAATGGGTATTATATATCCCATTAAAAATAAGTATGTGTTGAATATGACATTTATCTCATAGATGTAAAATTGAGAAGAAAATCCATTATAAAGATCTTACATTGAATTGGGTAATAATAATGTTAATAATTGTGTTTGAAAAATTTAAACAAAAAAAATATAATTTTAAATACATAATAATACAATCATAAGAAATTTTATAAATATTATTATCATCCGATAATAAGTGAGATAAATATTTATCCCAATAAATGGAAATTTTCTTTATGAAATCCCATACATTGAGTCTGATTTTTCATGCTTGTCCTCTATATTTGGGAATAATAAATTTATATTAACTATTAAATTCTATCATAACATTTTATAAGTTTATTTCTACATTTATTTAACTTATAAAAAAGTTATATAAAATTACTTAGTCGATAATTTTTAGGTCAGAAGTTTTTACTGTATTCGTCTTATGTGTGAAAATTGACATTGATTGGTCGACTAAGGTCAATGGGGTAATTATTTAAATGTCCCCAGAAAAATATCCATGAAATAAATATAAACTTTTTTAAATAAATTATAATTTTAAAATAAAACTATAAAAATGGTTTTGAAAAATTAACCAATGTTACGATAATGTAGACAATATGCCAAATATACACAAGAGTACTGTTCCCATTTTTCAATGATTATTATAGAATGAATTTAATTAATGTTCATCTTTAAAAAACGACAATAATATCATAAATAAAATATTATTTATTAATATATAGTTATATATATCAATCTTCTGATGTGGTGATGAAAACTGATGAAACACATAACGTCAAGGAGGCGATAGTGCACACATTCATGAACGACGTTATAACCTTTTAGTGTGTGAAATAGAAGAAAGAATATGATATGTTATACATAAAATTTTTTAATTATGACATTAATATCATTAATATTTCACTAATAAAATATATTTTTCTTAAAATTAACCTTAATATATTTCATGTAAAGTTTGAATGTATCAAAATTTTTTAAAGAGACAGTAGTTCAGATATCCAAAAATGATGTTAGCATATTCCCATAAATTGAAAACCATGAAGGTATGTGTCTTATAATAATTACATACGTATTAAGAAATTTAAAATATCATATATACGATATAAAAATAGTATTTCCGTCATAATTACCAACTGTAAGAGGTGGTAAAGGAACAAATGAATGATATCATTTCATGAGGTGTATGAACGATGAATTCGTTAGGTATTTTAAAGAAATGTGTGTACATTTTAGAATAAAACATAACATCAAAAATATAAATATATTTAGGAAACTTATTTTTTTATATAATCATAGAATAAGAAGAATGTAAGTGGTGGAGAAATAAACAAAACAAAATCTCTCATTGAAGAATTCTACCTGTTCTTTAGGTTATTCCATTTAGTTTTCTCTAAAAAATTACCCAATCATTTTATTACGAAATAGATTATACGTAGAATGTAGGAGGGCTTTTTGAGTTGATTTTAGAAGGTTTTAGATGATCCAAATTTATTGAGATTCCAGATGCAAAGGGAGAGTGAATTCCCTTTTATAATGGCGGAGGAGTGGGAGTCTTTTAAATACCAATAGGTAAACACTATTGGTAGGTCTACCTTTTACATGTTATTCTAAAGTAGATAAATAATTTATTTTAGGGGAATTATGGTTGATACAAACTCATAACACAAAATAATAAAATCATATTTATTATTTTGTTCCTTTTCCTTTAGGTTTCGTTATTTTTTTCAATTTGGATTTTCATTTAGGTAACTAGTTTTCTAATCTATTTAATTCATCAATTGAGACTAAATTAATGTGAGTATTATTATTCAATTTATACTCATTGATTATAAAATATATTTCATAAAATTTATAAAATAAATATCCCATATGTGTTGGAATTTAATTCAATAGAAGAAAACGTAATGCGTTAAAGATACTATTTTAACCATAACCATTATTTTATTATTTAGGGGTAAATATGGTCATCATAAATGATAAATTGGTTCATGAATAAAACATATTTGTTATTTATTCAAATTAAAATAAAATCTACAATATATTATTTTAATAATTTTTAATCATTTAATAAAATATCATTTATTATAAAACATCGTTAATATCAATTATGACATTATATATTTTATTAAATTCAAATTAATATCAAGAAAATAATGAAATTAAAATATATTATGTTAATATATTTTTATCATGATATATTCATATAAAAAATAATTTAATACAAAAAATTATTCTATTTACTTTACTTTTATTATTTTTTGTATCATTTCTTTAATTTAATTATTCACTAATTAATATTTGTGTTCGAGTTTCTTAAAAATGTAATATAATTATATCATATATAAAAGTAAAATATATATTATTATGATAAAAATATTAATTCATATTTAAAAATAATATTTATAACAAAAGATATATTTTTTCCCCATCCTCAAATCATTATACATAATAAAAGGATGATAAGTAATTTTTTGTGTTTTTCTTTTTGTATCTTAATATATGGGTCACATTCATTAAATATTATTCTAAATAACTATATAAATTGACAAAAAGCTCATATGATTTAATATTTTTCCATACAGGGGGTTTTAAACATGTTTACAGGTTATTTTCACCCCTTAAGTCTAAAGTTTAACAACAAAGGAGGCTCGTTTTTACCTTATTTGTTGTAATTACTTTTAATTTGTTTATGTAATATATTTTGTGAATAAATAAATCAAAATTATTAAAAATTAAAATTTTTATAATTGAAAATATTGAATTAATTTTTTTTATATTTTGGTCACATTAGTTTCAGAAATAAATTTTTATTCAATCTCATAGATGGGACCAGATAATAGGTTCTTAAAGCGAAAATTTCAAATGTCTGTAAAATTTTTACGTCCAATTCCAATGTGAAATTGATTAAAATTACCTTAATTATATTAAATGATATAAAATTGATTTAATTATACTCTGATACCAATTAAAAATATAATTTATCACTATAAATTATTTATATGAAAATGATGTTTTCAATTAAAATCATGTATGTTTAACTATTCCTCAATACATGAAAATGATAAAAAAACAACCCAAAAGTAAATTTTGATATTCTTATTTTTTAAAATGAAGTTAATACTATCATATTAAATTTATAAAATTTTCAAAATTTTGTTTTAAAACAAGCCTTCCATTAAATGGTGGAAAGATTTCATTTTATTGAAATAAATCTGTTTGTGATTAAAATTGGATATATTCTCATCTTATGCATATGAAATATATTGGATAAATATCACAAAAATTTATTGAATATATAATATATAAATTTCATTAAGGTCATTCATTAATATTTGTTAATTTAGTTAAATAAATTGAAATGTCGTTGTGGGCATAAACAATTTCTTTCACAGAAACACATTCTTTATATTAGATTAGTATTTCTTTTCATTTCTAATTAATTGGTCATTGAAGGATCCATTATATAAGCATGCGTAAAAAATCAATTCATAATCTTTTTAATCATATTAACTCGTACCATTCCAAATCCAAGGTGAGAACTATTATTATAAGTAATTAATGTTAATTATATATTGTTATTCAATAAGACTTTGATTTTTTGTGTAACACACGTTATCAATGAAACTCAATGTTACATGCAATCCAAGAAAAAATTGGTGGTGCGTATAATGGAATATAAAGTATGCATTACAAGTGAAATAAGATATCAAATAATTTAATTTAACTTGAAAGAATATATTTTATAAAATCTATGTTTTCTAAATTCTACCCCGTTTAAAATGAATTTATCCCCCAAAATTTATCTTGATTATCGAAGGATTATCATTTTTAGAATTCCATTATTGAACCCACAAAAAACTAATGATATAATTGATTAATCACATTAAAGGGGAATGTGGGAAATATAATGTTCACATGAATATACACATTACTAGGATTCCACAATGTGTTAACATTGGTGGGAAATTTAAATATTAATTTGGAAGGGAAAACTATTTCCCATGTACTAATAAAGATATATTGAAAAAGTAGTCAAGGGGAAGTTAATGAAAACCAACAAAACTAAATAGGTGGAAAAAAGTTCATTAATATCATTAGAAAATATTTTATAGGAAAAAAAATTATTTTGAGATCCTTTTTTACAAATTTTAAGGGTTTCTTCCACCATATATACATAGAGAATATAGATGAATACTTTGTGAAAATAATTTCATCATTTTTTCTATTTTCACCAAAATAAAATCATTTCTCAAAAATATGACTCTTAAAATGAGTATTTTTAATTCAAGAAGTACGAAAATAAAATATTAAAGACTATATAAACATAAAAAGTATAAAAATGTGTCACTCCTGCATTTAAATATTAACAATACCCAGAATGGTTATCACATAGTCATATAATTTCCAAAATAAAAAAACATCATAAAATATTTTTTTGAAAATCAATAGTGATACCCAAATATAAAAATAAATTATTACATAATGATATATCCTAAATAAACTCAACCACATAAAAATTGAAGAGGGTTTTAACCTCAAGGTCTATCTCATACCTTCAAAATTTCAATCCTAAAAGATGGAGATCTGCATTTGAAGTATCATTGGTTATTAGACATCAAATCACATTTAAATCTTGTAGTTATCTATATGAAAATAATTGTGTTCCCTTAGTTACCACAATATCCAAAATCATATAAATACTAAATCATATTAATAACATATAACTTATTAGCACAAAAATTAATGAAAACATTACATTAAACTAATGTTTTACATATACTTAAACCCAATAATATATCTCCTAAAATTTTATTGATAACTCAAAAGATTTGCGAATTATAAACCTCAAACGGGGTGTTTAATAATCGTAGATTATCATCTTTATATGATGGTATCCATTACTCTTAAGGTAACCTCACATGATAATTTATTAATCCCCAATGTTATCTAAAATTAACATTGATACCAACTATAACAACTGAGGACCAACACTCCCAAATCATGTGTCGAAATACATAAATTTACATTACCAACATTGATGTCAATAATTTCGACACAAATTTTTTAATCTAAACCTTATGACATCATAAATAAAATATGAATCACATAAAACCTCAAGTACCTTTTAGGATAGGAGTTTTAGATAATTAGGAAACACATTTTCATAAACTAATAATATCAGTTTAGACTTATAAAAAACAGTTTCATAATGTTAATCATCATATCTTATTGTACCCATATTTTTTAATTTCATATTTGTTTATCAACATAATACATGTGAAATACTTTAAAGAAATAAATCATTCAACGTTATTAATTAAAACAAGGAAAAATTGAAACCTAAGAAGGGTGAGATTATATTTTCAATATGGGTTAACATATTCATTTAAAATTAAATTTCATGAATGTGTATAATATTGAATAATGGTATGATAACATAATTGATGTTCATGATTGATTCATAATGTAATTCAACCCTATAAAAACCCTGATCATGAAATATAAAAACATCCCAAAGTTAACAGTTAACAAAATCAAAAATCATGTGCCTTTTTATATCAATACCAAACAT
This sequence comes from Viscum album, assembly GCA_963277665.1. NCBI lineage: Eukaryota > Viridiplantae > Streptophyta > Magnoliopsida > Santalales > Viscaceae > Viscum > Viscum album. The sequence continues at coordinate 2,025,918,015 of OY728151.1, read as the reverse complement.
TATAAAAATTATATACCCATAGAAAGAATAATTAAATCATGTACCTACTTGGGACACCATTTTATGTTCAAAATTACACTCACTCTTATAAATGAAATAACTATACGGCAGACTCCCAGACCTAATTTTTTGGAGGGATATAATGATCCCACCCACTATTGGCTTATCATGCAACCACTCATTATTGGTTAATCATGGAATGAACCATCATTGGTATTTCATGAAAGCAACCATAATTATTTTATCACATAACCACCCATAAAATTTACAATTATCATTACAAAATCGTAACAAAAAAATATTTCATTTCATTATAGACAAATATAAACATACATTATCCCTTTTATAACCTAACCAACATATGAAAAATAAATGGATTTATTTTAAATAATATTGTAACAATATCAAACCAAACATAGAAAAGAAATGGGTTCCATAATAACATATTTTAAAAAAAATTAATCCATAGGAAAGAAACAAGTTCTATAACAATATCTTTAGGACATAATACACCAATGTAAAAGTAACAGATTTTGTAACAATATGGTCTTATATATTATAGTCATGTAAATATTCTTATGATAATAATTATGCTTTAATTTTTTTTAAATTAATATCCTATGTAAAAGAAATATGATTCATAAAAATTTATTTTGAACATATTCCCCCCATGAAATAGAAATGGGTTTCATAACAATCTCTTTGAAACAAGAATAACCCATCCAAGAAATAAGGAGCATGATATAAATAGAAAACCTCCAAAGTGGAGGATAATTAACAACATGTGTTATTGATTTTTATAAATGGAAATACCATTAAAATGACAATGAAAACATTAGTTAGAAAATTAATATTTAAACATTCCATTGTATCTCATACAACATTATAATGTTTGAATCACGTGAAATATAAAGAAATAACCATAATTGAAACAAATAATATCGTGAAAAAAATTACATTCATGATATAACAATTCAAATGATCACCATATACACCTCATGAAAGAAGATATGTGTATAACATAACAAACGCCTCAAACAGGGAAAATCGTAAGAAAAATCCATTACTACGTTAATAACATTGAAACCATAAAACTCATGAAACATATATCATAACATAGATACATTTATTATTATAAATTCATGTGTCTTAATCCTAAAATAAATTTTGGGGCATCATATACACTAGAAAAAAAAATAAGTGGTGAATATGGATTAAGTATTGCAAAAATAAAAGTGAGACTAGAAATCCCTTTCCAAGTGTGGTAAAATGTGAATGAGAAGCCCCAAAAGTAATAATCCTCAAATTAAAAATTTAATTAACATGAAGAAAAAATAATTCATGATATATATATTTTTGAAATGGGTAGTATATACATCATAAAAAACATGTAAGTGGGGAATATTACATTTATCTTATAAAATAAAAATAGTGAGATGCAAATCCCTACCAATGAACATATCATTGGTGTGGGAATAAATCAATGAAATAATTATGTGTGAAAAAATTATATACATAGAATTAAATTTTAAATAAATAATGATACAATCATATTTAATTTCACACATATTCATGGAATAACATAGCCAGTGACATGAAAGTTCATCCCAATCAATAGAAAATGAGTTATGAAATCATTTACCAAGATTCTGATTTGTAATGCTTTTCCAATATATTGCTGAATAAGTAACACATTAAAATTATTTAATTTCATTAAAATATTTTCCAAGTTTATTATTAATCTTTTTTCACATATAAACAAGATAAATAAAATTATATAATAAATAATTTTAAAGTCGGGCGATTTCACTAAATGCATCTTACATGTCAAAACAAGCCTTGATAGGTTGAAAAAATTTATTGGGGTCATTATTTAAAAATATGTAGAATATAAATCATTTCATAATTATAAAATTATTACATAAATAATAATTTTAATATCTATTAGTAAATATGGTTAGGAAAAATAAATCAATGTTATGATCATGGAGACATTATTTCACACACATGCAAGAATAACATTTCTTTTTTTCAATGATAATTATGAAAATTAGGAAATTATTGTTCACATTTAAAAAATATCCATTATATTATAAATATAATATATTTTAATAATATATACCTATATATATATCATTCCAGTTATTACTGATAAATAATGATAAATGACTTCGCTTCAAGGAGCTAGTAGTCCACATGTCCACGAACAACATTATCACTTTTTCAATGTGTAAAATTAAAAGAATAAAATTATATGTTTTATATATGGATATATAATAATGTCATGAATATGATAGATTTATTATTTATATCATATATTTTTATTAAACCCATATTTGATACATTTTATGTAATGGGTGAACGTATCACCTCACTTTGAGGAGGTGGTCGTCCACACATCCAAAAATTATGTTAATATATTACCAAAAAATGGATATAATGAAGGTGAAAATTATTTAATAATTTAATAATTACTAATAAATTATAAATATCATATATATCATATAATTTTTTTCAATCCATATTTCAAACAATAATAGATTGTATAGGAAAAACGAATGACATCATTTTGCAAGCTAATAGTCCTCCATACACACAAATAATGACTTCATTAACCATTTTATGTAAGTGTGTTTAGGTGTATCTATAACCCTTCACATAAAAAATAAAATTATTTTTCAGATTATTTGGTTATTATATAATAATTGAATATGAATAATTTAAGGAGTGGAGAATGAAATAAAATAAATGTGCTCGTTGAAGAATGATACATCTTCTTTCGGTATCTCATTTTCATTTGCACCAAAGGAGTAATGTGGTTTCATTTATATGAAATGTGATGTTTATATGATTATATTTGGGATTATGGGATTTTATTTGGGTTGGTTATGGTTTATTCAATAGTATTGAGATGTGTGAATAGATGGGGTGACTGGATGTCCATTTATAATGAACGAGAAGTGGCATTCTTGTAAATACAAAAAGGTAAAAACTATTTTGATGTATCACAAACCTCATGTTATTAAAATGATGAAAAATAATGTAGTTTATGTAAATTAGTATCGGTAAACACTCACATGATAAAAAAATAATTTTTATAATTTTAATTTTTAGTCTTTAAGTTTCATTTATTTTTTATTTGGGTTTTCATTTAGGTAACTAGTTTTCTAACCTATGTATTTCATGCATTAAGATTAAATTAAAGAGAGTATTATTATTCAAATAGACCCAATTATTCTAAAATATATGGATTATAATTTATAAAATATAAATCCCATATGTGTTGGATTTTAATTAAATAGAAGTTCACGCAACCTGTAATAAATATTGCTTAAACCTTAACCGTGTCAACCATGTTTTTAATTTTTAGGGGTCAAAATTTTTCATTATAAATGGTAAATTGAACCATGAAAGGAACATATTTTATATTTATTATCACATAGAAATAACTATACATAATATATATTTTTTTTATTTATTTTATATAATTTATTAAAATATAAATTATTATAAGAGAACATTTATGTGAATTTTGACATTATATATTTAATTAAATTTTGTAAAATTTTAAGAAAAAAATTAAATTAAAATATATTGATTTCAAATATGTGAATCATGATATCTTCACCTAAAAATATACATTAATACCAAAATTCATTATATTTAAATTGATTTTAATTTTTTTAGTATCGTTTATTTCATTTAATTATTAACTTATTAATCTATGCATTAGTGTTTCATAAACATTTAATGATTTTATATAATATATAATAATTAAATATAAATTATTATAATAAATAAAATTATAAGAAAATATTATATTTATAAGAAAAAATATATTGTCTTTTCTTATCCAAAAATCATTCTACAAAATAAAAGAAAGAAATGTAAATTTTGAATCTTTTTTCTTTTAGTAACATTATATATGGGTCACTTTTGTAACACCCGAGACTTTTATGTGAAATATTTTGTTTTTATGTTATATAAATCATCAAAGTAATCTTTCACTACACACAACACTAGCTTGTCTTTCTTTACATGCAACCGCGGCCTTCCTCGATAGCTTGCGTCGTACGCAATACCGAGTTTCACTAAACAATGATATGCTATTAAAATATTATTAAAACTAGCCGTTATGAATAGTAATAACCACTTTTCGAAATTTTAAAAATTTTATTTTTAAAAATGGACTTCATTTTTGGACTCGGAATATCAAAATTAGCATAGGGTGAAATTTTGGTATTTTTCTGGAAACATTCAATTTTTGATAAATAGTGAAACTACTAAGTGGCTGTTAAAAAAACTGAATTTTTCATAAAACTTAATTTTACCGCTTCTGTGAGTGGAATTTCAAAAATCCGAGAGACACGGTTGATGTCAATATGTAAAATGTGGTTTAATGAGATGAAAATAATATTTTGATGAATAGTAACTTTTTACTTTTTTTTACGACGGTTAAAAGTAAATAGGGTAATTAAGGGTAAAAATGATATTATTATTACCCTAACACATGTCCTAATTCTATTGTACAAGTGTAATTCGACCAAAAACAACCTTAGGAATAAAATATGACCATTTAGGCCCACTTGGATTAGATTAGGACATTTATTATTAATGTATTTAAAGAAGGGTTGAAATAGTTAAAATCCATGTTTAATAACTAAAGCATTTTTAATATAAGGTCATACATAAGATAAATTCGACTATAAATATTCATTAAAAAAGATAAAATGATTTCCTACATAATGATATTTTATTTGTATGTTTTAGACTTTATATAATTTAATTTATTTATTACACAATGATGATGCAGTAATTACCATAATAGTGAAAAATTAGAATAATTGATATTATAAATACATAAATAAATATAAATTGAGACTTTTTATGAATTAAACTAATTTTCTAGGTTTATATGACATGTTATTAGTTATTTAATTAACTTTGGGCGAAGTAATCATTCTGTTAAGAGTTTCAAAAAAATCAACTATTAAATAGTGTCAAAATTGACATAAAATAGTTTATAAAACAAAATATTATATTATTAATTTTTATTTTATTCCTAAAAATATAAGGTTCGGAGAAATGACTTAGAGAAGGTTATATATATTAATAAATCTCAACTTGGGGGTCTCTTGGATGAATATGGAATGTTTATTAACTATATAATATAAAAATACAATGTGACATGGTAAATGTCATTCTAATTAACTAAGAGTTAAAACTAAATGATAAGGTTAATATAATGACCTAAATATGTATAAATTCTATTGGATGAGATGATTTCTACCCATCCCCACCTTATCTTCGAAATAACTCAATTTGGAGCTATTTAACACCGAACTTGACTTTATAATAAAATAAATTTTTTAGTTATTCCAAAGTTGCCCCTCTCCTCCCCTATAAAAGGGCACCTCCTCCCTCTCTTACTCACACCACTTTGAGCCTTCAAGATTGGCCAAACCCTGCCACATTCTCCTATCCACTTTCCCAGAGACATCCTAGAGGTCCTGGTCATCTTCAAAGACCAATTTTAGTTCCCTAAAAGAAGGTCTCAAAGAAGCACATCAAAGAAGAGGTAATGTCCGTTACCGATTCTTTCATCTTTATTTCTTCTTCAACTTCTTCTTCTTTAGTTGTCTCATTATGAAGTAATAACATCAGTATCTATAATATTCTGATATGTTATTATATGTATGAAACAACCCTAATTCACCATCTATCCATCCTACGGAAAACAAAATCACCGCGCGTGCGTACGTACGGAATACCATCTCCACGCCATGGTGTAATCTATTTTCCACCACCACCTTACTTGGATGTGTATAATGCTGTAAATAATAACTATATATGATTATTTTAAAGTGATATTGATTCTGAAATAGTATACATACACTCCAATACAATTCCACGATAATTAGAACGATATCATCGCTCGTGCGTACGTACGGACTACCGTCTTCACGACGTGATGACATTCATTCTCCATGTTAACCATTAATGAATGATTATAAATTATATATAATAAGTAATAATGATACTGGATATATTTGTATATATATGTATGTCATCTACTTAATTCCATTCAACTCAATAAGGAAACGAAAACAACGTTCATGAGTACGTACGGCCTACCGTCTCCATGAACGGTGTATTTCATTCCATTAATGATCGATTATATATATGTATATTCTTAATATATATTATATATAAATCATGTTTTATATTCTGGAATAAAGTAATCATGATTTATGTAATCATATGAATAATTACAAGTCAAAACACAGACGAAAAATGAAACGATTTTACCCAAAACACTCTTTAACATGGAATTTACAAAAGAACGGTTAATATAAAGTCATAAGTGAACCATATATGATATCATAATAATGAGTATGATTCTGGAATAACTCAATTACATTATTTAAATCATTATACAGGAGTTTTGGACACTTACAAAGCAAATCAGACCTAAGGTAAGGGAAATATCACAATCTCACTTTTATCCGAGATTGTTTATACTTTGGTATTTATTGGGGTGTATTTTATCATCCACATCCATGTTTCCAAAATATGTAATATTATTTCCATCCACCTACAATTGTTTAAATCCAATTTTACCCTTCGGTGAGTTTTTAGTAAAGGATATGAAAGGAATATTTTGTCGTTTTTCGTACGAGGTACTTTTTGACTTTTCTGAAAAAAGTACGAAGAATGTTTTTTTAACTTATACGGCATGAATGGATTTTTAAAAAATTATTTCCAAGAATTTTCCTTTACATGTTTTCAAATTTATTTTTAATAAACTTCTTTTAGTTTCTAATTGTACGACATGTTAAGAAAGGAAAAGTGTTTTTGAAGCAGAAAGGATATTTTCCTCAAGAATGGAGTTCAAGTGTTTTATCAAAATTATTTTGCAATCTAAGATAATAAAGGGTTCTGTTTCTATCCCTATTATTACATTGATTTTATTATGTTGTGATGGAATTATATTTTTATGAATTCCTTTATCTTATATGAATTGTTTTATGATGTCACAATGTTTAAGATTCCCATTTTTATTACCCGGGTTATGCAATGATGTATGATTTATGATTCTGTGGCACACATAAGAATGGTATAATTATGAGATGGGTGGGACCTATATCTCCCTCCAATGCATTGGGTAAAGATTTTATATTTCATGAGATAGACATGGCTGGAACGGTAGGTTATACCGGTTCAGTGAAACAGGACTGAAACGAGGAGTGAACTCAGTTCATAAATGGACTTTGTCCACTAAGATAGTCTTGGAAATGAGTCTTGACTAATAAGAAATGATTCTCTATTATTATGTGTGTATTCCACAACGTTTCATGATTTATGTTATGATTATTGGGATTACATTTCACTTCTATGATTTATCCCATGTTATGATATTATGATCTCTTTTGCAGGTTAAGATTTCAAAATGTTATGTTCTTATGTATATGATGTGATTGATATTTCTTTTGTTTACCCTTACTGAGCATTTGATCTCACCCTTTTGTATGTTTTATTTCCCCAGGTCAGGAAGAAGGTTATTAAGTAGGATATCCCAAAAAGGGACACTAGATATGATGAAATAAATGGGAGGCAAAGTAGATACTTTATGAACCAGTTGCTTATGTTTCCCAGTTTCTAAAGACTCTTTACCTATACGGTCCTTTCTTGGTTTTGTTATATGTTGTAATAAGTTTGCTTCAATTCTGAAGTAATAAAAATGTATGTAAAGTATGTGTTGTTATAGTTGGTATCAGAGGAAAGGTATAATCAATCTTTGGAAACTAGGATGTGAAAGCCTTTGTAAGAACCAAAAGGATAAGTCTAAGCATAGAACAAAATCTTAGTGTTTTAGAAATGGCCATAAATAACCTTGGGTAAGACCATAAGTATGAAATTTTATTCTTGATTAAGTGATATTCCTATTATAATTAGTGTTGCTCACACTATTCTTCTTGGTTTTAGTCAATGCCTAGAACCCGAAGGAACCGTGTTAATGCAGAATGCGACGGGAAATGCAAAGATTGTCCCCCTGAGCAACCAAACTTTATGGGAGCTGGAATGCAAAATCTTGTAGCCTTGCTCACACAACTTTCTCAAGATATGAATCATGCAGGACATCCAAATGAGCAAAGGAAGCAGCAACATTCTGTTGAATCCTTCATGAGACATCGTCCACCTTCATTCAGCGGGTCTATTGATCCATTAGTTACTAAACAATGGAATAGTACTACTGAAAAGATATTTACAGTTCTTCAATGTTCTGATCATGATAAAGTCATCTTAGTAGTGTATCGTTTGGAAGGTGATGCTGATCAATGGTGGAATCTAATTACGAATATGAGGCAAAGGGATGAAATTGAGTCCATGGAATGGGATGAGTTCAAGAACTTATTTTTCAATAAGTACATCCCTCGTATTCTCCGAACAAAGTTGGAGAAAGAGTTTCATGAAATAAAGAAAAAGGATGATGAATCTGTTGGTACCTATGAAGAAAATTTTACAAGACATGCAGGGTATGCTTCTGGTATTATTATCCAACCTGAGAGTAAGATCAATCGATTCTTTAGTGGCTTAAAACAAAGTCTTCGAAGGGCCTTAGCCATAAGGCACTTCAATAGCTACAAGGAAATCGTTGGATGTGCTCTCAAAGTTGAGATTGAGATTGGAGTAACCCATCAGTCATATGGGTTTGATAAGAAGAGGAAAATGGAATTCAAAGGAAAATCTAAAGAGCACACTGAAAAGAAGATGAGCTTTCCCTTATGCTCAAAGTGTGGATAGAAACATGGAGGGAGTTGTCTTAATGGTACATGTAAATGTTTCAAATGTGGAAAGGAAGGTCATCAGGAATTTGAATGTCGTAATGATGGGAAGAAGATGTCTAATTATGTAAACAAAGGAAGGGATGCACAAAATGAACCTACTACACATAAATGTTTCAAGTGTAAGGAGATGGGACATTATTCCAATAAATTCCCTAATCCAAGGGTTGATGATGATGGTCGACGTCAATAAAATCATAAGGCTAATGACAAAGGAAAGTCACATGCAATTTCTATCAGCGATGTGGAGTACAATACCGATGTAATGAAAGGTACACTTACCATCCACTCTAAAGTATCAAATGTTTTCTTTGATTATGGATCCACCCACTCCTTTATTTCTGAAGAATATTCTAAGGGTATCAACGTATTACCTCAACAATTAGATGTTGAGTTAGCTATGACAACACCTAATGGCACAACCGTCGCAACAAAAGTTTATAATTCTTCTCCGATTGAGGTTTGTGGGAAAGTTCTTCCTGAAAATCTTGTGATCCTTCCTATAGTGGAATTCGATGTGATTCTTGGCCTGGATTGTATTTCTCTACATGGAGCTCATATCAATTTCCAAAGAAGGGAAGTCACATTTCATATTCCAGATCAATCTATGATCGTCTATCGATGCAAGGATGAACATAACCTTCCAGTGGAAATTTCTTCCATTTTATGGGTATTGATTCAACTAAATGAAGGTTATTTATCTCAAATGGTTGGTGAGAAACTCACGATTAAGAATATGCCCATTTTACGTGAGTTTGATGATGTCTTTCCGGATGAATTACCGGGTCTTCCACTGAATCATGAAGTTGAGTTTTCAATAGAACTCGTACCGGGTGCTTTGCCTATTTCAAAGACACCTTATAGAATGGCCCCAATTGAGTTGCAGGAATTGAAGAAGCAACTCCAAGAGAATCTTGATAAGGGGTTCATATTCCCTAGTTCATCACCTTGGGGAGCACCTGTTCTATTTGTTATGAAGAAAGATGGATCAATGAGACTCTGCATTGATTATCGAGAACTTAACAAGATGACTATCAAGAACAAATATCATCTCCCGCGCATTGATGATCTATTTGACCAACTACGCGGAGCTCAATACTTTTCCAAGATTGATCTTCGTTTAGGGTATCATCAATTAAGGGTCAAAAGGGAGGATATACCAAAGACGGCTTTCCATCCAATGTATGGACACTATGAATTTATAGTGATGCCATTTTGTCTTACTAATTTCCCTGCTATCTCCATGGATCTGATGAATAGAGTCTTTAGAGACTATCTTGATCAGTTTGTGGTAGTCTTTATAGATGATATTAATGTATATTCAAAGAGCAAGGAAGGAGATGAAGATCACTTGAGAATTATATTGAAGACCCTGTGAAAGGAGAAGATTTATGCCAAATTTACCAAGTGTGAATTTTGGCTTCAAAAAGTTTCATTTTTTGGTCACATAATCTCAAAAGTGTGGATGTCTGTGGATCCAGAAAAAAATAGAGGTTATTGAAAGATGGTTAAGACTAAAAACAGTATCCGAGATCCGAAGTTTTCTTGGTTTGGATGGATATTATCATCGTTTTGTGAAACATTTTTCACGATTATCTAATCCACTCACCATGTTGACTCAGAAAGGATTTAAGTTTGTTTGGATGGAGGAATGTGAAGAGAATTTCAAGGAGTTGAAAAGAAGGTTATCCAGTGCACATGTGCTCACACTGCCTTGTAGTGGAGAAAGGTTTGTGATCTACAGTGATGCACCCAAGAAGGGATTGGGGTGTGTTCTTATGCTAAATGATATGTTGATATCTTATGCCTCACGACCGTTGAAAATACATGAGAAAAATTACCCAACTAATGATTTGGTGTTAGCTGCGGTAATCTTTGCATTAAAGATTTGGAGGCATTACCTTTATGGTGAAAGATGTGATATTTATACTGATCATAAAAGTTTAAAGTATATTTTTACACAAAAGGACATGAATATGCGCCAAAGAAGATGGTTGGAGCTGATTAAAGATTATTACTGCTCGATCCATTACCACCCTGGGAAAGAAAACAAGGTGTAAGATGCATTAAGTCAACAAGACCATGCCAATTTATCCATGATGAGGATCACAAAAGATCCAATATTTATGTATTTACAAAGAATGGATCTTGGAATTATAATGGAAGGGGAAAAATCGTAACTTTCTCAAATGAATGTTCAACCATCTATACATGTGAAGATTAAAGAGGCACAGAAAGAAGATTTCGATTTACAAAAGAAGGTGAGAAATGTTCCTGAATTCAACCTTGATTGTGATGGGATAATAAAGTTAAGGAATCGGGTTTGTGTTCCTCCCATCCCCGAATTAAAGAAGGAGCTGCTAGAAGAGGCTCATAGTTCTTCATTCTCTATTCATCCTGGAAGCACGAATATGAATAGGGACCTGAAAGAGTACTTCTGGTGGGATGGCATGAAAAGAGATGTTTCTGAATATGTCTCTCGATTCTTGGTTTTTCAACAAGTTAATGTTGAGAGACAGAAGTTTAAGGGGTTGTTACAACCATTACCCATACCCGAATGGAAATGGGAGAACATCACTATGGACTTTGTCACAGGACTTCCTAAAACATCCAAAGGCAACAATGCTATGTGGGTAATAGTTGATCGTCTTACAAAGTCTGCACACTTCATTGCTATTAGAGAGGATTTCTCTCTAGATCAGCTTTCCAGGATATATGTAATGGAAGTGGTAAGATTGCATGGAGTACCACTTTCTATTATATCTTATCGGGAACCAAGATTTACCTCGATGTTTTGGTGAAGTCTTCAGCATACTCTAGATACAGAGTTGAGTTTCTGCACTGCTTGTCATCCTCAGACAGACGGTCAGTCTGAGAGAACAATTCAAACTCTAGAAGATATTTTGAGAGCTTGCCCTATGGATTTCAAAGGTGGTTGGGATCAACACCTACCTTCGGTGTAATTTTATTATAATAATAGCTTTCACTGTAGTATTCAGATGGCTTTTTATGAATCTCTTTATGGAAAGAAATGCAGGACGCCAACTAGCTGGGATGAAGTTGGGGAAAGAAAGCTATTAGGACCTGATCTCGCTGATGAAATGGTAGAAAAGGTCAGATCTATTCAATAATATATAAGAGCAGCTCAGAGTCAACAGAAAATTTATGCTGACAACTGAAGAAAAGACCTAGAGTTTGAAGTGGGTGATAAAGTGTTCTTACGAATATCTCCCTGGAAGAGGGTTATGATATTTGGAAAGAAGGGGAAGTTGAGCCCTAGATATATCGGTCCTTTCGAAATATTTGATCGTGTTGGGAAGGTAGCTTACCAATTGGCACTTCCACCGAATCTCTATCAAGCGCATGATGTGTTCTATGTATCTCTCCTGAGAAAGTACATACCTGATCCTTCACATGTACTCAGCTTAGAAGTTGTACCGCTGGAGCAAGATCTTTCTTATGAAGAACAACCGATAGAGATTCTGGATCGTAGCGAAAAAGTCCTACGAAACAAGACCACTCGATTGGTGAAAGTTTTATGGAGGAACCACCAATTAGAAGAAGCTAAATGGGAGCTTGAGGATATGATGAGGGAGAGGTATCCTCACATGTTTGTTACAAAGTGACGAATTTCGAGGGTGAAATTCATTTTAAAGGGGGTAGAATGTAACACCCAAGACTTTTATGTGAAATATTTTGTTTTTATGTTATAATAATCATCAAAGTAATCTTTCACTACACAACACACTAGCTTGGCTTTCTTTACACGCAACTGCAACATTCCTCATTAGATTGCGTCGTACGCAATACTGAGTTTCACTAAACAATGATATGTTATTAAAATATTATTAAAACTAGCCGATATGAATAGTAATAACCACTTTTTGAAATTTTATAAATTTTATTTTTCAAAATGGACTTCATTTTTGGACTCAGAATATCAAAATTAGCCTAGGGTGAAATTTTGGTATTTTTCTGAAAACTTTCAATTTTTGATGAATAGTGAAACTACTACGTGGCTGTTAAAAAAATGAAATTTTCATAAAACTTAATTTTACCGCTTCTATTAGTGAAATTTCAAAAATCCAAGAGACACAGTTGATGTCAGTAAGTAAAATGTGGTTCAATGAGATGAAAATAATTTTTGATGAATAGTAACTTTTTACTTTTTTTAACCACGATTGAATGTAAATAGGGTAATTAAGGGTAAAAATGATATTATTATTACCCTAACACATGTCCTAATTCTATTTTACAAGTGTAATTCGACAAAAAACAACCTTAGGAATAAAATATGACCATTTTGTCCCACTTGTATTAGATTAGAACATTTATTATTAATTTATTTAAAGAAGGGTCAAAATAGTTAAAATCAATGTTTAATAACAAAATCATTTTTAATATAAGGTCATACATAAGATAAATTCGACTATAAATATAAATTAGAAATATAAAAAGTATTCCTACATAATGATATTTTATTTGTAATTTTTATACTTTAAATAATTTAATTTATTTATGACACAATGATGATGCAGTAATTACCATAATAGTGAAAAATTAGAATAATTGATATTCTAAATACCTAAATAAATATAAATTGAGACTTTTTATGAATTTAACTAATTTTATAGGTTAATATGACATGTTAGGATTTATTTAATTATCTTTTTTAGAAGTAATCATTCTGTTATGAGTTTCAAAAAAATCAACTATTGAATAGTGTCAAAATTGACATAAAACAGTTTTTAAAAAACAAAATTATATTATTAATTGTAATTTTATTCCTAAAAATCTAAGGTTCTGCCAAATGACTTAGATAAGGTTATATATAATAATAAAACAAAACTTGGCGGTCTCTTGGATGTATATGGTAAGTTTATTAACTATATAATATTAAAATACAAGGTGACATGGTAAATGTGAATCTAATTTACTAAGAGTTAAAACTAAAAGATAAGGTTAATATAATGACCTAAACCTGTCTAAATTATATTGGATGAGAGGATTTAGACCAATCCCCAACTTATATTCGAAATAACTCAATTTGGAGCTATTTAAAACCGAACATTACATTATAATAAAATAATATATTTAGTTATTCCAAAGGTGCCCCTCTCCTCCCTTATAAAAGGGCACCTCCTCCCTCTCTTCCTCACACCACTTTGGGTCTTCATTCTAGCCGACCCCTGAAAATTTCTCCTCTCCACTTACCTAGAGACATCTTAGAGGTCCTATTATTCTTCAAAAACAAATTTTAGTGCCCTAAAAGAAGGTCTCGAAGAAGCACTTCAAAGAAGAGGTAATGTCCGTTACCGATTCTTTCATCTTTATTTCTTCTTCCACTAATTCTTATTTAGTTGTTTCATTATGAAGTAATAACATCAGTATCACTAATATACTGATATGTTATTATATGTATGAAACAACCCTATTTCACCATCTATCCATCGTACAGAAAATGAAATCAACGAGCGTGCGTACGTACGAAATACCGTCTCCACGCTGTGGTGTAATCTATTTTCCACCACCACCTTACTTGGATGGGTATAATGGTGTAAATAATAACTATATATGATTATTGTAAAGTGATATTGATTCTGAAATAGTATACATAAACTCCAATACAATTCCACAATCATGAGAATGATATCATCGCTCGTGTGTACGTACGGACTACCGTCTCCCTGACGCGATAAGATTCATTCACCACATTAACCATTTATGAATGATTATAAAGTATATATAATAAGTAATAATGAAATAAATGAAATAATAATGATACTTTATTTATGTGTATATATATGTATGTCATCAACATAATTCCATTCAACTCAATAAGGAAACGAAAACAGTGTTCATGCGTACGTACGGCAAACCATCTCCATGAACGGTGTATTTCGTTCCATTTACTGATCTATTATATATATATATATTCTGAATATATATTATATATAAATCATTTTTTATATTATGAAATTAAGTAATCATGATCTAAGTAATCATTTGAATAATTACAAGTCAAAAGACGAATGGAAAATGAAACGATTTTACCCAAAACACTCTTTAACATGGAATTTACAAAAGAATTGTTAATATAAAGTAATATGTGAACAATATATAATATCATAATAATTAGTATGATTCTGGAATAAGTCAATTACATTATTTAAATCATTATACAGGAGGTTCGGACACTTACAAAGAAAATCGGACCTAAGGTAAGGGAAATATCACAATCTCATTTTTATCCGAGATTGTTTATACTTTTGTATTTACTGGGGTGTATTTTATCATCCACATCCATGTTTCCTCAATATGTAATATTATTTCAATCCACCTACAATTGTTTAAATCCAATTTTACCCATCGTTGGGTTTTTAGTAAAGGATATGAATGGAATATTTTGACGTTTTTCGTACGAGGTACTTTTTGACTTTACTAACAAATGTACGAAGAATGTTTTTCTTAACTTATACGGCATGAATGGATTTTTAAAAAATTATTTCCAAGAAGATTCCTTTACATGTTTTAATGTTTATTTTTAATCAAATTCTTTTACTTTAGAATTGTACGACATGTTATGAAAGGAAAAGTGTTTTTGAAGCAGAAAGGATATTTTCCTCAAGAATGGAGTTCAAGTGTTTTATCAAAATTATTTTTCCATCTAAGATAATAAGGGGTTCTGTTTCTATCCCTATTATTACATTGATTTTATTATGTTGTGATGGAATTATATTTTTATTAATTCCTTTATCTTATATGAATTGTTTTATGATGTCACGATGTTTAAGATTCCCATTTTTATTACATGGGTTATGCAATGATGTATGATTTATGATTTTGTGGCACATATAAGAATGGTATAATTATGAGATGGGTGGGACCTATATCTCCCTCCAATGCATTGGGTAATGATTTTATATCTCATGAGATAGACATGGCTGGTACGGTAGGTTACATCGGTTCAGTGAAATAGGACTGAAACGAGGTGTGAACTCGGTTCAGAAATGGACTTTGCCCACTAATATAGTCTTGGAAATGAGTCTTGACTAATAATAAATGATTCTCTATGATTATGTGTGTATCCCACAAAGTTTCATGTTTTAAGTTATGATTATTTGTTTTACATTTCACTTCTATGATTTATCCCATGTTATGATATTATGATCTCTTTTGTAGGTTACGATTTCCAAATGTTATGTTCTTATGTATATGATGTGCTTGATATTTCTTTTGATTACCCTTACTGAGCATTTGATCTCACCCTTTTGTATGTTTTATTCCCCTAGGTCAGGAAGAAGGTTATTAAGTAGGATATGCCAAAAAGGGACTCTAGATATGATGAAATAAATGGGAGGCAAAGTAGATGCATTATGAACTAGTTGTTTATGTTTCCCAGTTTCTAAAGACTCTATACCTATACGATCCTTTCTTGGTTTTGTTATATGTTGTAATAAGTGTGCTTCAATTCAGAAGTAATAACAATGTATGTAAAGTATGGGTCGTTATAAATTTTGTTTAATAGTAATAACAATAAATCATATAAATAGATAATAAGGTCCTATGGGGTGATATATTTCCATAAAAGTGGTATTAGACAAGTTTATAGGTCGTTTATCTCCCTTAACATTAAATTTTAACAACTAAGTAAACTTGTTTTTTCTTTAATCGTTGTAATTAACTTTAATTGTTTTTTTGTAATATTTTTTGTAAACAACGTAGGAAAAATTACTATAAATTATAAATTATTTTGATTGAAAATATGGAATCCATTTTATAAAATTCCAATTATATAAGTGGATAAAATTAATTTAAGATTTATCTCATAGACAATATCAGATATGTTGTTTTTAATGAAGGTAATTCAAAATTTAAATTTTTTTATATCCAATTAGAATGAGAAATTGATAAAAATTACTTATATTTTATTAATTAATATAAAAGTTATCTAATTATTCTTTAAAACCAACTAAAATTATAATTTATGGCTATTAAATTTTTAGGAAAAATATTCTTTAACTTATAATCCATTATTTCTCAAAATTAATCTAAAAATGAAATTCCTCAAAAAAATTACCAAAATAACACCCAAATAAAATTTTGATATTAAAATTTCAAAAGAGAAGTTTATTTTTTTCTATGTCATTTTTAAATGTGTCATAATTTATTTTAAGACAATTCTTCCATTAAAAGGTTGTAAACCTTGTTTTTAGAAAAATATATATTTTATACTTTATATTGGATTTTTTTAATATCTTATGCCTATAAAATATATTGGAAGAATGTAAATACATTTTACTGAATATATAAAACATAGATTGTAACACCCCAAGCTTCTACGGTATGCTTCGCTTTGAATAATGTGATAACGTGTGTTGTACGCACCATCGAGTTCTAACACACCACAACCAATCAAACTAGCCCTTATGAATAGTAATAACAACTTTTTGAAATTTTATAAATTTTATCTCTCAAAATAGACTTCATTTTTGGATTCAGAATATCGTATTTATTCTAGGGTGAAATTTTGGAACTTTTCGAATAACATTTATATTTTGATGAATAGTGAAAATTACTAAATTTTAATTAAAAACCACTTTTTTATCAAAATATTTAATAGTGATAAATTATGAATTTGAGTGGTTTCAAAGTATATTTAGAATATATTTTTACCATTTAATACAATGTTTGTCATTGGACATAATTTTACAATTAAACAGGACATAAACAACTATCAATCTTTTGATAGTTATTATATCTTAAAAACACGATTGTTATTTTAACAACGAGAACTAATTTTAAATTAATTTCTTCCACTTTTGTGTTTTGAATTTGGAAAGATGGATTCCATATTTGGAATCAGTATTTTCAAATTTTCTAAATAGGTAACTTTTATTTTTAGACATTTTGAATAATTACTTTGGTAAATATTATATTTACCATGGTTAAGGGTAAATCCGGTAAATAAGTGTCAGAAAAATATTATAATAATAAACAATTACCCTAAAACATGTCCTAACATTATTGGTTGATACGTGTCCAACCATGGGCCTCTTTGGGTCGATTTTTGGACCCCATGGAGCCACTTGTAAGTGATAATGACACTTTATATTAATTAAGATAAAATAAATACAAAAATGACACAAGCATATATATTTTAGAAAAAAAAAATTACATAGAGTTATATATGTCTAATTTCGACTATAAATATTCATTTTAAATATAAAAATATTTCATACATAATTATATTTGATTTATAATTTTTAGACATTAAATAATTTAATTTATTTATGACACAATGATGATGTAGTAATTACCATAATAGTGAGAAATTAAAATAATTGAAATTATAAATACCCAAATAAATATAATTTGAGACTTTTAACGAATTACAATAATTTCATAGGATAATATGACAATACAAGATTGATTTAATTAACTTTTTTCTAAGTAATCATTCTGTTATGTTTTTTAGAAAAGTCAATTATTGAATAGTGTCAAAACTGACATAAAAGAGTTTTTAAAACACATTTTATATTATTAGTTGATATTAAATTCATAAAAATTTAAGGATTAGCCAAAAGACTTACATCATGATAGTTTTGTCATTAATGGACCGCTTGGTGTTCGCTTGGATTTATATAGTATGTTTATTAGATATATAATATAAAAATACAAAGTGACATTGTAAGTGCCAAACTTATTAACTAAGAGTTAATACTTAAAAATAAGGTTAATATAGTAACGCAAACCTGTCTAAATATTATTGGTTGAGTGGTTTTCGACCTATACCCACCTTAACCTTTAAATTATCCAGTTTTGATCCATTATAAAACGAATATGAATTTAATATAAAATAATATTTCAAGCATTTCCAAAGGTGACCATCACCCCTCTTACAAAAGGGCACTCATCCTTCTCACTAATTCACACATTAAAAGCCTTTTTGATAGGCCAAAACCTACCCACATACTCTCTAAACTTCATTCACTACAACCTAGAGGCCTTAGTTTGATCAAAAATCCAACATAAGGAGTCCTTTTGATCAAATCAAAAGGAAGAACCCGAAGAAGAGGTAGTGATTTCACCACCCCTTTTCAAGTTCCTCTCTTCATCCACTTCTTCTTTCATTGTTATTACCATTATAAAACAATAACTCCAGTATCTTATATATAGTGTGATGTTATTATAAATATGGTACAACCATATCTAGTATTCTATCCACCCTTTGAATAACATGTCACCATACATATTTAAACAAGCATAAGAAAATATGTTTTTGTAGTTTTCATTTTTATGATGTAATGTAAGACTTATGAATATATCTAGTGCTTCCAAGGCTACTAAACTAATAGGTCTTTCAAGATTTGATATTTCCTGTGATCATGCCAATGTTATCAACAACGCACCGACTCCGGGTAACTGGGGTTGGGATGTTACAATTGGTATCAGAGGACGTTTAGTACAAACCTTGGAAGCTATATTTAGATAAACTCTTATTAGAGTACATAGATCTAAGATGGACATTGAGGATTAGTATAGAAGAACATCCTAGAATTTTGGTATTTTAGTGATTTTGTGCGTTTTCTGAGATATAAATCCCTGTCTTGATACGAGCAGGTAGAGGCGGCTCTGGCATAGATGTACCTAGGGGTAAAACCCAAAAACACCGCTCTGATCTTGATTCGAACGGGAACTGGTGCACGACAATCGGACTTTATGCACTCTTGGTTATGACACTCCCGAGGGATATACATATGATAACTCCAATATTAATTAAAAATCATTATGAAGGGTTTATGAGTATGCACATCCTCTAATAAAACATTCTTATCATTATGAATTATATCCATAAATATTTCAAATTATGTTATGTGTTTTATAAATATGGAATTATGTATTTTGATTCATAAACTGATCTAGTTTATGCAATTGTCTAGAAATGGTGCCTAGTGGAAGAAATGGAAACCGTATCAATGCACGCACTCCATATAGGGATTTCCCTCCTGCTCAAGATAAATATAGTGGAGCTGGTGAGGAAACTGGTGCCGATCAGCTAATCACCATACTGGGACAACCCACTCAGGTTATGAATAATAGCCTTACCCATATGTAGCACCCTGATTTGCAGCATGTAGAATAAATGTTAGATCGATTCATGAGGAAAAAACCACCAATGTTCAATGGTAGTACAAATCCCTTAGTAACTGAGCAATGGATAATTCCCTAGAGAAAATATTTCAGGCTTTGGGGAGTACTGAAAGGGAAAAAGTTATCATGGCAGTTTACCACCTCACTGGAGATGCTGATCAATGGTGATCATTTATTCAAAACATGAAGGAAGATGATGAGGTAACAAATATGGAATGGAGGGAGTTCAAATATCTATTTTCAGAAAAATAATTTCCTCATGACCATTGAGCAGATATGGAAAGGCAATTTCTGAGTCTGAGACAAAAGGAGGATGAGAATGTCACAAAGTATGAGGCTAACTTTACAAGGTTAGCAAGGTATACAGGAGATTATATATGAAACCCAATAATTAATATTTATTGTTTCTTTGATGGGTTAAAACCATTTCTCCATCAAGAATTAGTCTCAAAATCCTTCTCATCGTACAAAGTCATTGCCTCATGTTCTATCAAGACTGAAAATGAATTATCTAAGACATATGACTTTAAAGAAATTCTAGAGAAGAAGAGATCTACTGATCAATCTGGGAATGAAAATAAGGGGATGAAGGGAACGGTTGAATATTCATCATGTGGTAAATGTGGGAAGAAACACCCCGGTACATGCTTGAATGGAATGGGTGTCTATTACAAGTGTGGTGAAAAAGGCCACCAAGCTTGTGATTGCAAAGGGAAGAAGGAAGCTAACAATGTTTAGTGCTACAATTGTAGGGAGATGGGACATTATGCAAATTAATGTCCTAAGAATTAGTGGAACTTACCTCAGAATAGGTCAAGGGATCAAGGACAAGCTTATGCTATCACTATTACTGAGATAGATGCTCCGAAAGACGTGGTGGCAGGTAATTTAATGGTTTCCTCAAGTTTAGAAAATGCATTATTTGATTCTGGATCATCACATTATTTCATATCTTCCCATTTTTCTATGAAAATTAGATATTTTCAATTTGATTTATCAAGGGAGTTGTCAGTTAAAACTCCTAAGGGAAGTATCATTGCAAAAGTTATGTGAATCGGTCCCCATTAGAGAACATAAAGGTTCTTTATCTGCCGATCTCATCGTCATACCTATGATTTAGTTTTATATAATCCTTGGTATATATTGCCTTTCAAACTATGATGCGAAGATTTATTTTAAGAAGATGGAGGTTGCAATTTTTTATGATGATGATAAGTAACACCATATCTTTAGAGAAGAATCGTCCCCACCTAATTCTTATCTAGATCCACCCCCAGTAGCTCAACTAAATTCAATTATTGGGGTGGAAGAGAATGAAATGAATGTGGGTGATGAATGAAATGTTCAAATAGAGGATGTACCTATTGTGAAAGAATATGTAGATGTGTTTCCGGATGATTTACCTGGACATCCTCTAGAACGAGAAGTTGATTTTTCCATTGATTTAATTCTTGGATCAAGGCCTATATCGAAGACCCCTTATAGAGTGGCCAATATAGAATTAGTTGAACTAAAGAAAAAACTATAGGAATTGAGTAATAAAGGATTTATTCTCCCTAGTTATTCTCCATGGGTATCCCCTATTCTTTTTGTTAAAAAGAAAGATGGATCTATGAGGTTTTGTATCGACTACAGGGAGATCAATGCTATAACAATACTGAACAAGTATCCCCTACCTCGCATTGATGATTTATTTGACCAACTGCATGGAGCTCAATACTTTTCAAAGATTGACCTTCGATCTAGATACCATCAGTTGTGTGTGAAGAAGGAAGACATTCCGAAGACAGCATTTCGAACCAGGTACGGGCATTACGAGTTTACAGTAATTCCTTTTGGATTGACTAATGCACCCTCTGTATTCATGGATCTGATGAATAGAGTTTTCAAGGAATATCTCGATGAATTTGTGGTGTTATTTATTGATGATATATTGGTATACTCCAAAAGCTATTAAGATCATGAAAATCACTTGTTCATTATCCTGATGACTCTGAGAAGACATGAATTATATGGGAAGTTTAGCAAGTGTGAATTTTGGCTTCAGGAGATTTCTTTTCTTGGCCATATTGTCTCTAAAGATGGAATCTCTGTTGATCCTTCTATGACCAAGGAAATCCAAGAATGATGAGCACCTACGAGTATAAATGAGGTACATAGTTTTATTGGTTTAGTAGGTTATTATCGACGTTTCGTCCAGAATTTTTCCAGATTACCTAACCCATTAATGAAGTTCACACGTAAATGGGTTAAATTTGTTTGGAAAAAAGAGTGTAAAGAATGTTTCGAAGAACTGAAGAGAACATTAGTCAATGATCCTATATTGACTCTACCATTGGGGAATGATGGGTTCGTTATTTATAGTGATGCGTCGAAGAAAGGACTTGGTAGTGTCCTTATGTAGAATGATAGGGTTATTGCCTATACATCATGAAAATTGAAAATTCATGAACAAAACTATCCTACACATGATATCGAGTTAGCAGCTCTGATCATTGATTTGATGATATGGAGGCACTACCACTATGGTGAAAAATGTGAGATTTATACTGCTTAGAAGAGTTTGAAATATATTTTCTCACAAAAAAAACTCAACATGAGGCAAAGGAGATGGCTGGAATTACTCAAGGATTATGATTGTACGATACACTACCACCCGGGGAAAGTAAACAAGGTGGCAGATTATTGGAGCTGGAAAGATCATGGAGTTTTTAACAATATTAGATTCGAAAGGGATCCAATTTTCATGGATCTAGTGAAGATGGACATGAGAATAACCATGGAAGGTGAAACGTCAATTCTTTTTCAAATGTTCGCCAAACCATCTTTACTAGAAAGGATTAAGAGTTCTCAGACTGACGATGAAGAATTTCATGAGAAGATTAAAGATATGAATGATGGGAGATTGAGAGAATTTGTGTTTGAAGATGGAATTTTTCAATTTGGGAAGAGACTTTGTGTTCCCGATATACCTGATCTAAAAAGGGAATTGCTGGATGATGCACATAGTTCCAATTTCTCTATACACCATGGGAGCACCAAAATGTATAGAGATTTGAAGGAACATTTTTGGTGGGAAAACATGAAGAGGTATATTGCTGATTTTGTGTCAAGATGTATGGTTTGTCAACAAGTGAAAGCTAGAAGGCAACAGCCTAGAAAAGTCATGCAACCTTTTCCCATACCAGAGTGGAAATGGGACAATATTACGATGGACTTTGTCATGGGGCTACCAAAGACTCCTAGAAGGAACGATGCAATATGGTTTATTGTTGATCATCATACCAAGTTAGCACATTTTAATTCTATAAGAGAAGATCTACCACTAGAACGTCTAGCAAGACTATATATTAATAAAGTTGTGAGACTTCATGGAGTACCCCTATCGATTGTTTCTGATTGTGATCCCCATTTTACTTCAAGATTCTGGAAGAGTCTTCATAAATCCATGGATACTGAACTTCATTTGAGCACTACCTACCACCCTCAGACAGACGGACAATCAGAACTGACTATTCAAACCTTAGAAGACATGTTGAGATCTTTCCCACTTGACTTTCATGGTATGTGGGATCAATATTTACCTTTGGTAGAATTTTCATATAATAATAGCTTCTATTCGAGTATTCAGATGGCACTATATGAAGAGTTATATGGAAATAGATGTCGCACACCCACATGTTGGGATGACATTGGTGAAAGAAAACTTTTAGTTCCAGATCTAGTAGAAGAAACAATGGAAAAGGTGAAGGTAATCCAAAATCACATCAAAGCAGCTCAAAGTAGGTAGAAGAGCTATGCCGATATTCGAAGGAAGTATTTGGAATTTCAATTTGGTGATCATGTTTTCCTGGATGTATCTCCATGGAATGGAGTCATACAATTTGGTAAGAAAGGTCAATTGAGTCCTAAGTACATCAGACCTTTCGAAATTCAAGAACTAATTGGGGATGTACCTTACCGATTGGAAATGACGCCAAGTCTCTTCAATGTTCACGATGTGTTCCACGTATCTCTATTAAGGAAATACATGCCTGAACCAACGCATGTACTCACCTATAAGGAATTGAAACTGGAAACCGGACTGTCTTATTGTGAAGAGCCCGTCAGGATTCTTGATACGAGAGAACAAGTACTGAGAAAGTGGACGACGTTTCTGGTAAAAGTTTTGTGGAGAAACCATAAGATGGAAGAGGCAACTTGGGAACCCGAGGAACTTATGTTGAAGAACCACCCAAGTCATTTAATGCGGTAGTATTCTAGAAATTTCCAGGATGAAATTATTTGAAGTAGGGGAGAATGGAACACCCCAAGATTCTACGGTACGCTTCTCTTTGAATAATGTGATAGCGTGTGTTGTACACAACATCAAGTTCTAACACACCACAACCAATCAAACTAGCCATTATGAATAGTAATACCTACTTTTTGTTTTTTTTTTAATTTTATATCTCAAAATGGACTTCATTTTTGGATTGGGAATATCGACTTTATCCTAGTGTGAAATTTTGGAACTTTTTGGATAACATTTATATTTTGATGAATAGTGAAAATTAATAAATTTTAATTAAAAACAACTTTTTTAATCAAAATACTTAATAATGATAAATTATGAATATGAGTGGTTTTAAAGTATATTTAGAATATATTTTTACCATTTAATTCAATTTTGGTCATTGGACATAATTTCACAATTAAACCGGACATAATCAAGTATCCATCTTTTGATAATTATTATATCTTAAAAACAAGCTTTTTGTTTTAACAAAGGGAATTATTTTTAAATTAATATATTCCACTCCTGTGTTTTGAATTTGGAAAAATAGATTCCATATTTTGAATCAGGATGTTCAAATTGTTTATGTAGGTAACTTTTATTTTTAGACATTTTGAATAATTACTTCGGTAAATATTTTATTTACCACGGTTAAGGGTATATACGGTAAATAAGGGTTAAAAAAATTATAATAATAACAAATTACCCTAAAACGTGTCCTAAACTTATTAGTTGATACATTTCCGACCATGGGAAACTTTTTGTAGATTTTTGGACCCCATGGAGCCTCTTTTAAGTGATAATGACACTTGATATTAATTATGGTAAAATAAATACAAAAATGACATAAGCATATATCTTTTCGAAATTTTTTTTACATAAGGTTATATATGTTGTATTTTCATCTATAAATGTTAATTGGAAATATATGATGATTTCCTACATAATTATATTTTTTTTATAATTTTTAGACATTAAATAATTTAATTTATTTATGACACAATGATGATGAAGTAATTACCATAATAGTGAAAAATTAAAATAATTGGTATTATAAATACCGAAATAAATATAATTTGAGACATTTAATGAATTAAACTAATTTTCATGGATAATATGACATATGATGATTGATTTAATTAACTTTTTTCGAAGTAATCATTTTGTTATGAGTTTTACAAATGTCAATTATTTAATAGTGTCCAAATTGACATAAAAGAATTTTTAAAACAAATATTATATAATAAATTGATATTAAATTCTTAAATATCCAAGGTTCGGCCAAGAGAATTATATAATGATATTTGTATCATTAATGGATCACATGGGGTTTGCTAGGATGTATATAGTAAGTTTATTAACTATATAATATAAAAATACAAAGTGAAATGGTAAGTGTCAAACTAATTTACTAAGATTTAATACATAAAGATAGAGTTTATATAGTAACCCAAACCTGTCTAAATCCTATTGGTTGAGTGGTTTTCGACCTATCCCCACCTCAAATTTAAATAATACACTTTGGATCCATTATAAATTGAATATGAATTTATTATAAAATAATATTTCTAGCTTTTCCAATGGTGCCCCTCACCCCTCTTATAAAAGGGAACTCCTCCTTCTCACTAATTCACACATTCAAATACTTTTGGTTTGGCCAACCCCTGCCCGAATAATCTCTCAACTTATCACTACAACCTATTGGACTTAGTTTGATCAGAAATCCAACCTAATGAGTCCTTTTGATCAAATCAAAAGGAAGAACACGAAGAAGAGGTAATGATTTCACCACCCCTTTTCAAGTTCCTTTCTTCTTCCACTTCTTCATTCGTTGTTATTACCATTATAAAATAATAACTATTCTATATTATATATACTATGATGTCATTATAAATATGGTATAACCATATTCAGTATTATATCCACCCTTTGAATAACATGTCACCATACGTCCGTACGTACGGCTTACCATCTCCACGTCATGGTGTAATTGTTATTCAATATATTATTATTTGGACGTGTATAATAATGAATTATAATTAATGTAAATAATAAATATGACATGATAATGATTCTTTATATATGATATAACATCCATTTATATATTATTTTAATATCAAAATAATGATATTGTCGCTCGTGCGTACGTACGGACTACCGTCTCCACGAACACGATGAGATTCTTTTCTCCATCATATCCATTCAAGTATAATTATCATTTGATGATTTAAAAATAATAAGGACTTGATATCATTATGGATATTAATAAGATACAACCCATCCATTAAAACATGTCTAATGTAACAAAACATATAATAGAAAATGAGTAAGTTAACACCCTAAACAACGATAATACTAAGATATTATTAACAAATCAATGTTAGAAGATCATATATGATATCATATTAATGTATATGATTCTTGTATAATTTAATAACAATTATTTCACCATTATACAGGAGGATAAACTACCCCCAACCAAGGAAAATTACAAGGTAAGGGTTTATTTCGCAATCTCATCATTTTCCGAGGTTGTTTATACGTAATAATCTACAGAGATTTCTTTATCATCCACTTCCATGTGTCTTTAAAATGTATTTCAAAACATTTTTAATATTTACAAGAATATGGGTTAAAATAAATTATACCCTTTTTTGACTATTATAATAGGTTTATAAGGGAATCTTTCAATCATTTTCCAAACAAGGTGCTTTTTAACCATTTCGACATAATTAAGGAAAGAATGATTTTTAACTTATATGGCGGGTGTAGCTATTTTCCGCTGTTATAAAATCATTGAAGCTTCCCTTACTGTATTATAAGAATATTTTCAATGAAAATGTTATATTTTATAAATATATGACTCTTAAATGATTTCAAAATAAAAAGATATATTACTCTAAAAAGAGTTTGAAATCATCTATCTCAACATCCTTTGATGAATTTTATTCCTATTTGATGTTGATTTATTATGATAAAAAACTTCTATATTGTATTGAAGGTTTTGTGATATGTTTGAATGTGAATCTGTTATTTTTATACCCTTCATGTTTTATGGAATAAGTATTTACATTTCGTATGCTATCATTAATACGAATGTTTATGTTATGTTTAAACCTGTTCATATGAGGAATGAATTGGACTTAATATGTGATGGGTGGAGCCCGCTATAGCTCCTCGATGCATCGGTAGGCCTCGTGAGACAAACTAGTGTCTTGGAACAAGGCCTTGAAAAAATCTTATTTGTAGTCTTGGCACGAGGCCTGGGCTATGTGTTTATGATAGTCTGGAAATATGCATTCCATCATTATGAAACTGGTTATTGATATTCCATGTGATTATTCGATTAGTAGAATATCCATGTGAATGAGTAAATGGAATTATTTCATTTTATTTTTTCCATAAAATGATGAAGTTTAAGTTTAAAAGGCTTTTTTTAGTTATACATTTCCTTAATTTTTTATTTTTATTTATGAAAGTTTCCGCTATATTGTTATCATTTTTCGGCATTTGAGATCACCCCTTTTCAAGGTTTTATTTTTCCCAGCATGTGAAGAATTAATTTATGAATTACCTGCACAGATAGTATGTGGGGATACGAGTGTGGACTATGAAGAAAATACCTTGTTGAAGTTTTAATTTTTATGATGTAATGTAATACTTATGAATATATCTAGTGTTTCCAAGGCTACTAAACTAATCGGTCTTTCGAGATTTGATCATTCTTGTGATAATTCAAATGTTATGTAATAATTCACCGACTCTGGGTAACTAGGGTAGGGACGTTACATAAATTTAATTTATATTATTCAATAATAGTTGTTAATTTAATTTATTAATATGAAGTTCCTTTGTGAGAATAAAATTAGTTTTTCATAGAAACACAACTTTTATATTCAATTGGTTTTTATTTTCAATTATAATTAATTGTTAAAAAAATTATTACATATATAAAAATGTGAAAACTATATATTCATAATCTAGTTAATGATACAAATTCTCACCATTTCAATGGATAGGTGATAACTATTATGTTATAGAAATATTATTTATAGTATATTGTTGTCTGGTAAGACTCAACCTTCCATGTATCACAAGTTTTCAAAGAAAATAAATGTTATGTGGAATGAAAGATAAAAATGGAATTATATATGATAAAAGATAAAAATTGAATTTTATGTTAAACTAGATATCGGAAAATTTAAATTAATTTGAACATAAATATTTCAAAAAATATTCAGTCGTCAAAAAATTAGAGGATGTGATTCATCCAATTTTAAATATGGTTAGAAATTTTTTCACCCACCACCTTGAAATTATGGATACAAAACATTACATAATAGATCAAGGATATCATATATTCTATGGGGAATCTATCTTTTGAACACCCAAGTTGGTATTAATAATTTTATCAAGCCTATTTGAACAGTATTTTAAAACTAAAATATTTATATTATCACGATTAATATTCCAGACACACCATTTTCAGAATTTCTAAATGAACATTTTGAATCCCCCTAGGTATCTAATTCTTCAAAAAAAAAAACAAAAAAAATCATTTGATAATAGGATGTGGGATATTACATTGATGTAATTATGGAATCGAAAGGGTTAAATTTTTCCATTGTAGAGATATCTCTAAATGTATCTACCAATGGTATCCCAAACCATGATGAGCACAATGATAAAATATCAACCCCTTCTCGTCCTCCACCTTGAATGAATTAAAGAACCCACATTTCATCACCAAAAGGATATTATGTTCCAATTTGAATTATAACGTATGAATAATAAATAAATCACCTAGACAAAGAATCTAATAAAATCAATTAATTTTTGAATAATATTCCACTCTATCTTGTCATAAAATTTTCAATGTTAACTTTGATAGAAATGTTGGAATCCAAATTCTTCTTATTATTGTTTCAAACTAGTACTTTATTTATTCTTATAGAACTCTATATAGACCATCCATTGATGAAGCCATGTTGATCCTCAGATACTCAATTGTGAAGATTCACTAATACTCTCTTATTGATAACACTAGTACGTACCTTATAAGGGAGGTATCACTTATAAATGGGTCTATTCTACCTCAATGATGCGTGGTATTTTTCTTTTATAAAGAGAATCTAGGTGCTTTCACAGGAAACCAAAGGCATGAATCCTTGCAATAATTCCTAAATATTCTCTATTATAACTCCCTTAATAAGGTCCCAAGATGACACTTTTAATTATCCTAGGAATCAATCAGGGATGGGAGTTCTTTTATGGTTAAGGGTAATTGCAGCTTCCCATATTTCTATCTCATTACAAATGATTTTGAAAATATATTTGTTATGTTCAGTCGCCACATAAGGAATACAATTACAAATTCCTTCATGTCTCCATGGATAACCATCCAACATGAATAGGATAGGTTCATCATGTAAATATAAAAAATGGGACTCAAATTTACCTCCCACCACCTCTAGATAATTAATGAATGAACCATCCTCCATGTGAATATTTTGGACACCAGTCTTCCTCTTCACCTATACGAATTCCTTAAAACAATCTATTGTATTTATATTATATGAAAAACATTGACTTGGACAAATAATGATAAATAGTCTCTTGATGAAATAAAATATCCATTAACTAGGTTATTTTGTAAACAAGAGCACTAAAAAAATCATTTTACCACAAACATTTTAACCAAGTCTTATATTTTTTAATGTATAATTTTATTGAATAATATTCTTTGAAGTTGTATAGTTGGCTATTATTACATTTTACAAATCAATCTTCAAGAGCTTAATTTTTTTTTATGAAATCCATCTCATGATCTTCAATGTATGGGTTTTTTCTTGGATGCACACACCATATGATGGTATCTCGTATAAGATGAACATTTGTTGGAGAAGAAAAATAATTTCACACATATCTTCTGGGAGCCAGAATGATATTGATAATGGAATGATTAGATAGGAACAGAACTATATGGAACATCTTAAAATTCATAAAAAGGATATGTATTTGACAATATAAATTTATCAATCAATATGTATGTTGGTCTAGATACAACCCATATAGTTCTTAATCTAATTATATTTATCCACTGATAAACCCATGTCGATAATCCATGTATGATACATGAAGGGTTAGAAATAATTAAAAATATATGTATGGTTAAATACTCACATTATCTTCTATAAATTTTCTAAGATAGCGTTAATTCCACCAAATCCTATATGAGCCTCAAATGTTGAAGAATCCATGATTATTCCATAATGTTTCCGGATCTGACACATCACACATGCAATACCAAAAAAGATGAAGAAGGAATGGGTTCTAGAACTAAACATAGTGGTGATATGTTGGTAAAATTCCTTAAACATCTCTATAATAAGGTTTCTATATAAAAATTCCATATATACTAGTTTTAGGGTTCATCCTGAATGCTATCAAATAAACCAATACTATGAGAATATTTTGTAATCATGGAGGGATACTATTTTGGTTCCTGAACTAATGTGAGGGATAATTTATTTTGATTATTCTCATTAGAGATGAAATCACCCTTCACTAAAGAACATAGTTCACAGGAATTACAAATAATGTGTGACATCTTTGCAGGATAGGATTTTCAGATTCAAATATTGAAATTGGAGAGACCCTTTTCTCAAATATTTTAAAAGAGAACACACATTTGGATCAAGATCTAGTGAGGAAATTAGTGGTAGGAGACAAGAATGAACTGATAACCAGAAGAAGACCATCCAAGACCAAATAAAATTTAATAGGGTCAAACAATTCATTAAATTTATTAGATATAGGTAGAGGAGAGTAGCTACATAGTCCAGGATATCATAGTATGGGACTAGAGGGATAATACTAAGGAAGCACAATTTCCTTACCATAGAGAAGGAAATTTTCAAGTTACAAAGATGATACTGGGTGTGTGAAAACATGGTTCCAATGAGGTCAAACACTGAACTCATCATGAAAGACACAAAATCAAAGTATTTCCCTTCCTGGGAAATAAGAATATAGAAAGAGCATGGACCAAAGACTTATGAATAATAATTACCTATAAAAGGGGGTTGAGATAGTGGAACTATATAGAAGGCCCCAAAAAATATGGTAAACCATATAGTGCCAAAAAAAAGTTTGATCACCACCAATAAAATGTTAATTCTCAGGAATAAGTTCTCAAGTGGCTATAAGGTCAGAAACCATGAAACTAATGTGGTTCTTACTACAAGATCACAATAAGTGTCCTTGTAGCTAGTATTCAAAGTAGAAACAAGATAGAGAGGTGTAACATATGTGATGGTCATAATATATATACCACCAATATATTAGGGAATTATGTGTAATGACAAATATTTGTAGTGGTCCACATTCATGAACAATTGAGCAACTACAGTTTATAGTAAATGAAGTGATCAATCATCAACAATTAAAAAAGAGAAAACAACAACATAAATAATACGGGGAAAATATAGGTTGTGAAATGGTAGGAGAGGCATGTAATATTGATCTATACCACCACCTAGAGGAAATATTGAGTAGTTTGGTCCTCAATTTTCCATGTGAAGTGGTCAGAGTATTAATTTTCCAATAATCTAGAGCATTGAATTTAGGATTTCAAACAAATCATCCCTTGAGGTGATCACCACAAAGAATGATTTTTTAATTAGGAAAAGATACCCTATCTAGAGAGTCAATTCCTTCGTAAACACTAAAATCCTATAATATCAGGAGTGGAGTCTAACACCCCATGTTTTTGTAGACATTTTTATCTCATCTAAATTTTGTTTTCATTGGTAAATTGGATTGAACTAAGTCAATAATTCCTTTCAAATGAAACATTTTTCATGTATGATACATAAAACACCAACTTTTAATAAATTACACATAACACCAACTTGGGATATGCTACACATAACACAGACTTGGAGTACATTACAAACAACATTGTGTTTTTACGAAACATATTATCTTTATAAATATTTAAAAGTTAAAATTTAATCATATACATTAAAATTTGTTATATGAATAGTACAAAATAATTTTCAAAATTTTTTATAACGTTTTTATATAAATAAAACTTATTTATAATGAAGGATTTAATTTTTTGGAAAGTCGTTATATGTTTAAAAATACCATTTCCTCCAATAAACTACTTTCGATATCCTTCTGAGGAAAAAGAATAATTTTTGACACACATAAAAATTTAATTTGAAAAAGTAAAATAAATTTTTGAATTTATAATTTCAAATTTATCTTAGTTTGAATTTCTTTGATTTATTGAGAAACGTCATGTTTTGATGAATAATGAAATTTACCAGATTTGAATTCAAAACATCCTTTTTTGTATAATTTATTTATAAGGTTAAATTATTAATTAAATTGGTTTAAATTTTTAACTAGAACATATTTATTATTAAACAACACAATTTGTGTCATTTTAATCATATTATCCTTAAAATTGAATATAAAAACATAGCAATCTTTTCAACATTTATATTTTAAAAACCTGCATTGTTGGCCCGATTACCGGATTAAATTTAAATTAATTTCAACCAATTATATGATTGGAATTTAGATAAATTGAATCAATATTTATTATCAAAAAAAATTAGAATTTATAGTAATGTAATCATAGTTTTTGACCATAAATATTAGTGAAAGTAATTATACTTAATAATAACAAATAAGGTAAAATGAAACATATGAAGGGGCTAATCATTAATTATAAGAGCCCAAAAGACCCAAAAAAATTTCCAAGAGCCCCATTATAAAAATTTCTATACACAATCCTCACTTTGACCAATTTTGGTCTATTATTGGATCCACATGACCAGGGAAAAGTGTGTGTGGAAATCATTTCCCCAAAATTTACATGTGTTCCACTCCTCCTCAAATATAAACAACCCTTTCCCACTTCCTCACACCTACCAAGACACATTGACTCAACCGAAATTTTCCTTTATATATCTCAAAAATACCAAACATTATATTAGAATTATTAAATTGTGAATAAATTAATTCAAGGAATATCTTCGGTGAAATTCAAAAGGAGTTACCCGAATAAGAGGTAACATTATTCGTCTTTTTTTTATTTTAATTCAATTGTACACCCCCTAAACTCTTGTTATTCCATGATTGTTTTAGAAAAACAGTATCCAAATTATATTATAATGTTTTTATGACAATATATTTACTTACACATACACACACTTTCATCTAATGGGAAATAAACATATTATTTATGTGTACGACGTACTATCGCCTCATGAAACAATGATTATTTATTTTTTTTAATGCCTATTATTGTGTAAATTATGATATTCACTATATTTTTATAAGATATATTTGAAATTTATAATTTATTAAATCTTATTTAATTATTTTACCACACATATCTTTATAAATACCACATTGTTTAAATATGATAATTTTATTTGAGGATGTGGGGACAACTGTCCGCTCCAAGTGATGTGATTCGCTCTCACACTACGTGGAATGTATTAAGGGTGGGTTTAGTAAAATTATACGATATATACGATAAAATAATTATAATGGAATAATTATATATATACATATATATCTATACATATATAATTATTTTTCACTTACTCTCTTTCATTTAATATTATTATAGAAATGGAAACAGTGTCATACATACATACGACTTACCGTCTCCATGAATGGTGCATTTCATTTCACACATATATATTATATAGATTACTATAATCAAATTATAATGAATATACCTGATATTTATAACATGTTTTAAAATCATAAAATCATGATATATTTATAAGGTCCACAGATATGACAAATTAAGACACATGCGTTGAAAAAAGCAAATATTACCCAAAGTAAAACCATAAAATAGAATTCTTATCAAGGGAGTCAAATAATTTCATAACCAAAAAATATATAGAATTAGATAAAAAATATTCTTAGGTAAAATATTATTAATAAACTTAAATTTATTATACATTAATCTTGTATCAGTACGAATAGATTCAAGACAAAAGGTAAGTGAAATTTCATCTCACATTTCATTTCATTGAGATACATGACTTAGAAACAACTCTTTACTTTTGTGTGTCGTATCTAATACCAATTAATGTACTACATTATTGTTTTATTAAATTTTTTGGATATTCAAAAATCCATTCGTTGAAATGTATTTCATGGGGATAATGTTTCAGAAGTTAACAAATCAGTAAGATAGTTTTTTCTCAATTTTCCTTCTTTGTGACACATATTTTGTTATGCAAATAATTTATTTCAGAGTGTATATAATTAAATTTTATATGTTATGTCACGAACATAAATCTTTTAATCATATTTTAAGAATCATTAAATTTTATTTCCTTACATATAGAGTATGATCAAAAGTTACCAAGTGGTAAGAGTTTATTGAATCAATGTCATCATTTATTGAGATTATTTAAGATTATACATCTATTGATGAAATATTAGGATCCATATGTCAATAAAATTAACGATTTTTCTTATCCTTTTTTATAGAATGTATCTCAATGTATTAGTACAATTTTATCACACTTTGGTATATAAAATAATTAATAAAACTTTTTTATGAAGATTCTAATTGTATTTCGCTCTTCGATCGAAAATTTATTGTATTTCAAAAACCATATTTTTAAAAAATGCTTTAAATTTATTTTTCAAATTTCATATAAATAAAATATTCAAGAAAAAATGTTTTTTAAAAAATGTTTAATTTTTTTCAATGCATCCTTTAAATGTTTTGAAATCTATTTTCAAGGAAAAAGGTTTTTATTTTTTTTTCAAAAAAAGTGTTTTTTTAAAAGAAATGATATTTTCCCCAAAATTGATTTTTTAAAGGATATCTCAAAATTATTTACCATATAAGATATCATACATTGGTTTTACTCATGTATTTATATAGTCATTATTCAATGTTTCAATTCATATTCATTTAATTAGTGGTTCATGATTTGATGGAATGTTGTTTATGAAACTAGTTTCTCTTTCCTTAGTTATATTCTTTTGGAAACTGCTTATTTTTACATTTTATTACTTATATTAAATGATAATAAAAATTTTATATTTTTCCAAAATTTATGATATGAATACATTTTTATGAAACCAATTTAATTTAATGGGTTATTATTTTATTTCTGATGATCTTATGAGATATGTATATATGATTTATTAATGATATGGGTGAGATATATATCTCCCTCCAATGAATTGTCTAAAGATTAATATCCCATGAGATAGACTAAGATGGTTTTGGGATTAAACCTTTAATACTAATATGGACATGGGAGTTAACCATGACTACCAAGATGGTATGAGGAGTGAACTTACATGACTATGATAGCCATAGGAGAGAACCATGACAACCAAGATGGTATGGCGAGTGAATGTATACATCCATGTTGGTATTGGAAGTGATTCTTTAACTATTATGGAAATCATATTATATTCATATTATTTTCCAACATTTTTATTTTTATTCCTATGTTATGATTTTATGTATTATGTTCTTTATTTCTTTATAATTCATGTCTTCTGAACATCCATGATTTATGTCATGATTCCTATTTATGGTCATTGACATGTAGGGTATGATCCTCTATTTTGATGATCACATTATCAAACCCCTATGATCATGTTTATTCTTACATTACACCCTTGATTACCTTTACTGAACATCTCATCTCAACCCTTTTCATGTTTCATTCCTTATGTTATGAAGATATATATTATGTTTGATGTTTCTATGATGGTTTTTATTCATTAAGAACATTGTGTAGATAGTGTAGATAGATTCTTCACCAGTGTTCATGTATCCATTTTTTCAAAGGCAAAACACTATAATTGTATTTGGGAATCTATTTGTTTGATTTATTATATATTCTATAAAATTTATGTTATATTAATATATGAAAAGTTAGGGCTACTATAATTGGTATTAGAGGAAATTTTTAGTTAATATTTGGATTCTTGGATGAAAAAATAATGAGCAGGTACGGAAAAAATAATTATATAGTGATTCCTTTTGGTTTTACAAATTCTACGACAATATTCATGGATTTAATAAATAGAGTCTTTATTGATCAACTTATCACGTTTTGGTAGTCTTTATAAGTGATATTATTTTATATTCAAAGAGGAAGATAAAGAAAATCATTTTAGACCATAAAGAAGGAGAAAATATATTAAAAAATTTTAATGTGTGAATTATGGATAAAAAATGTTTCATTTTTGGGAAACATAATCTCAAGAGGTGGTATATTAGTAGATACATGAAATACATAGGCTATTAAATGCTATCTTAGACTGCCACAGTGGTTGAGATCCATAGCTTTTTGGATTAGCTAGATATTATTGATGGGTTTGGATAATTTTTCCTGACAATCTAATCCTCTGACCAAGTTAACTTGAAAGGGTGGAAATTTCAACTAGATAGATGAATGTGGGGAATATTTCTAATAACTGAAGATAAGGTTAGTTGATACACCTATTCATATAATACCATATAGTAGAGAAGGTTTTTTAATCTTTTCTGATGCATCCATGAATGGATTGTGATGTGTTCTTATGAAGAATAACATGGTTATCACTTGTGTGTCATAAAAGATGACGATTCATGAGAAAAATTACACAACTCGTGATTTTGAGTTACAAGCAGTACTTTTTTAATCAATGATATAGAGGAATTATCCTTATGGAGAAAACATTGATATATTTATCAATAATAAAAGTATTAAATATATATTCAAACAGATGGAGTTGAACATGAGCTAGAAATATGTTTTGAGTTGATAAAGAATTATGACAGTTCAATACATTACCATAGTGTGAAATCAAATAAGGTGGACTATTCTTTGACTCAAAAGGATCATTCTAGGTTATCCATGATGAGGGTAACAAAATATCTAATATTTCAATATTTTAAAATGATGGAATTTGAAATCCTAAATGATGGTGGAAAATTGTATCTTTGTAAAATAATTATTTAATCCTATATAAATGTGATGATTAAGGAGGCACAAAAGGAAGTTAAAGATCTATAAAAGAATGTTAGAAATATTTCTGAGTTTAACCTTGATCAGGATGGAATGATATGGTTCAAGAACCATGTATGTGTTCCTACCATTCTATATTTGAAGAAGGAGATCTTAGAGGGAGCTCATAGTTGTTCATTATATATTCATTATAGAAGTACATAATTTTTAGATACTATATATAATAATTATAGTGAGATTGAATTAAGAGTTATATATCAATGATTATATATAAGTTCTTGTTATTATTACAAGTCAAGGACCCAATAAAAAAAGTCATAGTGGATGTTGCATCCATTACCTATTCCAAAATAGAATTGGGAGAACATCACAATGGATTTTTTTATTAGACTAGAAAAAACCTCTAAAGTTTTTAATGCTATATGGGTGGTAGTTCATTTCCTTAAAATATTAGTGCACTTCATCACAATTAGATAAATCATTTCGTTAGATCATATTTCCAGGATATACATTATTTAAGTGGTATAGTTTCATGGAGTACCACATCCTATAGTATCGTATTGGGATATGATGTTTACTTATATATTCTAGAAAAGTATTCAGAAATAAATTAATATGGAATTCAGTTTCTAGATTTTATATCATCCTTATATTTATGGTTAGTCTAAAATATCTATTAAAATTTTAGAGGATAAATTGAGATCTTGTTTTCTTGATTTCAAAAGTTTTTGGAATCAGCACCTTTCATTAGTTGAGTTTTCAAACAATAATAGATTTAACTAAAGAATTCCTATGGAACCTTATGAATATATCTAGTGGAATTAAGTTATAGATCTAATTTTTTGGGATTAGGTTGGAGAAATATACATTTT
Organism: Viscum album; assembly: GCA_963277665.1. Classification (NCBI taxonomy): domain Eukaryota; kingdom Viridiplantae; phylum Streptophyta; class Magnoliopsida; order Santalales; family Viscaceae; genus Viscum; species Viscum album. The sequence goes on along the minus strand of OY728151.1, from coordinate 2,025,879,842 downwards.
GGGACCTGAGATCTCTAAAGAAATATTAGAGAATGATGGAACAATGTAGCACAATATAATGGAAACTCTTAGTTGGATGAAAAGTAATACAGATAACCAATGTTGTGTTATGTAATTTTAATGTGGTGAAAAGTTAATTTTTTTGAAAATATAATTGGAATAAGGGTGTTAGGTTAATAAATAATGGGAAACTAAACCCTAGTTATATCAGTCCCCTGGTGATTATGGATCATATCGAGATCGTGGCCTATTTTTTGGAACTTCCTCAAAATATTTCTCATGTATTTGATGTGTTAGATGTAACTCACCTAAGGATGTAAATATCTAAACCTTAAAAAGTAATAATATAATAGGCCATAACTATAGATCAAGATATTTGTGATAAAGAACAACCAGTTGAAATTTTAGATCGATAATAATATTTTTTACGAAACATGACCACTCACCTAGTCAATGTTTTGTGTGGAAATAACCAGTTAGAGGAAGCTATATGGGAACTATAGGATATGATGAATTATAATTTTCTTCATTTTCTACCCTAATTATGAATTTTTAGGGTGATATTCTTTTTATGGGGGGTAGAATATAACACCCTGAGTTTTAATGGACATTTATTTCTCCAATAAATTAAATTTTCATTGATATGTTGCATTTCCCTAAGTCCAACATTTCCTTCACCTAGAAATGGATTTCTGTATTTTATATAAAACGATTACTTAATTTATGTTACATGAAACGCCAAAATGGTTTATGTTGCACAAAACACCAACTTTGTGTACATCCCACGAAAGATTGACATCCTACGAAACATATTTTTTTTATAATAATTATTTTAAAGAGAAAATTATAAAATTTAGTCAACCATAGTAATATTAATTCTAATGACTAATTTTAAAATATTGTTTATAATTGTTTTTTAAGAATAAAGAATATTTATAATAAATGTCTTAAGTTTTTTTAAAGACCTTATATGATTGAAATACCATTTTCTTGAATAACTTTTTCTTCATGTCATATGTAAAATAATAAACTTAATTTTAAGAACACTTATAAATTTAATTGGAATATTTAAACTTCATTTTTAATTTATAATATCAAATTTATATTATGATAATTTTTTTTATTTTTTGGAGAAACTAAATTTTTGGATTAAAAGTAAAAAAATACTGGATTTAAATTCACAACTGCCTTTTCGTCAAATTTATTTATAAAGTTAAATTTAATTTTAAATTTTTTTAAATAGATTAATTGGATAATATTTTTTTTTCAAAAAACCAAATATGATTCATTGAAATTAATTTCAATTTGACATTGAATATAAAAACATAGCAATCTTTTGAACATTTTTACATTACAAACCAGCATTGTCGACCTGACTGCGGGATAAAATTATATTAATTTCTAACAATTCTTTTATTTTAATTTTAAAAAATGTATTAAATATTTGAAATAATAATAATTTATAATATTTAATAATTTCAACTTATTTTCTATAAAAAATAATGTTGAAATAAAATAAAATTAATTATAACGATTAAGATAAAATTAAACTTAATATGGGACTAAAAATTAATCTCAAGGGCCCAAATGACCTATAAACTATTTAAAGAGACATTGTATGGGAATATTTTGACCGTATAATCCCTTGGATTAAATTATTTAAATAATTTAATCCACTTGATAAAGAAAAAAAGTGGTTACAATTCCTTTTCCTAAAATTTACTAGAGTACCACTCCTCCTCCATTATATAGAGGCCTCCTCTCCTCCCTCATACTCACACCTATCAAGACACTTTTTATCAACCATGATATGAAAAAATAGATACTAAAAATTCCAAACCTTATCATTTATTACTACCTTAGTAATAAATAAATTCAAGGAATCCCTTTTATTCAAACCAAAAGGATTTACTCGAACAAGTGGTAACATTCTTCCTCATATTCTTTTATTTTATTTCAATTATCCTCTACATCAAAAATTTTTATTGCAAGATTTTGTAGAAAAAAAATAACTATAAATATAATAAGATGTTTTTATTATGTTTTTTCTTCCTACACATATAGATACTTCCATCTAATGGGTATGAATCAATCTTTTTACGTGTGTGACAAACTACCGCCTCCCAAAAAGATCATTGTTCATTTTTCCTTCTCTGACACTCACGTTGGAGATTATGATAGAAAATATATTTATATATTTTATATATGATATATATAATTAATTTAACATAATTTAAATATTTTTCTAGAAATATCATTATACATTACATTTTTCTAAAAAGTATAATTTTGTTTGAGGAAGTATAGTCTACTGCCCCTTCAAATCGATGTTATTCCCTCACACACTACATGGAATGAATTAGTAATTCATTTAGTGAAATTATATAATATTTAAGATATAATAATTATACATAAATTATTTTATATAATATTTTATCTACATATATTTCATTTACACTCTTCCTTTCAACGTGACAATAAAACAGAAACAACATTCAACTATACGTACGACCTACCATGTCCTTGAATAGTGAATTACATTTTATTATCATATATTAAATAGATTATTATAATACATATATACATAGTATAATTTATATTAATATCTGGTATTACATTATTTTAATCATGATATAAGTATATGGATAAAAGATATAACAAATTAGGACACCAACAAAGAACAAATCAGATATTACCTGAAGAGAAAACTTAAAATATAATTATTAAGAAGTGGGTAATATAAAGTAATAATAAAACCATATATTTTATTATATATAAAAATATTCTCCTATAAAATATTTATAATAAAATTAAATTTATTATATATAATTTTTAATGTGTTCACATAGAGTTAAGAAATAAGTTAAAGGAAATTCCATCTTATTTTTTGTTTTCTTGTGTTAAATGCCTTAGACAACTGTATTTATTTTTTTGTTACAATTATAATACATTAATTTATTAAATTATTATTATATTTAAATATATGGTTATTTAAATATCAATTATATTTTATTTCTATCATGGGTTTAATGTTTCAAATGATACAAAATCGGTAAGATACTTTTGTCTCAAATTTCCTTCTTTGAGAGACATGTTTTTTAATGAACCTACATTTTTTTATGTGTATATATTTACATTAGACTTTATATATAATTAATATATTTATTTTCATTATATTTTATTCTTCATGAAATTGAATTTCCATGAATAGAATTTATAATAAGAATTTATTATGTAGTAAAATTTTATTTAATAAATCTCATCATTTATCATGATTGTTTTCGATTATACTTTGATTGGAGAAATATTATGATTCACCTCTCATGAAAACTCATGAGTTTCCATATATTATTTTTATTAATGGTATATCCATGTATTAGTACCATTTTAATACTATTTTATACTTAAAATATTTATGAAATTTGTTTATGAAAAATTTAACAGTATATCCTTAATTTTCTGAAATTTGTTTTATTTTAAAAATCTTGTTTATGAAAAATGTTTTATAATTATAATTAGAGATAATTATCAAAGAAAAAGGATTTTAAAAAAATTATTGTGTTCATGTATTATTTATACGTTTTCAAGGAAATTTTAATTGAAAAAGGTTTTCAATTTTTTTTTCTATTTAAAACAAAAATATTTTTCCATGAGGAAATAATATATTAACAAAAAGTTTTTTAAAAGGATATCTAATAATTATTTTCCCCTATAATATGACACCCATTTCTGTTACTCATTAATTTCTTGTGAAATTATTTAATGATTCCATTCATAATGTTTCAATAAATGGTTTATGTATTTATAGAGTGATGTATATGAAACCTATTTTTCTTTAAATAGTGATATGATTTTGAAACTCACATCTTTTCATGGAAAATTATTTTAATTAAATGAATAAAAAAATTATATTTTTCTAAAGGTTATGAAATGATTACATTTTTTGATACCAAATTAATTACATGGGTTAGGATATGATTTTTTATGATCTTGTGGAACCTGTATATATGAATTAATTATGATAGGGGTGGGACATATATCTCTGATAAATACATAGGGTTTATATATATATCTAATGAGATAAAATAATATGCTATTAGCATGGAACCATTACTGCTATGACGTTAATGGGAATTAACCATGACTACCAAGATGGTACGATGAGTGAACTTCTGATTCTAAGATGGTTAGGGGAGTAATCCATGACTTCTATGGTTGTATGGGGAGTGAAACCAAACTACCATGATCATTTTGGATGTGAAGCCTAGATTAATATGTAAATAATATTATATTATTATATTTTTCTACAATTTATTGTTTCATTATTATGTTATTATTTCATGGATTATGCTGTTTATATCATTATGATTCACATATTATGAACTGAAAATATTTATTCCATGATTCTTGTTTATGATCATTGACATTCTAGGTATGATCTTTTATTTTCAACGATCATGTTATCATACTCATATTCTAATATGTATGCGTACATGTATCCATTTTTTACCTTTAATAATCATATTAGGTCACTCATTTTAATCGTCCATTCTCCAACTCTTTAAGATATGTACTTTTTTTATGTTAATAAGAAGTTTGATAGACATTAAGAACCTAGTGGGAGAAGATGTAACTCACTTATGTAGTAGTGTTCACCTTCCCATGTTTCCAAAGGCACTATACTAGTATGTTCATTGGGAATATGTTTGTATAAAGTTGTATATGTTCGAAAAAAATATGTAATGATAACATATGAACATGGAGGGTTTCTATATGGTGGGAATACTAGAAAAACCCTGACCACCAAATTATACTTTTGGAATTTCACCCAAACCACAAAACATCCTCTTGGAATGTTGAATCTAACAGAACCATACACTAAGATTGAAAAAAGATCATCCTTCAAAACATAAGGCATCATTGAAAGATGATCTGGATAAGAATTCATAGAGGTTTGGAGAATATCTTTCATAGTAGTACCACCTCACACAATCCTTCTAGTTTAATGATGAAGAAACTCTATTTAGAAAATCGGGAAAATCATTAATGGGGGGCGGAAAAGAGGAGGAAGACTCCATGTTTTTGAATTAGAATGGAGTGATACCTATATTGAGAAGGGTATAAATGAAAATTTTAATGAAATTTTTTGAGAGAAGGGATGTTCTTGGTGCATGTTCTTCATAGAACATGAAGACACCATCCTTTTCCCATTAGAATATTAACCTACACGAGATCCAAATTCTTCTACGGATAATATCTTTGAAATAATCTCATGTATAATAAAAATTGAATTCTCAATGTAGAAAATGAATAATGTTGTATTTCATGATTTCATATATCATGATATCTTTACCAGAAAGTTTTTCTTCAAATATAGTTTAAATTAGGGGTAGGTATATAAGAAAACCCTGTTTAATAAAGCTAGATAACTTCTTTCTCTCATGAGACACATTGATTTGTCGATGGGATATCTACAAAAAATCCCCTCATATCATTTCATATCTAATAAATTACTTATATATTTAATGATCAATATTAATCAAAAAAAAATCAATATCAACTATTATTTTTATTGAGAAAAGGATATTGAATAACAATATTTCCCAATTAATACAATAAATTTCATAGTAAAACACTATATATATAAAAGGTAAATCTTTTAGGTAATAAGAATATACATATACAAATTATATGGAAATTTAAGACATCTGTAATTTCCTATGAAATTAGTTAAAATAAAAGTTACAGTTTCTAGATAATATTAAAGACTAAAAAAATAAAAAATAGAAAAATTATTTTAAAAAATTCATCATAAATTTAGATTTTGTAATAAATTTGCGTCATTTGGAGAAAAAATGAAACTAAGTGATAAAAATTAAAATAATTTTTCATTAAACAATTTTATATGTGAAACCATTGAAAAATTCTAACAGATGGTAAATATCATAAAACAATTATGGTAGCAGGAAAGACTGTTAATGTTGTATATATTAAAAATACACATTCCTTTAGAATTTTTATAGATATAATATAAAATTAAAAATTAAAAAAATATACAATTATTATTTTAATAAATTTTAAATTGTCTTGGACTACCTAAAATGTCCTTGATAAATAATTTGTGTAAATAAAATGGACTTTTGTAAAATATTTTTAAAAAATATGGACCTGGAAAAAAATATACATGATAAAAAATATAAATAAGATTGTTTTTTATTTTATGTATTTTCTAGAATGATTCAAGTTACATGTAGAGGAAAAGTTAGAAGAAAATAATTAAAAACCATAAATATATAGGTAATTAAGAAATACAATTAGTTTATGAAGGATATATTATAAGATTCCTTCAACCAAAAATATTATGTATCCTAAAAAATGCGACTGTCAAATAAATTATTACCTCTTTGGTAACTTTTAAATAGTAAACAATTGAAAGGGTAAATTTTAATTGAAACTCAAATAACTTTGATTTAATAAATATTGATTTTAAATACAACAAATATGTAACAGATATACCACATTAAATTAATTAGGTTGATAAAATTGAATGTATCTCAATGGAGTGTAAATTGAGATAAATCCCTTATAATGAACTTATCATGAAATTGAGAAAAAATAAATGAAGTGATTATGTTTTAAAAAAATTGAATTCACAAAAAAATGGAAATTAAAAAACAATCATACATCACTATACAGATAATTATTTAATAACATAGTTGATAATGTAGAACTATAACCCAATGAATATAAATTGAGTTAAGAAACTACTAACATCAGGCTTTCACTTAGTTAAACATGATTTAAGCTCCTGTATAATAAATTTAAATTAATTAAAATTCTATTTAATAACCATATAATTATCTCTAATAACATATATCATCCAATTATAAAATTTTAATAACCATTTATTAATAATTATTTATTAAAATCATTGTTTCATAGTTTTAACTATTTCGTTTATCATAGAAGTTTCGGTTCAGCAGTACTAGACCTTGTACATTGTTCATGGTTCAATAATCTATAAAATTATAAAAATTATATAATTTAAATATATAATTGTTATATAAATATTTTTATAAATATTTTTATGTTATAGATATAAAAATGAATTACAACATTCATGTTGACGGTAGGTTATATGTACAGATAAACATCGTTTCACTTTTCGACGAATAGAATAAAAGAAATGTAAACAATAATTAAAAATTATATATTCTTTTTGGTATAATATATATAATATATAAAAAATATTTTTTAAATATATCCTTATTACCATCCATGTAAATAGTAAATGGAAAACGTATCACTTTGCTTGGTGGAGGTGGGGGTTCAAACATACACATGAGTATTGTTGTCATTTTCCAACAGATAAAATGTAAGAAAATAAATTTGATATTATATATATAGAAAAAAAATTATTTCATGAATATAATATATACTCATTATTTCAAAATTTAAAACCGTCCATGTAAAACTGTGATGGAAAGTGAATTATGATGCTATGTGGAGATGATAAGTAGTACGTACCAATGAGTGATTTTCCACATTTTGTATGATAAAAAAGAGGTGGAAAATGGTTTTACAATAAACATAATAACATATCAGTATATTAATAATAATTAATTTACTATTTAATAATAGATAAAAAAATTATAAGTAATATTAAGAAAAAATATACTTGAATGAGTAAGTAAAGACGATTATCTCATCTTTGACAGAGTTCCTTTAGATCTAGTATCAAGGATATTGGGAATGATATTTTTAAAAGACAAGTACATGTAAATAGTATCAATATAAGTTTATAATTGAATTATTGAGTGGTTATTTGGTTTAAATGACTCAAATTTGTCTAAAGAATATAAATTAGGGGTGTCCTTTTATAATTGAGGTGAGTTGCACAATTTTAATTTTTAAAAAATTCAAATTATTATTAAATTGTATTCATTAAAAAAATGTCTTAAAAATCACATGTATTTGTAGATGATAAGTAAAAGGTAAAAATAAATCCAATAAATGATATTTAATTACTCTTTTGGTCCATTTTCATAGTTATTTATTGGTTCAACCCCATCATTAAACATTTTATGCTTTACAATTGTTACAACTTTTCCAATATTAAAGGTTAATTATGTTACTTATAAACGAATAATTTTCTCATAAGCGGCCAATGGATGATCTATTATACCATTTTCCATTATATATTTCCCATTACAATATTTTAATAATTTTTAATTAATTTATTAATATACTATTTTACATAAAATATCATTATTTTCATTTCGACACTATTCATTTAGTTTGACATTAGATATTATAAAATGTTAATGGATTTATAATATAAACCATTAAAACATACCTAATATGTTATATTGATATATAAAATTTTTGGGACATTATAAATCATCCACACAATATTACATTATGAGTTTATAATATCATTTATCGTATTTTTGTATTACTTTCTTAAGCATGGTGTCAGTGTTGGTTAGGAATTTAATGTAATTACTTTATCTAAAAAAAATAAAAATATATCTCTCTGATAAAAAATAAAAAATTATTTTTAAAATAACCTTTTATGGAACAATTTTTTTCCCATCCCAATATATGTTGAAAATATTCAAACAAATAGAGTGATGGGTTTTCTTTAATAATTACATAAAATATTTTATAGATCATTTGCAAGGAAAAGTTCAATAAAAATAATTAAATAAATATTTTAATGTTATAATTGATTAAATAAATTCTTCCAATAAGAATTTATAAGAAAAGTTTCATTTTATCACTTAGTTTCAACCTATGTTAACCTGAATTACCATTTTGTCAAAGTAAATTTATTTCATATTTTTACTATTCATTTTATCTGAAAAATAAGATTAACGTATTAAAAAATATTAATTAAGATGATTAAAATATGGAATTAATATTACCAAATTATATCTGTATAATGCTAAGATATTATTTTATAATAATTATATAAAGTGTGATGAAAAATAGTTTTCATAAAAAAATCTCTATTAAATCTGAAAGTATTTTTTATACCAAGATAAAGTATAATGTTTATTCATATTTAAATATTAATATTATTTAAAATTAAATGATAATTTTTTTAATTTAATATTAAATTCAAAACATTACTTATATTTTTCGTTTAAAAAATGATAGTTTTAAAAAAATTGACATTTTTCACTATTCTCTGATAAAATAAATCTTTTCGAAAAAATATAAATATTTATCCTAAATATAATTTTGATATTCAAATATTTAAAAAGGTTTTATTTTTATCAAATAAAAATTCTATATTTTCCATAAATTAACTATAATAAATTAACCTAAAATGTAATATATGTTTTTAAAAAAAAAAGTATTTCTAATGAAGAAAAATGATATTAAAAAAATAGTGGTTATTTCCTAATTATTAATCATTAAATTTGTATTATTTAAGGACATTATATTTATTTAATAATTTTTTATATGTTATTTGTTCCTTCTAATACAATCAATGTGTTATAAATATAGCCTTTAAAAATAATATTTCATGATTTGTTTAGGCTCATTATTGGGAGTTTTATATGCTATAGAAAAAAGTGTTATTTTAAAATAATGAGGTGTTTCATTCACCCCATTTAAAAAATAACAATATAAATTTTTATATTTATCTTGGTAATAAAGTGTTTTTCTTTTGAAAAAACCTTTTTTGTAATGCCACATCATAAAAAGGTATAATAAATCTTCCTCTTAAAAAGATGAATATTTAAAGAATAAACTCATCTAGAATGACATATAAATATGATTTAAAATAAGAGAAATTATTTCTAATTGAGAATATATACATGGTGGTATAATTAATGTACAAATAATGACAGATATTTTTATAGAACATTGATCAAGGGAAATTGAATGATCATAAAAATTTAAATGACCAAAAATATATAAACTAATGAGTTCTGAAAAAGACCACAGATTTATGAAACATTAATAAAATAGAAAAAATGTATTTAAAGAATATTCTAATAGTCTTTAAGAAATAACATACTACCTATTGTAAGAAAATAAATAAATATACTTACATTAAAATATTAATTTTTTCTTTTAATCAATTTCCACACAAATCTCATATTTTTCTCTAAAATATGAGTATTCAAGAAAAAAATATCTATTCCTTAATAAAAACTATAAACATGAACACATCATATGATCTATAAAAATATTATAAATTATTCCTCCTAGCATTTTGGATTAATAAAAATTAAAATGGTGAGAATAAGGTAATATGATACGAATAAACATGTATATAATAAATATAACATTAACCTCTAAAGTCTCAAAAAATAATTTCCAATGTGAAACATAAATTACTTTATAAAAAATATCATAAAAATTCTTCAAATAATTCTGGAATAATATCAGAACCCAAAAATTAGAAATATTTGATAACTTATTCTTCCTAGATGGACATAATATTTATCTCCAAATAACATTAATCACTCATAATGTATGATACCAAAAATATATATTTCATGGTCAAATTTTCTCTAATATATACTTATCAATTCACAAAATAAAGTCAAAATGAGATCATATATTGTTCTAAAATATAAATCAACCTATATTCCTCAAATGAAAACTCTTATCATCAAAAATTATTGTTATTTTCCTTAATCTTATAATGTCTAATAAATTGTGATCTTCATCAAATGTAAAATTTTTCACATAATTACCAAATGAATTTTCATTACCACTTTTATTTATATGATAAACCATAGTTCCCAAAATATAATAATACTTTTATATTAATTAATTTTATTAATATTGAAGTTCAAGTTATAGAAAATGGATATCAATGCCCTTAAACTTATATCCCCAAAATATTAATCAAATTTTCCTCAAATAACCTTATCACTAAAAAAAATACTAAAAACAGATTTTAATTCCCATATATGTATCCCAAAATATATATAATAACATTAAACTATCATCAAATAAAAAATAAAATGGGGTATATATTCCACTAAACTAATGAATAACCTTATATGTATCAATCAATGATATATTAGTTTTATCCCGTATCATTATGGAATAATATAGGATTCCATCAGTTTTATTCTTTCATTAATCATAATAGTTCATAATGAAAATGTTAATGAACACAATAATATCCACTGATAGGGTTAAAACAAGTGTGTAGTAAGGGAACAATAATTGTGACCCTAAATAGTGTATGATATATATTCTCCCAACTCTTTTTTGCTTATTACTCTTATATTATTCTATGATAGAACCATGTACATATATTGAATCCAAATTTGGATTTGTTTCTAAAAAAACTACATAATCTATATCTTAAAAATATAATGATATTATTATATAATTAGACATATACTCAAAGTATGTCACATGATTATTTTTCCCACTCCATGTTTTCTTAAATCTAGTTTTAAAGGATTATACTATACTTGATATGATACCAAATACAATAGTCCCAACTCTAGCATCCCACATATGGTGTCGTCTAAACTAAATTAGAACTATATACAATTGATTACATCCCAGTGGAATGAATAGTTTAGTATTTGTGGTAAACTATATTCATACTTGAATCTCACATTATATTTGAAAAGGTAAAATACAACACAATATATTATTTTATAACATCATTATTATTTGTTGTGTATCCTCATATATCATTCACAATAAATATCATGTGATCCTATGAAAATTTATAACAAGAAAGGTGTTATCAAATATTCTCAGTAAGTGGACAAAAACACTAAAAGATATCAGGAATAAATAATGCATAATCAATGTGGTTAGGTAAATAACTAAAAAACACATGTTATTTAATCAATAACTTGAGAAATAAATGAATCCATGGATAATATAAATGAAATAATATCATAGATAATAACAAGTAAATTTCAAATGAAGAAAATTAATAATGTTTCACTTCATGATCTAACATATCATGATATATATACTGCCAATGCCTTTCACCAATATTGTTTAAACTATGTGAAAGTGTACACCCAAAACCCATTTAACAAGGTTATTTAACTGGTTTTCCCTATGGGTCATGTCGATGCATTGAGGGACTATATATAACCGGTCACTACCCATCAATGCATGTCCAATGCATTACTCATTTATTAAATGATCATTTAAATTCATAAACAATATGTTTTATCAAAAAGTATTTTTTTGGGAATGGATACATAATATTAAGATTTTCCCAGTCAATCAAATATCTCTCATATTAAAAACTATATGAAGAAAATGTATATGATTTTAGAAATAATCATATCCATAATACAAATAATATTAATGTTTTAGAGAAATTCAATTTCCAATTAAGAATGATATTAAGAATGTGAATGATTTAAGAGAATGTTATTGGCCATAATATTAATTAGAGATAAAATATGACAAAAATTTCATCGAAAATATAGGTTTTGAAATAAATTAATTCTCTTGGATAATAAAGTAAAATGTAATTGAAACATTAAAATAAAATTTAATTTATGAGTTCTATTTTTAAATACATTTAAAACATGTATATAAATCTTAATATACTAAATTGGTTATGGTAGTGTGAATGTCCATTAAAGGCATACACGTTATGAAGAAATATTAATTTTGAATTTTTAGAAAACAATGTAGAGAATGAGATTTTAAAAAACATTATAAATATTACATTAAATCCTTGTAAAAATAATATGATAACATAAATTTTTTAATAGGTCATTATAGTAAATAAAAAAGTACTTTGGTAGAAAATTTTATAAAAATATGGGCATGGATGAAATATATACATGATGAAAATAGAAATAATATTAGTCTTTATTTTAAAAATTTATTTTCATGACTTGAGAGAAAAATAAAGTAAAATTTATAATAAAAATTGAAAACATATTAAAAATATACAGCTAAAAAATAATATGGATTTCAGGAAGGATAAATTATAATATCCAATGGATTAAAAAAGAAATCCAAAAAATGATATTTTAAAATTAATTATTAACACATTGGTAACTTTTATATTGCAAACACTGAAATTATAAACATAAATTGAATATTAAATCATCCTTAATAAATATATATTCATTTTAAATACATATAATGTGGTGTTTATACACTATATAAAATTAAATATGTTTATAATATCAAATATGTCTCAATAGAATAGAAATTGATACAAAATCCCTTACAAAAGATGGTATCATTGAAGTAAGAATTAAAAAATGAATTGATTGTCTATAAAAACATTAAATAAAAAATACATATATAAATAAAAAACAATTAGATTTCATGTCACTCATAATCATGTAATATCATATCCAATGAAGTAGAATTATAACCCAATGAATGGAAATTGAGTTAATAAACCCTTACCATACACTTCAACTTAGTTGAACATTTTCTAAATTCATGTATAATAAATTTACAATTATTATAGTTCTATATAAGAGATAAAAAATGCATAAAAATCATATATGGTCAATTTATATAAATTAAATACCCATATGTTAGTCATTCTTTATTAAAATAATCATTTTTGAGTGTTAACTATTTTTTTTTTCAATGTAGTTTTAGTTTAGCAGTTCTGATAAGTAAACATTTATCACATTTACATCATCTCTACAATTATAATAATGATAAAAAATCAATTAATATTCACTATATACATATTTATAATCATTAATGAAATTTATAGATAGAAAATTGAATTACATTATCCATGGAGATGGTTGGTCGTACGTACTGTTGAACATTGCTTTCACATTCTGATGAATGGAAGGAATGAAAAATAAAAAATAGTTAAAATTTATAGATTAATTATTATATCATATATATGATATTTATTTGTTAACTTAATACTTTTTAGTGTACATGTAAAGTAGAAATGAAAAATGAATCACGTCACTTTGTGGAGGTGGTATTTCCCACGTATGCATGAGCGACATTATCGTTTTCCAACATATATAATTATAATACGTTAAATGTTATATTATTTTTTAATAACCATAATTATATAAAAAACATCATATATACAAATTAAATCAATATTTATAACAATCCATGAAAAATAGTGATGAAAAACAAAATACACCGCTACACGGAGATTGTAAGTCGTTCATACGCACGGGCAATATTTTCTCATTATTTAAGATAAAAAATTGGTGTAAAATGTTTTTATATTAATAATAATAGGATATAATTTTATTAATTATAGATTATTTACTATTTGAGTTTGGATATAATAGGTTTAGAAGAAGTGAAAGGATAAATGAACTTGAAATAGTCAGATTACATCTACTTCATTATACTTCCATTAAATCCCTTATTAAGGACGACATGAATTGGAATATTAAAGAAAGTGGAACCACAAAGAGGCATCTACATACCCTTATACCATTCTAGGTTTCCTCAATGTAGGGGTCTCTTTCCCTCATCCAGTGTGTCTCGATGCGGCTCAGTGTTACCTTCCCGGATCTTAGCTCAGTGTTAGAGGGGCTCATCATCGACTCCGGACTTCCTCTTGTTCTCGTCCCCACTGAGGTGCAGCACTGTGCCGGATCTGGCATGGACTCATCTTTATCTGGATCTCATATTATAATTTTGTTGGATTTATATCTAGCGTGGACTTGTCTTTTATCGGCCTCGACTTTGGTGAGGCCTTGGTTTCGATATGGTGTGCCCAGTTTTATAATGTCGATTGGTGTTGTTCTTGAATCGGTGGTGGTACTGGATGGTATCGACTCTAACACGGTCTTAGCTTTTTCTCTTTGTTTATATTGGATTCTCTTCTTATGTGGCTCATATGTGGAGTATCATGAGCTCTTGGTTAATAATTTTACTATTACACAGTTTAATGAGGTGATTTTTTCTCCCCCATGAGGGTCGGAGGTATATCCTCTCAATAGTTCTTCTCTGTGGAGAGTTCGTGACATGTGAACCCTCCTTTTATTAAAACATATTATCCATGTGTCTACTAAATTTATAGTTCGAGTTCCAAAATTGTATTTCCTTTGTTAGTTCAAAGCGATGTGAAGTTTGTGGGTTCATGAGTTCAATCTCTTCTTGGAAACACAACGAAGGTCTTGTTTTCAGATATGCGGTTTTAGGGTTGTAGATTTGATCTAATGTGGTTTTGATTGTTTTGGGTTTTGATGTGGTCATCTCTGGGGTGATAAAAGATGGTGAAGGGTCTGTTTGTGGCTATGTTTTGTTGCGGTGAGTCTTTTTTCTAGAATTTTGGGCACATGGGATATCGTTCTTGTGGTGATAGTTTTTATGATTTTATTTTTAATTTTCATGAATCTGTTTCTTATTTTGAATCGGCAGCATGACTCTGGTATGGTGGTTTTTTCTACAATGTAGTTTGGGGTTCAGTGGTATTTTTTTCCAGATGTTCTTTAATTTCTTTTTCTGATGAGGTTTAATGCTGACATTTTCACGGGATCATGGCTATCTAGAATTGGATGTTTGTGAGGGTATGGCTCTATCCATCGGTACCAGGCTCGTGAATGTCTCCATGGGATAGGCAGTCAGCTAAGATGAAAAGGTGGAAGATGGACTAAATTTTTTTATACTAGGGTGGGGATTCTCTTTTTATATTCATCTGGCTACTTGGCTATGGTTCCTTTAGGGAACAGTTTAATGTTTTAATTCCTATAGTTTTTTTGGGTTCCCCATTAACCCTTAAAAGATGATTATGATAATAATAAACATTAAAATTTCAAAAAGGACCATTGGAATAGTGTTTCGAGAATGGAACACCTCTAATTAATGGATATTGAAGTTAAAAATATAACTGAGTTTGGTTTGGTCATTCTAGATGAAAAAATGTTGTGTAAATAAGATAATGGATATGTGTACTTTTATAATTTTTGTGACTTTAATACTTGTATTTTTTCAATGTTTTAAAATATTATTAAGTCAATATTATGGAAAAAATTTTACAAAAAGAATCATATATGAATTTTATAATTTTAGGGTATAAATACTACCATCCAATGAGTTTTAGGAAAGTTTTTAGGTCATTTAAACCATATATTTTAGTTTAACCCCTTTATTTACGATTTTTCTCCATAATAGAAGTAATAAATTTTTCAATAATAAAGGCTTAAAATATTTATTTTAAGGTAAAAAATAGAAAATAAATGTCCAAGGGATGATATGTTACACTATTTATCAACATTATTTTCACATTATATATTTTTATAATTTTTAAATAATTTTATGAAATATCATTAAACCTAAAATAACATTTATGTCATTTTAATATGAATCATTTATATTTTTTTTAAAGATAATAAAATTGTAATCGATTAAAAATATAAACATTTAAGACAACCCTAAAATGTTATAGGGATCTATAATATTTTTCTGACAATATAAATCATCCAAACATTATTAATTTTAGAGTTTTCAAAAACATTTACTTGATTTTCTACTGATTGCACAAGCACTATGATGGAATTGTATAAAAAATTAAGGAAATTATTTCATCTCTAAAAAATAAAAAATAAAAAAAATAATAAAAAATATTAATTTCTCTCTAAAGTAAACATTTACATCTCTATTTTAGTTTTTATCTATTTTAAAAAGATATTAAAAATATTTAAATCAAGAGAATAAAATTTTTATCTTTATCCATTACATAAAATATTTTATTTACCATTTTCACTAAAAAGTTGGACATAAAAAATAAAATCCAAATCATAATTGGATAAGATTCAAAATTAAATTACAAAATAATTATTTTCATGAAATATTATGTACTTATAACTTATTTTCGACTTAGGATAACTCAATTTACTAATTTACTATAGTTACATATTTTTACTATTATTTTTATTCATTATGACCATAATTTATGTTTAATTTACGAAAAAAATATTTATTATGATTGTTAAGAAATATATAATAAATTTTATAAAATTAAAACTCTTTATATTTAATTAATTCAATTTATTATAATCCCATAAAGCTCAATAGAAACACTTTTTCATAAGATATTAACATTTAAGTCGAAATTTATTGGTATACCAAGACCAAGTATAATATTTAATGATATGTAATTTTTTATATTATTTATTAATAAAGAATAATTATATTAATTTAGGATCAAAATCCAAAAAATTGGGGCTTTTTTATTTAATCAAATTGAATTTTTTAAAAAAACCATATCTTTCACTATTCACCGAAATATAATTTTTTAGAAATACATCAAAATTACACATTAAAATAAGTTTAATTTCTAATTTAAAAAATGAATTTATTTTTATCAAATAAAATTTCAAAATTTTCCAAAAAAGAATTTAAAAGTTTATAACCAAATGTAATAAAAATCATTGAAAAAAATGTATTTTTGAAGATTACATATGACTGTACAAAATATTCAGTGCTTATTTAATAAGTATGAATCAAGAAATTTGTATAAACTGGGACCTTTATATTTATTTCATAATCTTGATAATCGAATTCGCACCAAATAAGTTCAACCACTAGGTTATAACTACTACATTTAAATAACAATATATTTTGGTTCATTTAAGTTTGATGTTTCATGTTGTATACGCTATCAGAAAAAATTCTCTTTTAAAATATATGGGTAATAAAATTGTAAAAAGTGTCAATGTTTTTTTAGAAATATTTCCAACACAAGATGTATTCATCAAAATAATGACGATTAAACTAGGTATTTTTCTATTCTCACCAAATGAGTATCATCAAATTTAGGATTAAATAAACACCAAAACAATAGGTTTTATTTTACCCATAAATAGAAATAGTATGAATATTGAATTCGTGTAGATTAATTATCTATAAGACAAAAAAATGTAACCTTAAATAAGAATCATGATCTCATATCCCTAAGGGCATCACACTATGGGGTTATGGGCTTCACATGATTTTCACACTGATCATACGAAAGACATTCGACATGCTGACTAGATTTTGTGAAGCCTTTCATTTGACCCATCTTAATCACATAAAATCCCATTAGATAGTTCCACTAAGTAAAGAGAAAATCCTTGACCCATTTACTTGATAATGGGAAACCCATATGGATGAACACTTGATAATCACCCAATGTGTTCAAGCGATGAAAGCTAAAAATGATGAGATCTTTATATGATGGATTTTTTGTGCTTTTCAAGTGATGTGAATACATGCTTCACATTATAAGTCCATTGATCAAATGAAATACCTTTGATATGTCATATTAATATTTCTAATAATCGTATACATGTATATTCAACAATGTGAATTTTTTTGGCATCCCAAATTGATCATGCGAAAGAACTTTAACAATCCCTAAGATCAAGGAATCTGGAAGTGATAGTGTGATCATGTGGTAATTTTTTATCACATGTAACAAGTAATGAATCATTAATGAAACATTTAAGGATAAGTAAAATTGTATAATTCATTATATGGATTCTCTATCCACTGACTCAATCCACGATATGATATTTAATCGCCTTGAAAATCCATGTAGATATAGGGTTGTGATAGCTATAAAATCCCCCTTGAAACATGAAAAAACACACAAATAGAGGCAAGAGTGAACGTCACATAGATGAGGAACACACCATAATTGGAAAAAAAAATTATCAAGATTAATTCACCTATTAATCCTGGAGTGTTACCTAAGAGATTTTAGAAGAAGTTGTGTGTCTTGTGTAATCAGTTCGTTGATAATGTGAAGGATATCTAGAAAT
This sequence comes from Viscum album, assembly GCA_963277665.1. Classification (NCBI taxonomy): domain Eukaryota; kingdom Viridiplantae; phylum Streptophyta; class Magnoliopsida; order Santalales; family Viscaceae; genus Viscum; species Viscum album. Next base: position 2,025,861,117 of record OY728151.1, on the reverse strand, counting down.
TCAACTAAATCATGTGGATGGACATTTATGTGACATATTGAACACATAATGCCTCAATAGGTTAACACAAAATAAATATTAAGGGGTTTACATGAATGTGTATTAAAATTATGGAGGCTTAATGTGAAGGATGGTCTGATTGTTTTCATGAAAATCTCTATGACATTTCAGTCGGGTTCACATGATTCGATTTGGACATTTCAAGAATATCAAGTGATTACCATTGATCTTTTTGGTAATATCAGATGATGACCTCCTTACATTTCATATTGGGTTATGTGAAGCCTATGAGAATTCATGTCGGATCATGTGAAGCCCCAAGAAATGTTGCATGGTTCATGTGGAGTCCATTGGACGTGTCATCTAGATCATGTGATAACCCGAAAACATGTCTGCTTAAATAATGTAACACCATTGGGGATGTCTCCCAGTTCATGTGATAGCCTCAAACATGTCATCATTGATCATGTATCACCCTTGGACATGTTACCTAAAATCATGTGAGGACCCCCAAATATGTAATCATTGTCAGAAAAATATCCTCATGCATTTTAGTGAAACATCTCTAGACACGTCAGAATGACATCTTCAAACATGTCCTACATGTCCAGTAGGCATGCTTTTACGTTTACCCTTAAACCGAGTGAACATGATTATCTAAAGGGGATTCACCCATGTAACATGATTCATCCATGGGACCCTCATTCCATCAATGCATACTCAAAAAAACTATCATTGTCATTCATCATTATCAACAAAATGAAAAAGGTTGGATATGTGACATGGGAATCCACAATGATGTAAGTCCCTTGGAATTCCATTTACTCTAGCTCATATTACCCACCTCATATGGGTCTAACAGATTTCCTCATCCATTATTAGATTCAAAACCCAACTAAAAAATGTGAATCTTGATTCCCCTTATAAGTACGATATGCAGTATTCCTTCCCATGTCCCGATCTCCATATCAAATATTTCATCAAGGGTGATTCGTTTCATAATTTATGCATCTATACGTAGTGTATCTGATCAATTGATTTTTATTTTTCCTCATACCAATCATGAAGCATGTTGGAATAGGGATTTTCAAGGATCATGTCACTAGAATCATGAAAATAACCCAATAAGGGAAACCTTTCTATGTAATATCTAATCAACAAAATGATATTAATGCCTAAAAATATGGGAATATATATTTCTCTAAGTATATCAGGTATTACCTTATTATTAAACTATAGGGAAATAACCCTCCATGGTTATAATTATCAATCCCCAACCATCAACGGTTAAAGGAGAAACTAAACTATAAGGGATCTGATTCCCATTACAACAAGGATACATTGGACACCATCCTTAGGCCATAGTGCCATACCTAATTCATAAATTACATCATATACATCATTTATCAATAATGTTAAACTACATTTCATGGTCTGGAATAAACAATATGGGATTTTATTCATATTCTCATAAGATACATAGGATGACTCTTGGATGTTCAATCAAAATCCCAAAACACCTATTACCTTCCATGATGGTTGGAAACTCCATAGTTACTAGTTATACTAATTCAATGAACAAGCAGTCCATTATTTCTATTAAATAATTAAAAATAGATAGAGAAACACTAATACATACATATAGAAAAATAATAGAACACCATCATGTATATACAGGGTTTTAACAACCAATTATTTTATTAGGGTAACCAGTCACATATTTGGATTTTTATACATTAATGATCAAATATTAAATCTATAAAAGAGTCCTAAAATAGGAAATAACTCCAATAAAAAAGGTCTGATGTGACCTACCTCCCATCCAATCGACCAATTTGAGCTCATAAGAATTATTGGGTCTAAAACGCTAAATGTTCGCCTCCTATGGAAATATGGCATGTGACTCACTATAGATTTTGGATCCATTGAGAGTTTCCATGAGAGTAAATAAATTGTGAAACCAGTGAAAATGATTGTTTATCCACACTCAATTACCCCCAATCTAGTGTCATGTGTTATATATAGTACATTTGTTGGGAAACTGAAAATAGAAAAGATATCATGAGCATTGAAATAAAAAAAATATATTCTTACACATGTGGGGTCATTTTTCATGATCCTTTTTGAAAAAAATACCGAACCCATGTTTAATATTTTAATTACAAAATGTAACCATGTTTTCCATAAAATGAGTTATTTCCATGAATCACATACATAAAAAATGGCTAAACATAGATGTAGAATGAACAATTGTGTTACTCGTACAAAGCTAATTGGGCATGTTTCATACATCTGGTAATGCACTAATTAGAAACTGTGTTCCTTGTTATCCTTGCGATTTTAGATATCATTATCCCAAACATCACCTTGAACCAATACCATGGAATCATCATGAAACTATACAAAACCTCTATTGTGATGATAACCATTATAGATCTCAAAATATCATCACCATTATGATGCCTTTAGAATTTGGTTGGAAAAGAGATGGTCATGGAATTCCACTAACATGGAATGATCCCAACCTTGAATGTCATATGTCGATGTATTTAGGAACTAAATATCATAAGCTAAACTTGCTTGAGAAAGGATGTGGTGAAACTAGTGATTCCAATCACCAATACCAATTGCTTCGAGTGTTTATCCTTGGTGCATGACAAATAACACCTTCCATTACCTAAAAATGTGGATCAAAGAGTTAACAACAGCATATCCCACTCAATGTTAAACCCATGAGTAATCATATTAAGCATAGTGGTCACCAATATTCTTCCAGTACCCCTTATATTAGAGATGAGGGAACTACCCGATATGTTATTGTCTTTGAAACCCATATCTGGGAACTAGGGAGATCTCTCTAGGCATGGAACGTTGTAGAACATGGGGAGGAAGCCCATATATCGAACTCAAATAATGAATCCTTCAAGAATATTCTGATTGAATCCAGTGTGAAGGATCATACTATATCTCACCCATATTAAGTCTACCAACATATTTTGGTAGAAATAATGGGTGAGATATATATACTAACCCCATGCATAAATCCCCTCTTTATATTTTAATGACAGATTTCAGATATAAGTGGGATTATATCCATACATATATCTAGCACATATTCTATTATATCATGATGGACTATAAGATAAAGGCCTATATTCATACACCCACTCTATTAAAATTCCACAATATCTTCGAAACGGTAGATGAACTCCACATGAATATTTCAAAACTATTTTAGATATGGGTATATGAACATATAACTAAACCAAAAATCAATGAATCATATCACCATTATCAACGTGAAATTTATTCTACTTTTCTGAAATGATATATTATTTATCATATCATGGAGGATTATCAGTATATTCTAATAATGGATGAGGCACACAATTGGGACCATATTCTCATTTTGACTAGGGCTTATGAACCTAGTTTGGAGATCCCCTCATGAATGGTGAACATTCTTGTTGAAGAAAGACCATGTAATATCCCAAAGGTTCATGATCCATATTATTTACATGATGTAATAGAGGTCTATCGATACAATTTAAAAATCACATTAGTGTAAGCTCACATCCCTACAAATGTAGCTGCATTCCATATTCTAGAAGCTTACGGTAGATAGGATTATACCCTTAATTCCCACCAATGAAATATTGAACAATCATTCTTCAACGACTATACAGATGGAGGACCATATCCCTTCTCCCATTCCAAAGTTATGTAATCATATTTCGATGGGAAATCTATTTTCAAACCAAGACCATGTCCCCACATAAACTAGGAATGACTTAAATATTCCAGATACTACCCAATGGAATGATCATATCTACAACGATATTAAAAACTCTCACAGGCATATGCCAGAAGCTTCTCAATAGAAGGCTAATATTCCAATAGAACCAAATAGTCATTATTATATTCTAACAAACAACATACAGTGGGATCATATTCCTAATCATCTCCAAAAGGCATGTACAAATATTCCAGTTATGACAAATGATGAGGCTCATATCATTGATCTTCCCAATAATAGTTTCCTTGAGGCTACATGATGCATATCTGTAACAACATTATTCTCCTATAACTCTTTAGTAAATGTAGATGGAGAAAACAACATTGAGAGTCCTCACGATAGTATATAGACAAATCGCATGGACACTATTCCAGACATCCACCATGGAAAACATCCCAATAGTAATATCTCAACTAAATAATTAATTCCACCCATTATACAAACACCTTGATATAGATAGTTTCTTTAAACACAAAACATAACCGTATATATTTCACCTCTGATTATCAATAATACTTTACCTCATTCAACATGAAATCCAATGAAGCAACCTCTATGGTCTAACTGGGAAATGTATTATGACTCTAATGAAATAGAATATTCCATAGACATGTTTAAGGTTCTAAAAAACCTTTCAATAATGTTTTGGCCCGTTTCAACTAATGACAATAAGGTCCCAAATGAGTCCGAGGAGGATTTCATTCCCTATTTGTTCTAGAATATATTGGTGTCCCATCAGTGTTTCAATGCTATAAGCCTCCCTTATCAAGGATACATGGGTCCCCTTTAGATAATAAACACACTCTACTATCAACTGGAACTGTAATCATTATTCACGGGTTGGGACCCATGATTGGAAAAGCATAAAAATTTTATATGATATGTTTACCTTTGAAACATAAAAACTATTTGGTGATAGATTTATATATCACAATTATACATTTGTATCTAAGGATAAAGCATTTTTAGAGAATTACACTTTACCCAGTCATCATGCAAACAAATCCCCCAGAAAGGACATCATGTAATGTCATATACATTGAAGAGATCATGAGACCCTGTAACACATAATATTGTTGGTGAATAAAATGAAGCTCCTCCACATTGAGTATGAAAAGAAACCTTGAATGGAGATATAGGGTAACCAAAAAAACTCTAATCTAGCATACTAACAAATTGGGAACACATATCACATCTAGAAGTCAAAGTCATAGTCTGCCTCATGGTCCCACATATAATTTGTCTCCCATCAATAGAATCCATTTCACCCAAACAATACAAAAATGAAATTGTGGAAAATTAGATGGATCATAATAGTACCATCCATGGGGGTTGTTTAATAATAAAACCAATCCAATGAGTCTACGAAATATTTTACCTCTGACTCTACCCCCATGGTGATCAAACCCCTAGAGGGACATAATGAAATAATATAGATTCTTAATAAAACACAAACCATAGGGATGGGGGAAATTTTATCCCAATTTCTATCCTATGAGTTTCTATATCATCAATAATAGGATCATAAAATGAAAATGATAGCTCCAAAAAAACCAACCAACAATTGTGGGGTAAATTTTATCATCTCAACAAAGGGAAACTGTCTCATCTAGGTTTGTAGATAAATAAAAACATTTGGAATATCAAAATTTCCCCACATCCTGAGATACTCCCCTGTCATTTGACAACACAATTTTAAAAAAATCACACAAAAATTGGAATCCTAACATAGATATATTTTAAAATGATATAATTTTTTTGAAAAACCAAATATGAATATCCTAATCTAAAAATACCCACCCTCAAAATTTAAACGATGTAGTTCCCTTAATGTATTCATGTATATTTAACATGTAATTTTTGTTATTAAAATAATAGAAAGAAAGTAATTATTAAGTGGAGGTGAATCCTGAAAATTTTTATGGATATGATTGTTGGAGGAGTGTGATCAACTCCACTATACTTGATAGCAATTTCACATGGAATTTCAACATCTCATATCCACTAAAATTAAATTTATCATTCTATCCTTCCATAATAATATTCAAAACACTTCAAGGATTCACAAGAGTAATTATAAATGGATATTCCCATCTATAATAATGCTTACCTTGCATTATCTTGATTCTTGAGTTGAATTATAACATTGTTTATTCATGATGGAAGAATTTAGATTGGATCTAATAGTCATGATCCACAGTTGTTTTCTATTTATAAATAGTGTAATTCTTAAAATATTATTTTTCTAATTTCATCATGCTCTTATCATTTTAATATTATCTCTTTTCAAGCTTATTTATGATCTAAATTCCAATCTCTCAAAGCCTTAAATGTCATATTCTTCAATTCCACTGGATGGTGATAGCTTCTCCCATAAATCATCATATATGTGATCATTCCAATTAAAATATTTTAGGCTTTCCTATAATCCCATAATGTTTTTCCAAACATTGTATGTGATCCTTCCTCTTAGGTTAAATAATATATTACAAAATTCTTTTGATTTCCTTGTTATGAATATTTGCATGCCCATTGGAACACCGAAAGTAGATATTTGATGTTTTATGATTCACCTCATTATTTTTTCGATAAGTATCCATTATATTATTATAAATTGATTCCATTAGTCACTTATTATGGCTTCAAGCACTCAAAACCTAAAAAATACTTTATCCCATAAAATCACAATTTTTTTAGAATCATTAGTCCTGGTGAATTTTATATCTAGATATTTTGAAAAATAATCTGCAATAACATAGAATAAATGATTTCCAAATGAAATTTGGAACGTTTCCATAATATCTTTCAGACATACATTAAAAATATCACAAATACAAGGTAGATTTTGGGGAATTTTTTCAATTTAAAATATTTCATGAAGACTAATTTTTCACACATTTCTCAAAAAATATGTGAATCATTAAAAAGTGTGGGCTATAAAATTATAGATTATTAAAACATAGAAATATTTAATTGAGGTCCAATGTTACCTACATGAGATAAAGTGTGAAAAAACACAAAAAAGTATTCAATTTCACCTTCCAAAATCATCTTCTTATCACATAGTTAATGAAAATTTTCTAATTTAATGGACCTCCCATAATGTAATATCTAGATTAAAATTTAATTTTTTGAATTTGGATGTAATTTAATTGAAATTGGATCTAAGATTTTAATATATATTTGAAAATTTCAACATTGTAAGGAACTTATTCTCCAATAAAGTAATATTACTCTCCTAGAATGTGAGAATTTGATGGTTCTTTTTCTAGAATTTCTACTTCAGAAATGTTGGGATTTCTAATCAAGTGTTTTGAAAAAAATTTCTCATCTATATTTTTTTTATTTCATAAATTTACCTACTACTATATTAGCATCCATATCATTATCCATGGATAAGACTTAGTCTTCGTAATAAAGTGAATAAGAGCTGCATGGTAAAAAAATAATGAACATATTTCCTATAAAATAAGATCTAAACATTTTCATAGTAACAAAACAACAAAAAAACTATTTAATGTGGAAAAATGATTGAATTAGGTTGTATATAAATCTATTGATTAATTGAAAATTACTTATGACTTTCCATATATTATATCATAAAGGAATGTTTAAACTAACACTTGAAAAGGATAAAAAATTATCTCAAATGGTTCTGCCAAATTTGGTGCCTACATCATTAGTGGAGTTATCAATATCCACATTAACACAACAAAGGATTCCATGCACTCAATATTGAAATAAAAATTATTATATTTCAACTGTAATCTAGAGAAAGGGAGAAAAATATAATTATATTCTTTAATAAACATCATGTGGAATTCTACATTTCTGGAAAATGATAAAAAAAATTTCACACAAGTTGACTACGGGTAGGAAGTTATCACTTAATTTTTTTATTTATCCCATTCGATGACATTTTTTAAAACGACATATATAAGGAAAATCACTCTCTAAAACATGAAATGTCTCTTTTCAAAATTTAAAACCTGATTCTTTTTAATTCTGGTTTTCGAGACTTATTCCAAATTATTGAAATAATGGTCAAAATAAATTTTAATAACCATGAATTATTTAAAGAATAACTCCACAAAATACTCAATTTGATCAAAAAGTATACATAACATGAGAATTTGAAATGTTCCTAGATAATTACACAATTAAAATGGAATCCATTTGTAATCAAAAGTGCTGAAGGGAAAGGAAAAGTAGTATTCTATTGATCCCCTATAAAAATGGGTACCTAAAAATATGGACAAAAAATAATAATGAGTTCCCCCTATCAATCTCTCTAAAATATGATAAATTAAGGGGATGGGGAAATAATCTTTCTGAGTGAACTGATTCAACTTTTTAATCATTATACACACTCTCTAGTTATTTTAATTTTTCATAGGGAATAATTGATTATTTTCATTCTTTACACTAGAATGATCAATTTTCTTGAGAACTACTTTGATTAGGCTAACCTATTTTGAATATAAAGTTGGATAGATAATCCATGAATCTCAGATAATCCCTATCTACTTCTCCACAACCCCCATTATTGCAAGATTCATCCACCTTTGGGGATTTTTGATAGGTTTGGAATCTCCCTAATAGAATATTTTATGGAGAATATTGTTGGATACAATTATGGTATATCACCTTATACCCACCATATTTCCTAAAATTTCTCTCTCAAAATATCAATAAATATTTTTATTGGGTTTCAAATATAATATTATCAATTATTACTGAAATTTTTTTATGAGGTATATATATTTAAAATTATTGGGAATTATTTTTAACTCTATGTTTGGTTGTTGTTAAATTATTGATATTGAATTTAGGTTTCCCAAATCCAAATATTTAAAATAATTTTTATAATAAATCATATAATATTTTTCATCATTTAATAATTAAACAAAAAGATGAAATGGAATCTCTTCATTCAACATGAAATAAGAATTTCAGGATTTTAGGGAACTCAGATGTTTCATGATATTTTCAATGGGAATGTGATCTTCTAAGTCTAACAATTCAAGGAACATAAAAAAATATTCAATTTTTTTAATACTTTCTTAATAATATAGTTAAAATACTGAGTGGGCACTTGAAGGGAACCTCAAGAAGTCAAAACTATTAAATTGGGTAGTGTTATCTCCAAACCCTATGGTGGGTGTTCCTTTATGGAAATTGATGATGTTATAGAATATATTTATGAATTATATCCAAAAATAAAGGGTGAGGATAGTGGGATCCTATATTTTCAATGCTTAACACATTTATGTTATCTAGGAATAATTGATATTTGACTTTGAAAAGGGAATATTCCCAAACTAATACTACAATAACCATGGAATTTTTTATAATATATACTGACAATATTATGTGATTCATATGCCCTATATAAATTTTTTTTTATATAAGTGAGTAAATTATATAATTAAAGCACCTAGAGAGTATAAAAAATTATAAAAATTTGATGAAACAATTGTTAATGTAATGGAAAATGTGGATACATTCATTTTTTTGGAAACTGTAGTGTGATAAGGGATAGGAGTATTCTTTCCTATGAGATCCTATCATTAATTTTATGTCTCCTATTCTTGGGGGATAGATACTTAATAAATTCACATACATTTTAATTTTTCAATTAGGCTCCAAAAGAGTGATATTTAATTCAAATTTTGATGGGTTTCTTGTATTTCTCATCGCAGTGGTTCTTCTTCAATATTTTTTGACATAGTAATCATAGAATGGAACATAAATTAAATATACTTATTCTCCCTTTTCTTGATTCTACATGGTTGTTTCAGGTCAATTCACTCTAAAACTTGTCCTTGATTCCACCTTCTTCTTTTTTACTTTTGGTTTGCTGTATTGATCTTCAAAATTCTACGCTGTGTTTTAATCCTTTATTTTTTATGTTTAGGATTCACAATTATTGATTTATGTGGTAGAGTATCATTGTAACTTATTTTTTTAATCATACATTCATTATAAATTAAATTTAGAATTGTTTGGGATGGTTGTTTTCATAGATTTGTGGACAACATGTCCATAAGACTTTCAAACTTCATTTATAGTTTACCTATCTTATCCTATAGCCCATAAACATTGGATTGTAGCTTTTAATGCTTAGATGTTGGTTCAGTTTTTCATTTATTTTCATATGTTTTTTTGTAATATATTTTGTTGATGGAAATTAGGATTGTTATAGGATTTCTTTTGTTGAAATAGAGGTGGGTTATTTATTAATGATTAAATAGGGGTTGTTTTTATAACTGGTTTTGGTAGGGGGTCTAGCATGATTTTTCTGATTTCCAGATCGATATTGTATTTTGTTATTATCTCTCCATCATCGATTTTTTTTTAATTTCCCTGGATAATTGGAAACCACACAAAATTCTTTTCTATACTCTTCAACAAACATATCCGTGAAAAAATTATGTGATGTGCCTAAACTGCACACCTTAGTCGATGTGTGTCTTTCACTCACTTATTTCATGAATTCCAATCTCTCCAAACTATTTAACTCTTTAAACATATTTTCTAATAACTTTTGGGGGTTAAAATTACTTACTTCATAAATAACCCTTATGATAGTACCAATTGTAACAAACTGTTATGTGTTCAGATAAATATGATCTATCATGCCCTTAACATATACTGGTGACATGTAAAGGAATGATCCTTCAGAAGATGCATCGAATAGGTTTTTTCAATATTTATTAGTACTTGCTAAAATTATACAAGGAAGTGATTATCTTAAATTTATTGAGGTGTCCAGCTAGTAAATATCTTCTTAATCCTCTCCAACTAATCATCGAGGATCTTTCCAGATGTCTGTCATATAGAATACATATCATTATTTTGGGTATTGATTGTCTTGTTGAATAAAAACTTTCAGTAAGTGACCATAGTCATGGAAATATATTTGTTATTGGTTATAGTACCATTCATTGGATAATCCTTATTATGAAGAGGGAAATTTTCCCACTTTAGGAACTCCTCATCTACTCCTCGGGGTATATAAGTGGAATAGACATTTATTATTTCATTAATATTTATCTATGGGTGTTCTCCAACCAAGGAGTGTAAATTGAGAATAAATTATATTATCATAGGTTTTATATCATATCCATTTTATAATTTTATCCAGAAAAATTGATTGTTTTAATTAAGTGATTGTAGTGTAGAGAGGTGTCTAAGGATTTGGTTAGAATTTCCATCCATTATTCACGATTTTGTGTGAACACATTGAAATTTCACTCGATTCCTCGAGAGAAATTTCCTCAAATACAGATTTCAAATTAATGTTTCTATTTCATTTGAATTATATTCATTTGACTGTAGGATCTATGGGCTAAGAATAAATTTTATTTTTTATAGCTATTCATTTTTAAAATTATAATTTTCACATAACCTCCCTGGAAAAAATTCCATATATTAACACATTCCCAATGTAGTGTGTGGAAAAAATAACAATTTCCTATGGGAAAATTATATATATTGGTAAAAAAATGTTTTATCAATAGTAGTGTGAAAAAAAATCACATTTTACACATTAAATTAATGAAAATAGATGTTCCTAAAATTGATTTATTTGTATAATAAAATAAATAAATGATATAGGATATTATAAATTAGTATATGAGAAGGGTGATCATGTTAGGGTATGTTTTATAATATTAAAACAATCTAGGTTATATTTTATCCAATCCTGTTTTTATATGCTGAAAAAATTTTGATTCTATAATCGCTTCCTCTCACTGCCTTGGCCAAATGTTGATGGTGATAATAAACCATTATAAATTTTTTTTTTCAACCCTCTTTCCTATGAGTAAGAGAGTTGTATTGAATACCCCTAATTGACATAGGGGACTCCTGACTAGGTCTTTTTTTTTCTAAACAGTCAATAGTATCCACTATCCCTCCTAAACATAGTGTCAATCACAGTGTAAATAACTAGTAATAACAATTATATTCTATTGTAATCAAATTATAAACTAGTGGAGGGATATAATGATCATTGAACCTAGAAATAAAAGTAAAATAATATGAAAGAAAATAGGATCATAATTGATAATACAAAATACTATTAGAATATTGAAGACAACTTAAAAGATAAATGAAATGGATTTTATTCTATGATGTTCAAGATCTAAATAATTTTATGATAAAAACCTCCCCAGATCCAATAACTCAATATTTTAACTCTCTATGTTAAGGTTTAAAGAGAATAATGAGTAAGAATAAGGAACTAAAACAATAAATATTGAAAAGGGAAAAAGAAAAGGAAAAAAAATTGTTCTCCAGAATCTATCTATAACAATTTTTCCTAGTTTATGCCCACCAAATGTTAGAATAACAACAATATATATTTGTAATCATTATCAAAATATTCACTTATATATAACCTCAATTGTATATATTTATTCAACTTTTGTAAGAAACATTATTCCTAAATTAAAAAATCTATTATTTTTTTCCTGAACACACATCATCTTCCTCCACTTTGATATGTGACTCTACTGTCTTAATGAGATAATTTATTCTGAAATTTATCGGTGACATAAGTATTCATGTAATATTTCATATAAAACTAAAATCAACTCTTTTTTGTATAAATCCATAAATATGTATAATTTAATGAGGGAAGTCGAAATATAATCGACCATTTATCTTCAAATTTAAATTAATTTTGATGGGACTCGTGGAGTTTGAATGAGAACATGGTATAGTTTATCAAAATCATTCCAACAAACCATAGAATACAACAAAAAAATAATATCTTAATTTGGAAAAATATTTAAAAATTTATGATCATAATATAGAAGTGATAGAAAATATTTAAAATTCTAGAATTATTAAATTTTCACAATTTAGTCCAAAATTCACCAAAAGCCCCAAAAACATGTATTTAAGCTCAAATCGAAACATTAGTGGGGATTTATTTAATTAAATTTAAATATAAATTAATGAAATATTCCACTCTATCAAACACCTATTTTGGAAATAAGAATATGTGGGAATCCTATCCTTTGGGAGCTATGCTACTAGAGAGTTAGTCAATAATATTGGTTTTGTTTCCTCCTGTTTGAAAAAATAATCCAAGAGGTTTCCAATGTGGTTCATTAGACCATTTAAATAATGTTTATTTAGAAACATTATGAGAATAATACTCTTGTGGTTGTATTGGACACCTTAGGGGTTTGTATATTAACACTCTAAAGCCTGCTAGTGGGAATTATTCAAATGTGATGCAGTCATCTCATTCCAAGAAAGGTAATGATTGTAGAATATTTCTCAACCTTAGAATAGAGAAAGTTAGGATAACAATAAAAACACCCAATAAACATAAATTTTGAATCCTTATAACTGAATCAATCATATCATAGAAGGATCTAGAAAATAGTTTTATAGTGATGATTATGTTTTCATGGAGGAGAAATAAGGACCCTCGACGATGCAAGGTAATATTCACTAAACATTATTAATAAGAAAGTATTATTTAATACTAGTGTATCCAATTATTTTATCGATCCAGTGAGTAAAATCAAAGGTACATGAAATTGTAAATGATTTTTCATGTGAGGAGAATCCACACCCCTCTTGGTTGATGATAGTTTCAAATATTTAAGTCTTCATGTTCTTCCATAACAATCAATTGAATCCAGTAAATTATTTGAATTTTCTTCTCTAAAAATGGATATATTGGATTTATTTATTTGAATAGACTAGTTGGTATCCTTCAAATATCAAATTGATTTCTATTCTTGATATTTTATGTTTTCAACTTTGGATAGATTAGTTCACCTTTATAAAGTGGATTGGCATGTAAATGAAGGAAGTGTGGGACAGTTAGTGTTAATTCCTGGAATTATATTATATTAGTTGGTTGTAGTAACCTTAGAGAGTATTGTTGCAATAATGAAAAGTGTATTTCATGCCTTTTTATATCAGTATATATCCAAAAATAAGTCATACTGGTGGACCCTGAATCTATAGTCTCTCAAAAATCACAGAATAATGTTTTCTATGTACACGACATTTTGGGTTTAGTAGGTTACTATCCGCACTTTATACATTAAATTTCACACCTTTACTATCTTTTGATATTATTAATGAGTAAAGGCACTACATTTTTATGGAGTGATTATTAATTTAAATCCTTTTGGAGATCAAGGGTTTTCTCATGTAGGAACCCATCCTGCCCAAGATGAATCCAGTTAAGGGATACATTTATTCTTTAATATATATGGATCTACTTTTTCTTGTGTTATCATGGAAGGGGAATATTTTGTAGATAATCGATCACAACCATTTAAAAATATAGAAAGAATTACATAATGTGTTATATGAAATTCAATATGGGGTTCTATACACTAAAAACATGGCATCATTATCTTTTTAGTGATAAATTTACTATATTCGTTGACCATAAATGTTTAAAACGAATATTATCATAAATATATTCAAACCTCAAAAAATTGTGACGAATGGAGTATTTCCAAATTTTTGACTATAAAATGGTATATATACATATAAAGGTGAATTATATTGCCTATTAAATAGGATATAAATTATAAAACAAATTGTCTATATAGGCTCATGATTACTAGAAATTGATGGGTATATTTTTGGACATACATTTCAATTTAAATGATCAGAACAATGAATCAATATTTTTTCCATTGAATTATATTTATGGTCTATTTGATTAGGTAAAGGATACCCAAATATCCAATAACAATTTTCTTACTACATGATCAAAACATATTGGTGTTAAGACGATTAACGAATGCAAAATAGAAGTAAATACATCGTTACATTTTTTAGATCAGAAAGTGGATCTGCCAACTTATGAGGAACATAATATTTCATATTATCACTATTATAAATGTTAAATTCATATTATCATAAAAAATATGAAAAAGGAACTGATAACCCATTTTCATTGTAAAATTTAGAATTGAAGATGGTATGATTATGTTCAGAAATTCCTTTCCTATCAATAGGTCGTGGAAAATGATCAATGACTGAACAACTAATTTCAATTGTAACCTATAACTATCATAAAATTGTAAAATATTTCTATGTAATTCGTAATGTATTTTTTTATAAAAATCAAATTAAATTTTCTATTTTTTTGATCTCAGAATGACATAAAAAGATATACAATTTCATTATCATCTATGAATCTAACACAATGGAAGAATTTTCTAAGTAGTATCTTCAAGAAGTTGCGATATTTCTTGGATTACTAATTTTATTATCTTGGAGAGGGATCATATATTCACCTCAGTTTTTGGGTTCTATACAAAACAGTCCCTTAGAACCCAGTTGACAATGATCATGGTGTATCGTCCATAAATATATAGGAAATATGGGCACTAAATTTAGACTCGGATTTCTTGCTCTATAGTTTTATTAGTGAATTTGGTGGATCATGGGGGGATCATTTACATCTATAAGAGTTACTATATATCTAATTTTTTTGGTGAAGATACATAATACCACATTATAATTTTTTTATAGATTTATTTTTTTCTGTACTTTTCTATGTATAAATTAGGGAAACACATTTAATCAGTCCTATATTTATTTAGGAGATGACCTAGTTGATTCTAATATCTTGTAAGTTAATCTAGATAGCCCAGATATGATATAAATCATATTTTTTTCATCATATTAGTCATCATATTTTAAGTGGGTGGCCATTATTTTTTAATTCATTATCTAGAAACGAGCGTCATTAGTTGGGTAACAAAGGGAAGTTAGTGCTTTGGTATGTTAGAATTTTTTAAATAATACAATGGATTGGATATGCTGCTTCTCAGATTAATCAATCATAATGATTTAGTCATATTTATAATTTGTTTCATGTATCACAATTGAATAAGTATCAACCGAGTTCTAATAATGGTCTCAGTTGAGATAATGTAAATCTTGAAACCGATGTGACATTTATGAAAAACCAAATTTATATTTTAGAAAATCAAGATAATTCCTTGCATGAAATATTTATATTCATAATGATGGGTTTTATGGAAAAATTCTCTAATTCATGTTGAGACATGTGAATTGGATGAATATATAAAGGGGAACAATCGATAAATTTTCCAAATCACAGATGGACTCATGCTATTAGAGTATGAAAACCTAATGGTGAGGAGAATGTGGTAACCCCAGTTTGAGTTATAACATCGTTTTTTTTTAATTTTATTTCTAGAGAGTGTGGGTAAAATTTATAGAAGTGTTTAGAGGAGCAATTAGCTTAAAATATGAAATAATTCTACATGAGCCTATTTACACCAATAATAGATATTAATAATTTGAATGATTTTCAGAAAGATTCTATGAAATTCAATTAGGGTTTGACTATTTTTCTGGGAATATCCACTCTCAATAAAATTTTATTTGGGATGTGAGATAGTTGTTTGTTTTTTATGTTTATGTCGGAATATTTTCATCATTTTTTGTATCCCAGAGTTTCATCACATGAATAATTAATTCCCATCTTGAATGATTCAGTGAATGTAATATTTATTTAATTTATATCCCATTTCCTTCTCATTATCCTCTCTCCCATACCTCTCAAACCCATTGATATTTTTAGGTTATTTTGAAGGATAAATTTTATATAGAGGGAAAATTCATCATATATTTAAATTTCGAACCTTGTAAATAAATGAATTCATAAAGGATCATAATGGGAAGACTAAATTAGCTTTTGGAGGTAGGTTTATTTCATATTTATCCACTTTTTCCATAGAAAGGATTTTATTTCTAAATTCTCTATTATTTTCTCCCAAAATACCAGATGTTTTATTGTTATAAAAACTCATATGGTGAGTGTTATTTTCAATAAGGAGTCTTGTGTGACACATGAGGTGTTTGTGGACATGTTTTAAAAAATGTTTTTTGGATTGAAATAAAAACATTGATTTGTGGACATGGATTACTCATTTGGAATGAGTACATACTTTCATTTATAGTACCATATTGGGTATGCACATGGGTTTTTTGGGGTTGGATAGATTTGTAAACATCCATTTGATGAATGTTTACGAGAAGGAAATGTTTTTTCTCATGAGTTAAGACTATTCAAAGGATGGTCTCATGCATTGGGTTTATGATTTATAGATAATTTATATTTGAATTAGAAATAAATTATTTTCCCAATTTTTGAAAACTATGAATTAATAAGCTACATTGATGATCTATTCTATTGTTTGTTATAAAACTATTATCTAACATGTTTCTCATTTAATAGAGTGCTTAGTAAGTATTTGGGATTTATTATGGGCTTTTCATTCCCAAACCTACAATTTCACTTTTGTTCATACAGAGATGATTTTTCTAACTATATATGAATTGGATATGTATAAAACTTTTCTAATTGATGATTTTTGTGTTTCAAGCATGTTTGATAGCAGTTAGATCAATGAGGTCTTTTAAAATAGTGTCATCATTATGAAACATTAGAAAGTTTGATTATTTCATGTTTTCATATTTTAGACCATGTTTTTGAAAATTCATTTCCACTATCACTATGATTGTCATTTGGAAGTTATTATTTGAGTTATTTTGGAATTATGTCACATTAATTACTATGTATTTCTGTGGTAATTATAGAATATTTTTTCAAGATAAAAAATCACTCCATGGTTTGGAAAATCCCTTGGAATTTATTTACAGCATTTGGTGTCTTAGGCATGTCACCTAAGGTTAGTAACAAACCACCACCTCTTCCCAAGACAATGGGTTAGGGTGGGATGTTTTATCCCTATAAAACTTCTATAAAGATTAAACTTCCCCATAATGTGGTTTTGGAGGCCTGTTATATGTTTCTTCTAGAGTCTTGATAGTTATCGATCTGACTTGAAAATATAAAATCTCATAAAACCCACCACACTGCTTTGAGATCAATCTGTGGTGACCATTACCATGATAACAATTTGAACAAATGAATCAAAGGGAAATATCCCCAATGGTGCAACTCAATCCCTAGGGTATGGATATTATTTTTATTGTTTTTATTATACGATTGGAGAAAAAATTGATAATTTCAGTTTTATATATAATCTGTGAATAGATTATACAAAAATTTAAGAAATACTCATTTTTTAGTCAAATGTTCAAAAAAATATAAACAAATTTATGCAGATCATTATGGGTACACATTAATTATATAATTATATTCTTTTAATGCACAATATAACATACAATATTTATAAAATGTGTCAGGAAAAACTAGGTGAAAGATATGAATAAGAAAATTGGAAATGTGAATTGTGCCAAACAAGATCCCCAATCACCACAACAACCACTCTAAATCTAAAGTGGGAAGAAACCATAATTCAAAGGAATCCCAAAGATAAATAAAATGGTTCATTCAACTAATGGTATACCTATGGGGGCATAAAAAGTGATGTTTCATTTCTATTGGAGTGTACATGATTTTTTTAGTAAATAATACTCAAATGATGATCTCTAATGGTGTCTTGACACAACATTGAGTAAAAAAAGTTTTTAGAACATATATACATATTTTCAAAATTATATGATAAAATTGTTAACAAATAATAAACCAAAACATAGATGTTGATCATCAAATTGAAATTTAAAAATATATAACCTTTATATACAGTAACCCCTTATATTAAGAAGATTATTTTATTATTTACCTATCTCATGCCCGCCACATTTATGAGATGTCTTTTCAGTACTATCCCCTATGGGAGGGCATGATAGTACCATTGATTAATTCAGATATATAAATAAACTCCAAGGAATTTTAGTATATGTATAAAAATGATGTTGGGGTTTTACCCTCGGCCATTGAGAAAAGAGAATCTTGTATAAGAAATTTCTTATTTATGAACCCTATATTATGGAATCTAGGAATGGGTTTAAATGAGTCAAGGAATAGTGACCCATCCCACTCTATCAGACCTATTCCCTATATCATGAGTGCCTACCCGTGATACTGATAGAACAACATTCTAATTTATAACATCAAACTAACATGAAATTGATATCATTATTACCAAGTAGTCACTGAATTTGAACTGTTCCATTTTTTTATGATCAGTAATAAAACCTCATCATCACATAATTATGTTCTATCGAAGTAGAATCTATGATCATGAAAATATTTCAAGATATAAAAATCAACATGATTTAAATAATAATGTAAATCATGATTAATATATAAAATATATATCCATGATTGATAGTATTTTAAAATATGATTGTTGATGCAACCTGAATATAACCATCGAGATATAATAAATTAAAAACATACTCAATAAAAAATTCATCAATGATTTTATAACATATTATCAATAAATACATAATTTAAACATACAAACTATTCAATACTACTTATTTAAATAAAATAAAACTATTTAGCAGTTAAACATACTGGCCATAGTCCAAGTGATGAATTGAGTATATCTATAACACCATATAATTTTAGTATTTCTTCAACTTTAAATAAAACTATGTGTTTGATATTTTTTGATATATGAATCTTTTAAATAAAAAAATAGTCCACTTTTTTATTATGGTTGAATGTTATAATAAAAAAATTGTCAAATTTCTTGATAAAGAAATAAAATTTAATTATTAAAACTACTAAATAAGTGATAACATAAAAAATAGTGTGAGGTTGAAACTATTGTTATCACGATCTTCTAAGAAGAAAATATCATAAATCATAACTATAAAAGGAATAAACATGATCAAAATATTGTAAATATAATGATAAAGAAGTTAGATAATATGATTAATTATTTTAGATATGTATATAAGGAAACATATATAAACGTAATATGACCATTATAAATTTTTTTCATGGTAATGTTGTCATCGGATATATTGTTATCAGATATAAGGTCATTGGATATACCAATATCCTATAAGTACAATTTTTTGGGTAATTGTTAGTACTAAATATAAAAAATATATATAATTATCTTATAAATTATTAATCTTAAATTTAGAAAATTGTAATATTATATTTTAAAAATATATATTTTATGTTTTTTTATATTATTGTTTTATTAAAGATGAATTTATTTATTAAAAAAGTTAAAAGAAATAATATAATAAAATTTCATCGGTAAAATTGAATAGTTAATTTTAATGGTATTTGATTAAAATTATTTATTGAAAAAATGTATATTATTCAAGGAATTGTTTTGTCCATGTTCTATATTTTTTTCATAATAAAATAATTTTTGTAATTTTAATTTTTCATACTAACAATAATTTATTATTCATTTTAAATATAAATATATTAACAATCATTTAACATTATATTGATATGAAATAATAATGAGAATAAATAATGTTTTGAAAAGATTAATTTTTTTATATAAACCATTTAATCTATATATTTTTTTAATTTAAAATATGATATTATAATAATTGAAAATATTACTATATAAAATTGTTTCCCAATTTTTAATAATCATGTGAACATTAAGAAGATTGATAAATTTTTTTGTTAAAAGAATGTTTCTGAGGTGAAAATTGAGTTACCCACGTAAAATTAAAATGTGATAAATGGTGTAAATTAACGATTAATGTATTAAAATATCTCCAATAATATATCTGAATATAGTTTAAGAGGGTATAAATAAAATATCATTATCATTTTCCACTTTTGATCCACTTTCCATGTATAATGACGACCTTACACTATAGGGAATGAGAATTTGTTGAAATGACACTCAAAAAATTCCTAAAAGGACCCCTCTTATACCCCTCAAAAACCACTCTTTTACATCTAATAAAAAATATTTCCCTGTCCAAATTCTCAATATTAATTTCTTTTTACACGTTTTGGTATCCTAGGGTTCCAATAATGATGAATAAATCCATCATTTTGATGGAACATATTTCGAGGAGTGAAATAATCTTAGTAAGTATTTATTTTCAATATTTTTTCAGTGTCATTATATTATCATATATTATAAATCTCATTAAATATTATAATGATGTTATATTAAACTCAAAATGATTTTATAAGTGAAATTACTATAGTATAACTCTATATTATTAATATTATCATACTTATAGATGTTCATCTTTGGGACAGTTCAATCACCTAAATGAGCAATGATATAATGATTTATGTATATCGAACATGAATGGGTATAAAGATATTAATGATAGTAATGTATTATTTTAATGATTAATCTATGTAATGAGTATGATTCTTTATAGATTACATAAAATGACTATTCCTTATAAAGTAACTCGTTATTATCAGTAAATTACTAGAAAAATTCTTATTAGGGGTTTGATTCTTGTGAACTATAACCATAACATCCATAAATTGAAAATGGGAGTGAATAAATAATTGAAATAATTTTTCCTATATAGTAATTATGATATTACCATCAAATAAATACTATCAACATCTTTATTAAGAAACCTATATAAAATTATCCAAATTACTAACATCTGGTGGTGAATATAAACAATAAGTAAATAATATATGTATAGTAAATGAGTATAATTGAGTTTTATAAGTGGTAATTTTTATTTTTCATATTATAAAATATAAAATTAATATGGTTTTTTATTATAATTGATGGCGATGGGACTTTTTAAATTTCAGAGGTAATTGAATTGTTACTTTTGCAATATCATATTGAAAATGAGATTTCACTATGTCTAAAAACCCATTTGAGGATATTGTATGTACATTCTCTCTAAAACAAATTTAACATTATTCTCACCAAGATATTTATAGTGTTTATATATAACATTTTTGAGGTTTTTTATTTTTCCGAAATAAAATTTTATAAACCTACTTACTACTAGAACTCTAGTAATAAGGGTCGAACCATAAGAAACGATGATTCTTTGTGTGGAAAAAACAAAAAAAAATAAAAAAAAAATATGAACAATGGAAGTGGGATTAGATGGGACTATAATGAAAATGGAGGCCTGACATTTGATAGAGTTAGAGAGACTGGACAATTTGGAAATGAGTGAAATGTATTGGATCTTCATGGAATCAACCATAGAGTTCTAGAGTTGCATGTAGAGGATTTATTTATAAAAATTTAATTATATAAAACCACACCACTAGAGATATATCATGAGTACAAATATTTATAATAAAACCCATGATGATGATTCCACCTCTTGGAGAAGTTTATTCCACAACCATTTATAGAAATTACTTTTGTTTTGGTTTCCATGTAAAAAAAGCGACTTCACTATCAAGTTGATGGTACCTAGATAAGTGTCAAATATTTCTCATGAGGATGGGAATACTAGTACATTAGTTGAAATAGTCTAATTTGATTAAATAGAGGGAATAATATACAATGAAATAATTCAATCCATCTATGAAAATCCTCATTAAATACATAGTTACACACACTAGAAACAAAAAATATATATTTTAAATAAAACATATAAATACATGTAATTAAGAAGAAGAGAAGAGTGGAGGAAAATTCTCTAGTTTTATCCACCTACTCTTCCAAAACCATCCTTTTATCTTTCTCCAGCTTTAATTATGTGCCTCCTCTAGGGTTAATGAATGAAGGACCTTGTGTGATCATCATGGTAAATGCTATTGTTAGTAGATTTGAGAGTCCCCATCACCCTGAACTCAAGAATTTTCTTTTTAAAATCATGCACTAATCACTTTATAACCATAAACATAAATAAAATTAGTCTATATGTTATTCTTAATGACCTCTATAGGACATTCATGTTACTATAGATCTTATTCCATGCATGAATCTAGTCAGTCTCTTGACAACATATGCTCCTTCTAACCATGATACTTGCTTTCTCTCCATGTGTTCAGCACCGGTGAGTCAAACCTTGATTGAATTTCCTCTATCACCTCTTAGTAATTCCAAAAATCGTCAAATAATTCCCTTATATGTTTTCATCTGAGGTCACACTTTGACATTTATTTTATTAATTGAGAATTTAGGGCATCTAGGGTACTTTCAATTTGGACATAATTGATAATTTTTTAGCCTCTGTAATCTACAGTGGAATTTTCAATAGTAATTCAATGTTGAAACATCCATATATAATAAAGTAATTTTACATAGCATAGCATCCCTTAGAATATAGATTAAAATCAAAAAACATTCACCTAAATTATTCATTGAAGCATTACCATCTCACTTATAACACCCAAATATTTTATGAGAAATATTATTAATTTCATTGATGTCATGTGTTGTATGCAGAACCAAGATTATCTTATGCTATAGAAAACACTGTATTAGCTTGTAGAATATGCAAAAAAAATTCTTGGCTTGCATTACACACAAGAGATACCTTGCTTGATAGCTTGTGTTGTATGCAATACCATGTTTCACTAAACAACAATATGTTATTAAAATATTATATAAATATCTGTTATGAATATTAATACCCAATTTTTGAAATATTATAAATTTTATCGTTCAAAATGGACTTCATTTTTGGATTCTTAATATCAAAATTATCCTATGGTTCATTTCTTATATATTTTTGAAAATATTGAATTTTTGATGAATAGTGAAAACACTGAGTTATTGGTTAAAACCAACATTTTATTTAAATGATAATTTATTTTATTTAAATTTATTTTTGGTCAAAATAGAAACATAATACCTATATAAGTTCAATTTAATTCATTGGAGACATTTTATAATAATTCTATATATATATAAATTTTATTTAAGATTTTACCCCCTTTTACCCACCTCTTATGAGCATTTGCAAATTTACATAAAACATAATTTTACCACTTTTGTGATTTGAATTTCAAAATTATGAGAGACAAGGATTATATCAGTAAGTAAAATGTGGTTTAATGAGATGAAAATAATTTTCTAAGAATAGTATCTTTTAACTTTTATTTACCACAATTAAAAGTAAATAAGGTAATTTAGGGTAAAAATGAAAATATTATTACCTTAAAACCTATACTAATTATATTGTACAAGTGTAAATCGACCAACACCAACATTAGGAATAAAGTATTACCCTTTAAGTCCACATGGATTACATTAGGACATTTATTATTATTTTATTTAAAGAAGAGTTAAAATAGTTAAAATAAATGATTTATAACTAAAAACATTTAATATAGGGATATACATAAGATAAATTAGACTATAAATATTAATTATATTTTTAAAAATATTTCCTACATAATGGTATTTTATTTATATTTTTTAGATATTAAATAATGTAATTTATTTATGACACAATGATGATGCATTAATTACCTTATTAATGAAATATTAACATAATTGATATTATAAATACCCAAATAAATGTAATTTGAGACTTTCTGTGAATTAAAATAATTTAATTGGTTAATATAACATATTTGGGTTGGTTAGATGAATTATTTTAAAAGTAATAATGCTGTTATTTATTTATAAAAAACAAAATACCAAATAATATTAAAATTGACATAAAAGAGTTTTTAAAATAAATATTGTACTATTAATTTATATAATGGTACTAAAAATATAAGGTAGGGAAAAAAGACTTATATAATAATATATATGACATTAATTAACCAATTGGTGTTTTATTGGAAGTTTATAGTATGTTTATTAACCATATAGTGTAAGAATACAAGAAGACACTGTAAAAGTTAAATTATTAAACTTAGAGTTAAATCTAAATGATAAGGTTAAAATGGTAACCTAAACATGTATAAACCCTATTTGTTGAGAGTATATATACCCATACCTACCCTAGACTCTAAATAAGTCACTTTGGATCCATTATAATTCGAATATAGAATTATTATAAAATAATATTTTATGTTTTTACTATGGTTCCCCTCACCCCTCTTATCAAAGGAAACTCCCACTTCTCTCTAATTCACACTTTCAAAGCAATTATTATCTGCCAAACACTTCCTAAATATCCTATCAAATATCCACCATTCATAATAGAGGCCTTCCTTTACTCATAATTACAACCTAAGGAGCCCTTTTTATCAAATCAAAAGGAAGATCATGAAGAATAGGAAAATATCTCACCACCTATTTCATGTTCCTTTCTTATTCCACTTCCTCCATATTTGTTATTTCCATTATAAAATAATAACTACAATATCTTATATATAATGTGATGTTATTATATAACATTTTCAATAATATTAGTTATTTTATCCATCCTATGAATGAAACAATCACTACAAGTGGGTACATACAGCTTACCGTCTCCACGTCATGGTGTAGTTTGTTATTCAATCATTTCGTCATTTGGATGGGTATAATAATGATAATAGAATATATAAATAATAAATATAACATTATTATGATTCTTTATATATGATATACCATCCAATTATATAATATTTTAATATCAAAAGAATTAATTTGTCGCTCGTGTGTACGTACAGACTACCGTCTCCACGAATTCGATGAGATTCATCTTCCATAATTAACCATTCAAGTATTACTATAAAGTATATATAATAAATAATCCGGAAATATAAGGCCACAGCCATAAAAATTACTTAATCTTGAGTTATTACAAGATTACACCTTGAGGATCTTTTCAGGTTTAGATTTTTAGAGAGTTAGATCATAAAACATTCATTACATTCCACGTTTAAACAAAGTCGTTACATAAAAGATAGTATTCATTTTTTCCATCAAAGGAAACATATTGAAAATAAAACATGGATTATTTCTTGACACTTCCTTGACACTATCATCTTATCATGTACCTTTCCCTTTACCTGTGAAAAAAATTTCAAAAAAAACTGTGGATGAGCACAAAAAGCTCAGTATGGGTTATAAAAACATGGAAAGGAAACATGATTTCATATATACAAAAGAATGAAATCATACTTTACCCATAAAAAATAGGCACTTTAACATACCTCATAAAATCATGAATAAATCATATAAATCATAAGACATAAAGGTAACATGAGGCATTTATAACATTCGTACGTAGGGAGTAACCCTCTTAGTTAAATTTGGAATAACCATCACATTATATTCTCTAAATCTATTCAGAGAAAAATTAACGTTTCACTCATTCACGTTACCCAATGCATTGGAGAGATATATCAGGCTCACCCTCCCTTAGTTTATCACGGAACCACCCATCTTCATAACAATTCCCATGAACCATAACATAATCGTATCACATAAAACATAATAAAAGAAACATAACATTTTCACATTTCAATCACAAGATATAAAACACTGTGATATAACAAAAACATTATCAAAACCATTTTAAATACCAAAATAAAAGAAAATTAAAACATGGTATTTATTTTTCATTTAAAAAAATGTTATGGCTTGTAGAGGAAGCTGAAACTCAAATAATGGCCACGACGATGGAGAAGTCGTTGTCGCCACATACGTACGACAAAAAAACATTACCCTTTGTCATTTATTAAACGATTAGTATAAAAAATATTCCTTTTGAATAATCGTAAATGTCAATGGGGTTTATACACCGTATAAAAGAAAGTTGTGTATAAAACAAAATATGCCTCAATGAAAGGAGATTGTGATGAAGTCCCATACCTCGGGTCCGAATTGAATTAATCATTCTTTAACCTCCTGAATATTAAACTTGAGTTAATTTATATTTTCTTAAGAACCTTTTTAAAGTTCATTATTCCTTTTATATCACTTATTACCTTGTCATGAACACTATGCAATTATTTAAGTTAATAACAGTCGTTTTAACAATCATTGGTACTTGAGTCAAAAAATGCTCTTTATAATTACAAGTTGTTCATGTATCCATTATATCCAGAGTTATACTCATGATTTATATATCATATATATCATATATATCCTATATATACATGAATTTAAAATATTACCTAACGTTTAGAGGTATGAAATGAAATGCACCTTTCATGAAGACGGTAAGTCGTACGTACGCATGAACGCTACTTTCATTTCTATTTCATATTTCTATGGAATGAAATCATAATTATATAAAGGTATATTATAATTCCGGTATAAAATTATATATAATATCATTAATTAATTCCTTTATACGTCCCACATAAGGCATTAATGAAATCAAATCACGTTGAGGGGGTGGTAGTCCGCACTTCCTTAAATGAAGATATCGCGTTTACCCATAATGGAAACCATAAAGGTATGCCCAAAATGAAAAATGCAGACTCTTAAAGAAAACATAAACATATTATATATATCATATATTAATATGGTGTCATCATAAGGGCCACCATTGAAGGTGTTAAAAGAATTTTGAACAATCATCGTTTCGGGAGGCAGAAATTTGCCATCCACAGAAACAATATGTTCTTTAACCATTAGATGTAGGTGTGTGTAAGTGTAGATCGAATACATCTTATAACAAAATCCTAGTATATTGAAGATACTAGAGTTAGGCTTCAAGGAGTAAGAGAGAGATGTGGAGATACAAAATGGGAAGGGTTTGGTGGAGCCAAAGGCTTTGGAAGTTTGGGTAAGGAGGTAGATCTAGGGTCTTTTATAAGAGGAGAGGAGGGGAACTCTTGGAAATTAAAGAAATGTTACTTTATTTGAAAATGAGTCTCAGATTTAAAAGGTCCCACATTGATATAATTCGAGGATAAGGTGATAAGGGTTCGAAATATAGCCACCCAATAGGTTTTGGACATGTTTAGGTCATAGATTTTACATTATCTTTTAATTTTATTTAAATTATTTATTAATGAGGTAATCGCTGCGTCTTCATGATGTCATAAATAATTTAATTTATTTAATGTCTAAAAATTATGAAAAAAATACTATGATATAGGAAATATTTTTAGATTTCCAATGAATATTTATAGTCAAGAATATCATCTATTTAGACAAAATTAAAAATGTTTTAATCAGGTGATACATTCTTGTTATATTTACTTTCTTAAAAAAATAAAAAGATAACAAGTCACATTCCCAAAAAAGTGATTCCATGGGGTCCCCATGTTTGGGAAAAGGTATCCCATGGTCGGCCATGAGACAAAAAGTAGAATTAGGACACATGTTGGTGTCATTTTTTTATTATTATGATGTTATTTTATTATCCTCAACTACTCGATTAATCATTAATCAAGATAATTAAAGATAATTACTGTCGTTACTATTCATAATGTCCAAAATCAAAAGAGTATTGATTACATAATTTGGACCTTCTGATTCCAAATATGTAATCCATGTTACAAAATTCCAAAAAAATAAATTGCAATAATTGATTTAAAAATCATTCCCATTGTCAAAACAAATAGCCGGTTTTTTTGAAACAATATCTATGAAAAGATTGGCATTATTTTATGCCCAATTCCAAAGTGAAATTAAAACTAATGACCACCATTGGATTAAATGGTAAAAATATATTCCTTTACACTTTAAGACCAATTAAGAAGTTAATCTAACCATATAATTAAATTAAATGGAAATCTAATTTTGATGTAAATTGCAGTATTTTTCACTTTTCATTAAAAAAATGAACATTGTCCGAAAAATACCAAAAATTTTCCAATATAAATTTCAATGTCCCAATCATAATGAATATATCTATTTTGACAAATAGAGATTAGAAAACTGTCAAAATTTTGATTTAAAAAGGGTTTGACATCAAAAGGAAGTAAAACAATCATTTATGAATATTAGTGTATTCCATGCATAAGATTGTATTTGTTTTCATTTCAAGCCTCTAAAACACTATCATAATATTTAATAGACATAGATAAAAATATATATTATTCATTACTTACTTGGGATGTTACATCCTTCCCCCCTTTAGAAAATTGCATCCCCGCAATTTATTTACTTATCGAATAAGTGGGGGTACTTATACCACAATGCATTTTCAGATTCCCATGTTGCCTCTTCAATCATGTGGTTTTTCCAAAAAAACCTTTACCTGATGAATCACCTTATTCCGTAACACTTGCTCCCTATGGTCAAGAATTAGGACCGGTTGTTCCTCATATGATTGGTTCTCTTCCAGCTAAACTACCTCTGGACTCAAAACATGAGATGGATATGGGATATACTTTCTCAACATCGAATCCTGAAAAAAAATTGTGTACCTGAGATAAGCTCGGAGGTAAAGCCACTCGGTAATCAACTGATCCAACTCTCTCCATAATTTCATATGGTTGAATCAACCTTGGACTCATATTTCCATTCTTACCAAATCGCATCACAATTTTCCATGGTGATACTTTGAGAAAAAACATGATCACCTACCTCAAAAGATAGATCCTTCCTCCTGTTGTCTGCATAACTCTTCTGCCTACTCTGAGCTATACTCATCTGTTTCTGAATCAACTGAACATTTTCTGCCATCTCTTCCAACAATTCTGGTCCCATCAACTTCCTTTCACCCTCTTTATCACAGAAAGATGGAGTTCGACACCACTTCCCATATAATGCATGAAATGGTGCCATCTGTATACTAGAATGAAAACTATTATTATATGAAAACTCAACCAAAGAAAGATGTTGGTCCCAAATACCCTGATAATCCATTGAACAAGATCGTAGCATATCCTCCAAGGTCTGAATTGTTCCTTCCGACTTCCCATCTGATTTCGGATGAAAAGCTGTACTAAAATTTAATTCAATACCCAATGACTTCTGAAGGCCATTCCAAAATTTAGAAGTGAACCTGGGATCATGGTCAGATACAGTGGAGAGAGGAACTCCACGTAACCTGACTATATCTTGAAGATACAAATGGGAAAGATGATCTTGGGAAAAAGTATCTCGTATAGCATGTAAATGAGCATATTTGGTCAAACGAACAACAATAACTCAGTTTTCATTATTACCTCAAGATGTATTCGATAATCCCATAAAAAAGTCCATGGATATATTCTCCCATTTCCACTCTGGCACTGGTAAAGGCTGAATCATCCCTTTCGGTAACTACTACTCTTCTTTAACCTACTGAAAAGTCAAACACTTCACAGTAAAATCAGCAATATCTCTTTTCATTCCATCCCACTAGTAATACTCCCACAGATCTCTGTTCATCTTTGTACTGCTAGGATGAACTGAAAACGGAGAACTATGAGCTTCACATAACAACTATCTCTTCAACTGTGAATCACAAGGCACACATAATCTCGTCCCAAACCTCAAAACACAATCACTATCAATGTTGAATTCAGGAAACTTACCTTTTTGATCCAGCTCTACCATTTTCTGCAACTCACTGTCTTGCTTCTGTGCTTGCTTGATTCTATCTGATAGAGATGATCTCAATGATACCTGAAACAAAACAGAAGAACTTACTGCACCAATAACTTCTATGCCAAAGTACATCAAATAAAAAACCAAAGGATATCGTTCCAAACGTAGCATGGTTAATGAAGCATTACTTTTTCTACTCAAAGAATCATCCACTTTATTTGCTTTTCCCGGATGGTAATGAATTTTACAATCATAATACTTGATTAATTATAGAAATCACTTATATCTCATGTTCAATTATTTCTAAGTAAATATATACTTTAAAATTTTTTGATCGGTATTTATTTCACACTTTACTCCATACAAATGATTCCACCAAATTTTTAAAGCGAAAACAACTACAGCTAATTCCAAATCATGTGTAGAGTAATTTACCTCATGAGTTTTCAACTGTCGTGAAGCATAAGCAATTACCTGATCATTCTTCATTTGGAAGAAAACAATTCCTTTCAATGATGCATCAGTATATATGAAAAACTCACCATTCCTGGAAGGTAGTGCCAAAACTGGAGTATTCACCAATCTTCTTTTCAGTTCCTGAAAACAATCATAACATTCATTTATCCAGATAAACATAACACCCTTCTGAGTTAGCTTCGTCATTGGACTAGATAACCTTGAAATTTTTTTAACAAACCTTCGGTAATAGCCTTCCAAACCAAGGAGGCTATGAATTTCAGTTACTTTTGTGGGTCTTGGCCATTCTTCAACAACCTTTGTTTTTACAGGATCAATAGTTATCCCATATTTAGAAACAATATAACCATGGAAAGAAATTTTTTTCAACCAAAACTCACACTTGCTGAATTTCCCATACAATTTCAGTTCTTTCAATGTTTGAAAAATAACCCTTAAATTTCTTTCCTTCTCTTATTTACTTTTACAAAACACCAAAATATCATCAATGAAAACCACCACAAACTTATCCAAGAACTCATGGAAAATTCTATTCATTACATCCATGAATACAGCAGTTGCATTGGATAGCCCAAAAGGCATTACTACAAATTCATAATAGCCATATCTTGTAGGGAACATAGTCTTCAAGAAATTTTCTTCCTTTACCTTCAACTGATGGCACCCCGATCTCAGGTCAATATTTGAAAAATATTGATCTCCCTAGAGATGATCAAACAAATCATCGATATGAGGCAATGGATATTTGTTCATAACATTGATGTTATTCAAGGCTCTATAATAAATACAAAGTCTCATAGAACCAGCTTTCTTTTTAACAAATAAAACAGGTTCACTCCATGGGGATGTGCTAGGTCGAATGAAACATTTTTTTAATAAATCTTGTAATTTCTCCTTCAACTCTAAAAGTTCTATTTGAGCCATTAGATAAGGGGGTTTTGAAATTGGCTTAACATCAGGAACTAAGTCAACAGTAAATTCAACTTCTCGATCTGGAATTACTCCAGGCAACTCATCAGGAAAAACATCAAGATACTCATTTACTACTGGAAGACCATTAATCTGAACAGTTCCCTTGTTTTCAACAATGTGTGCAAGGTAACATTCATTTCCACATTTTAAAAGTTTCTCAGCCTCTTGATATGTTATCAAAAGTAAGGGTTCATTCTTGTACAAAAACTAAAAGTCTTTCTGAAAAGTAACTTCTTTAGCTCTACAGTCAATCTTAGCATGGTAAATAGAGAGCCAATCCATACCCAGGATAACATCAAACTCTACTAGAGGTAAAACAATATGGTTTTCCAGTAGGATCATTCCACGGATAAGGATAAGAAGGTTCTTATAAATACTTTTTGCCTCAACATTTCCACTAGGGTTTTTTACCACAAGTTCAGGAGTCATTTCTTGAGATGGTAATCCCATTTTACTAGAAAAGTTTTCAGAGATGAAGGAATGTGTAGACCCCGAATCAAACAACACACTGGAATAATCTGAAAAAACAAACAAAGTACCGGATACAACCTCATTTGATGGCCCGAAATCTACTGAGGTAGTTGCAAAGGATTTCACCACCCCTTTCTGCTTGTAGTCTAACTACTTCCCATCACTCGTGCTCTTTTTCGGACACTCGTTTGCATAGTGACCCATCTCATTGCACTTAAAACATTTCACTAACTGTAAATCGAATTTGGTCTTACCTTCACCTTGATCTTTTTCAGTGCAATCACGAGACATATGTCCCATCTTACCGCATCGGTATCACTTTCCATAACTCAGAAGACATTCCACAACATACCTTTTCCCACATTTATCACAAACAAAAAACCCAGTTTTCTTACCGTTAGAGCTTTTTGAAGAATTATTTCCATTCTCATGCCACCTTGGTCTCTTCTACTTCTGTTTGTTATAGAACACATGATCATCGGAAAAATCCATTTCCACCTTCTTATCACATCGAACAAGATTTTCATAACTTTTAAACTCACGAGATGAAAAAGACCTTCGATATTTTGGCTTTCATCCTGAGTAAAAACGTTTGATTTTACTATCAAGGTCTCAAATAAAATTTGGAGCATACCTTGCCAATCGAGTGAACCTCTCTTCATAGGCATCCACTGAGTCCTCCTTTTTCCACAATTACAAGAATTGTTTTTCCATCCTATGTCGAACAGCCTTAGGAAAATAATTTTCAAGAAACATACCTTTGAATTCGTCCCAGTCGAGAGAATCAATCTTATCAGCGTCCCTAATATTTTTAACCATCGACCACCCATGATCTGCTTCACCCTCCAAACGGTAAATAGAAAGACTAACCTTTTGATTTTCTGAACACCCCATGACATCAAAAATCTTATCCAGTTCTTTAATTCACCCTTTAGCTAGCATAGGGTCAGATGATCCTCTGAGTGATGGGGGATGTTTCCTCATGAAATGTTCCACCACTGACATGTTCCTCTGCGGTTGATCTGGCATATCTTATGCATGTATACTACCACAATTTATCGCTTGAGTAAACTGTGCCATTACTAAAATAATCTGTTCAGTTCCAATTCCGACCATCTCAGGATGCTGATTCGGAAGGTTATTTCCTTCTGCATGCCTTCCTAGAACAGCTTCCATGTTTCCTCTGCGGAAAACCATTCTGAACAAACTTGTCTTATATGCAGCAACATGGTAATCTTAAAATGCTATATCATTTCAATTTGACCCAAAAAAATATTTCTGGATAATCATTTAATAAAATTCTATCTCCTAAAGTTATCTAAACTAACCTCTAATACCAACTATAAGGCCCCAGCCTTAAACATTACTTAATCTTGAGTTATTACAAGATTACACCTTGAGGATATTTTCTAGTTTAGATTTTTAGAGAGTTAGATCATAAAAAATTCATTACATTCTACATTTAAACAAAGTGGTTACATAAAATATAGTATTAATTTTTAGCTTCAACGAAAACATATTGAAAATAAAACATAGATTCCTTCTTTACACTTCCATGACACTATCATATTATCATGTACCTTTCCCTTGACCTGTGAAAAACATTTTCAAAAACATGGGATGATCACAGAAAGCTCAGTATGGGTTATAAAAACATGGAAAGGAAACATGAGTTCATATATACATAAGAATGAAATCATACTTTACCCATAAAACATAGGTACTTTAACATACATCATAAAATCATGAATATATCATATAAATCATAAGACATAAAGGTAACTTGAGGCATTCATAACATTCGTATGTAGGGAGTAACCCTCTTGGTTACATTTAGAATACCCATCACATTATATTCCCTAAATCACTTCGGAGAAACATTAACATTTGACTCTATCGTGTTACCCAATGCATTGGAGAGCTATATCGGGCTCACCCACCCTTAGTTTATCACGAAACCACCCGTCTTCATAAAAATGCCCAAGAACCATAACATAATCGTATCACATAAAACATACATAAAGGAAACATAACATTTCCACATTTCAATCACAAGATATCAACCACAGTGATATAATAAAAACATTATCAAAACCATTATAAATACCAAAATAAAAGAAAATTAAAATATGGTATTTATTTTTCATTTAAAAATGGTATGGCTTGTAGAGGAATCCGAAACTCAAATAATGGTCACGGTGGCAGAGAAGTCGTTGTCGTCGCATACGTATGACAAAAAAACATTCCCTTTTTTCGTTTAGTAAATGAATCGTATAAAAAATATTCCTTTTGAATAATCGTAAAAGTCAAAGGGGTTTATACACCGTAAAAAATAAAGTTGTGTATATAACAAAATATGCCTCAATGAATGGAGATTGAGACGAAGTCCCATACCTCGGGTCCGGATTGAATCGATCGTTCTTTAACCTCCTGAATATTAAACATGAGTTAATTTATACTTTCTTAGGAACGTTTTTCAAGTTCATTATTCATTTTATATCACTTATTACCATGTCATGAACACTATGTAATTATTTAAGTTAATAACAGTCGTTTTAACGATCATTGGTACTTGAGTAAAAAAATGCTCTTTAGAATTACAAGTTGTTCATGTATCCTTTATATCCAGAGTTATACTAATGATGTATATATATCATATATATCATATATATCCATTATATACATGAATTTATAATATTACATAACGTTTAGAGGTATGAAATGAAATGCACCGTTCATGGAGACGGTAAGCCGTACGTACACATGAACGCTACTTTCATTTCTATTTAGTATTTCTATCGAATGGAATCATAATTATAAAAAGGTATATTATAATTGCAGTATAATATCATATATAATATCATTAATTGAATCCTTTATACATCCCACATATGGCATTAATGAAATCAAATCACATTGAGGGGGCGGTAGTCTGCTCTTCCTTAAATGAAGATATCACGTTTACCCATAATGGAAACCATAAAGGTATCCCCAAAATGAAAAATATAGAATATTAAAGAAAAAATAAACTTATTATATATATCATATATAAATATGTTGTCATCATAATGGCCACCATTGAAGGTGTTAAAAGAATGTTGAATAATCATCGTTTCGGGAGGCAGAAATTCAACATCCACAGAAACAGTATGTTCTTTAACCATTAGATGTAGGTGTATGTAAGCGTAGCTCGAATAATTCTTATAAAAAAATCCTATTATATTTAAGATACTGGAGTTGTTACAAAATAAATGAATAAAAAGAGTTTAGGGGGTTGGAGAAGCAAAATAAAACAAAAGGACTCAAGTGAAGACATTACCTTAAAATTGGGTAACTCTCTTTGGTTTGAGCTCAAAGGCTTCCTTGGGAAGACATCTGACCAAAGTGGGGATTCAAGGAGTAATAGGGATATGTGTAGATACAAAATGGGCAGGGTTTGGCCGACCCAAAGGCTTTAGAAGTGTGGGTATGGAGGTAGAGGTGGGGGCGTTTTATAAGAGGAGAGGAGGGGAACTCTGGGAAAGTAAAGAAATGTTACATTATTTGAAAATGATTTTCAGATTTAAAATGTCCCACATTGATATAATTCTAGGATATGGTGATAAGGATTCTAAATATACCCTCCCAATTGCTTTTGGACATGTATAGGACATATATTTTACATTATCTTTTCATTTTATTTAAATCCTTTATTAACGAGGTAATCATTGCATCATCATGATGTCATAAATAATTTAATTTATTTAATGTCTAAAAATTATGAAAAAAATACTATGATATAGGAAATATTTTTTCCTTTCCAATGAATATTTATATTCTAGAATATCATCTATTTAGACAAAATAAAAAATGTTTTAATCAGGTGATACATTCTTGTTATATTTACTTTCTTAAAAAAATAAAAAGATAACAAGTCACTTTCCCACAAAAGTAATTCCATGGGGACCCCAAGTTTGGCACAAGGTATCCCATGGTCGGCCATGAGATATACAGTAGAATTAGGACACATGTTGGTGTCATTTTTCGTTATTATGATATTATTTTATTATCCTTAACTACTCAATTACTCATTAATCAAGAGAATTAAAGATAATTACCGTCGTTACTATTCATAATGTCCAAAAACAAAAGAGTACTGATTACATAATTTGGACCTTCTGATTCCAAATATGTAATCCATTTTACCAAATTCCAAACACATAAATTGCAATAATTTATTTAAAAATAATTCTCGTTGTCAAAAAAAATAGCGGGTTTATTTGAAACAATATCTATGAAAAGTTTGACATTAGTTTATGCCGAATTCCAAAGTGAAATTAATCATAATGACCACCATTGGATTAAATGGTAAAAATATATTCATATTATACTTTAAGACAAATTAAAAAGATAATCTAACCATATAATTAAATTAAATGAAAAATAAGTTTTGATGTAAAATGCAGTATTTTTCACTATTCATTAAAAAATGAACATTGTCAGAAAAATTCCAAAAATTTATCCAATGTAAATTTCAATTTCCCAATAATAATGAATATGTTTATTTTTACAAATAGAGATTATATAATTATCAAAAGTTTTATTTACAAATTTTTTTCCATCATAAGGCAGTAAAACAATCTTTTAAGAATATGAGTGTATTCCATGCATAAGATTGTATTTATTTTCATTTTAAGCCTCTAAAACACTATCTTAATCATTAATAGACATAGATAAAAATATATAATAATCATAACTTACATGGGATGTTACAGTAATGATAATAAATAATAATGATACTGGATTTATTTACATATTTTTTTTTACATAATTCAATTCAAATCAATAAGGAAACGAAAACAACGTTCATGCGTACGTACAGCCTACCTTCTCCATGAACGGTGTATTTAATTCCATTTATCAATCGATCATATATATTTATATTATGAATATACATTATATATAAACCATGTTTCACATTATGGAATTAAGTTAATTAGTATATAAGAAATAATATCAAGAACAGCAAATTGAAACACGTACGATAAATGAAACGATTTTACCCAAAACGCTGCTTTAACATGGAATTTACAAAAGAATAGGTAACATAATTTCATAAGTGAATTATATATTATATCATAAATATTATTATTATTATTTTAGAAGATAATAATATGCTTAAACCCACTATACAGGAGTCTCAGACACATACAGATAAAATTGGACATAAAGTGAGGTATAATTTTGCAAATATCATTTTATCTAAGATTGTTTATACGTAAATTTTTGATGGGGTTATATTTTCCATCCATATCAATAAAAATGTTTTTCATAAAATGATTAATATTCTTCCTTGTATATTTTAATTCAGGTTTACCCCTCTTTTAATTTTACATTGTTTTATGGAAAGAATCATTATGTGGTTTACCATATGAGAAATTTTTTTACTTTTCTGGGAAAAGTACGAGGAGAATGTTATGTTACTTGTACGGAATGAACGAATTTTTATGACTTCATAACTCCTAATTTTCATGAAGCATACTCTACAATATTTCATGATTATTTTCAAAAAAAAATCTTTTTCACTTTAAAATTGAATGAAATTTTAAGAAAAGAAAATGATTTTGAAGAAGAAAGGATATTTTCCTCAATAATTAATTTCAAGTGTTTTATCAAATCTATGATCCATCTAAAATGACACTATTTAATATGTTTATGTTTCAAGTATAATGGCTCTATTATTTACACGGTGTGATTTTTCTTATGATGACATGATATCCATTTGTTTTATATGGATTCTGTTATGATGGGATGATGTTTATGAAACCCATTTTATTCACTGGGTTATTGTGAATGATGTATCTAATTTTGTGGTACATGTAATAATGTTTTCATTATGAGATGTGTGGGACCTATATCTAACTATTAAGAATTGGTTAAAGATGTATATCTCATGAGATAAACATGGATGTAATGGAAAGTGAATCTGGTTAAGTAATACAGGGATGGAACGACATGTAAACCCGATTCAGTAATTGACATTGTCCACTATGATGGTCTTGGTAGTAATGCCTTGGCTAATATCAAAATCATATCATGTGAATAATGGATTTCCACAGTTACATGTTTTATTCCCAAGCTATTTTATCATGATTGATGTTCAATTATGATCTATGCCTTACGTACTGCCATGTTTTTTGTTATTGCTTAATATTTTGATGTTTAAACATTAATGTTCATGTTTTTAAATTCAAATGTATATGGTTTATTTTATTATCTCTATACATATCCTTACTGAGAATTTGATCTCACCGTTTATATGTATTTCTTCCAGGATTTAATCAAAGGTTTTTAGTAAGAAAACAAATAAGGAAGAACTTTATGGGAGAAGTTTAAGATCTTTCACTATGACTATAAGATAATGTTATGAGTGTCTAAATACACTAAACTATTACGGTCTTTGGGTGTCTGTTTTTGTTATGTATTAAGTATTTTGCAAAGGTAATGTAATGTACACATACATAAAGTGTGGGTCTCTACATAACTGACCTAAATTCCTCCCAAAATCTCCAAATAATAACATTACATTCACTTGAGTATGGTGACCATAAAAAATATCAAACTCTTTAGTGATAAATGCATGATTCTGCAAACACCTTGATGATACTCTTCTTCTTGTATGGTGGAAATCCAAGTGATCTTCATCATGAACTTATTTAGCAATATGTCCCAACAAGAACTTATCCTATAGACCCATGATTCTATTCTTAATATATTGTTCTAAAATTAAATTTGAGCACCCTTGAACCTTTATCAATCGAGTTCTCACCCACCAGGATTTTCTAGATGATACATTGTATTTGACCTTTATTTATACGATGAGATCAAGAAGCATAATCTCAATCTAGCATGGTCGAATGTACATATATAAGTATAAAAATTAAGAATAAATTCAACAATGAACACAAACAAATCATTAAAATATTCATTGATAAATTTCCATGATCACCAAGTTTTCATCCATTCATGACATTGTAGCTATAAGATTTGGAGGCTTCAAAGTTACCTCTTCCATCATCATTTCACCACTATAGGAAAATTAAATAGGGATCAAAACTCTATTCAACTTCGGTGACCAAGGGAGACCAAAATATAATTCTGGTTGATCTCTAAATCATCGATCAATATAAGAGAATATTTTCCATCCTTTTTTTAAACAAAAAATTATATTGTTTTTTCATTCGTAAGCCTAATCCTAGAATCATATTTCACAACGAAACATTGATTTATTGAAGGGAATTTTTCTTTTAAAACAGCCATGTCTGGCTCGTTCAGTTTACACTAATCTACTATGATAAAAAATGAGGTGGATTATTTTTTTTATTTAATTAATATGGGTGAGTTGTTCTTTAATTAGTAATGTAGGGATATCATGAAACACATAATGTGGATGTTGGTGAAAAAATTAGTTGCACTTAATGTGGAACTCTTATAAATATGTTTTAAAACATGATTTCCACAAAAACTGGCCCTCATTATTGAATTAGAATATGTAATGGCACATCAATAAGTGGATCATTAACATTCCAACCACAGTAAAGGGTGATCTCCCTTCCCCACATTCATCACATCCTCCATCTTCAAAGCTATACTCATATCTAGGATCCTTTTTCCTTGATGTTTCACAATCCTCCTCTTCAACCTCATCAACCCTCTACTCTAAAACCCCTCCCCGCCCTAGTTTTGGCCAATCCCTTCAATATTTTGGTAATTCTATTTCTATTTAATTTTTTTTATTCTTTCAATTAATATATTTAATTGTTTAGTTGTTAGTTTTTTAATATTTAAATAGTTAATGTATTATAATTATAACCTAATACTTAGTAATTAATTTATTACTACTTAATTGTAAATAGAAATTAGTTAATTTAAATTAATAAACAAAAAAATGTAATTAGAAATAAATTATTCATAATTATTACTTGAATAATTGTTAATAAAAATTAATTAATTGTGTAATTAATTGTAATTTGTAATTAAATAACTATAATTAGTAATTAAAGAATTATAATTAGTAATTAAATATGTTTTACATAATTTTAACTGTGAATTACATAATTTTAATCAATAGATAAATTAATGTAATTAAAAATTATTTAATTATAATTAGTAATTTATTAGAGGACATTTGTAATTAATTTTGTATTTCATAATTGTCATTATGAATTAAATAATTGTAAATTGTAAATAAATTATTGTAATGTTAAATAAAATATTTGTAATTAGTTCTATATTATTTTCAATTATTAATTAATTAATTAATTAATTATAATTTATACTTAAATTTCTATAATTAGTAATTGCATAATTGTAATTAGAAATTAAATTAATATTACTTTATTATAACTAGGAATAAGTTAATTAAAATTAGTAAATAAATCAATTTAATAAGAATTTAATTATTTGCAATTATTTGTTAGTTATTTGTAATGAGTTATTAAATAACTATAATTAATAATTACATAATTGTAAAAGGTAATATTATTAGTATAACTAAATAGTTGATAGGAATTTTTAATTAGTAAATAAATAAATATAATTATAAATCAAGTAATCGTAACTAATACATTATTAATTATAATTAGTAATTAAGTAATTGTAATTATTAATTACATAATTATAATTTTTAATTAATTTAGTATTACGTAAATTTAATTAAGAATTAGTTAATTGTAATTTGTAAATAAATTGATGTAATTATCAATTAATTATTTATAATAAGTATTTTTTTAATTATAGCTAGTAATTAATTAATTATTTAATTAACTATAATTCCTAATTAAATAACTTTAATTAGTGATTACATAATATTAATTAGTAATATAATTATAATTACTTTATTGTATTTAAGAATTTATTCATTTAAATTAGTAAATAAATTAATTTAATTAGAAATTAATTATTTGCAATTAGTACTTTATTAATTGTAATTAAAAATAAATACATTAAGTAATTAATTATAATTGAAAATTAATTAAATAAAATTATTAATTACATAACTGGGATTAGTAATTAACTTAGTGTTACTTAATTATAATTAGAAATTATATAATTGTTATTATTAAATAATTTAGTCAAATATATAATTAATTTTTTGCAATTAATAATTTATTAGTTTCAATTATTAATTAAATAATTAATTAACAATTTAAATTTTTAATTAAGAAAATATAATTATTAATTACATAACTATTATTAGTAAATATTTCTTTTTACATAATTATAATTAGTAATTTGTAATGTGAAATTAGTAGTTCATTCATCAAAATTATCCAAATAACTAATTAATAATGATTAAGTATTTAAATTGAATTAAATATTGATGAATAATTAATTAAAAATTAATTAATAAGAAAATAACTAATTAATAAATGAATAAGGAGTAAACAACATTTAATTCACTAATTTTGATGTAACGAGTAATTAATGATTAATTACTAAATAATAATAATTATTAAACTAATTAATTGTTCATCCTTATTCATAACTATAATTTTTTTTATTAATGGTTGTATGTTAGACTATATTTGATAAATTGTTTCTATAATAGAGCTTTGCATTAAATTCTAGGTATGAATATGAATTTATACTTTTGTCTACCAAGACCTCTTTTTTTATTTTAATTTTTGAAATTGAATTTAGATGTTGAATTTTTTTTCATATTAAGTGTTAGAGTTATCATGAATTGAATTATCACATGTTTAAATTTTCACCAGGTAGAGGGAATTTTGGTCAAACCACCTATTTTCTTGGAGTCTTTCCTTCCCTAAGAATAATAGTGGGGTTGGATATCTATTGCTACAGGCCTACACATGTAGAGCTTGAAAATCAAATATAACATTATTATTTTACAATATGTGTTCATGTACCTCATTCATATGATACACATGGATATTTATGGATCTGTTTGACTTCAATTTTTAGAAAATTTACACAAAATCACTAGTTTTGTAAAGAGTTACCCATCAATATGGTTTGAAAATATTTATTTGGTGGAGGGAATACAATTACAACCTAAATTAATAAAATCTCGAATACATGATATGGAATAACAAAAGATAATATGGTGAGATTAAATCCCCCCAAATACTAAGTGCGAGATTCCATTGAAGTGTATAAATATTTGAAATTCATATTTTTTTTCTTTGATCAAATTTAAATAATAACAAGGTTTTGTTTTAGATAAAAAATATTGATGCCAATATTAATTTCAACGGTCAAATAATTGATACTATGCAAGGATGCAGTCATAGTGTATGACGAGAAATATTTGTGATGCTTAAATACTATACAAATTTATAATTTGTTCAAAGAAAAATTCACCAATAGAAAAAAATGAACAAGAATTAAGTTATAGATTCCATTACATATGAATTAATGATAGGTTGTGATATATATCCTATTGAATAACTGAGGATAATGAATGAGAACATATACTATCATTGGATAAGTATCATCCTGAGTGTAAAATGATGGAGTTGTATGTCACTATTGATACAATGGTGGTTCCATCAACATTGGAGGTTGTTTCATCACAATGTAATGATTAAATGTTTTATCCTCTTTCTATAAAAACAGTTGAATAACAATTGGAAATGATATATGTTTCATAATCTCCTCAAGACACAGTTTCATATCCTCAAGTTGATATGTCTTATAGGGGAAGTTATATTTCCATGGAAAGTCTTCCATATACATTTGATGGTCTGATCAATAATTTTAAGGATCATGCAAATTTACAATAAGATAATGAAGAGGAAGTTTAAGAAGAAGGGTATACTGAAGAACATTATATGCCCACTCCAATGAGTTTCAACTTACCCTTTAAACATCCACCACTATTGGCTTCATGGTCGAATAAGGGCACGAAACACTTGCCACAATTTTAGTGGGAAATTATTACCCATAGTAAATAATTTCTAGTAATTATTGGTGGCATAAATGGAGTGTTGGATTAATGTGATACATATATTTTAAGAAGGTTTTATAGTAAATAAGAAATGAAAATGTGATAAAAAAATATCATTTTGAAATAAATTACAGATATGCGATTGAATTTTCAATGAGGTCTTATTTTTTGATTCAGTGTGAAAAATATGGCTTAGACTCTCATATGGGTTTTTGTGCTATAATTGATAAAAAAATTCACTATTGGTGAAAATATAGATTTAATCTACACGCATGTAAACCCATGATTGTTACTGAAACGTTTATCATTATACGTTGAGTTTGTTTCCACAATTATTGTTGATGTGATATGAGAATGTGAATACCTTCCAATATATCTAGTGATAAAAAAAATCAAAAAAAATATTGAGTTTCAAATATCATATTAGAAGGCTTGGGTGAAACTATAGAAGGAAATTTCGTAATGTTTATAGTTATTAGGATGGCTGTTATCTAGTTTTTCAACAGCTAAGGGAGCGTTCACACCACCAAAATAAAGTAATATATCAGTTACAAACTCATGAATATTCCAACCAACACAACCAAATTGATTAGTTGATGGTAGTTTTT
This sequence comes from Viscum album, assembly GCA_963277665.1. Taxonomy (NCBI): domain Eukaryota; kingdom Viridiplantae; phylum Streptophyta; class Magnoliopsida; order Santalales; family Viscaceae; genus Viscum; species Viscum album. Next base: position 2,025,817,683 of record OY728151.1, on the reverse strand, counting down.
GGTAGATTATTCTGTATATTTTTACCATCTATATCTACTTTTACGCATTTAAAGTTGTATATATAGAAATATTTAATATTTTTCTATTGAAATTATATCGCTACATTATTTATTACCTCTACAGAAGATGGAAATCAATCCAAATTAGTTGTTGTTGAGAAGGAGAACTTCTCATCATGGATCTTGTTTCTGGAATACCTAAGAGTGTTTGTTAAGTGAATAAAATAGATTTGTTTTATTTCAGATCATAATTAAGAAATCAAGGATGTATTATAGTCGAAGGATCAATCTTGGAAATCACCATATGCCCAACATTGAAACTATTTTAGACACTTTTCCAGTAATGTGTGAAATAAGATCATGGATATGTCTATGAGGGAACAAAATCAAAAAAAATTTGTATGAATATTATTTTTTGTTTTAATTTTTTTTTTCATTGTTAGTGTCATATGTGTTTGAATTAATTTTTTTGGTATGTATATGAGACTAAAAAAAGATGCAGGAGTGTCTCGATGATAATCATAAATAAAATTATGATTTTTATGATTACCATATGAAAATTCCAAACCATAAATGGTCATTGGTGCTTGATTATGGGAGGAGATATATACATATGACCACCAACATCATAGAATGTATAAAATGAGTTTTCAAGGGTGTACATAAATTACTGATCAAAGGTAATTATGAATATTATATTACATGTTAATTAGAAGAGCTACAATTATTACATATAATTAATATAAAGTTTTAAAGTTAAATTATAGGTTTTGTAAATGAGAACTTCTATCATGGTGAAGTTTAATGTATTTTTCGGAATGAGGAATGAATTGTGAAGAGGGTCTGAATAGAGGGATGTGATGTGGTCACCTCCTCTAGTGAGTTATATATAGGGATTTTTAGGAGACTATATCATTTTGATTCACATAATTTGATCTTGGCGAGTGAATATTTCAGTTTTCTGAGCCATGTAATGTTGTAACAAGTAGTATTGGCCATGTGAAAGTAATTTTACTAGAGAATTGTTACTATGAATGTTGATCCTTACTAGAGTTATGATATCCTTGTGGCTATGTGATTCCAATATGTGATTCCACACAATTATAACGGGAGTAGTTTATTGATTCATTTTATTAACTACTGATTATAAATAACTGCTAGAGTTCTATGTGGATGCCTATTGGGGAATATTATAATTTATGGTTTTCTAATGGAACACCCACGCTTCAACAAAACATGACTAGGCTAAGACTAAAAGGGATTCCAAATTCGACTTTTATTCTAAATGAGGTGGATTTCCACATTTAATGGGAACCTATATAGAGGTGAATCTTATGAATCTTTAATGGGATCATGAGGAAAACATTCCCTAGACACACGTGGAAATCATCCAACAATTTAAATGATTCATGTACTCTATCAATTAATGTAAAAATCTGTAAATGTAATTATTTTTTTCATTATCACAATTTTTTCATATTTGAACAGTTATGAGGGGGTTAAATTCATTTTCAAAAAATATGTAAATTAATATTATTTAAAACTAAAACCTACAATTTATAAACATGTACAATTAACTAAAAGATAGATTAATAATGTTTGATCATTCAAAAATTTTACCAATGGTTTGATCATAACATAGTTATAGACAATTATGAAAACCCTCAATAGGTTTTGAAACTAATTTACAGTCATATTACTAGGTTGAAATGTTGTTCTTTATAATATTATACATCATTTTCTTCACAAGCACGACTTTCACATAAAAATAACATTATCCCAAATTGTATATGCGGTCCCTTGAAAAAACATACTTTATATTTTCATTAAACAAAAAAGTAACATTAAAAATATTTTATACCAAACCATAAAAACATGTATGAGTTAAATAGATATCATTATAAATGTCATACTATTCATAAATTTATATGGATTGGGCTCTGTTATCTACCCAACAATGACATATGTTGGTGTGACAGATTTTATAGAGTCTCCATGTGTGACTTCAAGACCATTGGTCACCATTTTATTGTGGAACCAGTAGAGAGATGATGGCCAAAGACACACACATTTTATTAGCCTAAATGGAGAGGAAGATTACATTATAAAAAATCACCTACAACCTTAGTCTACCCATAATTGAACATGTAGTTATGGGTGACACTATTGTTGATTGGTTTGCAACCATACATCGTCTACTATGACATGACATTATAGGAATACCGTGTGTCCTCTAGGGTTCTCACTTGTGAATGATATGTCTTGAGGATAATTTCACCATCATTCCTGATGATGCATATGTTGAGAGGAATATTTGGAACACATGTGCATATATTAATGGACTGAATAGAGGAATGTTGTGTGTGGACTACTCCACCACCTTGGTACACATGATGTACCTACCATTACTAGAGGATCTTGAAAAATCCAATAAATACAGTTTGGGGTCCACTAAATTGTCACATCTTTATAGACTTATATTTTCCAATTATTGGGATAATTAATAGTTGATTGTAGTATGTATGTTTTTTGTGTAGATTTGGGTCTGGGATTGTTTTCCAGGCATCACTCCCGGAGTTGTCTCACAATTTACAAAACACCTATTTCAGATCTATCCTCGAGGATGCTGATATGTCTACGTCAATACACTGTGTTATTTAGTAAATGAATTAATGTATTTTGTAAAAATATTGTATATTACTTATTTTGAACCAGATGGTGTTTGGATCAACATTATGCACATACATTGAGGTATAATGTATATAGATTTCGATAGAAATTTGACATTATACATCCCACTAATATAAGTTAAACATTAATTTTTTGGTTCTTCACCAAAATTACTTTTTTTATTACTTTTTTATAATATTTCAATGTTATATTTGTAAGATTATCATTCTAATTTATGAATTATTTTTTTTAGTTTAAATTTAAAGTTCCATGGACCCCATATACAATGAATCACTTCCACCATACCGCACATCTATGTTTAGAGATCTTGGTGATGTTGTGACAGTCATCCAATTCCACATCATTTGGTGACACCATCTAGACTGATTCATGCACCAATTTAGATATATACATCTTATCTTCATGGAACCCTGATAGGTTTTTGGGTCACATTCCATTATTCTTACTATTATACAAATGAAAGACTAGCCACAATTTCATGCAAGTTATATTATGTTTTGAGAAATTTGTCCCCAATATAGTATCATTCAGCAATGATATATCAAAATAAGCTATATGTTATATAACTACAGGATTATGTAGAATTCTTCTGATGGAACATGATCTGGGATCTTACGTATCATGGGATAAGAATTAAACAGTTGATATATTTATTAAGATTTATTATATTTTTTCCTCACCTTTCATATTAATTGTAATGTTATTTCATTTTTAGTCAGATGAAATTGACCGCCTTGTGCAAATTAGAACCCTAATTTAAAATAATTTATTATGTAGGATGTTGTTCACCTTGATCTAGTGGCTCATAGATATCTTCTCCATTTCATATGTGAGAGTGTCTTTGAAAAGGATTCAAATTTATATCTTGATCCACTGGTAATTGATGAGGATCCTGAGGATGATGATTTCCCTACTCTACCTACTGAAGACAATTGAACACCACGTCCTTCGCCAACAAATGGATAGAAATTATGAAATCTATGAGCGATGAGGCGAGGACATATACGTTTGAGGGAGGATACTGTTGATGTCGCTTCACCACAGGGAGATGATCATGTACAATAGTGTGAGGATCTTGAACAACTGGGAGAGACTTATATGCCCCATATTCCATCTTTATCTTAGCTAATAATGAAAGACTATGGCCTGGGTGTTGTAACATAGCTTGTGGTTTCCCCCACTAATGCAGACATTGTCTTCTTTAATATCACACTTATGCTATATTTAGGAGCTCCATGGACATATGGGTCCACATATTATGTTGGGGAATCCTCCTAAAATGATGTCTTAGAGTCCTCAACATAGCATCATGAGGTGGCACCTGCAATACCACAAGAGGAGGAACCCACTCCTAATGCTAGGACACTAGAGCGATAGAGATTTTAGACGCAGAGTGGGCGTGAGGTTCATAAGTCGGGTTATGGTACCTATGGGAATTTATGTTGATGTATTCTGATGTCAAATTGAATATATTAAAAAACATATTTATTGATATAATTAAATATTGTTTTAGATAAATAAAAAAATCATTATTATAATAAAAATAAAAATTTAAATAAACTGTTAATAAATAAGAAAGAATTCGGAATAGTACAAAGATTCACATAGATTATACTTATAGTTTATATCTTATAAGATTTCTTGTAACATTACATTTGTACTTGTAATGTATTATGACCTTCCTTTCACTACAAAAAATGGTATCTATACCTTCAACAATGATTTATTTTATTTTTATTTATCTCATTTTGAGTAGTCATGGGAATGTCAAAAAATATTATGCATAAATATTATGTTTTAAAACATTAATATTTTGACCTTTTGAAGTTATTTTTCATTAATTTGTTTGGAAAAATTAATTTTAATTTTAACTAATTTATTATATGTTCAGTGTGTATTTTTTTTAATTTGACCATATTTATACATAATAATTTAAACTCTTTAAAAGTCACATACATGTAACATTATTATGTTTCATCTATGTGACATCAAAAGTGTATAAAATAAAATATATAAACCCAATCTAAATGATTTTTTCATACTCTATGAACATATAATAATTTATTGAAAAATAAAATGAAACTCAATAAAATAGTAAACAAAAATTAATTGACATAAAACAAAATTTTTTGTTTAAACACATTACATTTATTGTTTACATAATTTATAGGCATATTTCTTATCACTTAATATGTTATTAATTTAATTCTTTTGAAATATTCTTAATTACGTTATAATTATTGAATATTATAGTGTTTGATATATATATATATATATATATAAATTTATATAAATATTCATTTTAAATTATAAATAAATAAACATAATTTTTTGATAATATTTGTTTAACTATACATAAAAAATTACATATTTAAATAATTATTAAAATATAAAAAATATGTTTACAAAATAAATATTTTCATTATAAATATTATTATATATATTATTATATATTTATAATTATATATTAATAATTATATAAATAACATTCATGTTAAAATTATATGTATTCATAATTATATATAAGCAAATTTATAAATACATATTTTGAATTCTTTAAATATAGTTAATAATATATATATATATATATATATATTGATACAAAATTATATATATTTTTATTTCTTGGTAATTGTATTCATTTATTTATTTATCTTAAAATTTAAATTATATTAATTATATTTTTAGAGACAAATTGTATTATAAATTACTAAATATATTAACTATAAAAATAAAAATACATTGGTATATATAAATATAAATATATATATATATATAATTTATTTGAAAATATATTTTGATACTTATAAAATTATAAATATATTTATATTTATATAGTTATAAATATTAATTTTTAAATAAATTTAATATATATTTATTTAATTATATTTCTTTAAAATTATAATTATAATTATAATTAATTATATAATTATATAAATAAATATATATATATGATGAATATATTTATAATTATATAATTTTAATATACATTACAACACTAGTAATTATGCATTTAATTTTGTAATATATATATATATATTATGAATAATGGATGGAGAGGTTATCTCTCTTCAGTGGAGAGCTTCTCTCTCCAAATGATTGTTGTGTCAATTACAATCTTGTTCGGGGTTTTGATCATGAAATTGTTGGCTACTTCGAGTTTTATATAGCATGCAGTGACAAATTCCCTCAGCGAAAATCTTTTGAAGTGGTTCCTCAAATGGATAATGATGGGTCTAGTGATGGTTCTATTTAGAAGGTGATGGATCTTCCACTAAAGGTGGAGAATAAGCCTACTCATAAGAAGTTTGATGCATGGAATTCTCTCAGGGAGAGGAATCCTCATGTGGATAGGAATGTTTCCAATTTCGAGATGCCCAGTGATAAGAAGTGTATGAGGAGTGTGGAGGTTTTAAGGGTTTTTTTTATATATGCATATTAGAATTTATTTTATACAAAAGTGATATGGTTTGAAATATTTTTAAAAATGGGTCCTTAGATGCGTGAACCCCATTCAGGCATCTTCAGCATGGAGAGATGCGTCAATAGGGTTCATGCATCCTTCATCCCATTATCAAATGATTCATGAACCCCATTCATGCATCTCTCCATGCTGAAGATTCGTGAACCCCATTCATGAATCAGGGTGAGAAAATCCAAAAAAGTGGGTCCTCCCAATTTATTCTTCTCCTCTGGATTTGTCTGTGAAGTCCTACAACATTTCCTTCTCAACAATTTTTTTCTTCTTTTATGAAGGTAAATTTTATATTTAAATTTTTAATTGTTTAATTATGTTTATTTATTTCATTTTTATGATTTTTTTATTTGATTTGTGATATGTAGATACTAGTGTTTGTCTGTATTGATTATTTATTTCATATGTATTGATGTGTAAATTAGTGTCTTTTGTATGATTTACTTTATGAATGATGTGTTTGTTGTATGAATTTGTATCGAATGTTTATGGAAATTAATTATGTCATGTCTAAAATGTTGTAATAATTCATATTGAATGTTTATGAAATTAAATATGTTATAAAACTGATATTCTGAATGTAATATTAATTTAAATTATAATATAATTATACACAAGTAATATAATTTGGGAATAATATATTAGTTATAAGTATCATATTTAAATTTATTAAAAAATATATAAGAAATTTTTTTCTGTTAATGCTATAAAAACAGTTATGTATAAATAAAAATTTTAAATTATATTAGTTAATATTAGGAATAATTAATATAAGAGGTGGAGATATTTAATATGTATTTCATATTGTAATAGATATAATAAGTATATCCTAAAACATGGTATGTTGTGTGATGACTGATCTGGAGAAGACCGACAGATGCATAATTGAAATTTCATGTCTTGTTTTGTGAATGTGGATTTTAATTTTTTAATAATTACATTTATTTTTCTGTATTGATGACATATGAGTGATCTTTGACTATTTATGTAAGGACCAACATTTCCTCTTAAAAAATGTTATGTAATTCATAACCATAGACCCCTCACATGAATGTGAGTAAATTTGTAATTAAAAGGAAATAAACAAGAGGTGTCCCCAAAGAGGCGTCACTAGAGAGGCGTTCCCAAATAGGCATTCAAGAACAAGCGTTCGACATGAGGCATTTCTATATGAATGGAGACTAACGATTGCTGAAATAATTGATAATAGAGACTCCATGAGTCTACCCATAGGTTTTGGTTAGATTATAAAATAATGATAAACTATTCATAAGTCTAATGATCAATTCATGATTAATTATTCATAACTAATGAAAATATATAATTATATGTTAAACAATTTAAAATATTGATGTAATATACAATATTTTATTAATTATTTTTTATAGGTAATAATGTATGCGCAAATATATTGCAACGGTGAGACCATTTATACAAAGTAGGGATTTAGCTATAGTGTGCCACCTGTCAGAGTGGTAAATAATCATTGATGTATGAAATTGGATGCAGTTCACAATAAGATTCATAATCGGGTAAATTGAGGGTCGACCAATCCATTTCATCAATAATATATCGACATCTACAACATCCTGAATGTTTCCGGCACAATGATTAACATTTTGGTCGACGATGATGATTGGATGGGTGCATCATCCTTATTTAGATAGCAGTGTGCTAATGGTTTGATAGTGTTTTATGTGGTGATTTATGATATAGATGTGGTGAAACTGACTACTACAGAACTTTGTTTTGTGAGCCTAGTATAAGTCGGTCCTTCATATCAGTATTTTTCATTGCCTCTTTCTGTTTTTGAATCTAGTAATAGAAGAAAATCAGGAAGAATATGATGAAAATTTATAAGGAAATGAAGATGAAATACCTTTCTGTGATGATATAGTGAATAAAATTTTATCTTAGGAAGAAGAATATGGGGAGCCATAAAGAGATGATGTGGGTTACGGTGATGTGGATAATGAATCTTCTTCGTGTTCCTTTGAGATATGTGGGTGTGAGTGATGTGGGAAATGAACCTTCTGAGGTTCATTTGAGAAACAGAAATCCACAAAATCAACCGGTTAGTGTTAATCATCCTTCATTATTGGGATCCTTAGTCAAAGTAATGTCTCGTGAACAACATTTCGATTGGGAAGTCATTACTCCGTCTTCTAAATTCCCTGGAATTATTGGGAATATGTCTGCATCAAATGATAACACCATCTATGTTGGAGATGAGTTTGAAAGTAAATTAGTCATACACAATGTGATAAAATAATAACACATTGAGAGACATTTCAAATTTGTTGATGATGAGTCAATGAATACACAATATATCATTTGTTTTGAAAAGTATGGGACAAAATGTAAATTTTGATTAATGGAAATATTTAATATTATTTTATTCTTGTTGGAGGATAACTAAATTAGAAGGTCCACACACTTGTGTGCATCCATGATTATCGCATGATCACTCTTCCCGTGATTCATATAGTATATAAAATGTTATTTTTGAGATGATACAAACACGTCAAGATGTTCTCGTAGCCTCTGTTCGGGAAAGAATTCAACATTTGTATAACTACAAGATATCGTATATCAGAACATGGAATGAAAAAAAGAAACTTTAAAAGTGTATGGTGATTTTGATGAATCGTATGCTATTTTTCCAAAACATATAGAATTTTTATCTCTCAATATTCAGATTTTTTATCAGTTGTACACTGTTGAGTATGTATCCCCCCATCATCATATTGATCGAACAATGGTGAAGTTTAATAGAGTTTTTTGGGCATTCCGCATATGCATTGCTGCCTTTCCCCATTGTAAACAAATTATTCATATCTATGTCACTTTCCTGTATATAGGTGTTATACTCATTGAATCCACACATGTTGTTAATCAGGCACCTCTCCCACATTCTTTTACTATAGTTGAAAAGGAGAATTTTGAATGTTGTAGCTAGTTTTTGGCATGAGTGCGTGTTCATGTCACACAAAATCATGGCGTGTGTCTGATATCTAATCGCCATCGAGGGATTATAGAGTTCATGGATAGTGTTGGGGTTATATGGACTGAGACGAATGCTTATCATCATTATTTCATTAAACATATTCCAAGTAATTTGCATAAGCATTTCAGAGATGATTCCATAAAGAAGGAGATCCTCAAGTTGGGTATGTTTTTCTAAACATATTTTTTAAAAACAAAATTTATTCAACATTTTAAAATATTATTCTCTTATGGTTTGAGCATATGATGCCCAACAAGAATGGTTTTATCTATTCCTTGAATATATACAAACTACTAATGAAGATGTGTATGAATATATTATGTAGATTTCGAAGGCAAAATGGTTATTACCGTATGATGGTGGCAGAAGATATGGTTATATGACCACTAATATAGTATAGTTCATAAATGGAGTCCCCAAGGGTGTGTGGAAACTTCCTATAACAGGGTTAGCGAAAGAGACATTTTATAGATGTGTTCACTACTTTGTTGGCCTATCCCAAAAGGTCTATCAGTGGATGGAAAACGGAATGTGTTTTATGCAGCATTTCCAAAGTGATATTGATTCGATACTAAATAAGGCTTCAAGATGGATCATTCTAGCCTTTGACCGGGAAAGGATAGGCTTTCATGAAATAATGTACTATGACTGGGCTACATGCATTAGTGGTCGAGGGTTTGTAGTGATGTTAGATAACAGATATTATGATTGTGGAAACTTTTAGTCATTTAGATATCCATGTGTACATGTCATCAAAATTTGTTCTTTAGTAAATATATCATGGGAGCCATATGTTGACCCAATGTATTACATGAGCACTTTAGAGAACTGTTATAGTGATTCTTGGATGCATGTTGGTGTCTTTAATTCTATCTCATTTCCAGCTGATCAGCTAACTATCATCCCAGATATTTCAATGTTTCATAATTTGGTTCTGTTTTCATTTATGATATTCTCAATGCCAGTAATTTTTTAAATTATAGGCTTCATACTACTAGGTTATGCCCTGGGGAAGACCAAAATAATGTCATATCAGAAATGAAATGGATTGGCCTCAACAATGAGGAAGGATAATACGATGCAGTATTTTTCATGCAGAAGGACATACTCGTAAGAGATTTCCCAATGTGGCAGCACAAAGATCCACATCTTGTCTTCCATGATCGAGTTATATCACAAATATTTATATTGAGATTTATATGTGGATTTTTCAGTATTAAATCCTTTTATTTTTAACATCTTCTATTTTGAACATTTTTCAATTTTGGTTTGTCATATTTTTTGATTATCCAATAAAGAATTTTGCGATACATAAACTATTCAAAAAAAAACAACATAGTACAAAAGAACTAGATTATGGAATCACACATGCAATACCTAGAAGACCTATATAGGTGTCAATTAATGCACTCCTCATAAATATTGAATCTCAAAATTAGGTAAGAGGGTTCTTTATTTACTAAGAGGATTGGACAAGTAATACAAACACTAATTCACACACTTATAATCAAATATAAATCAAAAATATTATCCTAATCATTTTTCATATCATTTTTGTAGATTTATTTAGATAATAATTTAATTTTTTATTAAATTCACTATAATAAAGTAACAATGATATCATTTTGTTTAGATAGAAGATTTTCCATGGCTCAAATCTCAGGTTACTCATGTATCACGACTTCTTTTAGAGGGATATCCAGTGCCTCCATTGAGTGTGCGCATATCTCACCTTTCTATTATACTACACCACCTCCCGCTATCATCCCTCATCTTCATCATGATGTATTCTATGGCATAGTGAAGTGCGACATCACCTTTCTAAATTATCATCTCATTTCTGCTCTTGTAGAGAGAAGGAGGATAGAGTCACATACATTCCATTTTAGAGAGGCGAAGATTAATATTACCCTGTAGGATGTCGCCATTATATTGGGCCTCCCCATCGATGGTGCATCTCTAACTGGCCGAGTTGGATCATATTTTCAAAAGATTGTTCATGACTACTTGGCATAAAGGTCCTTGATCATGGAAAGAATATCATTATTGGTCGATTATGCATGCCTTGGTTAGACCACCACATCACATAGTTATCAGAGGATGCTGATGAGATCACTGTGCTACGATTTTCACGTGCATATATTTTGTGGGTGATTAGTGGCATGATATTTGTTGATCACTCTATTAAATTTTTACATTTGATTTATATATATCTTTTTGGAGGATTTGGATGTGTCTGACCAATATAGATGGGGGTATGCTTGTCTGGCATGTACATATATGGAGTTATGTAGCGCATGTCACATCAATAAGATGCAGATCACAAGATGCATGTTCATCTAATGATGTGGGTATGGGAGAACATCCTTCGTTTAGCTTTACTTGATTGTGTGCCATTACCAGTAGATATTGTAGCAGAGGCTCCGCGTAGACATTGGTATTTTATTCCTTCCTTATACTATCTACCTGAATTGTATCACTTTCTATTATGAAATGTAAATATAACAATATTATCTACAGGTGGAGTCAGGCACATCGACATTAATATTTTCTCACACAAGAAGTCCACACCTACAAACTTATGTTTGGTAGAATTTTACCATACTATATAGGAGATTATTATTTTTAGTGTCAAATCATTTTTCTTTACTATAGAAGTATTAATTTATGAATTGATTATTTATTTTTTATTTCAGATTTTAGGGATCTCATATACAGATTCTATTTTCCAGAGTCTTCCATTGTACTATATATCCATGCTTTCTAGTGAATCTTGTAGGGTTCCATTTATTCATTTTTATATAGTCGAGTGGAATCAAACTGACAGAGTTACGAGGCGGTTTGGATTCTTTCATCTTGTTCCTAACCCACCCAGTCAGTTAGATTCACCTTATTCATTGTTGATGTCAGGGAAGAAAGATTTTGATTTGAGGAGATACCATGCTTAATATATTGATTTGTGGAATAGATGAAATGACTTCTAGTTTTGAGGGTCAGGGATAGTGCGTTTTAATTTTGTAGATCAAATGGATTACACAGCTTGGTACTACAGCTCCCCAGTCTGGTTTCTGACACCACACGGACAAGGCATTCATGAGCTAATATACATAGTTCCTTCCACAATTTAGTAAAATTTTTATTCATACTACCTAAAAACGTATTTTTTTGTAGGATGCTCGTAATAGTCATCTACTACACATGTGTGATTCAGTAGATCACACCATATTTGACCCAACATTTTTTCACAACCTTGTATCACAGTTGATTCCTTCGATGGACAAGATTTATCATGGAATTTTCCTTGATCCACCACATGTTGAGTAGGATGCGGATCCTACCAAGGATCATATATATGTTCTAGGGGTGATCACCCTATTATGGATCTAATTTTTCCACAAGTGGAGGATGTTCAGATTGATCAGTCATATGCTACTTTTCCATAGGAGGACGGTGTTCCGCATGAACATTCATATGATTTTCTAGCTTCTCAGCCTCAACAACTGGTAGATACAGACAATGACTGGGTTGATCTCGATTCTTTATTACAGACATCCTCATCACAACATCCATATTCTTTCTATTTTGGTGACAGTTCCATCCAGCTTCCTTTATCACTAGATGCAAGACAGGGTACAAACGGTGAGACTGTACATCCACCGCCTGTCACACAAGAGGATGTGGGGGTGGTTGTTCAGTATGATGCACAGTGTACGCCAGAGCGTAGACAGAGACAGAAATTACGTGGATGCTTCTAGTATACACCTAGATGTATGAAAGAGAAGCATCCATGGTATAGGTGTAGAATAAGTTGATTTTTGATTTACAATACATTATGTATGTGCATTTCTAATATCGTTCAAAGAGTTATAATTATTTACTAAGTGTCTTACTTTCTTCAAATAATATTCCAAAATTAATTATATCTATTTTTTAATCATAAATAAATATCAATACTATAGATGAAAAGGTTTGTGGACATCTAGAAATCATGAAAAATATTATTACTCTCAATGATTTTAATCCTAAAATCCTAAAACATGTTTGTTTGTTTTAAGAAATTAAATTTCATGAAGAATAATTTCAATGAATAATGAATAATTGGGAAGAGTAGATGATTATGATTAAAGATAAAAAAACCACAATATGATATACATAGAATGAGAAGTTCATTTGGCCAATTTTCAGAAAATACATATTCAATATTTACAAAAGGACACACGTTTTACTATTACATAATCATCACTAGATGATTTTACTATTAAAATACTTCTATCATGTGATAAAGTTATGGATATTATGAAAAATATTTAATTTATATTATTCTAAAATAAGAAACATTATTTGATATTGTTAAAATGTGTTAGAATATGTAAGAATATGTATTGAAGAAGATCATCCATGTTGAATTTATATATGATTTCAAAACTGATGTTTATGAGTGTCTCTTTATGAAGAGGTAAATGAAGAAATATTATATTAATGCCAGAATTAATATATCAATTAGAATCAAAACTAATTACTATATAACATTCAGGAAGATAATGATATAGAAATATAAATGTTTTTTTAAATCAATGATCCTTTGTAAACAAAAAAAATACTAAAATGAAAGTGGATTTAATTGATTTAATAAAATACTTAAGAAATTTTTGATCCAAAATAAATGATTATCTTTTAACCATTCTATAGAATGTGTGAACGGGGTTCACGCATCCATCAAATATAGGATGAAGGATGCATGAACCCCGTTAATGCATATCTTCGCATCGAAGATGTATGTACATGGTTCACACATCTAAAGACCCATTTTTAAAAATCTTTCAAACCCTATCCCTTTTTCATAAAAAATTTCTAAAACCCATATTTACAAAAAAAACTCTGGTTTTTCAGTCGCACCCCTCCTGACAGAATGATGGTTAGGGTATCCATTCACGACCTTTTGGATGGGGAAACATAGCTGGCCTGCCACTTGGAAGGTAGAGCGAGCGAAGGATTCTGGTAGATAGGCTAACGTCTGTGCATGGGGGATTCGGTATCATCTTTGTTATGGGAAGGCAGTATCGATTAATAGCAGTGGTGTGGGATCCTGGTGGTTGGCTTTGAGGTGATGTCATGACATTTCACTAGGCATTTCATCTCTTGGATTTTGTGAAGATGGGGGTGCATAGCTGCATGCAATAGAGGATATGCGTCTGCAGGATAGCTTCCTCAAAAAGCTGGTGGCTGTTGGATTCATGGGTCTTTGGGGGCTAGCAGACAGCTAGTATCCACAACTTTTTGTTTGTCAGCATTATCACAAGTCATGAAGGGGTGGGTATATTTATCCAATGGGTTGGGTGGGAGGTGACCTCGATCTATGTAGGTGCGACAATGGGGATGAGCTGAACTCTTGTTTAAGGCTTTTAGCTTGACCTCGGGGTGTGTTTTTGAAGGAGGCAGGTGGGGTCAACTTGGAGGTTTGTGATACAGTTTTATGATAGTTCTTTCTAGGACTAGGGCCTGTTTTACAAGGATTTGGGTATCAAAGTCTATTTTAGTTCATTTTTTCAAGGTTTTTTGTGGAACTATGAGTGATGGTGTGTGATTACATTGACAATTAGGTGTTTTTAGGTGGTATTGTTTTTCCAATTTTTTGATTTGGCTGTGATTTTTGTGTGGCATGCATGCTGTGTTTTGATATATTTCTATTTTCTTAATTAATTTTTTTTAGACTGAGGTCATTCATATCCTAAACATTCCTAGTATAAATATATATATATATATATTAATATATATTTATAAATCTATATTTATATATATAAATAAATAAATATTTATAAATATATTTTGACAATTGTATCTATATATAAATTAGAAATATATATATAATTATAAATATAACATAGGAAATGAATGCGTGGAAATGTGGGAGGGAGAAATTTCCACATTATGTTGTGTTTTGTGAATCCCATAGAAGCAAGAAATGAAATAGATATTTTGGGTTAAAATCCCAAAATGCTAGTTTATATGGTGCTTCACAAACCCAGATTAAAAAAAATAAAAACATTAACCCCATTAAATTTAATAAAAAATATACCCCCAAAATAAATTTTTCTGATTTGATACCCTATTTGAGTTACCCTTGATCATTATTTGATCTTTTTATAACCATCACCAAGTGATTTTTGTATATACCGAAAAAATAAAAATATACAGTCCTCTGAAAACGAATTCTAAATCTATAAATGCATGAAGGCAAGATTCTTTTGAATCTCAATCTCCTTCTAAAAAATGAATCATTAATTATTAATTAAATAATTCCCTTAATAAGAAGAAAACATCTTCGAAATAATTATAAAGAATACATGTTCTTATTAAGAATCTTATTTAAAATTATTCTTAAGAAGGATCTATCTCAAAAAGTGTCTTATTTAATGAACTATTAAAACAATTTATTTATTTATAAATACCACTCCCTTCTATTTTATTAATTTATAATATATATATATAACTAAACAATTTAACAATATTTATTGATTTTTAAATTTTATGATTTGTAATGCAATTAATAATAAAAATATAATTACTAATAATTTCAAAAGTGAATATAAAAAATGTAATAAATAATATATCTAATTGTATATTTAAAAATTATTATTAATAATTAATAATGAAATCAATATTAATTATAATAGTATTAGTTTAGTTAATAATATTAATATAATTATTATTAATCATTAATAAATAATAATTTTTTCGTTATGTAAATTTTTTATATTTTTTATATTTATGACTAAAAATACTCACAATTATAATGATTTTCTAAATGTTGATTTCAAATAATATTTTTTGTTATGAAACAAAATAAAAATTTTTATTTGGTTAGAGGGGACCCATTATATAGCCTGTAGGCCGAAGGAAAATTGGCTGATGAGCATGGCTCGAAGGACTGATTCAGCTTAATTCATGCATCATCCAGCCCGTGTCACCAAGACTACATCATGGATGTATCATTTCCTACATCATACATCAGCCTAGGGGCCTCAAAAATATTTTAACCCTTGTCTTTTGGTTTCAGTTTTACGTGGTTTACAACACATGCGCCACCCCAAATATATTAACAATAATAATTATTATGATGTAAATAATTGTATTATTATTAAATAATAATATAATTATGTAATATATTAATTACAATGAATTCATAAAATTTATATATCAATTATAAATAATATTATTAATATGTATAAAATATTAATTATTCTAATGTAATTAATTAATTATATTATTATAATGAAGTCATATATTATTAATAATTCTTAATATTTTCAATTTATTATTTTTATGAAATAATTTTTATTTTCAATCAATTTATAATTTTTAAGAACATGAATTAAATTTAGTTTAGAATATAAATATAATTTCTATTTTATATGATTTTAGAGTTTTTTACATTTAAATATTATTTGTTAAGTTTTGTAACATTTATGCTTTTAATCATCTCTATTATTTTAATTTTATTATTTTGAGGAAAATATTTTGTTTTTAATTATTATTTATGTGTTTAATCTATGTTTGAAATTTAATTTTTATTCTAATTATAATTTTTTAAGAATTCAGTTCAAGTACATGAATCACATCAAAACTTATAATGTTTTTTGTAGGTAACATCAGAAGCCAGTAAAATAAAAATTAATAGTAAAATCTAAATGAAACATAAAATATGAATTAAACATATGAAAAATTTCTGGAAATATAAATTATTTATAAATATAATTTGGACACCTGTCCCTTCATGGGTATGTATTATTTTTTAGTTTTATTTTTACTTCGGATTGGTTTTAGAGTTCCCAGGGGTCGAGAGTTAAAAAATTTGATTTTTGGGAAGAGGCAGACCCGAGCACATGATTTTTACACACTGTTAAAAAACTATAAGGTCTCTTAGGGATAACCATGAAATGTAGGGGAAAATATTTTTTCATGGTTTGGGATTGGTTTTCCAAATTTTTCGACACCATGTAGTAGTTGTGTGGTCTATGCAGTGAGGCATAGTAGCTTCACATAACTAGAGAATGATTTTCACTAACTGTGTGATGTCTCATGGAAAACCATGCAACATTTTTTTTGGGTGAATAGTGTCACATGCATGGTTAGTGCATGCTTTTCCTAACCATGCGTCCAAACTGAAATGTGATATTTAAATAATTTAAAATTTGATTTTTACCAAAATGTCTATGTCATGTTTTTATCTTTTGGAAATCATATTTCCTCTACCATTGTGTCTATCCCTCCTCCCTTGTCATAGAGCTTCTCCAACTTATATTTTGTGAATTTCTCTTGGGTTTCATGGTGATTTGACTTGAGGTAAGTTAGTTTCTTCTTTTTTTCTTTTTCATTCCAATTCCTCAAGCCTTGTTCATCCACTTTGTTCATGATATGTAACCCCAGAATGTGGTGTTGGAGGAACCTAGAATTTTTTTGGGTGAAATGGTTTGTTTTCCTGTGTCTTGGGTGTGTAAGGAATTTTATACCACTTCCAGGTGGTCATCATCAAGGGTGACTAGCTTTGAGCTGAATCTGAGTTATGTTTCTTCATATAAGGGAGTTTTCCAGTCCATATCATTAAATTACTAATCATATTTGGTCTTTTTCATTTTAATATTTGTTTAAATTATTTATTCCAGGTGATAATTCCATGTTTGTTATGTTTCACTGATTGATTTGGAAATTTCAATGTTTAATGGGTGTTTTTTCCAAATGATTTTGGCTTTTTACACACCAATAGTTTTGTTAAAATGGATCAAAGGGTTTTCATGGTATCAATTGGTTTATAATATGGTTTTAGAAACTTTTTTACTTGGAAATGGTGTTTTGATTAAATTGGACTGTTAGTTTTTAAAATTTATTATTTATAGATTAATTTTCATGGGAACTTATATGTGCAGGTGTCAGCATGAAGTAGCACATAGGTAAAATGGGGGGTGAGCGGGGGGTTTTTTCATGGGACCATGTGAGACTTCGGAGGGAAGACTAAGCGAGTTTCCATAATAGTTTTCCTGAGTGATTGAATAATACAATAGATGGAGTATTGTGTGATCCTCTAACCTGGTTACCACGGGAATGTGAGATCTTTTGGGTAGGGAGTGTGTGTGAGCATCCATGTTAGACCTGGGGGGAAAATCCAGAGAGATTCCTTTAACATAGCTAGCTAGAAAATATTTTTACTGAGTCCTGAATAGACTGATGTTTATATACCTAGGTTGACCTTACTCTTTTGGGTATAGTTTATATGATCTATGCATTTGATTAGTTTCATTGTGATGCGATGAGATGAGTTATGAAATTTCCATTTGTATGATTGATTGTTCTTCTTATTGTTATGCTCACCCTTTATTATGATTTAATTATGATTTTTTATTTTTTTATGATTTTGATATATGATTATATATTTTATCCATGTTGATTTTTTTTTGAAAATGAGTTTTTTTAAATTAAAACCGAAAGGGATTTTAAAGGGTGTGTTGAAAATGGTTTGTTTTCAATATGGTTTTGTATTTAAAAAGTTTTCAAACTAGTTTACTAGTTTTCAGGGGTAAAATACATATATAGATTAATGGTGGTATACTATAGGGATTCTTACCTCACCCCCTCTGCTTGGGACCTTTTGGGAATTGGAATATTTTTTTCAGGACACTGATAAAGGCAAGGGTACTGTGTTCCAGGGTGGCCCTTCTTGATTACCTTCATTTGGTGTTTTGTGGAGGAGATGTGATCTCGTAGGGATTGTATCATATGGATTATTTTTGGTTGTTTTTACCTGTTTGGTTATATGGATGGTCCATGTTTTCCTTTGTAGTATCTCTTTGAGTTTGGGGTTGATTTAATATACCTTGTATATGTTCAGTTATGGTATGTTTTTACTATGATGTTTGTTTTTGTGTATGATATATTCTTAACTTTTTATATTTTCTCTAATGATATTGGTGTTTTCATATCATTTTATGGATGAGTCATGTTGGATTACCTATAGATAAATTTTACCCAAGTGATATTTGGTTATGCGGGGGCTTTTCTCCTACCTGTGGTGATTTGGAATTCACATAAGAGCATGAAAAAGTCCATCATAGATGATGAGTTTATTCAAAACGAGTTTTTTCATTAAAAGTTTTTATCATATATTTCATAATTTATATCCAGTGGATGTTTGTAGCTCGGACTGTTATGATTCAATATGTAGGAATAAGGAAGTGTCAGACCATCTCATCTACATGCCAAAACATGAGTTTCCATGGGTAGTATAATATTATGGTAGTGTCTTAAACCTAGTTATGGGTAATATTTATAATATTTTGAATCCATTTTTGTCGGTGTTTCTTAAGATTCACTTATTAAGGGTATATTTTTTCTTATTGGGGGTTTTTTTTGAATTGTTCTTGATGAATCATTCATTATATCTCTTGTAGACAATATCCCCTACATCAAACTCATCTGGGAATAGGGATAGTGTGGCACTGTACCATTTTGGAAAACTCTCTCATTGATTTGGATTTAGTGGGGACAATGATTTTTACTATCCAAATTTTATGACTAGTGGTTTGTGGTGAAAACACACCGATAATGGACCATTCTCATGAACAATAAAGGTACAATCCCTCGGTGTTACCAAGTTTAAAGGGATCCAAGGATCTAGGGGAGTGGTTGGATCGTATTGGGAGGATCCTAGTGATTTTGAATAAACCTATGACCTAAAAGGTAGGATTTTCTCAATATGTTTTAGAATGCCTTGGTAGGATGTTTTGTTAATTGATGGTGCTTTCCGGGAAGCACAAGGATCTCACATGGATTTCCTTTAATGTGTCTTTTAATCGCCAATTTGACCTAGAGAACTTGAGAGTAATGAAGACCATTGAGTTTCTGAATTGGGAGAAGTGTTATCATTTAGGGATAGAGCATGACATTTTATTCACCATGTTATTGTTGGTATCTTCATATCTCCTCACAAATGATTATACCAAGGATGACATTCTTGGATAGCCACTGATGGAGGTACGATGTTTATTTCGTCCTCTATGGAATCATTTTTATTTTACATGGGTAAATCTCATTCTTTCATTTCAATTAATTTTATTTATTCATTGGGTATAAAATCTTAGTTTAGGTTTTATGTTTTATATTTTCTATCCACGTTGGGTAGGAATATGAGTCTTGGTTTTATGTTTTATGAGTGTCGTGTTGTGTTAGCTGGTGTGGAGGACATTTGTGTCTTCCATATTTTGGAAAATGATATTATCTTCATTATTATAGGCATATATTGGTTGTTGGTATTTAAGTATTTAGATTTTTATTTTCACCTGTTGTCGAGTTCTTTATTCATGATGGGAGAACTCACGTCTTTTAGGGTGAGTGGGATTCATGTTTGGGGAGGGTGGGACAATTTTATTCAGATATGGGGTTCATATAATTCCACTTTTCTAGGTTTTTTATTTATTTTGAAGACAAATGTTTAATGGGGATGATTATTTTTGTCATGGATATGAACCCATATATTTTTCTAGTTGATTTTGTGGGATTTTCACCCCATTGAGAGGTCGAGTTTACTTCTAATCTACTTCTAAGGACGAGACCAATTTCATTTCCATCTTATCAGATGGATATAACTGAGCTAAATGATATGAAAGATAAACTAGAGGATGGAAGGTATGTATTCATGGACAGTGTGTAGATTACACCCTCTGTAATTTATCAGGTGAATATTGACCAAGCATCCATGCACCAATTCTAGATGATTAGAAGTCATTTAAATGGATTGGAGATCTCAGATAATTGACCAAAATTTTCTAACAGTTCCCTTATCTTTGGGAAGCATGTAGTTATTATTTTGAGACTGAGGATTGATCTTATGTAAGAGTCCTACCATTCTAATTAGGTTTTTCACCCTAGGGTGACATAGATTTTCAGTACCGTGAGAGGCTGGAATTAGTTTCCCTGGATGAGATGTTTTTTAAAGTCATCATTTCAAAATTATTGGTCTAATAGAGGATGAATTCTGATCATCTGTTACTAGATATATATTCATGAAAAAAATCATACATTTGGGTATTATGGATGAATCTATATGTATTTCATGATCGGGATACCTCATACTCTATGCGGGAGGTATTCATGAATGGTGATTTTCCATCATCGGATGAAATCATCACATTTTCTACCCATTGGGGAGTCAAAAAAATGTTTTGGACCTCAGACACATGTATGTTTGCTATTTTTTTATTTCATTGAATTCCCTCAGTGATAGATTCTCATCACGATTCCCATTTTACTTATCATTTTGTGAATAGAATCTAGGAGGTTTTGCAAATCCATTTTCGGTTTATCACCACATATCACACACAGGTGGATAACCAGTCTGAGCGGACCATACAGACACCTAAGGATATTTTGAGATCATGTGTGCTTGATTTTGGTGGTTCATTGAATAGTAACCCACCATTGGATTAGTTTTCATATAAATATATTAATCAATACTTAATAAGGGTGGTCCCATTTGAGGCATTTTATAGGCAACCATGCCAATCCCCATTGTGTTGGGTAATGGTAGGAGATAATTCCTTGGTTGGGCCTAGCCTCCTTCAAGAGATGAATGAGATAGTGCGGCTGATACAGAAATTTTTAGTGACTAATTTGAGTCATAAATAGTCATATGGTGAATCTCATTATCATTTATTGTAGTTTTAGGTTGGTGAACATGTGTTTTTTATGGTATCAATTCAACTAGAAAACTGTCGTTTGGGAATGAAATAGAAGCTATTATCACGTTACAGTCGATCATTTGGTGTTGTGGAGTGTCATGGTAAGGTATCATTCTGGTCGGTGTCACCATCACGACAAGGATCAATCTACAACATAATTAATGTTTCCTAGATGCAGAGATGCCATCAAGATCCATCCCTATTCTAGACTTGAAAGATATAGAGATTGAGTTTGATTCCACTGTGGTGGACAAGCCTGTTTATATCATTGGTGTTCGGAATATGGTGCTCCAAGGTTAGTAGATACCATTAGTTTATGTAATATGTCATTGAGATGGTGATATACATTAGATATTGGAGTGGTATGTATGGGTAAGGCAGTAGTGACCTCATCTATTTTCCTGTATAAAATCCTAATGACTTTTTGGGGGTTCAAATTATTATAGTTGGGAGTTTATGATTACTTTTGGGTCACTGGTATTTTAATGTAGCAACCTAAACCTAGTATCCCAGATTATGTTCTTTCTAGAATTACATTAGTATAATATACACATATACACATCTCAAAAAACTGTATAGTTTAATAATATTGGTAAACCAGATACATACATGTTTATTGAATTATAATTGAATACTAAAATTACACGATAATTTTTTCAAGAATAACATTGTTCCATCTGGAATTTCCTTGAATATAAAACAAATTACACTTTATAAAATCCAATATAGAGGAATAAAAATAGTTGTGATCACAAATACTTAATAAGGGTTAAGTAATGTAACACCTGATGTTTTTATGAAATATTTTTTCTTAAATAAATTAATATTCATTTATGTATTGCAATACACTAAGTCAAAAATTACATTCACATGAGACTAACTCATGGTAGAATACCAATAACATCGACTTTTCATATGTTACATGAAACATCAACTTTGTGTTTGTTACATGCAACACTAAGTTTCTACAAAACATAATTTTGTTAGAATTTTTTAACCGAGAAAATTATAACCTAGCAGTTAAAAGTAGTAAGATGAATAGTGAAAAATACTTTTAATGTATTGTTTATATTGGTTATATGTAAATAAAACATATTGATGATGAAAGATATAAGGTTCGCTAAAGTCCTTTTATATTTTGAAATACTATTTTTAAAATGAACTACATTTTATGTCCTTATATGAAAAATAATAAAATAATTTTTAGACAAATATTGAAATTCAATTTGAGAAAATAAACTTTAGTTTTGAATTTACAATGTCTAAATTATCTGAGGGTCAATTTTTGGGATTTTTATAACAAACATCATTTTTGGATGAATAGTGAAAAATATTGATTTTTAATTCAAAACTTCTTTTTCATCTAATTTATTTATAAGGATAAATTGTACTTTTATATGGTTTCAATGTTTAATTATATATAATTTTTATCAATAAACCAAATTTGATTCATTTTAATCATTTTCATTTTTTAATTGAATATAAAAACATATAAGAGTTTTGAAGGTTTTTATATTTAAAACTCATAGTGTCGACCTGACAACGAGATTAAATTTAGATTAATTTCATCCACTTTAGTGATTTTTATTTGGAAAATTTGATTCCATATTTTGAATTATAATAATTTCTAATTTCTAATATGTACACATTAGTTTATGACACAAAATATTAGTGATAGTGATTAAAATTAATTATGATGATTAAGAAAAAATTAACATAACAAAGGACTAAACCATAAATTTAAGACCCAAAACAACCTATAATGTTGTCCAAGAGACATTTTATGGAAATATTTCGACACAATACTACCTTTTATCTACTTTTTATATTTTTCATCTATATGAAATACGAAGATGTTGGGTGGAATTCTCTCCTCAAATATTTACATGAGTGTCACTCCTCAACTATAAAAAGGCCTCCACTCATTCCACCTCCTCACAAATCTCATGTCCCTTAGGTTCATTCAAGATCTAACCAATAAACTCCTCAAATTCCCACTCTTATACCTATAATGTTCTGCTTGGTCAGAATGAAATCCAAGTAATCCCTTTGGTTCAAACCATAAGGAGTTTCCCGATTTAAAAGGAAACACTTACTAATGATCACCTGTCTATCATTTACTTCTACACAACCTAAAATATAGTTATTACAAGTTCATATAATAAAAAAATTACACTAAATATAATATTATTTTTTAATTATTATTTTGAAATAAACATACACACACTTACATCTAATGGTTATGGAACATACTATTTACGTGTATGATGAACAACTGTCTCACGAATCGATGAATGTTAATTTTTTCATTTACCGCCTATCATGGTGGAAATTATGAAAGAGGAGATATTTTTATATTTTTATATATTAAATTTGTTATTTCTTTAAGATTATGTAATCCTTTTATGAAAAATATCTTCATACATTCCATTTGGCGTGAATATGATAATTTCGTTTGAGGAAGTGTAGACTATCGCCCCCTCAAAGTGATGTGATTCGTTCACAGACAACATAGAATGTATTATGGATTAATTTAGTGAATGTATATGATATTATGAAAAAATAATGTTTCTTGAATTATAATATATATATATATACATATATTTAATTTTCTTTCTTTGTTTCAATGTGACAATAAAAATAGAAACAACATTCATGCATACATACGACTTACCATCTCTATGAATGGTTTATAACATTTCAAACAAATATAATCTATAGATTATTATAATAAAAATATAATGAGTATAAATTAAATTTATATTATGGTTTATATCTTGTAAATCAATATATATGTATAAGAACTCATGATATAAAAAATTAAGACACTTGTAAACAACAAAGATGATATTACCGGATGTGAATCCTTAACAAAGAATTGTTAACTAGAGGGTAATTTAATGTCATAATTAAACCAAATAAGGTATTAGATATAATAATATGGTTCATTGATATATTAATAACAAACATATATTTAATATATAGGAGGATTTTATGAGCACTGGGAGATTCAAGACACAAGGTAATGGAATTTCATCTCATTTTTTATTTCTGTGTGATACATGCTTTATTCACAATCCATTACTTTTGTGTGGTTTGTATACATATCATGGATTTATTAAATGATAATTATACATAAATTTATGGTTATTTATGTCATGAACCGGCTCTAGTTAACCCTAAATCTGTCAACCAGGCAAGCACATGACAAGTCCCAAGAAGATTTCTCGATCCTCCTGGGATTGCGACAAGCACTGAGGTCATCAATAGAGTACAAAAGGGAATGATTTATCCCAAATATAAACAATATGACAAACAGAGAAATCAAATGGACATCCCAATATATAATTACAGAAAAATTGAACTGAACATTATTTGTACAAGAAATTGAAAGTACAACTAAACCGAAAAGTCAACTAGATAGACCTAATAACCAACTAAATCCATGTGACCCCACTGGTAAATCTCTGACACAATGATCACACATCACCCAATGCGATCAAAACTCAAGCTGAAACCTGCACAAGAGATAAAAATGAAAGAAGATTATATGTGTGAGTATTAAAACTATGTTGGTTAGCCTGATATTCTATTCCCAATTAACAAACTTTATAATAAAAGAAACATCAATTTAATGTTTTAATTAGAAGATATAATTGTATGTTTTCCAATTTAGTTCCCATGCTATAAAAAAATTCATGAAAAAAACATTCATGTTTTATAAAAAACTAATTCATGTAATAGTTTTCAAAGAGGTGCAACTTCCAAATGAATATAGTTTTCAAGAGGGCTATATTAATGAATGTAAAATTTTAATTAAATCACAAATGAAGATCAATTTAACAACCAAAAACACCGTATTCTTATTGTGCATAGAAAATATCCAATGAGCACAAGTCACAAGAAATCCCCTAGGAACTTGTTAGTTTTGAGTCCCAGGTACCTCGTATCTCGGTGAAGCTAACCATAATAAATATCTATTCTCAAGAACCTGAGACAATAGTATGGTTCATAACCATAACCAAGTGATCATCCAATAGTATCATCATCACAGTTTATTGAGTGTGGATATCGGTAAACATCCTACGTGAAACAGGGGCCAAACCCCACAGGATCACTAGCAAACTTGTACATGTCCTCCCTCCTAGATACTCAAGATTACCTTTAGTTCACAATAAAGTTAAATATATTATCAAATACACATTCCACATTAAAATTAAATTCCCAAAACATAAACACAAAAACATCCTACAATCATGATTCATATTTTTTTTCTTGGATCAATAATCCACATAAATTTTCATAAAACAATTTCAAAGAGTGTAATGAGGCTTTTCATTTTAAAATCATTAAAAATACTCTTTTATTGATAAATTCACAAAAAAAATCATACTCACCCATATTTGGGAGCCCTAAAAAATTTATTAAATTAATTCCAAAGACCATTAAACAATCCTAATTGACACATCCGGGTATATACAAGTAAAACACTCTATTTTTTTAGGAAAGGCCAAAATAGACCATTAACCATTTTTACCAAATAAAAAAAATTCATAACCAAAAATAAAAAATTTAATAAGGATGTGAGAACCCATAATTTTTAGATTCAATACATTTAACCACAATGAAAATATTCAGATTGATTTTCCAATACACAACCCTTTTTATAAAAGTGCCAAAATGGCCTTCCAATAGCCTCACATGTCAAGATTCCTTAAAACCAATAAAAATTCTTTATAAAAACAAAAACATGGTTTGAATACACATAAGGAACCTAAAAAAATTTCTTTTCACGCTTCAAATATGATTATATATCAAAACCAATCATTTTAAACCATACAAAACACATAAAAGCCAACAGGGAAACATATTGAACTTATGACATGATTTTTTTTAACAAAAAAATTAATTTTAAGAACTTGAAAATGAATAAACAATCAATGGAAGTCAATAAATTTATTCACGCTATAGAACCATTTTCAAAATCACATAAACTAGGTGAGGAAGCTAAAAAATCATTTGAACAAACACGTGGTGTGCACTATTTTAACAAAACGACACCACTTTACCAAAAATAAGGTTTTAACCTATACTTGACACACCAAAAAAATTATCCAAAGAATAAATTACAATTTTCAGAGTATGAAAAATATTAAAAAATAATTAAATAGATGGATATTGAATAAAAAGGCCTTGTGCAATGTGAAACCAACATCCAATCCTAGGCGGATTGGAAACGTATAACCAAAATCACATGTCGCGGGATTATAAACTCTAAAACTATGAATAACATCCCTAAATTAATATAACCCCCATAAAATATCATTCAAAAAAATATCCCTAGTTCTCGAATGATCAGGGGTGAATAAATAACCCTAATATTATGGAAAAGGGGAGAAAATTGAGGAGAATGGAGATGAAATATCACCTTAGAAACTAGAAAACCCTTTATATTCTATATATATACACCCATAGAGAAAATGTAATGGATTGAAAATCTTTGGAGAGCCTCTTAATGTGTAGAAGAACCAATAAAATATGATTTTGGGAAAAAAGAGTACTAATTGAATGATTTATGAATTATACAAATTACCTTTGTAAAATATGGATGACTAGAGAAACATTGAGATGTTTTTCCATAACTCATGACAAATATGAGCTCTAAATAAGTTAAATGGAACATGGGGGGTGCACCTAGGATCCTTGGGATTTAGTGGGAGGTGAATCACTGAAAAATATTTAAATTTGAAAATGATATAATAGAAATAAATTACTTTTTTTTAAACTAGATATGGGCCCACGGGCAAGGACAATACCTATATAAGTAACCCAAATTCAACATGCTTATGAATTATTAAGGGGTAAAAAGGATATTTTTGTTCGAATATGTTAGTTTAGGAAGCATAAGAAGTTAAATGGGTGAAAAATGTTGAAAAATAAAGTAGTTACAAAATAAAAAATTGGTTTTAAATTTTGAAATGGGCACATGGTTGGTTCAAATAATGAAGTAACCACCCTTTCTCAAAATACCCCCAAACAAGAAATGTGGCACCAAAAGTAGAGTGGTTGTAAATATAAAGCATCAAAACACAAAATTAATCTCTCATAACACCCTAGAAAAGGATCAGGATTTTCAATGAACCAGATCAAAACCGATACTTGAAAAGAAAAAAAACGGGTGTGACAATTCTCACCCCCATTAAAGATTTCAACCTGAGGAAATTCATAACACTTTACAGCTGATTGAACAAAAACTAACTATTCTATATCAACATGATAACTTCTATAAAATTAAGGAGATATCATTCACCATAATCAAAAATTATTCCTCTTTTTCATACAAAACATTAACTCACTACCACTTTGTGAAAATCAACAGAAATGTCCAGCCACCACCTCCATAACCAAGACAAGAACCTGATTGTTGGTCCTTCTCTAAATGAACCCAATGATCACCCAAACCAATGTTCTCTAATGAAATAAAATGACTTGGGAGTGGGGGTGGCCAAAATGGGCTCCCAAATATTAAATCACAACTACCATCGGAAAATTCCTTAAAAGTAAGTTATTCGAGACCAGCAGTGGGCCTCCCCACCATTAGAGACAATCTAGAAATGAAAAAAGGGATTCAACAAGAACTACAATCGGGACTCACATGTACATGCCCGCTAAAAGACTCCCTCTACAACCTAACAACCCATTTTAATAGCATTATAACATGTGAATTTAAACCACACACTTCCGAAAAGAGGGTACCAAAACATGGTCAACACTTTCAGGATGGATCCAAACCCCCACCACTCGGGGAGGGGAGGGAAGGGGACCCAATCGTTGGTCCTCTGAAACCAAAAAATAAATAGAGGAACCACCCAACACCCTCCATATATGAACATTTAATACCAATACTACAATATATTTACATTGGCGGTGAGTACATGAACATTGATCGGAAAACCGCATCTAAGAAGGCATACCCAAAGACACTACGTGAGGGGTAATTCTACAACGCTCTTTGAAACAAGAGTAAATTACCAGTAATGAGGAACCATAATAGAGTAGAAACTAGCATAAAAAATAGTGGAGGTAGGGGCCTAGACAATCTCTCCACACCTCTGATGATTTCTTGACTATGTGAAAAGCTTCACTCTAAGGCCTATGGCTGGAGCCCTGATTCTTGAAGCATCTACTACAGTGCAGTCAGGTGCTGAGGAACACACCACTCAAAAAAACTCACTTTCACACCAACACACATTCATCTTAATAAAAACTCATATATACATATAACAATTCTATTCCAATCTGAATTAGTAGTTGAATTGATAAGGAATATGGAAAAACACATAAACTTCACCAAACACTACTTCTATGCCGAAAAGATAAATCACATCTTGTAAGCATTTTAAATCAATACAAACAGCACTTTATTCCAAAAAATAGTCCGAGGAATCATCCCAAGATGTGGATTTAAAATTTGAAATGAATCATTAGGTTGATTAATAGGAAGGTTATAAAACGTAGAACTATCCATGACTACATCAAAACATCCAACACATCTTTAGAAACCCAATGAACATTACACCAAAACCAAGACACTAACAAGATCACATATCATGACAAAATAAGAGTATGACTTCCATATCACAGGAAATAATAATGAATAAACTACTCTTCTAAGACAAGGAAAAAACTAGCCACATAACCATCGGTTTACAAACAAATTGCACAATGTTTTAGCTTAAAACAGTTTTGAAAAAATAATCTAACTTGTTGAATTTATAAATTCATCAATGGTGTTTCATCAAGTCTCAGTCACATGCATAATTCTACGCCACCCCAGGCACCCAACCACCATACCATAGAGTCCATCCTTCCAAATATCAATAAACCCATGCATGTGAGCACCCATGAAAACACCAAAGGCTAAAAAACATAACATCATTACAAAAACCATGACCCTTCCAAAGGAACACTAACCACCATGTCAAAACCCTTTTAAGATTTTACAAAACAAACCACACTTAATTAAGAACATTTTTTTCAAAAACCTACCCCATTTCATTTTTACAACTTCCAAAACAACCAAGATACTCCAAAAAACCCCTTCACATTTTATAAAATTCATAAATGTATCTTTTCATAATCCGATGTCCATTGAGACTAATACCCTTTCTAGGAAAACACCAACTGCTCAAAACCAATTTCAAAAAACTATTCATCATATTCAAACAAATTTTAACATAACAAAAAACCCCCATTAAAACCAATATTCAATATCAACTTAAAATTATTCACACATTAAAACATTCTTATTCCAACAAAATACCAATTTATATTAGGGATAATCCAATCCTGTTAAATCAGGTACACTTCCTCTAAAAAAATTGTTGCACATAAACAAAACCTTCCAACACCATTGTTATATTTATTTTTTGAAAACCCCATTCTTCCACTTTTTAAAATCATATCCTTCCTTTAATGAAAATTTCCAAAATTATCATACATGTATTTTAAAAAAAATACTAAATTTTAGAGAGGTCCAATATACCCACAAAAGAGAACTAGTGTCGGTGGGTTACTTCACCATATGGTTGGAAACCATATGTCAAACACAACACCAACATAGAGGGAATTATTAGGACTATGAACCAACTCCACATGGCATTCTGTGACTTATGATCTCTCATAGTACATTAGTTAGAGACCCCTTTTCATATCCCAAGACCAATGAATCAATTAGAACAAAAGAAACTAATAAAACTGGATATCATGTAGAAACCCAAGGATCAAAATGAGAAAGATTCTGCAACACTCTTCCAACACATAACCCTAAAGTACCTAAAACACTACTAAATCTACCTTGACGTCCCCCAAATAACAAGGGCTCTCTAAAAAGAATGGTCTGTTATGATCTGGCCTTCATTGATACTATTTTTTCACTAACCGGCCTGAGTCAACCCTAAATTAGCCACCCAGGCCAGCCAACGATAAGTCCCGAGAGGCACTTTTGATCCTCCTGGGATGACGACAATCACTAAGGGAATCAATAGAGTACACAAGGGAACAATTTCTCTCAAATATAAACAATCAAACAAATTTAAAAATAAATGGACTTCCTAGAATAAATTTAAATAAAAATTGAACTGAACATTATTTGTATAAGAAACTGAATGTATAGCTAATACAACATCTCAACTAGCCGGACCTGATAACCAACAAACTCCATGTGACCCTTATGGTCACTCTCTAGCACAATGATCACACATCACCCAATGCAATTGAACTCAAGCTGAAACCTTCAAAAGGGCTAAAAATAAAAGAAGACTATAGGCATGACTATTAAAACTCAATTTGTTGGCCCAATATTCTATTCCCAACGTACTTACATTAAAATAAAAGAAACATCACTTTAATGTTTTAAATACCACATATGAAGGATTTTTTTTCCAAATTAGGTCCCACGCTATAAAAAAATTACTAGAATAAAATTTATGTTTTTTAAAAAAATTTCCAGAAACAATTTTGTAAGAGGAGAAACTTCCGAATGAAAATAGTTTTCAGGAGGGAAATATTAAATAATGTACACAATTATATAAATCACCCACACAGCTGAAATTTCCAACCAAACACACCATATGCTGACAGTGAGTACAAATTATCCAATGATAACAAGTCACGAGAACACCCATATACACTAGTTTATTGTGGGCCCTAGGTACCTCGTATCTCGGTGAAGGTAACCACAATAAATATCCATTATCGTGCACACAAGACACTAGTATGGATCATACCCATAACCTAGTGGTCCACCAACAACAACATCCTCATCGTTAAGTTAGTGATGATATCATCAAACATTCAACGTGAAATAGGGGTCAAACCCCATGGGATCACTAGCATTCTAGTACACAGCCACCCACCTAGATACATGGGATTCCTTTTAGTTCTCAATCATGTTAAAAATATTATCAAATACACTTTACACATGAAAATTAAATTCCCAAAACATAAACACACAAACATCCCACAAACATGCATCACATTTCATTCACGAATTAATAAACAACCTAATATTTTCATAAAAAAATTTCAAAGAGTGTAATGAGGCTTCACACATAAAACTCATTCGAAAATACTATTTTAAGGATAAATGCAAAAAAACCATAACCAAACGTATTTGGAATCCATAAAAATATTTAATAAAAAAATTTCATGGAGAATAAATAAATAACAATTATTGCAACATGGTATATACATGTAAAACACTCATTCTTTATTATTAGGATATGCTAAAATGGCATTTAATCATTTTTACCAAACCAAAATATTTCAAATCCCCAAATTCATCATTAAATAAGGATGTGAGAACCCAAAATATTAAGATTCAAAAAAATAGTAACCACCATGAAATTATTCGGATTTTTTTTCCATTATACAACCCTTTTAATAAAAGTTCCAAATGGGCCTTCCATTAGCCACACATGTCAAAATACCTTAAAACCAATACAACTTATTTCTAAAATCTGAAACCTTCATGGAATCCACATAAGGAGCCAAAAAAGATTTATTTTATCGCTTCAAATTTTATTATAAGTAAAACCCAATTATTTTAAACCACAGGCAACACATAAAAGCCTACCGGGAAACATTCTGAATACATGGTATGAAATTTTTAACAAAACAATAAATTTTACGCATTTGAAAAGGTATAAAAAATAATTGGGATTCCATAAATTTATTCACTCTAGTGATCCGTGTTCAAAATACCACAAACCAGGTGTGAAAGCTAAGAAAACATTTGAAAAAACATGTTGTGCGCACCATTTTAACAAAACTAAACCACTTTACCAAAAACAAGGTTTTAACCGCTACATGGCACACCAAAAAAATTATCAAAATAATAAATTATAAATTTAAGAATCTGAGGAAGATTAAAAAATAATGAAGTATATGTATCTTAAATAAAAAGATCAATTGCAATGGACATCCTTCTTCAAATCCTTGGCGGAATGGAAACACACAACTGAAATCACTCATTGTGGGTTTATAAACCCTAAAACTATGATAAAATTACCTAAATTAATATAACCTCCAAAAATATCATCAAAAAATATAAAAATAGTTCTTGTAATACCAGAAGAGAATAAATAATAATTAAATAACAGAAGGAGGAGGAAGAGGGAGGCGAAAGGAGAATAAATATCACCTTGGAAACTAGAAAACTCTTCGTATGCCCTTAGATCTACACCTATAGAGGAAAGGTAATGGATTTTAAATTCTTGGAGGATCTCTTAAGGTCTGGAAGAACCATTTAATAATGATTTGGGAAAAAAGTATGAATTGGATGATTTATGAATGATATAAATTACCATGGGAAAATATAGAAGATTTGAGAAATATTGAGAAATATTTCCCTAATGTGCAACTAATTTGATCCTTAATGTGGGAAAATGGAACATTGGGATTAGCCTTGTTTTCGTGGGATATAATGGGAGGTGGAATCATTAAAAAATATTAAATAATTGAAATGATATAAAATAAACAAATTATTTTTTTACCACTAGAAATGGGCCCATGGGATGGCCCAATACCTAAATATGTATCCCAAATTCAATATTCTTATGAATTATTAATGGGTCCAAAAGGATATAATGGTTTGAATATTTTATGGGAGGAAAATTAGGAAGTGAAATGGTTGAGAAATATTTAAAAATATTGTATTTATAAGAGAAAAAATTTGTTTTTTAAATATGGAAATGGGCTCACGGTTATCCCAATTCGTGAAGTAATCACCCTTTATCCAAAAATTCACAAACAAGAAATAGGGCACCCAAAGTCGGATGATTAGACATATATGTCAGTTCAAAACTCAAAATTATTCTCTACAAAGACCAATAAATTTTTTAGGGATTTTAATGAACCAGATCAAAACCATAACTTAAAAGAAAAAAAATTGAGTGTAACAATTTACATAACCATGCTATAATATTTATTTCACGAGGTTAATGTTTAAAATTCTATCCAATCAGTAATACAAACTAGTCTCAATTTTTCTTCTTTGAGTAAAATGTTTTATTATGCACCTAGAATATTTTTCATGTTATATTTTTAATACAACACTTTTTATGATATTTTAATGAATATATAATTTCATTTATTATATAAAGATTATGATTCCATGTCACCATGTAGTAAAATTTAATTGAAGAAATCTCATCATTTATCGAGTTTGTTTAGGATAATGCTTTGATTATTGAAATATTTTGATCCATCTCTCAAGAACACTCATGAGTATACTTATGCTCTATTTATTCATGGTATCTCCATGTATTATTTTCAATTTTACACAATTTGGTTCTTAAGATAATTATTAAAATGTTTATAAAAATATTTTGACCACATTATTCTCTTCAGTTAGAAATCAATTTTATTCAAAAACTATGTTCTAGAAAATGTTTTAAAATGATTGTTGAAGGATATTTTCAAAATGAAAATTATTTTAATTTTTTTTAATTTTTTAAAATATTCCATTATATGTTTTCAAAGATATATTCAATGAAAAATGTTTTCAAAAATGATTTATGTTTTAAAAAGAAATTTTCCGTGCAAAAAAGAAAATTTTCCTTAATAAATGTTTTTAAAAATTAATTTAAAATTATTTACCGTTTAAATAACATCCTTTGGGGTTACTCAGGCCTTTTGGGGAAATTATTCAATGTTTCCATTCATATTATATCTATGAATGAGTTATGTTTTGATGGAATGATGTTTATAAAACCAATTTCTCTTCTATGATTTATATGCTCTTTAAACACACTTCCATTCATGGGTTATGATATAATGTAATGATTATGATATATTTGTTTCAATAGGTTAAGATACGATTACAATTTTATGAAACCCATTTAATTTCGTAGTTTATGATATTATTATTTATAATCTTATGGAAGATGTATGTATTATTTCATTAGAAGATGGGTCTGACCTGTATCTCCATCTAATGAATTAGTAAAATATTTATACCTAATGAGATAGGCATGGATGGAATGAGAAATGAACTCTATTTAGTATTATAGTGAAATTAGTTTAGTAATACAGGGTTAGAGCATAGAGTGATCGTGGATCTATAAAGGGATTTGTCCACTAATATGGAATTAGTAGCAAGCCTTGAATACTATGGAAATCATTATATGATCTTATGTGTCTCAAAAAAACTACCTATTTTATTATTATATTATTCTATCATCGATTATTCTATTTATTTACTTATGAGTTAAATATTATTAAATGACAAGATTTCTTCCATGATTCTTGTTTACGATCATTGATATATAGTGTATGATATTCATCATTAATGATCATGTTCTCATACCCTTATGCTCATAAATATGCTTATGAATCTCTGTTGTTTACCATTAGTGAGTATTTGAGCACACCCATTTTTGGATTGCATATCATAGGTTATGATGATATGTATTATTGTTTATGTGTCTAAAAAGTGTGTTATTGATGAAAAACCTAGTCGGAGATGATGTAGGTCATCTATGGAACAATGTTAATATTTCCATGCTTCCAAAGGAACTAGACAAGCACAAACATTGGGTTTTTTTGTATATTGTTTTATGAATTTTATAAAAGTAATGTAACATTAATGTTTGAAAATATCTCAAATTATATTGGATGTGACCATGAATAAATATCCATAACAAAAATACTAAGGTAAATAACTCAACACAAATTCTAGTCAATACATTAACTGAGGAGAAGGTTAATAAATTAAAAGATAATATAGAAAGGTGTATAATTGAAAAGAGATGTCATTTAAATAAAATTAATATAATGATATGATAAGGAATAAACTATATGGTGTGAAATATAATTGAGAACACAATCCATTTAATCAATAATCTTAGAATGAAATGAATATATAGATTTTATCATAGTATAAATATCATAGATAATAATAACTAAATTAAAAATGAAGGAAATAGTTAATTATTGGATTTCATATTTCCCGATACATGAATCCATTATCTTTAAAACTTTTCATAAGACATTTTAAAAAATTATACTATAAAATACTTTAATTTGATAATTTATAACATTCTTTGTTACACACAATTATTGTTTTATTATAACTAATTTCACCACATTAGAATAATGATTCATTGAAGGAATTATGTTAAATGGTCCCCAAATAAATTCATTCCTATCAAAATCAATCCTCATCAATCAAATAATTAATTTAAATCATAAACGATGTCCCTTATGAAATAACTGTATTTAGTTATGGAAATATATTTATCAATATTTCCCTGGTCAATAAATATCATTAAAAGTAAATACCATATGTAAAAATGGTATATGGTTTGGGTAATAAATGTATACATGATAAATAAAATTTAAATTTTATGTAAATTTAATGTCTATAGGAATGTGAATAATTCATGGAAAAGATAATAAAAAAAATCAAGGATGTGAATTCGAATACTTTACTTGTTAAACGTGATTATAAACCATCCAAAGGAGGATTAAAGATAATATAAATAAATTATATACCCACGATTGTAATAAAAATTTTTTTTTTCATTGATTAATATAAATTCTATAATTGATATTTTAAAAACATTTTTTTATAAAATATCTTTTTAATTTTGTAAAACATTATGAAGATGATTTTTTTTAAAATATTTTAAAAAATAAAAGATCATAAATTTATTATAAAAAATTTTATTTGAAAACAATCATAAAAATTATAAATTAATCTTGAAAAAAATTTTGTGTTCATGATGGTTGGGAATTCCATTCATGTCATACATTTAAATACAATGTTTCATTTCAATTTTTCGATACAATCCAAAAGAGAATTGTTTCGAAAATGATATAACAATTCCTTTGAAAACATTATGTTAAGAGTATTGGGTAAAAATAATTTTAGTAAATAATTTTTAAAAGGTTAAAAATGTATGAAAACATTTTTAGAAAATATTTGTTTTCTAATAAAATATATTTTGATAATGTGGGAAATGACGTCAGATATTCATGAAAAAAACATTATAAAAAAGTTATGTACCAAAGAGTAGAAAACTGATACTATTACATGAAAAATATAATTAATAAAAATTTATCATAGCAAGTAAATATAGAATAAATTTTTTTTTAGTAATTAAGAATAAGATATCAATTTTACGTTAAAGGAGACTCGTTTTATGATATATTATCCATCACGCAACAACAGGTTTCTCAAAATTCTACATTGCACACAAGACTGATTGGAATTTAAAATAATACATTATTAGTATTATAATTTTAAAATTTAGTTAATGCATATATGTTTTGTTCGATAGAATTAACATAACTAACAATATTATATTTACATATACTTTTAAATGTTTTTACATACATAAAATAAATTTTGGAGTCTTAAAATTTGAATAAATTCAATTTGAAAAATAAAATACTCTAACATTTTTTTAAGGTAGTTTGTCCGCCTATTTATAAAAACACTTTTTAAATATATTTTTGTACACTTTTATATTTAATTATTTAAAAAATAATATTCTTCATTGGAATAAGGACATCAAAATTTACATTGGTTGAATTTTTTGAATTTTTTTGATAAAATACATATATTAATGAATAATGAAATATACAACATTTTAATTAAAAACTGTATTAAATAAATATGGCTCTATTATTTTTTTCATGATGAATAGTAACATAATTAATTATTTTTATTTACATTGGTGGAATATTTGGAATTTATATGCCACTTGGGTGTGATTATGATAGTTATAACTTATAATTTAATGTAAAGTAATGTATTTTATAAATATATATCTTCATTATAAAACAATTTAAATGTGGGTTTATATAATTGATATATTCGACTAGAAATAGTAATTAGAAATATAAAAATACATTATTCATCATGGAATATTATTTTTATTTTTTATTTTTTAAATTATTAAATTTAAAAATGACACAATGACGAAGTAGTGATTTCTTTATTAATACATGAATCAAATAAATGAAATTATAAATATTAAAATAAATAATATTTTACCCAATTTATGTCATGAAGGATATTTCTAGGTGATAATTAAATGATATAATTATATTCAATGGTTTGGTTTAAAGTTATATCGATTTCAAATTTTATTTAAATTTAATAAAATTAATAGTGTAAAAATTTATGTAATTGATGATTTATAAAAATAGTAATTTATCAAATTACTTAAAAATAATAAAATATTTTAAAATCACAAAGTTACTGTGATAATTTCTAAATGTTATTTAAGTGTCATATTATGGAAAATATACACCATATATGTAAATTTACTAGCCTTTAAGTAATTTTATTTTTGTTACACCAATTTAAATTATAAGCGGATAATTAATTCTAAAAAGAAAAGATAAGTTTAAAAATAAAATAAATACATGTATAAAAATTATTATATTAGAGGATTTATAACCATAATTGTCTTATTTTATAAACCCAATTTGGGGAAATTTTAATTAAAATCTTAAAATTATATTAATATAAAATTTCACGAGTTTTTAAGGGTGCCTCTTCCCTATCGTATAAAAAGGAAAATTATCATCTCTAATACTCACATTTCATGAACACTTTAGTTCAGCCAACACCTATCAAAAACTATTACTATATTCCATATTATCATCCTAGATGCCTCTATATGGTATATATCCTCCCAAGGAAGCCTTTTGGTATAAACCAAAAGAACTTACCACATTAAGAGGAATCACCTTATCTCATAATTTTATGTTTCCTTTTCATTATCCACTCCATTAAATATTATTATTATATTATAACATACCAACACAAGTATACTAAATATATTTGGATGTTTTTATTCTATTTTTTTGATCTACACTTATACAGACGCCCATTTAACGGGTAACAAACAAACAATTTCATTGTACTGTGAATTG
Organism: Viscum album; assembly: GCA_963277665.1. Classification (NCBI taxonomy): domain Eukaryota; kingdom Viridiplantae; phylum Streptophyta; class Magnoliopsida; order Santalales; family Viscaceae; genus Viscum; species Viscum album. Next base: position 2,025,778,832 of record OY728151.1, on the reverse strand, counting down.
TTGCCTTGCCAAAAAATTATTTTTCAATTCCCCCTTCCAAAACTCATGTAGGCCATTAAAATGGAAACTATTTTAATACATGATATATATATATATTATATTCATATTTTCACAATATTTCATTAATATTTATTTAGAACATATATTTATTCTTTCCATGTTGATTAAATACGATAATTTCGTTTGAGGAAATGTGGACTACCGCCCCTCAAAGTGATATGATTCGTTCCTTTTATACATGGTAAGTATAAAGGATGGTTTAATAAAAAATATGAGACATATATGAAATTAATATAATAGTGAAATTATTGTGTACATTTATATCATTTAATTATTCTTATTTTAATATGACAATGAAATAAAAGTAGCGTTCATGCATACGAACGACCCACCGTCTCTATGAATGGTTCATTTCATTTCTTATCTCAAAATATTATGGATTATTATAAATAAATATATAATAGATATATATGATATTTAAATCATGAATACGATTTTGGATATGATGAAATTTTGACCACAAGGACAATTTACATCAAAACAAGTTCATTTTTGACTCAAGTACCCAATATCAACAAAACATCCTATATGAATATAAACAGTTATATAATTTTTATAACATTGTAATAAGTGATATAAAGGGGATAATAAAATTGAAAAAGGTTCTCAAGAATGTAGAAATAAATATATGTTTATTATTTTGTAAAATAATGAATGTACTAGACAAGTCGATCTCTAGGTAAGGGACTCCATCTTTATCTCCATTCATTGATTAATATTTTAAAAATATAATCCACCTTTTTATATATAATGTAAAATTATACCCTTTGACTTTTTATTTCAATCAATAGTTTACAAAAGGAATCATTTTCAATGAATCATTTTACAAAATGAAAAAAAGGAATTATTTTTATTTATGTGGTGTCAATGACTTCTCTTCTACCCTAACTGTTATTTTATATTTGGCTTACCCTATAAGACATAATTTTTTTAAAATGAAAAGAAACACCTCATTCCCTTTTTGGTATTTTTGTATTTAAAACATGTTTGAATGATAATTTACTAATTCAATATCTTGAAAATATTAATTTCAGTTGAAAATGAAATGTTATGAGTGAAATGTTGATTAATTCAATCTTTTATGTGTTATGATTATATAATGGTACTTGTATATTTGATGGGTGGTTTCATGATAAACCAAATATGGGTTGTAGTGACACAAACCCAGATATTCTATATCCAATTTCCTCTACTAAATACATTGACATTATTACAAGGAATAAATCCGCAAAGGACCAATCAATTTATTAGTCCTGGAAGACCATATATATATACGAGAATTGTATTACAAATGAATACATTGATTACAAAAAAAATTATTTCAAACTAAGTAACTCCATATATAACTGTAATCCCTATAGTGAATCCAAGCGTATCTTTCATAGTAAGCTTCATGGATTCCTTGGGAAAAAACATAATAAGGGTGAAATCAAATGATTTGAAAGAGAAAAATATCACAAAATAAATAATGAATCAATGAGAATGGTCAATATGGAATGGTGAATAACTGAGCACACATTCCATGTAATTAATAAATGGAATGGAATTATTTAAGAAAGATGAAAAGTAAATGACTCAAAGAACATTCCATTAAAATAACTAGATAAGGAAATATCAACAGTGGAAGTTAGGAAAATAAAATACAAGCCATTAATTCAATGAACTAAAAATAAAATGTATCTATAGATATGTCGATGAATTATCTCATATAGAAATAATAACTAAATACCAATAATTAAATGCATCCATAGACATTTCAAACCATAATCTCATGGATGAATAATATCAGAATATAAATGAATGTAATTATTAATGTTTGGACACCATGTTTCCTAGAAACAAGGTACCTTTACTGTCAAGACCATTAAAAATTTGGATTAAAAATTTAGCGTGAAACCCCATCTAAGTCATCTAAAGAAATGTTTCATCACATGAGACTACCGATCCGTTGTGGTGATATCTAAAACCCATCTCGTCCCATGTCATACAAATCCAAAAAAATTCCTCATATATCAAATAATTTATTTAAGAATGTGCCTTGTCAAATATCTGTATGTATTAAGAGATACTGATTTATCAATATAATCCCATATAGTAAAATAACTATCAAAGTGGACACTGCATGTAAAATGGTATAAAATTTTGGAAATATTAGTATCCATGGTAAATGAAATAGATTATTTTGGAAAATTTCTAGGTTCAATGATCATAAGAGATTGAATATTCAAGGGGAAATGTACTAAAGTAAGGAAGTGATTGTGAATACTATCCATGAAAAAATTAATCAAAACCCATCTGGATCAAGTTTAAGGATAATATCAATACAACAAATCCCATGTGGAGTAAAAATAAATAGTTGTTTTTGTTAAGGAAATAAAAGAACATGTTTTACGAATATTCAGGAAGAAAATATCCTTTTCTTTTGAAAAAAGTTTTGAAAAAAGTTTTGAAAATATATTTCTTTACAAATACAATTTTTTTAAAAGAGTTATCATATAAAATTTGGTGTATGAATCCATACATGTCATATGAGAAAAAAATAATATTATTTTTGTACAGATAAAGCTTTGAAAATGCCTTATTAGAAAGGAGACAAGATGATTCCATTGAAACATTGGTAAAATGAAAAATGGTATAAATGCCATTACCAAATAATTTTTGAAACATTTTTAAAAAAATTTAATAAAAAATGGGTTTTAGGAAAAAATATATTTTCCGACTAAAGAGATATATAAAGTTGGGTTTTCTAAAAAAACATTTTCTAAAACATTTGAGTATCAAAAAGTAGAAAATGGTACCATTACATGAAAATTTTCATTAATAAAAATATAAAAATGAATGGTATATATTGAACAATGGGTATTTAATTTCCTCTAATAGAAATACCTTTGAAAGATCATTAAAGCTATTGTTGAGGAAAACAATCTTTAAACATCCCAAAGTGTCCCATACCACATTGAAATATTTTAAAACCTAACAATAATGAAAGAATAACATTATATGAATGTTTAAAATATCACTAGAGTATGTATATTCATGATATATCATGTAAAGGATAGTATATAGACCATGTAAAAGATACTTGGTGCATAACAACAATTAAACCTCAATTGAATATAAATTGAGACAAAAATCCCTTAAAATTGTCGTAAAAAAAGAATTGGATAACCCAAAGTTAATAATCCTTAAAGAAAACATTTAAATACCCTGAAAATTAAACAACATATAATTTAATATTTCAATGTGTCATTATGTACACAATATATAATAAATTAGGTGAAAAAAATTAAGTATCCCTCACAGAATTAAAATGAGACAAGTATACCTTAACATGTGATTCCATTCAGCTGAAAGACCTTTAAATTACTATATAATAAACTTATTTTATTTTTATAATTTATTCAAAAAGGTTTTAATTTTATAATTTATACTATTTTACTTATTACAATGTTTTGTACAACTACTCAAATTAACTTTACATCAGGTGTTTTCGACCAAATTTGATTTATGTGTCAAAACAACTATTGAATGTCAAATATGGTCATAATGTCTGTTATATAAAATATAACAAATAATAACCATGGTATAATTTTTATATTTATAATTCAATTATATTTTTAAAATCAACCATAAAATATGGTTTTGAAAATGAGTATATTTTACGATCATGGAGAAGGTAGGTCATACACACGCATTAGTAACATTCCCATTTTTATGTGATCATTGTGGGAAAAATGTAGGTAACAAAATATAATTAATGTTTGGCCATTATATAATACATACTATATTATTTAATCATTGATACTTATATTAATAATTTTTAGTGTAAAAAGAATTACACCATGTTGAGGGCCCGATAGTCCACACGTCCATGAATAAAGTTATCACATTAAGTGTGTGAAAGGGTAATAAATGAAATGATATATATATATATGTATAATATTACTAGAAATATAATTATGTAATTAATATAATATATATATAGTCAATGTATCATATGATTAATTAAAACCGTCCTTTAAATATTCCATATTTTGTGTGAATGAATCACAATGCTTTGAGGGGGTGATAGTCCACACATCCTCAAACGTTGTTATCATATTAACATAAAATTGGAAGTATTAAATGTAAGTATAATAAAAGAATAAAATAATAATTAGGGCACAATAAATATCATATATAAATATTATAAACTAAGTGTTCATCATAATGGAAACCATGAGTGGCGGTGGGGAAAATTGAACAATCATCGTTTCGTGAGGCAGTAGTTCATTGTTCTCAGAATAATTATGTTTGTTACCCATTAGATGATGGTGTATGTAAGTGTAGGTAAAAAATTTATCATAAAAATATCAGAGGTTAATTATTATTTGATTTTTTTACACAATAATATAACAAAATTATTTTAGGGGTTGGATAATAGAAATCAAACTACAGAGATTGACAAATGTAATAATCCTTTAACCGGGTAACATCATTTGGATTAACCAAAAGGCATCCATGAAGGAATTATTACCAAAGGGAGGCATCTAGTTCTACGATAGGGTTTTTGGGAGTCCATTTTGGTTGATATTGGCCGAACATAAGTGGTTAGAGAGGTGTGAGAAATGGGTAGAGGTGGTGGCATTTTATAGGGAAGTAAAAGGACTCACATGTTATTCTTGAAAAGATATTAGGTGTACAATTGTTATTACATATTAAAGTCGTAAATAACACCAAAAATATTTATTGGATGGTTCAAGGCAGAAATATATCCATTACATGGGTTTTGGACAAGTGTAATGTTTATTTGGGACCTTAAACATAAGGTTTTAGTCCATTTTAAGCCTAATTACACCATAATCACAGAAATAAATTTTAATCACATTCAATAATAAATATTGTAAAAAATTAAGTGTATCTTATTAAAATAAAAAATTATATTTATCACAATGGTTTATGTCATATTTTCAAAATACAAATTACAGAAGCAACAAATTTAGGATTAATGTTAATCCCGTAGACTGACAGATTTAATGGTTTTAGTAGCAAAATATTCAAAATCTTATTAGGTTTTTATATTCAATTTAAAAGTTAAATTGATTATAAATAACTAAATTGTATTAATATATTAATAAATGATCCAATTTTACTTTAAAACAAAATTATAATATAATTTAACAAAAAATAATTATTTAAACGAATAGGGATGTTTTTAAATATAACGCTTTATTTTTCACTATTCAATAAAAAATGAAGTTTCTCAGATAAATAAAAAAATTCATCCTATGATAATTTTGAAATTATAAATTAAAAAATTATTTATATTTAATCAAGTTAAATTTATAATAGAGAAAAATTAATATTTAAAATGGGTTCGCCATTAAAGGGAAATAAAATCGCCTTTATAAAAATACTGGTATTTAGGAAAAACATTTGGTTTGTTCTTATCAAATGTTTATCAAATTTAATGGATGAAAATAAATATTTTATTTAATATATAATTGATATATTCCATTAAAATAATAATATAATTTTAATTACTTTTATTCATTACGTTAAAACAGATTTGTGAGCATTAAAATAGTTTTCTATAGAAATATTTTTTTAATATTAAATTTGTTCTAATATTCATTTATAATTTAATTGTAATGAGAAATATACTTATATAAACCATATATTCTCATAATTTAGAAAATTATATTGATAATCTAGTTTATATCTGATAATATTTTAAAAATATATCATTGTTTTATGAAACTAGTTCTTTTGTACAATGCAATCTTTTGAGAAGGGTCGCTCTTGACTGTAATGTAAGATATCGAGAAAGGTCTCTCTTCCGTGTAACACACACTAACATGGTGTTTCATGAATGAAATCTATTTTAAATATTAAATATATTATAATGTTTCTGGATGTTATATTACCTCATGCATTTACTATAACATGTCACACATGCTATTGAATATAGGGTTCTTACTTTAGTTTTTCTAGGTGTCGTATTCTCCCCATCTTATTTAAATTGTTCCTCGCAATTTAAACTCAATATTGGTAAAATATTGATTAATATTTCCTACATTGAAATCCCACATTGTGAGAAGAGTTCATGAAAATTACTATAGAAAAGTGAGAATATAATGTATAAAGGTTACATGGGATACCAAGTAAATGGGTCTCTATGTAGGATAATATCAGTGGAAAGTAGAGATACATAATTTGAGGAAAAGAGTAAATATTTATAGAGAGTAAATGGGCTTATCAATATAAAACAAGTAAATTATCAATATAATTCTGAGGTCCACAAATCCATAAATCTGTGTTGATTTAAAAGACCATGAGTTCAACCAAAATTGAGGTATTAATACCACAATTTTTTTCTAATTCATTTTCTTAATGTCGGGTAATTATTTTACCAACCAAGAATATAATGAAATATTCATACTTTTTAGGTTTTAGTTTCATAATAACAATATTAACTTATGGAGGTTCTTCGATAAAATTCTAATTCATTCCCTTACTACAATGAATTATTTACCAATAATTATTTTTTATACTTGAAACACTAAAAGAAACTTTTAAATGACTATAAGAGTGAAAATTATAACTATTTTTTCCTTAACAATATTCCAAACTGATTTGGATATTATATTAATCCCTAATCATCAAATGTGATATTATTTGATCATCCTTAAAATTTATTCATCAAATTTTTTAACAAAAAATAATGAAAAATTAATCAGAACATTATTTAGTTGAGTGGTTGGAACGAAACCATAATAGTTCTTCAGTCATGGGTTCATGTCCCATAGCCTTTTTGGATTTGATTGGTTGCCACCCGTCTTATAAGAAGTCTATTTCTAACCCATATAAATATGATATACATCCTTGAAATTAGGTTAATCGCAAAATTGAATTTTATATAAAGATTCAATATAATCTCAATACATAAATAATCATCCATCTTATTTACACATAGTTCCTTCTATGGTCCAGGTTTTTTCTATAATATCATTAGTTGGATTTTAAATCATTACAACTAAACATAAATCTAGAACACATTTGGATTAAACTAGTTTAATTATTAAGTATCCAAATTATTCATAATGGTTTGTAATGAATAGTTTATTATCCTATTCATATCCCTCTAGAGTGTCAAAATAGGTGTGTATTAAGGCCCGTTGTTGTGTACCGGGTTACCTTGAGTCAATCCAGAAACACCTTGTTAGAACTTTAACTCCTAGGTACATCTGTTCGAGAACCACATAATCTTGTAGTATATAGACATGGATGTATTGTTCGGAATTTTTATCAAATCTATACTTTACTCATATTTTAGAGTTATAATATATACTTTTTCTCAAATTATACCTTAGGTTAATGTGTTATGATATATATTTTCTTAAATCTTATTCCAAAGGATGCTAATAAAATTCCATTCCTACCAACTATAGTGAACCAACCCCAGATATCTTAGAGCTACTGTCTACTACAAAATACATTGGAATGATTGTAAGTAATAAACCCTAAAATAAAGGATCTGTGTAGTAGTCTTGGAAAACCAGATATATGAATTAGAATTTTATTACAAATAAATAAAATTATAACCATATTTTTTTTTTCTTTTTTCCAAATAAGTAATTATGAGGATAACTATAATCCATCTAGTAAATCCATGTTTATTTTTCAAAATAATCTTCCTGGATTTTTGGGGAAAAATAAATAATAACGGTGAGCATAGATGATGTCTATGGAAAAAATATAGTGGAAGAAATATTGAATCAATGAGAATAGTCAATATGGAAAAGTGAACTATTGAACATATAACAACCCTCATTTTTATTACACACTTAAACATGATATATTACATAAAATATTCACATGATACAACATGGATGATATAAATGTATATTGTATTTGGGGATTAGGAATATTACATAACAACTTAATCCATGAAATACAACATCTATAATGAAAAATTCTGTTACATGAGTACTAAATTCCCTCGTAATTAGCACTGCATTGGTTAACTGAGGAAAAGCATAAGAAAAGGTGAGCTATAAATCCCATTAAGGGATTAAAAAACGTATAACATGAAGAATAAAATACCTGTTATGAAATAGGAATATTAATGGATCATAAAAAAATTAACATAAAGGCATGGTATAGTATAATTATCATAATATGGAAATGTGGAAACAACACATAACATGGAATTAGTATTATCCAAGATTCATTGCACATGGATCATTAGTAATCCCTTCTTTCACATGAATCATGAGGAAAACCTCGTTCCACTTGAATTATAATGATTAAATACTCATTTCACATGACATATCTTGATACTATACTTTACCCAATGCATTGGAGCGCTATCAGGGCACACCCTTTCTTAAATATTTCATTTCATTCATAATTGTGCCACATGGATCATAAAACATGTATTCATTAATCCTCATCATTTATTACACTAAAAAATGATTTTGAAATTCATACATGAAACTATATAATAAATAAGAAAATGTGTATAAAGGTTAATATCCTTGATAAAGAAATGGGCATGGTGTTCACTTCACAATGACTTTGGCTTGGTAAAACGTGGTTCAATTTCGGCAGTATAACAGCCTGACTTATGATTTAATAATAATGATTGATGAAAGATAAAGGGGATTATAATAATATATAAATTAAATGGATAGTAAGGCGGTCATATAGATACATGTCCCAACAATTATAATGGAATTTATATTCATGATTCAAAATAACTTCTTGAATGTAAATGAGGAGAGGGAAATTCATTTTGGAATTTCAGCATAGTAAAAGGTGTACATGGGAGGCATTTAATGATAGATGAAGGGGATTATAATCATTCAAACAAAAAGTGGGAAATATGGGGGAGGTGAGAAATAATACCTCAATATTTACTGTTGAAAATAAAAGGGCATAACAATATTAAAAAACTTGGATAAAAAGAGAAAGGTATGAATCTTTTACTTGGAATTGTGATCCCAAAAGCAAGGGAGAGGCTTGAGAGAGAATTCATGGGGGCATGTGGAACCTTGGGAGGATTCTACATATATGAGGGAAGATTTTTTACTAACTCCAAATGCTTTTAGTGAAGAGAAAATGTGATTTTGGATGGATTTATATAGGAAATGAGAGGGATTTCTTTATTATTTAGGTTTGGGACACCACACATTAAACTAATAAAAACAACTATCCATACCATGTTTTTTTCCCATGAATATTTCCAAAGGGGAGTGGAAAACAGTATTTTATAATTCCAATGTCCAAACATCTTAAAATAATAGGGTTTCTTATGTGGAGGTGAGTCATACACTCAAGGAAAACAATTTGAAAAGACAAAATGTTTTATATGACTTGAAGGTTCCACTGAAGATTTATTAAAATAAATCAAAGAATAGACAAAATAAATTTATTTTAATGGAAAAATAAATATTGGAATAACATAATGTTTATAGTATTTTATCACATTACTATTGGGTCATTATTATTTCATAAAACACATTAAATATTTCAACTGTATTTAATTTTTACCCAAAAATTTGACTGTCTTATGAAATTTATGAAAAATTAAACATTGGATATCATTGAAGTCCTGAATCTAAATATAATTTTCATTTAAAATAAATATTTTTTTAAATATTTGAATTATTTACTATTAAAATAATAGCTGACATATATTCAAAATTCATGGGTTTTGACAAAAACTCTTTCAAACTATAATAAAATTTAAAATTGGATTCAAAAAATTATACGATAATATATATTTAAAAAAAATTAATTTAATAATAAATATAATATTTTAATAGAATAATATTTAATTCAAAAATCCATTAATTAATCAAAATATATTTCATAGTTTAATATTAAATAAAAATACTATTTGTTCTTTAAAAATTATTTTCAACATAACAATAATAAAAAGAATGTATATTCTCTACACAAGAATAATGTACATAATCATATTACTTGGGTCATGTTACATATCCCCTTAAACATTTTCATAAGTCCTTGTGGTAAGTTTCACAATGGTGACAGACTCTTGGGGGGGGGGGGGCTCGCGTAACATTGCTCGAGTGACAATCTCTATCAACTTCCACTTCTATCGTAGACGGTTCTACTCGAGGATAACATATTCAAGATTGTATTGAGTTTGTTCAAGAACAACATCCATTGATTCCACCTTTTTTCTGATCTCTGAAAAATGGGCTTCATACAGGGAACTTCTACAAGAAGAGGCCATCACTTCCATTATCTGAGTAAATTGGATTTGTTAAACCCCTATATTAATACTAATCATGTGATCAATGTTCAACGACTATATTAGCAATATTAATAATTCATAACTGTATTTTAAAATCCAAAATCATAAATCCAAATAAGTGAATAAATTGTATAACCATTTTATATAATAATTCTTTTAATCAGATCAAGAGGAATTTTCATTACTAAATTTTTGGGTCGTTAAAATCATCCCCCCTTACGAAATTTCACCCTTGATATTTCCTTTTCCCACACTAAAATAGATTTGGATAACTCTAATTCATCACTTCTTCAGATTCCCACGTCCCATCTTCAAACACGTGATTTTTTCACAACACCTTGATGTGGGGAATTGTCTTATTTCGTAGAAATTTTTTCTACCATCAAAGATCTTCATTGGTTTCTCCTCATAAGAATGATCATACTTTAGCTGTAATACCTCTGAAGGGAGTACATGTGATGGTTCTAGTATGTATTTCATTAAGAGGGATACATGAAAGACATCATGCACATTTTCCATGATAGGTGGAAGTGCTAGTCAATAGGCCACAACCCCGACATGATCAAGATTCATGAAGGGGTGATGTACGTTGAACAAAACATACAATTATTTACAAACCCCATGACCTTATTCTACAGAGATATGAATAGAAACACCATGTCTCCAACATTGATCTCAAGATCTCATTGATGGTTATCCACATAACTCTTCTGCCGACTTTGAGCTGCCTTGATATTCTACTGAATGGTGTTCACATTCTCCACCATTTCTTCAATAATTTCATGTCCTAGTAGTTTATGCTCACTAACTTCATCCCAAAATTCCAATGTTTTTCACCTCTTATCGTACATGGCTTTATATGGTGCCATTAAAATGATCAAGTGGAAACTGTTATTATAGGAGAATTATACCAAGGGAAGATGTTGATCCCATCTTAATTTAAAGTACATTGAACATGATCTAAACATATCATCCAGTGTATGAATAGTTCACTCATATTGAACATCAGTTTGACGATGATAGGGCGTACTGAAATTCAGTTCGGTATCCAGAGCATATATATTACTCTTTTAAAACATTGAAGTGAATCTTTGATCTAGATCAGATACAATAGATAGTGGTCCTCCATACAGCCGTAACACTTCACTAATATAAATTCATTCCAGTTGATCCAATCATAAATCCTTCATAATTGCAATAAAGTGTGAAGACTTTGTAAGATGATCCACAATAACCCAGATTGCATTATGGCCTTTGGATATCTTCAGATGTCTGGTGACACTGCCTATGGTTATATTATCTCATTTCCATGATTGTATGGGTAATGGTTGCATAATCCCCTTAGACTTTTGCCTACCTAACTTCACGTTCTGACACACCAGGCACATTTACGTATACTAAGTGATATCCTTCTTCATGTTATCCCACCAATAATACTCTCTGAGATCATTATACATCGTTGTGTTTCTATGTGAATAGAGAAATTTGATCAATGTGAATCGTCCAAAAGTTCTTTCATCGACTCTGAACTTTGTGGAACACATAGTCTTTTCCCAAATCTCATAATTAAATCTTAATTAACCATGAAGTCTACGAATTTACCATTTCTTATAGCATCCACTTTCATCTGAATTCCCACATCATCATTTTGAGCATCCTTTAACCTTTTCAAAAGAGGTAGTTGATAAATCCTTTGTGAAAGGATTGATGATGTTCCATTCTTTATGATTCATATTTCAATGTTCATCCAATCTAAGAAGATTGGATCCTTCTCAATTATCATCAATGATAAAATCTTTGGGACCTTTCTACTTAGAGAATCAACCAATTTATTCACTTTCCTATGGTGGTAATAATTTGAGAAGTCATAGTTTCTGATCAGATTTAACTATCATCATTGGCACATCTTCAACTCTTATTGTGTAAATATATACATGAGGCTTTTTTGGTATGTCTATATTTTAAACTTCTCCCCAAAGAGTTAATTCCACCAAATTTTTAAATATGAGATCAATGCAGCCATCTCCAGATCATGTTTTGGGAAATTCTACTCATGAACATTAAATTGCCTTGACTCATAGACATGGAATTTTTAATTTTTCATCAACACACAACCTCTGACCTTCTTAGAAGCATCACTGAATACCACAAAAAGTTATCCACTTGTGGGTAAAGTGGGAACAAGCCCAGTGATAAGCCTCCAATTGAACTCCTTAAATCATTCTTCACATTCATAAGTCTAAGAAAACATTACTCCCTTATGAGTGAGCTTGGTAAGAGGGTCGGACAATCATACGAAATTTCTCACAAATCATCGATAATATACAGCTAACCCCAAAAAGAATCGGATATCCATTATCGATGTTGGCCCTGGCCATCCCTCTATTGGAGCTGTCTTAGAGAGATCCATAGATATCCCATTTATTGTGATGATATGGCCCAAGAAAGAGACATCCTTCACCCATAACTCAAATTCTCTATACATTGCATAAATATTCTCATTTCGCAAGGTCTCTAGTACAATTCATAGATGCTCCTCATGATCCTCCATGGTTTGGGAGTATATTAGAATATCATCTATAAAGACTAGCAAAAATTTGTCAATGAAGTATCCAAAGACTCTATTCATCAAGTCCATGAATATTTCTGAATAATTAGTTAGTCCGAAAGGCATTAATATGAATTAATAGTGCCCATATCATGTATGAAAAGCAGTCTTGGGGATATCTTCCTTCATCACCCTTACTTGATAATACCCCGACCACAAATCTACCTTAGAGAAGTGTTTTTCTCCACGTAGTTTGTAACACCCCGAGATTTTAGGAAAAATATTCTTTTAATTTCATTAATTTCTTGTGTTGTATGCAACACCAAGATTACCTTGCGTTATACACAACACTGTATTAGATTGCAGTATACGAAACACTATTCTTGGATCGTGTTACACACAATTTTGAAAATAGTTATTCTACGCAACATTGAGTATATATATATATATATATATTCAATGTATAAATGAAAAATGGATGAATTCTATTATATGAAACAACGAAGGATTCTTTCACAACACGCAACCCTAACTTGGCTTGCATTACACGCAATCACGACCTTCCTCGATAGCATGTGTTATACGCAATACCGGGTTTTACTAAACAAAGATATATTATTATAATATTATTATGAACTAGCCGTTATGATTAGTATTAAATAAATTTTGAATTTTATTACATTATTATTCATCTTACACATTTTCTAGAACATGGTATAAGAACAAAATAAATTTTTCGCGTAAAATAAGTATTTTTCAAAAATGCAGTTTTGCCGTCTTTTGATGGCTCACCCACTTTAAATAAAGTTTTTGACATAACTATAAGTTTAATTTGAAAATATAAAATTCTTCTTTGGAAACAGGAAATAAAAATTTACTTTGGATAAATTTATCGTATTATTCTGGTAACATTCATATTTTGATGAATAGTAAAAACATGCTATATTTTAATGAAAAAAAACTTTTTTCATCGTAATAATTTATATGGTTAAATTATAATATTAAATGGTCTTAAATTATAAATAGAATATATTTTTACCATTTAATATAATTTATGTCATTAGCATTGATTTTACATTGAATTCGTAGGTTAAATCAATTCAATCTTTTGCAATTTTTTAAACAAAAACTCGTTTTCATTTGACAACGGGATTAATTTTAATTTAATTTATGAAACTTATGTGTATTGAATTTGAAAAAATGGTTTCCATATTTGGAATCAGTGGTTCCAAATTATGTTAATAGGCTACTTTTTATTTTTGGGAATTATGAATAGTAACTACGGTAAATTTTATTTAACATATTTAAAGGTAAATCGGGTAATTAAGGGTAAATATAATATTATAAAATTATCCTAACACATGCCAAAATTCGATTGGATGGCTAAACGTAAACTCATACCAACTAAGGGTCATATTAGATTCATTTTATGGACTTTTGACCATTAAAATAATTTAATTATTATTAAAACCAATGAAAGTGACAACATGTCACTCACTTAAAACTTATAAGTATAATAATTTTAATTTAGTGATAAACATCATAAAACATGGAACATGAATATCCACCAGAATTATAATAAAATTATCTAGATCATGATATTTTATTTAGAATTTTTAGGGATTAAATAATTGTCATTAATGGTGATACATTAATGATACAGAAATGTTTTATTAAGTGGAAAATAAGTAATATAGTTATAATTGAAATAATAATACCCATTAAAAGGACCAAAAACCTGAAAAAAGATTATTCGTAGTGTATATATACACCTTAATCATCCAATGATGTAATATATAACCATTTGGATCCTTATAAAAGTGATTATGACACTTATACTATTTTATTTTAAATGATGCCAAAGTTGTCATCTTCATAATTTAATAAATATAACAATTTAATTATTGTGATTTTAAGATGATAAATACGACTAAAAGTATTATTGTGAAAGGTAATAGATTTATCTTCATCATAGGATTTTCATTTTAATTTTTATGCAACATGTAAGTATATTAAATAATTATACAAAAATGTTGTAGTAATTATTGTATTAAGAGATAAACCAAATAAATGGTTTTAAAAATAATAAAATAAATATTTTATGAACTATTTAATGTTCTCCACTAATTTTATAGATAAATATGTCCTTTTATGAATCTATTAATGCTTTTATTTCTAACATATCGTCTTGTATATATTTTATTTAAATTCAAATAAATGTATTGTGTCAAAATTGACACTATTGTTATTTTATAAAAATAACATATTATAAAATTGTTTAAAAATCACAAAAATATTTAAAAATTATAAATTTAAATTTATATGGTCTATAATGTTATAAAGTAAACAATTATGGAAAATTCAAAAAAAATAAGTAAATATTTGTTATAATTTAAAATTTAGGATTTTATTACCACAAATAGACCTAAATAGATTAAATAAGGATAAATCAAAATGATAAGGTTTAAAATAAGATCAAAAAATGTATAAATTTTATTGGTTGATGAGATTACAACCCTATATCATATAATATTAAAATATGAGTCATTTTTTGGAGGTTTTTAAGTGGGGTTAGATTTATTATAAATTAATATTTTGAAGAATTCCAATGGTGCCACTCTCCTCCCTTATAAAAGGGCATCTCCTCCCTCTCCTCCTCACACCAATTTGAGCCTTCAAGCTCGGCCAACCCCTGCCAAATTATCTTCTACACTTCCCTATAAACATTCTATAGTTCTTGGTCTACTTTAAAGACCAATCTTAGTGCCCTAATAAAAGGTTTCAAAGAGGCGTATCAAAGAAGAGGTAATTTCTTCTTTCGATTCCTTCAAGCTTCTTTCTTCTTCAACATCTTCTTATTTAGTTTTTTCATTATAAAGTAATAACATCAGTATCACTAATGTACTGATTTGTTATTATAAATATGAAACAACCCCATTTCACCTTCTATCCATCCTACGGAAACAAAATCACCGCGCGTGCGTATGTACGGAATACCGTCTCCACGCCGTGGTGTCATCTTTTTTTCCACCAACACCTTACATGGATGGGTATAATGGTGTTAAGAATAACTATAAATAGTTATTATAAAATCATACTGATTCTGATATATTGTATCCTCCACTCCAATTCAATTCAATAATTATGGAAACGATATCATCGCTCGTGCGTACGTACGGACTACCACCTCCACGACGCGATGAGATTCATTCTCCATGTTAACCATTTAAGAATGATTATAAAGTATATATAAGAAATAATAATGAAATATATGACATTATAAAGCTACTCTATTTATGTATATATGTATGTCATCTAATTAATTCCATTCAACTCAATAAGGAAACGAAAACAGTGTTCATGCGTACATTAGGCCTACCGTCTCCATGAACTGTGTATTTCGTTCCATTTATCGATCTATTATATATATGTATATTATGAATATATATTATATATAAATCATGTTTTATATTCTGGAATTATGTAATCGTGATCTAAGTAATCATATGAATAATTACAAGTGAAAACACGGACGGCAAATGAAACGATTTTACCCAAAAAACTATTTAACATGGAATTTACAAAAGAACAGGTAATATAAAGTCATAAGTGAACCATATATGATATCATAACAATGAATATGATTCTGTAATAAGTAAATGACATTATTTAAATCATTATACAGGAGGTTCGGATACATACAAAGCATATCAGACATAAGGTAAGGGATAAATTTTGCAAATCTCATTTTTATCCGAGATTTCTTATTCGTAAGTATTTACTGGGGTTATTTCATTCGTCCATGTCCATGTTTTATAAAAGTTTTTTCATGTATGTTTAACGTCATTTTTACCCATTTTTTACTATTTGACTTTTACTACATGTTATGTAAGGAATCTTTCTTTTGTTTACGTTACGAGGTAATTTTTTAACTTTTTCAACAAAAGTATGAGAAGAATGTTTTTTTAACTTATACGACATGAAAGGATTTTTACGATTACATAAAGCCTTATTTTCATGAATCTTCCTCCAAAATATTTCATTACTGTTTTCAAAAAAATCTCTTTCTTTTAAAATTGCATGATGTTTTGTGAAAAGAAAATGATTTTAAAGAAGAAAGGATATTTTCATCAAGAATTCATTTCAAGTATTTTATGAAAACCATTTTTCATCTAAGATGACATTATTTCATATGTGTATGTTTCAAGTATGATGTCTCTATGATTTAAATGGTTTCACTTTTCATCTTATGAAATGATATCCATTTCATTTATATGTATTATGAGATGATGGAATGATGTTTATGAAACCCATTTTGTTTATTGGGTTATTAAGAATGATGTATGTTTTTTTGTGCCACAAGTAAGAATGATTTCATTATGAGATGGGTGGGACCTATATCACCCTCTAATGCATTGGGTAAAGATTTTATATCTCATGATATAGACATGGCTGGAACGGTAAGTTAATTCGGTTCAGTGTTACATGACTGAAACGAGGAGTGAACTAGATTCAGAATGGGACTTTGTCCACTCTGATGGTCATTTTAGCAATTCCTTGGATACTATGGAAATCATTACATGTTCTTAATGGATGCCACAATTACATGTTTTATTCCCATTCTATTTTATCATGGTTTATGTTCCATTATGATCTATGCCTTATGTACTTCCATGTTTTATGTCGTTGCTCAAGATTTTAATGTTTAGACATTATGTTCATGTTTTTAAGTTCCAATGAATATGTTATGCTTTATTTTATCCATGCTTACCCTTACTGAGCATTTTAGCTCACCCTTTTTATGTTTTATTTTCCCCCAGTATCAAAAGAAAGGTTTTAGGTCAGGAAACAAAAAGTGGAAGATCTTTATGGGAGATGTTGAAGAACTTTCACCATGAATAGAAGATTACGTTCCAAGTTTCCAAAGACACTAAACTATTACGGTCCTTGTGTGTCTGTTTTTGTTATGTTTTAAGTATTCCGCAAAAGTAGTGTAATTTCCATGTACGTCAAGCTTAGGGTATCTACATTTGGTATCAGAGGAAAGGTTTAGTCAACCATTGGAAACTAGGATTCGAAAACATTAGTGAGATCCCTAGAGATATTTCTAAGGGATGTCTTGATATGTACCTATGGATAAGAATACATATAGGATATAGTCATAGAACTTTGGTAACGATCATCGAATTTAACCTTATATGTTAGATATTGAGGGTGCGCCTACTTTACTATGTTGTTTTCCCTAGCATGATTTTTTCCTCTCACACTATTCTTTTTGGGTTTTAGAAAATAGATGGAAACAAGAAGATTCCTGATAATGGAGGATATGACGGACAATGTAGTGATTTTCTTCATGAGAAACAAAATGAAATAGGATCTAGAAGTCCAAACATTGTTATTATTCCTAATCAGCAATCTCATAATATGATCAATAATCTCAACTTTGGTAAGTCTCCCGACTCAGATAATAAGAAAAAGATGGAGTTTCATGATGATCATAGAGGAAAGAAAGTTCAATTTCCCTCATGTAAATCATGTGGGAAGAGGCATCAGGGAGATTGATTCCAAGGAACTGGAAGATGCTTTGGGTGTGGAAAAAAAGGACACAAAGCCAGTAAGTGCAAAGGAAAAGGTTCAGTTAACACCATGGACAAGGATAATGGTATTGCTATGACATCAACAAAGATTAGATGTTTTAAATTTGGAATGTACGAGCATTATGCAAACCAATTCCCTAATGGAAAATATCATGAAAAGAATCATCATGGTCATATGGGTAGTATTTATGTGGATGATGATGAGGAGACTACAAATGATGTATGAGCTGAAAGATGTGTTGAAGCTCAGTCGGTTGTTTTAGAAGGTAGTGGAATGATTGTATGATTATCGAGAGTTATGTTTTATAGTTAATGGTACTACGGAATAAAGAATCATCTACGGATTGTTACACTATTGTTAATCCAAAAAGAATTTGAAAGTATATGTTGAATGGTACCAGTAACCATGGAATGTTATTCAGATATTTTTGTAAAGTAGATGATATGCACATAATGATGGAATAAGAAGATAATGAGATGTTTGATTGTATTCATGAGCTCATGATTGATATAAGGACTAAGTGATATCATGGTTTGAGTATATAGAATTTTGAGGATTTTGGTATGTGGAAAGTGTTAACTTTTAACTGCATTCATGTTTTCACTAAGGTTCAATGGGTATCCATTTTTCAAGAGATTACATGATTTAGGCCTTCTAACATTTGTAATGTGACCAACATGACATATCTTATGATATATAGGGATCAATGATGGTACTAACATGCTTCTTATATGAAATCTCTAGTAATTGTTTTCACTATAATATGACAATGGACTGCAATATTATGGATAAGCCTAAAGATTGGAATGGATTATGTTGGACATAAGTTAGTATTGTTTAAGGATAGAACCTTTTATCGATATTATTGATGGGATGATATAGTAATGTAGTTTTAGAAAAAAGACAACCTGCAGGATGGGCGACAGCCCATCGCGTCGGACAAGGCTGTGGGAATCGAACCCACAACCGAAGTGCGACTGGCCTTTATCCCCTACCACTGGCCTACAGGAAGTCCCTGGTTAGTAGAAACTAGTTTTATTTTATTAATCGGTATGATATATGAAGTATAAGTTCATTTTTGGGACCATATATGATTAATCTAACCATAAGATGGACTAATAACTTTTGTTAACCTTTTGTTTGAAATAGATGGAATGAACCATCATTCTATCACATGATCTGCTAACACATTACGAATAACAAATTCAACTTAATTTCTTTAAGGGATGAAGTGGAAATTGTTCAATTCATGAACAACAGTGAGATTGTACCAAAATCATGCAAGAATTTCTTTTAATTCATCAACATTAGGGAAATGATCTTGAAAACCAAAAATGTTCTCCTAGTTCCCTTATATCTGATAAATCAGATGGTACCTTAGATCATCAAAAATCAATAGCTTTGTGATTGTTGGCTTTTTCATAGCCATGTTCTCTACCACTCTCCATCAGAACTTGATGGTTAGATTTTTCATCCATATCCATATTTTCACCTATGTTCTCTTACGTGGAAACCCAGTGATGAGTAAATTTGGGTAACCATTACAATTCATACTTTAGTTTTTAAAGCCATGTTTTGTTATTCCTTTTTATGATGTGGCTTTCTATTGAACAATCTTTCGAGTAGTAAACCAGTTATAACCCCAACTAATTTCATGGGAGAAATTCATTTTACGGGGGGTAGAATCTAACACCCTGAGATTTTATGAAAAATATTCTTTTAATTTCATTAATGTCTTGTGTTTTATGCTACACCAAGATTACCTTGCGCTATACGCAACACTGTATTAGTATGCAGTATACGCAACACTATTCATGGATCGTGTTACACACAATTTTGATAATAGATATTTTACCCAACATTGAGTATATATATATATATATATTCAATGTATAAATGAAATATGGTTGGATTCTGTTATATGATACAATGAAGAATTATTTCACAACATGAAACCCTGACTTCTCTTGCATTACACGCAATCACGACCTTCCTCGATAGCATGTGTTATACGCAATACCAGGTTTTACTAAACAACGATATATTATTATAATATTATTATGAACTAGCCGTTATGATTAGTATTAAATAAATTTTGAATTTTATTACATTATTATTCATCTTACACATTTTCTAGAACATGGTATAAGAACAAAATAAATTTTTCGGGTAAAATAAGTATTTTTAAAAAAATGCAGTTTTGTCGCCTTTTGATGGCGCACCCACTTTAAATCTAGTTTCTGAAATGTTTATAAGTTCAATTTGAAAAAATAAAATTCTTCTTTGGAAACATGAAATAAAAATTTACTTTGGATAAATTTTTCGTATTATTCTGGTAACTTTCATATTTTGATGAATAGTAAAAACACGCTATATTTTAATAAAAAACAACTTTTTTCATCGTAATAATTTATATGGTTAAATTATAATATTTAATGGTTTTAAAGTATAAATAGAATACATTTTTACCATTTAATATAATTTATGTCATTAGCATTGATTTTACATTGAATTCGTAGGTTAAATCAATTCAATCTTTTTCAATGTTTTAAACAAAAACCCGTTTTCATTCAACAACGGGATTAAATTTAATTTAATTTCTGCAAGTTCTATGTATTGAATTAAAAAAATGGATTCCATATTTGGAATTAGTGGGTCAAAATTATGTTAATAGGATACTTTTTATTTTTGGGAATTATGAATAGTAACTACGGTAAATTTTATTTACCATAGTTAAAGGTAAATCAGGTAATTAAGGGTAAATATAATATTATAAAATTACCATAACACATTCCAAAATTCTATTGTATCGATAAAAGTAAACGCATATCAACTAAGGGTCGGATTAGATTCATTTTATGGACTTTTGACCTTGAAAATAATTTAATTATCACTAAAACCAAAGAAAGTGACCACATGTCACTCTCTTAAATCTTATAAGTATAATAATTTTAATTTAGTGATAAACATCATAAAACTTAGAACATTAATATCCTACAGAAATCTAATAATATTATCTACATCATGATAATTTATTTATAATTTTTAGGGATTAAATAATTGTCATTAATGGTGATACATTAATGATACAGAAATTATTTATTAAGTGGAAAATAAGTAATATAGTTTTTATTGAAATAATAATACCCATTAAAAGGCCCACAAACCTGAAAAAATCTTATTGGTAGTGTATATATACACCTTAATCATCCAATGACCTAATATATAACCTTTTGGATCCTTATAAAAGTGATTATGACACTTATATTATTTTATTTTAAATGATGCCAAAGTTGTCACCTTCATAATTTAATAAATATAAAAATTTAAATATTGTGATTTTAAGATGATAAATTAGATTAATAGTATTATTGTGAACGGTAATAGATTTAGCTTCATCATAGGATTTTAGTTTTAATTTTTATGCAACATATATGTATATTTAATAATTATACAAAAATGTTGTAGTAATTATTTTATTAAGAGATAAACCAAATAAATGGTTTTAAAATAATAAAATAAATATTATATGAACTATTTAATGTTCTCCACTAATTTTCTAGATACATATGACCATTTATGAATCTATTAAAGCTTTTAGTTCGAACATATCTTCTGTAAATCTTTTAATTAAATTCATATTTTTAAGAATTCCAAAGGTGCCCCTCTCCTCCCTTATAAAAGGGCACCTCATCCCTCTCCTCCTCACACCAATTTGGGCCTTCAAACTCGTCCAAACCCTGAAAAATTATCTTCTCAACTTCCCTAGAAACATCCTAGAGGTTCTGGTCTACTTTAAAGGCCAATCTTAGTGCCCTAAGAGGAGGTTTCAAAGAGGCGTATCGAAGAAGAGGTAATTTCTTCTCCTGATTCATTCAAGCTTCTTTCTTCTTCAACTTCTTCTTCTTTAGTTGTTTCACTATAAAGTAATAACATAAGTATCACTAATATACATATTTGTTATTATAAATATGAAACAACCACATTTCACTTTCTATCCATCCTACGGAAAACAAAATCACTGCGTGTGTGTACGTACAGAATATCGTCTCCACGCCGTGGTGTAATCTGTTTTTCCACCAACACCTTACATGGATTGGTATAATGGTGTAAAGAATAACTATACATAGTTATTATAACATTATACTGATTTTGATATATTGTATCATCCACTCCAATTCAATTCAATAATTATGGAAACGATATCATCGCTCGTGCGTACGTACGGACTACCGTCTCTACGACGCGATGAGATTCATTCTCCTTGTTAACCATTTAAGAATGACTATAAAGTATATATAAGAAATATTAATGAAATAAATGACATTATAATGATACTGGATTTATGTATATATGTATGTCATCTACTTAATTCCATTCAACTCAATAAGGAAACGAAAACAGCATTCATGCGTATGTACGACCTCCCGTCTCCAAGAACGGTGTATTTCATTCAATTTATAGATCTATTATATATATGTATATTATGAATATATATTATATATAAATCATGTTTTATATTCTGGAATTATGTAATCGTGATCTAAGTAATCATATGAATAATTACAAGTCAAAACACAGATGACAAATGGAACGATTTTACCCAAAACACTCTTTAACATGGAATTTACAAAAGAACGAGTAATATAAAGTCATATGTGAACCAAATATGATATCATAACAATGAATATTATTCTGTATTAATTCAAGGAAATTATTTAAATCATTATACAGGAGGTTCGGATACATACAAAGCATATCAGACATAAGGTAGGGGATAAATTTTGCAAATCTCATTTTTATCCGAGATTGATTATTTGTAAGTATTTACGGAGGTTATTTCTATCATCCATGTCCATGTTTTATAAATGCGTTTTCATGTATTTGTAAAGTAATTTTTATCGATTTTTGACTTTTTGACTTTTACTACATGTTATGTAAGGAATCTTTCTTTTGTTTACGTTACGAGGTACTTTTTTAACTTTTTCGACAACAGTATAAGAAGAATGTTTTTTTAACTTATACGACATGAAAGGATTTTTGTGGTTTAATAAAGCCTTATTTTCATGAATCTTCCTCCAAAATATTTCATTACTATTTTCAACCAAATCTCTTTCATTTAAAATTGCATGACGTTTTGTGAAAAGAAATTGATTTTGAATAAGAAAGGATATTTTCCTCAAGAATTCAATTCAAGTATTTTATCAAAACCATTTTTCATCTATGATGACATTATTTCATTTGTTAATGTTTCAATTATCATGTCTCTATGATTTAGATGGTTTCACATTTCTTATTATGAAATGATAACCATTTCTTTTATATGGATTATGTGATGATGGAATGTTGTTTATGAAACCCATTTTTTATTGGGTTATTATGAATGACGTATGTTTTTTGTGGCACAAGTAAGAATGATTTAATTATGAGACGGGTGGGACCTATATCTCCCTCCAATACATTGGGTAACGATTTCATATCTCATGAGATAGACATCGCTGGAACTGTATGTTCATCCGGTTCAGTGTTACAGGACTGAAACGAGGAGTGAACTCGATTCAGAATGGGAATTTGTCTACTAAGATGGTCTTGGCAGCAATGCCTTGGCTACTATGGAAATCATTACATGTGCTTAATGGATGCCACAATTACATGTTTTATTCCCATGCTATTTTATCATTGTTTATGCTCCATTATGATATATGCCTTATGTACTTCCATGTTTTATGTCGATGCTCAAGATTTTAATGTTTAAACATTTTTTCAGGTTTTTAAGTTCCAATGTATATGGTATGATTTATTTTATCCATGGTTACCCTTACTGAGCATTTGAGCTCACCCTTTTTATGTTTTATTTTCCACCAAGATCAAAAGAAAGGTTTTAGGTCAAGAAACAAAAAGTGGATGATCTTTATGGGAGATGTTGAAGATCTTTCACCATGAATAGAAGATTTCGTTCCAAGTTTCCAAAGATAGTAAACTATTACGGTCCTTGTGTGTCTATTTTTGTTATGTATTAAGTATTCCACAAAATTAATGTAATGTCCATGTACGTCAGGATTAGGGTATCTACACAGTTGATCGAACAAGACTTAAATTCATGTTAAAGGATACCATTTCTTTATCATAATTTTGTTAAGCTCTCTATAATTGATGCAAAGGCGCATTGACCCGTCCTTCTTCTTGACGAAGATGACTGGTGCACCCCATGGCGAAGCACTTGGGTGTATAAAAAATTTTCTAGATTATATTGTATTTGTGTCTTTAGATCCTCAAGATCCATAACATCTATTCAATATGGAGTAATGGATATTTGAATTTCCCCAGGTATAAGATCAATTGAGAATTAATCATCTCCTCTAAAAGGACGACCAGTCAATTCCTTGGGAAATACATCAGTGAATTCCCTCACAATAGGAATGTCTTAAAAGATGGTTTCCTATTTAGACTCAATAATCTAATCCAGATATGCATGATTATAGGGTATTAATATCCATTCTATAGATGATGGAGTTAGAAATCAATCATCTTCATCCTTTCACTTGTACAGAATCAGGGGTCGATTTTCCACATTGAGAGTTATTTCCCTCTCAAGGAAATTTATGCTGTCTATATAAATTGAAAGCCAATACATGCCATGAATTTAATAAAATTTCACTAGATGGAGTATAATGAGGTTTTCTAGGAAGCTAAATCCCTAGATTATGACATGGGAGGAGTTATATTCATCGGATGTAAGGATTTCCACATTTTCCGTACTCACAGACTTCATTAATTCCATGATTTGTGGTGGTGTTGGGATTGTTCTACTAAAATTTATGGATATAAAAGAATGCGTAGAACCTGAATAAAAAATTACATTTTCTATTCATGAATGAAAAACTATCGTACCTATCACCACTTCGTTTTCTGGTATCACATCAGTAGTAGTGATGGAAAAATCTCTCTGGCTTCCTAGGAGGTTATTTGTTGCCTCCAAAAATCCTTGGTTTCGGGCACTGATTTTCAAGAAGCGAGGGTTTTTTCTAGTTGAAATAATGAACAATTAGTTGAGATTCGAATGGATAATTCCTCTACTAGGTCACAACCGCAGGTTTTTCTTGTCGGTAGTTAACAGCTAGGTGTCCTTCTCTTCCACACCAAAATCATTTCCCCATACCCTTCAAGCAATTTCTTGGCTGCTTCTTTCCACATCATTGGAAAGTGGGGTACATGATCATGTCATCACAATTGGATTTTTCTATCTGACAACCAGAATTGAAATCCACCTTATTTTTCTTCTCCCCATGATACCCCTAAGATTCAATGATTTCTACTTCGACCTTGTGGGAACATTAGACAATTTCCTCATAGATATCAAATTCAAAGATCAACTGTTCTTTTTGTAGGCAAGGTTTCAACCCACCAAAAATGTGGTCAACCTTGCATTTGTGGATAACAAACGAGATTAAGGCATATAATGAAAGCCTTGTGAAGTTTTTCTTATACACTCTAATGCATTTGTTGTCTTTTTTTTCTTTAGAGCATGGATGTCCCTTTCCATTTTAAGCTGGATGTTGCATGGAAAATATTTATCAAAAAACAAATTCTAGAAATCCATCCTATCCAGCATCGTGATATACTCATCAGGATTCATATTTTTGACTAATTTCCACCATTGATCAGCTTCACCCTCCATAAAATAAGAATCAAGGAGAACCTTCTCTTGTTCGGAATAATGAAGGATACAAATGATCTTTTTGATAGAGATGATCCGTTATTTAGTGATTGAGGGATCAGATAATCCATTAAATGTATAAGGCATGTATCTCATGATGCTCTCAATTGTGAGTTGTTCATTATTAGGGGGGTTGAACGTTCCTCCTGACCCATTTTCTATTCAAATATTTAGTTAACTGAGAGAGAATCGTGAAAATGTTTGTGATTCTGGCACCCATCAGATTGGGCATCCCATTAGCACAGTCATCACATTGATCTTCAAATCGGTTGTTAACCAGAGTCCTACTATTTTCATACATTGGCTGGAATAAAAGGAAAGTTAGGTGTAACACATAAATGGTAATTTAAGGACAAAATATGAGACTTATAAATTAATTTGATTTCATTTACTTATAAATCCACAAGCTTCAATCTATGTTATCCATGATCTACATTCTAACATATATTTTTAGTGGATTTTTTAATGCACCTAATAATTATTCATAGTTTGATTGTGAATTTAACAAGGCATATCACCCAAGAGATTCATTACCAATAGTTCAGAAAGGCCCATTGTCGTTAACCGGGATACCCTGGGTCAAGCCTGAAACTCCTTGTTGGGGTTTTCACCCCTTGGTACAGTTGTGCCAGAGCCGCCTCTACATGATCGTATCCAATCATGGATGTATTGGCTTGGTAAACCACATAATCAATACCCACAAAAACATAGGGATGTTTTTATTATACTTATTATTATCTCTTAGTCTGCAATAGGGTTTTTAACCCTAATCCCAAAATAACTAAACATATCCTCTGATACCAACTATAACAACCCTACTTTTTATTACCCACTTAATCATGATTTATTACATAAATTATTCACTTGATAAAACATGGAAGACCATGAGGTATAATGTATTTGGGTCTTAGGAAAATTAAATAAAAACGTAACACAAGAAACACAACATCTTTAATGAAAACATCCTTTACATGACCACTAAATTCCATCTTACTTAGCATTGCATGGCGTAACCTGAGGACATGCATGAGAAAAGAGTGAGTTATAAGGACCAGTAAGGGAGTACACAAGGTATAAAATGAAGAATAAAATACCCTTTAGGAAATATGAAAATCAATGGAGCATAAATGAAACATGAACATAAAATCATGGCATAGTATGATTATCATAACATGGAAATGTGGCAACAACAATTAACATGGAATTAGCATGATCCAAGGCTCATTTCACATGGATCATGAGTAAACACACATTGCACATGAAGCACGGGTAGACCCTCATTTCACTCAAATTATCATTAGTCAACACTAATTGCACACTAAATATCTTGATACTATAATTTACCAATGGAATTAGAGAGCTATCAGGGCACACCCTTACTTAAACATTTCATTTCATGCATAAGTGTGGCACATGGTTCATAAAACAAGGATTCATTAAACATCAACATTTAATCCACAATAAAGTAATATGGAATTCATACTTGAATCTATATAATAAATAAGTAAATGTGTATAATTTTTAATTCTCTTGATAGAGAAATGGGCATGGTATTCACTACAGAATGACTTTAGTTTGAAAAAATGTGGTACAATTTCAACAGTATAACGGCATGGCATAAGAATTCATAAAAATTGTTGAAGAGAGATAAAGGGGCGTCTAATCATATTTACATGAAATTTAATGTAAAGGGGTCATATATATACATTTACCAACAATTTTAATGAAATTTAGATTCATGATAAAAAATAATTGTTTGAATTTAAATGAGGAGAGAGAAATTCCTTTCGGAAATTCGGCATATTAACGGGTGTACATGTGAGGCATTAAATGAGAAAGGAAGGGGTCTATAATAATTAAAACATAAATAGGGATGTATTGGGGGTGTATGAAATCATACCCCATAATTTATAATTAATAATAAATGGGCATTACAATATTAAGAAACTTGGATAAAAAGAGAAAGGTAGAATCCCTTACATGGAAGTGTGATCCCAAAGGCTAGAGAGAGGATTAAGAGAGGCTTAATAGGAGCTTGGGGAGCTTGATAGGATTCTAGAGAGTGGTGGGAAGAGTTTTTATGATCTCCAAAGGCATTTATTGAAGAGAAAATGGGTGCATGGGTCGGTTTATAAAGGAAAAGAGAGGGAATTCTGTATTATTTAGGTTTGGGACACAACACATTAAACTAACCAAAACCACAATCCCCCCATCGGTTCTTCCCATGTTTTTATCCGAAGGGGATTGGAAAAAAATATTTTATAAATAAAATTTCCCAAATTCTAAAACTAATATGGTTGCTTATGTTGAGGTGAGTCTCATTCTCAAGGAAAGCTATTTAAAAAGGAAAAATGTATTATAAGTCTTGGATGGTCCACTAATGATTTGAAAAATAAATCAATAAAACACATAAATCAAATTATATTAATGGTAAAACGTATATTGGACAAACATAATGTTTATAGTATTTTATAACATCACTATTGGGTAATTATGATGTAATAAAACACATTATATATTTAAACAATATTTAATTTTTCCCCAAATATTCGGCATTCTCAGAAAATTATGAAAAATTCACCGTTGGATAACATCGACATCCTGATTCCAAAAAAACAAATCATTTTAACAAAATAATGTTTTAATGATGTTAATTTTTTACTTTTAAAACAATAGCTGATATTTATCAAAAATTCATGGGTTTTGAAAAAAAATGCTTTTAAACATTATTAAGATTTATAATTGCATTCAAAAAATTATAAGATAATCTATATATAATAAAAATTAATTTAATAATAATAATAGTATTTTATTAAAATGTTATTTAATTCAAAAATACAATAATTTATCAAAATATATTTCATAGTTGAATATTAACTAAAAATACTATTTCTTATTTAAAATGTATTTACATAGTAACAATAATAAAAGATTGTATATTATCTATACCAGAATAATGTACATAATCATAGTTCTAGGGTCATGTTACATAACCCCTTAAAACATCTGCATAATAACTTAGGGTAAGGGGAATGATGGTTAATGACTCTTGGGGTGGCTCAGATAACATTGCATGAGTAGTAATCTCTATCAACTTCCACTTGTCTTGTAGGTGGTCGCGCTTGAGATTAACGTATTCCAGCTCATCTTGGGATTGGGGATGAGTGAATTCCAATGATTCCACCACCATTTCATGCTCTAAAAAATAGGCTTCGTATGGGGAAAGACTGTTAGATGAGGCCATCACTTCCTTTATAGAGTAAATTTTATATGTTAAATCCCTATGTTTATACTAATCATGCGACCTATGGTTAATAACTATATTGGCAGTGGTAAAAATTCATAATAGTATTTTAATATCCAAAATCATAAAACCAATGAAGTTAATACTTTGTAAAACCATTTTACATAATTATACATTTAATCAGATCATGTGGAATTTTCATTAATGAATTTTTGTGTAGTTACATAATGCACATGCCCTGTAATCAATAAATTGATTGGATGTACGTAAGAAATATGGAAAGGGAATGACTATAACCAAATCCCATTAAAATAACTAGATATAGAAATATCAATATGTAAAGTTAGGAAACTAACAAAATGTCCTTTATTAGACGAAATGAACCTGAAATGTATCTACAGACATGCTGACACATTCTCTCATGGATGAATAATAACTGAATCATGAAAATGAAATGCATACATTGATATGTCGATGGAAAATCTCATCGATGAATATTATCAGAATATATAATAAAGAAATGCTTTATTATTGGATGCCATGTTTTCTATGTACATAGTACCTTTACAGTCATGACCATTCAAAATATGATTTTTAAAATGTAGGGTAAAAACGTTTCTAAGGTGGATAGCCAAGTGAATCTTCCCCTGAGACTACTGATGCATCGAGTGGATAGCTATAACAAGGACCTTCCCATGTTGTACATGTCCAAAACATTACTTATCTATCATATAATTTATTTAACAATGTTCCTAATCAAATATCCATATGGAGTAAGAGATACAAATTTTTCTATATTAATCCAGATAGTCAAATAACTATCAAAGTAGACATAGTATATAAAATGATATATGGTTTAAGAAATTATAATATCCCAGATAAATGAAATGGATAATTTTGGGTGAATTCAATGTTCAGTGATCATAAGTGATTTAACATTTCAAGGTGACAAATAAGTAAATCCTGTAAGTGAACCTGAATATAGTCCTTGGATAAATAAATCACAAACCATCAAGTGAATGATTAAGGATAATATCAATACATAAAATACTTTTGGATTAAAAATTGTGGGCTATTATTTTAGTTGATATTAAATAATATGAAAAAAAAATTATTGAGTAAAATAACATTTTCTTTTGAAAAACCTATTGAATATATTTTTCCTTTAACATAAACAATTTGAAAAGGTCGCTTTAATGAAATGGCCGCAGATGAATCTATATATGTCATAATAGGTAAAAAGAATATTTATTCACACAATAAAAGGTTAGAAAATTCCTCGTTACGAAATAAAAAAAAAAGATTCCTTTGAAACATTAGTAAAAAAAGGGTAAATTTTTTTACCAAATAATTTTAGAAGAACTTTTTATATACTTTTAATAAAACATGGGTTTTAGATTAAAATATTTTATCTGACTAAAGAGAGATATAATGTTGGGTTTTGGGAAAAATAATTTCTAAAACACTTGAGTACCAATGTGTGAAAAAATGGTAATAATAATTGAAAATGGACTTGAATAACCATATAATTATTAATTTTATATATTAAAGAATATTTTTATAACTTCTATGAATTGAAATACCATAGAATGGTCATTAACGTTATTGTTGAGGAAAATACTCTTTAAACATCCCAAAGTGTCCCATAACATGATGACATGTTATTAAACATAATCCTAAAGAGGGATAAAGATTATAGGAATGTTTATAATATAATTAAATTAAATATATTCATGATATATCATGTAATTGGATGTATATACACCATTTAAAAGAAACTAGGTGTATAACAACAGTAAATCCTAAATGCAATGTCAATTGAGACGAAAATCCCTTATCAATGTGGTAATAAAAAAATGGGATAACCCAAAGGGAATAATCATTAAATAAAACATTTATATACCATGAAGATAAAATGATTCATGATATTATAAGTCAATGTGGCATTTTGTACACCATATATAATAAATTTGGTGAACAACAATTATGTATTCCTTACAGAATGAAATTGAGATAAGAATCCTTTACCTTGTGATTCCTTTTGGTTGAACGTCATTTATATTATTGTAAAATAATAATTTTATATTTTTTCCAGACACTGTTTTTGTTTATAATTACTTTCATTTCATTTATTACCATGTTGTGTTTAGCTAACCAAACAATTAAGTTTACAGAGGGTATTTTTGACTAAATTCGTTTAATGTGTCAGTGAAACTATTGTTGGTCAACTATGGTCATAGGAATCATTATATAAAAGCCCTAAAATAATAAACATGAAATAATTATCATAATTATACTTCAATTATACTTATAAAATAAATCAATAAATATGGTTTTGATAATGAAAATATGTTACAATCATGTAGATGGTAGGTTGTACAGACACATGAGTAACATTCCTATTTTTATGTGATAATTGTGGAAAAAGGTAAGTAAAAATATCATTCCATAATGATATTTATATAAGAAATAACATTTTATTTAATCATACATACATATATATATAATTATCTGGTGTGAAATTAATCAAATCATGTCGAGGAGGCGGTAGTCCACACATCCATGAATAAATTTATCGATATTTAAATGTGTGAAATGGTAATAAAAAATGATATATATATATATATATAATATTTTCAAAAATATAATTAAGTCATGAATATAATATAGATGTTTTTTAGGTCTCATATATTTAATTAAACGATGCATTATATGTTCCATGTTTTGTGTGAACGAATCACAATGCTTTGATGGGTGGTAGTCCACACTTCCTCAAACGATGTTATCATATTAATGTAAAACGAAAAGTATTAAATGATGGTGAAATAAAAGTTTTAAATAAGTATTTTGAAGAAATAAATATCATATAATATATATACATAGTTTCTATTATAATGGACACTATGAGAGGTAGTAGGGAAAATTTTATCAATTATCGTTTCATTAGGTAGTCGTTCGCCATACATATAAACATTATGTTTTTTACCCATTAGATGGTGGTGTGTGTAAATTTAGGTAATAATAACATAATAAAAATGTAATATTATATTTATGCTATTTTTTGGATACACTATAATATAATATATATATATATATATATATATATTAGGGGTTGGGTAAGGGAAATGAAACTAGAGAGATTGAGAAAGTACATTACCTTTTAACCGGGTAACATCTCATGGTTTATCCAAAATGAATCTATGGAAATAATTATTAATAAATTGAGTCTTATAGGTCTAGAGGAGGTATTTTGGGAGTATATTTTGGAAGATCATGGAAAAACGTAAGTGATTGTATTGGTTTGAGTAATGGGTAGAGGTGGTGGCCTTTTATAGGGAAGGAAAAGGGCTCACATGTTATTCTTGAAAAGAAGTTATGTGTACATAGGTTGTTACCTAAAAAAGACTTGAAAACAATAAAAACTCATTAATTAAAGGTAAAATCATTAAATATGTCCAACCAATGGGATTTTGATGAGTTTCTAGTTCATTTGAGCCATTAATCAAAGGGGTTTAGTCTATTTTAATGCCTAATTACACCTTAATCACTGTAATAAATTTAAATCACAATCACTGATCATTTTAGAAAATAATTAATATGATATTATTAGAAAAATAATAATAACTTTAACACAATGTCTTTTGTCATATTTTCAAAATTCAAATCATAGAATCCAAAAAATTAGGATTAATGCTAATCTCATAGACATACAGTTTAACTGGTTTTAGTATCAAATGTTCAAAAGATTGTTATATTTTTAAATTGAATTTAATAATTAAATTTATTATAATGAAATAAATTAAATTAAAAGATGACAAATTTAATCAATTTTGGTTTTAAAAAAATTATAATATAATTTAAAATTATTAATTATTGAAACAAAATGGATGATTTTATATAAAATTTTCTATTTTCAGTATTCACTAAAAAATGATGTTTCTTGGAAAAATCCCAAAAATTAATCCTAAGATAATAATGGCATTATAAATTAAAAAATATTTTTTATTTTATCAAAATAAATTTATAATAGTGTCAAAATTTATATTTAATATGTTTTCTCCATTAAAATACTATAAAAATTCCTTTATAAAGATATAGGTTGTTTGGAAAAAAATTGGGTTTGTTTTTATATTATGTTTATAAAATCTAATTTATTATTATAAACAATATTTGATTGAATATATAACAAATATATTACATTAAAATAAATAACTAATTGAAATTACTTTTATTTTTATGGTAAAACATCTTCATGAGCTTAAAAATTGTTTTCTATAAAAATTTCCACTTAAAATTCAATTCGTTCTTATATTCATTTGTAATTTTTTTCCAAATATTGTGTTATATAAACCATATATTTTTAGAAGACAATAAATACTCTTCATAATGACTTGTTTATATATTATAATATTTTAATAGTATATCATTGTTTGGTGAAACTCGGCCTTGCATACAAGCATGCTTTCGAGGAAGGTCGCTCTTGCATGTAATGATAGCTATTGAGAAAGGTTTCTATGGAGTGTAACAAATTCTAATTTTCTTGTTTCATGAATTAAATCTACTATAAATATTAAATATATTATAATGTATCCGGATATTACATTACCACACATGATTTATGTTGTGTGTCATGCACGCTATCGGATACAAGGCTGTTACTTTAGTTTTTTGGGTGTCAGAAGAGTTGTTCAACGATAAACCAAAGAAGTTTCATTACATTATAACATCCAATGAATTGGGTATGGATGTAGGTCATATGAATATTCCATTGAGTGATATGTTTTGAAGTCCACCGTATGGTTATTCCATTTAAGTATGATTATGACCTAAGTTACCTTTATATGTTATATGTGATTTATATGGGTTTTATAGTAATATGTTGATTAAAAAATAGTATGAAATTAGATTATATTCATTGATGAGTATTTACTACTTCTTAAAGGTATAAAGTATTACTTTATGACAAAGTATTTGTGGTTTACATGTTTTCACATGGCTAACAGTTTCCCTTATTTTTTGTATTCCTTATTACGATTTTTATGCTCATACTATGTTTTGAAATGTTTTCCATAGAAATTAAAGAAGAATATATTCATGTATAGGAACATGGGAAATTTATGAATTTAAACTTGAAATGAAACGATGTTTATTTTAATCATTTTTTTTGAGAAAAATGGTCAGTATGTAGAAATGTCTAAATTGTAATGTTATAGTTATTATGTATGAGTCATGACCTAATTCTCTAAATGTATAACATTGAAAAGATCATCTATGTGAATGAAATTCAAATTATCGACATAACTCATGATTATGTAATATTTAAGGTAAGGTCTTTATAATAGGTATCATAGGTAATTTTACATAACATTAGGGGTTAGGAAATGGTTAACAGAATATACTTAAATGGTTTTTACTCTATATTATAATAGAAATGATATAGAATTTGAAGATAACAATATTGCTTCATCTACGATTTTTTTGTTCAGAATGGTTTTCGGTAGAGTAAATAATGAAACTGTGATGGGAAGGCATATAGAGAAGTACTGCCTTCTAAAACAGCATAAAGAGATGGTTGGAATTGAAACCGAATAGTTTTTTGCAGTGATGAATCTGTTGACTTGGGCAATAAATGGTGCTAGTGTCCATGCATGAGATCTACTAGATCAACTACAGAAGAATATTTCGGTAGTGGAGGATTTAATGAGGAATTATCCCCTGTAATTTAGAGGATCATCTGACCCAGTTCAAGATAAAGTGTGGATTAAGGAACTAGAAAAGATTTTTAATATAATGGGTATTTTAGAAAATATAAATGTTAGTCTGGTCATTTTTCATTTTGATGGAGAAGAAGACCAGTGGTGGTTAATGATTAAAATTATCAGAGTAAGTTAAGAGATTGATTCCTTATAATGGGTTCAATTTATGAACATCTTCCTTGAGAATTATTTTCCTATGGTTTTTAAACATATAATGGAAAATAAATTCTTTTAATTAAAAAAGTAGGGATATTTTATGGATGCATATGAAAAAAAAAATTCACCCGTTTAACCTTGTACAAACCAAATTTTAATGGGATATTGATAACAAGATAAATTGGTTTTACAGATGATAGTTACTAAAATATAAAAGGGGATTATCTTCTCATTAGTTCAAAATCTATGAGAATATTTTCTTATATGATGAGAAGGTAAAAATGGAGTTTTCTAATGATCATGTGTTGTATGAGAGAATCTAAAATAATTGATACAGTTTGCAGGCAATGGGAATGAATTAATAAAAGAAATATTGAGGTAAGAAAACTAAATTTACAACTTTTGAGAAGTGTGTTAAAAATAATCATGTAGAATATCTCTCAAATTCTAGTATGTTCCAAGGATGTGGCAATATTAGTCATATTTATCATTATTATAAGTAAAATGATCAACCAGTAAAGGAAAAACTACATGTAAGATGTTTCAGTTGCAATGTGTTAGGGAAATATGCCAATGGGTGTCCAAAGTTGATTATCTATGATGGGAACTAGCACGATTGAAAGTAATAGGGCATGGAAAAATCATTTTCCACTAATACAGTTGATGTGTGGCCATTAAATGAAGTGTTTATAGGTATATTATATGTTTTTTTTCAAAGTATTCCTATACTATATTAGATTTGGAATCTTCACATTCTTTCGTTTTCAAGATATTTGTATGAAAATTTGTAATAGAACCACATGAATGTGGTATATATGTTTTGGTAAAAACACTATGTGGAATTGTTAAATAAACAATGATTTATAGGAATAATCCTATTATCATTAGTGGGATAGTGTTTTATGTAAATCTTGTTGAACTTCCTACAATGGAATTTAATATCATTTTGTGTACGGATTGACTTTCTATTTATCATGATAAAATATGTTGTAAAGACAAGAATGTTTTATTCAATGATTTCATGTATTTTATAACCTACCAAAAAGCTGAGAGATTGATAAAAAATGGAAATTAAATTTACCTAGATCATGTTGTTGAGAATAAGGAAATAGTTTTGATTTGAAACATTCTAGTAGTGAATTAATTCAAATATATTCTCGTAATGAACTTCCAGGTATTGTTCTAGATCTAGATGATGAATTTACTATTTATTTAGTGCCTGATTATAAGTCTATTTATAACCCCCCTTATCAAATAGATCAAGTTGAATTTGTGTAATTGAAAACAAATTTCAATAATTTTTTTATATTGGATTCATTCGACCTAGTACTTCACCATGGGGTCCTCCTATTTTATTAATAAAAATGATGTATTGTGTTATGAGACATTGTATTTATTATAGAGACATGAATAACATCACTATTATGAACAAGTATCCATTTACTCATATAATTTTTTTTTATATCTATGGAGCTCGATATTTTTTTAATATTGATTTGTGTTAAGGGTACAATCAGTAAAAGGTGAAGGAAGATGGAATTCCAAATAGATCATTTTAAATGAGATATGCACATTATGAGTTTATAGTTATTCCCATTGGGTTATCCAATGCACCTTCTATATTTATGAATCAAATGAGTATATTATTACATTAGTTTTTGGATTTGTTTGTGGCTTTTTTATAGATGATATTTTAGTATATTCTAAAATCCAGAATGAACTTCAACATCACTTAAGGATTGTTTTGAAAACATTCAAATAAAAGAACGTTTTTTTGGTATGTTTAGTAAGAGTGAATATTTTTTAAAAAAAATCTACACATGGTCACATTTTTTCTAATGATAGAATAACTGTTGATGCTTATAAATCAAATCTTGTTGAAGAGTGGCCAAGACCTACCAATATAACAGAGATTTATAGTTTTCATTAATTAGAGGGTTATTACTGAAGGTCTATTGATAACTATTCTCAATTATCTATCCCACTAACAATGTTATCAAATAAGGTAGTTATGTTCATCTTTGAAAAATAATTTGATAGTTGTTTTCAAGAAATAAAGATAAGATTTTTAAATTATCCAATTTTTCCCCACCTTCTAGGAATGGGGAATTGTTTATCTACAATTATGCTTCATTGAAGGTACTTGGTTATGTTCTAATGAAAAATGATGAAGTAATTATTTATACATCACGTATGGTGAAACCTCATGAATTAAATTATGCTACATATGATTTACAATTAGCTACTATTGCTTATTTATTAAAAATATGGATGCATCATTTGTATGGTATAATGTTTGAAATATATATTTACCAATAATGTTTAATGTATATATTAAATTAGAAATAATTTATCATTATACATATGTGATGGATGAATTAATCAAGGATTATGATTCCACAATTCATATCCATCCATAAAACACAAATAAATTGGTCATTGCTTTGAGTTGAATGGGTAATGCTATATTAACCATGATACATTTGGAATGAAATTATTTGGTTAATGATTTGATAAATTTTGTATTGGAATTTATTGGTGTAGGGAATTACTCTATTTTGTTTTTGGTGTTAGTGTAATTATCTCTATCAGATAGAATTAAGAAAGCACAGAAAGAAGATAGTGAGCTTTAGAAAAATGATGAATTAGTTCATAACGGTATGTTACCTAAATCTAACATTGATAAAAATTGTATTTTGAGGTTTTCAAAAAGACTATGTTTTCCTAGTGATTCATAGATGAAGTAACATTTTTTATGGGAAGCTCATAGTTCTCCATTTTTAGTTCCTACTAAATCCACTATGATGCACAGAGACTATTGAGAATATTACTGGTGTGATGGAATGAAAAAAGTTATTATTTACTTTACCCTGAGGTATATGATTTTTCCTTAGGTTATAGAAATGTGATAGTGTTTGAAAGGGTTGTTTCATCCTTTTCTAGGGATAGTGAAGAAATGGGAAAATATAACCATCGATTTTTTAGTGGGATTACCAAATACAACTCTAGGAAACAATGTAATATGGGTTATTATTGATCAATTTACTTAATATCATCATTTTATTCCTATTCAAGATACTCTTACTATATATCAACTATCTTGGTTGTATCTTAAAATGATAGTCATGTTACATGGAGTTACTCTCTCTATTTTAATAGAACATGATCCCAGTATGACTTATAACTTATGGAAAGGCCTTCAGATGTCATTGGTTACTGAATAAAATTTTAGTATAGATTTTCATCCTCAATCAGGAGGGAAATCAGAATGAATAATAAATACTTTTGGGGATATGCTATGTTCTTGGTCAACGAAATTATAGGGAATTTTGGATCAACATCTTTCTGTGATTGAGTTTTCTTATAATAACTGTTTTTATTCAAGTATAGATATATAACCATTCGAATCACTATATGGAAAGCGGTGTAAAACTCCATATTTTTTGTATGAAGTGGGTTAAAGGAAGTTAATGGGACCATAATTTTTAGTGGAAATGGTAGAGAATGTTTATTTGATAAAGCGAGATGTGATTAAAACACATAGTAGGAAGAAGAGATATGCAGATAACTAGAGGAGAGATCTTTTATTTGAGGTAGGTGATCATGTCTTTCTGAATGTTTATCGAAGGAAAATTGTGACGTGTTTTGGTAAGAAGGGGAAGCTGAGTCCATGTGTAACGCCCCGACCCCAGCTGCCCAGAGTCGGTGCATTACTTCGTAACATTGGCATGATCACAAAAAAGATCAAATCTCGAAAGACCGATTGGTTTAGTAGCCTTGGAAACACTAGATATATTCATAAGTTTTACATTACATCATAAAATGAAAAACTACTACAACAACATAATGTTTCCATAGTCCACACTATAATCCCCTCATAATATCCCTTCAGGTCATTCATAACTTACATCTTCACATCCTGGGAAAAATAAAACATGGAAAAGGGGTGAGCTCAAATGCCCAGTAAGGATAACAATATAGCGGAAACATTCATAAATAAGAATAAACTTTTAAGGCAATGTATAACTAAAACAAAATCCTTTCAAACAGGAACTTTCAACATGGTATGGCATAAATAAAATGAAATAATGCCATTTACTTATTCACATGGATATTCTACTAATTGAATAATCACATGCAAAAATCAATAACCACTTTCATAATGTTGGAATGCATAATGCTAAACGTTAATTTCTTTGTCTAGGCCTCATCCCAAGACCTAGGGGTTACTTCTAACCGGAACCCAACCCGGAGTGCCTCTAATAACCGGACACCAACCCGGAGTGCCTCTAATAACCGGACACCAACCTGGAGTGCCTCTAATAACCGGACACCAACCCGGAGGGCATACTTTTACCAGTCCCTAACCTGGAGGGCTTACTTTAACCAGTCCCCAACCTGGAGGGCTTACTTTTACCAGTCCCCAACCTGGAGGGCTTACTTTTACCGGTCCCCAACCCGGAACATACTTGTTTATCACATTCATCTGAAGAAAAGTTTGAAATATAACATAAACATTCGGATTAAAACTAGCATACGAAATGTCAATAGTTTCACCATAAACTATGAATGGTATAAAATAGCACATCCACAGTCAAACATATCACAAAACCTTCAATACAATATAGAAGTTTTGTATTATAATAAATCAACTTCAAATAAGCGTAAAATCCATTAAAGGATGTTGACATAGATGAAATCAAAATTCTTTTTAAAGAAGTATCTCCTTTTATTTTGAAATCATTTAAGATCCATATAAAATAAAACATTTTCTTTGAAAATATTCTTATAAGCTTGTATGGAAAGCTTCGACGATTTTATAACGGCGGAATATAACCGCACCCGCCGTATAAGTTAAAAAAACATTCTTACCTCAATTCTGTCGAAAAGGTTAAAAAGGACATTGTTTTGAAAACGACGGAAGGATTCCTTTATAAACCTCTTATAAAAATTCAAAAAAGGGTATAAATGACTTTAACCCATATTCTTGTAAATAGTAAAAATGTTTTGAAAAACATTTTTAAGAAAACATGGATGTGGATGATAAAGAGATCCCAGTAGATTATTACGTATATACAACCTCGGATAATGAAGAGATTGTGAAATAACCCTTACCTTGTACTTTTCCTTGGTTGGGGTAGGTTAACCTCCTGTATAATGGTGAAATAATTGTTATTAAATTATACAAGAATCATATATATTAATATGATATCATATATGATCTTTTAACATTGATTTATTAATAATATCTTAGAATTATCATCGTTTCGGGTGTTAACTTACTCATTTTCTTTTATATGTTTTGTTACATAAGCCATGTTTGTTGTATCTTATTCATATCCAGAAAGATATCAAGTCCTTAAACATCATTTTTAAATCATAAAATGATAATTATACTTGAATGGATACGATGGAGAATGAATCTCATCGCGTTCGTGGAGACGGTAGTCCGTACGTACGCACGAGCGACAATATCATTCTTTTGATATTAAAATAATATATAAATGGATGGTATATCATATATACAGAATCATTAACATGTTATATTTATTATTTACATGAGTTACACATCATTATTATACCCATCCAAATAATATTATATTGAATAACAATTACACCACGACGTGGAAACGGTAAGCCGTACGTACGCACGTATGGTGACATGTTATTCAAAGGGTGGATAGAATACTGAATATGATTGTACCATATTTATAATAACATCACAGTATATGTGAGATACTGGAGTTATTATTTCAGAATGGTAAGAACAAAGGAAGAAGAAGTGGAAGAAGAAATGAACTTAGAAAAGGGTGGTGAAATCATTACCTCTTCTTCGGGTTCTTCCTTTTGATTTGATCAAAAAGGCTCCTTAGGTTGGCTTTCTGATCAAACTAAGGCCTCTAGGTTGTATTGAGGGATGTTGGGAGAGTATTTGGGCAGAGTTTGGCCGAACCAAAAGGCTTTGAAGGTGTGAAGAAATGAGAAGGAGGAGTGCCCTTTTATAAGAGGGGTGAGGGGCACCTTTGGAAAAGTTAGAAATATTAATTTATAATAAATTCATATTCGGTTTCTAAAGGCTCCAAAGTTGACTATTCAAAGGATGAGGTGGGGATAGGTCGAAAACAACTCATCCAATAGAATTTAGACAGGTTTGGGTACTTATATTAACCTTATCTTTAAGTATTAACTCTAAGTTAATTAGTTTCACTTTTACAATGTCTCTTTGTATTTTTATATAATATGGTTAATAAACTTACTATATACATCCAAGCGACCCCCAAGTGGTCCATTAATGATTAAACTATCATAATATAAGTCTCTTGGCCGAACCTTAGATTTTTAGGAATTTAATATCAATTAATAATATAATATTTGTTTTAAGAACTCTTTTATGTCAATTTTGACACTATTCAATAGTTGATTTTTGTGAAACTCATAAAAGATTGATTACTTCGAACAAAGTCCATTAAATCAATCCTAATATATCATATTAGCCTATAAAATTAGTTTAATTCATTAAAAGTTTCATATTATATTTATTTGGGTATTTATAATATCAATTATTTTAATTTTTCACTATTATATTAATTACTGCATCATCATTGTGTCATAAATAACATAACTTATTTAATGTCTAAAAATTATAAATAAAATATCATTATGTAGGAAATCTTTTTATCTTTCTAATTAATATTTATAATCGAAAATCCAACATGTATAACCCTATGTAAAAATTGTTGTTCTAAAAGATATATGCTTGTGTCATTTTTGTATTCATTTTGACTTAATATAAATAAAGTGTCATTATCACTTACAAGTGGATCCATGGGGTCCCAAAATAGACCCAAAGATGCCCATGGTAGACCATGTATCAACCAATAGGTTTAAGACACGTTTTAGGGTAATTTAGTATTATTATAATATTATTTTTTTAACCCTCATTTACCGGATTTACCCTTAACCATGGTAAATAAAATATTTACCGCAGTAATTATTCAAAATGTCTAAAAATAAAAGTTACCTATTTACACAATTTGAACATCCTGATTCCAAATATGGGATCCATTTTTCTAAATTCAAAACACAGAAGTGGCAGAAATTAATTTAAAATTAATTCCCGCTGTCAAAACAAAAAGCGTGTTTTTAAGAGGTAATAACTATCAAAAGATTGACACTTGTTTATGTTCGGTTTAATTGTAAAATTATGTCCAATGACCAACATTATATTAAACGGTAAAAATATATTCTAAATATACTTTAAAACCACTCAAATTCATAATTTATCACTATTAATTATTTTGATTAAAAAAGTTGTTTTTAATTAAAATTTAGTAATTTTCACTATTCATCAAAATATGAAAGTTATCCGAAATGTACCAAAATTTCACCTTAGGCTAAATTCGATATTCCGAATCCAAAAATGAAGTCCATTTTCAAATATAAAATATATATAATTTCAAAAAGTAGGTATTACTATTCATAACGGCTAGTTTGATTAGTTGTGGTGTGTGTTAAAACTCAAGGTTGCGTACAACACACGCTACTGTATTATTCAAAGAAAGCGTACCGTGGAAGCTTGGGATGTTTCATTTTAAATTTTTGATGTCCCCATTTAGTCAAAAAGTTTAATATATTGTATTTAAAAAGGGTTCACTATTAAAAGTTGATAAAAGTGCAATACTGAAAATGAATTTGTTCTTGCATTATATCTAAGAAACTCATAATATGGAATCTAAAATTATAAGGATTATATAAAGTTTAAAATTTAGTCAATAATATTATTAACCTCTTTTGAATGGCTTTTTCCTTTGGTAAGTCATGGTTTGATTGAACTCGGTGTTGCGTGTAGTGCAAGTTATTGAATTATTTTGAAGAAATAACACACTATGAAATCTTGGGGTGTTACATTCTCCCCTCCTTCAATAAATTGCGTCCTCGCAATTTGAAATTGTTCTTCGAAAATAAAAGGTTGAAAGTAGAAAATATATTTGTGGGAAAACCCACATCGGAAATTGGGTTACTAAAATTTAGTCTTAATATGAGGAAAAGAGAAATCAAAGGGTCACCACCAAATTATGATCTCGATTAGGAGAACATTGGTGGAAATTGGAGACATATAATCGGAGGAAAAACGTAAATATTTATAGGTAGTGATTGAGGTCATCAATCACAAACAAGTATAAAATTGAGTTCCTTAAATTCATTAATCTATGATGAATTGAAATACCATCGGTTCAACAAAACATAGGGTATTAGGATAACACATTTTTTACGTTTCAAAATATCCTAGTTGAAATCCCACATCGAAAAATGAATTAATGAGGCCTCTATTTAAACTAAAGAGTGGAAAGTATGAAGATTACCGAAAATAACACATACTAGGGATCCATGTAGGAAAATATGGATATGGAGGAGAAATCTAACCATCAATTATCTGATGGAGAGTGGTAGAGAACATGGCTATGAAAAGGCCAACAATCCCAAAGCCATAAATTAGTGATGATTTAAGGTACCATCTAGGACAACATTTTTGTTCTATGTTCCTTTTCTTAATGTTGTGGAATTTATTTATGAGATTGGCTAAGAACATAAGGAGGTATACATACTTTAGAGTTTTATCCATTAATAAATTTCTACCACAAACTCATCTTTCACTCTAAAACATAATAGAACGTAAAAAAAAATTCTATTTACACTATTCGTATAGGGTTCCAAAATAAACGAATTTATAATTCATCTACATGATCTT
Organism: Viscum album; assembly: GCA_963277665.1. NCBI lineage: Eukaryota > Viridiplantae > Streptophyta > Magnoliopsida > Santalales > Viscaceae > Viscum > Viscum album. Next base: position 2,025,734,740 of record OY728151.1, on the reverse strand, counting down.
TTAATAAAAACTTCATTATTTAATCCAGGACATCTCATGGTCCAGTGGTAGGTGATACACCCTTGTCGCCCTTCGGTTGCGGGTTCAAGTCTCGCAGCCTTGCCGGACGCGACGGGTTGCCGCCCGACCTCCGGGTTGTCCTTTTATGGCAATCCAAAATAATCCAAACTAGAACTATCCAAAATACTTCTGTCCAAACTCACAGTCTAACATTTATAAGGAAGGTAAACATAATATAGATCCTTTTTACCCCGTAATAGCATATGAATACCTTCATCTTGTATTCTTTTAATAAACTGAAACATCTTGAATTACCATATTCCTTATTGATTATATTCATGCTCCCCTATTCCATATAGAATGCTGTATATACTTCATCAATCCAAAAATGTTTTAAACCCCAAAAAAATGATGGAATATACAAATCATTAATCAGTTTTAAGGTAGTCAAGAATATCTAACATAATTTATCCAAATCAATCATGTATTATTCTAAAATCACTAACTCTGTATCAGAACCATATTATGGTTTATCATTCTCTCAACCATATATTATCCAAAAATTTATCCTGCTATTGAGTCACTTTTATTTGTTCCACACAATCTCAAGTCCTTAATGAAATAGTACTGCAGTACAATCCTTATATATTCCATAATTATTATAACAAGTACATTGTTGATACAAAGCTCAATTGACATAATCAACATAAGAACTCTAATCATTCCTCTTCATCTGTGGTAGTATCATAACTTGATTATTATCCAATAACATCATTTGCGGCATAGTCTGATGACTGGGACATAGGTTCGCGTAGTGTCCAAACTCCTTGCAAATGAAGCATTGTACATTTAAAACCATTTTCTTACCCTTGCAGTCACGTACTTTGTGCCCTTTTCCTCCACACTTATAACAAACTCCCATTACTTTCAGGCAAGTTCCAGGGTGTTTCTTTCCACAGTTACCACATATGGGAAAATTCTTCTTTTCCCTCTTCCCTTTATCCATCTTTCTCTCTTCCATCCTTTTCTTCTCTTGCTTCCCTTCAAAGCCATAGGACTCAGTAAACTCTTTACTTATCTTATCAACACATGATATTATTTCTTCATATGATGATAATACATGGGAGACTATTTCTCTTATAAATTCTAGCTTAAGACCATGAAAGATATGATCCTTCCTCCTCTTTGGATCATGTGAATTTCTGGAGTTCTCATTCCTTCTACTGAGTGCCATTTCTAAACAATGGAATACACTAGATCAGTTTATGAATCAAAATACATAATCCCATACTTATAAAACACTTAACATAAATTGAACTATTTATGGATATTATCCATAATCATAAAAATGTTTTCTTTGAGGAAGTATATACTCATAATCCCTTCAAAATGATTTGTAAAGAAAATGAGAGTTATCCTAAGCATATCCCCCAGGAGTGTCGTAACCAAGAGTGCAGCAAGGCCCGTTGTCGTGCACCAGTTCCCGTTCGAGTCTAGCTCAAAGCGGTGTTTTCGGGTTTTACCCCTAGGTACATCTGTGCCAGAGCCGCCTCTACCTGCTCGTATCCAGACAGGGATGTATTGCTCAGAAAACTCACAAAATCTCTACAATACCAAAATTCTAGGAAGTTCTTCTATACTAATCCTCAATGTTCATCTTAGGTCTACGTGCTCTAATCAGAGTTTATCTAAATCTAGTTTCCAAGGTTTGTACTAAACTTCCTCTGATACCAACTGTAACGCCCCGACCCCAGCTGCCCAGAGTCGGTGCATTACTTCGTAACATTGGCATGATCACAAGAAAGATCAAATCTCGAAAGACCGATTGGTTTAGTAGACTTGGAAACACTAGATATATTCATAAGTTTTACATTACATCATAAAATGAAAAACTACTACAACAACATAATGTTTCCATAGTCCACACTATAATCCCCTCATAATATCCCTGCAGGTCATTCATAACTTACATCTTCACATCCTGGGAAAAATAAAACATGGAAAAGGGGTGAGCTCAAATGCCCAGTAAGGATAACAATATAGCGGAAACTTTCATAAATAAGAATAAACGTTTAAGGCAATGTATAACTAAAACAAAAGCCTTTCAAACAGGAACTTTCAACATGGTATGGCATAAATAAAATGAAATAATGCCATTTACTTATTCACATGGATATTCTACTAATTGAATAATCACATGCAAAAATCAATAACCACTTTCATAATGTTGGAATGCATAATGCTAAACATTAATTTCTTTGTCTAGGCCTCATCCCAAGACCTAGGGGTTACTTCTAACCGGAACCCAACCCGGAGTGCCTCTAATAACCGGACACCAACCCGGAGTGCCTCTAATAACCGGACACCAACCCGGAGTGCCTCTAATAACCGGACACCAACCCGGAGGGCATACTTTTACCAGTCCCTAACCTGGAGGGCTTACTTTAACCAGTCCCCAACCTGGAGGGCTTACTTTTACCAGTCCCCAACCTGGAGGGCTTACTTTTACCGGTCCCCAACCCGGAACATACTTTTTTATCACATTCATCTGAAGAAAAGTTTGAAATATAACATAAACATTCGGATTAAAACTAGCATACGAAATGTCAATAGTTTCACCATAAACTATGAATGGTATAAAATAGCACATCCACAGTCAAACATATCTCAAAACCTTCAATACAATATAGAAGTTTTGTATTATAATAAATCAACTTCAAATAAGCGTAAAATCCATTAAAGGATGTTGACATAGATGAAATCAAAATTCTTTTTAAAGAAGTATCTCCTTTTATTTTGAAATCATTTAAGATCCATATAAAATAAAACATTTTCTTTGAAAATATTCTTATAAGCTTGTATGGAAAGCATCGACGATTTTATAACGGCGGAAAATAACCGCACCCGCCGTATAAGTTAAAAAAACATTCTTACCTCAATTCTGTCGAAAAGGTTAAAAAGGACATTGTTTTGAAAACGACGGAAGGATTCCTTTATAAACCTCTTATAAAAATTCAAAAAAGTGTATAAATGACTTTAACCCATATTCTTGTAAATAGTAAAAATGTTTTGAAAAACATTTTTAAGAAAACATGGATGTGGATGATAAAGAAATCCCAGTAGATTATTACGTATATACAACCTCGGATAATGAAGAGATTGTGAAATAACCCTTACCTTGTACTTTTCCTTGGTTGGGGTAGGTTAAACTCCTGTATAATGGTGAAATAATTGTTATTAAATTATACAGGAATCATATATATTAATATGATATCATATATGATCTTTTAACATTGATTTATTAATAATATCTTAGAATTATCATCGTTTCGGGTGTTAACTTACTCATTTTCTTTTATATGTTTTGTTACATAAGCCATGTTTGTTGTATCTTATTCATATCCATAATGATATCAAGTCCTTAAACATCATTTTTAAATCATAAAATGATAATTATACTTGAATGGATACGATGGAGAATGAATCTCATCGCGTTCGTGGAGACGGTAGTCCGTACGTACGCACGAGCGACAATATCATTCTTTTGATATTAAAATAATATATAAATGGATGGTATATCATATATACAGAATCATTAACATGTTATATTTATTATTTACATGAGTTACACATCATTATTATACCCATCCAAATAATATTATATTGAATAACAATTACACCACGACGTGGAGACGGTAAGCCGTACGTACGCACGTATGGTGACATGTTATTCAAAGGGTGGATAGAATACTGAATATGATTGTACCATATTTATAATAACATCACAGTATATGTGAGATACTGGAGTTATTATTTCAGAATGGTAAGAACAAAGGAAGAAGAAGTGGAAGAAGAAATGAACTTAGAAAAGGGTGGTGAAATCATTACCTCTTCTTCGGGTTCTTCCTTTTGATTTGATCAAAAGGGCTCCTTAGGTTGGCTTTCTGATCAAAATAAGGCCTCTAGGTTGTATTGAGGGATGTTGGGAGAGTATTTGGTCAGAGTTTGGCCGAACCAAAAGGCTTTGAAGGTGTGAAGAAATGAGAAGGAGGAGTGCCCTTTTATAAGAGGGGTGAGGGGCACCTTTGGAAAAGTTAGAAATATTAATTTATAATAAATTCATATTCGGTTTCTAAAGGCTCCAAAGTTGACTATTCAAATGATGAGGTGGGGATAGGTCGAAAACAACTCATCCAATAGAATTTAGACAGGTTTGGGTACTTATATTAACCTTATCTTTAAGTATTAACTCTAAGTTAATTAGTTTCACTTTTACAATGTCTCTTTGTATTTTTATATAATATGGTTAATAAACTTACTATATACATCCAAGCGACCCCCAAGTGGTCCATTAATGATTAAAATATCATAATATAAGTCTCTTGGCCGAACCTTAGATTTTTAGGAATTTAATATCAATTAATAATATAATATTTGTTTTAAGAACTCTTTTATGTCAATTTTGACACTATTCAATAGTTGATTTTTGTGAAACTCATAAAAGATTGATTACTTCGAACAAAGTCCATTAAATCAATCCTAATATATCATATTATCCTATAAAATTAGTTTAATTCATTAAAAGTTTCATATTATATTTATTTGGGTATTTATAATATCAATTATTTTAATTTTTCACTATTATATTAATTACTGCATCATCATTGTGTCATAAATAACATAACTTATTTAATGTCTAAAAATTATAAATAAAATATCATTATGTAGGAAATATTTTTATCTTTCTAATGAATATTTATAATCGAAAATCCAACATGTATAACCCTATGTAAAAATTGTTGTTCTAAAAGATATATGCTTGTGTCATTTTTGTATTCATTTTGACTTAATATAAATAAAGTGTCATTATCACTTACAAGTGGATCCATGGGGTCCCAAAATAGACCCAAAGATGCCCATGGTAGACCATGTATCAACCAATAGGTTTAAGACACGTTTTAGGGTAATTTAGTATTATTATAATATTATTTTGTTAACCCTCATTTACCGGATTTACCCTTAACCATGGTAAATAAAATATTTACCGCAGTAATTATTCAAAATGTCTAAAAATAAAAGTTACCTATTTACACAATTTGAACATCCTGATTCCAAATATGGGATCCATTTTTCTAAATTCAAAACACAGAAGTGGCAGAAATTAATTTAAAATTAATTCCCGCTGTCAAAACAAAAAGCGTGTTTTTAAGAGGTAATAACTATCAAAAGATTGACACTTGTTTATGTTCGGTTTAATTGTAAAATTATGTCCAATGACCAACATTATATTAAACGGTAAAAATATATTCTAAATATACTTTAAAACCACTCAAATTCATAATTTATCACTATTAATTATTTTGATTAAAAAAGTTGTTTTTAATTAAAATTTAGTAATTTTCACTATTCATCAAAATATGAAAGTTATCCGAAATGTACCAAAATTTCACCTTAGGCTAAATTCGATATTCCGAATCCAAAAATGAAGTCCATTTTCAAATATAAAATATATATAATTTCAAAAAGTAGGTATTACTATTCATAACGGCTAGTTTGATTAGTTGTGGTGTGTGTTAAAACTCAAGGTTGCGTACAACACACGCTACTGTATTATTCAAAGAAAGCGTACCGTGGAAGCTTGGGATGTTTCATTTTAAATTTTTGATTTCCCCATTTAGTCAAAAAGTTTAATATATTGTATTTAAAAAGGGTTCACTATTAAAAGTTGATAAAAGTGCAATACTGAAAATGAATTTGTTCTTGCATTATATCTAAGAAACTCATAATATGGAATCTAAAATTATAAGGATTATATAAAGTTTAAAATTTAGTCAATAATATTATTAACCTCTTTTGAATGGCTTTTTCCTTTGGTAAGTCATGGTTTGATTGAACTCGGTGTTGCGTGTAGTGCAAGTTATTGAATTATTTTGAAGAAATAACACACTATGAAATCTTGGGGTGTTACACCATGATTCATTAGACCCTATTAAATCATGGAAAAACATGGGTCAATTTCCTACAGAGTGAATTTAAATCCATATCTATCACAATTACACAATTTTTTTCATGTTTATATGTTAAGAATATATATGCCGAATCCATCAAATTTTTTTATTGCAGAAGTACTTCAGTTGGAAGAGAATATTTCATATAAGGAACAATCAGTCTAGATTCTTGACTGTAGAGAGACATTGTTGCAGAATAAGGTTAATTTTTCAGGTTAAGGTTTTATGGAAAATATTATGGTTGAAGTGGAAACAAGGTATTTTGAAAATTCTATGAAGTAAAAATACCCTAACTTATTTGATAAGTGAATAAAATTATAGGGATGTAATTTCCAAAAGGGGGAAGGATGTAACATCCTAGGTAATTATAGAATAAGGCATTTTATTATCATTTAAAATTCATGAATAAGATATTAATTTCATGTTAAATGGGATTCATTATCTGATAGTGTACCCGACACATAACAATAGGTTTCTCTAAAATCTTATGTTTCACCCATGATTGAGTTATATTGAAAAATAAAACATTATTAATATCATTATTTTAAATAGTAGTTAATTCATAGTCGTTGTATTGATAGAAATGACCAGAACTAACTATATTACATTTTCACATGTTTGTTTAATTTTTTAACATTCATCAAATAAATTTTAGAGTCTTAAAATTATAAAAAATCCAATTTTAAGCATAAAATACTCTAATATTTTTAAAAGGCAATTTTAATTCCTTTTAATGGAGAACCCATTTACAATATAGATTTTTGCCATTTTTATATATTATATTTGTAAAAATGAACTTTTTATTTGGAATTGGGACATGAAATTTTACTTTGGTTGAAATTTTGGTATTTTTATAATAAAAATCATATTTTAATAAATAGTGAAAAATACTGCATTTTAATTCAAAACTGCATTTTCGTCTAATTTATTTTTATTGTTCGATTATATTTTGAATTTTTTTAAATAATTTATAGATTATTTTTTGTAGTTTATTTTAATATGGTTTATTGGGAATAATTTCACATTGAAATTTTATATAAACACATGTCAATCTTTTGATGGTTTTTACTTTTAAAAACATCTTTTTATTATTTTGACTACGATAATTTTGTTTTAAATTAATTACTATAAATCCTATTTTTTTAATATGAAAATATGGATTCCATATTTATTATTATAATTTAAAAAATTGGTAAATATGTCCCTTTTATTTTTGGACAAGATAAATAGTAACATAGTAATTATTTTTATTTACCCTAGTTAAAGGGAAAATTCAGTAAATAAGGGTAAAAATAATATTATAATAATATGAATATTCCCAAAAACTTGTCCTAATCATATTATACTAGATATGTACTACCAAAAAAACCTTGGAATGAAAATTTTTCCTTCGTAATCCACGGGGTTGTGATTGTGACACTTAAAAATTTTAATTTAAAGTAAATGAAATTATGTTATACACATGGATCTTCTTACTAAAGAAATTTTAATACGGGCTTATATAATTGATAAATTCAATTATAAATATTAATTATAAATATAAAAATATTTCAAATATCATGGTATTTTATTCATAATTTTCATACATTAAATAATAATATTTAATTATAACACAATGGTGATGGAGTGATTGAATTATTAATGAAGGAATCAAATAAATGAAAATATATTTTAAAAAAAATAATATTTTATGTAATCATGTCATAAATGATTTTTAGAGGTTAACATGACATGTTAGAATAATATTAATTTTTTTATTGAAGTAAAATATCTGTTTAGAGTTTATTTAAATTCTTTTTATTGAATAGTGTACAAATCAACGCAACATATGTTTTATAAAAATACAAATTTATTAATTATTTAAAAATCCAAAAAAAAATCACAAATTTAATATTATAAGGTAGAAATGTTCATTAATTGTAAAATTAGGGGATATTTAACCCATATAAGTAAAATTAATATCCTCTTAATAAAAAAAATCATTACCACAATTAAAATTAAAAGTTAATAATTAAGGATAAAATGAAAAGATAAGGTCTAAAATAAAATCAATAAATGCCTAAAAACTATTATATTTGAGGATTTCGAACTATAAAAATCATATATTTGACATATCTCATGTTGGTTCCAATTTAACTACAACATTAATTTATATTAATTTAACAATTTAAGAGCTCACAATGGTGACCCTTCCCAATCCTATAAAAGGTACCCTCTCTTATCTAATAATATCATTTCCACAACACTTGGTTTCAGACAAGTCATGCCGAAAAATCATCCTATAATCCCTCCCCTCATCCTAAAAGCCTCTCAAAGGTCCTAAATCCTCCCACGAAAGCCTTTTTGTATAAACCAAAACAAGTTACTCGATTAAGATGTAAAACATTCTATCATATTTTTTATTTTCATTACCATTCTCCATTCCCTAAAATCTTATTATTATCTGAATATATGACAATAAAATTATCCTAAATATAGTAGGATGTTTTTATTCTATGTTTTAGACCTACACCTACACAATCCAACATTTAAGGGGTAATTAACATTCTGTTTCTATGTACGGTGAACTACTACCTCATGAAACGATGATTATTTAATTTTCCAATACCACCCCTTACAGTGGACATTATTATGGACACAATTTTTACATAATATATATATTATTTATATTTTCTCTATGATTTTTTAATTTTTATTCATAACCTACCATTATGACTTCCATGTTGTGGAAATATGATAATTTTGTTGGAGGAATTGTGGACTACCATCCCCTCAAAGCTATATGACTCATTACAGCTCAACATGGAATGTATAAAGGATAGTTTGATAAAACTGATGAGACATATATTAAATTAATATAATACTAGTATTGAAATATAAATTTTTATAATTTAATTCTTATTCATTTAATTTGACAAAGAAATGAAAGTAGCATTCATGCATACGTACGACCTACCGTCTCCCGGAAAATTTCACTTAATTTATTATATTCAAATATTTTCCATTATTATAAATAAATATTCACTAGATATATATAATATTTCAATCCATAATAATATTCTGATTGTCACGAACCAAATCTGGTCGCCGCCCAAACCGGCACCAAACCCAGCCCGTGACATGACCTGAAGGGCGTTTTCGATCCCCACGGGCTGGCACAAGTGCCCGGGTATCATTTATTTAGGTTTGGGAACGATTTACCCGAATATGAAGTCATAAACCATTAAAAACAATCAATAAACTGAATCTGAAAATTTATACCAAATGATGTTTAAACAGAAACCAGAATGGAATACATAGGTTTATATTCAATACAAAAGTTCCAAAGACACAATGGAACAGAATCAAAACAGCCCCATGGACTCCACATGACAGGGGGTCATCACCCCCAAGTCGTCTCCACTACTCCGCCCCAAGGATGAGGACTAACACCCTGAACCGCCATCACCCTTAGCCTTTCCTTTACCTGGGTCAAAAAAAGGTCTACTTACACACAAGGGGTTTAAGTAGGGTGTGAGCCTAATCCCAATAGGATACCACCCTATGATTCCAAGTTGCATGCAATAAAAGGTGAAAAAGCAAGCAGTTTTAATATGCAATAAAAAGCGGTGAAAAATTCCACAAAATGAAACTTTAAATTGAAAACATTTTTCAAGATAAAACATTCAGAATGTTAACACATTTAAATGGGAATATTAGATACTGCATTATAATTCCAAATACACCCAAAAACAAGGGCAAATACCACAAATCCACTGAGCAACAAAACCGGGAACACCCCTAGGCACTAGATAGTCTCAGGCCCCATGTACCTCGTACCTCAGTGTAATGTAACAATAGTAAAATCCTTTCTCGTGCACGAGCCAATAGTAGGGAACATACCCATAACCTAGTGGTCCCCAGTCATCATCCAAAAAGATTAGTTAGAGTTGTCGTTATCCAAATGCTAAGTGAAACAGGGACAAAACCCATCCGGTCCACTAGCCGTAATAATACAAATCCGCCCCACCTAGGTACCCGGGCTTCCCCCTTTGTGCTCAAACAATTTCAGGATTTAACACACATCCATTTTAATGTAAAACACCACTACTCGTCACATACACCAAATACAGTATCTATCTCATTTTATACCACTTAGAACACACAAAAAACTCTTTGAATTTGAATAAATCAATTTCACAAAATCTCGTGTAGTTTTGCACACAAAACCCCTTAAGAAACCCACTTGTACATGATGTTCACAATTGTAAGTTACCAAAACAGTAAAGGCAGCCCAATAAATATCAATTAATAGAACAAATCAATTTTTTGGCATCCTTATGTTAAACAAGAAGTGTTATCTTTGTAAAACCTTCATTTTCACACAAAAGTGGAACAAAAACATCACTTTCTTTACAAACACAATTAAAACCAATTTTTTGCAGCAATTACCAAAGGGGATAAACATTATAAACATTATTTTATGCCTTATTACAGATCCATAAAAACAACTAAGTATTTATAGCGCATCCCCAAATAAACAAACAAAACACTTCTTTGGAAAACCCCCAATTTCACACCAAATTGGCATTTTAAATTCAATTGCAATGGAAACATCATTATAACCAATTTTTTCATCAATAATAAAATTATATAAATTTGAAAATATGATAAATACAGCATGCTAATACACAAAGATTGCATCAACATTGGAATCACCTACCAAATCAAATGAAACCATTGAATCCTTTGTGCGAAAACACAAACGCACCACCGCCGCACCTCAAGAAGGGTAGATCAAACCTAAAATAGAAAATTGGTGCAAGAAAACCCAAGGTTAAACCTTAGGTTCGAATCCCTACCCACTGGTCATTTTTCACTTCAATAAAAAGGGAGTATACCCTAAAACAAATAGAATGAAACCCTAATCAATTAGAAAGGAGAAAAGAAATGGACAAACTTACTTGAGAAATCTAGAATGAATCTCCCCAAAACACTAGTATCTGAAATTGAAAACGGAAAAAACTCATGGGATGTTCTTACAAGAATTATTATGTCATTTAGGAATTGTAATGGAGGGAAAATAGTATGAATTGAGAGAGTTATGAATGAATAAACATACCTCATCAAATCTGCCCGATTTTAGAAGCCCTAAGATGTGCGTCCCAAAATCGCGATCCTAATAGCTCCAAAGAGGGGGGTAAATAGACTGGGGGAGAGGATGGGTGTAATGGACGCATAGGAGGCTTGGAATCATCGAAAAAACGCAAATATTGAAAGAGATATTAATGAATTAAAATTTATTTTTAATGCAGAAAATGGGCTTTCGGGCAGGCCCAATTCCCTAACTAAAAACCCATATCCACCAAGATTATGGATTTATAAAGGCCCCAAATTTACATGTGGGGTCAATATATAAGGGGAGAACAATTAGGAGTTTGAATGAGTCAAAAATATTAAAAATTGAAAAAGTTATAAATGAAAAAAAATTTATTTTTAAATCTGGAATTGGGCTCGCAGTTTGGCCCAATTCATGAAAACTCACCTATTCTCAATAAAACCTTTGGAAACCACCAAAACAAATCATGAGTGGAAAATAAATTTAAAATAACCCTAAAATAGGTTACGTACGTGACAATTATCCCCACCTTGAAAACTTTCCGCCCCGGAAAGTCATAGCAAGGTCAAAGCAATAACCAAACCCCACTGAGAAACCAATAGGTTGACCCTTGCCAGGTTTCACCCCCAAAGGTCAAAACACCTCCAGTGATCAATGAAGGAAGTAATACTCTCAAAAATCAAACTTAAACCACTTTACTAAAACCATCAAAAACATTCAGGATTTATCCCAAATAAAAACTCCACAAACACAATTCGAACAATACTCAAGAAATTCACCCTAACGAACAACAACTTTGAACAAGGTTACACTTACTTTACTTTAACTAAACCATTGGGTGCTCTCCAGTCCCAATGTTTACTCAAGAATGATGTTGGTAGCTAGATATATTTGAACTAGACTATCTACACCAAGCCAAGACCATGGAAAAATCTAAGTTACTCGTACCGGGGGAAAACAAATACGCTCCCCACCATAAGAGACAACCAATATTTTTTTGAGACATAATCAAGAGACTAACAGGGGAGGACTAAATGGACTCACCGGTACAAAGGATATACTTCCATCAGAAATTTACAAAAGAAATTATATAAGACTCATAGTGGGTCTCCCCACCATAAGAACCAATCATCTTAACCAACCAGCACTGGCCGGTAAAGAAAGACCCCAAAATTTAAAGAGTTGGGGCGACCACATAGTTAGTTTTCATGGTTTGGGAAGCCATACACTAATAGTTGGGATCCTTCTTTCCGCATAGTTTTCTGGGGAATGGTCACTATTATCCATGTGAAAACTGTGTTCACAAACAGTGTAGACAACCAAAAGGGGGAGGGAATAACATTGGGTGATGACATGGGCACACAACCCTCCACCTATTTCCACCGAACATGGACAACAGAAGAATGATTATGACACTATAGGTTTAAAATCTTCCTAACTTTCATACTACGGATTGGATTTTGTACAAGGGTTTAAATAACACTGGAGTTTCCCCTGACTACGTGCCATCTTCTCTCTGAGACCTATGGCTGGAGCTCAAATGATTGAAGCATCTTCGGCCTCACAGTTAGGCTTTGGAAACCCCATGAACGATAATTCTTCTTTCAATGAAACCAACAACTACAACGCAATCCAAGATAAGTTTTCCAGACATAACACATTCCAAACTCACTTTAACCTATCCTGATATTTCACTGAAACAAGGGCTAATAAGATACACACACATCACACCTTGTTTCTTTAGGTGAGAAACAATAGAAGTAAAGAACACCAACACTCACCTTCGTCTAAAATGGATGATTTTGAAGTTTTTCCAAGGGAGAAATTCTCACAACATAATAGGGACTCTAAGAGGATTTCACGACTTTCACCTATATGGTCAATCGAGCACATGACATCATAAGGCATCACCGAACATGGCCATTGTGACTGATATAAACAATGCATGGAGAGGGACCTTATACAACATCCCCAAACAACAGACAATTCTATAAAGTGGCCACAATATCCTATCATGACCATATTTCTCACACTGGTGGTTTAACATGAACTCATGCTTCAAAGAAACTTTTAAGAACCCAAAGGTCCTCTTAGACACCATCAAGACACTCATCCACACTTACAACCAAAGAACACTTCCACCTTCGACGAATCATGAAACTTTAGAAACTAAGGTTTCTTTCAACCTTACACAATAACTTTACCACTACAAGAGGATCAAAAAAAATCAACGAAATGAATGGGTGTAGACTCAATCAACAATGATCGATAAAATATTCCTTATATTGATCAACTGGAGGATTTTCAAATGGCGAAACAATATGGATTGCACTTCAGCTGTGCATTAACCCTTAATGGGGGCATACCTTATCCAATGAGAGAACCCAAGGACCCAACCAAGCTGGACCATTAGTCAAAACATGCCTCAAACCAGATCCAAACACATGAAGGGAACCACCGTAAAGGCATCCCAAAACATTTTTCAGAAGAGACCACTAATCGTCCCTACAACACAGCTCACCGACCAAACACAAACCCAAAACGCAGTTCAAACAGGAGGGGTTCTTGGACTCAAAACATCCCACAACATCAACCTTATCAAAAATCCATAATAAAAGCTATACCAAACTATTCATCAATACATCATCTTTTTCTTTAAAACTATTTCTTTGAAAACAAACAGTTTTGCAGTAAGCGTATCCACCAATGGTACCCCATGGGCCTCACACATGCATGTTTTTGTGTCACACCAGGCACCCTCCTCATAACCATCCCAGCACTCATCCAGTCATGCCATCAACCATCCATTATCCCATATAACCCCATGCATGTAGTCACTCATGGAAATACCAAAGGGTAAAACAAAAATTTGTTCCACTTTTCAAAACCAAAACGGTCAACCAACACATCCTTTTTTCTCAAAATCTCTAACCACGAGATCAAAATACCAACTAACATCTTTAAAAAAATTTCAGAAAGTCACAACCATTTAGAAAATAACTCACTTTCAAGATATTCACATCAATTTCAAAACATCTCATCCCATTAAAACACACTATGATTGTTTAGAAAACTCTATTGGAAACACTTTTCAAAACCAACTTCAATATAGTTCCTGATTTCAAAGAGGTGTAAGCACACCATTTTATATTTCAAAACAATTCTGAAAATTCAGTTCTGCCATTTCATAAACCCAACCATTCCCTCTTTATTTGAAAATAATTTCATAAAAACTTTACGCTTCTTAAAACCAAGTTACCTTAAAACCAAAATGCCAATATTTCAAAACTAAAGAACACTAGACAATGCGAGAGGAAACTAGTTTCAGTGGGTGACTTGGACATATGGTTGGCAGCCATATTCCAATCACTTCACTGTCACAGAGAGTGTTCTAGGGAATATCCCCGGCTCCACATGGCTTTCCAGACCCTGCGAGCTCATTGAGACCATTAACCCAACTCTCTTTTCATTTCCCCTAATCATCATCAAACCAAGAAAACCCAAAGACATAGACAAATCCCAACTTCCCCTGGCGATTTGAATCCTGAAATGAGGTGTGGTGATCAAGCACACTACCCATAACCAGAATTCCATGTCCCAACAAACATAACTCTAGACTATCCTGACTATTTCCCAAATAACATGACTCAAATGGAGCGAACCTCCTCTGATACCATTTTGTCACGAACCAAATCTGGTCGCCGCCCAAACCGGCACCAAACCCAGCCCGTGACATGACCCGAAGGGCGTTCCTGATCCCCACGGGCTGGAAAAAGTGCCCAGGTATCATTTATTTAGGTTTGGGAACGATTTACCCGAATATGAAGTCATAAACCATTAAAACAATCAATAAACTGAATCTGAAAATTTATACCAAATGATGTTTAAACAGAAACCAGAACGGAATACATAGGTTTATATTCAATACAAAAGTTCCAAAGACACAATGGAACAGAAACAAAACACCCCCATGGACTCCACATGACAAGGGGTCATCACCCCCAAGTCGTCTCCACTACTCCGCCCCAAGGATGAGGACTAACACCCTGAAGCGCCATCACCCTTAGCCTTTCCTTTACCTGGGTCAAAAAAAAGGTCTACTTACACCCAAGGGGTGTATGTAGGGTGTGAGCCTAATCCCAATAGGATTCCACCCTATGATTCCAAGGTGCATGCAATACAAGGTGAAAAAGCAAGCAGTTTTAATATGCAATTAAAAGCGGTGAAAAATTCCACAAAATGAAACATTAAATTGAAAACATTTTTCAAGATAAAACTTTCCGAATGTTAACACATTTAAATGGGAATATTAGATACTGAATTATAATTCCAAAGACACCCAAAAACAAGGGAAAATACCACAAATCCACTGAGCAACAAAACCGGGAACACCCCTAGGCACTAGATAGTCTTAGGCCCCATGTTCTTCGTACCTCAGTGTAATGTAACCATAGTAAAATCTTTTCTCGTGCACGAGACACTAGTAGCGAACATACCCATAACCTAGTGGTCTCCAATCATCATCCACAAAGTTTATTTAGAGTTTTCGTTATCCAAATGCTATGTGAAATAGGGACAAAACCCATCTGGTCCACTAGCCGTACTAGTACAAATCCGCCCCACGTAGGTACCCGGGCTTCCCCCTTTGTGAACAAACAATTTCAGGATTTAACACACATCTATTTTAATGTAAAACACCACTACTGGTCACATACACCAAATACAGTATCTATCTCATTTTATACCACTTAAAACACATAACAAACTCTTTGAATTTGAATAAATCAATTTCACAAAATCTCGTGTAGTTTTGCACACAAAACCCCTTAAGAAACCCACTTGTACATGATGTTCACAATTGTAGGTTACCAAAACAGTAAAGTCAGCCCAATAAATATCAATTAAAACAAAAAATCAATTTTTGTGCATCCTTATGTTAAACAAGAAGTGTTATCTTTGTAAAACCTTCATTTTCACACAAAAGTGGAACCAAAACATCACTTTCTTTACAAAAACAATTAAAACCCATTTTTTGCAGCAATTACCAAAGGGGATAAACATTATAAATATTATTTTATGCCTTATTACAGATCCATAAAAACAACTAAGTATTTATAGGGCATCTCTAAATAAACAAACAAAACACTTCTTTGGAAAACCTCCAATTTCACACCAAATTGGCATTTTAAATTCAATTGCAATGGAAACATCATTATAACCAATTTTTTCAGAAATAATAAAATTATATAAATTTGAAAATATGATAAATACAGCATGATAATACACAAATATTGCATCAAAATTGGAATCACCTACCATATCAAATGAAACCATTGAATCCTTTGTGCGAAAACACAAACGCACCACCGCCGCACCTCAAGAAGGGTAGATCAAACCTAAAATAGAAAATTGGTGCAAGAAAACCCAAGGTTAAACCTTAGGTTCGAACCCCTACCCACTGGTCATTGTTCACTTCAATAAAAAGGGAGTAGTCCCTAAAAAAATTGAATGAAACCCTAATCAATTTGAAAGGAGAAAAGAAATGGACAAACTTACTTGAGAAATCTAGAAATAATCTCCCCAAAACACCAGTATCTGAAATTGAAAACGGCCAAAACTCAGGGGATGTTCTCAAAAGAATAATTAGGTCATTTAGGAATTCTAATGGAGGGAATAGAGTATGAATTGAGAGAGTTATGATTGAATGAACACACCTCATCAAATCTGCCCGATTTTAGAAACCATAAGATATGCGTCCCAAAATCGCGATCCTAAGAGCTCCAAATAGGGGGGTAAAGAGACTGGGGGAGAGTCTGGGTGTAATGTCCGCATATAAGGCTTGTAATCACCGAAAAAACGCAAATATTGAAAGAGATATTAAAGAATTAATATTTATTTTTAATGCAGAAAATGGGCTTTCGGGCAGGCCCAATTCCCTAACTAAAAACCCATATCCACCAAGATTATGGATTTATAAAGGCCCCAAATTTAAATGTGGGGTTAATATATCAGGGGAGAACAATTAGGATTTGTAATGAGTCAAAAATATTAATAATTGAAAATGTTATAAATGAAACAAAATTTATTTTTAAATCTGGAATTGGGCTGGCAGTTTGGCCCAATTCATGAAAACTCACCTATTCTCAATAAAACCTTTGGAAACCACCAAAACAAATCATGAGTGGAAAAATAATTTAAAATAACCCTAAAATAGGTTACGTACGTGACACTGATGATGATTCAATTTTGAGCACATGGATAATTTACATCAAAAAAAGTTCATTTTGACTCAAGTAACGAATATCGAAAAAAAATCGATATGAACAGAAATAGTTTTGTAATTTTTTTAACATGGTATTTTGATATTTTATAGGAACAATAAACTCAATAAAAATTTCTATAGAAATTATTAATTAACCTAAGTTTATTATTATGGAAAATAAATAATGAATGTGAGAATTCAGACTCAATGCAAGGCACTTGATCTCAATCTCTATTCGTTGATTAATATTTTGATAATATACACCACCATATTTTATATGTTGTATACTTATTCCTTTTGAGTTTCCATTTCATTCAATGGGTTTTCAAAGGAATCGTTCTCTATGAAGAGTTTTACTAAACATAAAAAAAATTAATGTATGTGACAACAATGACTTCTCTTCACCGAAATTGTTATTTGATATTTGGATTCCTCTATAATCCATAATGTTTTTAAAAGGAAAAGAAATACGTTTTTCCCTTTCTGTGTGATTTAGTATTGAAAATAGTTTTGAAAGTGTATTTACTATTTCAATATCTTGAAATTATTTATTTAGATTGATAATGAAATGTTATGAGTTAAATGTAGATAAATGAAATCTTTTATCTGTTATGATTATATAATGGTACTTGGAAATTTGATGGGTGATTGTATGATTAACCAAAGATGTGTGGTTAGGTGATAAACCTATTAATGGTGGTTAAGTGATAAACCAAGGATTGATAATTACATTATAACCTCCAATGCATTGGGTATGGATGACAGTCACATGGATATACTATTTAGTGATATGTATGGAAGTTGACTATATGGTTATTCCATTTAAGTATGAATATGATACAAGGTAACTTTATATTATTATATGTGATTTATATGGGTTTTATGGTAATCTTTTTGTCAAATAAACTGTAAACAATGAACATATATTCAGTGAAGAGTTTTAATACTTATTAAAGGTGAAAAGTATTACATTGTGATAAATTATGCATGGTTTGCATGTTTTCACAAGGATAACGAGATCCCTTCTTGTTTGTTTTCATTGATGCGTTTTTTAGGCTCATCCCATGTTATGAAATGTTTTACACAATATTTAAGGAAGTATAGAGTCAAGGATGGGATAAAAGAAAAGTTATGAATTCTAAATCTAAAATGAAACCATGTTTCTCTTAAACATTTTTTGTTTTATGAAAAAATTGGTAGTGAGTAGAGGTGTCGACATTGTAATTTTTGTGTTGTTATTTTTGAGTTATGACCTAATTGTCTATATCTATAAAACTAAAAAGACCCTCGATGTGAAAGAAAGTAATTTTTTTGAATAAACTAATTATTAAGTAATGTTTATGTTTGAATCCTTATAAAAAGTTGTTATGAAAATGTAAGGGTTTATAAGGACATGTTCAAGTAACTTAATTCAAATGATATTCAATAATAAATAACCTCGATTAGTAGGAGATTGTGAAATAATCCATTTAATTTATATTAATGTTAAAGTGAGACATATTTAATAAATATACTATGTGTAACCACTATATATCCAGGTAAAAAAGTTACAATACAATTTAATATAATAAATAATCATTAAACATATAATCTATACATGATATGTTCATTGAATTTGATGTTTAACTTAATGAGTGGAAATTGAGTTAATAAATACCTTACCATATGTTTCCTTTTGTTTGAATGTAAATTAACATCCTGTATAGTGGTATTAAACATGTTACTAAATTATTGTATAATATTATTAGTATTTATGATATAATATATGATCATTCTGTAATATATTCTCTAACATTTATTTATAATATTTCATTATGTATATCATTATGGGTGTTAAATGCCTTGTTATATCATGTGTATCTCATAATGAAAGATCCATTTAATGTACATATTAATTTTTGATATCATAGATATAAAAAATCATGATATTAATATAAAATATATATTTATGTATTTGTGTATAATAATCCATAATTTTTAGTGATAGGAAAGGAAATACACCATTCATGGAGATGGAAGGTTGTACGTACATAAGAATGTTGTTTTCATTTTATTTTCATATTGAAAGAATCAAAAGAAAATTATATTTTTATTATCATTATATTATATTTTTTATGTAATATATATCAAATATTTTTGTTAAACTTATCCTTAATATATTAAATGTAATTCCTGAAAGAATTACATCACTTCACGAGGCATTTTTCAATCGTACACACGAGTGATGCTACCATATTCCCAAAAAATGGTAATCATGATGTTATGTGTAATATAATAATTAAATAAGATTAATAACATAATAAATTTTTTATATATAATGTTTAAACTCTAATTATATCATAATTATTAACACTAAAAGGTGGTAATGGAAAAATGACCAACATCGGTTTGTGTGACTATAGTCCACTGTAGACATGGAGGATGATTTTTCCACCCATTTGATTGAAGTGTGTGATTTTGTGGGTTGTAACCATAAAATAAAAAAAGACACTAAGGTTATTATATAATCATTTTATAATAATAATTGAAGGAGGCGGGGGAGGAAATACAACAAAAGTTATTTTGGAAAAACATTACGTCTTCTTCAGGTATCCTCCTTAGGTTTTCAATAAAAACATATAATGTATTATTTCATCAAAAATATATGTATTTTAGGATTAGGTTAGTAATTTTGGGAGTTGATTTGATTAGATATTGTTTTAACCAATTTGGTATTAATGGGATTAGGTGAGGAGGGGAGTAGCCTTTAATATGTGGGGGTGTGGCACTCTTGTAATTTTTGAAAATGAAGAATTCCAACCACGTTATTTTCAATTTAAAGTATCTCAAATAATAAAATAAAATAGATAATAGAAGGTATAGTTTCTATATATTTTCATACAATGGGTTTTGGATAAGTTTTTAGGTCATTTTTACTCATAAAAATAATGTTTATTTCCTTGGTAAATTTTTTTTCTCTTAATCACAATAATTAGTTTTATTATCTTTCACTAACCAATTCAGTAAAAAATTAATTGAAATTATTATAAATTATAAATTATTATCATTCCAAATATGTAATATATTTAATTAAATTAAAATCACAAAAGTGTCAAAATTAATTTAAAATTAATTCTGTTGACTCGATGCAAATGTTGGTTTTTAAAGTGAAAAATTTCCAAAGATAAATAATTTTATATATAAAAATTAAATATTAAAATGATTCCAATTACCTAAATTATATTAATATGTGCATAATGAATCTAATGTGACTTTAAATCCAGTTTAAAATATAATTTATCATTAAAAAATATTGAAATTAAAATGTATTTTTCAATTAAAATGTAGTATTTTTCACTATTCCTCAAAAAATGAAACTTCTCAAGAAAATAACAAAAATTCACCCAAAGATAAATTTTAAATTATTATTTTTAAAAATTATTTTTTTTATCAGATAAAATTATAATATTTTTAATCTTTTTTGGGATTCATGTGCTCCATTAAAAGTTGGAAAAGATGCCTTTAGAAAAATACAGTTGTTTTATACGTGAAATTGGATATGTTATAATTTTATTCCTATTAAATATATTGGTCAAATTTTTAAAAAACAGAAAATAGAATATATAAATATAATTAATATCATTAAATAATACTAATTAAATTAATTTATTATCAGAAAATTCCTTTGAGTCCACACAAAATGTTTTTTATATAAATATTTCCCTTATATCGAATTCATTTTTATTTTCATTTCTAATTAATTGGTAATGAATAAATACATTTCATATTTGTTAAAATAACATATTTTCATAATTTAGTTAATTATATACATCATGTACAATTTAAGGGATTGAAGATAACAATTATATTAAAAACACATATTAATAGTATATTTTTGTTCGGTAAAACCCATTAATGAATGTAACAAAAGCTATTGAAGAAACTCGGTATAACATAAAGTAATAGCTAACTGATAATTGAATGCATTTATCTTTATAGAATGTGTTCATTTTTTTAAAATAGTAATTATATCTTAATGTTTTAGGATGTTATATTATTTTCAATTCATGGTATTTTGTGTCATACATGCTATCAAGTATGATTGTCACATTTTAAAAAATTTGTGTGTTAGAGTTTACATTTGAGGTTTATGTATAATTTTTTCAGTGTTATTGTGTGTAGAGAGTTGGAAATTTGGGTTTTCGGATGAGAAAGACTAAATATCTTTATTTTAGGACGTTTTTTCCTAACATTGTGGCCCCATAAGGCTAACCATTCAAGGGGGAATATGGTTTTCCAGTGTTTAGGCATGATTTTCCAAACAGTGCAACACACAAAATTGATCATGTGACATGTACCTGATTGTATAGTAGCCTCTCATTTATTTATCTTGGTTTTCCTTAACCATGTGAGGTCTTTGGGAAAATCGTATGACAGTTTTTTGTATAGATAGTGGCACCTTTGTGGTTGGCGCACGATATTCCTTATCGTGCGACCAAACAATGTAGAATTTTCCAGCTCATTAAAAATTGGATTTTAACCAAAATGTACCTATTGGTTTTTTACGAATTGGTTCCCATTTTTATTCCCCCATATTGGTAAACCTTCCTCCCTTAGATAGTAATTTCTTCCTCTTTTTGTGGATTTCTAATGGATTTATTGTTGATTTGGTTGTAGCTAAGTTGAATTTTTATTATTTTCATCTTCATTATCACTCCTCATTCTCTATTATTCGTCATTATTTGTTATGTTTAAACATTATATGAATTAAATGTTTTATTTGTTTCATGGATTGATTGGGTAATTTTTATGTTTAATGTTTGATTTTCAGAATATGTGTGGATTTTTTGCACACTGCATGTTTGTTAAAATGGATTAAATCATTTTTATTGGTTTTAAAGGACATCTAAAGTGTATTAGAAATGTTTTTTACTGAAAAAAGTTTTATTGATAAAATTTTACTTTTTTGTTGTTAATTTTATTATACTATATATGGACTAATATAGGAACTTCTTTTTGGATGTGATAGCATTAAGTAAGAGATGGGTTAATGTGGTTTGAGTGAGGGGTTTGTTTAAGGGACCATGAGAGCCTTCGAAGGGAAGACCATGATATATTATATTATACAATGTTTGAGTGGATGTGTGATCCATCATACAGAGGACTTCTCAAGCCTAAAAAATGCTTACCATCGGACCATGAGATCCTCTTGGAAGGGAGACTGTGTGAGATTCCATGTTAGGCATTAGGTAATATTGTGAAATCCTTATTTGGATTAGCTATCTGGAATATTTGTTTTCAAACTCATGATAGGCCTGATGGATATATCCCTAGGTTCACCATACTCATTCCAATTTGGTTTATATGATTTATTCATTTTATTAGTTCCTTTATAATGTGATGAGATGTGTTATGAACAATCCATTTTCAGGGTTGTTTATTGTTGTGGTTATTACCCCCCTTGATTTGGTGTTGATTATGATTTTGATCATGGGATGATTTGTGGATATATTTATTTATTTGATCCATGATTAATGTTTTTTTCTGGGAAACAAGATTTTTTTGAAATTAAAATCTAAAGGGATTATAAAGGGTGTATTGAGAAGGGTATGTTTTTAATGTGGTTATGTTTAGGAAGTCTTTTCAAACTATTTTATTGGTTAAATGCATAATATTTTTGAATAGAAGCATAGTGGTATCCTTATTGAATAAATTACTCACACCCTAGGTGGGACCTTTTGGTTTTTTATAGATTTTGTTTCATATGACCCATGTTAAAGAAATGGATGTATGTTCCAGGGTGGCACTTCTTGATTACCGGCGTCCGATGATCTATGGAGGAGACCTAGTGTCACATGTATTTCAATATGTTGAGTCTATTTTTGGTATTATATATCTATTGGATTGTACAGATGATATTTTTTAGAGATTTTAACATTCTCCTTGAGTTTGGGATTTTTTAATACACTATGTATATGCTTAGTTATTGAACGTTTGTACATTGATGTATGTTTTGGTTTATAATAGATGTTTATCCTCTATTATTGAATATGATGTTATTGATGTGGATGTCCCATTTTATGGATAGTTCTTGCTAGTTTACCTATGGTGAAATAATTATCAAGCGATATTTGGTTTTTTGTGGTGATGGTTTCCAGTCCATGTTGACCGGGAACATGCTTCAGGCTGTACAATGGGTCTGCTTTGGTGATGAGTTGGGTGAACTCGGGTTGGCTAATTACTCTAATTAACTAAAATTATTTTACATGGAATAAAAATTGTTAATTAAAAACCCAATAATTAAAATTTTACGTAATAATTTTTGATTCATGTAAATAATTGTTTATTTAATATATTTATGAATACTAATAATGTAGTTATTCTTAATAATTAATGATGGCCTCAAGCACTTTTAGATAAAAATAAAATAAATGAATCTGAGAACATTACCACAATCAATAAATTTGGGGAAATAAAGTCATGATAATATGAAACTAATAATAATGAACTAAATGTAATGAAGTCATGATATTGTTAATTAAGACAAAGTAACAATGTCATGATAATTAATTATTATTTAATTCACAATTATAATATTAATATCAACAATTTTGTGTAAACTAATATATCATGCTTTCTATTCAATTATAATTCCTTTTATTTTCAATTATATTTTATTTGTACAATAAATTATTTAAATTTCATTTAAATTTTACTTATACTATATTTTATGTGCATAAATTTTTTAAAGTATAAATGTTATGTTTTTAATCAATAATATTTGTGTCATGTAAATTTGTTTTTTTATAATATTTATGAAATTATTTTTACATAAATTATTTTTTACATTTTTAGTTAGGGGGCCAAATTTATTCTTTATTTTATTCGTACCTTTTAATTTATAAAAACTAAAAATCACCAAGTTTAAATATAATAATTCCTCAATTAGATTACATTGAAAGATGAAAATTTATATATTATAAGAAAAATTCAAAATTAAATTTGACACACTGACTAAACCATTAAAAAATAATTTATGTTGTGGAAATATGACATGCATGGTGCTCTAAGGAACTGAATAATGACTTCCTAAAGAATGAAATTTTTTAAAAATGTTCATATTAGAGTGGAAACTTACCAAATGCGATATGATTATTGTAAAATAAGTGGACAAAACCAATTATTTATTTTAACAATACTAGAATTGATGGAGTTTTGATTGAAGTTGTTGTCTCTCAGAGATGTCTGAAAAAACATTTTTAGTAATTTTAAATACTAATACTTGAATTTAATATTAAAAAAATAGAATAAAAATCTATAATGAAATCATATGAAAATCGTTTTTGGATTATTATTGATGTGTATGAGAAGAATAATCATCAATTTGTTATGTGTTCTGATCAAAATCATTACGTAAGGATATTATAAAGAATTCCATAATTTAATAACACGAGCCACAATGAAAAAATTCACCAAATGAGGTCAAGTAGATATAAAATTAAAATAAAATAACTACATATTTATTTTTTAGATATAGTTACTGAAAAAAATCAATCCACAGTTTTATTTTCCCTAGATTATTGAAAATATATTTTTAGAAATTTAAAATACTAAGGCATTTAATAATAAAAACCATAGATACAGATCTCTAATTGAAATGAAAACACATGAAAACTATCATGGAATTATTTTTTTGTAAGAGAATTTTTGTTAATCGTTCATGTATTGTCTTCTAATGGACTAAATATGTTGTTTCTAAATAATGTTAGATATTAAAAAATTTTCCCACAAAATCAGAAGTGACCAAATCAGTTACGATTATTGTGAAATCATAGTAAAATAAATATTGCTTATTTTTAAATAAATATGGACTAAAGGAGAATCAATCCAAGTTTTCTCTTTATTAAGATGACTTAAAATTAATTTTTAGTAATTTGAAACAATAAAAAGTGTGTTTAATAATGAGAACCATAGAAAATGTTTTCCAATTGATGTGAAATCATAAGAATCTTGTCTTGTAATTATTTTTGACATGTACGTGCTGTAGAAATGTCAATATTCCATGTGATTGTTCTAACTGAGTAAATTAAGATGTTTTATAGAGTATGAGTATTTATAAACAATTTTTATAGATTCAAAATACGGAAAAATGAGTTTTGATTTATATGAAATCCAACTAAAACAACCATTTTATTTTTAACATATATTAACTGATGGTACATCAAACTCAGCTATTTGTTTTCTAGATAAGATCAAAAATTAATTATTAGTAATATAAACCAATAAAAAGTTCATTTAATAGTGAAAAAAATGTAAAATAATCTCCAGTTTATGTGAAATAACATAACACTTGTCTAGGTATTATATTTGACGTGTATGGGTAGAAGACTCATTAATTCGACAAATATTGTTCTCTAACTTACAAAATAAGAAGTTATTATGGAATGGGTGTCTTTAAAAAGATATTACACTAATTGAAAACCAGTCAAATGTGCTCATATTAGTTTGACATATAAGGACAAAAACCATAGTTTCATTATTAACATATAAGAACCAATAGAACATCATTTCAAGCTTCATTTCTCCCGAGATGACCAAAACCTTTTTTTAGTATTTTAAAATTCTAAAACATGTGTATAATGCTCAAAACAATATAAAATTATATATCATTGATTTTAAATCATATTAAATATATATAAGAATTATTTTTAATGTGTATGAGATGATTGTGGGTCTATTAGACTTATATTGTGCTCTAACTGACTAAATAATGAGCTAATAAGGAAAGGTGGTCTCTAAAAGGTTCTCCATTGAGTCAAAACTGACTAAATGAAGTATTATCTCTATGAAATTATAGTAAATATTCGACAATTTTATTATTAAGAATTAGGAACGGATGATGTATCAATACAATCATTAATTTTCTTAAGATGCCAAAAATATATCTTTTGTAATTTAAATCATTAAAACATTTGATGAATGATACAACATTATAAAATGATATTAAATTTACATTAAATTATATGAAAAACTACATGGAATTATTTTGTTATATGTATGAGTATCCAGAGTTTAGAAACCAAAATTTTTCATACATGACTATTAAATCATTTTAAGGGAAAGCACCATAACAATCTTACAAAACCAGGAGCCAATGTATTACTATCTTTAGGAAATTAAGACCATTAAAAAATAATAAATAATAAAAGCAAGCATTTATTTTAAAAAAACGTCCATATCCTTCTAAATATCACATTTTTCTTAGTACATGTAGTCACATGTGGATATACATCAATGAAAAGGCTAGAGCTAAAAGCCCAATAAGTGGATGTATAAGGAACATGAATCAATATAACCCAGGTGAACATAATAATTGTCATCATAACATGATAATAAGACAATCATAATAATAATGATAGGAATAAATATATAATTTCTTTAAATGATGAAATACATGAAACTGAAACATCATTTCTTAGTGGTCAAATAACACACATAAATGTGAACAGTATTGAAATCATGTTCATGTATAACATATGTGCATAACCATAACATCACCATTTTGAAAAAATATAGCTTCATGTTCATGACTATTGAAAATAAAGTGGTGAGATTCATCACATTACCCAACACATCGGAGGGCTATATAATTCTATGCCAGTCTTTCACATCACAGCATTTACATAATCATTCATGCCACAGAGAATGCATAATAATAAAAACCATTAAATAAACCGTGGAAACAAATGGTTTCAATAAAGATTTCATAAATCATAAATTATTTAAATAATTTCGTGGTTCCAATATTAAAAAAGGGGAAACATACTTGGCATTAGAGTCACCAATCTTGAGTGAAGAATAAATAATCTCAAGTGGAGTAAAGATGTGTTTTGGAAAGAAGTTTTATTTTGGAAAATAATTATTTTTTCCATAATCAATGTTGGAAACATGTATATCCTTTAAAATAAGAAATAATAACAATGAAATTATATTTAAATTACATTAAAGGAATATCCAAACTGATATTTTGTAGAAAAATGAATACATCAATAAAAGGGAGTTGGGTTTTATAATCCCCTAACCATATGCTTGCATGCATTCTATACATGTTATTAATGTCCTATATAATCAGAGTATATTTATTAATTAATAAACCAAAAAACTCTTCTACATTTAGTTTATTTAATAGAAATTTATTAATTACAATTACATCTATTTCAATATGATATAGATCTCATTTTTTTGTTCCTGGAGTGTTCATTTTGGGGATCATGGATAGTTCCCTTAAGTATAATTATAGATGTTCTTATCCACTAGAATTGAAAATATTGAATTTTAATTAAGTGATATTATTATAGGTTCATAATTATAAAATTTCTTGTATATTCTATTTTTAGATATGTGAATGATTCTTTAGATAAAACATTAATGAAAATGTTTAATTTAATGTGGCTGTTTTCACAAAAATTGTGTACTACAATCATTTTATTTAATAATATGTGTCTATATTCTTTTGAGAACATAATAAAAATTAATATATTCATATTAAAATCATAATTAACAACAATAATATCTGTATGAATATCCTTGAAGGAGGTAAAGAAAAAAAATAGTCATCCACAAAGGCGGTGAATCAACACATCATGGATGATGTTTTCATTTTTAGAAAAAAAGAATAAGAGGAGATATTGGGTGATGACTATTCATTTAAAACAATAAAATTATATTATATATGTAATACAGAAGTTACCATTCTATATTGGATTGAGACGTTTTGGAGATGATAAGAAATGAAAAGAAAATAAAAGAGAAGAAGTATGATTTTATCTCTTGAATAAATTCTCCTTGAGAACCTCAATAAGAAACTTAGGAATGGCCTTTTTTTTCCCAGTAGCACCAAGACACGGGGAATACGATTTATAAAGTAACTGGGAACAATTTAGAAAATATTCATGTCTTTTTATGTGTGATGGGAAGATGTGCTGAGGTGTGGTATTTATAGTGTAAGAGAGGGGTATTTTATTTATTTTATTCATTTGTTTAAAATTTTCACTCAATAATATCAATATTGTTGACATATAAGAATACATACAATAAATAGGTGAGGAGAGTTTCAGATAATGGTGATTTCATTAAACATCCATTATATCTAACTAAAAACTTCATATATTTATCTGATCTTTTAAATTTCAAAATTTCACTATCCACTAAAAATTAAACTATTATTTAAAAAAACAAAAAAACAACTTAAAATTTTAATACTGATTAGATTTTAGAAAAATAATTAATTTTAAGAAAATAATATTATAAATAAGATAAAATAAATTTTTAATTAAAATCATCTATTTTTCTAAAAAAATGAATTTAATATTATAACTGATTTTATGAAACCTTGAAAATTTAACTAAGGCCTCATTAAATTATCTTATTATTATAATAAAAATATATATTGATTTATGAATCTATATTTATGAGAATAAAGTTTCTATTAACACATATTATTAATTAAAATATTTTGAATAAAAAATAATGTTTAAAAAAAATCAAAATGCCAAATATATCATATTTAATCCATTAATTAACATATACCATGATATAAATATATCATTTTTTTTATTTATATGATTCATAAATTTTATTTATAATTTCATAGGTGATGTTACTATTTTATTGGTTGGATTACTCTTCTTAATTGTCATATTATTATTCCAATGGTGTGATTACTATTCCATTAGTATAAGTTTTTTAATATAAATAAATATTAATTATCTATTTATGAGAATGTTGTATTATTGTGTTCTATATGTTATATATATGTTTAATACCATATAACATAATAATA
This sequence comes from Viscum album, assembly GCA_963277665.1. NCBI lineage: Eukaryota > Viridiplantae > Streptophyta > Magnoliopsida > Santalales > Viscaceae > Viscum > Viscum album. The sequence continues at coordinate 2,025,705,551 of OY728151.1, read as the reverse complement.
ATAAGGGATATTTCTTTGATTAAATTTTGGGTTTTATAATTCTTCCCAGCTATTGATGTTTCTCCCACAAAAATTTAATTTACAAACTAAAGTGAAAACAGATGAGGGTATTACTATTTTATCACTTCCATTATTTCAAATGTTGCCTCTTCATACATATGATTCTTTTAAAACACTTTGATAATGTGGGTCATCTTTTGGTGTTGGAATTTTTCTCTACATTCCATGTTCTTCAGCAGATACTCTTCATACGAGTTGTCTTTTTCCAATTTTATTTCCATCAGATTCAATACATGTAATGGGTTAGGTATGTTCTTCCTAAGGAGAGATTCATGGAACACATCACAAAATTGAGCTATATTTGGGGGAAGTAGAAGCCGATAGAACACTGCTTATATGTGATCATGGATCTCAAAGGGTTCTAATATACCTTGGACTATGCTCCCCTTTCATTCCAAACTACACAAATTTCTTCTATAGTGATAGTAGAAGAATGATTTTTTATCCAAAATAGAAATACGTGTCCCTTTTATGGTTGTGAACATAGATCATATTTTAGACACTAAGATGATTTGATATGTTGTTAGAAGTCTTCAACTGTCTCTATTATATTTTATTCAATATTAGGTACAAGTATATTTATTTAACCAACTTCATGCCAAAAAGTTAGATTTCTACATCACTTCCCATTTAGGGCTTCATATGAAGAAATTGTATATCTAGAATGAATGATATTGGTAGAACTCAATAAATGTGTGATTATGATCCCATACTTTATTGAATTCCATTGAAAAGGCTCTTAGCATGTCTATGAGCATCTAAAATGTCCTTTCAAATTTTTCATCTTTTTGGAGATGACAGGAAATGATGAAATTCAACTTAGTAGTGATATAATGTTGAATACTTATTTGGAATTTAGATTTGAAAATTGGATCACAATTAGATATGATCAATAGTGGAACCACATGTAGCCTCACCACATCTTTCACATATTTCATTTGAGTTTTTTCAAGTGATAAATCTTTCCAAGTATAAATGAAGTGGGAAGTCATGGTGAGTTGATCCACTACCACCCATATTTAATTGTTTCCATTAGATGTTTTCAGGAGTATAGTAAATAATTCTATAGTGATATTTTACCATTTCTATGTGGGTATAGGTAATAGTTACATCATGATTTTTAACTTATGTTACTATTCTGTCAATTTCTCCCACAATAAACACATTAAGATATAATCCCAAATCTCAATCTTTATGTTGTCCCACCAGAAATGTTCTCGAATATCATTTTTCATCTTGGTACATAAATAATTTATGAGTAATGATTATATCTATGTATTATCCAATATCTCGTTTTTATCTCTTGTAATTAAGGCACAAAATCATTGTTCTAAAATGAATCACACCATCATCCTTGATATGAAACTCGTGTATATTCCCTTCCATTACCACATTCACATACTTTTGTAGCTCAAAATCACAAGTTTCTGCCTCCATGACATTCTCTTGGATATATTGTTGGAAAATAACTTTGGAAAGGTTGGAGGTATTCCTTAGTATTATTAGTTACAAATCCATCAATCACATTTCAATGAATATAGTGTGTTTCTAAATCCGTATCATGGATAAGGTATATGTTTCCATTCTTATAGGTGTAATATCAACCTTGTTTTCCTTTACCAGATTGTAGTGAATAGAGAAATAATATTCATTGATTATATCTAACCATCTTCTTAGGCATATGATAAGATCATTATGTATGAATATATAAATTAGAATCTTGTGACTAGTAATTATCTTACACTTCTTAGCATCTAGGTAGATCCACCATATTTTCAGATCCAAAATCATAGATGCAAGGCCCAGATAATATGTCGGGCAGTTCTGATCATGTATCTTATAAATTCATGAGGTTAATGCTATCTCATTATCATTTAGTAGTAGAATACAACCCAAGATATTATTTTAATCATCACTATATATCACAAAACCTTAACTAATTTTTTGTAGAGTGATTACAGGTGTATTTATTAGCCACTTCTCAATTTCATAGATGTTTTTCTCACTTTATTCCATATAAGAATACTTTAACCATTTCCCTATTAACAAAGTTAGTGGGCTCGAAAGCAGTGAAAATTTTCTCACAACAAAATTGGTAGTACCCTACTATGACAACAAAACTATGGATTTCCATGACCCTAGTTGATCTAGAATATTCCTCAATTACCTTTTTAAAGGTTCAATAGAAAATCCCCCACTTGTGATCAAATTACCCACGAATGTGACCTACCACATCTAAAAGTGACATTTTCTAAACATTGAATACAATTTATCCTTTCATAATGATTACATCGAAATCCTTATATTTTCTTTAGGTTCCTCCTTACTATTGGAGTGTAAGAGAATATTCTTAATAAACCGTACCATTTTTTAAATGTAGTATCTAATGACTGTATTCATCAAATACAAGAATATAGAAGGGAAATTAGTATTTCTAAATAGAATCAACAGAATTTTTTGGTTCCCTTACCTTGATCAAAAATATTCAATCTGAATATATTCATTTTTCTCTTTTACTTGTTGATATCCAAAACGAAGTCTCGTCTTTGAGAAGTATAGTGATACTCATATTTGATAGAACACATTATGAATCCTTGGAAGATGATAATTGTTCATTATGGTGATCATATTATGCTCCCAAAAATCAATACAGAAAAACTTTGATCCATCATTCTTCTTGAAAAAGAGCACTGGTTCACCAAACAGTGATGCTTTGGGCCATTTGAACCCCGTTTCCACGTTCTCGTGAAACTTCTTCTTTAACACCTCTAGATCGATAGGGGCCATCACATAGTGACATTTTTCATATGTAAGTGGCTCTAGTTATAATTGTAATCCCTAGAAATGGGATTTTACTCCAAGTTGATACCTTCATTTTACTCAGCTAGTTGGGAAATATATTATTCTTCATAGGAAATCAACACCAATACATATGATGGATTTTCTAATGGATATTCATGGTATTTATTATATTTTTATTCAATCATGGTATGGATTATAATATGAAAATATATTTCACTTTATAAAAAATTATTGTGTTATCTATAAAATAAGATCCAATCCATTCCTAGTATAACATATAATTCTACCAAGGGAAGTACGATAAGATTCATGATAATAATCTTACCACATACTCCATGATGAGAAGAGTCTAACATCCTAGGTTGAAATGACCACACCACTATGCATTTTTAACAATATATCTACGTCATGGTATTAGGGCTTTAAATAAATAGATATAGAAAACATCTAGATATAATGGAATGCGTAGAACTAGAATTAAAAAATTGTTTCTACATTCTTGAGTGAAAATGATTGACCTTTAATGAATTTTTTCACCACTTCTATAGTAGTGAGGGAATAATCATTCCATTTATTTATTATATTTCGTGGTTACTGATGCTGATTACCCAAAAAAACTCAAGGATTAGTGCACTAGATTGAATTGTCCCCCTTCTCCATAATGTTCAAGCATTAAACCATGTGTGGTTCTCTCCATTCCCCCATCTCATCTTCCAACATCTTTATGTCTCTTCCACATTCATGAGCTTAGTGGAATTCTATCTAATACTTATAACATTTCATTATCCCTTTGAGGCAGTCCCATGATGTTTCTTCCCACTTTTTTAACATGTGGGTTATTGAAATTTATTTCCCCCTTTTTCAATAGATCCCCCATCTTGAAACACCACCGATAATTTATTTTCTATAATGATATGGTACTATTCAATTAAAACCATTTACACATTAAGAGAACATCCAAAAAATTCTTCATAACATCTGAAGAATTTAATAGATAGAGAATTTGGAAGGTTTGGTTTTAAACCACTAAATAATATATATATTTCACAATAATGTCTGATAATAAATCCAAAGTAATACCTTGAAAGACATGGGTAATTTTAATTGTTACATGTAATAGATTCACCTTCCTTTTACTTCTTCTATATTCATTCTATCTCTATCTCTGTCTGAAGAGATAGAGGGATATACTTTTTAATAATTATTTTTATAAAGTATTCTCATTCCATGTCTTATATTTCATCCTTTTTCGTGGTTTTTTTAATCAAATCCCACCATTTTTCGACATGTGCATGAATTTGATAAATAGTAAGAGTCAATTTATCTTACTCAGAACATTAGAGAAAAACAGATATTCTCCATTGAGTTAATCCATTGTTCCAAAATAAGTGGATCGTAAGATCCATTAAATGCTAGTGGTTGTGACTTCATAAAAGATTCAATATCCACTTTCTTTGTCTTGGTGAATGTTGAAATTCCACCCCATTTAGGTGGTTATTTATAGCTTTAGATAGCTGGGTAAGTATCGCCATGATATTTTGAACTCCATTTCCCATGGAATTGTGGATGTCATTTAGAAAATTATTGCATTAACCCTTACATGGGTTTTTTGGACGAGTATCTCTAGATTGCAACACTTTTCTAAACTAGAAACGTATGAACAAAACATAAATCACAAAGCATGAATAATTCACTCAATTAGGAAATCAAAACAAAAGGAATATCTTATGGGATCCCTATCTTAAGAATTTTCTATAAAAAATATTCTTGGCTATTTACATATATATAGCCATATCCTAAAGACTGTTACTAATGTTATTTAATCCAAATTACCAAATTAACTGAACCAAGATGTGATACCACCTATTGAAACCAAACATTTTTGTATATGAATATTATATCATTTTAATGACTAACAACATAGTATTGTTACAAATCAGAATCCAAAGGTTTAGTTTCTTGGTTTAATTAAAACCATATATACCTTTTACATAATAATATATAATCATTTATTTACCAACATATTCTTTATCCTTAAAAATATCTCATTCTTTATAGTACATGTAGTCACCTAAGGATACACATTAGTGAAAATTGATGAGCTAAAGTCCCTGTAAGAGGATAAATAAGGTTCATAAATGAATATTAGATGGGTGAGCATAATTATCATCATAGTGACATTAGATTAGGTTCATCGTAATAATAATGATGGGAATCATTAGATAATGTCTTGAAATGAATAAATTCATAATAATTAAGCATCATATCTTACTGGTCAACTACCACACATAGTTTTGGAAAAAGCTAGAATCATGTTCACGAATAAAATATGTCTATAATCATATCATCATTATTGTGAAAAAAATATATCAAAATTTTCAGGCATATTGCACATTATATAATGAGGCACATCACATTACCCAATGAATTAGAGTGATATGTAATTCTAGGCCCACTCATCACATCACAACACTTACACAATCATGCATGCCACAAACAATGTATAACGATTAGAACCATGGAATAACCCTTGGAATGAAATTGGTTTCATAAGGATTTAACAAATCATACATTCATGAATTATTAGAGGCGATTATAAATGAAAATAATGAAAATATAATAATACTTATAAGAATCATAAATCATTAGTGAAGAATAAACAATATTAAGAGAGTTATGTTGTGTTTTAGAAATAAGAGTTATTTTGGAACGTCTTTATATTTGTCATTAAAAATAGTTTGATCCATTTATATAGTCGAAAAAATGGTTGAAGAAAAATGAAACAATATTTATGGAACATTAAGGGAATATCCACACTGAAATTTTTCATTAATGAGGAATAACCCATTGAAAGGGAGTTGGGTTCGACAATCCCATTACATTATGTCCAAATGTGTTCTATACCTGTACTTAATATATTGTTATATCAAATTAGATTCATTAATAACTAAATAAATAACCTCATATACATTTAATTTATGCATTATAAATTTATAATGTTCATTTGCGGCCATTTCAATATGTTATAGAGTTAAATTTTATTATTTATGGAATGTTTATTTCAGGTATAAAGGTTAGTTCCCTTGTGTATAATTATTGAATATCTTATTAAATGGAAGGGAAAATCCCTAATTGGAATAAAATGGACTTATTATACTTCCATAATTTTGAATTTTTTAATGTGTCCTTTTTTTCATATATGAGAATGATTTATTAGATAAATCATTAATGAAAATGTATGATTTATTTTGGATTTTTTACGACCATTAAAAACTAGTATAATTTTATATTATATTATGACTATATATTGATTCCAGATAATAATATATGTTAAAATATGTATATTAAAATCATAATTAAAAATAATAATAGTTTTATTACCATACATGAAGGTGGTAATGGAAAAAAATTATTTTCCATGAAGGCAGAGAATCAACAATACATGGACAATGTTTTCATTTTTATAAGTAAATGAGAAGTTAAGAGATTGGATGATGGATATTATATTTAAAAATAATATTGTAGTGAATATTTAATATAAGAGTTATAATTCCTCTGTGGATATATAAAATGAGGAGAGGAATATAAAATTAAAGAAATTAAATGAGATGAAGAAGGATGTTATCTCTTGAATATCTTTTCATTGAGAACCACATTAAGATACTATGGATTTTTTATTTATTGAGAAGAAACTCTTGGAATTGGGGAATATTATTGATAAGGTAATTTTTCATAATTTAGAGAATCTTCATTGATTTTGAGGTGTTAGGGGAAGAGGTAGTGAGAGGTGGTATTTTCATGGAAGGAGAGTGGTGTTTTTTCTTTTTTATTCATTTTATTATTATTAATGTTCACTATAAATTCAATTATTTTAGAAAAAGCCCTAAAATTACCCCTAAACGTTTTTTATGTGTAGATTTCAAAAATCGACACCATTTTATGAAAATAATTTTATAAATAATATAATTTTAATTTTAAATTAAAATAATCATTTATTTGAAAAATACAGATTTTAATATTATAACTGAGTTTATGAAACATTGAAAATTTTAAAAAGGTCTTCTAAAATTAACTTATAATTGTAATAAAAATATATATTATTTTATGAAATTATTTTATATAAATATGATTTTTCTTCTAATTCATATTATAAATTCTAAAATTGTATATAAAATTTATCATTTCAGAAAAATACCAATACATAATTTATAATTTTCAAAACATTTAATACCTATAAATTGATATAAATATTTTAATTTTTTATTTATAATATTACTAAATTTTATTTATACTTCCATAGGATATTTTACACTATTATTGGCAGGATTACTATTCACAATGGTCATATTTTTCTTCCAATGGATTTGTTACTATTCTATTGGTATAGTTTCCTTACTTATAATAAATACAACTTATTTTATTCTTCATTTTTAATAATGAAGTTTTTATTGTGTTCAATATGTTATTTATATGTTTTATACTGTATAAAATATTTATAATAATGGAAATTTTATTTGTAAAATTATGGGTTGTTACACCAAACATCAATATAACATGTTTTCTATTCTAACTGAATAATTGAGGATTTTATAAAGAATGAATGTTTTTGAAAACATTTTTCATTGTGTAAAAACTGATCAAAGGATCTCTAATTGATGTAAAATAACATGACTATATTCATAATATTATTTAAAACATATAGGGACTAACGACACATCAATCCTAGAAATAACTTTCCTGAGATGACCGAAAATTTATTATCTGTAATTTAAAACACTTTAATGTGTAATTATTGGTGAAAACCCTTAAAAATTATATAATTTAAATTAAATCATACAAAACATATATTTGAATTATTATTTATGTGTATGATCATACATTGAGTAAATCCAATAAATGATGATATCTAACTAACTAAATGAATTTTAGAGTTGGTTCCCAAGAACCAACATCTATATAATTTATAAAAACATATTTTTATTGTTTTTAAAATTAATAAACTCCTTTTCAAATCATGATTTGTATTATTCATAACATATTATGTTATAATGTCTTAAGAGTTGCTATCACCTTGAATTGTCCTAGTAGTTCCACGCTATGATGAGAAACCATAAGTGACATGACACTACTCTTAAATATATATTCTATGGCTAGATGAAATAATTTTTAGTAAAAAATGAATCATTTTATTATGGGTGGAGAATTTAAGAATTTGAGGCACCTTATCATTGTGTATTCCATTAGTAATGTCAACTATACTATATTATTAAAATGAGACTCGCCAGATGAAAATCTATGTTTAATTGGGTCATTGGATATTCTTATATACAGAAGGATGTATTGATCCTTATAATGTAATATTATTATTAATGAGTATTATAAATTGTGTACATTGATGTTGAGATGAAAACTGTGATAAAATATGTTCACAATGAAGTAGGATATGTTGGGTGTGACACGAGTAATATTGCATTAATGAATTAGTTGATAATGGATTTGTCCCTTATGTTCATTAATAGAAGATGATATCTCATTCCCTTTGATTGAAATGATATAGGTCAAAAATATATATGTCCATTTTGTCATGACCCATCCCCCAGGGCCTGTTCCGTGACTACCCAAAGCCCACCTTCCATAGGCCAGGGGCTGGCAACTAGCACTGAAGGCATATTCCCTAAAACTGGGAAGGCATTACCTTTTTATCCTATAACATACACAACCAACCACATAATAAGATACTAACTCATGTAAACTGAATAACAAAAATATTGAGTATGGTAAGTAAATGGTCCAGAAAACAAGCCCAACTGGAATGTACAAGAAATAGAAAGTACATGTAAACTGGGATAGCTCATGTGAACACCCACCAAGGATCCAACTTAAAGGGTAGGTACCACTCTCGATCGGTCATCTCTGAAGTACGCCTCACCTCTGAGGTAATTCCAGTCCTAGAACTCACGTTCTCAGTCAGCTTTTTTCATCATCTACACCAAACTCAACGAAGTGCGGGCCTAGCCCATGCAGGGGTGTGTATAACGATACCCATTATGGACCCCGAGACCCTCAAGGTCTCACAAAATCCACCAAGGAAAACAACAAAGCTAGAAATCAACTAAAAACTATACTTAGGTATATTCCCAAACATATACCTAAGTTATCAAGTAAACCCATCTCAAATTATGAGGGAAAACCAGAGTCCAAATAAATGCCCAAAGCTCAACTATTCCACAGTGGAAGGAATACCATGAAGGCAAGTACCACACAAGTATACCACAAAGAAATATACCACCATGGTATTACCAAGAAGTATAGTACCACATAGTACTGACTCAGATCCCACTAGGTATAACTTAGGTATAGTAGTATAGATGATGGGTTGTAACTATTAAATCATCTTACTCTTTTAAGAGGATCCCCTGCTGACCCACACAGAATCGCTCGGTGCTGACCCACAGAGGATCGCTCGGTGCTGAACCACATAGGATCACATGTTGCTGATCCACAGAGGATAGCTAGGTTCTGACCAAAAAAATATCTCTCAGTGCGGACCCACATAAGATCTCTAGTTTCTGACCCACACAGGATAACTCTTCATTATTATCATCACAACCAGCTATTGGGTTCCCACACCAGGCCTACTCTTCTTCGTAAGGGTCTGCCTCTCAAGAAACTAGATGATAATAAAACTACAACGTAGTATCATGAATAATTATATCTTGAAGGACTGCCACATCATATGGGTCTCAACGTAACCGAAGGTGTGTCAATAAGATGCCCGATCTGTGAGTTATTATCCTTTTAGTCCCGAGGGCCCGGTTGGATTCATGCTCGATCCAACCCGACCATATTCCAACATTATCTAATTCTTTAGTGGGGAATACATAAAGGGACCATATCTCTCCATGGTTTCCAACCTCACTGATTGTTCATCAAACGGACGTCCGGTGACAATGTTATGGCCAAAAGAGCATAAATCTGTCGTAGCGGGTATGGGTTCGGTCCCTGCAACCCACCCTGACCTTGCCTAGGCTGACCCAGTTTGGGTTGACCTAGCACAAACTGAATTCATAGCTCGGCCCATGTTGTGGCATGTCCCGCTGGGTGGTCCGGCCCACATGGGAGGCATGGCGGTGCCGCGGTCGGCCCAATATGGGGGGTGGGGGGGGTGTGGCGGTTCCGCGGACGGCGCAAGGGTGTGGGGTGACGCTATCCACAGACAATGAATTCTACTAAGGTTGTGGGTTGGTGAGGAGACACATGGCAGTGTCATTGTCTTCGTCACGGTCGGTGGTGTTGGTCGCCTTTCTCGTGTTCCACCGGTGCCAAAATCAAGCACTGATCGCTGTCACCATCATGAAGAATGAAAAAGGAAAGAATTTCGGAGGGGTCAGTACATGTTTGTTTGGCCCACACCCTATACGTTAGAGCAGTAACAAGTGGTTCCCAAATTTGAATAAAAAACTTGTAGGATATATTTTTAAAGACATTAATCCCCACAACCATCACCAATCACTATTCCCAATTCCACAAAAGAAAAAATCCATGAATAAACTAGTTTATGAGTGTGGATCAGCATTCTTTGTTTAAAAGGTAATAACTTGGGATGTGATAATCACTCATAAATAAACCCCTACCTTGATTTCTCATTTACATAAAGGAGGAGAGAATAACGGACGTCAGTTCTTTGTCATTGAAGACATTCTACGTTGGTTCCCTCCTCCAGGTGCTTCTGATCCGTCATAGTGTTAATTTCCTCGTTCTATGATCTTCGGTGGTCGTTCAACGTTGGGAGGTGATGTTCTTCATTGGAGAACATTCTCCCTATAGTTATTCTCTCCCCAATTCGACCAAAATGAATGGTTGCCCACCTAATAAAACAAGTTATCTATTATGTTTGTTGGAATAATTTCCAAATAGCTTAATTAATTAATTGATTGGTTGGATTAATTGATTAAAGGGGAGAGTTGGAACAATTAAGCTAGGGAGCACAAGAGGTTTCTCCCCATTTAGAGGGAGTTCAAAGGGGTTAATGGGTTTCTAAGTCTTGGGTGGTCCCCACCACCATAACCCACATAGTTGGTTAGGCTTGGGGGGTCCCCACCACCATATCCTATGTTGAGAGGTTTTAGTACATGTGGTCCCCACCACAAAAACATCCACCTAGAAGGTTTCAATAAAAGAAAAAAAATGTTAGATATTTTTATTTTATTTTATTCTTTCACGAAAAACACAAAAACTATCTTTCACTCTCGACCCAATGCGGTCAATGTGAGGGTCTCCTTAAGAGAATATTAGTGTATGAGTTTAACAATGCCGTCAAATTTCAATTCTGAGCTCCGTTTCAAAAGTTACAACTCGTATGTTTACTGAACGTACATGAAAAAATGTTCAAAAATTCATTCTGGGCACTTCGGTCCTCAGAATCACGTGCCGTAAACTTTCACGGACTTGTAAAGTTCTCATTTAATTAAAAAAATAACATGAAAAATATGGGTCTTTACATTCTACGAAACTCGGGGCTTTACATCCCCTTAAGCCTCCTCATAAATCTATGAAAACTAGTGGGGGTACTAAGCACATATTTGATCCTCCCGCTCCCATGTGCTCTCCTAGAGGTTCCTGTGCTGCCAATGAACACACACCAGATGTATCGACCACCCACGAAGGACATTTTCTTGTTGATCCCCAATCTCTTTTGGATCCTCTGTAATAGTCACCACATCGTCGATGTCTAGATCTCCATGGTTGATCATGTGATAAGGGTCGTACATGTATCTCCTTAGCAGGGATTAGTGGAAGACGTCGTGCACCCGGTGAAACTGAGGTGGAAGAGATATGTGGTAAGCCACTATTCCAACTCTGATAAGGAACTGAAAGGGTCTGATGAACCTTGATGAGAAATTGACACCTTAGAAAAATATTTTTAATCCTCATCGGGGCGAGACTCGTAGAAATATGTGGTCACCATCCCTGAACTCTTGAGGTATCCATCTCCTGTCACCATATGACTTCTACCTGCTCTATGCAGTCTTCTCCGCTTCTGGCCGATCTACACCTTCTCTGTGGTAGCCCGAAACATATATGGTCCAACGAGTACTGACTCCCCTGTGTAAGTCCAAAACAAATGTGATATCCAAGGTCGCTCATACAACATCTCCGAAGGATCCATCCCAATGGTAGAGTGATAGATTTTGTTTTATACAAACTCAACCAAAGGAAAGTGATCCTCCAAGCTGCAACCAAAGTCGAGGACGCAAGAACGTAGCATATTCTCAAGGGACTAAATGGTCCTCTTAGTCTGACCATCCATCTAAGGATGGAAGGCGGTGCTGAAATGATGTTGTGTCCAAAAAGCCTCCTTCAACCCCTTCCATAGCCAGGAAGTAAAACATGTATCATGATCAGAGACAATCATAGATGGTACATCATGTAACAGCACAATCTCCTACTCATAAAGGCATCCCATGCTCTATACTAAACCCTAATCTCTGATCGGTAGGAAGTGGGCCAACTTGGTGAGTCGGTCAATGATCACCCAGATAGAGTCATGTCCTCCAGATGTACGTGGATTTCCTGTCATGATATCCATTGATATCCCATCCCACTTACACTCTGGGGACACTAAAGGATAAACCAAGCTTAATGGTACCTGATGCTCTTCCTTCACTTGTTGGAATGTGAGGAACTGAGAGAAAAACTCTTCCAAATTCTCTCTTCATTCCCGACCACTAGTTTTGTCTTCAGAGATCCTGGTAAATCATCTCTAATCTTGGATGTACCGCTAGAGGGGATGTGTGGAACTCCCTCAACACTTCCTCTCGAAGAGACACTGGTACCATGGTACACACTCTGAAGTGGATGATGTTCCCCTACCATCATAAAATCTTTCCGGTTCTTGATATATGGATATTTGAGCACATAGAGCCTCGTAGTCGGCGTCCCAATGTTGTGCCTCCCTGAATTGCAGAAGAAGTGGGGGAGTGACTGTAAGAGACTGATGAAAAGATGCTCCATCCTGATCCACAAAGGATATCTACAAAGTGAACAGTTTCTCTATCGCCTCACCAAGTAGTTATATACCAGATCTCCAGCTGGTTACATTTTCTAAAACATTCCCCTTTCAAGGAGTATAGACTATCTCGAAGTCATTAACCTGGAGGAACTCAATCCAACATCGTAGTTTGTGGTTCATGTCCTTCTGATAGAAGATATACCTGAGACCCTTGTGATCTGTGTAGACAATAAAGCATTTTCCCATCCTGTAATGTCGACACATATTCAAGGCAATGACCACAACTTCTAACTCTAGGTCATGGGTAGAATAGTTCTACTCATGCTGTTTTAGCTATCGAGAACCATATGTTATCACCGATCGCTCCAATATCATGACACATCCATGCCCTGTCCAAGATGCCTCAAAGTAGACTATGTACCCTACGCCCTCCTCCGGTAGCCTCAAGATGGAGGCACAAGTTAGCCTCTGCCTCATCTCCTAAAAACTATGATGGTATCTCTCGGAACACACGAAGGGTTTCCCCTTCTCCGTCAATGCTGAAAGTGGTGCCGCAACTCTGGAAAAATATGGCACAAATCTCAGGTAGAATCAAGCCAAACCCAGGAAATTCCGTACCTCTATCACACTCATGGGTGGATCCCATGAAGGTTCTAGCTCTATATTTTATGGATCTACAGAAACTCCAGCATCTGATATGACATGTCCTAGAATGTGAACCTCTTATATCTAGAACTAGAACTTAGTGAGTTTACCATAAATATGGTGCTCTCGGAGTGTGTCCAGAAATACTCGTAATTGATAAGCATGATCCTCCTTAGTAGTTAAGTAGATAAAAATGTCATCAATGAAGACTACTACAAAGTGATGAAGGTATGGATGAATGATCATGTTCAGGAGTCTCATGAACACTGCTAGTTCTTTGGTTATACCGAATGAAAAAACCAAGAACTCATAGTGGTCATACCGACATCTGTAAGTCGTCTTCCGAAAATCCTCATATCAAACTCTGAGGTGGTGATAGCCTAATCTGAGTTCTATATTTGAGAACCACAGTGATCCTTTTTTGATCAAAGAGGTCGTCAATCCTTGGAGTGGTTACTTGTTCTTCATTGTCACCTAGTTCAGGAACTGATAGTCAACACAATGTCTCAAGCTCCCATCCACCTTCTTGGCGAACAAAATTGGTTTTTCCCAAGGAGAAACACTGTTCCGAATGAACCCTTCCTTATGTAAGTACCCTAACTATTCCCATAGGTCAGAAAGCTCCGCGGGAGCCATCTGATATGTGGGTGTAGATATCTGTGTCGTCTCGGGGTACAAGTCAATGTAAAAGTCCAACTCCCTATGAGGAGGTAGACACAGATCATCATCATGGATGTCATCTACGTAATGTTCCACCACAACAGGATAACTCAGACTCAACACATCAACTGATTAGAGGGTAAGTCTAGCCAACCAATGAGTGATAAAATTCACTCTCCTTCAGGTAAGTCTATCATGTGCTGCATAAGCTCCCTTCTCGCCAGTGAAGGTAAAACTGGTCTCATCCGTGAATACACACCACATTTTGCACCTAATACAATCAATCTGAGCATGTACTATAGATAACCAGTCCATAAACAAGATGATGTCGTAAGGCCTCGATACTGCAACTAAGAGATCCTAGTTGAACCTCTCACCTCCAAGAGTTAGCTCACACTGTAGGTACCATTACATAATCATCGAATCCACTCCCGTAAGTGTCTGTATCCATAAGGATTGATCCAACAGCTCCGTCAGAATCTCCGAGCTCTGAATGAGGGTAGTGGAAATAAAATAATGATTGATCTTATGTCTATAAGTACTGTAGATAAGGGGGAATAGACATAGATCATACCTTTTATCATCTCCGAAGAGTCGTGATCATAGGCCTCAGCTCCCAAGAGTAGAGCTCTCCCCATTCCAAAGGCTCCTTGTAGTCAGGGTGGACCACCTGGTGGTGGTGGCGATAACAACTCGAATCGTCTCCCACTGCCAGCTACACAGCCAACTTCACTGCCACGTCTGCCTGCTTCCTACGGACCACCTCGGTTGAACATCTGTCCCTGCCTGAGCATTCCCTCGATGGTCATGCGGATCATCTGTATGGCGGGTCGAATAGTCATTAGCCATATGACCCTACTCGCTCAATGTGTAACACATCCCACTCCGGGTATGAATGGCTCTCCCTCGGGTGCCTCGGACAACTGACCATGAATCATGCGGTCGTCCAACTGTTGGTATGGTTCTTTTGGACCTTTATGTCATCTGTTTGCTTCCAGCTATAGAATACTCCACTACGTGATGAATGGTAGTGGGCCTCACTACCATTGAATTTTTATCAAGTAAACACTCCACAAAATGTGGTCTCTATAACACCCCCTCCTATGTCGGGATGCTGAGTGAGATCATCGAATCCATGATCTCCTGCTTGAGTCCCTACTGAAAGTACTGGGCCTGAAAGAATGGGTCTCACACTATATTAATGGAGTAGCATGTGATGTCAATGACCCTTATAGAGTAATGAGATAGAGTCATGATGCCATGTTGTAGATGAAGTAGATCTTTAATTCGCACTACATGAAGATTCGTTGGGACAAACACTTTTTGAATCAGGCTCTCATGGTCTGCACATAATAGTGTCACCTCGTTGTGAGCCTCGAGCATCAGGCTCCACCATCTGCCTACCGCTGCCTATAGAAGACTGGGAGATACGATCACCATGCAATCAACTGGTTTCCATACTAGTCATAAGACTATGACCATAACTTCCAGCCAATCCTCAGCCGCCTGTGGGTCCATCACTCCACAAAAACTGGGTGGCCTCTGGCACTGAAATTTGTAAAATGCACTCATGTGGCATGCACCCTATACTGCTAGGGCTGGTGGCATCATTGGAACAATGGGTATTTCTACCACTGGTTCCTCCACTGGTGGCTCTACTAGAAAAGGGCCCTACACCGAGGCCTCATCTCTTAGTGGGATATCAGTGCGTACAACTCTCAGAACCCCGGCTGGTTGTCTATGTGTAGGCACCCAGAAATAAAACTGGTGAGCCACAATCAATAAGTTATACCTAGTGATATGACTCAAATAGTTCACAATAAGTACCTTCAAAACACACACGTAATCAGTGTTTTCAGGAACTGAGTCAGAAATCAAAAGTCGGGGTCTTAGTGTATGGATACGTCAGCCACCGCACAAACACTACATTCCGTAAACTGATAACCACACTCACTACACTTTACAGAATTGATGTAATAAAATAAATATCATAGTCCTACGTTCTATGGTAGAACTACCTCTTTTGATACAAATTTGTGATGACATGTCCCTCGAAGACCATGCCGTGAATACCCCAATCCCGCCTTACATAGTCCATGGGGTAGAGACTAACACCGAAGGCTTATTCCCTAAAACTGGGAAGGAATTTACTTTATAACATATAACCCAGTCATCCAAGCACAGAAAAATATACGAAATAAAGTAAACTGAATAGTAAAAATAGTGGGTACAGTAAGTAAAAGGGTCAGAATACAAGCCCAATGGGAAAGTACAAGAAATTGAAAGTAAAAATAACTAGGACAGCTACTATGATCACCCATGAAGGATCTTACAAGAAGGGTAGGTACAGATCTAGATCGGTCATCTCTATGGTATGCCTCATCTCTGAACTTCCTCTAGTCCTGGTACTCACGTCCTGAGTCACTTTTGTCTGTCGTCTTCTCCAAACACAATGATGTGCGGGAATAGCCCATGCTGGGGTGAGTATAATGATACGTAGTAGGGACCCTAAGACTCTCATGGTCTAAAAAAAACCATCAAGGACAATCACACAACATGAAATCAACTTACAACCCTACTTAGGTATATGGCCATACATATACCTATGTTATCATGTAAACCCATCTCAATCATGAGTGAAACACAGAGTTCAAATCAAATCCAAAGCTCAATAGTTCCACAAAGGAAGAAATACCATGAAGGAAAGTACCACACATGTACGCCACACAGAATAATACCACCAATGTTTTATAATGAAGGAATGTACCAAAAGTTATAGACATAGCTCACACTAGGTGTAACATAGTTATAATAGTAGAGATTGTTAGATGTAACTACTAAATCATCTTACTCTGTTACGAGGCTCTGCTATTGTCCCACACAGGATGGCTCGGTGCTGACCCACACATGATCACTCAGTGTTGACCCACAAAGTATCGCTCAGTGCTGACCCACAAATGATTTCTAGGTGCTAACCCACTCAGGATCGCTCGGTGCTTACCCATGCTGACCCACACAATATCGCTCTTCCTTATTCTCATCACAGCCAGCTATTGGGTTCCTGCACCAGGCATGCTCGTCTTTGGTACGGTCCTCTCTTCAAGACACTGGTCGATACTCAAACTACCATGTAGTCTCATTAATAATTATCTCAATGGACTTGCATGTCCAAGGGGTATCAACACAACAGATGGTGCGTCAATCGGATGCCCGGTGTGTGGGTTATTAGCCATTTAGTCATGAGGGCCCGGTTGGATTCAGGCTCATTCCAACCCGACCGTATTCCAACATTATCCAAATCTCCAGTGTGGTATACTCAAAGGTAAAGTCTAGATATATGGTTTCCAATGCCACTGACGGTTTGTCAAATGGACATCTAATGCAAGAGTTATGGACAGAAGAGCGTTAGTGGGTTCTAGTGGGTCTGTGTCCAGTCCGACCTGGATAGGGCTGACCTGGTTTGGGGTCACCCATCCCGACCTGCTGTATCTGGCCCGACCCGTGTTGTGGCCCAGCCCACTCATTGGTCTGGCGTTCAGAGTCCTGCCTGGCCAGTGTTGGGCGGTTCAGCCAGCGCTTGGCGGCCAGGCCGGACGACGCGGAGCCCGCATGGCTGCGAGGGCAGCAGAGCCGCAGGGTGGCATGGCAGGGAGACATAGCCATGGATGATGCAAGGGTGTGGGGCAACGCTGGACACATACGACGGAGGCCACAGTGTGGTGCGGAGCCACATGGTGGCGTCGTTGTCATCTTCGCGGCTGATAGTGGGGTCGACCGCCATTCTCGTGTTCCACTGGTGCCAAACGTCGGCACCATTCTCCGTCACCATCATAGAGAACGCACAAAAGAAGAACAATGGAGGGGTCATGCCATGTTTTTTTGGCCTGCACCCTCCACGTTATATCAGTAGCATGTTTTTCATAAATTTGAATAAAAAACATGTATGGAAGATATTTAAAAACATCAATCCCCACAACCTTCATCAATCACAATTCCCAATCCCACAAAATAAAACATTCATGGATTATCTAGTTTATGAGAGCTGATATGCGTTAATTGTTTAGAATGGAATAACATGGGAAGTGATAATCACTCATAAATAAACCCCCACCTTGATTGCTTGATGATGTCAAAGAGAAGAGAAGAACGGATGTCAGTTCATTGTCGTCGAATAAGTTATATGTTGGTTGCCTCTGCAAGGTGCTTCCGATCTGGCTTGGGGTTGGTTTCATCGCTATGCATTATCTGGTGGTCGTTTTTCTTTGTGAGTTGATGTTGTTATTTTGAGAGCTTCCTCCCAATATTTATTCTCTCTCCAATTCCACCAAAATGAAAGGTATCCAACATAATAGAACAAATTATCTATTATGTTTATTGGTATAATTACAAGGTATCTTAATTAATTAATTGATGGGTTGGTTTAATTAATTAATGGGGAGAGTTGGAATAATTGACTGGGGGAGCTCAAGAGGTTTCTTCCCATTAAGAGGGAGTTCAAAGGGGTTCATGGGGTTTTATGTCTCGGGTGGTCCCCACAGCCATAACCCACATGGGAGGTTAGGATCGGGTGATCCCAACCACCATATCTTAAATTGAGAGGTTTTTGTATAGGTGGTCCCCACCATTAAAACATCCACATGGATGGTTATGAAAAAATTAAATAAAAATGTTTTACATTATTATTTTATTTTATTCATTTACAAAAAACACAAAAACTATCATTCACTCTCGACTCACTATGGTCGAGGTGAAGGTATCCTTAAGCGAATATCGGCGCTGTGAGTTCAATAGTGCCCTCAATTTTCAATTTTGAGCAATGGTTCAAATGTTAAAAAAACCAGCTCGTACGTTTACTGAACGTACATGAAAATAAGTTCAGAAATTAATTTCGGGCACTCCGGACCTCAGAATCACGCGCATTTAATTTTTACGGACTCAAAAAATTCCAATTTAATTAAAAACAATTACCTGAAAATTCTGAGTCATTACACTTTTTTTAATAATAAATTTGTATTTCAAGATTTTGAAAGAATTAATCATTGATCCTAGAGGTTTATGGAACCAACATTCATCCTTCTTGATTAGAGATATCATGGTAAATGTGTTAAATTATACAATGAATGTGTGTATGAGGTATTATGTCATTGTGACATTAACATATTTTTATATGGGAGCCCATACCTTTTTCTAGATCCAAACCCTATACTTTTGGCTATTTCAGTAAATGTTATAGAGAAACAGGCCTAGAGCAGTACACACTTAGTGTATCTATAATCTCAGTTAAATAATATATTATTATTTTTTATTTAACAAGTTGAGTAATTATTATTCCCACACAAGGATTAAGAATAATTCATTTTTAGTTCATCACATATATTCTATCACCAGTTATTTGAGAGGATATTTTATGAGGGAAATGTTTAAAATAAATTTATTTTTTATTTAGAAAATATAAATTTTTTTTGTAATGAAGTGATATTTATTTATTAAATAACTAGTTATTATTCATGGCCCATAAAACATTGGGGAGGAATGGGGGGACATTTTTATAGGTCCAGTGAGAAATTATATATATTGAATATTATTTTAATAAATAATATTTAACGTTAATTCGTGAGATTAGAGCATGTGAAGAAATATAAAAAATAAAATAATAATATACATGGAGTTCAAAAAATATTTAATAAATATTAAAACTAACATGTGAAATTATTTATTTCTAACCCTAGTGGTATATAAAACAAAATATATTATTTTTTATGAGAACCAATTCATTTGTTTCTTCGGGCACAATGAATCTAGATATTCCTCCTGAAGTCGTAGAGATCTCCCTTATCAAATAACACTTCCATGAACAGAGAGTGATCTTCCTCCACCTTCCACTCTAAAGTCTAAAGAGATTAATAAGAATAATTTGTAAGTGATTCATGAGGAAATCAAAGATTACTGATGCAAGTATTAGGATGACATCCCAATAAATATTAATAATAATATTATTATCGACATGACATTCATAGGCATGACCCATCACATGATTCCTCTATTCCTAGAAACTAAAAGCTTTATCTGAATGGGTCATATAATTATTTATAATTTCTTAATGATAATTGACTTATTTACTCATAAGTATCTTATATTCAATTCCAGTTTAATATTTCTTTAATTATAATTTTAATATCTGCTTCTTCCTCTTAATTTCTCATAATATAATAATATTGATTAATTTTACTAAAAAAATTTATTTGAAGATATCTTCCAAAGGTTCTATGGAATACGACCAGATAACAGAACAGTACACACCATGTGACCTAGAGGTACATGTCATGTACAACTCTTTATTTCCCTAAAAATTAATTCAAAATTAATTTACGGAAAATGAATTTATTAAAAATTCTGCATTTAATTAAACCCCACATGTTTACTAGACATTCTTGGAACATGAGTAGTTAGAGTACATGACGTGTAACATCCGTACATGGAATATGGTCCTTTAGTCAAAAATGGGTCATGTATCTTCTAACATTAACTGCCTGACTAGTGACTGTAAAATTGAGAGACCACATTATTTGTAGCCCATGTAAATATCTTGTACTGTCATTTCTTTTTGTGTAATGGTTACACACTGAGTCCCAATGAATGTTTTGCATATAGGTGGTGAGAGGTAATAATATAATATGTTGATAAGACGCACAATGTGAAGTGTTTTAATATATATTATTATTTTCTATGTAATTATTGAATCTACATATCATCTATGATTCATATTATGATTAGTACTATACTTTCATTGAAGTGTAACACAAGACAGAAATATAATATAATATGTGTAATAATTCTATTGATTGCACACTTCATGAATGTATGTAATATGACATGTATGCCACATGTCAGAATAGTAAATTTTATACAATATAAAATAGGTTGGGTAGTTTGGATGGGTACTCATTGTGTTTCATACAAGGAACATTCTATATTTTACACAGTTAATTTTAAATAAATTTATTTCTTTCGTAAAAAATTTTGATGGATGAGAATCTTAGGTAACTTCTGATGATTGTTAAGATAATTTAATTTATTAATTAAGGATGATAATTAATTAATTTGAGTGTGTTTTATATTAAATAAGAATTATTTTGAATTGTATGATAGACTTATAAAAAAATTTTTCATTTCATTCATATGGATGATCATGAATTTAGATTACATGTTAGTATGTTATTGGTTAAATTTAATTTATAATAAAATTAAATTATTGGTTGATAAATATTCTCTCCTCTTATTATGTAATGGTATGCATACTCATGGTTTCATTTATAAAATTACCTTCCCCTTATCATCATGTGAGTAAAGGAATATGTAATGTATAGGGTTCCCAAGATAGTAGAAGTGATTAATTTTTGGATCTAAGGTGAAAGCAATCCAAGAAAGATATATAGTTAGATTGGTGGAAAACTGCAATACAATCCATAAATGGTTCATGTTTTTCCCCTAGGTTGTATTTTATTTTATTATCTACTAGATAATCTAACCGTTAGTAAAATATCATGTTCACCGCACTTTATTATTTTATTTCTATCACGTTTCATGTTTATTTAATTATTGATATTTATTCTTAATCACATTAATTAATGAATTAACAAGTATTCAAGATTGAACAAAAATAAATTGGATTATGTGTAAATTTATTCTAATAAATGTTTAATCACTTAAGTAAACCCAATTAATATTAAAAAGAATTTAATAAAGATAATAATTGTAAATTTATTCATAAATGATAAAATGCATAAATTATAAATATTTTGTAGATATAGTCATCTGTTACTAAAATTAAAATCGAACCATAATTCAAATTCTTCCCCAGCCAATGTTTTGGTGATTTCATTTATCATGGAATTCTAAGATCACGTTTTTTGATAACAAAACATAGTTCACATCAAGGGTTGACTACCAAAGGGATTTTTGGTGTAAGTGAGAGGAAAGATTGGATGACATTGAATTTAGGATTTCAGGATTAGGGAGTCAACTCAAAAGATCAAGGAACTATGAGTTAATGATATTGGATTTTAGAATTCCTACCTAAATCCCTTCAAAATTGATTACAAAAAACGTTGGTGTGATGACAAGGGGAATGTGGAATATTTTCTCTAGAATGTACAAAAAATAGGGTATTCCAAACCCAATGGTGTGGAAAATTTATTATCTATAAATTAGTGGGATCTTAATAAATATTAATATTATTTTTTTATATAAATTTCTCATACATAGTATTAAATATATTCTCATATTAATTTTTGAAACAATAATAAAAATTACGTCAAATATATCACTATATTCCATACTTGAGAAGCCTATCCTTATCACCAACACAAATGTCCAAGATTGACAAATGATTTTTTTCATTATCCTATTCCATGAATGGAAATTATATATGATGTAAGGACATATTCCTGAGATGTTTGGTAATGAAGCTAGTGAAGAAGAGTTTTCTCACTATGAGAAAATCTTGAATGATGGTTTATATATTCAATGTTATATGTTATAATCTATGGCCAATGAAATTTTGAAGAAACTTGAGGACCAGAATGAGTAGAGGATGATGCCTTACCATCTATATCTATACTAATAGAAGGTGTGAAAATAAATATACAAGACAACAAATTATTTTCCTAATAGAAATATTGGAGTGTTTTTATTAAAAGAACCTATTGTATTCAATATTATTGAGAACAGTAAACACTTTGACATCTTAGGGATTAAATTCCTAGAAGAGATGCACATAGATCTCATACTTTACTAACTACAGAATACCTTTTATTGTTTTATAATTATTTATAATGTGAGAAATAAAGAGAAGAGTCTTTCAGATGTATTTAATTTTATTATCTAAGTGGATAGGAACATGGGTTGTGAAAAACCATGATACTAATGGTGAATTTTAAAAAAATAATGAGGAAATAGGGCCCAGGAATCTTAAATAATTTAATGCTCCATACCACCATCCTTCCGAGAAGATGAATATCAGGATATTGGGAATTGAAATGGAGGAACTATGTTTTTGATTTGGAAAGAATGAAAAATGGAAGAAACTCTACACCTATAAATAAGGGGATTCTAAGGGTGTGTTCAGTATTGAGTGTAGTATTTTCATATCTACACATTAGTTACCAGATATTGATTGTGGTCCTCATACATACATCCAAATAAATGAAACAACTATATTCTAAAGGATTACTATATTAGGGTAGATTTTTGAGCATCCAATGGTGTGAGGCTAGATTCTATAGCCACTGGAGACTATCACCAGTCATTGCGAAAAAAAAATATTAGTAATAATGTATTGTTATTATGTACAAATTGTTACCAATATCATATTTTTTTGAAACATACCTAGATAAAAATGTTTTTTTACAATTTTAGAAATAAAATTTGTTCCCTTTATAAAGGAAACATATGATATGGTATGTTGCTTTTAAATAATAGTACATATGAATTAAATTAGGAAATCCACTTATTTTAAACAGGAAACGAATAATGATCACATAACTCATATAACACCTATCAATGGAATCACCGCCTTGGTCATGTCATTGAGAATCATTCAAAAATTCTATTTCAAGATAGTTATATAGAATATTTTGAGCTGAAACCACTTAAAAGATGTGATGATTGGTAATATGTATGAATGAGAAAAAAAAAATTTTGGATATCATTAAATGGCTATAAAGATACTTGGATTGGTACATAATGATCTATGTAGACCATCTACAATATAAGATTTAGGTGGGTATTCATAGATCATAACTTTTCTAATGAATGAAGTAAATAGTTATATGTCTACATGATGAGTATAAGTTCATGTACTTTGAGAAATTCATAGGATTCAACAATGAAGTAGAAAATCAACTTGGAAATAAGATAAATAAAATTCAAACAGATTAAGGTGGTGACTATCATAACCATGAGTTTGTTAAATTTTAACAAGATTTTGGGATTTTATCTCCAATCTCACCACCATACACACCATAGAGTAATTTTGTTACTAAAAGGAGGAACCATACATTGTGAGGCTTGGTAAAGTCGATGACGAGTAATGAAGATCATGTATTATTCTTTTGTAGATATGCAGTATAAAATATGGAATATACATTAAACTGTGTACCAATTAAATTTGAAAATATAATTCCATTTGAGTTATGGATTTGAAAGAAACCCTTTTTGTCACATCAATGTATATGCAATTGTGAGGCATTTTTTGAGGCCTTATCATGTAGAAAAAGGGAACTCTGTGGAAAAATGTGTATCTTCATAGTGCATCGTACATAAACAATGGTATACTACCTTTAAATCCCTTTAATCATGAAAGAGACTATTTCTAGAAAACATGTTTTTTGAGAGATCACATACACAAAAAGGAGAGTGGGGTCATGATTGAATTCGATGATGTTGATGCTCATGATACAGAAGAGTTGGTAGGGGAACAAAATCCATAGGTCACCAAAGATATATTAGTTCCTAAAACAAAAGTACTACATAGGACCACTGGGGAGGTAAGTGAACAAGAGAGATATGATTTTCTTGTAATAGAAGTTGGTGAACTAATATTTTTTAGTAACGATGAACCTATCTCTTATAATGAATAGAAATATAGATCAGAAGCTAAAATATGGTACGAATCCAGGAATTATGAGTTGAATTCCATATATCTGATCCATGATTGGGTTCTAGTAAATACACCAGTTGATGTAAATCCCGTAGAGTAAAAATTAGAATTTAAGAGATGAATAGATGTTGAAGGTAATGTAAATTCCCATAAAAAAGGATAGTGGATAAAGGCATTAAAAAATCAAGGAATTGACAATTATGAAATAATTTATTTAGATTAAAAGATTCAATCTATCAGAATTATACATGATATAGAAAATTTCCATGACTATATAATTTTGAATATGGATGTAAAAACCTTCTTTCCTTAATGGGAACATTCATGGATATATCTATATGACACAACCAGAAGTTTTTGTGAATCCAGGTGATTCTAAAAATACTAGCATGTTACGAAAAACACTTAATTGATTGATGTAAGAATCTAGGTCCTAGATAATTCAATCTAATGAACATATAAATGAATTTTATTTTATTAATAAATAATGTGAGACATTTATTTACAAGTGGTTAGGTGAAAATTCAGTCGTTATCTAAGATGTTTATATTGAGGACATATTAAATATTAAAAATGACAAACCAATACTACAGTATGTTAAGAAATGGTTAAAAATTGTTTCTCGATGAAGGAATTAGGTGAATTAGGTTATATTCTGGGGATCCAGATCATTCATGACAGATCCAAGAGGCTGATTGTACTACGACGAAGAATATATATTTACTAGATACTAATGATATTGAGTCTTGAACAATCCAAGAGGGAATTGGTTGCAGTGTTACATGATATATATCTTTCAAAGAAAATGTTTCCGTAGACACAATACAAGAAATAGATAATGAGTAAGAACATATATTCTTTAGATATATGATTGGTCAATGTATGCCATATTATGTACTACACACGATGTTTCATATGGATTGATCAAGGTTGGAAGATATTATGATGATCCTCGAGAACGATATTAGAATACTGTTGTTGTTACTCTCATGTATCTGAGATGAACTAAGGATATGTTCTTTGAGTATGGAGGAGGTGAGGAGCTAGAAATCACGAGTTAAACTGATGCTAGTTTTCAAAAATATTAGAATGATATGATGTCATATTCTGGATATGTTTTCTATATGAACAAAGATGTTTTTAACTGGAAAACATCAAAGAATCGAGTTGTGACTTATTCCACGATGGAGTCCGAGTACATAAAAAATTCTAATATAGCCATGGAATCCATATTTAAATGAAAATGTTTCTAGGATTTGAATGTGGAACCTAGCAGTAAACACCCTATCACATTGTATTGTGATAATACTATAGTGTTGTCTCTTAGAAAAGACGTACGGTCACACTAATGAATAAAGAACATAATCTAGGAGCATCAAACTCTTGAGGGATTTATATCGGATGGGTGATGTTGTAGTAAGAACATTTCCCATAATAGAAAATGGGTTAGGCCACTTTAATAAAGGCCTATCTTTGTAGAACCTTGGGTATTATGTGAGATCAAGTATATTGAAGGTTATTAGAAGTTATATTTAGTGCAATTTGGAGTATTATAGAGTTTAACTATTATAAAAACAAGCAAGGGAAGCACCACCTTATATCAACGCTAAGAAAAACCCCCTGATAAAGATACCATGTATCAGTGCTAAAATTTTAGCACAGATAAAGAATCCCTTTATCAGTGCTAAAATTTTATCACTGATAGAGGGTAACCTTTATCAGTACTCAAAAATCACAGATAAAAAGACCCTTTATGAGTGCTAGGAAAGTGCTGATAAAGAATCCATGTATCAGCGCTATAATGTTAGTGCTGATACAGGAATGATTTATCCGTGCTTTTTTAGCACAGATAAAGAGGACCATTATCAGCACTAAAAAAGCACTGATAAAGGATTCCTTTATCAGTTCTTTGTTAGCATTGATAAAACCTTTTTCCATTTTTTTATAAAGTCTGTTGTACATTGCCCACGTTTTATCACGACCTAAAGATCTTGTGGTACTGGAACCCTACGACACCCCTCTGCCGCACACTGGGTTAGTGTTTCCGGACCCCCTCTACCCTTGAGCTTCTCATTTCCGGACAACCGTAACACACAAGGATTCACATTTTCGGACCTCCTCCGCCCTCGAGCTTCACTTTATCGAACCTTCACTGCCCGCAACACCCTCGATCTTTGCATTTCCGGACCCCCGCCACCCGCTGAGCTTTGCCTTGTTGGATCTCCCTTTATGGCTTATTTTACAAATCATTTATTAACATTGTTATCCTCTCCCATCACACATAACCATAAGTTTATTTGGAATGATATATTTAATGTATATTTGATATTTTGATGGTTCTAGGATACATGATTCATCCCTTTATTCTTTATGTTTGTCTCTAGGGTAATACCCCCTATCGAAGCTCATGTTTGGTCCAACTTATTATAATGGTTCTAGAACTATTATTCAATAAATCATATCAAAGTATTAAAACATTGTTCATTGGAATTTTTGGATGTGAGTCTTTCCCATCAATGGTGTTCTAGTGGACTTTGTGTTGAATCATTTCATCCCTAGGTTTCATTTCCTCCAGTGGTGATGAATCTTCTTCATCCCAGATTCATGGGTGTTCTTCCTACATATTGTGATGGGGTTCATGGGGGTGATAATCCAATATACTTCTATTACTCCTAAGGTATCTCCTTTTCTCTAATGACTACGGTTGGTTTTTAGGTGATTTGGTATCTATTTATTCCAGATCCTAGAAACCATTCAATTTGTTGGTGGTATGGCTGAATATGTTATATAAATTATTCCAACAATCAACATTATGAGAAGGTGTGGTTTGAATTATAGAATATATATTCTTTGATTTAATTATATTATTAGGTTATGTTAGGATGGAAATGGGTGATGAGGTTCCTAAGGTGATGAATTCTAGTTTGTTATCTTATTAGTGATAATGTTGATGATGATTTTGATCAGGCGCATCACGGTGCAGGTATCAAGTCACAAGTATCATCATGATTTGAGGCATGACTCGATAGCATATTTATGATTGAATTTTGAATTTAGTTGTGTTTTATGGGTTTTTTATAATTTCACATAATATTTGAACATATCTGGCGAGGACATAATTATTTTTTCTTTTATCATTACTATATTATTCTAGGAATATCTATTAGTATAGTTTATTAATTGTAAATCTTAATGTGGATTCTTTGGGGAATGTTTAACATGGGTTGATTTTCATTAAAAGGGATTGTTTATTCATGTAAAATATCTCTTGAGAAACCGTGTATTGGTGGAAAGATTTATATTCTCATCATTAATGGTGATCAATGAGTTTACACTAGTAGAGTGGAGATTATAAAAAACATAAGGTCCTTACCACTTGGATTCTTTTTTCACTAGATTCCTCCTAGGTATCATCGATTCCCTTAAATCCAACACCATTTCACCATAAAGTAAGGAATGAATGATAAATTTTTTCATTAAGGAAAACACCACCTGGTTCTAATGCATTTCTAGGATACTGACTACTTCTCTATCCTTCCCCCTCGCTGAGGTTACTGACTGCTTCAATGTGGTGGCCAAGCCCCTTCCTAGTAGTGTTTGTTCTGTCTCCCTTGGCTCTGAGCCTGTCATCTAGCTCCAAATACATATTGATCTAGAGATAAATCCCTCATCAGCCCCCAAGTCTCATTACCCATCCTTCCTCTTCCCCTTTGGATCCTCATATCCAACTCATATGAAGCTTACCAACCAGAATAGATTATGAACAGGTTCAAAATCAAGGGACCCAAATGAGAGATCATCCTCCCACATCAATAAGGCTACTAGATCTAGATCCAATGTCAGAGCCATGTCCTACCATTGATTATTATCTTCATATGTAATGATCATGGTCCTAGTGGCCATGTTAAATCAGACTTCCCCACCATTGAAATTAAAAAGCATAATTTCATTGTTGTTGTTGTCAACTAACACAAAAAACCCTATAACAATCATATGAATTCTCCAGGAAGATTATGTTACATGGATTTCGGCACTATGACCCCTACAACAGTCACAAATGGGAATTTTGGCACAATAAATATGTTGTTGAGACTATTTAAGATTGTAATCAATTCATCACTACCAAGGTGTCCAATAGTGACACCTCCTTCCTTATGAATTTTGTTTTTGGAAGCAATGACTATCTTCAAAGGGAATATCTATGGAGTGAACAAAATACCATCGACCCCGGACACCATACATTGTTTTTGGGGGTGACATTAATTTCATTTCCAACCTAATGGAATGGAAAGGTAAAATCCCATTCTATAGGAAGGCCATCATGGAGTTATTTTAGTTCATGGCTGGGAAGGGCCTCATTGATCTCAGCCTCTCGGGTGACAGTTTCACCTAGCGAAAAAACTGCATGGGCCATCACCGCTTGTAGAGGCTATTGGATAGAGGTCTAGACAACATGAATTCCACTAAACTATTCTCAAATACCATGTTTTTTCATCTTTATTGTGGTATTTTGAACCACTCCCCCCTATGGGTTTCCATTTCTTCTTGGCATGATCATCTGGAACTGTTTCACTTCCACCAGTAGTGGGTTAACATCCTAGGGTACCAGGATATGGTTTGTGAAATATGGAATGAACCCATGTAGGAGTATCAGGCCACCTTCAACCTCAGTGACCTGACCTCAAACCCCGAAAGTTGCATGTTCTCTCTTTCCTCCTCATAAACCTTCACCACCTAGGACTACTATCGCATATGGCCTCCTTCAGAGTATTTTGATAGATGGAATGATACATTGGGTTGATTGGATTATTTACACCAGTTTGAGAAATATGTGTGACTATATACGTATTGTATTTTCTTATTATTTCTTTCACACCACCACTTGATTCACGTAACCTGATTGAAATCCATATTGGTACTTTGGTTCTGATGTGGATATGGTTTTTTATGTGTCTGTGACATGTGTATGCGTGGATATATGGGAATTTAAGCATGAAGTTATTGAATGTAGGGAAGAAACCTAGGAGTGGTATATGTATCATTGTTGATTATTCTTTTGTTTGGTCTGGGTTGATTTGAGGAAACTATAATGAATCTAAAGTAATTATATTTAATGGAGATGAATAAATACTAATGGTTACACTCTACTAGTCTCTATTTTTATTAAGAATTGGTTCTATTCTAATGTATTTGGAAGTCCAATTTAGTGTACTTGAACCATAAATACTAATATTTGAGATTCAAATAGGATGAAGATGAATAAAGTTTGTATGTATGATAATAACTTGAAAATAGAGTACTTGAAATGAGTGGAAGAGTTCATCAAATTTTCTAGTATCACGCAAAGTAACCTTCTCAAATACTTTGTCTTTGTTTAAGTTGTTTTTATTCTAGAAAACATACTCTAGAGGAGTTGGAATAACATTTGGTATGTCACAGAATAGATTAGACTTATAAATGTTGGAAAAAACATGGAGAAAAAGAGAATGTAGCTACTGGATGGGATAAAACTGGGTTTTATGGATCATCAGATATGAATACAAATATGGATAATGAAGAAGATTGTATGGAGGATGT
This sequence comes from Viscum album, assembly GCA_963277665.1. Lineage (NCBI taxonomy): Eukaryota > Viridiplantae > Streptophyta > Magnoliopsida > Santalales > Viscaceae > Viscum > Viscum album. Next base: position 2,025,675,135 of record OY728151.1, on the reverse strand, counting down.
GATTACAGATTTCACTGATGATGAAGATCGTATGGAGAAAATTACAAATACAATTGAAGATGAACTCTGTGATTGCCCAAAATTGTTTGAGAAGTTTAACTGTTGTGCAAAGATTCCATTGTATGCTAGTTGCACCAAGTATACAACATTGTCACCTATAAGGAAGTAGTATAAATTTAAAGCAGACAATGGATGGAGTGATGTCAGTTTTATGGAACTACTTGACCTCTTAAATGACATGCTCGCTGAATATAATGAGCTCTCAAGATGGACATATGAAGCTAAACGAATGATATGCTCAATGGGTATGATTTCTGAAAGAATACATTCCTACCCGAATGACTGTATAATATTTTGCTAGGAGAAAAAATCACTTACAGAATTCTGAAAGTGGGGTGCTTCTCCATACAAGAAATATGAATCCAATCCTATGAATGTTGAATGGTACATTTTAATCATTTCATGGATTAGGTGTCTATATGGAAGTGAAGAAACTACAATACAATTGTCGTGGTATGCATATAAAATAAATAAATATGGGAAATTATGTCTTCCGACCAACTCTCCTCAATGGATGAAAATTGATCATGAGTATCTTGATTTTGGAAATGAGCCAAGAAACCTTCGTGTTGAGTTATCTACAGATGGATTAAATCCTATTGGTTTTCAAACCATCACTCATAGTACATGGCCTGTTATGTTGGTAAATTATAACTTTCCACCCTAGTTATGCATCAAGCATAAATTAATCATGTTATCTATGTTTATATCAGGACAAAAACAACCTGGTAATGATATTAATGTTTATTAGGCACCTTTGATCAAGGACATGAATTTATTGTGGGATTCAGGTGTTATGTTGTATGATGGTTATAAAAGTGAATACTTCAAGTTGAGAGAGATGTTGTATGGGATAATAAATTATTCCCCTACATATGGAATTTTTTTTGGCTATATCATTAAAGTAACTCAAGTGTGTTCCATGTGAGAAGAAGATACAAAATCAATTGAATTGAATCATTCGTCGATATCTATGTTTAAGGTACATCGTAGATACCTACCTCATTGGAATAAGTACTGATCTTGGATGACATCTTTCAATATAAGTTCAGAACAATGCACAACACCATCTACACTAACAGGTGATCAGCTGTTTGAGAATGAAAAAGTTGTGAAGACTATTTTTGGTAAATCATTTTCAAAAAACCATACGAAAATCAGTTGGAGAAATATATCAATTTTTTTAAATACCATACTAGAATTGTTTGCATGTCAGAAATTTTCTTGATATTATGCATGTGGAAAAAAAAGTATGCGACAGTGTTATCAGAACATTGCTAAATTCCCCTAGCAAAATAAATGATGGAATTCAGGAATGGTTGGACATGGTTGACATGGGAATATGTGAAGAGTTGTCTCACGTGAAGGGTGAAAATCGAATGTTTCTTCCTCCAGCTTCTTATACTCTTTCTAGGGAGGAGAGATACCAGTTTTGATACTTTTTCAATCATGTAAAGGTTCCAGTGGGGTATTCATCAAATATCAAGAACATTGTGTCAATGAATGATTTTATGTTAAAAGTTTTTAAATCACATAACTTCCATTTTTTTATGAAAAATATAATTCATATAGATTTACGTTGCATTTTTCCAAGAATGTTCGTCATACGTTAATAAGACTTTTTTTCTTTTTCAAAGCAATATGTAGCAATGTTTTAGACCCGGCGAAATTTCCAGCTATGGAAAAGGAAATTATCGTCATATTATGTGAATTAGAAATTTTTTTCCCACCAACATTCATTGATGTGATGGTTCATTTGATGATTCACTTGGTGAGAGAGATTCGACATTGTGGTCCAATGCACTATAGATGGATGTATCATGTAGAATGGTATATTAATATTTTGAAAGGGTATGTCAAAAATCGAAGTCGTCCAGAGGGTTGTATAGTGGAAGGATATATTGTTAAGGAAGACACTAAATTTAGTAATGAATACCTATCTGATGTGGAAATCATTGGTCTCCCGAAATCTTGTTGCACTAGATGCATTGAGGGTGAGGTAATTTCTGGAAGAGATGTTGTGACATTCATCATTACAGATCGGGAGCAGTCCCACCTTTATGTTTTGCATAACAGTTGGGAGGTTTCTCCATATATTGAAACTCAAAAAGAAATTCATAGGCAGTTGAATCCATCAAGGGCTGAAAAATGTTTTCCAAATTCAAATAATCACTGATTTATAGGATGGTTTTAGGACGATATTTTTAAGAAGTTAGATGAAAATACGACTTCAATTTCAGAACGACATTGATGGCTAGCTGCTGGACCAAGTGTGTATGTATTATCTTAAAATGGTTATGTAATTAATGGTTATATATTCTATAAAAATGAACATGATGATGAAAGTACCATGAAAAATAGTGGAGTTACAATAGTGGATGAAGCGATGCATCTTTCTAGTAGTAAGGAAAAAAATCCAATTGATGTAAATATGCCATACTTTGGAATTACCAAACTAATATGGGAGATTGATTATAAAACATTCCAATTGCCTATTTTTCAATGCAAATGGGTTGATAACAATAGTGGTGTTAAAAGAGATGAATGGGGATTTTTGAATGTTGATTTTAGTAAATAAGGGTACAAAGAAGAATAGTTTATAATGGCATCACAAATGGTACAATTTTTCTATGCTCCAGATCCCTCAAATTAAAAGTGGTCGATTGTTCTCTTAGCGTTCAAAACTACTGAAGGATCTGATGAAAATTCAGTTGAGGATGATTATTTCAGTGGTACGTCGCAATCATTTTGGATCCGTCCCAATGTACATTATGTTTTTTATGTCAGATGCAACCATAATGCAGATATTTGGATAATCGATAGAGGTGTCAAATCCCTCCAGCCATTGAAAAAAAGAAATAGAGTTCAATAAACATGTTATATTTTGTTTGTAATATAGATCCTGTTATCTCTTGTTATTATATTATCATTACTGAATTTATGTAATCTAAATTAATTGTTCAATCACTTTTGAAAATAATTCCTTCTGCACATTCTTGTGCTCCTAACCTTGAGGCTGAACAAGTCTCTCATGCTGCTGTTGCGGCTGTTGTGGCTGTTTCTGCTCCTGTTGCAGCTCCTACTACTCATGTTGCTGCTCCAGCTGCTTCCGCTACTACGACTCCTTCTTCTCCAAGTGTTTAGGTACAACAACCATCAGCACATGCCATTTCTACCATTTCAGATGAACATATATATGATGTTGATGTCAATAAGATGGCTGATAATTAAGGATTGATGTCACATAAAACACAGGTGCGTCGTAGTTTGATGTTGTTATCCAATGTTCTTTTGGCGAAAATCATAGGCATCAAATTTGATGTTCGATGAAATGCACAAGGCCAACATGTGAATCCAACAAGGATATGTTTAGTAGTTACATTGGAGTTGTCACTTGGCAATGCGTGCTGATTGAAATAGCTTCATGGAACCATGATGTGTTCGGGATGAAGGCTGTGATCTGGGAAGAAATTACAAAAACATTATGAATTTATTTCATTAATTTAATAGAAAATAAAATAATGAAACAATGTATTACTCTTCTCAATCTCTTGAAAAATACATTTATAGGAAATGATTCACATAAGGATTATGTACTAAGGCTTGCAAGAAGGATTCATCGAGGTTTTCACACTATTTTTACAAGATGTCACCTAAAATATTCCAAAGGTAAAATAAACCCACACCCACCCATTGTCAATGCTCACCTGATATCCCAAGAAGCATGGGATGCATTTATTGGCCTCCATGGGGATGAGATGTTTCAGCTACATAGTGGGCGATAATATGTTGTTTAAGGATACATTTATTGATCACTTTGATTGTCAATATTTTATTTATGAAACAAAATCTCGATAAAGAAAATAAGGAACATGCATCAAAACCAACATACCCCTATCATAAATCAAGGATGGGGTGCGATTCAATAGAAATGAAAATTGTACGTATTTTAAATTTACAGTAATATTGTTAGGATCCAACAAAAAACATCATAATTATCTTTCTATATATATATGTAGATTGATGAGTCTAAAACCAAATACACTTCCATCCAACATCATGTGCTTTGGAAGAAGGTACATGTGAATAAGGAAGGGAAGCTAGTAGATGAGAACACATAAAAAGTGTGGATAATTTGTGTAAGTATGACATGATGATAAAAATATTTTTTTAAAATTTCTATTACATAAAAATAATTTGTTATTTTCCTATATCTGAGTGTCACATGAATCAGCTGCTTTTGTAGTGGATGTAGACCTATTATCGACGGCTATGAAGAAGCCATAAAAATATGGTCGTGTCAGGGGTGTGGGGTTTGGGGTGACACCCCGAGTATATTTTGAGAAGAAGAAGAAATGGACGATAGAGGTGAAACATTGAAACAAATAAGCAAAAAATTAGCAACCCTTAAAAAATGATTGAAATGGGAGGGAGATTTGATAGCAACTTTTATGGGTGGGAAGCAACGAGAAGACACAACTTAGGAACAACCATCGCATGAAGATCCCGCCCCACCCCCACCATCTTTGAGGTGAGCCATTCGCCTCAAAGAGCTGTCTTAGTCGTGTTAATAAATATTCTAATAATTGATCCCATGAAATGTGAATTTGACAAACACTGATACTTTTCATGTACTATTCATCTACAGGTTGATAACGATTTTGATTTATATCTATCAAGACCCACCTATCACCATGTACCGAGGGTTACAATGTTCAACATCCCAGATGAAACATTGTATAATAGACCACATCTAAAAGATCATCTGAAAGTGACGATTACTATAGCTCATGATCCAAATGCAGAGCTACCTATTCCACTTGATGATGATGATATTCATATAGTTGAAAAGGCTATTGGGACATTCATTTCTGGTCGTCACAACTTATAAGAGTAAATGTGGCCAAAGAGGTATTTATTTACTTTTTTCAAGATAAACAGTTACAAATTAATGAAAAAATTTTCTGACTCAATGCATGTTATTATAGACATAGAAAGGGAAGGGGTGACAATAATCCACTCAAAAACATCTAAAGGATCGACCAACAGATCCGAAGGAGCTATTAAATGAACAATAACACCACATGTTCTCTATCGACATTTTCTAGCATTGAAGATTCATGTGGATGCAAAGCTAAGAGGTGGTAGTTGTCATATAGTGGTTTTTGAAGAGAATATATACAGCGTGGAAAGTGATGATTTCGTTTCTGCTGAAAATGTAAATGAGATATTTGTAAACGGTTGGCCAGGCATCACAGTTGTAAATATATATATGAGGTATGTTTATATGAATTTGTTTTTCTAAAAGATAATATAATGTGAAAATTATGAATAAATACATTTTATATTGCTGACAGACAAATATATGAGAAATAGTTGACAGAATTTTCACATGAGCCAATATTTGGACACGTTAGTCCTCATACCACATCATCACATATCATGAAAATAGAGCCATCAAAAAATAATGAAATAGAGAATGGATTGCTGAAAACATTTGAAAGCATGATTACAGATGGATAACTTTTCTTAATACCATCCATGCAGTGGTAAAAATCTATGATTAAATCATATCAATTATAATTTCACTTATTTTATTACTTATTCCTTTTTGTGTTTTTAGGCAAAATTGGTTGCAAATTACGGTGAACATGGATACTCCAAGGATTTTTATCTAGATTCAAAGAAAGGATATCCATCAAACCGACCAAACATGAGGGAGTTTGTGAATTTGTAAGACACTACATCCTACTTTTTAGGTCTAAAAATCAAGTAATATAATGTATATTATCTTTTACTAAGGATTATGTTATGATAGGGAGGTGTATAATTATCGTCTAAAAAAAGAATGAGGACAGGGGTTAACCATAAGGAGGGTAGCTAGTACTACATATGGACAAATATCAGGGTATATATAATAAAATTTCACTATCCAGACACATCTCAACACAAGTTACTTATTCTCCTAATGATAAATTTTTTTGCAGTGTCCATAAAAACAATCGACAATGATTGTGTTTATTATGTTTGTAAATTTATGAAGGAGATCATTTTTCATCAAGAAAAAAACATGGCTAAAGAGGTATTTTTAAAAACAACTACTAGTTCGTTTAATTTATTTATAAATTATTTATATTTATATTTTGTAGTACTACTATCACTGCTGAAAAGCCTCATACTTAGAAGACAATATATATATGTTCAGAAATGAGTGGGCTGCATACCAGATGACAAATTGTACACAAATTCCATTAAGATCTGACTTGGGGATGTGTACAATTGGCGGTCATTTTTGAGAGGGGTTTAGGGGATCAAAAGATAACACATTGTTGTGTGTAAATGTTCTTTGGAATATTATAACTATTATTAAATAAAAATTCATTTCTCCAATGAGTCAATTTCCCATTTTAATAGATGATATACACCAAAAACATGTCTGAATGATGAACCACTCAAAGGGCCTATCTTCTGTTTAAAATGGATATATTTTTTAGTGAAAACAACAACTGACCTACGGAAATCAGGCCAAAAAAATTGGATTGTGTTGATCCTTTAAGAGAACTATCCATGGGTGCATTGGGGACGTGTATAAGTCATCTTCCCCACAATCCGATGCATGGTGTAGCCAGTACCACTCAAAGGGTCTCTCTTTTATTTAAAATTCACACATGTTTACGTGAAAACAACAACATGCCTACAAAAATCGGACCAAACACATTCGTATTGTGTTGATCGATTACGAGAACAATCCAAGGGTGCACTGGGAAAGTGAAAAAGTCATCCCCGCCTCAATCTAAGGCATGGTGTGGCCAGTACCACTCAAAGGGGATTACTTTTGTTTAAAATGGGCATATTTTTAAGTGAAAACAACAACTAACCTATGGTAATATAACCAAACACATTCTGTTTGTCTTGATCCTTTATGATAATGATACACAAGTCCATTGTGATGTGCATGAGTCATTTACGCCGCAATCCGAGGCACGGTGTGGCCGGTACCACTCAATGGGTCTCTCTTTTAATTAAAATGGACACAATTTTAAGTGAAAACAATAACTGACCTATGGAAATATGACCAAACGTATTTGGATTTACTTTAACCTTTAATAGAATAATCCAAGGGTGTGTTGGGGACGTGTACGAGTAATCCCATCCCCAATCTGAGGCATGGTGTGGCCGGGTACCAATCAAAGGGTCTCTCTTCTGTTTAAATTGGACAGATTTTTAAGTGAAAACAATAACTGACCTATGGAAATATTACCAAACGCATTTGGATTGTGTTGATCCTTTAATATAATGATCCTAGGGTGCATTGGATATGTGAACAATTCATCCCCGCCTCAATTCGAGGCATGGTGTGGCCAGTACCACTCAAAGGGTCTCACTTTTGTTTAAAATGGGCACAATTTTATGTGAAAACAATAACTTGCCTATGGAAATCCGACCAAACACATTTGGATTGTCTTGATAATTTAATGGAACGATACAAAGGTGTGTTGGGGACAGGTACAAGTAATCCCTACCCCAATCCGAGGCACGCTGTGGCCGGTACCACTCAAAGGGTCTCTCTTATGTTTAAATTGGATAGATTTTTAAGTGAAAACATCAACTATCCTATGGAAATATGACAAAACACATTCTAATTGTGTTGAATATTTAATAGAACGATCCAAGGGTGTGTTGGGGACGTGAATGAGTCATCCCCGCCTCAATCCGAGGCCGGGTGTGCCCAGTACCACCCAAAGGGTCTCTCTTTTCTTTATAATGGACACAATTTTAAGTGAAAACAATAACTGACCAACGAAATTCTGACAAAAAGCATTCAAATTTAGTAGATACCTTACAATAACAATCATTGTGTGTGTTGGGGTTGTGAAAAAGTAATCACTACCTCAATCAAAAGCATGGTGTTGCCGGTACCACTCAAAGGGTCTCACTTTTGTTTAAAATGGACATATTTTTAAGTGAAAACAACAACTGACCTATGGAAATTGGACCAAACTCATTTAGATTTTAATGATACATTATGATAATGATCCATGTGTCCTCTTTGATGTGCACGAGTAATCTCCACCACAATCCGAGGCATGGTATGGCCGGTACCACTCAAAGGGTCTCTCTTTTCATTAAAATGGACAAAATTTTAAGTGAAAACAATAACTGATCTATTGAAATCCACCCAAACACAATCATATTGTCTGGATAATTTAATAGTAACATCAAAGGGAGAGTTGGGGATGTGTACGATTAATACTCGCCTCAATCTGCGGCACGATGTGGCCGGTACCACTCAAATGGTCTCTATTCTGTTTAAATAGGACATATTTTTAAGTGAAAACAAAAAGTAACATATGGAAATCTGACAAAACACATTCTTATTGTGTCAATACTTTTAGATAACGATACATAGGTTGGTTGGGGACATGAATGAATCATCCTTGCCTCAATCGGAGACACAATGTGACCGGTACCACTCAAAGGGTCTCACTTTTGTTTAAAATGGACACAATTTTAAGTGAAAACAATAAATGGCCTACAGAAATCCAACAAAACGAATTTTTATTGTCTTGATACTTTTCTAGAACAATAAATGGGTGAATTGGGGATATGTACGAGTAATCCCCACCTCAATCCGAGGAACGGTGTGGCCGGTACAACTCAAAGGGTCTCTCTTCTGTTTAAATTGGACAGATTTTTAAGTGAAAACAACAACTGGCCTTTGGAAATCTGACCAAATGCATTCAGATTGTATTGATACTTTAAGAGAACGATCCACGAGAGTATTTGGGACGTGTACACATCATCCCTAACTCAATCTGAGGCACTGTGTGGCCGGTACCACTCAAAGGGTTAGACTTTTGTTTAAAATGGACATATTTTTAAGTGAAAACAACAACTGTCCTATGGAAATTCGACCAAATGAATTCCGATTATGTTGATACTTCAATATAATGATCCATGGGTGTGTTGGGGACATGTAGAAGTCAACCCCACCTCAATCCATGGAACAGTGTGGCTGGTACCACTCAAAGGGTGTATCTTCTGTTTAAATTGGACAAATTTTCAAGTGAAAACTACAACTGACACACAGAAACCTGACCAAATGCATTAGGATTGTTTTTATACATTAATAGAATTATCCACTGGAGCATTGGGAGCAAGAATGAGTCATCCCTGCCTCAATATGAGGCACGGTGTGGCCGGTACCACTCAAAGTGTCTCAATTTTGTTTAAAACGGACATATTTTTAAGTGAAAAGAACAACTGACCTACGGAAACTCGACCAAAAACATTATTATTGTGTTTATCCTTTATGATAATGATCCATGGGTGAGTTGGGGATGTGTATGAGTCATCCCTTCCACAATCCGAGGCATGGTGTGGCCGGTACCACTCAAAGGGTATCTCTTCTGTTTAAAATGGACAAATTTTTAAGTGAAAACAAAAACTATCCTACGGAAATTCAACCAAACACATTCAGATTGTCTTGATCATTTAAAAGAATGATCCATAGGTCCTTTTTTACGTGTAACTGTCATACCCACCTCAATCCGAGGAATGGGGTGGTCGGTACAACTCAAAGGGACTCTCTTTTGTTTAAATTGGTCACAATTTTATGTGAAAACAACAACAGACCTATGAAAATATGGCCAAACGCATTCGGATTGTCTGGATACATTATGAGAACAATTCATGGGTCCTTAATGACTTGTAAGAGTCAACTCTAAATCAATCTGAAAAATGGTGTGGCTGGTACCACTCAAAGGGTCTCACTTTTGTTTAAAATGGACAAATATTTAAGTGAAAACAACAACTATCCTTCGAAAATCCGACCAAACACATTAGGATTGTCTTGAACCTTTATAAGAAATATCCAAGGGTCCTTATTGACGTGTAATAGTCATCGCTGCCTCAATTTGAGGCACAGTTTGGCCGGTACCACTCAATGGGTCTCTCTTTTATTTAAAATGGACAGAATTTTAAGTGAAAACAATAACTGACCTACAGAAATCCGACCAAAGCATTCATATTGTCTTGATCCTTTAAGATAAAGATACAAGGGTGAATTGGGGATGCGTATAAGTATTCCATGCCTCAATCTGAGGCACGGTTTTGCTGGTACTACTAAAAGGGTCTCTTTTTTTTAAAATGGTCAAATTTTTATGTGAAAACAACAACTGACCTACGCAAATCCAACCAAACACATTTGGATAGTGTTGATACATTAAGGTAACAATCCATGGGTGCATTGGAGATGTTAATGAGTCATCCTTGCCTCAATGCGAGGCACATTGTGGCCGATACCATTTAAAGGGTCTCACATCTGTTTAAAATGGACAAATTTTTAAGTGAAAACAACATCAAACCTATGGAAATTTTACCAAACGCATTCGAATTGTATTTATAATTTACGAGAACTATCCATGGGTCCTTCTTGACGTGCACTAGTCATCCCTACCCCAATTAATGTTATGGTGTGACCGATACCACTCAAAGCATCTCTCTTTTCTTTAAAATGGACACAATTTTAAGTGAAAACAACAACTAACCTTCGGAAATATGACCAAATGCATTTTGATTGTCTTGATCATTTATGAGAACAATCCATGGGTCCTTTGTGACGTGCACAAAACAACCCCTCCTCAATCTGAGGAACGGTGTGGCTAGTACCACTCAAGGGTCTCTTTTGTTTAAAATGGACATGTTTTTAAGTGAAAACATCAACTGACCTATAGAAATTTGACCAGACGCCTTTGGATTATATTGATATTTTAGGAAAACAATCCACGGGTCCAATGAAATGTGTAAGATTCATATCTTCTTCAATACGAGTTACGATGTGGCCGGTACAACTCAAAGGGACTCTCTTCTGTTTAATGTGGACATAATTTTAAGTGAAAACAACAACTGACCTATGAAAATCTAACAAAACACATTCTAATTGTCTTGATCTGTTATTAGAATGATCCATGGGTCCTTTGTGACGTGTAAGAGTTAACCGCACCTCAATCCGAGTCAGGGTGTGGCCGATGCCACTCAAAGGGTCACACTTTTGTTTAAAATTGAAAAAATTTTAAGTGAAAACAACAACTGACCTACAAAAATATGACCGAACACATTAATAATGTCTTAATACTTTATTTGAATGATCCATGGGTCCTTTTTGACATGCACGAGTGATATACGCCTCAATCAATGGCATGGTGTGGCTGTTTCCACTCATAGGGTCTCTCTTTTATTTATAATGGACACAATTTTAAGTGAAAACTACAACTGACCTACGGAAATACATCCAAACACATTTGGATTGTGTTGATCCTTTAACAGAACTATCCACGGGTGCGTTGGGGATGTGTATGAGTAATCCCCGCCTCAATCCGAGGCATAGTGTGGCCGGTACCACTCAAAGGGTCTCTCTTCTATTTAAATTGGACAAATTTTAAGTGAAAACAATAACTGACCTACGGAAATCCGAAAAAACACATTTGGATTGTGTTTATCATTTGAAATAATTATCCACGGGTATGTTGGGGGTGTTCACGAGTCATCCCTGCCTCAATCCGAGGCATGGTGTGGTTGGTACCACTCAAAGGGTCTCACTTTTGATTAAAATGGATATAATTTTAAGTGAAAACAACAACTGACCTATGTAAATCCGACCAAACGCATTCAGATTGAGTTGATAAATTAATATAATGATCAACGAGTGCATTGGGGAGATGCAAGAGTCAACCCCTCCCAAATCCGAGGCACAGTGTGGCTGGTACCACTAAAAAGGTCTCTCTTCTGTTTAAATTGGACTTGTTTTTAAGTGAAAACATCAACTGACCTTTGGAAATCAGACCAAACACATTCATATAGTCTTGATCCACTGAGAGAATGATCCACGAGTGCATTGGAGACATTCACAAGTAATCCCATCCTCAATCTGAGGCACTGTGTGGCCGGTACCACTCAAAGGGTCTCCCTTTTGTTTAAAATGGACATATTTCTAAGTGAAAACAACAACAGACCAATGTAAATTCGACCAAACACATTCATATTCTGTTGATCCTTAAATATAACGATCCATGGGTGCGTTGGGGACATGAATGATTCATCCCCACCTCAATCCAGGCCACGGTGTGGCTGGTACCACCCAATGGATATCACTTCTGTTTAAATTGGACTGATTTATAAGTGAAAACAACAACTGACCTATGGAAACCTGACAAAACAAATTCTGATTGTGTTAATCCATTAATAGAAAGATCTTCTGTTGCGTTGGGAGTGTGAATGGGTCATATGTACCTCAATCCGAGGCACGGTGTGGCCGGTACCACTCAATGTTTCCTAATATTTTTTTAAAATGGACATATTTTTAAGTGAAAACAACAATTGACCTATTGAATCTTGACCAAACTCATTAGGATTATGTTGATCCATTAGGATAACAATCCAAAAGTTCATTGGGGACATGAACGAGTCATCCCCTCCCCAATACAAGGCACGTTGTGGACAGTACCACTCAAAGGGTCTCTCTTCTGTTTAAAATGGACAAATGTTTAAGTGAAAACAACAACAGTCCTATTGAAATTCAACAAAACGCATTCATATTGTCTTTATAATTTTGGAGAATGATCCAACGGTCCTTTGTGATTTGTAAAAGTCATACCCACCTCAATCTGAGGTATGGTGTGTCCGGTACCACTAAAAGGGACTCTCTTCTATTTAAATTGGACACAATTTTGAGTGAAAACAATAACTGACCTATGAAAATCTAAACAAACGCATTCTTATTGTCTTTATATTTTATGACTACAATACATGGGTCCTTTATGATGTGTAAGAGTCAACCCTAAATCAATCTGAGGCATGGTGTGGCCAGTACTACTCAGAGGGTCTAACTTTTGTTTAAAATGGACAGATATTTAAGTGAAAACAATAACTGACCTTCAGAAATAAGACCAAATGCATTCATATTTCCTTGATCCATTATGAGAACTATCCACAGGTCCTTATTGATGTGGATGTGTCATCTCTGCCTCAATCCGAGGCACGATGTGGCCGGTAACACTCAAAGAGTCTCTCTTTTGTTTAAAATGGACACAATTTTAAGTGAAAAAAATAACCGACCTACAGAAATCTGACCAACAAATTAATATTGTCTTGGTCCTTTAAGATAAATATCCATGGGTAAGTTGGGGATGTATATGAGTAATCCATGCCTCAATCTGAGGCATGGTGTGGTTGGTACCACTAAAAGAATCTGTCTTTTTTTCAAATAGACAATTTTTTATGTGAAAACAACAACTGACCAACAGAAATCCATCCAAACGCCTTCATATTGTGTTTATCCTTTAAGAGAATGATCCACTGGTGCATTGGGGACGTGGATGAGTCATCCCCACCTCAATCCGAGGCATGGTGTGGCCGGTACCACTTAAATGGTCTCTCTTCTGTTTATAATGGACAAACATTTAAGTGAAAACAACAATTGACCTACATATATTCCAACAAATGCATTCAGAATGTATTTATCTTTTATGATAATGATCAAATGGTCCTTCTTGATGTTTAGAAGTCATCCATTCCTCAATAAGAGGTACGGTGTGACCGATACCACTCAAAGGGTCTCTCTTTTCTTTAAAATGGACACAATTTTAAGTGAAAACAAAAACTGATCTACGGAAATATGACAAAATGAAGTTGGATTGTCTTGATCCATTATAAAAACGATCCATGGATCCTTTGTGAAGTGCATGAGTGAACCCCTCTTCAATCTGAGGCACGATGTGTCTGGTACCACTCAAAGATCTATTTTGTTTAAAATGGACAGATTTTTAAGTGAAAACATCAACTGACCTATGAATATTAAACCAAACGGCTTCGTATTGTATTGATATTTTAGGAAAACGAATCATGGGTACATTGTGACGTGTAAAAGTCATCCCTGCTTCAATATGAGTCACGATGTTGCTGGTACCACTCAAAGGGTCTCTCTTCTATTTAAAGTGGACACACTTTTATGTGAAAACTACAACTGACCTACGAAAATACAACAAAACGAGTTCGAATTGTCTTGATCCTTTATGAGAACGATCCATGGGTTCTTTGTGCTTTGTAAGAGTCAACCACGCCTCAATCCAAGTCATGGTGTGGTCGGTGCCACTCAAAGGGTCTCACTTTTGTTTAAAATGGAAAAATTTAAAGTGAAAACAACAACTAACCTACAGAAATCTGACCAAATGCATTCGGAATGTCCTATTATTTTATTAGAACGATCCACGTGTCCTTTGTGATGTGCACGAGTTATATGCTCCGCAATCAAAGTCATGGTGTGGCCGGTACCACTCAAAGGGTCTCTCTTATCTTTAAAATGGACAAATGTTTAAGGGAAAACAACAACTATCCAACAGAAATCTGACAAAATGCATTTATATTGTGTTGATCCTATAATAGAACAATCCACGGGTGCGTCGAGGATGTGTATGAGTAATCACCGCCTCAATCCAAGGCATGGTTTGGCTGGTACCACTCAAAGGGTCTCTCATCTATTCAAATTGGACGTATTTTTAGTGAAAACGACAACTCACCTACAGAAATCCAACCAAACGCATTAGGATTGTGTTGATCCCTTAAGAGAATGATCCACGGGTACATTGAGGACGTGAAAAAGACATCCCCTCCTCAATCTGTGGCACGGTGTGGCTGGTACCACTCAAAGGGTCTCACATTTGTTTAAAATGTACATATTTTAAAGTAAAAACAACAACTAACCTATGGAAATTCGACCAAAGGCATTCATATTGTGTTGATCCTTTAAGAGAACGATCCATGGGTGCATTGGGGATGTGCATGAGTCATCCCCACCTCAATCTGAGGCACAGTGTGGCCAATACCACTCAAATGGTCTCTCTTCTGTTTAAATATGACATATTTTTAAGTGAAAACAACAACTGACCTATGGAAATCTTACCAAACACATTCATAATGTGTTGATCCTATAATATAATGATCCACATGTGAATTGGGGATATGCAAGAATCATCCCCTCCTCAATCTGAGGCACGGTGTGGCCGATAACACTCAAAGGGTCTCAATTTTGTTTAAAATGGACATATTTTTAAGTGAATACAACAACTGAGCATTGTAAATTATTCCAAACACTTTAGGATTGGGTTATGCCTTAAGAGAACGATCCATTGGGGAACTGGGGATGTGCACGAGTCATACCAGCCTCAATCCGAGGCACGGTGTGGCCGGTACCACTCAAAGTGTCTCTCTTCTATTTAAAATGGACAAATTTTTAAGTGAAAACAACAACTAACCTACAGAAATTCGACCAAACACATTCAGATTGTCTTTATCATTTAGGATATAAATACAAGTGTCTTTTTTGATGTCATAGATTCATCCCTTCCTCAATCTGAGGCACAGTGTGGCTGGTACCACTCAAAAGGGTTTCTCTTCTGTTTAAATTTGACAAAATTTTATGTGAAAACAACAAATGACCTACAAAAAATAATCTAAATGCATTAGGATTGTCTTAGTCCATTATGAGAACAATCCATGGGTATTTTTTGATGTGTATGATTCAACCCCGACTCAATATGAGTCACGGTGTGGCCAGTACAACTCAAAGGGTCTCTGTTTTGTTTAAAATGGACATATTTTTAAGTGAAAACAACAACTGACCTATGAAAATGCAACCAAACACATTTGTGTTGTATTTATCCTTTATGAGAACAATCCACGGGTAGTTTTTGATGTGATCAAGTCATCTTCTCCTCAATCCGAGGCCTGGTGTGGCCGGTACCACTCAAAGGGTCTCACTTTTGTTTATAATGGGCACAATTTCAAGTGAAAACAGTAACGGACCTACGAAAATCAAACCAAACAGATTCTTATTGTCTTGATCCTTTAAGAAAATGATCCATGAGTGCATTCTGGACGTGTACAAGTAATACCCTCATCCATCTGAGGCATGGTGTGGCTGGTACCACACAAAGGGTCTCTCTTTTGATTAAAATGGACATATTCATGTGTGAAAACAACAACTGAACTATGGAAATATGACCAAATGAATTCGTATTGTGTTGATCCTTTAGGGGAATGGTCCACGAGAGCATTGGGGATGTGCACAATTCATCCCAACAACAATCCGAGGCACGTTGTGGCCGGTACCACTCAAATGGTCTCTCTTCTGTTTAAAATATAAAATTTTTTATGTGAAAACATCAACTGACCTATCGACATTTGACCAAATGAATTCGGATTGTCTTTATCATTTATGAGAACGTTTCACGGTTCATTTGTGATGTTAAAGAGTCATCCCTGGAACAATCCGAGGTACGATGAACCGGTACCACTCAAAGTGTCTCTCTTTTCTTTAAAATCGACACAATTTTAAGTGAAAACAACAACAGACCTACAGAAATCTGACCAATCGAATTCGGATTGTCTTTATCCTTTATTAGAACAATCAATGGAATTTTTGTGATGTAAATGAGTCAACCCATCCTCAATCTGAGGCACGGTGTGTCTGGTAACACTCAATGGTCTCTTTTGTTTAAAACGCACAAAATTTTTAAGTGAAAACAAAAACTGACCTATGGAAATTTGACCAAACACGTTCGTATTTTCTTAATCATTTAGGAGAATGATAAAATGGTCCATTGTGGCGTGTATGAGTCATCGTCACCACAATACGAGGCACGGTGTGGCTGGTACCGCTCAAGGGGTCTCTCTTCGGTGTAAATTGGACACACTTTTATGTGAAAAAAACAACTGACCTATGAAAATCTAACCAAACACATTACGATATACTAGATACATTACGAGAACAATCCATGGGTCCCTTGTGATGTGTAAGAGTAAAACTCGCATCAATCTAAGGCATGGTGTGGATGGTACCACTCAAAGAGTCCCTCTTTTGTTTAAAATTGACAAATTTTTAAGTGAAAAAAAAACTGGCCTACAAAAATCCATCCAAATTCATTTGGATTGTCTTGATCCATTATGAGAATGATACATGGGTTCTTTGAGACGTGCACAAGACATATTTTCCTCAATCTAAGGCATGGTGTGTCCGGTACCACTCAAAGGGTCTCTCTTTTCTTTAAAATGGACACAATTTTAAGTGAAAACAACAACTGACCATCGAAAATCCAACCATGTGCATTCGGATTGTGTTGATCCTTTAAGAGAATGATCCACGAGTTTGTTGGGGACGTGTAAGAGTAATCCCTTCCTCAATATGAAGGGTGGTGTGGCTGGTACCACTCAAAGGGTCTCTCTTCTATTATAATTTTACAGATTTTTAAGTGAAAACAACAACTGACCTATGGAAATCCAACCAAACACATTAGTATTGTGTTTATCCTTTAAGATAACAATCAACAAGGTTATGGGGACGTGCAAGAGTCATCCCTACCTCAATCTGAGGCATGGTGTGGCCATTACCACTCAAAGGATCACACTTTTGTTTAAAATGGACATATTTTTAAGTGAAATCAATAACTGACCTATGAAAATTTGACCAAACGCATTCAGATTTTATTAATCCTTTTGGAGATCAATACATGGGTTTTTTTATGTTCTAGAGTCATACCCGCATTAATAAGAGGCACGGTGTGGCCGATATCACTCAAAGGGTCTCACTTTTGTTTAAAATGGTCATATTTTTAAGTGAAAACAACAACTGGCCTACAGAAATTCGACCAAATGCATTTGGATTGTCTTTATCATTTAGGAGAATGATCCATGGGTCCTTTGTGATATGTAAGAGTCATCCCTACCTTAATCAGAAGAACAGTGTGGTCGGTACTGCTCAAAGGACCTCTCTTCTATTTAAATTGGACTCCATTTAAAGTGAAAACAACAACTGGCCTATGTAATTGGGACCAAACGCATTTGGATTGTTTTGATCATTTATGAGAACGATCCATGGGTCCTTTGTGAAATGTAAGAGTCAACCCCACCAACCACCTAGACACCCCCACCCCTCTAGACACCACCCACACCCTGGAAAGCCCCATCATCCCCTTGGACACCCCACCTGGACATGCCCATGGACAGCCCCCCCCCCCCCACCACCCCCACCTTGGACATCCCCCCAACCCCCCCAGACACCCCCACCCCCAGGACAACCACCACCCCCTAAGCAACACCCCCGCCCCTCCTTAAGTCCACCTTACCACCTGCATTCCCCCGACCCCCTTGGACACCCCCAACCGTGGAAGAAAACCCCCACCCTCCTAGACATCATCCCACCCTCCTAGGATAGCCCCACTAACTCCCTGGACCCACCGTACATCCCCCACCCCCCAAAAATCCCCCCTGACACCCTGGAAACAAGACCACCCCCATAGACACCTCATAAACTGACCCCCACCCTCGACTTAAACAACCCCTCTTTGGACACGACCCCACCCCCTTGGACAGCCCTACCAACACCTTGGACCACCCCCACCCCTGGAAACCCCCACTCCTCTGGACACTCTGATCCCCCTGGACTCCCCCATCCCACCTTCTTGGACACCACACCACCCCACATGGACAGCCCCACCAAACCCCAGACTGCCCCACCCCACCCACCTCCTGGAAAGCCTCCCGAAACCCTAGACACCAGCCCACCCCATCAACTGAACACCCCCTTTCAAGACACCACCCCACCACCTAGGAACCCTCACCCCCCTGGACACCATCACCCTCCTTGGAGTGGCCCAAGGAGGGGGGGTCATTCTAATTTCTTGTTTTTCTTTCTTGTTTCTAGTGTTGATGATTTTCTCATAGCGATTCCATTTTTCAGATGGCAGTGCTTGGATTTTCTTTCCACTGCCTCATCCCTGTGGTGGAACTTCTTCGGATTCCTCGGGTGTTCTCCACGATGGTCTTGGGTTTCTTCCTTCTTGATGTGGCTGAACGCTTCGGGATTCGACTCTGCTGGTCTGACCTGCGGGCGTAAGACCGGTTTGTTCAATGACATACTCTACAGAGCGTTTGAGGGTTTGCTCCCAGTTCTGGGTTGTTGTCCTGTGGCTGTCTCTTGGCATATGGAGGTCATCTCTGGATGTGCGGCGGCTGAGCACATTGAGGATCTACAAGGGGTCCTTCGTCGGTTTTGGTGGATGCGGTGGGGTTTTCTCGGTTGATTTTCAATGCTCTGTTTGATTCTTGTTTTGAATATGGTGATTCTGTTCGGTTTCTGTGCATGTGGTGGTTGATGGAGGCAATGACAAGGAACGTTGGTGATGGTGTTGTGCGATCATTGATTCAACACTGAATGACGGTGGCCGGTACGAGGTTTCACCGGTGGCACAAGGTTGGATTTCATGTTGAAGGTGGCGCGTGCATGGTCAGATGAGTGGTGGCCACTTCATATGGGGTCGGTGTTGATTTCTAGATATCGGCATGAGTGATGTTCTTCTGCTGTGACGGTGATGAGGAATGCCAGTGAAGCTCATCGGTGGTTCGTTGCTGATTCTAAAGTCATCTCGGTGGTTTTGAGGCTGACCGTGGTTTGAGGTGTTGCAGGTTTTGAGGGGTCCCGTGCTTCGAGACCGCAATGTGGGTTCATGGATCGAGGTGGCGAGCGGTGATTTTTTAAATGTTGAATTTTTTACTTTGAAAGTGGGATGTTTTTCCTGTTTGACTGTGTGGTTTGGAGGGATGTTTGGGGTACCAGAATCCCTTAAACTAGGTATTAGAAAATGAAAAATTTGGTTTGGCCGGCCGTACTACTACAGAATTTTTTTGCAGCAGACATGGCTTTTTTCAGCGCTTTTTGAGTGCTGATAAAAGAGGTCTTTATCAGCGCTGAGCTTTATAGCGCTTTTTTAGCACCGATAAAGCCCGTTTTGAGCGCTAATAAAGCCTGTTTTTGTAGTAGAGTTGGTTCCCTATAACCAAATTATATGTACTTTATGATAACACATATTTATAGTTTTGAATATTAATAAAATCTTTATGTAATAATGACTGTTAGTATGAATAAAATATTTTGAGATAATTTTCTAAAAGTAGATGTCACCTTGAAAGGCCATAATAGTTCCCCGCTATTATGAAATCCCACAAATACCATGATAGTATTCTTAAATATAATTTATATGACAAGATGAAATCATTTTAAGGACACAAATTACTTAGTCAATCAGGGGTGTAGAATCATTGGACATTCAGTTACCTTCTCATGGTGTATGCCACTAGTAATATCTAGTGTAAAATATTTTGAGAATAAGACCCACCAGTAAGAAATCAATATTTTTATGTGTAATTAGATGTTCCAATCATTGGACATGTGTATTCATACTAAAAATTATTTCACATTTTCCAATGGGGTAATATCTGTAGTTAAAAGTACATTTTATGTTGGTAAAACATTTTACCATCATATATGCATCTATCACTAAACTGTTGGTAAAAACACTGTCACAAATTTTTTTTTTGATATATGAAATTGTTCTGTTATATTTATAATAATACCCTCAAATAGTATATATATTAGATTAAATTTATAGAAAAATGATTTAATGACTTTTTTCTGTTGGAAATAACATTACCAACATATAATATTGTTTTAAAAATTAAAATTAAATAAATATTATAATTTTTCATTTATAGTAGAATTTCATATTATAAATATTAATTAATAATATATGATATATAATTATTAATTAGAACTCTGTTTTCTCACAAGTACAAAATTATAAATATAATAATTATATTTAAAATGCAATTTAATATAGAAATACATGATCCATCAAAACAGCTTATAGTTCATTCCATACAATGAACCACACCCAGATCCATCTATGCTTGCGATAGCACCATCCCAAGCTTTCTCTAGTACTATCCCATCCAAGATAGCTCTAGCTCTAGCACCAGGCCATCCATGCTAGCTACAGCGCCAGGCCATCCATGCCAGTGAGCCAACTCCAACACCAATGACCCAAGCTAGTGAGCCAGCTCCAACAACTACCCATCCATTCCTGTGATCCAGTTCAAGTACCAGGGACCAATGATCACCATCAACCCATCTATTCCCCAAGACCTGATATCCATCTCCATTTCAAATGATAAACCTCAAGTTGTTGTGCTAAGGACCTGACCCCAGTTTCCTAGAGTAGGTACCCTATTTTATAACATTTTCAAATAAACAATGAATCTAGTCCTTGAGGAATAAGTTGTTTAATAGTATTTCAAAATCAGATACACACGTTGTTTCATCATTAAAACATTAAATAAAATAAAACATTTATATTTTATGGGGAACATCTACCACTCTATGTTTATCACTATAGGTCATTAAAAAGAAACATATTCATGTCTTGATAAAATGAAACAAATGAAATGGGTGAGCTCAGATTCTCAGTAAGGGTAATAAATATCGTAGAAGATATCATAAACATAAATTTCAGGAATGGTTAATAACTAAAAACACATTCCTTTAAATAGAAACATGAACATAATAAGGACAAAATATTAGCTATGTAAATATGACATAATAAAGAACAATCATGGGTATTATACTAGTCTAATAACCACATGATCATTAAATTATTAGTTTTAAAATGGGGGAAATGAATATGCTATACATCATTACTATACATTCAAAAACTCCTTCCAGTAACATAAATTTCTATTCTATCATTGCCTCATTCCAAGCCCATATTTACCTCATGAGACCTACCGATGCATATAGGGTCTATATAGGGCACCACCAATCACATAATATTTCCAATAAATTGATCTTATTAATGGGTTTAATCATAAAAAACATATACATTCATATTAAAAAAACATATGAAATGCATATAACATTCTCGGGTCATTAAACGTAAACACTAACCATTCAATGTAATATGGTGAATAATATCTAGAAAGAATGTCACCTTAAAACTAATTAGAAACCCTTAAAAATATTTTTTAGATGATATCATATCAGATAAATCTATATTAAATACAAGATTCATCAAATATGTTGAAAAAAATAAAGATGCTTTTAAATGAGACCATTGAAAAATTCTTGAGAAAATAATCCTTAAACATTCCAAAGAATTGCATACCATATTGGAAAATTCAACTAAAAATCCCATAGAATATCTTGAGAATAAAGATACACCTGATAAGATATAAAAAATGGTAGTATGTATGCAATTAGAATGAAATAATCAGAAAACAAGGCATATATCTCAAAAATGTTAAAATCAGATGAGAAAAATCATCTTTTTACTTTGGAAAAAAGAGTTATTTTGGAAAATAATTTTCATTTTTCATAAAATGACAATGTAAACATTTATATACCATAAAATAAAAGGTAAGGGCATTGAAATTATAATTTATTCTTAAATAAGGTCTTTTTAAGGTTAAATAATTTAAATATAATTTTTAATGAAGCTTTTCCAATAAAACTTTTCAGTGTGGTTTATGTAAAATATAATCAGATTTTAATGCGAATATTTAATGTTTTATTTCATAAAAATAGATAAAACCCAAATAGAATTTACATGCTAAAATGTGTGGTTTTATAAAGTTAAATATGGATTAAAAAAATTATAGAGTGATCATTAAAAAAGGTAAGAATTTGAGATGTTCCTTAAATCGGGATTGTATTTCAGAACATTTTGTTTTGAAAGATTATTTTTAAACAATTCACTACACATAAAATGAAGATTGATTATGATTGGTACACATATATATAAAATCACACAAAATTTAAAATGAGTACATAGAAGTAAAAAATCATTATATTTAAGCTAGTATAGAATAAGAGAAACCCGAATAAAAATGGAGGTTCATGTAGGATATAATTAAAACATTGCAATTAATTGAATAGTATGCCCCAAAATTAATAATAATTAAATTATTCATTGAATTTCATGAAAATAAAGATATTAATTATATGAAACATTATTTGGCAGTTTACATATACCACACACAAGTAATAGTAATAAATACAAAATATCTCACAAAAATAGATGTGAGATGATAAAACCCTTACAAACATTTCATAATGGTGAAGAGTGTTCTTAGGTGGGATAAAGAAGAGTAAAAAGAGGTATATAATCATTTATATATCATCAGAGAATTATGGTGGAGGTTTGAAAACATACCCCATCATTAGTAATTAAAAATAAAACGGCATAACATAGAGGGGATTCTTGAATTTAAGGTAGAGAGAGAGAATCCCTTACCTTAAATACAAGGGTGTTCTTCACTTGATCTTAATGTCATGATTAAACGAATTAGGTTCATTAATTAACAATTCAAGAACCCTTTATATATTTATTTGGTTTTTCGTGACATTATTATTTTCATTAATGGCCTTTTATATACGTAAAGGTATTCAATTTTATTGTTCATGAGTGCTCGTTTTCAAAATATTCATGATTGAATAACTTATAAAATATATTGGTAGTTTGTGTAAGATGGGAGTTGAAGTCCAAAATTGATTTTATAAGTTGTAAATGAACATTTAGAAGATTACATGCTAATAAAATTCAATTTTTTTATTCATAGTGAAGGTGAATCATTATATAAAACATTAATGATAATCACATGGATTATTTCGGTGTTTTTCTCACAATTACCATATTTTGTATTATTATATTACACAATGAGTGAAAAAGGCATACAAGACATTATAAAAGATAAAATACATATATAATTGTCTGTTTTGAAATTAAAACTGATTTAATGACTAGAGTTGAAGATGATAGATCCAATTGAAATTATTGTCATCCTTGAATGTGAAAAATCAACACATCTCAGATGATGTTTCATATTAAGCATAAATGTGGTGAAAAAGAGGGACGAAGATGAATTATCCCATGAGAATAAAAACATACCACTACAAGTATGATATTGGAGTTGTCATAACATTTTTATGAGTGGAGATTAGGAATGAAAAGAGAAAAAAGGAACATGAAAACGAAAGAAAAAAAAGAGTAATTTTTCTTCTTAAATTAACCTTCCTTTGGAGCCTCTTAAGGGAAGAGTATTTGGTATTTTTAAGAGAAAAAGGGATTCTGGTCATGGGGGAGGATCTTGGGAGGAGATTTGTGTAGAATATGCAGAAGTAACAAGACATGAGAGGAGTGAACTGAATATGTTGGAAGAGGTGGTATTTATAGTGGAAGGGGAAGAGGGTTTTATTAATATTTTAATCATTAGTTTACTGTTTCTCAATAAAACAAAAAATAGTGATGATTACATGAAAAAATAGTAATATGTGCATGTCAGTTCATAACATTGGTGGTTAAATCAGGCAAAAATCATCAATGACTCAATAAATCAATTATTTAGCATTTATTGTAAATTCTCGTATTTTACTATTCACCAAAAATTCATGTATTTTAGAAAAACCTCAAAAATTCAAACTAACCTTTTTTTGATTTGTAAACTCAAGAAATAAAGTCAATTTTTCAAAAATAATTTTTTATATAAAATTATTTTCATTTTTATTTAAAATCATAATTTACATAAAAAACTACATTTTTAAAAACATTTATTTACTTCTTCCAAAATATAGGTACAACATTCTTTCACATAAATTCTATGTATATACTATAATAGGTGAGTTTAATATTCATAATAATATGTCATTATTCATAATGGTAACATTACTATTCACAATGTAATGTTACTATTTAAAAATAATAATTTGGTCATATCAGACTCAAAAGAACTCACTCATCGCAACATTTTATGCCATATTTTTGATATTCAAATCACAATATTGGAAAAATTATGTTTATTGGATCAGTTATAAAATTGTTTTTTATAGTAGAGACTTATTGTTTCATTCATTCAATACTAATCTTATCCGTAAATCCATGGGGAGTTACATTATCCCCACCTTAAAAAAATTTCACCCTGGAAATTTGATATTTCACTTTGAAATTTATTGGTTTTTACTTGAAAATTTATCTTGAAAAACCCATATTCGAAATAGGGTTAAAATATCCTCGTAAAATGTTTTAAAGGGAGATGCATTAGTTACTACAAAAGTACAAATTCAAATTAGATAGCATGGTCAGGGACAAATAATCAAACCATAATGTTCTACTGGTATGTGATTGAGAACATGCTCAGATGAAATATAATTATTACAAAACCACAGTCTACAATTATTAAAAAAGGTAATAGGTCAAAAAAAATGAAGACACTTTTCCTATAGATGAGTAAATATTCAACTCTATAAGAGTATAAAAATATGATTCTATTTTATAAACAAAATCTTATCCATTATTTTTTCCCTGATCTATCTATACATTATATCTTATCACAGGTTTCATCATTTTGTGACATTAAAATCTAAATCCTTATACAATGATCAACTTAAACCCTAAAAAAATTGTTTTAACTTTACAAAAATAAAGATCCAACATTTTAGAATCATTACCATATCCATCCTTGCCAGATCCATATACATAAGGTCATTTTTAATCCTCATTTTTTTTATAACTCCATGATCCATTCTTATCAGTGCATATTCTTCCTTAATTGACTTTAATCAACATAAAGAATCCATAAATTTTCATATTATAAACATATTAATATCATCTTCATGTATCCTCTTGAAATATGGTAATAACTCAAATTACCATAAAACCATTTTTAAAACATGCATTCATCCTTAAAAATTCTATTGGATATATTCCTTACATCAAAAAATGTTGTAAACTCGATCAATGATAGCATATACCACTTGTTGACAATGCAATAATAAATTTTTGAGGTAGTAAGTACTTATATAATTCAATAATTTCTTCATCATTATCATATTCATCAAGAATATATTTATATTTTTCAATCCCACAACCATATTCATTCCCATAATATTAACTTTCTACTGAGTCACTTCTCCTTGGTATAAATCATCATACAACCTCGAACACATGATAAAATTGAACTGAAGTATAATCGTCATATATTTTATAATTATTATAACTAGTACACTGCTGATAACATATTCAAATGACATGATTCTTGATGAGGTATATTAATTATTCCCATTAATCTGTGGCAATATCATGACTTGGTCATTATCCACTAACATCATCTGGGTAATATTCTTATGACGTTTGGGAAAATGATTCACAGTGTCCCATATCCTTGCAGTTGAAGCATAGTACATTAAAATCCTTTTTCATTCCCATAAAATCAAAAAATTCCTTTCTCTCCACAGTTATAACCAAATCACATACCCTTCAATAATTTACCAAGGTGATTGATTACATATTTATCACATGTGGGATACTCCTTCTTTCCCTTCATCTATTTATCCATATTTTTTTCTATTTACCTCTTTGTTTTTTTCTTCCCTTAAAATCCATAGGACTCAGAAAATTCATTACATACCATGTTAACACATGATACTTTTTATTCATATGATGAGGAAACTTAGGTGAATATATTTATTTTAACTGATGGTTTATGAACATTAATGATATTTCCATTCCCACTCATTGAATCATGTGAATTTTTTGAAGTTATCATTCCTTATGTTATGTTCCATTTCTAATAAATTCTACATAATATATTAGCTCATTAAATTATTAAATCTCTATACCTCTAAAATGGTACAACACCTAGCATAAATTTATGCATCATAAAACCATGATCCATACACTTTGGTGACTTTTGGGTCATAAATCCTTCATAATGTTATGTAATGGGAATATAAATTTACCAAAGCATATACCCCGAGTGTGTCTTACTATGAGTCCAACATGTATCATTGTCATGCACTGGTTTCTAATCAATTTTTTCTCAAAGTTGTGTTGTAGGTTTTTACCAAAAGATACATCTGTACCAGAGGAACATCTACTAGTTAGTATCTAGAAAGGGGTGTATTTCCTTGATAAAACACATAATCTATTTCATAGAAAAATTATATGATTTCCTTGAATTCTTATCCCAATAGTTTATCATAGGTTTTTTTCACTATTCTACTTTTTCTATATCTAGTTTCCATTTCTCCTACTAAACTTCTTCTGTTACAAACTATAAGGACCCTACCCATGTTTTCTCATGGTGGTACTTTATCATATTAAATAGGAATATAAACACGGAAGAAAATCATGAAGGACAGAGTAGTTTAGTATTTTTGGAAAACCAGACTCACACATAGGATCATCACTACAACATGAAATGAAATGAAACATATTAGTTTTATTGGTTAGATCTAAAATAATATGTTTGTCCCTACAAGTCATTCATTATAAACTACTTCATGTCCTATGAAAATGAAACATAAGAAATGGGTGAGCTCAGATGCTCAGAAATGGTAGGAAATATAGTGGAAGGTATCATAAACCTAATAATTAGGCATGGTGAATAACTAAAAACACATTCCATTTAAAATAAAATTTAACATAATATGGAAGGAATATGATCGTTGTAAATAAGCCATAATAAAGCACTATCCTGGGTATTTTACTAGCCAAATAACCACATGAACTTTCAATTACTAGTTTCATAATGATGGAAATGCATGTGTCTTAAATCATTACCATACCGTTAAGGCCCCGTGCCATGACCATACATATCCATTTTTTCAATGCCATGTGCCATGAAAATAGTTTGTCTCATGAGACCTACTGATGCATAGAGGGGCTATAGCGGGCCCCACCCATCACATAATGAGTCTAATGCATTCCCCTTATGAATGAGGATAAACATAAAAAACATATACATTCATATTGAAACTAACATATAAAATTAATATAACTTTTACAGTTATTAAATATAAACACTAACCATTAGGAGTAATATGGTGAATAGTATCAATACAGAACATCACATTCAATGTAATCAGAAACTCTTCAACAACATTTTTTGTATATGATATAATAAGAGATAAATATCTATGAAATACATGATTCATCAAAGGTTGTTGACATAAAAAAAGATAATTTTAAATGATACCATTGAAATATTCTTGTGTAAATAACCCTTAAACATTCAAAAGTGTACCATACCACCTTGTAAAATTGAAATAATAATACCTTAGTGTATCATGAGACTAATGAGACTCTTGATTCGATATACAAAAGGGGATTACATACACCACAACAAATAAATAAGTGGTGAACAAGGAATATATCTTAATAAAGTTAAATTGAGATGAGAAAAAATCCTATTTACTTTTGAAGGAAGAGTTCCCTAGGAAAATCATTTGTATTTGTCATAGAATCATATTGTAAACATGAATATTCCATAAAATAAAAGTGATTGTCATTGAAGTTATATTTTTGGGTTAAATAAAATCTCATTAAGGTTAAATAATATAAAAATAGTTTTTAAAGAAGCTTTAGAAATAAAACATTTTAGAGAGGTTTTAGGAAAATATTAATGTAATTTAAAGCACAAATGGAAGTTTTCTTTTATAAAACCATAAATGAACCAAAATAAATTTTTCAAGTCAAAATTTTTGATTTTAGTAATATAAATATGTCTTAAATATATTATAAATAGAACATCAAAATAGGTAAGGATTCGGGAAGTTCCTTGATTCAGGATTTCATTTTAGAACAATGTAGTTCGAAAAATGTTTTAAAATAAGTAACTCCAACAAAAATAAAGAAGAATTATTATTGGAACACAATAATCTAACATAAAAAAAATTAAACAGGATTACATATAAATAAATCATAATTGCATTGAGGTGAGTAATAAATAAGATAACCCTTAATGAAAAGGGAGGTTCGAGATTGAAATACTTAAAACATTGTAATCTATTGAACAATATGCCCTAAAATTAATAATAATCAAATGATACATTAAATGTAATTAAAATAAATAGATTCAAGATATGAAACATCAACATTAAGTATGAATAATCCATAAACAATTAATATTATTGAATGCATAATATCTCAAAAAATTTGAACTGAGATGAAGAAACCCATATAGACATTTCGACATGGTAAGGAGTGTTCTTGGGAGGGATTAATGAGAGTAAAATGGGGTCTATAATCATTTATATATCATAAGGTCATTATGGTGGATGTGATAAATCATACCCCATCATTAGGAATTAATAATAGAAGTACATAACATAGGGGAATTATTGAATAAAAGTGAGAGGGAGAGAGAATCCCTTACCTTAAATATGAGGGTGTTCTTCACTTGATCTTAATGACCCGAATAACCAATTTAGGTTTATTAATTAACAATTATATATCCCTTTATACAATTTTTTATTTATTATGCCATTATTATGTTCATTCATGTCCTTTTATGTTGGTTAATGGATTCAATTTCATTGATCATGAGTGCTTGTTTTTATAATATTAATGATTAGAAAACTTATAAAAGTGTATGGGGGTTCATGTAAGATGGGAGTTGAAGTAAGGAATTTATTTTATATGTTATTAACTAACATTAATAAGATTAAATGGTTATAAAAATCATTTGGTTATTTTGAGTGAAAGTGAATCATTATATAAAACATTAATGATAAATGCGTGGATTAATTTGGTGATTTTGCTCAAAATTAACTTGATTTGTGTTATTATTATACATCACGAGTGAATAAGGATTCCATAAAATTACCTAGGATGAAATAAATATATAATATTATAGTTAAATAATAATTATTTTTTCATTACCATAGTTGAAGACGATAAATCAAATTGAAATCATCATCATCCTTGAATTGGATAAATCAACAAGTCTCGAACAATGTTTCATTTTAAGAATAAATGATAGTAAAAGGAGAGATGAAGATTAATTATCCCATTAGAATCACAAAATTATAGTACACGTATGTTATTGGAGTTTTCATGCCATTTTTTTATTATAGTTTATGAACAAAAATAGATAAAAGGAACATGAAAATGAAAGAAAAGAAAAAACTGAATTTTACCTCTTGAATTAACCTTCCATGAAATCCTCTTAAGGGAAAAGGATTTTTCATTTTTATGTGACCAAGGGATGCTGACTATGGGGGTGGAGATTAGGAGGAGATTCGGGCCAAAATTGGATAAGGAAAAGGTCTTGATATGAGTGAAGAGGAGAGGGTGGAAGAACTGGTATTTATAGAGGAGAAGAGGTAGGTTTTCTTAATATTTTAATCATTAGTTTAGTATTTTTCAATAAGAGAAGAAATAGTGAATATTCCATGAAAAAAATAGTAATTGTTTCATGTGAGTTTGAACCATTGGTTATCACATTATCAAGACATCATTAATGACTAAATAAAATAATTATTTTTCATTTAATGTAAATTATCATATTTTACAATCCACAAAAATTCAATTCTTTCATAAAAATCCAAAAAAATCACCTTAACCATTTTTCAATGCGTAAAATTCAAAAATTAAGTCAATTTTGAAAAATTAATTTTCAAATTTTGATTACATTAATTTATTTATTAAAATCATATTTTACTTGAAAATATAGTGCTTTAAAAAATAATTTACTTATTCCAAAAACATAGGTACATCATAATTTAACTTAAATCACATATATATACTATCATATGTGAGGTTACTATTCATAAAGGTATTAAACTATTCATAAGGGTAAAATTAAAATTCCTAAGCGTATGTTACTATTCACCAAAAATAATGTTTGTCATATCAGACTCTAAATAACATAATGATCACAACTGTGTCTGTTAGATTTTCAAAATTCAAATAACAGATGTTGAAAAATTATGTTTATTTGCTCTGTTATAACAAAGTGTTTTTTAGAGACTTGGTGTTTCATGAATTCAACAATAACATTATTTTTAAATATTTCAGTTTTTACATTATCCTCTCCTTAAAAAAATTTCCTCCATGAAATTTTATTTTTTACTTTGAATGATAGTGGGTTCTACATGAAAATTTCCATATGAAAAACCCATTTGAGAAATAGGGTTAAAATATCCTTTAAATATGTTTGAATGGGAGATACCAAAGTTACTACAAAACTACACATTCTAATTAAAAAAAAATTCATGTAATAATAATCAAACCATCATGTTTTGATGGAAAGTGATAGAGAACATGCTCAGATGAAAGATCATTACCACAAAACTGTAAAATTCAATTAAAAAATGATAATAGGACTAAATTTTTGTTTAATAATATTTTCTTATAGTAGAGTAATTATTCCACTCTATAAGAGTATAAATATATTTTTCTATTTCATAGACACAATATTATCCTTTTTCTGTCCATTGTAGTATCTATACTTCATCTCCAAACACTATTTGCATCATATGTTGACATTAAACTCTAAATCCTCATACACTAATCAAAATAACCCATTTCATAAATGGTTTAAATTTCCAAAATATGATGATCTAACACTTTAGAATCATTAACATATCAATCCTTTCAAGATCCATGTACATGGGTTCCTTGGTAATCTTAAAATTTTTATATCTCCATGATCCATTCAACTCAATGTATCTACTTTTATATTGTCCTTTAATCAACATCAAGAAGCCATAAATTTTCACATTCCAAACATGTGAATATCTTCATCATGTATCCTCTTCAAATATGGTAATAACTAAAATTACCATAAAAACATATTAAAAGCAACCTTTCATCCTTAAAAATGTTGTTGGATATATTACTTACATCAAAAAATGTTTTAAAATTCATATATGATAGCATAGGACACTTATCGACAAGTCAATAAAAATATTTAATCTAGTAAATACTTTTAAAAATCAATCATCTCTTCATCATTACATTAATCATCAGGAATATATTGAAGGTTTTCTTTCCCTCAACCATATTCTTTCCAAAAATATTAACATTATTATGAGTCACTTACCCATTGTATAAATCATCATACAACCTCAAACACCTAATTAAACAGTACTGAAGTATAATCCTCATATATTCTATAATTATTATAACCCATACCTTGCTAATAAAATATTATAATGAAATGATTCTTGATGAGTTATATTAATTATTTCACTTAATATGTGGATGTATCATGACTTTCTCATTATCGAATAACATCATCTTGGGTATATTCCTTTGACAATTTAGACATTGATTCGCATATTGTCACATCGTTTTGTATTTGAAGTATTGTACATTGTAATTATTTTTGATTCCCTTAAAATCATGAAATCAATGTCCTTTTTCTCGAAAATTATATCAAACTCTCATTCCCTTTAAGCATTTACCAAGGAGATTTTTTCCATAGTTATAACATGCTGGAAAACCCTTCTTTCCCTTCTTCCCTTTGTCAATATTTTTCTCTACCAACCTTTTCTTTTTTATCTTACTTTAAAATCCATAGTATTCAAAGATGAATTTACCTACTTTTTTAACCCCTGATATTATATCTTCATATAATGAGGATATTTGGGAGACTATATTTCTTTTAAATGATGGATTAAGACCATTAAACACATGATACTTTTTACTATCCACATCATGTGCATTGGTGATGTTATAATTCCTTCTGCTAGGATCCATTCGTATTCAATTCCATGTAATACATTAGATCATAAAATTATTAACTCTCTATATCACTATACATGGTATAACACATAACATAAATTTATGCATCATAATTCCAACAACCATATACTTGGGTTATATTGGGGATGTGATTCCTTGATAATGGTTTGTAATAAGATTATAAATTTTCCAAAGCATATACCCTGGGAGTGTTGAACCAAGAGTTCTTCAAGCCCCGTTGTAAGGCAACAGTTCCCATTTGAGTGTAGCTCAAAGCAATGGTTTTGGGTTTTACCCCTAGATATATCTGTACCAGAGCCCCATCTACTTGTTCGTATCTAGAGATGGATGTATTTTCGTGATAAACTAGATAATATATTCCATGACAAAATTATAGGAAGTACCTGTATTCTTATGACCAAATTCAAACTTATGATTCTTATTACTAATGTACCTTTTCAATATATAGATTCCATGTTTTCAACTAAACATCCTCTAATACCAACAGAAAGGACCTGGCCCCAGTTTCTCAAAGTTGGTGCCTTATTTTATTACATTAGAATATAAACTATGAATAATATACTGACGTATGAAGTAGTTTAATAGTTTTGGAAGACCAGATACATACATAGGATCATCATTACAGCTTGAAACGAAATACAACATATATGTTTTATTGGGAACATCCAAACTTTATTTTTATCCCTACAGGTCATTCATAATAAACTTTTTCATGTCTGGAGACAATGAATCATAAGAAAGGGGTGAGATCAAATTCTCAGTATGTGTAATAAATAAAGTGGAAGATATTATCAAAATAAACATTAGGCATGATGAATAACTATTAACATATTCCTCTAAAAATAAACTGGAACATAATATAGAAAGCAGATGAGCTGATTAAATATTCCATAATAAAGCAATATCAAGAGTATTCTACTAGACGAATAGTCACATGAAATTTAAATTACTAGTATCATAATGAGGGGAATTCATATGACAGAAATCATAACCATTATGATAAGGCCCCATTCCAAGACCATAAATATCGATTTTATCATGTGACTATGCGAAGACCATAGTTTGTCTAATGAGACCTACCGATTCATCGAGGGGCTATAACGGGCCCCACCTATCCAATAATAAGTCAAATTCATTCCTTTTATGAATGCGTATAAACATAAACAACATATAAATTCATATTTAATATAGAATATGTAATTTATTTAACTTTTCCCAGTCATTAAACATAAACACTAACCATTAAGAGTATTATGGTGAATCGTATCAATATAGAAAATCACATTCAAACTAATCAAAAAACCATTTACAACATATTTTGAAGATGATATCATAGGAGATAAATCTCTTTGAAATAAAATATCAATCAAATGATGTTGACATAAATAAAAATACATTTAAATGAGGCCAATGAAAAATTATGTGGGAAATAAAACTGAAACATTCCAAAGTGTCCCATACTGCCTTGGAACATTCAAATCATAATCCCGTAGAATATAATGAGAATAAGTAAACTATTTATATGATATTCCAAATATAATTACATACATTAAAATAAATAATGAAGTGGTGATCATGGAATATATCTCATTAATGGTAATGTGATATGAGAAAAATTCGTTGTCACAATGGAAAGAAGTGCTCTTTTGGAAAATAATTTGTATTTGTCATGAAATCATATTGTGTACATATAAATCCCAAAAAATAAAATGGAAGGTATTTGAAATAATATTATATGCTTAAATAAGGTCTTATTTAAGTTAATGAATTTAAAAAGTGTTTTTAATGAAACTTTAGAAATAAAACATTTTTGTGTGGTTTAACAAAAATATTATGGAATATTAAATGGAAATGGAATGTTTGAATTCACAAAACCAGAAATTAACTGAAATATATTTTCAAGATAAAATTTGGGATTTTATAAAAATAAATATATCTTAAATAGATCATATAGTGAACTTCAAATTATGTAATAATTCTATAAGTTCTTTGAATTGGGCATGTATTTCAAAACAATTTATTTTGATGTTTATTTTAAAACATGTTACTCCTCATAAAATAAATAATGATTATTATTTGTACACATATAAATAACATTAACACATAATTTATTAGGATTAAATAGATATAAATATTAATTTCATTATGGTGAGTAATGAATAAGAGCAACCCGAATGAAAATGGATGATTGAGTAGGAAGTACATAAAACATTGTAATCAATTGAATCGTAAGACACAAAATTAATATTAATAAAATGATACACTTAATTTAAATAAAATAAAAATCATAACAATATTAAACATCAATTTTATGTATAAATACACCATAAAAATGTAATAGTAGTGAATATAGAATATCTCACAAAATCATAGTTGAGATGAAGAAACCCTTAAAAATATTTTAGCAAGGTAATGAGTGATCTTGGGAGGGATTAATGAGAGTAATTAGGGGTATATCATAATTCATATATCACAAGGTATTTTTTATGGAGGTTAAAAACATACCCCATCATTAGGAATAAAAATGAAGGTCATAACATAGGGGGGATTCATGAATAAATTTGAGAGAGAGAATCTCTTTCTTTAAATATGAGGGTGTTCTTCACTTGATATTAATGACCTTAATAACCAAATTAGGATCATTAATTAAAATTCCAGAACCCTTTATACATTTATTTTTTTTATTATTAATTTATTATGTTCATTAATTTTTTTTATATAGGTTAATGAATTCAATTTCATTGGTAGTGTGTGCTTTTTTCATAAAATTCACGATCAACTCACATAAAAAAGTGTATGGTAGTTCATGTAAGATGGGAGTTGAAGCCCTGAATTTATTTTATATGTTATCTATTAAAATTATGAAAACTAAATTATTATAAAATTCATTTTTTTAATTGAGGGAGAATTATTATATAAAACATTAATGATTAATGCTTGGATGAATTTGGCGATTTTTCTTACAATTACCTAGTTTTGTATTATTATTTTACATGATGAGTGAATAAGGAATCCAGATAAATATAGATGATAAAATCAATATATAATAGTATTTTCCAATCATAATGGTTTCATGACTAGAGTTGAATAAGATAAATCAAATTGGAAGCATCATCTTCCTTCAATGTGATAAATCAACACATCTCGGACGATGTTTCATTTTTAGCATAAATGTGGGGAAAATGGGAGATGAAGAAGAATTATAACAATATAATAAATAAATCCCACACAATTATGGTATTGGTGTTGTCATAAAATTTTTAGGAGGAGAGGATACTAAAGAAAAGAGAACTAAGGAACATGAAAATGAACGAAAGGAAAGGTGGAATTTTACCTCATGAGTTTACCTTTCTTGAAATCCTCTTAGGGGAAGATGATTTGATCTTTTTATGAGACCAAGGGATGATGGATATATTTTCGGATCATGGGAGGTGATTTTTGAAGAATTTGGAGATGTCATGATGCTTGAGATGAGTGATGATAAGTGGGTGGAAGAAGTGGTATTTATAGTGGGGGAGGTTTTTTTTAATATTTTAATCATTAGTTTATTATTATTCATTATGAAAATAAAAAGTGATAATTCCATGAATAAAAACAATAATATAATAATGTGAGTTTGAACCATAGGTTCTTACATCAGTATTACATCATAAATGACTTAAGAAATCAATTATTTAGCATTTATTGTAAATTATCACATTTGACTATTCACAAAATTCATGTTTTTCAAAAAAATCCAAAACATTATTCAAAAAAATTGTTATACATGTAAATTAATAAAATTAATTTCATTTATCAATTTTTTTCTATATATAATTAATTTAATTTTTAATTAAAATAAAAATTTACTTCAAAAAATACTGTTTTTAGAACATTTATTTACTAATTTGAAAATATAAGTGCATTATAATTTCCCTTAAATCAAATAAATATACTATTATTTGTGAGGTTAATATAAATAAGGGTATCTCACTATTCATAATGGTATTTTAATATTCATTCAAAATAAATTTTCCATTACAATACTCTAAATAACTTATTGATCGCAACTATGTTTGTCAGATTTTTGAAATTCAAATCACAGAAGTGGAAAAATTATGTTTATTGCCTCATTTATTAAAATTATTTTTTGTAGAGAATCAGTGTTTCATTCATTTAATATTAAACTAAGTTTTAAATCCTTGGGTTGTTACATGTCCCATACCATATCCTTTACCTCCAAGATCACCACCACACACAACCAATGAACATACTGATAAATTAGCAACCTCTAGTACCATTATGAAAATTATCAAGCTAACACTAGTATCAGATTTAAAACTCATGTAAATGATATTAAAATACCATAATATCAAATATCTATATAAAAAAACCAAAGAGAATACCAAAAAATAACTTAGAAATGTCTGCATGAATTAAAAACAAATTAGAAATAAATGGATGTTTGACAAACAATTTTCATAGCAATAATTTTTCATTATCCCACTTGACATCTTAAGAATTGGTAGAATAAATTACTCAAATCTAAGAATAATTTAGCTATTATAAACACTTAATAAAAAGGGACAATAAATTTTTACTTCTGAGATGTATTTTGAAAAAAACACAAAAATGCGGTGGTGTTTCTTCTATTTTAATTTAAAGGGTGGTAATTAAAATTCTTATTAAAAATGTTATTTCAGTTGTTCTTTTTGGGTTCTTTCATGATAGGATTACACACATGATGTCATAAAAATAGTGATTTGTGATACACAACAAACCTACCTATTTCTGTATGCCTCAATGGATGATTTCATTCAACATGCCTTTTCATAGTGTCAGTTCACCAGCCATGAATGGAATTCATGACTCATTCCCTTGTTTGAGTTTGTCCATAACGGCCATATAATTAAATGCTGATTCCTCTTCCTACTTGTGATTATTCCAACTATAATTGATGTATTTATTCAATGATTTCTCTGTTATCTCACTAAAACTACACATCATTCTCAAAATTATGGAAAATGTCACACACTCAAAGAACCAGTTAATAAAACCCATTGAAAATTATCCCAAAAATTGCAAGGGTAGTGGATTAAAATCCTCAATGATTCAGATTATATGCTACTCCACTAATCTATTACTGAGAAGCTCACAACATTATCTACATGCACTGAGTTCATGTTTTTATTAACACTTCAACATTAAAAACCTTATTAATTATAATATATTTTTCAAATTCATTTAATTAAGACAATAGAGGAATGAAAAATTCTTACCAAAAAATTGGATATGAATATATATTGTTGTGTTGTGAACCAAAATTCACCACTTTCGTACAAAAAAGAGATCAAAAGTTTTTATACCTTTTAATTATTATAAAAAAATATTATAGGGTAATGTTTTTTTCTAAACTAAATATAAATATATATGATATCTGGAACTTTTTTTATATGAATTGAAAATTCATTTTATCTATAAATAACAACAAAGATAAATATGTTATGTCCAATTTCTAAAAATATCACTATTTGCCTAATGAAATATGAAACATAATATCATTAATGTAAAATTTATAACCAATTCAAAAAATTGTAATGGAAATATATATATATTAGTAAAAAAATATACAAATCCATAAAATAAAATGATTGATGATAGATTTTTGTTATAATTTTTACACAAATTTATTTCATTGAAAGAATTTATTCTGAAAGGAAAATGAATCATTCATAGAATCTTCTATTGTTTGAATTTTATTCTTATTTTTTAGGGGTACCCATTTTATCATTCTATTTAAATATAATTAAATTTATATTTATTCTCTGTGACATTTCTGAATATGTAAATATAAGGTTTAATAAAGAAATTAGAATATTGTAGTAATTTAACAATGTATAAATACATATTTCAGATAATCTATTTTATCAGTTGAAAGAACTAGTGTTCCTATCGAGCTATGTTTTATTATAGATACTGGACCTATATGTGGTCTTGATTGTAGAGGGTTTGAGGTGAAACTATTCAAAATAGATGTGATTAAGTGGATGTTAAAATAGTTGAAATTAAATTTAATAAATGAATTTAAGACGATCAGAAAATTAAAAATGAGTTAATAAAATTTCATATGGGCATAAATAAACCAGAAATACAAATATAATTTATGAATATAGTTGGGACATTATCCTAAAACTTGATTCAGTAGAAATATAACTATATATATTCAAGTGTATTGGGTATTAACAAAAATCATGAGTCATTAAAAATAAAATAGCGGTATACATTTCATGATCATCTAGTTTTTTATATTCACAAATATCCCTCATCATCAAAATTCAATGAATGTGATTAACAGTATAATTAAACCTTTTAATACAAATTTTATACAAATTTAAAATCATGATGTGTGGAAAGTATAAAATGAAATTAAAATAAAATTTATGTAATTGAAAGAATGTTGATGAATTAAACAATCCCAAAATTACACGAAACAAATAAATTTTAACATTAATAATAAAAAGGAATATTTCGAGGATAAAAAGAAAAAATTATAATCTAAAAAACATTTTATTAGATTTTTGATAAAATATGAAATGGGTAATGATATAAGATCCATATAGGTTTAAATGTTCATCTATTATGAAAATTATTACTTTCAATAATATAAATAATATACCCATCGAAGAAGCAATATCTATTTACCATTATTAAAAAACCAAGGGTAATAAAAAAATTAAAGAAAAATGAAATTTTCTTGATATTTTTTTCTTTTTTCACCTATATATTTTTATGTCCCTCTTTAAATGCTTTGGACATTCCCATTTAGGTGAATACATTGTATAATTCATTCATTCAACGTACTATATTCCACCACCCTCTCATACAATATCATCCTCCCCATGCGTGACATGAAGCATCCCCATTGGAATAATATAAAAACATAT
Organism: Viscum album; assembly: GCA_963277665.1. Lineage (NCBI taxonomy): Eukaryota > Viridiplantae > Streptophyta > Magnoliopsida > Santalales > Viscaceae > Viscum > Viscum album. The sequence goes on along the minus strand of OY728151.1, from coordinate 2,025,635,723 downwards.
TAAAATTTTATATCACCAGTTATATAAAATATTAAACTATAAGTTATTTTCATGATACATTAGTATACAGATAGTTCATACTTTTTAAAGGATAATGGTGGGTATATAGCATGCTTAAATAACTATGGTAATTCATAGAAAAGGCTCCATCATCTATTTTCACCAAAAATATTATAGATTGATATGAGTGATGTCTCATGAATGTACAACTTGTCATTAAAATGTATCAACACACATAAATTATTTTCCCCTCCTTAATAATTTAATATTAGTGTTGAACTTGGGTCTTTTTTCATGAGGAAGGTAATTTATTCCCTCTGATTAAAATTATTATATTTATGGATGGTTTAGAAATTGTAAGGCATATAAAAATGAGATATTTAAAAGAAAAAATGAAATAAAACTAAAATTGAAATAAAAAACATTGATTCATCCACAATGAATTGAAAATATTACATCATAAAGTTATAATGATGTATCAATCAGTCACAATCAAAATCATATAATCTAAAAACCACTATCGTCTACTATTACACCTATAATCCAAAGTTAGAATGTGTCAACACACATTTTAAAACTGAATTCAATAATATATCCTTAATTTAGGAACATTATATTGACTAAATTTTAGTAATACATGAAATTAATTAAATCTTCCATGACTAACATCAAAATACAAGTAATTAATTGAAATAAGATGATTAATAATAATTCAAGAATAAACTTCACAATTAAATTTATACTAAACAGTTATGAAATTTAATATTACCGAACAAACATATATAAATTAAAATAAGAAAACATATAATAATTATAGTGGATGGGATACTTGAATATAACAAAAGAACATATTATAATTAGTGTGGATGAAGCATATGAATAAAATATTTGTCTACTGGAATATAGAAATCTATCCTAGAAAACTATATTGAATCTATTGTTTATGAAAATATGAGAAAGAGAGAGAAACAACTACCTAAAAATGGGCACACTGAACAACATACTGCTGCATGGATGGTGATATAAAGTAAGATAAGAAAATATTTATGAGGTAATACTATATCATAGTAGAAAATCACTACGAATACCACCACTAATACATGATTACTTCTACGTACTGCATTCTTAAATATAGAAAACAAAGGGAGAAAAGGACCTACTACTACTTTCTCATGTATCCAATGTATTATACCCTACCAAAAAATTAATATAGTGACCACAACCTAACCGAATGCAAAATACTTGAATCTTGATTATCTACATCGATGGAAATGATATCTCTAGAATATTCTTCACCAAAAAATGAACTGAACTCATTTTCCCAAGTTTTCTACAAATATTACTGTATCCAAATTAACATCTTTATCAAATCAAATGATCTTTCGTCATGAATAGTTAATCAAATCTAGATAGTATCCATCTTATATAGACATTATTTCTCAAAGAAACATCAATAAAATTATTCTGACTCGAACTCATCCAAATTTGATAGAAAATATTCAGTCTACATCCATCATTGTTGGTTGAATTCATGTATTATGAACCAGAATCCCTTTGTGCATCGATATATAAAATAATTTAATTATAAAAAATACAAATCAAACTGATTGGATGAATATTTTATGGAGTTTGATGATGGAATATATGTGTGGAGGTAGGAAGTGGATATCTAGTAAAGGGGAGGGTAGTGAGGAGAAATGTGGGGGAAAGCGATGGGTACTCAAAATGGAGAAAAAGACAAATGAAATGTGGAAAAGGGGTGATGAACTAAATGTGGAGGTGGGGAAATATCGATAAAAAACAAAATTTTTGATCAATGGGTGGTATAATTATCGATTTAGATGAATAGGTGTGGAATTTTAGGGTTTTTATGGAATCATCAATGTCGTGAAAACGATTTAGAAAATTTATTTATGTCCAGTTTTTTTTCAAAATTCTATAGATGAAGGAATTGGGGTTTTGTAATGTTGTTTGTCGTAAAATAATAATTATAATAATTTAAATTACAATTTAATTAACTATTATTTATTTAAAATGATAATTTAAATAAAAAATCATAATATATATATAGTTTTAAATTTGTATATTTTTTAATAAAAATTTTATTACAAATATATAAATAATTTACAAGTTATTCGAGTCACAAAAAAATGAAATCATTTATCAGCATATTTATGTTGCAAATATATATATATATAATTTTTAATAAGGTTGGTAAAACGTCGAATGAATGCTCATGGATAGAATAATAATCTTCAACGAAACCCACTAGCCTCGAGACATGTCCCCACAATCAAGGCTCAAACCCTATCCAACCCACACACACACACACAATTTTACTTAGAATATGTGATATTATTGATTAATTGGATTCAACAAATTTTTATAATTATTAAATTTTAATTTGTTAGAAATAATTAATAATAACATATATATTCATTGATAATTTGTTTTGGGTAATACTATGAAAAAACAATAGATTAAAATGTTTGTAAAAGATTTTTTACATTAACATACCATTATAATCAGATATATTTTATGGTATATTTTTCTTGGTACCTAATATTAATACCAAAATAATTTAATATCTATTTTAATAACTCATTTTTACCAATAAATATGTTATCTATTAGTAATTTTGTATTGGTACAGGTCACATTTCTAGTGTGATCCATATACTTTAATATTATAATTAATGAGTATTATAATTCATTTACTTTAATGTATTTATTAAAACCATGATGACATATGTTTTTGGTGAAATAGGATACATTGGTTGTGTTATGAGTAATATTTCAATAATGAATTATGCGAGAAAAGATATTTCCCTTATGTTCTTTAACAGAATTTGATATATCATTCCCTTTGATGGGAATGATATAGCATAAATAAATCCATGGACATGTTGTTCTATAGCATTATTTATTTCTTAAAATTCAATTAATGGGACAATTAGAACATCATTTGATGACACCAGCATGTAACATGGTTGACTATAGATATCATGAAAAAGAGATTATATTACACAACGAGTGTTTGTATGAGGTATTATGTCATTAAAACATTAACTTTTTCTCTATGGGAACCTTGGTCTCTTTCAATACACTAATCTTGGACTTTAGGATGTTCTCCTAATTCCACTAAAATGGGGGCCTAGAGGGTCACACAATAAGTGTATCCTGAATATTAGTTGAATAATATATTATTATTTTCTACTTAAAATGATGAATATATATAATTCCCACTCATGGATTAATAATTGTTACTTTTTTATTGATGGAATATATTCCATCCCCCGTTATTTGAGATAATATTATATGATTGAAATATTTAATAAATGTTTATTTTTTATTTAGTAAATATAATATTTATTTATTTTTTAGTTACTAATGTGGAGATATTTATTTATTAAATAAATAGTCTGTATTCAGGGTCTGAAAAATAACATGGGATGATAGTGAACTATGTTTATAGGTCCTAGGAGAAATAATATATATTGAATATTTTTTGAATAAATAATATTCATTTTTAATTGGAGGGTTTAGCTTTTGTAGAGATATATTAATAATAATATTATTGATATGGACTTCTACATGGATTAAATAAATATTAAATGTAAATTCTGAAATTTCATATTTCTAACCCTAGTGTTATATAAACCAAATTATATTATTATTCAAGAGATCCAATTCATTTTTTCTATTATACATAAAATATCCATAGAATCTTCTCAAGGACCTAGAAAAATCCCTTCTCCTAGAGTGATCCCTAGAATAGAAAGGGGTCTTCCTCCACCTTTCACTCTCGATTTTAAATAGATTAATAAGAATAATTTGGATGTAATTCTTGAGGCGATTATAGATGAATGATGCAAGTTGCAGGATTTGCTAAGCTATCACTAAGAGATTCCTACAGTGATGTTCAAATATTTGTGGATCAGATTTGGATCACCTTTAGAGGAAATATTCCCTTAATTCATAGAATATAATGATCGTAAAATATATATCCGTTTTCATATCAATAAATGAAGAAATAATCTTTCACAAGGCAATTATTTATTTTCCTAAATTATATATAAATAATATATATCGATCTTGTGTTTGAGTTTGTGATTTTTTTCACAGTCTATATTAATTGATCCAAATCTATTGATAATGAAATTTATTGTCACGTATATCTTAGATTGAAAATCTATCATGAAAAAAATAAATTTTTTAAACAATCTATCACATGCTTCAACTATTATTGGAACATACAATAAATAGTTATTAAAAGCATGAAAATCTTTGAAAATGTGCACCAAAAAGTCAAAACTTACCAAATGAGATCTGATTGTTGTGAAATTAGAAGATAACAAACACAATTTTAATTTTATCATATAGGAGATGAAAAAATGTTAATCCAAGATATCATTTCCATGATATGACTAAAATATATTTTTAGTAACTTAAAACTCTATAAAATGTGATTAATAGTGAAAACCATATAATATTATCTACAATTGATTTAAAATAAAATGAAACCTATCGTAGACTTATTTTTTTGACATATATGAGCAGACAATGCATCAATATAACATGTATTGTTATCCAACTGACTAAATAAAGAGTTCTTATATAATATTAGTCATTGAATATGTCTTACACTATGTCTAAATAGACCAACCTTGATCATGATAGCTGTGAAATAATAGAAAAATCCCATAGTTATATTGTTAACACATAGAGAATAACAATGTGTAAATCAAAGATTTCGTTTTCCTAAGATGATGGAAAACACATTTTAAGTAATTTAAAACATTAAAATGTCCATTTAATAGTGAAAACCATTTAATGAAATAACCAATTTACATGAAATCATATAAAACATGTCTTAAAATTATTATTGATGTGTAAGAGTAGAAGAAACATAATTTCAATACACAATATGCTCCTGTTGACAAAATAACAATTTTTAAACCCTTAAAGTATAAAAACCAAAAATAAGCTCTAATTGATGTGAAGTAATAGTATAAGAACCATAGTTTTATTTCAAACATTGAATAATTAATGGGAAATTATGGAATGCTATCACTTAACTAAGATGACCAAAAAATATTTTTTAGATATTTAAAATACTAAAACAAGCGTTTCATGATCAAATCCTAGAAAAAAATCTATAATTGACATGAATTCATATGAAAACATTCTTGAAATTATTTTTGGCATCAATGGGAAAAATATGCATCAATCTGATATGTACTATGATATAACTGACAAAATAAGGAGTTCATAACGAATGAAAATCATCAAAAACACAACCACATAGTCAAGAGTGACTAAATGAGCTCTGATTACTATGAAATCAGGGCATAATAACCAAGGTTTTATTTTTATCATATATGAATTAAGAACATTTCAACTCATGCTATTTTATTCCAATATTAAAAAAACCCACATTTTAATAATTGAAAACCCCAAATGGGAATTTAATAGTGAAAACCAAATAAAAATATCTTCATTTGAAATAAAATAATATTAAACCTATCTGAAAATTATTATTGAAATGTAATAGAAAAATACATGTCAATATGGCATGCACTGTTCCCTAAATGGATAAATAAAGTGTTTATAAAGAATTAGAGTGTTAAACAATTTGTTATTTAATGTCACAACCAACAAAATAAGCTCTTATTTCTATGATAATAGGGAACAACAACCATTGATTAATTTTTAATAATTAGTAACTGACAGTGAATCAATACATGATATCTCTTTCCTAAGATGACCAATAATATTTTTTATTAATTTATGACATTCAAACACATGTTTTATGATGAAAACCATTGATAACTATTTCCAATTGGTGTGAGATAATATGACAGTTATCTTGGAATTATTTTTGACATATCAACAATAGAGTATCCCATTAATTATGCACACAGAAGGGATTAATTAGGTCAAAAAATCATTATTGTCATCATAATCATTAGGGGTGGGGGGAAGCTCCCTTATTACCACAATAAAACACAGATAAAGGGGCCCTTTATCAGTGCTAAATAAGAAATTGATAAGTCCCCCAGATGAATTGTGTAGTTAAAATAACAACACACTACATCAAATACACTTGTAACTTATATGATAATACACCTATATGCAAAAACATAATTTAATTAAAATAAATTATACATCAAAAATACAATATAAATAATAAATACTATTCAATCAATGTTTTTATAATAAAATTTACAATTAAAATCCATAATCATTTAAAAATATTATTTTTCTCATTATCATTGGTACACCCATGACCCCCTGTCAAAAAATCCTTTCCATGGTATCATTTATTAAAAAAAAACCTGATCTTGAGGTAAAGATTCAACCTATATAAGAAAATAGAACATATGTTGGTAATATTATAAGGAAATAGTTTAGACCTAAATATAAATAATGCGTTAAAAAATGGAAATTTTATAAGATAGGAAATAGTTGGATTTATACCAGTCACACCATTTGTCAGATTGAGGTGTGGTAGATCCCTACACATAAAAATGAAATATAAATCATTTTCCAAAATTATCTAAATACTCAAAAATTCATTTTTAAAGTTTTTATATTTATCACGTTATCTTTTTAAAAAAGATTGTGGTCAATTTTAAGTAAAATGACATAATTAAAGTCATATTGGTTAAATCATGATTTATAATGAGGTTTTTCTAGTTACTACACACAAACAATGTCCTATGGATCATTTTCCTTAAGCATAAAAATAATGTGAATGTGTTTTACCAATTTTGAGAATTCCACATTTGTTTTTTACTAAAAATTCCTTAAAACAATAATCTTGATCTTTGAGTCATACTAGTTAGATCTTGATTCAGTATGATGGGAGACTACATCCTACATGTTACTAATTATTAAGGAATAATTTTCCTAATTTATCAAGACTATTAGAGTGATTTTTTTTGTGATTTTAGTAAGTAAAATAAATGTTTAACTAAAATGTGAATTTTAACTTGATAACAGGCGTTTTGTGTCATACAGACCACATTTTGCACTGGATTGTGGTGCAGTTGATTTCTAAAATTCCAAAATGACTTCTGGATTATTTTTTGAAAGTATCAAAACAATAAAAATTAATTCCCTTAGTGTTTATTATGTCACTTGTACTTTTTTGCTAAATTTAATGACAATTTTTAATAAAAAAGAAGAGTTTGAGACATTTCGGTCATGCTATGCATCATATTGTGGTAGGGTTGATTCATAAAAATCAAATAAATATATTATGGTTAATTTCAAAAAAGTAATAAAATAATCCAAATGTGTTTTGACCTATTTTTAGTTTGTCACTTGTTTTTTTACTAAAATTTAATTTCAATATAGAAACGCACACATTGAGTCACAACAGTCACATGTTTAGATGTTTTATGTGATAAAAATTCATAATTCTCACAAATGACTCAATAATTGTTTTCCTAAATTATCAAGATAACTATACTGTGTTTTATTGGTTCATTGTGAGTGACACAAGTTTTGAACTAAAATGTAAATTTTAAACTGATAACGGTCACTTTATGCCATATCAGTCAAATTATTCATTGGATTAATGTAAGGTTGATTCTTAGAACTCAAAAATGAATTTTTTATAATTTTCATAACGTATCAAAACAATATGAATTTGTTCTAAATTTTATGTTTTTCCCTTTTTCTTTTTCCAAAAAATAATGTGAGTTTTAAATAAAAAGTCACACATGGAGTCATATTAGTAACCCCATCATTCATATTGTTTCTAGGTGTATTACTACTTGTACGAAAATTAATTATGGATCATTTTCACAATGTATCAAAATAATCCGAATTTGTTATATCATTTGTTAGTATGTCACATTTAATTTTTACTAAAATTAATATCAATTTAAAATAAAAAGACACTCTTAGAGTGATAACAGTCAAAACATGTTTCATATTGATGTGTGGTTGATTTATATATTTAATAAATGAGTTATGAATCATTTTCCTAAATTATTAAAATAATTCAAATGTGTTTTCAAAGTGGTGAGTATGTCACTGGTTCTTTTTATTAAAAGTAATGCTAATTTTAAATAAATAGACACACTGGGAGTCATATCGGCCACACATTAAAATAGATTAAGGTGCGTCTAATTACTACATGTCAAAAATTAAATATTTATAATGTTACTAAAATATCTAAAAAATATGTTTATGTTAATTCTGTTTTGAGTATTTCAATAGTTTATTTACTAAACATCAGTTTCAAACAGGAATCCCACATTTTGAGTAATTCCAGTAACATCGTGTTAGGTTTTGACAATAAAATACGTCCTATACAAAATAATGAACATAATAATATTTTTAACTAATTACCAATACAATTAGTGGTTTTTCTTAGTTTTTAGTGGGGGACACATGTTTTGATATAAACTATCAATTTTAAACATATTGCAAACATATTGAGTCATACCGATCACACTGTGCATCGAATTTAGGTGTGGTTGATTCATTGAATCCAAAAATACAATATAGATTTTCTTTAAAATGTATCAAAAAAATAAAATATTTTTTTTGTCTTGAGTATGTCACATTTCAATTTTACTAAAATTAATGACATTTTTAATAAAAACCCACACTTGGAGTCATACTAGTCACACTATAAATAGGATTTAGGTGAGGTGTATTCCTATACATAATAAATATCTTATGGATTATTTTAATAATTTATAAAAATTATATGAATTTGTTTTCGTAGTTTTGAGTATGCCACTTTTTTTAATAAAAATGACATTTCAAACTAGAAACAAGCACATTGATTCATACCTGTCACACTGTGTTCCGGTTTGATGTGATACTACTTACATCTCAAAAATTACTTATAAATCATTTTCAAAATTTATCAATACTATCAGAGCATGCTTTCTAGTTTTTAGGTGACTAAGAACTAAACTATGATATTTAAACAAATAACAAAATCTTTGAATCATATTGGCCACACCATGTTCCATATTGAGTTGAACCTGAATGTTACATAGAAAAAAATTACTTATTGTTAACTTAACTAATGAAACAATAAAAATAATAATGTGCTTTCTTTGTTTTCAGTATGACACTTGATAAATTTTTTAAAATTTATGAAAATTTCAAATAAAAAGGAACACTATGAGTTATATCAGTCACATTGGGTTCTAGATTGGGGTTCATTTTATTATTATACATAAAAAATGAAATATATATCATTTTACTAGTGTATCAAAAAAGTTTGATTGTCTTATCGTGGTCTTCAGTTTGTTACATGTTCCACTTACTAAAAATAATTTCAATTTTAAATTAAAATACACACTTTCAGTAATACTAACCACACCGTGTGCCAGATTGAGGTGTGATTAATTCCTATACATAAAAATTTCTTTTTTATTTTTTCCAAATGTTTAAAAACAATAATAATGGATTTTCATTTATTTGAGTATGTGATGTTTTTTGATCCAAAATGAAAATTATAAACTAAAAACATATAGAATGAGTCATATCATGAAAACTATGTATCAAATTGATGTGTGAATAATTAAGTATGAGATATTTTTTTCTTTAAACTCCATGAAAAAATATATAAAATAGTCAACATATTTCATTATGATATAATAAAGACCATGTGCTCCCTGAAACACATCCTGCTTTTGGCAACATGGGGATTCCACTTCCATAAGAAACGAACATGTTCTTATTTTTGATTTTTATGGATGATTGAAAACAAAATATGAATTTCCCAAATATATAAAAAAATTTAAATATCTTTAAATAAAAATTAAAAATAAATTAGAATTAAAATATTATATAAAATGGTTGAAAATTAATAAAATTATAAGAAGGAATTTAAATTTTCCAGATAGCTATAGCGACCCATTATTATATAGCTCAGAGCTGGTGTCTGCTACAAAATACATTAGTAGGATTACAAAGAATCAATACCCAAAGGACTAATCAATTTAGTAGCCTTGGTAAACCAATTAAATCCATGACTAAAATATTACAAATAAATACATTTATTACAACATTATTTTTTATATTTTTTTCTAAATAAATAACTCAGTGGATAACACTATACCACGTAGTAAATCCATGAATATAATTCATAGTAAACTTCTTGGATTCATGGGGAGAGAAACAAAATAAGGGAGAGTGGAAATTCTCTGTAAGGGAAATAATATAGAAGAAGTTATAATGAATCAATGAGAATAATCAAAATGTAATTCTAAATAAATGAACCCACATTCCATGTAATCAAAAAACTGAATGTAATAATGTGATCAATATGGAATGGTAACAACTAAACTCACAAACCATGTAAATAACTATATAATGAAAAATAAATATGGCATGGTATTGAACTTAAACACTTTCCATCTAAATAAATTAAAATTAAATGTATCTATAGATATGTTGACACAAAATATCATGGATAAATAATAACTGAATTATCAATAAAGGAAATGCTTATTTGTGAGATTTCATCTTCCATAATAACATGATACCTTTATCATCTATAGATATTTTAACCATTATAATTTGTGTAACTAATTTGACATTTGAAACTACTAATGCATCGAGGGGATTTCATTCACCAGTACCCATCTCGTGTGTTGCATATCCAAATAATTACTCATATATCACATAAATAATGTACATTATAAAATATGTAAATTTAATAAAGTGTATGGATTTATCAATATTATCCCAAAATAATAAAATAAATGACAAAGTAGAAACCGTTTGAAAATTGGTATACAGTTTAGGAAATAATAATATACATTACAAATGATGTGGATAATTTATGGGAAATTAATTGTAAAGGCCCTAAAATTTCCAGAATTTTTTTTCATATATACTTTTTAATTTTACGAGTTTGAGGATTCTGACGGAACTTGATTCCGAGTCCCAGGGTGCCCAGAATCAATTTCTGATGTTTTATTCAAATATGTTTAGTAAACATACCTATAGGTTTTTCAATCCTTTAAACTGGTGCTCAGAATTGAAATCTAAGGGTACCGATAACTCGCATTGCCTTTATTTGCTTAAGGGGACCTTTACCATGGTTGATTTTTGTAGTATGTGGTATTTTAAATTTGTGGATTCATTTAGAATTAAAAAAAATTGTTGTGTTACCATTTTTTAGTGGAAGTTAATTCCTCCAAAGGGAATTTTCGGTGGGGCCCACACCCCAACGAAATTCCCATGGGTGGATATAACATAGGGTGGTGGGGCCCACACGAGCCCCTAACTTATTATCTCCCCTTTAATCCCCCTTTTTGAAACTCTTGGAATTCCCATGAATTAATGAGGCCACCTCTCCTCTCATAAATTGTGCCTACCAAAATATTTAATGCCTTCCATAATTAACTTGGGGGTCAATAATTCTTTTTGAATTATTTTGAATTGGTTTGAAAATCATATAAAATTGGGGGAAGCCATACTTTAATATTTTCTAGGAAAATATATAGGTGGAACCATTAGAATTAGAAGATAGAATCATCCTTCCACGAATAACGACGTTCTATCCATAGAGAACTTCTTCCTTTCATATTCCTCAACGACAATGGAGAAGACATCGTCCGTGGGGAACATCGACTACACTTCCTCCTCGGACACACCCGATGTCATCTTCGAATCATCGTTTCGTGGCTCGACAATGTGCGACATCAATTTCAAGGTAGTGGTGTGTATTAATTGGATCAACATTTAATCTTATTTCCTCCCTCTTTTGTTTCTCTTTAACCTCCTGCTACCAATCTAATGTGGAGAGACCGAGCCAAACTAACACGGTCTGAATCCTCCACCATTATTGTAACTGTTGGTGGTTCTTTGTGTTCTTCATGTGTGAAGAACAGCGGATCATTACAGGCTCTTTATGCGACCCAACGAACCCAAAATTGAAGACCCAACATCACAACCACTTTGCGGAGGTGTGACGAATATAGTGGGTGATGGTTCGAACCGGAACGAGATGGACAGTTCCTTGACCATTCTTCCAACATGATTTCAAAATGTGTTTTCTAAGACAATTGGAAGCCAGCAAACACTGGAATTCACTTTGGGACATCGGGGCGACCTAGATTCTGATGTTTTGTGATGAAGGAACCGTCAGAATGAAGAACGAGCATCAAGGGAGGCGTGCTGGCCAAAGGCGATGTTTTTGGAAAATTCTAGACTACACGATGTGTACTCCTGGATAACACGCCGTGTAGTGCAGGTATTCTACGACTAGGGTATTGGACGTTAGATGACTAACACACAACATGTACTCACCACACAGCAACGAGGTGGCGGCTACAAGAGACTCAGCATGTATTTTTGGAAATACACGGACACGGACATAAATACACGATCATGAGGCACGACGTGTACTCTCAACACAAAATTGAAGTAACAACTTCATGAGACTCGGCATGTTTCCCAGGGATACACAGACATAGTGTGGAGTATATGGGCATGTACTCTACCACATGTTAAGACATGGCCAGTGGTACTGGCCAACCCGTGTACCAATTACACGTGTTGGAGAACATGGTTTTAGGCCATGTATGGGAACATGGCCAGCATACACAGAGCCAACCGTAGATGATTTGACACTGCGTGTAACCATACCACACACCGTGTAATTACTTTTCTACACGACCTGTCCTTCAACACGGGACGTTGCACACGGGTAGCACCTGAGGACTGACTACACGACATGTACTATATACCAACACGCTGTGTAATTTTTGGTAAAAGGTTTGGTCATCTTGTTCACAATATCCTGGATACGTTTTGTTTGGATTAGCCCCCTATGACATGAAGGACCTTCGGAATACAACAACTTGACACTTTTTGGTAGTTGATGTATCGATCCCTTGGCTCGAGGTGCAGACCCTTCCTAAATCGAGTGTGCAGTGTGTGGGAACCCTAGAGCTGGCTGCGACTACGACAACTACCGTACTGGAAACCTCCATAGGTTTGATGATGATGACTACCGTACTAGAATCCTTCGTGGGTTCGGCGACGACGATAACTATACTAGAATACTTCGTGGGATCGAAAGTGATGACTACTGTACTTTTTTCCTATGTGGTTCCAACAGTTTGACTTTTCTACTAGTATCCTATTTGGGTATGACAGATTAACTGGTCTAGTATCCGACGTGGGTCTGATAACATTGGTAGTCTAGTATCCTACATGAGTCAAACAGCTTAAATGAATCAGTGACTACATATGATCATCTCTATCGTGAGATGAAAGATGTATACATGTGTGAGATGAGTCATGACATTCAATCATTATCATCGATGTGATTGACTACTTTCCTGTATGGACTGGGTTGTGCATGGGCTCAAGATTTGGAGAAGAACTATGATTGATAACATAGGTATATGTATGTGCATATAACTAAGTAGAATTGGTTGATACTTCGTGATTGTATCTTTCTTATAGTTTATCAGTTGTGGATATTGTGAGACCTTATGGGTCTCAGGGTCCATACTGAGTATCATTATACTCACCCCTACATTGGCTATGCCCGCACTACATTGTGTTGGATGAAGATGATAGACAGTACTGATCGAGGTAAAGACTTATAGAGATGGATGGTACTAGGAGGATGACAACAAGACGAGACGTACAACGAGCAGACGGATGAACCTGAGATGCTAAGGAGAACATGTATATCCACCCGTCAGGTGGGATTCTTGGAGGATGAATTGTTGGTTGTTGTTTACTTTACTGAAGCTGTAATTTCTTTTTAGTTGTACAGTAATTACTGTTGGGATTTTATTTCTGGCCCCATTCCCTTTTCATAACTACTTTTGTATATATATTTTTTCTTAGTGATTACATCATTTGTGTACTTTTTTGTGTTTGTTTAATTTTATAAATGAAATTCCTTCCCAGTATTGGGATATACGCCTTTGGTTCCAGCCGCCAGCCCCTGGCATATAGAAGGTGGTCTTGGGGTAGTTACAATATGGGCCCCAAGGACGGGTCCTGACAAATTGGAATCAGAGAAGTCAGTTCTACTGCAGAACTCAAGACTGTGATTAATATTTTCAGTGAAGCAATAGTGGTAGGAGTATAGAGTGTGGTTATCAGTACAGGGAGTCCAGTGTTGGTGTGATGGCTGACGTATCCGTACACTAGGACCCTGACCTCTGATTTCTGACTTCGTGCACGAAAACACTGATTGCATTTTTCTTTCAAAAGATTTATTAATGAATACTTTGTGTCAGATCACCAAGTATACTGTTTGATCATGCAACACCTATTTCATTTCAGGATGGCCCCACGAAGGCAGCCAACAAGAGTTCTGAGTTACATACGGGATGGTATCACACCGAGCGACGAGGCCTCGGTACAGGGCCCATCATAGCGGAGGCACCAGCGATACCACTACCCGCTTGTCCAATGATACCACCAGCCCTAAAATTAGTGAGTGCACACCATATAAGTGAATTGAATGAGTTCCAGTGATAGAGACCTCCCATGTTTCATGGAGAGACGGACACGTAGGTAGCTGAGGACTGGCTGGAGGCTGTCGTCTGAGTTTTCAGACTGGTTGGGTCACCAGCCTATCTTATGGTTATCCTTGTCGCGAGTCTCCTGCACGCAGCAGAAGGTAGATGGTGGAGCATGATGATACAGGTTCATGACGAGGCATATTTATTAGGGAGGACTTCGAGAGACTATTCCGCTTGGAAATTATTCCATCCACCCTTCATGTAGTGCAGATTTAGGAGTTCCTTAATCTGCGATAGGGCAACATGACAGTAGCTCAGTACTCAGCGAGGTTTACCGACCTATCGTCCTACTCCACAGACATGGTACGTGACCCATTGTTTAGGCCCCTGACCTTTGAGCAGGGACTCAGACATGAGATCAGGGCTTTGATGACCTCCATGAGTTCTCCAATGCAGGCATGAGTACAAGAGAGAGCCATTCTTGTGGAGAGCGTTCTCGCTGAGCCGACACCATCAGCGAGACCCACCACAAGGCAACCCGTAGTGGAGTCTTCTGCAGCTGGAAGTAGATAGTCGATGCAGAGGTCCAAGAAGACCAAGCCATCAGTTGGGAGACCTCATGATACATGTTCGGTTTTGCGGGGCACAGGAAATCGAGCCAGCTATACGAGGAGAAGGTAGTGCTTTGCATGCAGTAGGCATGGTCACATGGCTCGGGAATTCCCTCCCCGACATGTGGACGAGAATCAAGAAGTAGAGGGACCTCCCAAGAAGAGGAAGAGGTTCAACCGTGGTGGTTTTTCAGGAGCTGGAATATGAGGCAGAGAAGCTGGCCGAGCAGCAGGTGGTGGGCGACGTTTTGAGGCTCTACCGCCACCACCACCAGGATGGCCACATAGACCACATGGAGCTGGAGGATAGAGACAATCTCAGATCTAAGAATCCAAGGCCTATGACCATGATTCCCTGATATGATTCGAGTTACAACTTGCTTCTACTCCACCCTTGTTGTAGTACTTATAGACACTGGTGCGAGTCATTATTTTATTGCTGCTGCCCTTGTTTGGAGATCAGAGATTCTGACGAATCCATTGTCTTGATCCTTACGGCTAGAGACTGTAATGGGAGAAGACTCGATGATTACGCATTGGATCTGGCAGTGTGAGTTTACTCTATGTGGTGAAAGCTTCAGTTGGGATAATCATGTAGCGGCATCGGGGACTTATGAAGTCACCTTTGTTATGGATTATTGTCAAAAGTCCATGCCCAGATCAACTACATTAGGCGCAAAGTGCAGTGTTTCCACAATGATGGGAGTAGGTTCACCATCACTGGCCAAAAGGGATCCTTTGCAGTGTAGGATGAACTTACGTAGAGGATAGGGAAGCTGACCAAACATCATTTGGCTAGTCTCATCATCATAGCAGTTGATGTGCGGAGTTCGATTTTTCTTGTTGTTGAGGATCAATATGTGAATTTTTTTCCTTATGACGTTCCAGGACTACCTCCTCACCGAGAGGTATACTTATACATTGACCTGTACCTCAGTACAACACCCATATTTTCTCCAGCATATCAAATGGCTCTTTCCAAGCTTCTTGAGCTGCGGGTACAGCTGGAGGACTTGCAGGGAAAGGGATTTATCTGACCCAGTGATTCACCCTGGGCTTGTATGTTTTTGTTTTACAAGAAGGCAGATGGGAGCTTGAGACTGTGTATCCACTACCATCGCCTAAATCAGGTGACCATGAAGAACAAGTACCCACTCTTGAGGATTGAAGAACTCTTTAATCAGCTCAAGGGAGAACGATGGTTCCCAAAGATAGACCGCAGGTCTGGCTATCACCAGCTTAGAGTTCAAGAAGAGGATGTGATGAAGACAGACTTTAGGTGTTGATATGGCCACTAAGAGTTCTTGGTTATTCCCTTCAGTGTAACCAATGCACCAGATGTGTTCATGAGTCTCATAAACTGGATCTTCGGGCCTTACCTCGATCGTTTTTTCGTAGTCTTCATCAACGTCATATTGATTTACTCCTCTATTGGGGAGGAGCACAACTACCACTTAAGGGTACTACTAGAAACACTATGAGAGCACCATATTTATGGAAAGATCTAGAAGTTCTAGTTCTGTATGTGATAGGTTTATTTAATTGTACACGTCATCTCAGAGGCTGGAGTAGCAGTGGATCTAGAAAATATCGAGGCAATTCATTCTTGGGAGCCACCCAGGAGTGTGATGGAGGTGTATTGTTTCCTTGATCCGGCTGGGTACTTTCTGATATTTTTGTTAGACTTTTCTGGAGTTGCAGCACCACTTTCAGCCTTAAAGAAGAAGGGGAAACCATTCATTTGGTCAGATAGATGTCACCAGAGCTGTCATGAGCTATGGCAGAGATTGACCAGTGCACCCATCTTGATGCTACTAGAGGAGGGCATTGGGTACATAGTATACTGTGACATATCAGGGATCAGACTCAGGTGTGTCCTAATGCAGGAGCGAGTCATGATCATGTATGGTTCATGGAAGTTGGGACATCATGAGCAGAACTACGCTACCCTGGACATGGAATTACTAGTAGTGGTCTTCTCCTTGATGATGTGGCAGTACTATATGATGGGAGAGAACATTACAGTCTACTCTAACCACTAGAGTCTCAGGTACATTTTCTCACAGAAGGACTTGAACCCAAGACAACAATGATGGATCGAGTTACTCTAGGTCTATGAATTTGTGATGGTCTATACTCATGAGTAGCGGATCATTGTAGCTGATGCTCTCAGTAAGATATTGGGCATTCAGATTCGATGAGAGGTGACAGAGCAGGTAGCCGCATTGTAGATATCCTTTGTGGATATTGATGGAGCATCCTTTCTTCAGTCTCTCATAGTCACTCATCCACTTCATCAGCAAGTCAGGGAAGCATAGCGTGTGGATGTTGACTATGAGACGCGACGTGCTCCAATATCCTCCAAAAAAGCACCTGATGAATTTTCTATAGGAGGGGAGCATGTCATCCTCTTCATGGGACGTACCATGGAACAAGTAGCACTACTGGAGAAGGTGTTGAGGATGTTCTGCATTTCGCATCAAGCAGTACATCCAGGAGTATCGAAGATGTATCATGACCTTAGACGACAGTATTGGTGGTCGGGTATGAAGAAGGTTGTAGTAGAGTTCATTTCACGATGGCTCACTTGTCAGCAAGTAAAGATGAAGCACAAGGTAATAGCGTTCTTGGTACATCCCTTAGAGGTCCCAGAGTGGAATTGGGATGGGATTTCCATCTATTTCATGTCGAGACTTTCAAGTACATCGAGAGGACATGACTCTATCTTGGTGATCATAGACCGACTCACTATGTCATCCCAATACCTACCGATCAGAGAGCAAGGCGTAGTAGAGATCTTGGGATGAATATACATTCAGGAGATCATATAGGCTCATGGTGTGCCATCGTCTATTATTTCCCATCGATATGATTGATTAACTTCCCGGCAATGGAATAGGTTACAGGAGGATTTTGCAACATAACTACATCCGAGCACCGCCTTCCATCCTCAGACGGATGGCCAGACAGAGATGACCATTCAGACTATCAAGGAAATGTTACGGGCATGTGTCCTTGACTTTGGTAATAGATTGGAGGATCATTTAATCCTGGTGGAGTTTTCATACAACAACAGCTACCACTCAACCATCGGTATGGAACCATACCTGGCACATTACAACTGACTTTGCAGATCACCTCTGTGCTGGAATGACCCTGGGGAGTCAGCATTTGTAGGACCAGACATTGTTCAAGCTACGACGAAGAATGTGCAGATCATCCAAGGGAGGATGAAGCCTGCATAGAGTAGGAATAAGTCCTATGATGATTGGAGATGGAGACCACTTGAGTTTGAGGATGGAAAAAACATTTTCTTACGGGTCTCTCCATGATGAGGTCTACAAAGATTTTTCAGAGGTAGAATGTTATCTCCATGATTAATAGGACCTTTCCAGATCCTTAGCAGAGTAGGCAAGGTGGATTACTGCTGGGCCCTTCCTCCTTGGTTGCACCAGGTGCATGAAGTCTTCCACGTATCTCAGCTGAGGAGATATGTGCATGACCAAACCCACATCATCGACCATGGGGAGCTAGATATTGAGGATGGGGGGATGTTTATAGAGGTCCCGATAGAGATCGATGATCGACAAGAGTGGGTCCTATGGGGATGGTCAATTCTTTTGGTGCACATTCGCTGGTAGCATGGGAATCTCTAGGAGAGCGCTTGGGAGCGGGAGGCTTAGATACGAGCTCAGTAACCCCATTTTTTTCCGTATTGTGTGTTGTAGATTTACGAGGATGTAAATACCAGAGGTGGGAGTAATGTAAAGACGCGGAAATTTCAAGGAATTTTTTTTTCTTAAATACTTTAGCATTTTACGAGTCTGTGGATTTTTACGGCACTTGATTTTGAGGCCTAGTGTGCTCAGTATCAATTTATGTTATTTTATTCAGGTACATTCAGTAAATGTAAATGTCTGTTTTTCAATCATTTGAACTGGTGCTTGGAATTGAAATCTGAGGGCACCTATGAACTCGTAGTGCCGGTATTCGCTTAACAGGACCATTACCACATTTGTGTTTTTTCGTATGTGGTAGTTAAAATTTGGGGATTCATTTAGAATTAAATAAAATTGTTGTGTTACAATTTTATTTTAAGTGGAAGTTAATTCCTCCAAAGGGATGTTTTGGTGGGGCCCGCACCCCACCTAACATCCCATGGGAGGATATAATGAACGGTGGTGGGGCCCACACAATACCCTTACTTATAATCTCCCCTTCACTCCCCCTTTTTTAAACTCTTGGAATTCCCATGAATTAATGAGGCCACCTCTCCTCTAATAAATTGTACCAACCCAAATATTTAATGTCTTATTAAAATAACTTGGGTGTCAATAATTCATTTTGAATTATTTTTAATTGGTTGGAAAATAATTTAAAATTGGGGGAGGCCTTACATTAATATTTTCTCGGACACACCCAACGTCATCTTTGATTCCTCTTTCTATGGCTCGACGAAGTGCACCATCAATTTTGAGGTAGGTGTCTGTTTTTATTGGAAAAAAGTTGAATCTTATTTCCTTCAAGTTTTGTTTCTCTTTTACCTCATGCTACTGAACTAATGTGGAGAGACTTGTCCAAACTAACATAGACTGAATCTTCCAACATTATTGTGATTGTTGGTGGTTCTTCATGTTCATCATGGGTGTTGAACAATGGATTATTATGGGTTCGTTATGTGATGAAAAGAACCCAAAATTGAAAACTAAACATCACAGCGACCTAGAGGAGGTGCGATGACGATAGTAGATGATGGTTCGGAGTGGAATAGGATGAACTGTTACTCGACTGTTATTTGAGTGAGAAATTAAAACGTTTTTTTTTGAGCCGATCGGAATCCCGAAAACACCAAAATCGACTTCAAGACATCGGAGCGACCAAGAGTCTAATGTTTTGTGACGAACGAACCACCAGAATGGAGAACAGACATCAAGGGAGGAGCACTAGCTAGAGGCATCGTTTCTGGAAAATTCCAGAATACACAACATGTACTCCTGGATAACACGCCGTGTAGTGCAAGAATTTTGCAGCTAGGGTTTCTGATGTCAAATGGATAACACACAGCATGTGGCCTCTGTCAAACGGTGTGCACTCACCACATAGAAAGTAGGTGGCGACTATGCGAGACTCGTCGTGTATTTTGGGAAATACACAGACACATTCATAAATACACGGACAAGAGGCATGGCGTGTACTCTCTACGTAGAATGGCAGTAACAGCTTTGCGAGACTCGGCGTGTATCCCAGCGACACATGGACACGGTGTGGAGTACACAGGAAAGTCATCCAGAAATGCAATGTGGTACGGGCTAACCCGTGTACCAATTACATGGGTTTGAGAACAGGGGTTGAGGCCGTGTACAAGCACATGTCCAGTGTACACGGAGCCGACCCCAGATGTTTGTATAGGGCGTGTAACCATACCACAGGCCATGTACATAATTTTCTACATGACCTGGCCTTCGACACAGGCCAGTGCACATGAGCAGTACCCGAGGTCTGACAACACGACGTGTACCATATACCAACACGCAGTGTACTTTTTGGTAAAAGGCTTGGCCTTCTTGTACACAGTATATTGGATAAATTTTGTTTGGAAAAGCCCCATATGACCTGGAGTACCTTCGGAATACAACAATATGAGACTTTGTGGTAGTTTATGTATCGATCTCTTAGCTCGAAGAGCATACCCTCCCAGAATCGAGCATGTTTTGTGCGGGAACCCTAGAGCTGGCTGTGAATACGATGACTACCGTACTGGAATCCTCCATGTGTTCGAAGATGACGAAAACTACCGTACTAAAATCCTCCTTGGGTTCAACGATGATGAAAAATGTATTGGGAGCCTCCATGGGTTCGATAGCGACGACTTCTATACTTTTATCCTACGTGGGTCCGACAATTTTTCTTATGTATTAGTATCCAACGTGGGTCCAACAAAGTAGCTAATCTAGTATCTTAAATGGGTCTGACAGCTTAGCAGGTCTAGTATCCTACGTGGGACTGACAACGTAGATGAATCAGTGACTACATCTGATCATCTCTATTGCTATACAAATGATGTACACCTGTGTGATATGAGTCTTGTATTTTAATCATTATCATCAATGTGATTAGATTCTTTCATGTGTGGACTGGGTTGTGCATGGGCTCGAGAGTTGGAGATGAACTATTTTTGATAACCTAGGTATATTTATGGGAATATAACTATGTAGAATTGGTTGATTCTTCGTGATTGTATGTTTCTTCTTGTTTGTACTTAGTGGATTTTATGAGACATTGCATGTCTGGAGGTCCCGACTGAGTATCATTATACTCAACACTGCAAAGGATATGCCCACACTACATTGTGTTGGATGCAGATGACATACATCACTGATCGAGGTAGATACTTTTAGAGATGGATGGTACCCGGAGGTGGACCACTTGATGAGACATACACGGAGCAGACAGATGAACCCTAGGTGCTGAGGAGACCATCTATACCCAACCTTTAGGTGGGATTCCTTGAGGATGACGCGGTGGTTTTTGTTTACTTATCTGCAAATGTACTAGATTTTTAGATGTACAATACTTACTATTGGGCTTGTATTTCCGGCCCCTTTCATTTTTCATCACTTACTTTTGTATACAGTTTTTCACAGTGCCTACTTCAGTTGTGTACTATGTTGTGTTTGTTAACTTTTATAAAAGAAATTCCTTCCTAGTATTGGGATTTACTCTTTGGTGCTAGTCATCAGCCCCTGGCCTATATAAGGCAGGTTTGCAGAAGTCACGGCTTGGGCCTCAAGAACTGGTTGTGGAATTAATTTTATAATGATTATAGTAAATTGAATATATCATGTTGACTGAAAAATAAATCATGGAAGTGAATGTTATTATTATCCTTTTATAAATCAATAATAATCCATCTAGAGGAAGAATAATGATGATATCAATACAAAATCCCAAGTGGAGTAATAATGAGGTTCATAATATTTGATGAAATAAAAGATTAACTTTTTATAATATTATTTATGAAAAAATCATTTTCTTATGAAAAACTTTTGAAAATATTTTTCTTTTAAAAATAATCCTTTTAAACATGAAAAGGAGTGTATAATGAAATGATGGATGATAAATCCATACATGTCATATGAGGTAAAGAAAATATTTCTTTTGTATGGAAAAATGTTAGAAAATAAATCATTCAAAAATAGATAATAATATTACATCAAAACATATGTAAATAAATAAAGGTAAAAAAATTATTTACCCAATTATTTTGAAATCATATTTGAAATCATTTTTTAATAAAACATGGTTTTTTTAATAAAACGTGTTCTCTGAATAATGATTGATATAATGTTGGGTTTTAAAAATATATTTTCTAAAATCATCTTTGTACTAATGTGTGGAAAAATGGTACTACACTTATAAATGGTCATGAATAACTACATAAGAGTGAAAGGGATTATTGAAAAATTGTTATAAAATTTCCTCAAATGGAAATTCAATTGAAAGATAACAATATTTAGTCTTGATAAATATAACCATTATACATTCAAAAGTATCCCAAAATACAAGGAAACATTTTTTAATTATAAACCTCATGAAAGGATAATATTATATGAAAGTACTAAATATCATTATGATAATGGATTCAATATATTTTATGTTAATGTGGTAGAATGTACACTATATATGAGAAATTTGGTGCACCCAAATTATGTATTGCTCATGAAATGAAAATCGTATAATAATCCCTTAAATTTTGTTTTCTTTTTAGGTGAATAAGATTTAAATTAATTTATAATAAACTTACATTAACTTTATACTTTCTTCATAACATTTTTTATGTTTATAATTACTTTTATTTCACTTATTACCATGTTCTATATAACTACTCAAACAATTATATTTACATCATATGTTTTTTACTAAATTCAGTTTTTTATTCAAGAATAAATTTTTTGGTGAAATATGGTCAAATGGTTCATTATATAAAATAACTAGAATTATAACCACAACATAATTATCATATATTAAATATGGTTATGAAAATGAGAATATATTCTAATCTTCGAGACAATAGGTTGTGTGTACATAAGAGTAACATTCCCATTTTTAAATGATTGTTGTAGAAAGATGGTAAGAAACTAAAATCCTTATAGAATGATCATTATATAATGAATATAAAATTATATAATAAAATATATACAAATATATAGAATTATGTGATTTAAAATTAATCTCATCATGTCGAGGAGGTGGTAGTCCACACTTCCATGAACGACATTATCTCTTTTAAATTCTGTGATGGGGTTATAATGTAAGTGATATATATATATATATATACATAAAAATTATATTTATAGAACTATAGTAATGTAATGAATATATTATTTATGTTTTTAGGTCATTTCTATGTAATTATATTCATTTATTTATACATTCCATGTGTTGTGCAAATGAATCACATCGCTTGGAGGGGGCGGTAGTCCATACTTTCTCAAATGGGATTATTGTATTTACACAACATGTAAAGAATAAATTTATGTTATAGAAAATATTATAGAAGTTTATTATATTGTAAATAACAAATATATCATATATGAATACGGTTTCCATTATAATGTCCATTAAAAGAGTCGGTAATGGAGAATTGAACAATCATCATTTTGTGTGTCAATAATTCACAATTCATTGAATCATTATACTTGTTTCCCATTAGATGGTGGTATGTGAATGTTTAGGTATAAATATCATCAGAACAACATCCTAGTATATTTAATATACTAGTTTTATTACACATGAATAGAATAAGGTGACTTCAGGGGTTGTAGAATGGAAACAAAACTGGAGAGATTGAGAAAAGATATTACCTTTTAACCAAGAAACTTCTTTTGGTTTAACCAAAAGGCATCCATGGAATGTATTATTCCCAAATTTAGGAATCTAGGACAAGGGTAGGGATGTTTAGAGACAACTTTGTTGGTCTTGGCCAAACATAATAGCTTTTAGAGGGGTGTGGAATGGGTATAGTTGGCGGCCTTTTATAGGGAAGGAAAAGGAATCTCATGGAATTCTTGAAAATATGTTACTTATGCACATGTTATTACAAAATAAAATTCATAAAAAACCAAAATAAACTCATGAATGTACGTTTAATGGAATATATGTGGCTACACAATTGAATTTGGGCAAGTGGATAAATCATTTGGGACCTTTATCTTTTGGTTTTAGTCCTTTTTTAACCCTAACCACATATTAATCATTGTAATTAATTTTTCATATTGTTTTAAAAATTATCGATGATTTATGTTTGGTTTAAAAAATGGGTAATCTTCATATAAAAACAAGGCTCTTTTGTTTATATTAATGAGATAAAAATTTAAAACCTCTTCTCGAGAAAAAAATGAACACATAGGTTTGGGTTATATAGCATGAATTGAGCTGGATTTATTGGCTTCCGAAGGCCTTGAATGAAATTGCATCCTGTATTTGTACCTCGACCAAAATGGATTTGCATAATATCGATGGGGAATGAGGTTTATTTTCAATGATCTTGGCTGATATTAATTTATCTATCCCTCATCCTGATTTCATCCATCATTTTGTAAAATTACAATAAGATTGAGGTTAGGATTGAATATGAAAGGGTTCTTCCTTTCTGTGAAGTTTGTAAGATAATATAGAATTCAGATGAGGTATGTAGAGTGATTCAATGAATGGTTAGATAAATTCATCAATCTAATGACTTTAAATAAGTTCCTTAATAGGGTAATGTGTTTCTCCTAGAAGAAGGGGGTACATCAAATGATTCATCTCCAGCATAATTCAAGCCACCTGACCCCCTTCCTCCGATACAATTATATAAGTCCTGGGTTGAAATAGTTGATGAAGAGGAATATCATAATGACCTTTTATATAGTTCTAAGGGAGTTTGTGGAAATTATGATTCCTTGGGTGATATCTCATTTTCATTGGATTTTTCTTCTCGGACCAGTGAGATGGTCTTTAAAATGAAGAGGGATGAAGAGGAATGGTTTGTTAATGACTTTATTTCACAGGATATTAGGTATTTTGTGCATTCAGTTAAAGATGTGTTTGAACTTTAGGGTGGGAATTATATATTTGAGTTTCATGATTCAAATACCTATGATATCAATCGGGTCAATCCCAAACCTTTTATTGATCACTAGGTTTCTACCTGTTCCATTCCAAAATAGCAGGATCACCCAAACTCGGGTGGTCCTATGATTTTGGATAAAATGGAAGATCACATTAGAGCAGCCCCCTATTGGGTAAAGAAGTTTGATTCCACAAAACAAAAGGTATTGACATCGGCTATATGAATGATGATACTACTAAAAACAAAAAGACTATTAGGACACCATAATCAAGTGTAAAATAATGAAGAGATAATACGTGGGTTTAATCTAAAAAATAAATCCAAATGAGGATTCCTTTTTATAATTGTCTGGGATTGGATAACAGTGAAAAAACTAGGTCCCTTAAGAAACATATTTCTAAGAAAAAACTAGTTATTATTGGTTGGGAAGATCCTAAAAAATATTTTCATTCTAATATTTCCTATATTTATATTTTAGACTTTCATTTACTTGATACAATTTCTTTCTCTTCTGATACAAAGAATCACTGGGTTTTGGATAAATCTTCTTTAGATAATCTAACCATGATTGAATCTGGTGATCAAAATATCTCTTTTTCTTTATCTTATATTGTAATTTAACAATACAATTATATTATTTATTCTTGGAATAGGTGTCAAGATCATAGAATGCTTTGTATAAATTTGGATAAATTGAATAATTCCATTTCAGGTCATTGGTCAGTGATTATGGATTTTAATTCAGTCCTTAACCCATATGAAAAATTATGTGTTGGGAACTATTCAATATCTTCTAGAGAGGTTAGAGACTGTATTGAGAAAAATACCCTAATTAGGATCAACATAGTTTTAGATAAATATACCTGGTACAGGAAACATCTCACTGGCATGGTTTCCAATAAGCTTGACAGATCTTTTTTAAATGAAGGTCTTCTTGAAACTTTGAACTCTATTTCTTTCACTACATTTTTAATTCATAATTATGATCATCACTCAATTTTTCTTGGACATGTTATAAAAGGATTTAAATATTTTCTTACTTTCTGATTTAAAACTTACTGGATTTCTCAACTGGATTGTGGAATGATTTTTCATGAGGATTGGACATTGGTTAATTATATAGATGATGATCTATCATGTATTCTCAAGTTAAAATTGATAAAAAGAATACATAGATCATGGACCAAGGAACATTTTATTCCGTTGGATTCTACGATTTTATCTCTTGAATCTTCTCTTAAAATCATTTAGGATAGTAGAACTGGATATGATTTTCCAGAAAGCATAGAGAAAGAAGTGGTGGTTTCTTCCAAACTAAAAAATCATCTCTATATAAAAGACTCTTTGCAATGGAATTACTTTAAATATAAATTCATCGAGGATAAGGACATGAATACATAATTTTTCAATTCTATTCAATGAGGTAGAGTAATTTCTAGGCCTTTGTATCTTCTCAAAAAATGTTGATTATATATTAAATAACACGTAGGACCACTCAGTCCATGTGGTGTCCAATTACAAGAATATTTTTAATGGCTCTTATATTCTAGAAATACCGTTGTCTTTTTTTATTCCCTCTATTTTCAGTAATAAATTTAACCTTGATGTCACTGATCTTCCCTAAAATTCATAAATTAATGATTCAATTTTTGTCTAAATCTTGATAGCACTCTCGGCCCTGATGGATTTGGTAATTTTTTCTTTAAATTGTATTGAGAGATAATTCAGGAGGATTTTTTCACCTGATAATTCACATTTTCAACTGTGGTTCTCTTCTTCGAGGATTGAACTCTCCATTTCTTAATTTTATTCTAAATTTTGAGAATTCTAACAAGATCCACCTTTTAAAACCAGTTTTCTTGGTAAATACCACATAAAGATTATAATCATAATGATGGAGAATATATTGAACATTATCTCAAATAAGATGGTGTCTTATAGTCAATTTGGTTTTATTAAAGTAAGGACTATCCAGGATTTTCTTGTCACTGCATCCGAATGTGTCAATATTCCCACAATACCTTGCATGTGTGGAAATATTTCTCTAAAGAGAGATATCATTATAGTCTCAAATACATTTGATCAGGATTTTATTTGTATGATTCTTTCCTTCTTTTAGATTGATGTAGTTTTTATTATTTTGATTAATAGAATTCTGAGTTCTACCCAAGTCTCAGTTAATATCAATGGATCTCTCGGAGGTTATTTTTATAGTTCTATAGGGATGAGATAGGGGGATCCTCTTTCACCTCTTCTTTTTGTTTTTTGGTGAGGATTAACTTCGTTGACCTTTCCCGATCATGGTTTGGAATGGGAATTTTAAATCGATTGTTGTTTGAATAGGATTATAGGTTCCCTCCCACATTTTTAATGTAGAAGACATTATTCTTATCACTAAATGGGATAATCCCAATATTAGGGAAATCATGATATATTTCTTGCGTTATGAATAACATTCCGGTTCGGTGTTTACCTAGAACAAGTTATTTGTGTATTTTTTAGGGGGTTTTATATTTCTAGAAATCTAGATATTATTGGAAATCTAGGAATTAGTTAATCATGTTTTCAATTCATTTATCTAGGGGATCCTTTCTTCTACGGCAGGAAAAAGGCACTGTATTTTGTATGTATTCTCATTCAGATTAAAAAACAACTTCCATATTTGATGGGTAAGGCTCTTTCCATGGCCGGTCGTCATTTTTTATTAGGTATGTTACAATTTCTATGTTTTTCTATTATTTCATGGTCTTTTATTGACCTATTTATCTTGTTAATAACATTTTCACCTCCATCAAAAATTTAATATGGAGTGGCTGCATTCGTGAGAATAATATTGCTACATTGGTTTGGAAAACCTACTGTATGCCTTATGAATATAGAGGTTATGGTATTAAAAATCTCAAGTTTCATAATAATTCTTTAGAAGCCTCTTTTATATGGAGACATGTGAATTATAACTTTTCTTCTATTGTATTTTTTAAAGCCTGGCTCGTTCCTAGGATTATCAATATGAACTTTTCTGATATGGATTTCTCTGTTTGGCCTACTTTTAAAGCTATTTTATCAGTTATTGATTTTCATTCGAGATGGCATGTTTCCAAATAATATTCATTGAACTTTTTGATGATAAAGTAGACTAGAACTCCCTTAACTTATTTCATTTATAATAGTGATTCTAACATGCATCTTACTGCATCTATTGCTGATCAAAAGTCTAATCTAGGGTCCCTTCCAACTATTGTTATTGAGTTAGTAAATACGTATATTTTCTTACCTATGCAATATTGTTGGATATGGGAACCTTATCCTAATGGGTTCTTTTTCTCAAATAATTTTTTTTCTCATCATGTTGGATTTATTCGCAATATATAGTGGATGGGTAGTCTCAAATGCAGATTTATTATATATTCTTGGTCAATTCCAGTATGGCATGCGATTCATGGTATGATTCCAACTGATCATTTTTTTAAGGGTTTGGGTATTTCCTTGTGACCATCTTGTCCCATTTTCCATCCAAAAAATATGAAATTGATCATTTTTATTGAGTTGTGTCACAAAGGCCATGATGTGGTATGCTATTTTTGACATTTTTAGGGTTCCTCTACCATGTATGTCTTATATCTGGGATTTTATTTAATGATGGTCAACATTATCAGATTCTCCCCACTATCTCAATCTTTTCCGAGCTTCTTACATGGAGCTAATTTGTATTTTCTAGAAGTCTCATAATAGATGTTTTCATGACCAAGATAGGTTTTACCCTCAAACTATATTGTCTAGTCTTTTTATGGTTATAAATGTGGATTTTATTCATCAAAAGGGGCGTAGTTTTAACATGAACCATGATATTTTTGTTTTAAGGTGGTTAGGTGTTAAAGGTAATTTTAATCTACCCTGTGGTACTTTTGATGTTTTTTGGCATCCTCTTTTTGTATTTTGGGTAAAAGTCAATATAGATGGCTCCTCAAATGGGAATCCTTAGTCTTCTGGATATGGATCTATTTTCAGGAATCATTGTGTGGAGGTTTTTGGATATCGTTATAGATTTTGTGGTTTTCCTTCTTCACATCATGATGAAATAATTGGTATTATTTTGGAAATTGGGAAATTCTCGGCTCTTGTAGGGAATAAGCATTGGCAAGAGTGTGATTCTTCTATAATGGTCTAGCAATCCGTGTTTTTTCAGAGCAGATTTTATGGCCGCTGACTTCTCATTGGGATGCAAGTTTGGACTACCATTCTCTTATTTATTTTTTTCATCACACATTTTTACAACAGGACTAATTATTAGGTGGGTGGTCTCTCTAACATGTGTGATTACAGTGGGAATCTTGCTTGGTCGACTCTGATTCCGGATTTCCTTATGCCTCTATTTCTAAGAGACATCTCTAGATTTTCTATTTTTAGATTTCCATAATTAGATCTTGTTTTTTTATAATTCTATACTTGTTCTTCTGTGATGGGTTTCCTAGTTCAGGGTTAAATATTTTCCCAACTATTGTTCCAAGATTTTCATGGGGATGATCATGCATCTTGAGGTATTTTCCTACTTTTAGTGGCATGTATAGGTGCACAACATTGATAGCTTGAATGGTGTATTGACTTCTCATTTATATTCCTGGATAAGCTTGGGGCCGCATTGATTTATTTTTAGGATGGCTCTAAAGGTTTTGATGTTATTTTTTTCTAATGGGGCTACAACTATGAGAGGCTCATTAAAGCCTCCTTTCAGTATTGAGTGTTTTTTGTTTTCATTTGTGTGTTATCCATTAGCATGATTTTTTCACATTGGACCTTTTGATTTTTTTTATCTTGTATTGTTTTCTTTATAATATATTTTAGGTCCAGGTTCACCCAGGACTTGACTTCTAAAAAAAATCAGCAAAATGAGGACTCCTGCTAATCTAACAGATAGTCAAATTAATTTGTTCTAATAGAAAAATGTTCAAAAGATAGTTATGTTTTTATATTCAATTTAAAAGTTATATTGATTTCAATTAACTATATTTTATTAATATATGTATAATTGACGCAATATTACTTACAAAATGTATAAAATAATTTATCATTACCAATTAGTTAAAAAGAAATGTAGATTTTAATGAAAAAAAATATTTTTCACTATTTAATAAAAATGATGTTTCTCAAAAGAATCCCAAAAATTAATCTTAAGATAATTTATACATTATTTATTTAAAAATTTTCTTTATTTAATATAATTATATTAATAATAGTGAAAAATTAATATTTAATATAGAGTCACCAAAAAAGGCGGATAAAAATGCATGAAAAAAATAATGGTTTTTATGTGAAATATTCGGTTTGATTATATCTTATGCTTACAAAATATATTTGATGAATATAGAAAATAATTTATTTGATATTTAATATATTTTTTATATTAATATCACCCACTAAAAATAATTAATTTAACAGTAAAATAGATTTGTGAGCATAATAATAATTTTCTATAAAAATATTATTTTCATATTCATTTGGTTCTTATGTTCATTTATAATATATTAGTAACCAATTATTTAGTTTTATAAAACATATATTTTCATAATTTTTTTTAAAATAGTCATAATAGATAGTTTATATATTATTATATTAAATAATAATTTTTAAATTATAGACTGTTTTTCATTAAGACATAGCATTTCATATAGCACAAGCCATCGAAAAAGGTAAATTTTCCATGTAATGAAAGATATATAGGAATTTAATTATTATGTATGATGTATGCTAACTCTGCATGAATTTAATGATAACTCATTGTTGCATGCATTGAAATACTTAGAATATATTTTAAATTGTTAATATATTATAATGTATACAGATATTATATTACCTTGCACACTTATTGTCATGTGTCAAACGTTCTACAGAACACAATGTTCTCAATTAGTTTTTCAGGGCATCACTTTTCCACCACCTTATTTAAATTTCATCCTCACAATTTAAAATTGATCATGTTGATGGATTTTCTGATACTTTCTATTTTTTAAATCCCACATCATGTGAAGTGTTAAAAAGTAATCCTCAATAAAACCGAGAATGGAATGTACTAAGGTCACATGGAATACAATATATCTAGGTCTCTAAGTATATAAAAATTAGTGGAAAGTAGGGATACATAATTGAGGGAAAGTGTAAGTATTTATAGGGAGTTAATGAGTTCATTAATCGCAAACAATTGAATGATCAATGGAATGCCGGGAGACTCAAAGCCATAAATCATTGATTACTTAGAAAACTACCGGTTCAATAGAAATATTGGTATTTGGATAACATATCATTTCAATATCATTTTCATAATGTTGGGTAATTTTGTTACTGATTTAAACATTATGAAATATTATTACAAGATATTTTTAAATCTCATATTAACAATCCTAACTTTTGGTTGTGCTTCAATCAAATTTTAAATCATCCATTTATTCCATAAATTTAATTATTGACAATGGGTAGTTTATGTTCTAAGAACTAAAATAAAAATTTAAAGGATAGTAAGTCCTAGAAATGTGTGACATGTATTACTATTTTTCTTTAAATATATTCCAAAATTAATATGGTCATTATATTAATTTCTAATACTCAAAATAGTTACATCAACATCATCATTAAAATTTATTAATTACATTGTTTAAATAAAAACAATGAAATTTAACAAGGACATTGAGTAGTCTAGAGGTCAGTGTGAAACCCTTAAGGTCTTTCGGTCATGGGTTCAAGACAATGGCCTTGCCATATTTGATTGGTTGTCACCTGGATTATAGGTTGTACATTTATAAAACCATACTAATATACTTTACAAAATATATATGATGGACATACTTGAAATTAATTTGATCACGAAATAGAATTTTATTTTAGGATATTAAATTAAACCTCAATATATAAATACTTCATCCATTTTATTTCCACAAAGTTCCTTCTATGGTCTTGGGTTTATCAATAATATGATCTCTACGATTTATAAATCATGAAACCATATATTTAAATATAAAAAAAATTAGATTTAACCATCATTATTCATTATCAAAAAAATTTCCAATTTTTCATAATGGTTTGTAATGAAAATAGGTATTATCCTAAGAATATCATTAGAGAGTGTCAAACTAGGTGCGCAGTAAGGCCTGTTGTCGTATACCAGGTTACAACAAGTCAAGCCTATAACACCTTGTTGGAGTTGTTACTCCTGGGCACATCTATGCCAGAACAATATCTACTTGAAGTATCCAGCCTAGGATGTATTTCTAGGAAGACACAAATAATATATATTTTACCAAAATTATATATTTTTCAACTACACTTTTTGAAATTCTACATTAGGGTTATGTTATATAATTTTATTTTTCTTTAATCTTGTTCCCATGGTTACTACTAAAATTCCTATGATACCAACCCGAGAAACCCTGCCCTAGATAGCCCAGAGCTGGTGTCTGCTACTTAAAACATTATGATGATTACAAGGATTCAATCCCCAAAGGAATGATAAATTTTGTGGTCTTGGAAAACCATTTAAATAAATGGGTATTGTATTATAAAGTAATACATTTATTACAACATATTGTTTTTTATCTAAATAAATAACTCTGAGGATAATTCTAATACAACTAATAAATTCTTTCATATCTTCAATTTAAAACTTTTTAGATTACTATGGAAAGAAACGTAATAAGGGTGAGCTCAAATTCTCAGTAAGGGAAAAAATTTATCGGAATCAATAAGGAATCAATGAGAATAGTCAATATAGTAAGGTAAATAACTGGAAACAAATTCAATCTAATCAATAAAATTAATGAAAGAATGTATGAAATATGGAAAAGTAATAAATAAACACACATTTGATACAAATAAAAATATAAGGAAATATAAATATAGAAATTTAAGAAACAGAAACACTTGACATTTAAAAAATATTAAAATGAAATGTATCGATAGATATGTCGATGCAAAATATCAGGGATAAATAATTACTAAATTATTTATAAAGTAAATTAAAATTTTTTATATGTCATGTTTCCTAGGAACATGATACATTTACCATCACAATGTCGTTTAACCATTCAATTTTTTTAAATAACTCATCCCATGAGACTATTGATGCATCAAAGGGATTTCATTCACTAGTCCCCAACCCATATATTGCACATCCAAAGCATTAATCATATATCAAATAAATAATATGCCTTATCAGATATCCAAATTGAATAAAGTATATATATTTATCAAAATTTCACAAAATAATCAAATAAATTTCAAAGTAGACACTGTATGTAAAATGGTATACAGTTTCAGAAATAGATATATCCAGGATAAATGTAGTGGATAATTTAGCGGAAATTCATTGTTTAATGATCATATGAATTTGAATACTTCATAATGACTAACAAATAAATCATGTAAGTGAATTTGAATAAATCTATTTAAAAATTATGTAATAAACCATCCATAAGAATAATACATATTTTATCAATTCAGCAAACCTAAGTGGGGTAAAATAAATGGTCATTTTCATTGGTGAAATAGAAGATTAACATTTAAAAATATTATTGAGGAAAATATTCTTTACTTTTGAAAAACATATTTATATTATTTTCCATTTGTAAAAAAACATTTAAACATTAAAAAAAGTATTCAACGAAATGATATCAGATGAATCTGTACATGTCGTATAAGGTACAAAGTATGTTTCGTTCATATAGAAAATGGTTATAAAATGCCTCATTTTGAAAAAACAAGAAGATTCAATTAAAACATTGGTCAAAAAATAACGTTAAATATTTCATTACCAAATTATTTTAGAATCATTTTTGAAAACCATTTTAATAAAACATGTTTTTTTCGAATAAAAGAGGTTCTCTGACTAGAGGGGTATACAGTAAGGTTTTCTAAAAATCAGTTTCTAAAAAAAATATTTGTACCAAAGAGCGGAAAAATAGTACTACACATGAAAATGGAAATTAATAAATAGATAAGAGATAAAGGGATTATTTAAAAATGTTTATATAATTTCCTCAAATGGATATTTTATTGAAGGATCACTAGGATTATTCTTTAGTAAAATAACATTTAAACATTCCAATGTGTCCCATACCACATTGAAACATTTTTAAATCATAAGCCTCGAGAAATGATATTAATAAATGAAAGTATAAAATACCATAAATATATTGATTTCATGATATTATATGTAAATTTTGTGTTATGTACAGAATATATAAGAAATGAGGTGAACAACAATTACGTATGACTCATGAAATGAAAATCAAACAAGAATCCCTTACCTTGTGTTTCATTTCGGGTGAATTCCCTTTGTATTTATATATAATACATTCATGTTGACTTTATAAATTCATAATTACTATTTTTATGTTTATAATTACTATTATTTCAATTATTACCTTATTGTGTACAACTACTCAAATAATTATGTTTACATCTGGTGTTTTTTACCAGATTCGATTAATGTGTCAAAACAACTAGTTTTGGTCAACTATGGTCCAAGGGATCATTATATAAAATATAAATAATATAAAACATGAAAAAATTATTGTATATTTATATTAATTTTATTTTAAAAATAAATAATTAAATATGGTTCTGAAAATTATAATATTTTACAATGATAGAGACACCAGGTCATCCGTACACATGAGTAACATTCCCATTTTTAAATGATCATTGTGGAAAAAAGGTAAGTAGCTAAAATATTTCATGAAAGTTAATTATATGATAAATATAATAATATTTTATAACATATATATATATATATATATATTTATTTGATGTAAAAGGAATCACATAATTCCATGGAGAAGGTAGTCCACATGTCCACGAACGACATTATCTCTTTTAATGTTTCTGAAGGGGTAACAATGTTGGAAATATATTACATATATATAGAAATATTTTTATATAATTAATATATTATTTATGATTTTTATATCACTTATCATTAATTATTTCCATTCATTTATACATTCCATGTATCGTGCGAATGAATCACATTGCATTGAGTGGCGGTTGTCCACACTTGCTCAAACTAGATTATCATATTTACAGAACATGGAAAGCATAAATTTCTATTATAAATAATAATTAAAGATTAAAAAATAATTATAATTAACATATATACCATATATAAATATATTTTCTATCATAATGGACACCATAATAGGTGGCAATAAAGAATTGAACAATCATAGTTTTGTGAGGTAGAAATTTGTCATTCACAGAAAAATTAAGTTCATTACCCATTAGATGGTGGTGTGTGTAATTTTAGTTCTAAATATCATTATAAAAACATCCTAGTATATTCATGATACCGTTTTTGTTACAAAAGAACAAATTAAGGTTATTTTAGGGGTTAAAGTATAGAAACAAAATTAGAGAGATTCAGAAAAGACATTACTTTTTAATCGGGAAACTGCATTTGGTTTTACAAAGATGCATCCATCAAAGGTATTATGACCAAATGGATGATTCAATGTATATGGGATGGATTTTGGGAGAAAATTTGGGCATGTATTTGACTAGCTTAAGAGGTTTGAGAGGTGTGAGGAATGGGTAGAGGTGGTGGCCTTTTATAGGGAATGAAAAATGACTCACATGTTATTCATGAAAAGAAGTTAGTTGTGAAAGTTTTATTACCAAATAAAAGTGATTAAAAACTAATAAAACTCATTAATGTAAGGTTATGGGTCGATATATAGCCATAAAATGGGGTTTTAAAAAGATTATAGGTCATTTGGTACCCTAAACATAGGGTTTTAGTCCATTTTATGCCTAATTACATCTTAATCTTTTAAATTATTTTTAATCACTTTCAGTAATAATTTTTGTAAAAAATAAAGCTGATATTACT
This sequence comes from Viscum album, assembly GCA_963277665.1. Taxonomy (NCBI): domain Eukaryota; kingdom Viridiplantae; phylum Streptophyta; class Magnoliopsida; order Santalales; family Viscaceae; genus Viscum; species Viscum album. The sequence continues at coordinate 2,025,599,649 of OY728151.1, read as the reverse complement.
TGAAAAAAATAATAACTTTTTTTAAAAAAAATAGGTCAAATTTTTAATATTCAAATCACAAAAAAGTCCAAATTAAGACTAATGCTAATCAGGAAGACATGCGGATTAATTGGTTTTACTAGAAAAATGTTCAAAAGATTGTTATGTTTTAATATTAAATATAAAGGTTATATTTATTATAATGAACTAAAATATATTAATAGATTTTTAATTGATCCAATTTTACTTAAAAAATATAAATTAATGATTCATTAATAATTATTTAATGAAAAGGTAGTTTTTAACTAAAATGCAGTATTTGTCACTATTCACTAAAAAACTATCTTTCTCAGAAAAATAAAAAACAATACCTCTTAATATAATTTTAAAATTATGAATTGAAAAATTATTTTTATTTTATATAATTAAAATCATAAAAGTTTCAAAAATATATATAAAATAGGATCACTATCAAAAGGCGGTGAAACATTCCTGAATAAAATTATAGGTTTTTATGTGAAACATTGGGTTTTATCCTATATTATGCTTACCAAATCAAATGGATAAATATTAAAAACAATTTATTGAATGTGTAATATATTTATTAAATTAATATTACTCACTAATTGTAATTAATTTAATTGTAAAACAACTTTGGTAGCATAAAAATGGCTTTCTTTAAAAATAAACTTTTAATAATAAATTGGTTTTTATATTCATTTATAATTTATTTTTAAATAATTATTTAGTTTTATAATCCATATATTTTCATAATATAGTTAATAATATTGGTAAATTACTGTTTATATCTTATTATATTAAATATTAATGTTTTAATTATATATTATTTCTTGGAAAGACTCGGTATTGTGTATAACACAAGCCATCGAAGAAGGTAGTTTTTAATTGTAACACAATCTATATAAAAGTAAATAATACATTAAAAATAAATCAATTTTAATATAAAAATATACAATTTGAGTCATTATTTGTATACCATGTTTCATATTGGGTCCATTATCATAGTAGAAGAGTGAATCATCCTTGTTGATGAAGTCATTTCATTATGATCACTGTGAAAATTAACAATATAATTATAAAATAAAAATTATAAGAGAATAAAGTAAAATAAATAGGTTAAATAAAGAAAAATCCAACTAAATATGAAGTAGGAAGTCTAATCTTCATGATATATGTGTACATTATGACACCAGGATTACAACACATTTGTTTGAAATAGAAAATTTTGTCTTGTGAATATAATGATTTGCAATAACCATGGTATTGCTAGAAATATATCAATACACAAAGGATTAATAATTATTTTAAATTAAATAGTAATTATCTTTAAAAATTCTTCATTGGGATTCTAGTCTATTGATGGCATAAGATATTTCCCCTAAATTTATATATATAATATGAATAATCCTTTACATTTTTTTTGTTTCAATAACTGTAGATACATTGGGAAAAATAATTAATTTGTTCTGATATATGTTTTGATAGCGAATGATGATTAAATATACCATAATACTTATCAACTTGTAGAAGATTTTAGACTCCTTTTATGCATGGACTATCTTCCTTCCATAATTTTCATGATATTTTAAAACCACCACATCATTATAGAATTCTTATTAAAACATAATATAATATATTTAACTTTATGTTTATTTCTAAAATGTTGGATTTAGTGTATTGAAAATTGAAAATTTTCATCATGTTTGGTACGTTTGTTGCGTATCCTTGAAGTTAATCTAGAAAATAAATATTCGGAGTATAAAAAAACTGAAATGAGTGCACAGTGATTCCTAAAAATGAATAAATAATCAATGGAATGAAAATATATTTGATATGATAATTTTTTTGTTTTAACCCTACATCATTGGTATTAAGACAAGTCTATCATCAATAAGATTTATTTCAAATTATTTGGATATTTTTTCCACTATTTTATAATTTTTAACATATTATATTTTGGTTAATTATGTAGAAGTGACATGAGGAAATATGAGTCCATATTTATGTTCATGATGTAATAATGTTAATTGGTATTTATATATACACCTAGAAAAAATATAAATTTTATTTTTTTATAACTGACAATGTAGACCCATTATTGGAAAAAAAATCATGAAATCACACATCATGTATATATTTTAAAATGAGACATAAATTGATTCATACTTGATGATTTTATTTAAATTCTCAAGAGAAATGTAGCCAGCAATGGCCTTTCCGACCATTTGTCTAAAAAATGAAGTTTGCAATGTCTACCACATTGTAATTTTTTTTCTTCATGATCCTTCAATATTAGTAAATGAATATATTGAATTGGTGATGTAAAGGTATAAAAACCCTAAATTTTTATATCTTAACATTACATAACATTGTCATACTAATTAATGTATTATACAAACAAACATCCAAAGACCGTAGTAATCTAGTGCCTTTAGAAACATGGAAATATAAAGACTAGTACATAAATAAGCCACATTATCTACCACTAGTATCTTCTTCACTAGAACCATTTTGAAACACATCAAAAAAATACATAACTTCATAACCGTGGGAAGAAAACAAAAAAATGGGTGAACTCAAATTATCAATAAGGTTAATCAACTGAGATAGGTAAGCATAATCATGAGAATAGGGGTAGGAGAACATGATCAGGAAAATAAAAGATCATACCATACATATAAAACATCTTATAGATGAATCTTGGAGTAAATATTAGTATTTACTAAAACATGAATAAGAAGAAGATAAAGAACATAAGCCATGAATTTATAACATAGGAATAAAACATGGAAATATGATGGACACATAAGCGTATAATATGATTTCCATAGTACCCAAAGCATTGATTCAGAGTCCAATATGGTAGTATGGGTTCACTCCCCATAACATCATGGTAGCATGAGTTCACTCTTCATTTCATCCTGGTAGTTGGTTTTACACCCATATTCATCAGAGTAGTTAATGTTCATTACCAAGACGATTTTTGTCAATGTCATGAGATATAAATCTTTACCCAATGCATTTGCGTGAGACATATGTCAGATGCATCTCATAGTGAAATCATATAATAACCCATGAAATGAAATGGGAATTAAAAAATTTTAATCATAACATAACCTATGTAATATTATAGGTTTCATAATAATTTCAACAGAAGCATTACTCTTAAAAAGAAGCGGGTCTTAAAAGCATATAACCTGTGAAAGATAAACATGTATCATAATATTCATTCCATAAAAAAATAATCAATTTAGAGAAAGAATATGAATTGAAACAGAAAATAAATTCCCCATAATGGAATGAGTAAAAAAATGTATGTTATCTTATATTGTAAATTACGTTTAAATATATTTCAGAAACATTTTTTCAAGAAAATATTCTTTCTACATTGAATAATTTTTAATATATAAAACCTCTTTAAAATCCATTTCCTTTAAAAATAGTATGAAAATTTATAAAAGAAACATTTAAAACCATTAAATGTTATCAAAATCCCTTTTCCATGATAATTGGCTTTAATTATCCTTTGAAAACATTTTTGAAAACTTTGTTTTTAAATATAATAGATATACAACCAAAGGGAGAGAGTTGGAAATATTTAAAAAAATCGTTCTCTTAACTACCTAAGAGTGAAAAATTGGTACTTATACCTCGATATATAATGAATAATCCTTATTTAATGAAACTGATGAGTGTTTGTGAGATATTTATCATAATAATTTAATGAAGGAGTTATGAACATAAAAATTCTTGAATAAGATATGTGATTGAGTAAATTACCCCTTATAACTTGGTAATTACGGATCTTATTATACATTTATGAAAATAAAATAAAATAATGCATAAATTATCTGGAAAATAATTAAATTCATTATATAAAATTTAAAATTGAAGTATATACGCCTTAAAAAAGTGAGTAGGTGTATAAAAATTATGAGTCTCAAAGAAGGAAAATTTTGAAATAACATTATTACTGATTTGGTAACTTTTAAAACATAAAAACCAAGGAATAAATTTCATAAAATGGATAAGTGAATACCCAAAAATTTAAGAATAAGAATCATATAATAAAATCATGTGAATTACATTCACAACACAAATGGAAAGAGTGGGAAACATAGCATGTATCTCACAGAAATTAAAAGTGAGATGAAACCCTTTACCTTTGAGTTGAATCTCATCTTACTTGTTCAGAAAATATATATAATAATTATAATTTTATTATAATTTTTTTAAAAAAAACATATTTTTATATTTAAAAATATATATGGGATTATAATGACCTTATATTACCTGATTGTTAACCATCCAATTTTATCATTTAACTTTGGATAATATTTCCTTTATTCTTCACATGTGTCTTAATTTGGTATATCCTTAGTCCTTATAATTATATCATGATTCCGAAATTTAGAACCTGATATAAATTTCAGGTATATAAATTATATATGTAGTATAATAATCAATACAATATACAATTACAAAATGGAACACACTATTCATAGATACATTATGCCATACTTTTGCATAAATGTTGTTTCTTTTTTGTTGTTATACTGAAAGAATAAAAAAATTTATTTAATTATTAAAGATGCATTATGAAATCATATATATCATGTATATTCTCTAAACCCATCCTTTCTACATTTCATGTAGTGTATGAATGAATGATATCGCTTTGAAGGTATGGTAGTGTAACAGCCTGAGATTTTATGAAAAATATTCTTTTTAATTTCATTAATGTCTTGTGTTTTACGCTACACCAAAAGTAGCTTGCTCAACACGCATCCTTGACTTCCCTTGCGTTACATGCAATCGCGACCTTCCTCAATAGCGTGTGTAGTACGCAAAACCGAGTTTCACTAAACAACGATATGCTAATAAAATATGATTAAAATTAACCATTATGAATAGTAATAACCACTTTTTGAAATTTTAATAATTTGTATTTTTCAAAATGGACTTCAATTTTGGATTCGTAATATTGAAATTAGCATAGGGTGAAATTTTGGTATTTTTCTGAAAACATTCAATTTTTGATGAATAGGGAAACCACTAAGTGGTAGTTAAAATGACTAAATTTTTCATAAAACATAATTTTACCACTTCTGTGAGTGGAATTTTGAAATTCCGAGAGACACGGTTAATATCAAGGACTAAAATGTGGTTCAATTAGATGAAAATAATTTTTGGTGAATAGTAAATTTTTACTTTTTTTTACCATGGTTAAAAGTAAATAGAGTAATTAAGGGTGAAAATGATATTATTATTACCATAACACATGTCCTAAATCTATTAGACAAGTATAATTCGACCAAAAACAACCTTAGGAATAAAATATGACCATTTAGGCCCACTTGGATTAGATTAGGACATTTATTATTAATTTATTTAAAGAAGGGTTAAAATAGTTAAAATCAAAGTTTAATAAGTAAATAATTTTTAATATGGGGTTATTCATAAGATATATTCGACTATAAATATTCATCAGAAATATAAAATGATTTCATAAATAATGGTATTTTATTTGTAATTTTTAAACTTTAAATAATTTAATTTATTTATGACACAATAATGATGCAGTAATTACCATAATAGTGAAAAATTAGAATAATTGATATTATAAATAACTAAATAAGTATAATTTGAGACTTTTTATGAATTAAACTAATTTTCTAGGTTAATATGACATGTAAGAATTAATTTAATTAACATTGGTCGAAGTAAGAATTCTTTTATGAGTTTCAAAAAAATCAACTATTGAATAGTGTCAAAATTGACATAAAATAGTTTTAAAAACAAATATTATATTATTAATTGTTATTTTACTTCTAAAAATCTAAGGTTCGTCCAAATTACTAAGATAAGGTTATATATATTAATAAAACAGAACTTGGGGGTCGCTTGGATGTATATGGTAAGTTTATTAACTATATAATATAAAAATACAAAGTGACATGGTAAATGTCAATCTAATTAACTAAGAGTTAAAAATAAAATATAAGGTTAATATAATGACCTAAACTTGTCTAAATTATATTGGATGAGAGGTTTTAGACCCATACCTACCTTATATTATAAATAACTCAATTTGGAGCTATTTAAAACCGAACATGACTTAATAATAAAATAATATTTTTAGTTATTCCAAAGGTGCCCCTCTCCTCCCTCATAAAAGGGAACCTCCTCCCTCTCTTCCTCACACCACTTTGAGCCTTAAAGCTCGGACAACCCCAGTCAAATTATCTTATCCACATCCCTAGAAATATCTTATAGGTTCTTGTCTTCCTCAAAGACCAATTTTAGTACCCTAAGAGGAGGACTTAAAGAGGCGCTTCAACGAAGAGGTAATGTTCGTTACCGATTCTTTCAACTTTATTTCTTCTTCCACGTCTTCTTATTAGGTTGTTTCATTATGAAGTAATGAAATAAGTATCACTGATATACATATATGATATTATAAGTATTAAACAACCCTATTTCACCATCTATCCATCCTACGGAAATTGAAATCACCGCGCGTGCATAGGTACGGAATACCGTCTCCACGCCGTGGTGTAATCTATTTTCCACCACCACCTTACTTGGATGGGTATAGTGCTGTAAATAATAACTATATATTATTATTGTAAAGTCATATTGATTCTTAAATTGTATACATATACTACAAAACAATTCAATGATCATGAGAACGATATCATCGCTCGTGCGTACGTACGGACTACCGTCTCCACGATGCGATGAGATTCATTCTCCACGTTAACCATTCATGAATGATTATAAAGTATATATAATAAGTAGTCATGAAATATATGACATAATAATACTACTATATTTATTTATATATATATTTTTGTAATCTAATTAATTCCACTCAATTCAATAAGGAAACGAAAACAGCGTTCATGCGTACGTACGACCTACCGTCTCCATGAACGGTTTATTTCTTTCCATTTATCGATCCATTATATATATGTATATTCTGAATATATATTATATATAAATAATGTTTTATATTCTGGAATTAATTAATCATGATCTAAGTAATCATATGAATAATTACAAGTTAAAACACGAACGACAAATGAGACGATTTTACCCAAAAAGCTACTTTAACATGAATTTACAAAAGAATGGGTAATATAAAGTCATAAGTGAACCATATATGATATAATAACAATGAATATGATTCTGTAATAAGTCAATGGAATTATTTAAATCATTATACAGGAGGATCAGACACTTACGAAGAAAATCGGACCTAAGGTAAGGGAAAATATCACAATCTCATTTTTATCCGAGATTGTTTATACTTTGAAATTTATTGGGGTGTATTTTATCATCCACATCCATATTTCCTCACTATGTAATATTTATATCCTTCTAAAACAGTTTATATCCAATTTTACCCTTCGTTGAGTTTTTAGTATAAGATATGAAAGGAATCTTTTGTCGTTTTTCATACGAAGAACTTTTTGACTTTTCCGACAAAAGTATGAGAAGAATATTTTTTTAACTTATACGGCATGAATGGATTTTTAAAACATTATTTCCAAGAAGCTTCCTTTAAAATTTTTCATATTTATTTTTAATCATCTTCTTTTAGTTTCACATTATACGACATGTTAAGAAAGGAAAAGTGTTTTTGAAGCAGAAAGAATATTTTCTTCAAGAATGGAGTTCATGTGTTTTATCAAAATTATTTTTCAATCAAAGATAATAAAGGGTTCTGTTTCTATCCCTATTATTACATTGATTTTATTATATTATGATGGAATTATATTTTTATGAATTCCTTTATCTTATATTAATTGTTTTATGATGACATGATGTTTAAGATTCCCATTTTTTTACATCGGTTATACAATGATGTATGATTTTTTATTTTGTGGAACACATAATAATGGTATCATTACGAGATGAGTGGGAACTATATCTCCCTCCAATGCATTGGGTAATTATATCTCATGAGATAGACATGGCTGGAACGGTAGGTTATACCAGTTCAGTGAAATAGGACTAAAATGAGGAGTGAACTCGGTTCAGAAAGGGACTTTTTCCACTAAGATAGTCTTGGCAATGAGTCTTGACTAATTAGAAATGATTCTCTATTATTATGTGTGTATGCCACAATTTTTCATGTTTTAAGTTATGATTATTGGGATTACATTTCACTACTATGATTTATCCCATGTTTGAAATTATTATCTATTTTGCAGGTTAAGATTTCCAAAAGATATGTTCTTATGAATATGACGTGATTGATATTTTTTTTAACCTTACTGAGCATTTGAGCTCACCGTTTTATGTTTTATTTTCCCCAGGATATAAAGAAAGGATTTAGGTTTAAAAAAAGAAGATCTTTATGGGAGATGTGGAAGATCTTTCACCACGATTAGAAGATTATATTCCAAGTTTCCAAAGACACTAAAATATTACGGTCCTTGTGTGTGTGTTTTTGTTATGTACTAAGTATTCCGCAAAAGTAATGTAATATCCATGTACGTTACGCTTCGGGTCTCTACAGTTGGTATCAAAATATAGTTTTAGTCAACCTTTGGAAACTAGGAAGTGAGAACTTTAGTGAGATCCCTAGAGATATTTCCAAGGTATGTCTAGGGATGTACCAAAGGTTAAGTATAAGTATAGATTATAGTACTAGAATTACAGTAACCCAAGATGTTAGATATTGAAGTTACTCCCCCTTTATTATATTGTTTTCCCTAACGTGATTTTTGCCTCTCACACTATTCTTTTTGGGTTTTAGACGATGGCTGGAACCCGAAGGAACCGTGTTGATCAATGTAATGGAAAACACAATGATTGTCCTCCTGAACAAACAAATGTTATGGGAGATGGAGTGCAAAATCTTATTGCTATACTTACACAAGATATGAATCATTCTGGACTTCCAAATGAGCAGAGAAGGGAACAATATTCTATTGAGTCCTTCATGAGGCAACGTCCACCTTCTTTCAGTGGGTCTTCTGATCCACTTGTTGCTGAACAATGGACCAGTACCACTAAAAAGATATTTTCAGTTCTTCAATGTTCTGAACATGATAAGGTCATCTTAGCAGTATATGATTTTGAAGGTGAAGCTGATCAATGGTGTAATCTTATCAAGAATACGAGGCCAAGAGATGAAATTGAGTCCATGGAATAGGACAAGTTCAAGAACTTATTTTTCAATAAGTTCTTCCCTCATATTCTTCGAACAAAGATGGAGAAGGAGTTTCTTGAACTAAAGTAAAAGGATGATGAATATGTTGGTATATACGAGGCAAATTTTACAGGGCTGGCAAGGTATGCATCTGGATTTATCATCTAACCTGAAAGTAAAGTTCATCGATTCTTCAGTGGCTTAAAACCAAATCTTCGAAGGGCATTAGCTATAAGTGACTTCAGTAGATATGAAGAAATTGTGCATTGTGCTATCAATTTAGGAATGGAAGTTGGTGTTACTTATCCATCTCATAGTTTTGACAAGAAACGAAAAACGGAGTTCAAGGAGAAATCTCAGAATAATTGTGAAAAGAAGATGAATGTTTCCTTATGCTCAAAGTGTGGAAAGAAGCATGTTAGAGATTGTATTAAAGAGAAGTAAATGTTTCAAATGTGGAAAGGAAGTTCATCGGGCATTTGAATTCCGCAATGAAGGGAAGAAGATGTATAATGATTCAAATAAATGAAGGGATACGCAGAATGAACCAACAACACTTCAATGCTTCAAGTGCAAGGAAATGAGGAATTATGCTAATAAATGCCCTAATCCAAGGGTTAGTGATGATCGAAATGAGCAACCACTTAAGGAAAAGGACAAAGGGAAGTCACATGTGATCACCATTGGTGATGTTGAATAAGAAAATGATGTGGTGGAATGATTAAGTGTTTATGTAATGGGATTTCAAAATAATGTTGTATATAGTATCGCGGAATATTGGAATTTTTTTTTGTCTATTGTGGTTTTCAATAATTTTATGGCATCGGTAACCATGAAAAGTGATTGAAATATTTTTGGAAAGCATATGATATGCACATAATGAAGGGATAAAGAGAATATAATATGTTTTATAGTATTCATGAGCTCATGGTTGATATAAGGACTAAGTGATATCATGGTTTGAGTATATAGAATTTTGAGGATATGGAAAGTGTTAACATTTAACTACATTAATGTTTTCACTAAGGTTCAATGGGTATTCATTCTTCAAGAGAATACATGATTAAGGTATTCACATTTTTGTAATTTGACCAACAAGATATATCTTATGATATATGGGGGATAAATGATGGCATTCACGTGATTGTTATGTAATAATTTTCTTTATACTATGAGCTTGGACTGAAGTATTTTTGATATGCCTAAAGATTGGAATGGATTATGTTGGACATTAGTTAGTATTTTTTAAGGATATTTTTTTTTTCGATATTATGGATGGGATGATATAGTAATGTAGTTTTAGAAAAAGGACAACCTGCAGGACGGGCGACAACCCATCGCGTCGGACAAGGATGTGGAAATCGAACCCACAACCGAAGTGTGACTGACCTTTATCGCCTACCATTGGCCTACAGGAAGTCCCTGGTTAGTAGAAAGTAGTATTATATTTTTAAGCAGTATGATAAATAATGTATATGTCCATTTTTGGAACCATATATGATTAATCTCACCATAAGATGGACTTATAACTTTTGCTAACCTTTTGTTTGAAACAGATGGAATGACCCATCATTCTATCACACGATATGCTAATGCTTCACGAATAACAAATTCAACTTCATTTATTTATGATATGAAGTGGAAATTTTTCAATTCACGAACAAGAGTGAGATTGTACCAAAATCATGTAAGTATTTCTTTTAATTCATCATCTTTAGGGAAATGATCTTAAAAACCAAAAATGTTGTCCTTGTGCTCTTATATCTGATGAATCAGATGGTACCTTAGATCATCACAAATTTATGGATTTGTGATTGCTGTCTTTTCCATATCCATGTTCTCTACCACTCTCCATCAGAACATGATGGTTATATTTCTCTTCCATATCCATATTTTCACCTATGTGGAAACCTAGTGATTAGTTTATTTGGGTAACCGTTATGTTTCATTCTTTTGTTTTTAAATATTGGTTTTGGTATTCCTTATTACAATGTGGGTTTTTATTAAAGAAACTTTCGAATAGTAGACCATTTATAACCCTGATGAATTTCGAGGGTAAAATTCATTTTAAGGGGGTAGAATGTAACAGCCCGAGATTTTATGAAAAATATTATTTTTAATTTCATTAATGTCTTGTGTTGTACGCTACAACAAAAGGAGATTGCTAAACATGCAACCTTGACATTCCTTGCATTACAGGCAATAGCAACCTTCCTTGATAGCATGTGTAGTACGCAATACCGAGTTTCACTAAACAACGACATGCTAATAAAATATTATTAAAACTAGCCATTATGAATAGTAATAACCACTTTTTGAAATTTTATAAATTTTATTTTTCAAAATGTACTTCATTTTTGGATTCATAATATTGAAATTTTCCTAGGGTGAAATTTTGGTATTTTTCTGAAAACTTTCAATTTTTGATGAATAGTGAAACCACTAAGTGGTAGTTAAAAAAACTGAATTTTTCATAAATCTTAATTTTAACGCTTCTGTGAGTGTAATTTCGAAAATCCAAGAGACACGGTTAATATCAAGGACTAAAATGTGGTCCAATGAGATGAAAATAATATTTGGTGAATAGTAACTTTTTACTTTTTTTTACCACGGTTAAGAGTAAATAGGGTAATTAAGTGTAAAAATTATATTATTATAACCCTAAAACATGTCCTAAATCTATTGGAAAAGTTTAATTCGACCAAAAACAACCTTAGGAATAATATATGACCATTTAGTCCCACTTGTATTAGATTAGGACATTTATTATTAATTTATTTAAAGAAGGGTTAAAATAGTTAAAATCAATGTTTAATAAGTAAATAATTTTTAATATTGGGTTATACATAAGATAAATTCGACTATAAATATTCATTAGAAAGATAAAAATATTTAATACATAATGGTATTTTATTTGTAATTTTTAGACTTTATATAATTTAATTTATTTAGGACATAATGATGATGCAGTAATTACCATAATAGTGAAAAATTAGAATAATTGATATTATAAATACCTAAATAAGTATAATTTGTTTTTATGAATTAAAATAATTTTATAGGTAAATATGACATGTTAGGATTTCTTTAATTAACTTTGGTCGATATAAGAATTCTGTTATGAGTTTCAAAAAAATCAACTATAGAATAATGTCAAAATTGACATAAAATAGTTTTTAAAACAAATATTATATTATTAATTGTTATTTTACTCCTAAAAATAAAAGGTTCAGACAAATGACTCAGATAAGGTTATATATATTAATAAACACAACGTGGGGGTCGCTTGGTTGTATATGGTATGTTTATTAACTATATAATATAAAAATACAAAGTGACATGGTAAATGTCAATCTAGTTAACTAAGAGTTAAAACTAAAAGATAAGGTTAATATAATGACCTAAAATTCTCTAAATTATATTGGATTAGAGGATTTCGACCATCCCCACCTTATATTCTAAATAACTCAATTTGGAGCTATTTAAAACCGAACATGAATTTATAATAAAATAATATTTTTTGTTATTCCAAAGGTGCCCCTCTCCTCCCTCATAAAAGAAAACCTCCTCCCTCTCTTCCTCACACCACTTTGAGCCTTCACGCTCATCCAACCCCGGCCAAATTATCTTCTCCCATTCCCTAGAAACATACTAGAGGTTCTGGTCTTCCTCAAAGACCAATTTTAGTACCCTAAGAGGAGGACTCAAAGAGACGCTTCAAAGAAGAGGTAATGTCCGTTACCGATTCTTTCAACTTTATTTCTTCTTCAACATCTTCTTCTTAGGTTGTTTCATTATGAAGTAATAAAATCAGTATCCCTCATATACCGATTTCTTATTATATGTATGAAACAACCCTATTTCACCATCTATCCATCCTATGGAAAATGAAATCACTGCGCGTGCATACGTATGGAATACCGTCTCCACGCCGTGGTGTAATCTATTTTCCACCACCACCTTACTTGGATGGGTATAATGGTGTAAATAATAACTATATAAGATTATTGTAAATTGATATTGATTCTTAAATAATATACATACACTACAATACAATTCAACGATCATGAGAACGATATCATCGCTCGTGCATACGTACGGACTACCGTCTCCACGACGCGATGAGATTCATTCTCCACGTTAACCATTCATGAATGATTATAAAGTATATATAATAAGTAGTCATGAAATATATGACATAATAATACTACTGTATTTATGTATATATTTATTTATTTCATCTACTTAATTCCACTCAATTCAATAAGGAAACGAAAACATCGTTCATGCGTACGTATGGCCTACCGTCTCCATGAACGGTGTATTTCCTTCCATTTATCGATCCATTATATATATGTATATTATAAATATATATTATATATAAATCATGTTTTTTATTCTGGAATTACGTAATCATGATCTAAGTAATCATATGAATAATTACAAGTTAAAACACGAACGACAAATGAGACGATTTTACCCAAAGCGCTAATTTAACATGAATTTACAAAAGAACGGGTAATATAAAGTCATAAATGAACCATATATGATATAATAACAATGAATATGATTATGTAATAAGTCAATGACATTATTTAAATCATTATACAGGAGGTTCGGACACTTACGAAGCAAATCGGACCTAAGGTAAGGGAAAATATCACAATCTCATTTTTATCCGAGATTGCTTATACTTTGAAATTTATTGGGGTGTATTTTATCATCCACATCCATATTTCCTCATTATGTAATATTTATATCCTTATATAATAGATTATATCCAATTTTACCCTTCGTTGAGTTTTTATTAAAAGATATGAAAGGAATCTTTTGTCGTTTTTCTTACGAGGCACTTTTTGACTTTTCCGACAAAAGTACGAGAAGAATATATTTTTTAACTTATACGGAATGAATGGATTTTTAAAACATTATTTCCATGAAGCTTCCTTTACAAGTTTTCAAGTTTATTTTTAATCATGTTCTTTTATCTTTGAATTGTACAACATGTTAAGAAAGGAACAGTTTTTTTGAAGCAGAAAGGATATTTTCTTCAAGAATGGAGTTCAAGTGTTTTATCAAAATTATTTTTCCATCTAAGATAATAAAGGGTTTTGTTTATATCCCTATTATTACATTAATTTTATTATGTTGTGATGGAATTATATTTTTATGAATTAGTTTATCTTATATGAATTGTTTTATGATGTCACGATGTTTAAGATTCCCATTTTTATTACATGGGTTATGCAATGATGTATGATTTATGATTTTGTGGCACACATAAGAATGGTATGACTATGAGATGGGTGAGACCTATATCTCCCTCCAATGCATTAGATAAAGATTTTATATCTAATGAGATAGACATGGCTGGAACGGTAGGTTATACCGGTTCAGTGAAACATGACTGAAACGAGGAGTGAACTTGGTTCAGAAAGGGACTTTGTCCACTAAGATAGTCATGGAAATGAGTCTTGACCAATAAGAAATGATTCTCTATGATTATGTGTGTACGCCACAAAGTTTCATGTTTTATGTTATGATTATTGGGATTACATTTCACTACTATGATTTATCCCATGTTATGAAATTATGATCTCTTTTCCAGGTTAAGATTTCTAAAAGATATGTTCTTATGAATATGACGTGATTGATATTTCTTTTGTTTACCCTTACTGAGAATTTTAGCTCACCCTTTTATGTTTTCTTTTCCCCAGGATATAAAGAACATATTTAGGTTTAAAAAAGGAAGATCCTTATGGGAGATGTTGAAGATCTTTCACCATGATTAGAAGATTATATTTTGAGTTTCCAAAGACACTAAAATATTACGGTCCTTGTGTGTGTGTTTTTGTTATGTACTAAGTATTCCACAAAAGTAATGTAATATCCATGTACGTTACGCTTTGGGTCTCTACAATTGGTATCAGATGAATTGTTTAGTGAACCTTTGGAAACTACGATGCGAGAACATTAATGAGATCCCTAGAAATATTTCTAAGGTATGTCTAGGGATGTACCTAAGGTTAAGTATAAGTATAGGTTATAGTACAATAATTACAGTAACCCAAGATGTTAGATATTGAAGTTACTCCCCCTTTATAATATTGTTTTCCCTAGCGTGATTTTTTCCTCTCACACTATTCTTTTTGGGTTTTAGACGATTGCTGGAACCCGAAGGAACCGTGTTGATCAATGTAATGGACAATGCAATGATTGTCCTCCTGAACAAACAAATGTTATGGGAGATGGAGTGCAAAATCTTATTGCTATACTTACACAATAAATGAATCATTTTGGACTTCCAAATGAGCAGAGAAGGTAACAATATTCTATTGAGTCCTTAATGAGGCAACATTCACCTTATTTCAGTGGGTATTCTGATCCACATGTTGCTGAACAATGGACCAGTACCACTGAAAATATATTTTCAGTTCCTCAATGTTCTGAACATGATAAAGTCATCTTAGCAGTATATCATTTTGAAGGAGAATCTGATCAATGGTGTAATCTTATCAAGAATACTAGGCCAAGAGATGAAATTGAGTCCATGGAATGGGACGAGTTCAAGAACTTATTTTTCAATAAGTTCTTCCCTCATATTCTTCAAACAAAGATGGAGAAGGAGTTTCTTTAACTAAAGAAAAAGGATGATGAATCTGTTGGTATATACGAAACAAATTTTACAAGGCCTGCAAGGTATGCATCTGGATTTATCATCCAACCTGAAAGTAAAGTTGATCGATTCTTCAGTGGCATAAAACCAAATCTTCGAAGGGCATTAGCTATAAGTGACTTAAGTAGTGATGAAGAAATTTTGCATTGTGCTATCATGGTAGGAATGGAAGTTGGTGTTACTTATCCATCTCATATTTTTGACAAGAAACGAAAGATTGAGTTCAATGAGAAATCTCATAATAATAGTGAAATGAAGATGAATGTTTCCTTATGCTCAATGTGTGGAAAGAAGCACGGTGGAGATTGTCTTAAAGGAACAAGTAAATGTTTCAACTGTGGAAAGGAAGGTCATCGGGAATTTGAATGCCGCAATGATGGGAAGAAGATGTCTAATGATTCAAATAAAGGAACGGATACATAGAACGAACAAACAACACTTCAATGCTTCAAGTGCAATGAAATGGGGAATTATGCAAATAAATGCCCTAATCCAAGGGTTAGTGATGATCGACATGAGAAACCACTTATGGAAAAGGATAAAGGGAAGTCACATGCGATCACCATTGGCGATGTTGAATATGACAATGATGTGGTGGAATGATTTAGTGTTTATGTAATGTAATTTCAAAATAATGCTGTATATAGTATCATGGAATATTGGAAAATTTATGTTTTTGTCTATTGTGGTTTTCAATAATTATATGGCATCGGTAACCATGAAAAGTGATTGAAATATTTTTTGAAAGCAGATGATATGAACATAATTAAGGGATAAAGAGAATCTAATATGTTTGATAGTATTCATGAGCTCATGATTGATATAAGGACTAAGTGATATCATGGTTTGAGTATATTGAATTTTGAGGATATGGAAAGTGTTAACTTTTAACTACATTAATGTTTTCACTAAGGTTCAATGGGTATTCATTCATCAAGAGAATACATTATTAAGGTATTCACATGTTTGTAATTTTACCCACAAGATATATCTTATGATATATGGGGGATAAATGATGGCATTCACGTGATTGTTATGTAATCATTTTCTTTATACTATGAGCATGGACCGAAGTATTTTAGATATGCCTAAAGATTGGAATGGATTATGTTGGACATAAGTTAGTATTGTTTAAGAATAATTTTTTTCTCTCAATATTATGGATGGGATGATATAGTAATGTAGTTTTAGAAAAAGGACAACCTGCAGGACGGGCGACAGCCATTACGTCAGACAAGGCTGTGGGAATCGAACCCACAACCAAAGTGTGACTGACCTTTATTTCCTACCACTGGCCTACAGGAAGTCCCTGATTAGTATAAAGTAGTTTTATTTTTTTAAGCGGTATGATAAATAAAGTATAAGTCCATTTTTGGAACCATAGAGGATTAATCTCACCATAAGATGGACTTATAACATTTTCTAACCTTTTGTTTGAAATAGATGGAATGACCCATCATTCTATCACACGATCTGCTAATGCTTCACGAATAACAAATTCAACTTCATTTATTTATGATATGAAGTGGAAATTGTTCAATTCACGAACAACAGTGATATTGTACCAAAATCATGTAAGTATTTCTTTTAATTCATCAACTTTAGGGAAATGATATTAAAAACAAAAAATGTTGTCCTAGTGCTCTTATATCTGATGAATCAGATGGTACCTTAGATCATCACAAATTTATGGATTTGTGATTGCTGGATTTTCCATAGCCATGTTCTCTACCACTCTCCATCAGAACATCATGGTTATATTTCTCTTCCATATCCATATTTTCACCTATGTGGAAACACAGTGATTTGTTTATTTGGGTAACCGTTACGTTTCATACTATTGTTTTTAATGATTTGTTTTGGTATTCCTTTTTAAAATGTGGGTTTCTATTAAATAAACTTTCAAAAAGGAAACCATTTATAACCCTTATGAATTTCGAGGGAGAAATTCATTTTAAGGGGGGTCGAATGTAACAACCCGAGATTTTAAGAAAAATATTATTTTTAATTTCATTAATGTCTTCTGTTGTACGCTACAAAAAAAGGATCTTGCTCAACATGCATCATTGACTCGCCTTTCATTACACGTAATCACGACCTTCCTCGATAGCGTGTGTATTACGCAATACCGAGTTTCACTAATCAACGATATGCTAATAAAATATTATTAAAACTTGCCGTTATAAATATTAATAACCACTTTTGGAAATTTTATAAATTATATTTTTCAAAATGGTCTTCATTTTTTGGATTAGTAATATTGAAATTAGCCTAGGGTGAAATTTTGGTATTTTTCTGAAAACTTTCAATTTTTGATGAATAGTGAAACCACTAAGTGGTAGTTAAAAAAACTGAATTTTTCATAAAACATAATTTTACCGCTTTTGTGAGTGGAATTTCGAAAATCCGAGAGACACGGTTAATATCAAAGACTAAAATGTGGTTCAATGAGATGAAAATAATATTTGGTGAATTGTAACTTTTTACTTTTTTTTACCACGGTTAAAAGTAAATAGGGTAATTAAGGGTAAAAGTGATATTATTATTACCCTAACACATGTCCTTAATCTATTGGACAAGTGTAATTCGACCATAAACAACCATTGGAATAAAATATGACCATTTAGGCCCACATGTATTAGATTAGGACATTTATTATTAATTTATTTAATGAAGTGTTAAAATAGTTAAAATCAAAGTATAATAAGTAAATAATTTTTACTATGGGGTTATACATAAGCTAAATTCGACTATAAATATTCATTAGAAATATAAAAAGATTTACTACATAATGGTATTTTATTTGAAATTTTTAGACTTTATATAATTTAATTTATTTATGACATAATGATGATGCAGTAATTACCATAATAGTGAAAAATTAGAATAATTGATATTATAAATACCTAAATAAGTATAATTTGAGACTTTTTATAATTAAACTAAATTTCTTAGGTTAATATGACATGTTAGTATTGATTTAATTAACATTGGTCGATGTAAGCATTATGTTATGAGTTTCAAAAAAATCAACTATTGAATAATGTCAAAATTGACATAAAATAGTTTTTAAAAAAAATATTATATTATTAATGGTTATTTTACTCCTAAAAATATAAGGTTCGGCCAAATGACTCAGATAAGGTTATATATATTAATAAAACACAACTTGGGGGACTCTTGGATGTATATGGTATGTTTATCAACTATACAATATAAAAATACAAAGTGACATGGTGAATGTCAATCTAATTAACTAAGAGTTAAAACTAAAAGATAAGGTTTATATAATGACCTAAACTGGTATAAATTATATTTGATGAGATTATTTCTACCCCTACCCACCGTAACTTCTAAATAACTCAATTTGGAGCCATTTAAAACCGAACATTACTTTATAATAAAATAATATTTTTGGTTATTCCAAAGGTGCCCCTCTCCTCCCTCATAAAAGGGCACCTCCTCCCTCTCTTCCTCACACCACTTTGAGCCTTCATGCTTGGAAAACCCCGGAAAAATAATCTTTTCCACTTCCTTAGAAACATCCTAGAGGTTCTGGTCTTCCTCAAAGACCAATTTTAGTACCCTAAGAGGAGGACTCAAAGAGGCGCTTCAAAGAAGAGGTAATGTCCGTTACCGATTTTTTCTACTTTATTTATTCTTCCACTTCTTCATTTTAGGTTGTTTCATTATGAAGTAATAAAATCAGTATCACTCAAATACAAATTTGTTATTATAAGTATGAAACAACCCTATTTCACCGTCTATACATTCTACGGAAAATGAAATCATCGCGCGTGCGTACGTACGGAATACCGTCTCCACGTCGTGGTGTATTCTATTTTCCACCACCACCTTACTTGGATGGGTATAATGGTTTAAATAATAACTATATAATATTATTGTAAAGTTATATTTATTCTTAAATAGTATAAATACACTAAAATACAATTCAACGACCATGAGAATGATATCATCGCTCATGCGTAGGTACGGACTACCATCTCCACGACGCGATGAGATTCATTCGCCACGTTAACCATTCATGAATGATTATAAAGTATATATAATATGTAGTCATGAAATATATGACATAATAATACTACGGGATTTATTTATATATATATTTATGTCATCTACTTAATTCCACTCAATTGAATAAGGAAACGAAAACAGCGTTCATGCGTACGTATGGCCTACCGTCTCCATGAACGGTGTATTTCTTTCCATTTATCAATCCATTATATATATGTATATTCTGAATATATATTATATATAAATCATGTTTTATATTTTGTAATTAAGTAATCATGATCTATGTAATCATATGAATAATTACAAGTTAAAACACGAACGACAAATGAGACGATTTTACCCAAAACGCTACTTTAACATGAATTTACAAAAGAACTGGTAATATAAAGTCATATGTGAACCATATATGATATAATAACAATTAATAGGATTCTGTAATAAGTCAATGACATTATTTAAATCATTATACAGGAGGTTAGGACACTTACGAATCAAATCGGGCCTAGGGTAAGGGAAAATATCATAATATCATTTTTATTCAAGATTGTTTATACTTTGAAATTTATTGGGGCCTATTTTATCTTCCACATCCACATTTCCTCACTATGTAATATTTATATCCTTATACAATAGATTATATCCAATTTTACCCTTTGTTGAGTTTTTATTAAAAGATATGAATGGAATCTTTTGTCGTTTTTCATACGAGGTACTTTTTGACTTTTCTGACAAAAGTACGAGAATAATATTTTTTTTAACTTATACGGCATGAATGGATTTTTAAAACATTATTTCCAAGAAGCTTCCTTTACAAGTTTTCAAGTTTATTTTTAATCATGTTCTTTTATTTTCTAATTGTACAACATGTTAAGAAAGGAAAAGTGTTTTTGAAGCAGAAAGGATATTTTTCTCAAGAATGGAGTTCAAGTGTATTATCAAAATTATTTTTCCATCTATGATAATAAAGGGTTCTGTTTCAATCCCTATTATTACATTGATTTTATTATGTTGTGATTGAATTATATTTTTATGAATTCCTTTATCTTATATGAATTGTTTTATGATGTCACATTGTTTAAGATTCCCATTTTTATTACATGGGTTATGCAATGATGTATGAATTATGATTTTGTTGAACACATAATAATGGTATAATTATGAGATGGGTGGGAACTATATCTCCCTCCAATGAATTGGATAAAGATTTTATATCTCATGAGATAGACATGGCTGGAACGTTAGGTTATACTGGTTCAGTGAAATAGGACTGAAACGAGGAGTGAACTCGGTTCAGAATGGGACTTTGTCCACTAAGATAGTCTTGGAAATGAGTCTTGACTAATAAGAAATGATTCTCTATGATTATGTGTGTATGCCACAAATTTCCATGTTTTAAGTTATGATTATTGGGATTATATTTCACTACTATGATTTATCCCATGTTATGAAATTATGATTTCTTTTCCAGGTTAAGATTTCCAAAAGATATGTTCTTATGAATATGACGTGATTTATATTTATTTTGTTTACCCTTAATGAGCATTTGAGATCTCCCTTTTATGTTTTCTTTTCCCCAGGATATAAAGAAAGGATTTATGTTCAAAAAAATAAGATCTTTATGGGGTATTTTGAAGATCTTTCACCACGATTAGAAGATTATATTCCGAGTTTCCAAAGACACTAAAATATTACTGTCCTTGTGTGTGTGTTTTTGTTATGTACTAAGTATTCCACAAAAGTAATGTAATATCCATGTACGTTATGCTTCGATTGTCTACAGTTGGTATCATAGGAAAGGTTTAGTCAACCTTTGGAAACTAGGATGCGAGAACATTAGTGAGATCCCTAGAGATATTTATATGGTATGTCTAGGGATGTACCTAAGGTTAAGTATAAGTATAGGTTATAGTACCAGAATTAAGGTAACCCAAGACGATAGATATTGAAGTTACTCCCCCTTTATTATATTGTTTTCCCTAGTGTGATTTTTTCCTCTCACACTATTCTTTTTGGGTTTTAGACAATGGCTGGAACCCGAAGGAACCGTGTTGATCAATGTAATGGAAAATGCAATGATTGTCCTCCTGAACAAACAAATGTTATGGGAGATGGAGTGAAAATTATTTTTGCTATAATTTCACAAACTATGAATCATTATGGACTTCCAAATAAGCAGAGAAGGGAACAATATTCTATTGAGTATTTCATGAGGCAACGCCCACCTTCTTTCAGTGGGTCTTCTGATCCACTTGTTGCTGAACAATGGATCAGTACCACTGAAATGATATTTTCAGTTCTTCAATGTTCTGAACATGATAAAGTCATCTTAGCAGTATATCGTTTTGAAGGTGAAGCTGATCAATGGTGGAATCTTATCAAAAATACGAGGCCAAGAGATGAAATTGAGTCCATGGAATGGGATGAGTTCATGAACTTATTTTTCAATAAGTACTTCCCTCATATTTTTCGATTAATAATGGAGAAGGAGTTTCTTGAAATAAAGCAAAAGGATGATGAATCTGTTGGTATATAAGAAGCGAATTTTACAAGGCTTTCAAGGTATGCATCTGGATTAATCATCCAACCTTAAAGTAATGTTGATCGATTCTTTAGTGGCTTAAAACCAAATCTTTGAAGGGCATTAGCTATAAGTGACTTCAGTAGCTATGATGAAATTGTGCGTTGTGCTATCAAGGTTGAAATGGAAGTTGGTGTTACTTATCCATCTCATAGTTTTGACAAGAAATGAAAGATGGAGTTCAAGGAGAAATCTCAGAATAATGGTGAAAAGAAGATGAATGTTTCCTTATGCTCAAAGTGTAGAAAGAAGCATGGTGGAGATTGTCTTAAAGGAACAAGTAAATGATTCAAATGTAGAAAGGAAGGTCATCGGGAATTTGAATGCCGCAATGATGGGAAGAAGATTTCTAATGATTCAATCAATGAAGGGATACACAGAATGAAACAACAACACTTCAATTCTTCAAGTGCAAGGAAATGGGGCATTATGCTAATAAATGCCCTAATCAAAGGGTTAGTGATGATCGACATGAGAAACCACTTAAGGAAAAGGACAAAGGGAAGTCACATGCGATCACCATTGGCGATGTTGAATATGAAAATGATGTGTTGGAATGATTAAGTGTTTATATAATGGGATTTCAAAATAATGTTGTATATAGTATCGTTGAATATTTGAATATTTATGTTTTTGTCTATTGTGGTTTTCAATAATTTTATGGCATCGGCAACCATGCAAAGTGATTGAAATATTTTTGGAAAGCAGATGATATGAACATAATGAAGGGATAAAGAGAATCTAATATGTTTGATAGTATTCGTGAGCTCATGATTGATATAAGGACTATGTGATATCATGGTTTGAGTATATATAATTTTGAGGATATGGAAAGTGTTAACTTTTAACTATATTAATGTTTTAAATAAGGTTCAATGGGTATTAATTCTTCAAGATAATGCATGATTAAGGTATTCAAATGTTTGTAATTTGACCAACAATATATATCTTATGATATATGGGGGATAAATGATGGCATTCACGTGATTGTTATGTAATCATTTTCTTTATACTTTGAGATTTGACCGAATTATTTTAGATAAGCCTAAAGATTGGAATGGATTATGTCAGACATAAGTTATCATTGTTTAAGGATAAATTTTTTCTTCTCGATATTATGGATGGGATGATATAGTAATGTAGTTTTAGAATAGGACAACATGTAGGACGGGCGACAGCCCATCACGTCGGACAAGGCTCTGGGAATCGAACCCACAACCGAAGTGTGACTGACCTATATCGCCTACCACTGGCCTACAGGAAGTCCCTGGTTAGTAGAAAGTAGTTTTATTTTTTAAGAGGTATGATGAATATAGTATAAGTCCATTTTTTGAACCATATACGATTAATCTCACCATAAGATGGACTTATAACTTTTTCCAACCTTTTGTTTAAAATAGATGGAATGAACCATCATTCTATCAAATGATCTGCTAATGCTTCACGAATAACAAATTCAACTTCATTTATTTATGATATGAAGTGGAAATTGTTCAATTCAAAAAAAATAGTGAGATTGTACCAAAATCATGTAAGTATTTCTTTTAATTCATCAACTTTAGGGAAATGATCTTAAAAACAAAAAATGTTGTCCTAGTGATCTTATACCTGATATATCAGATGGTACCTTAGGTAGTCACAAATTTATGGATTTGTGATTGCTGGCTTTTCCATAGCCATGTTCTCTACCACTCTCCATCAGAATATGATGGTTATATTTCTCTTCAATATCCATATTTTCACCTATGTGGAAACCCAGTGATTAGTTTATTTAGGTAACCATTACGTTTCATACTTTTGTTTTTAAATATTGGTTTTGGTATTCCTTTTTACAATGTGGGTTTCTATTAACGAAACTTTCGAATAGTAAACCATTTATAACCCCGATGAATTTCGAGGGCGAAATTCATTTTAAGGGGGGTAGAATGTAACTGCCTGACATTTAATGAAAAATATTCTTTTTAATTTCAATAATGTCTTGTGTTGTACGCTACACCAAAAAAAAGCTTTCTCAACACACATCCTTAACTTTCCTTGCATTACACGCAATCGTGACCTTTCTCGATAGCGTGTGTAGTACGCAATACCGAGTTTCAATAAACAACGATATGCTAATAAAATACTATTAAAACTAGCTGTTATGAATAGTAATAACCACTTTTTGAAATTTTATAATTTTTATTTTTCAAAATGGACTTCATTTTTGGATTCGTAATATTGAAATTAGCATAGGGTGAAATTTTGGTATTTTTCTGAAAAATTTCCATTTTTGATTAATAGTGAAACCACTAAGTGGTCGTTAAAAAAACTGAATTTTCCATAAAACTTAATTTTACCGCTTATGTGAGTGGAATTTCGAAAATATGAGAGACACGGTTAATATCGAGGACTAAAATGTGGTTCAATGAGATGAAAATAATTTTTGTTGAATAGTAACTTTTTAATTTTTTTTACGAAGGTTAAAAGTAAAAAGGGTAATTAAGGGTAACAATGATATTATTATTACCCTAACACAAGTCCTAATTCTATTGGACAAGTTTAATTCGACAAAAAACAACCTTAGGAATAAAATATGACCATTTAGGCCCACTTGGATTATATTAGGTCATTTATTATTAATTTATTTAAAGAAGGGTTAACATAGTAAAAATCAATGTTTAATAAGTAAATAATTTTTAATATGCAGTTATACAAAAGATAAATTCGAAAATAAATATTAATTAGAAATATAAAAATAATTCCTACATAATGGAATTTTATATGTAATTTTTAGACTTTAAATAAGTTCATTTCTTTATGACACAATGATGATGCAGTAATTACCATAATTGTGAAAAATTAGAATAATTGATATTATAAATAACTAAATAAGTATAATTTGAGACTTTTTATTAATTAAACTAATTTTCTTGGTTAATATGACATGTTAGGATTGATGTAATTAACTTTTGTCGAATAAATCATTCTGTTATGAGTTTAAAAAAAATCAACTATTTAATAGTGTCAAAATTGACATAAAATAGTTTTTAAAACTAATATTATATTATTAATTGTTATTTTACTCCTAAAAATCTAAGGTTCGGACAAATGACTTAGATAAGGTTATATATATTAATAAAACATAACTTGGGGGTCTCTTGGATATATATGGTAAGTTTATTAACTATATAATATAAAAATACAAAGTGACATGGTAAATGTCAATCTAATTAACTAAGAGTTAAAACTAAAAGATAAGGTTAATATAATGACATAAACTTGTCTAACTTATGTAGGATGAGAGTATTTCGACCCATCCCCACATTAACTTCTGAATAACTCAATTTGGATATATTTAAAACCGAACATGAATTTATAATAAAATAATATTTTTAGTTATTCCAAAGGTGCCCCTCTCCTCCCTTATAAAAGGGCACCTCCTCCCTCTCTTCCTCACACCACTTTGAGCCTTCATGCTCGGCCAAACCCTGCCAAAATATCTTCTCCACTTCCCTAGAAACATATTAGTGGTTCTGGTATTCCTCAAAGACCAATTTTAGTACCCTAAGAGGAGGACTCAAAGAGGCGCTTCAAAGAAGAGGTAATGTCTGTTACCGATTCATTCAACTTTATTTCTTCTTCCACTTATTATTCTTAGGTTGTATAATTATTAAGTAATAACATCATTATCAATAATATACTGATATGTTATTATAAGTATGAAATAGCCATATTTCACCATCTATCCATCCTACGGAAAATGAAATCACCGCGCGTGCGTACGTACGGAATACCGTCTCCAGGCCGTGGTGTAATCTATTTTCCACCACCACCTTACATGGATAGGTATAATGGTGTAAATAATAACTATATATGATTATTGTAAATTTATATTGATTCTTAAATAGTATACATACACTACTATACAATTCAACCATCATGAGAATGATATCATCGCTCGTGCGTACGTACGGACTACCGTCTCCACGACGCGATGAGATTCATTCTCCACGTTAACCATTCATGAATGATTATAAAGTATATATAATAAGTAGTAATGAAATATATGACATAATAATACTACTGTATTTAAGTATATATATATTTATGTCATCTACTTAATTCCACTCAATTCAATAAGAAAACGAAAACAACGTTCATGCGTACGTACGACCTACCGTCTCCATGGACGGTGTATTTATTTCCATTTATCGATCCATTATATATATGTATATTATGAATATATATTATATATAAATCATGTTTTTTATTCTGGAATTAATCAATCATGATCTTTATAATCATATGAATAATTACAAGTTAAAACACGAACAACAAATGAGATGATATTACCCAAAACACTACTTTAAAATGAATTTACAAATGAACGGGTAATATAAAGTCATAAGTGAACCATATATGATATAATAACAATGAATATAATTCTGTAAGAAGTCAATGACATTATTTAAATCATTATACAGGAGGATCGGACACTTACGATGCAAATCGGACCTTTGGTAAGGGAAAATATCACAATCTCATTTTTATCCGAGATTCTTTATACTTTGAATTTTACTGGGGTGTATTTTATCATCCACATCCATGTTTCCTCAATATGTAATATTTATATCCTTCTACAATAGTTTATATCCAATTTTACCCTTCGTTGAGTTTTCAGTAAAAGATATGAATGGAATCTTTTGTCGTTTTTCATACGAGGTACTTTTTGACTTTTCCGACAAAAGTATGAGAAGAAATCTTTTTTAACTTATACCGCATGAATGGATTTTTAAAACATTATTTACAAGAAGCTTCATTTCCATGTTTTCAAGTTTATTTTTAGTAAACTTTTTTTAGTTTCGAATTGTATGACATGTTAAGAAAGGAAAAGTGTTTTTGAAGCAGAAAGAATATTTTCATCAAGAATGGAGTTCAAGTGTTTTATCAAATTTATTATTCCATTTAAGATAATAAAGGGTTCTGTTTCTATCCCTATTATTACATTTATTTTATTATTTTATGATGGAATTATATTTTTATGAATTCCTTTATCTTATATGAAATTTTTTATGATGTCACGATTTTTAAGATTCCCATTTTTATAACATGGGTTATGCAATGATGTATGATTTATGATTTTGTGGCACACATAAAAATGGTATCATTATGAGATGGGTGGGACCTATATCTCTCTCCAATGAATTTGGTAAAGATTTTATATCTCATGAGATAGACAGGGATGGAATGGTAGGTTATACCAGTTTAGTGAAACAGGACTGAAACGAGGAGTGAACTCGGTTCAGAAAGGGACTTTGCCCACAATGATAGTCTTGGAAATGAGTCTTGACTAATAATAAATGATTCTCTATGATTATGTGTGTATACCAAAAAGTTTCATGTTTTATGTTATGATTATTGGGATTACATTTCACTACAATGATTTATCCCATGTTATGAAATTATGATCCCTTTTGCAGGATAAGATTTCCAAAAGATATGTTCTTATGAATATGATGTGATTGATATTTATTTTGTTTACCCTTACTGAGAATTTAATCTCACCCTTTAATGTTTTCTATTCCCCAGGATATAAATAAAGGATTTAGGTTTAAAAATGTAATATCTTTATGGGAGATGTTGAAGATCTTTCATCATGATTAGAAGATTATATTCCAAGTTTCAAAAGTCACTAAACTATTACGGTCCTTGTGTGTGTGTTTTTGTTATGTACTAAGTATTCCGCAAAAGTAATGTAATATCCATGTACGTTAAGCTTCAGGTCTCTACAGGTAGTCCACATTTCCCCAAGCGAAATTGTTATATTAAGACTAAATAGAAAGTAAAAAGTATATGTGTTGTAAAAGGAATATAGAATCTTAAATACATAATATATATATATATATATAATGTATATAATCATGTTTTCCATTTTATTTCCCACCATGAGAGGTGGAAAAGTAAATATGAACAATCATCGCTTATTGTGGTGGTAGTACACGTAAACAATATATTTATTACCAATTAAATATAAGAGTGTGTAAGTGTAGGCCAAAAAATTACAATAAAAATTTCTAGAATATTTATTATAATTGGGTTTTTATATAATAATGAAATGAATATAGTGGAGGGAGTGGGGAAATAAAATAATAGAAAAAACTGGATAGAATACATTACCACTAAAAGGGTTAAATCCTTTTGGTTTGTGCCAAAAGGATTCCTTAAAAATATCTCTGCCCATGGGGAAGCGTCTAGGTGGAATTTAGAGATGTGAGGAAGTGTATTTGGAAGATCATTGAAAAAAACTAGTTTTAGAGGTGTAAAAATAGGGATTTGTGGTGGGATTTATATGGGATGGAGGAGTGGCACTGTTGTAAATATTTAAAGAGGGAATTCCACCATCATTTTTCATGTTGAAAGTGGATACAATAATGACCGAAAGTCGAAAAAAACGTTGATAGGTTAAATATATGTCCATGTAATTTCTTTTTTAAAAGTGTATAGTTCATTTTGGGCATTAATATGATGGTTTTGTCCGTTATTGAACTTAATTAAACCTTAATCGATGTAACTAATTTTTTCACTTTCACAAATAATTTGGATCAAAAACTAAGTTAACCTTATTAGACATTATAAATTATTCTAGTTAATACTAGGTAATATATTTTTACAAATTCTAAAAACATAATTGGAAGAAATTAATTTAAAATTAATCAGGCAGTTGGGTTGACAATGTCTGTTTTTGAAGTAAATGTGATCAAAAGATTTGTATGTATTTATATCCAATATCAATGTCAAATTGGTTCTAATTAACTATATTTTATTAACTTATAAAAATAGAATCTAATTAATATTTTTATCAAAATTAACATATAATTTAACCTTATAAATAAATTCTATAAAAAACAATTATGAATAAAATTATGGTATTTTTCATTATTCATAAAAAAAGTTGTTTCTCTTAAAAATTATAAAAAATCTCCATATGATAATTTCAACATTATAAATTGAAAAATGAATTTTATATTATTAAATTAAATTTATAAATATGATTAAAATTTGTAGATTTTTTTACACCAACGGTCTTTAAAAGTAGTACATTAAAGAAAATAATAATTTCAAACATAAAAGGACTTTATAAAAAATAATATAATTCACTAAAAATATGTTTTATTAATTATAAAAAATATTTTAAAATGACTTGTTACTATTCATATAACCTATTTTATCAGCTATGTTATAATTATCTAGTTTAAATAAATATAACAATAAAATAATGTTTCATAGAGACATCGATGTTTCATGTAACGTATGCCTAATCATTGTTCCATGCAACATACAAAAATTTTGTGCCATGTAACATATGCCAACACGGTGTTGTGTGAAAGGAATGATTGACTTATTTCATTTCAATATTTAAATTAAATTTTAATTTATTCAATAAATGGTCTATAAAACTCAGGATATTACATTATACCCCCCTTAAAATTAATTTATCCCTTGAAATTCATAACTTTGGTAAAAATGAAGATTATATTACATCATAATATCTCTATGTTCCCACATAGTTTCCATTAAATTGTAATTTAATTATAAAAAACTAACCAGGTCAGTGGTATTTTTTTATAGTACATTCTCTGATTGGTCCAGAATATCAACTAGTTGTTCCTCATGAGAAAGATCAAACTCCATTGGTATGAACTATAAGTTCAATAAATGTAAAGGGTCAGGTATGTAAATCCTTAGGAGCATTATATGTAACACATAATACACATGAGAGATATTTTGTTGAAGTAACAAGTGATAGTATACAATCCCGATTTGATCAAGAATCTCAATGGGACTGATATACCATAATCCTAGATTCCCATAATTCCTAAATCACGTAACCTTGTTTTAGGGTGAGATTTATAGAAAAATCCTTTCACCAACATCAAATTCTAGTTCATTTCGGTGGTTCTCAGTGTATCTTTTCTACTGACATTAATCCCCTTCATATGTTGTTGAATAGTTCTAACCTTTTAAAAATTTCTTCCAAAATCTGAAGTCCTAATAACTCTCTTTCTTCAAATTCATCCCATCATTTTGGAGCTCTACATTTTTCCCATAAAGGGCTTCATAAGGTTACATCCGAATGATTGATTGAAAGTTATTGTTGTATGAAAACTCAACTAGAGGAAGGTGTTGATCCCAAAAAACTGTAAAATATAGAGAAACATACTCAAATTATCCTCCAGAGTTTGAATTTTTTTCAAAATGACTTCCTATTTGAGGATGATAAGAAATGATGAAACCTTATTTTTTATCATTCGATTGCTGAATACTTCACCAAAACATGGAGGTAAACCACATATCATGTTATGATACAATAGAATGTTCTACTCCATGTGTCCTTACCACTTCCTTAATGTATATCCTCTAAATATGATCTAGAGATATGTTATCTCTGATAAATATGAAGTGTGATGAATCAGTAATGTGATCTAATACCATACATATATCATTAAACCCATTATATGTTTCGAGTAGTATAACCAAAAAATCCTTAGTGATGTTCTCCCATTTCTATTATGGTATGGGTAATGGATGATACATCCCCTTTTAATTTTATCTTTTGGGCTTAATTTTCTCCATACTAAGCACTACGATTAAATTTCTGTGATATCTCTATTCATGCCATCCCACTAGAAGTATTATTTCTACCCCTATACATCTTCATACTTTCTCCTATTATTCACATAAGTTTTCTACCTTTTTTTTGAAGTCCTCGCTTGTTTCTGAGTCAAATAAACTTTTTTTACCATTACTTCATCCAATTCGAGTTCCATAAACTTCATTTCATCTATTTTATCCCAAAAAGATGGAGTTTGACACTACTTTCCATGTAATTCCACAAATGGTTCTATATGTATACTATAATGGAATCTTTTATTATAAAAAATCATTATATGAAAGATGATGATCCCAAATTCCTTTGTAATTCATTGAACAAGCATATAGAATATTCTACAATGTCTTAATTGTTTGTTTTCAATTCCCATCTAATTGGGGATGAAATGGTCTACTAAAATTTAATTCATTACCCAGCGACTTCTAAAGGCCTTCCAAAATGTTAGAAGTGAAACTTAGATAATGATCAAATAGAATGGAGAGAGGAACTCCATGTAACATGAATGTATCTTTATGATATAACCGAGAATGTTGATCTGGAGACAAATAATCTCAAATAGAACAAAAATGAGTATATTTATTCAATTGATCAATAATAACCCCGATTTCCATATTACCTTGAGATGTCTTTGGTAATCCTACAATGAAGTATATGGATATTTTTTTTCATTTCTATTTGAGAATTGGAAAAGCTTGAAGTTTCGCACTTGGTAACATCCACTTTGCATTAACATTTAACATGTCAAATACTTTCATGTAAAATCAAAAATATCACTTTTTATACCCTCCCACTAGTAATACTCTTGGAGATCTCTATAATTCATAGTAATTCCTGGATGAACTAAAAACAGAGAACTATGGGCTTCACATAATAAAAAATTCTTAAATTGTGAATCACAAGGCACAAATAAACTCTTCGAAAATATCAAAACACAATCTTTATCAATGTTAAATTCAGGTAACTTACCCTTCTAAACCAATTCTATTTTTTATTCAACTCACTGTCTTATTTTAGTGTTTGCTTAATTATGTATGATAGATTTGATATCAATGACACTTGAATCAAAATAAAGGAACTTACTACACCAACGACTTCCAAGGAAAAATTAATCAAATCATTAACCAAAGGGTCACATTCCAAATATACCATGGTTAATGTAGCAATGCATTTCAGACTCAAAAAATAGGAAACATTGTTTTCTTTTCTTGGATGATAATTAATTTTTCAATCATAATACATGATTCATTCCAACAATATTCTCAATCTAATGTTCAATTATTTCTGATTTATTATATACAGTGAAATGTTTTTTATATATTTCACACTTTATACCATAAACATGTTGTCCATAAATTTTTAATGAAAAAATAGTATCTAATTAAAAATCATCTGTAGGGTAATTTAACTCTTGAGTTTTCAACTGAAGTGAAAAATAATCAATTACTTGATCATTATACATTAGGAAACAACCAATTACATTCAACGAAGCACCATTATAGACAATAATTTCATCATTCTTATAAGGTAATGACAAAACTAGACCATTTACCAATCTTATATTCAATTCCTAAAAACAATCATCACATTATTTTTTCCAGATAATCTTAACACTTTTTCGAGTTATATTAGTCAGTGGTCTAGATAAAAATAAAAATATTTCATCAAACATTATTTATTAACCTACTAAACTAAGAAAACAATGAATTTTGGTTATATTTGTGGGTCTTCTCCATTCACCAACAACTTCTTTTTGAATGATCAGTAGTTATTTCAACTTTAGGAACAATGTGGCCAAGCAAATAAATTTGATGTAACATAAACTAACACTTGCTGAATTTACCATATAGTTTCATTTTTATAAGGTATCCAAAACAACCATTAAATGAATTTCATAATACTATTTACATTTAGAATATATCAAAATTCCATCAATATAAACAACCACATTGTTATATAAGAACTCATAGAATATTATATTCATAATATCCTTGAATAAAATATGTGCAATGGTTAAACAAAAAGGCATAGCTACAAATTCATAATGACCATATCTAGTATTAAGTGCAGTCTTCAAAATATATGTTTCAATTAATATCAACTGATGCTTTGTTGACCTAAAACAATCCTTCAAAAAAACATTTTTCAACAGAGATTAGATCAAACAAATCAATGATATTTGTCAAAGGATACTTGTTCCGAAAAGAGACATTATTCAAGTCTCAACAATCAATGAAAAGTCTCATTAAACCAACTTTATTTTTAACAAACATTATAGGAGAACCCCATAGTGATGTACTAGGTTGAATGAAACCTTCATATACTAACTTTAGAAATAGCTTAGTTATCTCTAAATGTACAATTTGATCCATTCGTTATGGAGGTTTTGAAATTATTTTATCAATAAGAACTAATTCAATATTAAATTCATCTTCCCTGTCAGGTATAATACCATAAAAATCATCACAAAAAAACAAAAAAAATACTCATTTAACACAAGTACATTATTAATATGAACTGTTCCATTATTTTCAAAAACATGTGGAATATAATATTCACTTCCATATTTTAATATTTTCTAAACTTCCAGATATATTATCAATTGTAGTGGTTTAATCTTTTACACAAACTGAAAGTCATTATGAAAAAAAAATTATTAGTTCTGAAATCAATCATAGCATGGTAAACAGAAATCCATTCTATACCCATAATAACATAAAACTCTACTAGAGGGACAAAATATGGTTTACAGGTATATTTTGTATATATACAAGGATACAAATATTCTTATAATTTCTTTTTTCCTCAAAATTTCCCCCGTTTGTTTTTACCATACGTCATAGATTCATTTCTTTGGGTATAATATTCAATTTTCTAAAAAAATTCATAGAAATGATAGAATTTATCGATCTAGAATCAAGCAATACATTGGAATAATCTGAATAAACAATTAATGTACCTGGGACCACATTATTTGATGGCCCAACATCTACATAATTAGTTTCATAGGATTTAACCACACTTTTCTTCTTTTAATCTGGATGCTTCCCATTATTTGTGTTCTTAGTTAGACACTCATTTCTATAATGACCTATCACATTCACATAAAAACATTTACTAATTGTACACCTGATTTTTTCATTCAAATTTTATTTCATTCCCAATGAAATTGCAAGCCTTATGTATGATTTTACTATATCAGAAACCCTTACAAGAATTCAAAATGCATTCCCTAGTGTGCTTTTTACAACAATTTTCACAAACGTAAAAATTAATTTTCATACCATTATAAATTTTTGAATAATTATTTCCTTTCTCCTACCACCCCGACCTATTATTTTTCTATTTTTTCATGAATACCTGACCATCTTCAAACTCTATTTCAACTTTCTTCTCACATAGAACAAGTTATTCATAACTTTTTAACTCACAAGAATCCAATTTCCATCGATACGCTGGATTTAAAAATAATTAAAAAAGATTGATTTTAATATCAAGATCTCAAATGAAATTTGGGGCATACCATTCCAGTCATGTGAATTTTGTTTCAAAAGAAGCCAATGAGTCATCCTCCTACTTCATTTACAATAATTGTATTCTTATCCTAAGTCGAACCGCATTAGGAAAATATTTCTCAATGATCATACCTATGAATTCATCCTAATCCAGATCATAAATATCCCCACCCTCTCTTATATTCATAACCATTAACCAGGACAGGTTGGAATCACCTTCAAAATAAAAAACAACAATACTAGAATTTTTATTTTCTGAACACCCCATGATATCAAAAATATTTTCCATTGCATTAATACACACTTTAGCAAGTACATGGTAAGATGATCCTTTAAAAGATAGAGAATGTTTCCTCATGAAATTCTCCACTATTGACATTTCCCTTTCTAGTTGA
This sequence comes from Viscum album, assembly GCA_963277665.1. Lineage (NCBI taxonomy): Eukaryota > Viridiplantae > Streptophyta > Magnoliopsida > Santalales > Viscaceae > Viscum > Viscum album. The sequence continues at coordinate 2,025,564,640 of OY728151.1, read as the reverse complement.
TCTGGATGATCTCATGCATGTATACCTCCACAACTTATATCTTGTATCAATTGTTCCATCACTACAAAAAAATGTTTAGTTCCGATTCCAAAAATCTCAGGTTGATGTTTAGGAAGGTTGTTTTCCACTTATTGTTATCTCAGTATAACTACCATATTTCCTCTATGAAAACCCATTCCAAACAATCATTTATTATACAAAGAAACATTGTAATCTTCAGGTGATATATAAATTCAATTTTACTATAGAGTACAAATATTTTATGAATATTAAATATCGTAACCCCTAAAGTTTTCTAAACCTTCCTCATATACTTACTATATGGCCCCATCCTTAAAAATTACATAATATTGTGTTTAGTAAATAATTTTAATTAATTCCACATTGATTTCATTTCATGTGTATATTTTTTTGATAATTAGGACATATATATTACATAATAACTCAAATTTATACAAAGCGGATACCAATGCAACAATATATACTTCATTCAAAATATAAATCTTTTAAAATTAAAGATGATTTTTTTCATGATAAAAATATTCTTGACTTCATCCTTTCTATAACCCATCCTTATACCATGTGATTTTTTAAAAAAAATTGTATGAGTAATAAAATATCAGTAAGGGATATAAAATAAAGAATGTAAATGATAATCCATGAATATTTATAAACCCACAAAATCATAAGAATCATAAAAATCCTCATAGAAATCATAAAATAATAATGTTTAATTAAAGAACCCATATCATAATTATATTATATCTTTCACAACCACATAGGTAGTAACCATCATGGTTATGTTTAGAAAATAGATCACAATATATTCCTTAAATCTCTTAGGAGAAACATTATTATTTAACTCTGTATCATTACCAAATTCATTAGAGAGAAATCATGGGCTCACACAACCTTGATTTATCATGGAACCACCAATATACAGATGAAATTCCCAAGAACTAAAACATAATCATAACTCATATAACATGCATAAAGTAAAAATAACATTTCCACATTGAAATCAGAAGATATCATTACCATATATAATAAATTATATCTCAAAACCATTTTTAATACAAATAATCCTAAAAAGGGAATATGGAATTTACATTGAAAAAAACATTACGACATGTAGAGGAATCCGAAAACCAAATAATGTTCACAACGATAGAAAGGTTATTGTCACCATATATATTAAAAAAAATAACTTTTTTATCATTTAGTAAAACACTTTTTATAAAAAATTACTTTCGAAAATAATTGATTGAAATTAAAATTAAAAGGGGTTGATTATAAACCATATAAAATATGGTGGTGTATAACATAAATATATGCATCAGTGAAAGGATAATGAGACAAATTCCCTTACCTAGAGTTTTAATCATCATGTACACTAGTTATAATCTTAAATAATAAACTATGATTAATTTATACTTTCTTTAGAACCTTTTTCATTTTTGTTATTTCATTTATATAACTGATTATCATGTGGTAAAATATATAAAAAAAATTATGTTCATATTATATGTGTCGTCGATATTCATTACTTGAGTAAAAAATGAACTAGGTTTGGATGTCACGAGTCCATGTGGTCGTAAAGACATCCCCTCATGAATAGTATTCTGGATTTAAGTATCATACTAATCAAGTATATATGAATTTAGTATAATCCATAATATTTTGAGATAATAAAATAAATGCCCCATTCACATAGACGGCAGGTCATACGTGTGTGTTAACACTACATTCATTTTTTCATATTAGAAGAATATCAATTAAATTATATAAATGTATATGTGAATCCCTGTATTATATTAAAGTCATATATTTGTCATAGTTTTGATAAAACCATCATCTATGTGTTATGTTTATATAAGGAATGAGTCATGTCAATTTCAGGGGGTGGTAGTCCTCACATCATCAAATTAAATTATCATATTAACACAACATGGAAAGAATAATGGTATGTTATAAATAAAATTTATAGAAGCATAGAGGAAGTAAAAAATAATATATATCATATATAAATATTGTGTCCATTATAATTTCCAACATTATAGGTGGTTGGGAAAATAGAACAATCCTCATTTTATGTGGCAGTAGTTCGTGGTACACTGAAACAGTATGATTGTTATAAAAGGTTTGTGTAAGTGTAGGATATATACTTGTCATAAAATAATCATAGTATATTGAAGAATTTTTTTTGTTATTTAATTATCAAATGAGAAGATTATATAGAGTGAATAATAGAAATGAAAATAAAAAACATGAGGGAAGACATTACCTCTACATCGGGTAAGTTATTTTTGTTTATATAAAAAGGAGTCTATGGGAGTCTTTATGCCATATAGCAGGATTCTATGATGATGAGAGGAATTTTAGGAAGATTTTTGGGAATATTTTTTCTGAATAAAAGCCATTAGAAGTTTTAGTAATTGAGAGGAATGAGTGACTTTTTATAGGATAGGGGAGGGGCACTCGTAAAATTATTAAAATTATTAAATTCATATTAAAAACATGTTGATTCGAATTAGTCCAAAAATAGTATATATAGAATATAATATTAGTATAATTCTAAATAATTTCATCAAATAATTTTTATACATCTTTTTATTTTATTTTAAACCACATCATTTCAGTTTACCATTTATTACTATCTTTTAATTTTAATTGGGGTAACAACATTTTATTTATTAAGAAGATATTATGTTTACTAATATTGGGTATCTTTATTATAATTGGAAACTTAATTAACATTTAAACCATATAGAAACATATTTTAATTTAAAAAGAAAAATATTTTCTTTAAATAATATAACAAAATATTATTTTAATAAAATATCAATTATGTAAATTTGGACACTATTCACTTTATTGATTTTAAATAAAATCCAACAGTGTCACAACATTGAACAAAAAAATTGAATACTATTATAAGAAGTCTTATTAACTTATTAAAATAGTGTATGACATATATTATTCCAAATAATATTTATTTTATTATTTATATAATCATTTAATTTATATTTTTCATTATAAAATAATTATTGTGTCACGGTTATGTCAATATTTATGGTAATTATTTAATATCTAAAAATTATAAATGAATTCAAATGATGTAGATACTTTTATGATATTTTTGGATTGTATTTTGTTTTTAATTTTCAACAATTTGATCACTACATCTAAATTACTATACCAAAAGAGATAATAGAGTGACATTTTGTCACTTACTTTTGTTTTAATAACAACTACAACACTTTCAAGGAAAAAAGTCCATTAAATGGTTCAATTATCCCCATAAAGAGATTTGGGTCTACTTTTATTAATACAATAAAAGATTCCTAGGAGTTAGGCTAATTTCATTATCTTTATCATATTTTTTGGTACCCTATTTTAAACAATTTACCTTTAACTATGATAAATAAAAAATTTCTAAGTTAATATTCATAACGTCCAAAAAATGAAAAGTAACCTATTAACATAATTTGTACCCAATTATTTAAAATATAGAATCTAAAATTTTTATTTCACTATAAATAAGTTTCATTAATTAATTTAAAATAAATTCATGTTGTCAAAACGAAAAAACGAGTTATTTTAAAAGTAAAAACCATCAAAAGATCGATGTGATATTATATATAATATTAATGAGAAATTACATCCATTGACAAAAATTGTACTAAATGATAAAAACATAATCTAATTATACATTAAAAACAATTAAAAGTATAATATAAATATATTAATGAATTAGATAAAATGAAATTTTTGAATAAGAATGTATTATTTGTCACTATTCATTAAAATATGAATTATATCTTAAAAATAAAAAAATATCTACCAATGTAAATATTATGTCTCTATTCCAAATAAGAATTTTATTATATCATATATAACATATAATTGTGTGAAAAACTAAATTTAATGTATGCTCACCATCAAATGGCGGTAAATCATCCTTTTAAAAATATTAGATTATTTGATGTAGAGAAATGGTTTTCTTCTCATTTTATGCCACTATAATATATTATAATAAATTAAAAAACATTTACTTAAAAAAATATAATATATTTAGTTATGTTAGTTCCTGCTAATAAAACGTCTTGGTGATAATTACAATTTAAAATAATAATTCTGATAATGTATTATTTTTCAGTATAACTCAATCTTGTGTGTAATGTATAATTTTGGAGAAATCCATTGTTGTGTGTTGAGTATGTTGTCATACATATCATCCCCTTTTAGGTAAAAATAAAATCTAATTCATAAATATTAATAGATATCAAAATTTATTATTTTTTGAATATTTTGGATGTTATAATAAATGTTTAATCCTTCCTCGAAATAATTTTCTATTGTAGTCCAATTGAAAATTTCATTGGGAGATTATGTTGATCATTTGGTGCGTTTTTTTAAATTTCATTTTCAATATATAATTATTGGGGTTATTGAATTCTCACCATTTATCATCAAGATGCACCTGTGCATGAAACAAAAATTTCATAGTACACATTAATAAAAAATCACAGTTATATTTATATATTCATTATGGAATATATCTAATTAATTTATTAGGGCTTAAAAATTCTCAATAACATAGATCAAGTATATCGGCTTCAAGAAATTTTTTTTACCTCATTCAAGGTTGACACAACTATTTTTTTTAAATTCAGTTAATATTCAATTAATGTAGAATAGAGAGCTCTTGGATTTTCACATTCCTTTCACATCGCAATTTCAAACTTCATTTATGGTGATTCGGTTGTTCTTATTTAGCTAGTGAGGTTTGACCTTGGTTTCCATCTTCTGTATACTCATCCAATTAACTTTATGGTATTCCCCAACACAATTTTAATTTCATCTCCTTGTGGTATCTTCGGATTATAATAGAATTAATTGTGATTACTGGGATGACCAAGGACTTCATGTGGTTTCATCCAATGTAGTGGGGTAGTTGGTTCTGATTCATCATGAAAAACATTGGGCTTAAAATCATCACCATAGATAGTAGAATTTTTTCTTACATAAGATAAAGTTAAACACATGATAGCTTGGTAACACCTATTACGGTAGGTTGATATTCAACATGTCGTAAAATTTTATAGTAAATACTCACTAATGATTTATGTATTCTAACGTTAGGATGATATTTGGTTTTTCATAATATTGTATTATTATTCTTGAGGTATCTAGGTACAAAAAGTTTGTCCCCATCATATATTAGTTTTTTCCATCACTCCCATGATAGTTTGAAATTTGTCCTTATGCCTTCCCTTTTCAGTAATTAGAGTTACTGTGGGACTAACATCTCATGATCAGTTACCCTAGTACAAATTCAAAAATATCACATGAAAATTTTCCTAGAATAAATATAATTAAATTCTACTAGAAATTACAAATTAACTATTCTGATCATAAAAAATTAAATTCTAGAATAAATAATATTACAATAATTTGAAAAAGAAAAAAAAAAAGAAATAATTAGATATGAATACTAAAAATTATATTTTCAATCAACTATCACTCAAACAATAGCCACATCCATTCATTAATAGCTAGAATGTGTAAAAAATGAACTCCACGGTTTTTTTTAAAATACATTAATATCAATTTTTTGAATAAATAAATTATAGAAAACCAAAATCATCATAATTACAAGAGAATGATAATTACAATGAAAATTACTGAAAAAAATAATAAAAATGTTTTTATAAAATGTAGAAATGAATCAACTCATTTTCAAAATTTTAGTCACTAAAGAATTAATTTCTATAATAACCCTCGATGAATACCAATTTCAACATCCAATTAATAAATATTCAATAATTTATCAATAAAATCTAATTTTGATGTAAATCAGTAGATATATTCCCCCAAACATGCTGAAATATGTTATCAATGAAATTTCACATCAATTTATCCCACACTTAATCAATTTCATAACAATGAAATGTATTTTGTTAAATTTAATTAAAATGTATCCTTATAAAAATAACTATATTCCCAAGTACAAATATACATACTAGAATGATATAAATAAAATATTCATTAATTATTTGAAATTTCATTCTTCTTATGTGATTTATATATACTGACCTTAACTACAACCAAGATCAGGTTCAGATTCTAAAATTTCATACTAATAATATTTAAGTGTAATAAAAACTACAAATAGAGGTACTTTTAGTAATCAACCTCTCCTAGGTTCAATTTACAAATGATCCATTTTACCCGTTATTTGTAAAACTGAAAATATTTTTCTCAAAACAAATTTTTTTTCTTATTTATTTATGTTCAATATTCCCTTGAACCTAATAAAATTATTTTTGACAATTAAGAATTTTATTTGAATTTTTACAATCCATGAATGTGAATATTAATTACGTAATTTACGAATGGATTTATAATTTATTATTAACTCGCATTACTAGATCCCAATTTATTAGAGATTCACTATGTGATCAAAACATCCCATATTACTCTAGTATCAAAGTACTTACATAAATATATTTTAGTTGGATCCATGTGCTGTTATATTTCAAAAATTCCAAATTATAAGGTTCATGTTCAATTACCTTTTGTCCTCATCTTCTATTTCCAATTCCCGAAAGAAAAATCCTATCAAACACTTATAATATGTTTTTAAAAACCAATTTCACAAAAATAGTGGGTGACATCAATCAACAATATTTAATATATAGTAACATTATAATGCATTAAATACCTCAAAATTTGAATGGAATATTTACCCAAGGTTGGAAATAATTAATTTCAATTTTCCAAACATCAAAAACCACTAACAAACAAAAAATAAAATAAATAAAACATAAATATTTTATTCACATATACTAATAAGAACCATAATAAATACTTTTAAGGGGGTAAATTATGTTTTTTATTGGTGTTTTTGAAGTGTAAAATGTCGAAGAATCGTTAAGATGAATTTTAAAACCCTTTTCCCCACAAATAAAATCAAAAACTATCCCCAATGATTCATACCATGGTAGAATAATTATAAAGTTTTTTTCAAAATATGTTTTAATTTTTTAGATCACAATAAGTTTGAAGGATTCACAAGATTCTTCTTATACGAAATCATGCTCTATTTTGAAGAAAATTTTGAAGACATATTTTTGTATGTTCACTGTTTTACATTGTAAACAAACACAAGAATTTAATATTTGGTTTTGAGTGTATCATGATGAATAATTATGTAAAAGGTTGTAATATTAAAACCCATGGTCATTTTTTGGGTATGATTTGGGTTTGAATTTCAATTAAATATCATTTTCAATACTCTAGTTATCAGTAAAACTCTCACTGAAAAAGAAATATAGATTCACTAAAAATTAATTTGAAATGGGACCCCACACATATTTATCAAGAATATAAAAATTAAAGAAAGGTATGAAAATAATTTAAAGTTGATGTAATGAAATAAAAAATCCACTCATAGTAAAGGTTTTTTGAATTTGAGTGAAACAAAAAACATCCTCACTTATTATTCTGAACATTTCCTAGTTACTCAAATCAATGAACCAAAAAATATCAATATATATTATAATTATATTAATTGAGTTTTGTTCACAGAGAAATGGATAACATGGGGAGATTTATAAGGGTTTTGATCTAAAATATCAAGCTTACAGTTCCTCTTAGATTTAAAATACGATAAAACTTCATATAGACGATCAGTTTACATAACCAATTGATCTCTATTCATATAGAATATTGACTACTCATGTATAAGAACAATCAATTTTCCATTACTTGTGGTAGATTGAGTGTCCGTATGATCACTTGAGATCATAATCACTTCAATTATGAAATACACACTTTATTCTTCAATATGAAGCATCCTTTACATGTTTTCATGCTTCATGAAATTTTTTTATTTATATCATCACTCTTTTTCTAAAAATAATGTTTTATAATCAAATTTGTTTAGTAATAATTGCTGAAAAAATAGAAGGCATTTTGAACCATTTTTAAAATTATTCAACTAATTCTCTTATAATGTGTTTTGATCTTTATAAATATCCTATATTGTTTCTTCTATTTCACTAGGTATATTTCTATATTACCATATACACCTTCATACAATTAATTTATGTGGATATTTATTGTGTATATTATCATTGAATCATTTTAATAATCAATGGTTAATTAAGGAAAAGTTGAAATATTATTCATTTCATTTTTATTTCACATACATATTTAATTTTTTTTCATTACATGATTTGTCGGAACTAAACTTTGTATCCATCAAATTCATGTCATGAAACATTATATCTAATGTGTTGATTTTTTATGAATTGAGAAGAAACATAATCCACAATGTTTATTATGATGGGGAGTGTTCCCAATGTATAATGTTTTGAGTCCCTGTCTAGTATTTGGTAATGTTCTTGGATGTGATTTATGATTTAACAAAAAAATTTATTTTCTTATTTGTGTTCCACATCCTAATTCTATATTTCAAGGATATTACAAAATCCTATCTTATGTTTTTATGGATCATAAATAATGACCCATATTTTCTCACTAATCAGACTAATTTATCTTGATTATGACCTATTCAATAATTATTTATTTATAATCTATTTTGAATTTTTCATTATATAATTATTTTATACCCATTAAAATTTATTACGAACTCATACACGGATGATTTCCTTATTATCAGTTATATTCATTATTTGATAGAAAACTTCATTAACCTTACTGGGTGTCACAGCTCAACCATTATTATGTTCACAAACCATAGGTATTAAAGAAGAGTACTATGTATAAATTTTCTATCAGGGAATCATGTGTGAAGATTATTTGTATGATAGGTTTTTCAATGTTTGTATTATCTGTTTTTTATATGATTATATTAATGTACACTAAACTTATTTCATCTAGTGTGTGACTTATTATAGGATGTAATGAAAATTAATATTAAATGTTATAATTTTTATATGTGTTATGTTTGGGTTTAACCTAGTGGTATTAGAGTGTGTCTTGTTACATTTTTGAATTATTTTATGAATAAAAAGTTGAAAAAAATATATACAATTATCTTGATCCAAAAGTGTAATAGCATGAACCAATATTTTCATAATTTAATACTAATATGTTATAGGGTTAAATGAATGTGTCATAATTAATGAAGTATTTTTTTTGATATTAAATATAATATTATTGATTACAATGGATATGATTATCCAATAATAGCATCCATCCTTCTAGTTTAATTTGATGTACACTACTTGGAAGAATATAGTTAATAAAAATTAGCATTAAAAATTTAATATTAAACATATTAACATCAAAATATAATGGGGAATCAGGTGAAAATTTTTATGGCTATGATCACATATCATTCTCAAGGTATGCATAAACACTTAAAATATTTTAAATACTTAGAAACACGAGGGGAAGAAAAACACATCATTTAGATATCCTTCCTGTGTGAACTATCATTCTATAGTGGGCCTTCCAATCTAATGAATATTGAGAAAAATGGACACAAAATAGAGAATATATTTTCCATTCATTAGTTCTTGAAGGATCAAAATGTTCTTTTAGATATATATAATTTTTAATGTGAAACAATTCAATTGTGAATTGACATTAAAACTACTAAACTGGAAGAATAAATCGATTATTTGAATGGGATGTACTTAAGAAGATATTTTTAAATAAATTATTTCTAAAACAATTTTCCCTAAAATAGAGAGATAATTAAATTAGATAATGTAAATGATAGATGATTCTCTTAGAACATAAATCTAAAAAGAACTCATCACACGTTCATGGTATGCTTATGGTATTATAATTTATCATGAAATCTAAATCACTCATTTATTTAGTGTGTACCATATCTTCAAATAGAGTTGTCTATTATAGTCATTAGTAGCTATCAATAATATTTTCAATCCTCTCCAATTTGGAAAAATTACAATTAAAAACTCAAATTTATTTCATGGTATTAGGTAAAGGAAGTAGAAAATAATGTTTAATATAAAAAATTGATAAAACCTTGTAAAGAACGAAAATTCATCACCGTATATACAGAAATATGTGATGTATCATAACGGTAATGTCCTCATGGTGAAAATATTCATGGACATGAAGGAACTTCAACAATATCCTTAATGTGGAAGATATATGTTGATTCAAAAAAGAAAAATGGATTAAATGAAATGTTATCCTATTTTGCTAGTCACAAGTTAGTGATTTTATTGTAAGATGTATGTAGATTAAACTAACTTGTGTACCAATATATGATATAGTGATAACAATAAATGTTAGAAACCAGAAAAATCAAGAGGGAGAGTAAGATAAAATGCAATCAATTATATTTAAGTGGTTCATGAAAATGAGGTCGTTAATGCAAAATATATAATTTACTAAATAACTTAAAAAAGTTTTTATTCTTGTTCCACTCAATCCATTATATCTGGAATTTTTTTTAATATAATCATATCAATGACCAATTGGTTATATATTTAGTTTTCATTGAATAATAATAATTTTATTCTTATTGAATCCCCTATTTATAAATTTACTCAAATACTTATTTTTGGTAATATAGTTCCAAAAAATTATATTATTTTTTTAGATCAAATTTATGTGTTATTTTAAATATTTTTTCTCTATTTGTAGGTCACATATAAATTCATTTCATAGGTAAATTACTTTTTTTATCCTTAATCGACTACTGATCATCTATCAATTCATGACTAAATGTAAATTTCTTAGAAAGATGCATCCCTCGAATAAGGGTTTTTACATAATACTTTGCGATATTTTTCTCAAATGATTTTGAAAAATTTAGTATACAATGTATGTCCTTTATGAAAGAGTATTATAAGGTATTTTGATATGATTTGTATCATATTACCTAATATTGTGTAGTAGATTTTTCAATAGAACTCATAAATGGTGTTTTGTGCTAGTACCAATGAATCAATATAAAATGGCCTTGATTTAATTAGAGTAATTTAAAAAGAAACAACAAGGGAATATATATATTTGATTTATATGCTTTTGTGAATCAGCATAGATTGTATTAGTCCTATTATATAATGAATTAATAATCAATAAATCCCTTTATTTATAATCAAGATCATAACATGTTTACGATCAATAAAAAGTATACTCTACCCCATATATATAACCAATTTGATCAATATAAATAGTCTGAATTATTCAAAAAGATATAAATTTGGTATATATACCATCAATTAAATTAAAAAGAAGATGATATACTACACAAAAAATTTTATAAAAATATATTGGTAGTATAAATTCCTATTGGATCCACTATAATATAAAAACTTCCCCTCTTAAACAATTGATATAACTAGAGGAATATTTATAGATTTTACCAATAAATTTAGGTTATCCCTTTTTGATTATATTATAATATATTACAACTAGAAGGAAAACAATACAGATTATTTAATGATTCTTTTGAAAACTTTGACAAAGTATAAACTAAAGGAAAGTGTCATTTTATCCGTAATTAGTATCATTCTTCTGTCATGTTATTATAAGTGAGGGTATATTTATAGATCCTTAAAATATTACAGTAATTAATGAATAACCTAAAAAACAACGATAATATTGATTTTTAATTTTCCTATATTGGATGAATAATTTCAATGCATCATCATAAATTCTCACAAACATTGAAACCAATGAATAATCTAAAATAGAAATGAGTGAATCTTGTATGGGTAGATGAATATGAAGATTAAATTAAGGATCATAATAGAAGGTCGTTAACTTCACCAATAATCAAACTACCATATAATTTAGAAATTATTTTGATGTATCAATGAAGGTATTGGAATACGTTCTAAAGAATGGTCACACGATGGTAGTTAATTCTGGATGTTAGTTAGTCATTTATTAGAAAAACAACCCGATGAAAAATTTTGAGTTATAAATAGTAATATTTTAATTTCATATATGCGTGTATAATATCTTTATTTTAACATGTGGAATATAAACTAATTTCATGATATTAATTTATATATTATAATGGAAGGAGTTGGACGTGCTCCAATGGAGATTCTTGGAGTTGATCAATTATTATTGATAAATAATGTAATAACACCCCTAGAAAGAAAAAATGTGTATAGATCTCCAATGAGGGAAAGATAATGAAACCTTATTTATTAAGGATATTTTAGTTTTCTGAACACACCAAGAATTATAAATTATGGACTTATGAATCAAAATGTAAGGGGGTAAAATATATCATCTAGATGTGGCATCCTAACCATCATCCCATGGGATGATGTGGGTGGCCTAAAAGGAATACATAAAGATAAAAATTATTGTTCAAAATATTAAACATATAAAAACTTAAATTAATGGAATTACATGATATGATAAATCAATATGTGTCCCTTAAATTAAATAATTGGATAATGATATATTAGACAATGCATATAGATAATCATTATCTATTTTTATTAGAATCACGAATATATATACAGATCATAGAAATTATTACTAGTGGGACAACAAGAAGTATACTTAAAAGTATATATTTTGTTAAATGGTATGAAAACATGCTATGGTAGTAAATAATAATTATAATGTGTACATTCATCCATTACCAAAACATTACTATTTATTTCATTATTGTTCTTCCTGATATAAAAAAAATCCACACTATTATTTGGAATATAACTGATCACATTATGATGTTGGAAAATTTTACTTCTATTGAAGAATATTTTACTCTCCATTAATAATCCATGAAATTGGTTAATGATGTTGTAGGGCCACATAATGTTCTACTCTCAATTTTATCTAATCGATATTAGAGAATTTCCTTGATGTTATGGAAATTCTTAAATATGAATTTGATATAGATATAAGGTTTAGTAATGAATATAATTGAAGAAAAGTTAGTATATATTAAAATTATATTAAAACCCTTGAATATATGCTTATATCATGATAGATGGATTTCATGGGGAGGGTGGGATCATTTCATTCACTTGGTAGAGTTCTCATAACATATATGTTTTCATTTTTGTATCCAAATTTTTGTATATGAGTAAATTTTGGATGATATTTTAAACAACAACATATTGTAATGAAGTCAAATAATATATGATTATAAGATTATATCATTATAAATAAATATAAGATAAGATTCAAATATTATATTGATACATTAAAACTTATCAAATTCAAATGATGAACTATGTTTGTAGTTTTCACAGATACATTATTATTAAATATATCGACATGGTATCTATAGAATATAATAGTGGAAGAGGATTATGAGGTATTCAAATAAGGGAAATTTAAAACATAGAAACATTTTCCCATTTCAAATCATCGATTAATTTTTGGTAGATCGATTAATTCCTTCCACATCCATCAAGAATTTTAGAATTTCATGATGAATTCTATGCATAAATTTTGAGTATGTACATTCTAGATCCATCACATGTACAATATTATGAGATTTTTATCTGAAAAAAATTACATATGAATAAAAACTATTATAAATAATTTATAATAGTCATAATTTTCTAAAAGATAATATTAGTCACATGGCTAAAGATCTAAATAGGAATACAAATATTGAGGTTGAAATTTGGGGACATGAATATTTGAGGATAAAAAAATTATTCTCATCTTTTTTTATAATAGAAGTAAATTTTTTGAGGAAATATTCCTATATGGTGGGAAGAGTGTAATACATAGTTATTTTAAAATGGACTTCTCTTTAAATAATAAAAATATATTTGAAATCAAGTGATACACGCATCAACAAACTAAAATTTATAAAATCTTGTTTTATTATGGTATATATTTCAATAAAAAATGTAATAAATTAAAATATAATAAAAGATATATAATTAGAAAATATACAAAATGAATGAATCCAAAAGTGACAAAAATACTACATTGTTGAAATTATCATTATCATGACCTCCCAAGAATATCAGACAACCAATAATAACCTTAGAAAGAATAAAACATATTGGAAATAAGATAAACCTCTTCCCAAAGGAAATAGAGAATAGGGTGAATGATTTTAGATATGTATGTATGGGTATATATAAGAATATAATATTATTCTCATATATTCAGGAATTTGTCTTATAGTTTTCTGATATAAGGTTTTTAGAGTTGTGGTCGATAGATATACATAACTCTAATTGGTATATTGATGTTTTTTAATTGTTATAACAGAATTAACATCTATATAATTTACATATAATAAATATTTCTATGTTAAAATAAATAAATTATTAATAATTAAAATATCTTTTTATAAAAAATTATATATTTGGTCATTACATATTATATTTTTAAAATTATTATTAAATAAATATTTTATATTGTTGAACGATTAAAAGATATATTTTAACACCAATTTATAGATGAAATTAAATGTTCAATTTTTATTTGTTGTCATTAAAATTTGTAAATTTTTTGGAGGGATGTTTTTCAAAGAACTCTTTTTCCATGTTTTATATATAATTATATTAATAAATTATATATATTATATATAATTCATGAATTTAATAAATTGTAATTTTTTATATATAAACTAATAAATGAACACTTATTTGATAATTAATTGATATGAAATAATATTAAATACACATAATGTTTAAAAAGAAGTATTTTTTTTAAAAAATAAATATATCTTTATATTTTTTCTTTTCATTTAAATGATAAAGTTATAATATATATAAATATAATTTCATTAAATTGATTCAAAATTTCCAATCAGGATTTTGAAGTTAATTATGTGGATAAATATCATTTTTTCTAAAAATATGTCATAGAGGTATAAATTAGGTTACCTCGATCTTGGTAAATAAGATAAAAGAGTTAAATTAATTGTAAAATGCCCAAAATAATTCTACACATATAGTCAGAAAAATATGGTTGTATGAAAGAACTATAACCATTACTTTTACTCTTTTAATCTATTATTTATGTTAAATAATACCCATATATCTTAAAAAATGTGTATTTATGGAAATGCTGCTAATAACTTATCTATGAAAGGTCATGTCCTCCACACCCAAAAAACCCCAATTTATAGTAATTTCTATCTTGAATCCATTCCCATATACCATCCTTGAATTACTTCTTAAAAATTTGGTGGCTTCTATTGCTTGAAAGAGGCATAAATCAACCATTCTGAATGATCCAATTTTGAGATGGAGATAATTCATCTATGTTTATAGTTTACCCCATATAATTTAATTACCTTCTCTTATAAATATTTTATAAATCCATGTATCAAATCTAATGGTGTTATATAAAAATAATTATGCTTCATTCAAAATAATATTCATATAGTGTAACTCTACACTATAACTCATTAATTTATAAAACATACTCATATATGTGTCGGTTCAACCGGCTATATGAGTGATTCTATAGAATCGTCATATTTTACAACATGAATGAGTAAAAAAATATTTAAACATGTAGTATAAGATATTATACTATAATTCATGTGATGAATATTGTTCTGTATGGGGAAAATTGAATTCTCATTTTAATGAAACATCCTGTAATTGTTTAAATAACTAAAACATACTCATCATGGAATCTATTCTAGAAAATGATAACCAAGTTTTATATCAATAGAATATGGGACTAAGAATAAATAAAACCCAATGATTCCAAAAACATTATTAATATGAGAATAATGAAACATTAATCAAATAAGTAGGATCACCCTCACAATTAAAAAACATATTTGTAAACTTCAAAATCAATAATAATGGATGATGATAATAAATAATAACCAACTAATAAAAGTGAAATAAATGTTTATAATATCATATTTTAAAAATTAATATGTATTAATATGATTCTAAAATAAGTGATTCAAGTTGTTTTCATTGTTATATAGGAGTTTAATGTGCTTTCAATTACATTGGGTGTTGTGTTATGTGATTATTTACCATTATACGATTAATATAAATATTATCTATATCTAAATTCTTATATATTGAAGTTGTATGAAATTTCAATCTTAAAATACATTTAATTTCATCTTCTCTATATATTTCTTTTGTTTACATGTATCTGTATAATTATTTATCCCTTTTGTTCAAAATTCCACTAAATGTATTCTTTTTAATTGTGGCAGCCTTTTTTTCTTTTTTTAGGTTTCAAATTTTTATCCTCTATAAACAGATTTTCCATTTTATTTTACATATTTCATTATACATACATATATGATTGATTATAGTAATTTTATATTTATAATTTATTTATCAATATATGTGTTAATTGAGTATTTTTATCAATTTATTTATGTATAAATTCTCTCACACTTTTTTTACATATATTTATGAATCTTTTGTAAAATGATTTCATGGTTTTCTAAATATATTTTAATTATATTCCCATTATTTTTATAAAAAAATTTATAAAATATTGTATTTTTATGTAATGAATACCCAAATTAAATGGCCTTTTCATTTTCCTTTTTTATTCAATCCATGAATGATAAAATAATTTTCTCTTCATCTATAATAGTATCCATTACCCTAGTAATGAAGCAGAATATTTGAAATGACATTTCTAATAGAGTATTGTGTGTGAAGATTATTTGTTGTAGATTTTTAATAATGATTGTGAAATAATATTTTTATATATATAATATCAAAATACACTAAACCTATATGTCATGGTTGGTGATATATTTTGATAAGTAATTCATTTTAATATAAAATGATTTATCTTTTTATATGACAAGGTTGGATTGTATCAAAAACTCAAAAAACACTCAATATATAAAATTAAATATTGTTTAATAAAATGACTACATTCTACACCATTGGCACTGTCATGATATTGAATTTATGTTTAATGTATTAGTAAATAAATACCTATGTTATTGCATCAAATATGGAGGTTAAGGATTAATCCTTTGTATTTGGAATCCATATCCCCATTTTAAATTTATTTAAAAAACCTATGATTATGAAATTCCTATAAAAAATATTTCATAAAAATTTAAGGTAAAAATAAAATTTAAACCATATTACGGTATCCATGAGGATGAAAGGGAATATGAAAGAATAGAGTAATATTTTTTAAAATGTGTTTCGAAATGTTATTATTTCCCAAAAAAATTACATAGATAATTCCCCATTTTGAACTATTATAAAAAATTGTAATTGCCTAGAGGTTATGATATGTGAATATTAAAACCTATTGGTTTAAATATTAATTTACTAATTACAATCCAGAAAACCCATTCACTAAATCTCCGTCAAAGATTATCCTTATATATAGGCTATGTGTGGTAAAATTTCCTTTTAGATAAATCATGTTTTGAGAATAGAGGAGATATTATCATGTTTCATGAACAAGGAAAATCAGATATAAATTTATCAATCCCATAACTGAAAAAGATAAATCGGTTAAGAGGACTCTTATAGAATAAAAGTTTTCATAATATTGATTTAAAATCAAAATCATCCCTAATGTCACCAAACCAGAAGTAAGATGACTTTAAGGAAAGTGTGTAAGGATTTATTAAAATATAACCATTTGACATAATAATGTCATGGGTAAAATGATTATTATTCCATATATAATTCCATTAAAAATCATAACGACTTATTAGGGTCAAAAAAAACTAGTTTAAAAAAATCATAATATTTATAAGAAGAAATTAGTATCACATAAGGAATAAAAAACACATAATTATAGTTCATTATTTAATGAAAATTATAATGACGATAAATTTATTGTAATTTCTAAAATTTTGAGTTATGATATATTATACGAATGAGAAAAATAAATTGAAATCATGTTACATGATAGCAAGATAACCACTTGGTGAGTCTATGCCACATTCCAAATCCATAGATATAATTTATAATTTCTCTAGATTATTAATAAAAGAATTTAAACCATTCAGTAAAAACATTATTTTTAATGGAAACCAATTAAAACATAATTATTATTATAAAACAATATACTCTTAAAGGGAACTAAAGTGATCAACTCAAAATATTATCACAAAATTATTACCACCCAAATCCCTAATATCAAATGATAATCATCCATAAATTTCACCCAAATAATGAATATTCGTAGTGTAATATATACTATAATAATGTTATACCAATAAAAAATGTAAAAAAGGTAAGGAAAACAACATGAGTCTATTTTATACATGTGAGGATAAACCAACCCTATTTTAGAAGAATTCCACAATAAAGCAATTTATCTCATCCTAAAATTACTTTTTTTGAATGTGGGATTTTGATAAATTAAATCATGATGTATTAGTAGATTTTGGGGGAATATGATCACTGATATCATCATGAAAAAACCCCATGAAAACCATAATGAATATTGAAATACGTAATTTGAGAAGGAGGATAAATATCACCATATGAGTAGATCCTAATCAGCATATTGAAGTTGGATTTAAATAAAGGGTATTAATTGATAAATGGGTTTAGATGAAAATATAAAATTTACCTCATTGGAAAATAGAAACTATGCTACTTGGATACCTACCACAGGCCACTATGTAACCGGTGGAACCATTAGGAGTGTGACCCCACTATCAAAATCAGAGGGTACATATTTCTATAAAGTATGTACTTGGTAAAACCTTTATTTCCAACCAATAGTGTTTTCATCGTCATAAATTCCAAAAACACTGATAAAACAATAAATAAAACGAAAATAACACTATAATTTGAAATTTTAAAGAATTAATTCATCAGTGAATAATAAAATAAAAATATAACCCTCCACAAGAGTGGGAAATTCAAATGATTCCATGCTTGACATATTGAAATGTTCTAATGTAAGGATGTAATAATGAATTTATCCCTATATTTGGACACGGGTAGTTACCCTAGTTTCTTATATAGTGCCCCAGAAGGATTCCGTTTTTTTAGTGGAGTGGTAGATATAATTGTTCATTAAAAAGACTAATAGATGATGATCATCCATGATCAGACCAATATCAAGCTTAAAACCCAAAAAACATCTTCAATAATGATCCTACATTTTTTCAGTTTATATGGGGAATGAATTTGGTACTCAAACAAAGACATGTATTTAATGCATCCTAAATACTCATCCACAATTTGAACATGAATTGAGTATTATGATCAAAATCGATCATCAAAATAACTTTATTTCACTATGTTATCTCATATATTTATAGGCATCATATGTTATCCACTAAAATATTCCAAAAAAATTTTAAGGATGTTATTAATATGATTTATTAGTAAATGTTCCTCCATATAACCATTTTTACACTATAAAATGTTGAATCATTGTAACAAAATCGATTAATAAATTTTTACATATTCATAATGGATACTTAAAGAGAAGTCTAAAAATTATTGTGATTGGGTTCTTAGACTACTCAAACAAAAATGGGGGAGCATGATTACACAAATCCTCCAACACACTTTTTAATTATAGGCCAAAAAAATATACACTTAGAAATGTAAATTTTTTATAATAACTAGTTTCACTGCTAGAGTGTAGGAAATAAATTAATGAATAATATAGTCATACTATCCAATTGGAATATTGGACTTCCCATAGAATAAGAATAAAGCAATCCTATCTTCAGAAAATCATTCAAAGATATACCCAATGAATATAAAATAAATGAAAATTTATTAATTTAAAAATCCAAGATATTACTAAATAATACAATGAAGTGGTGTAGGAGTCACCAGCATTTATTTAATATATTATATATCTCTCTCATCTACCAAGGAAAAGACTAATGAGGCTAGCTTCTTAGGAACGATCTCCTTTAACATAGAATTACATTTCCTATAAAGAAAATCCTCCCCCACATTTCCATTCATAGTTTTATAGGGTATGTTAATCTCATAGTCCTATAGGAATAGTCACCAACACATCTTACATTTACTACCTTATCATTCGAATGAAATGTACATATTGATATTGTAAAAACCCATGTTTTTCAGACTTTATTTTTGAGTAGAAATTTGAATTTTTACTGTTGGATGCTCATGATGGGTAAATGAACATTTTACCCTACTAGCTGATCTCAGATATTTTTTCCGACCACTACATTGGTCTCGGAATAGGGTGTTTACCCTAGGACATGAGTTTGGTGGAAATCTGAGATGTTTGAATTTTAGCAGAATATTTAACATTATTAAATTAAATATTAAATCATTCATGAAGGTTCCTTTGGTAATAACATTTAAAAAGATCATTAGATTAAGATTCTATCTATGTTGTTGAGTCCTGAATGGATATTTTATCTTTGAAAAGTCATAAACTCATGTCTGGCGCCATGCTGGCCTTGGCCCCTTTTTCTTCCTTTTCTTTTCTTCTATCCTTTTCTTTTCATTTCACTTCTTTCCTACTCATTCTGGAGAACGATCCATATGAGATCCTAATTTTCCGTTTCATTTGGGGGGATTTGGAGATTGATAAAGAGAGAGAGTGTGTTGGGAGGCAAGATGGGTACCGATTCAAAGCTCTCGACGCGCCGAGTCGGTGTGCAGCAATAGGGAGCCATAAAATAAACCGAATATTCAGTGGTTTCTGCCCTATGGTAGGGCCTTTTTTTGATATAGATCCCCATTATACATGTTTTTTATGTCTTTAATTTCTTATATTTCTTTCTTGTCGGTCCATGGATCTCGATCTGTTGTTTTGGGGGAGAAAACAGGTGTTTCGGGTGTTTTCAAGGATTTCCCGTCGAAAAACCCAGAATACAGGGCATGTATTCTAGAGGTACACATCGTGTTTTCTTAATATTTGGGGATGATTATGTTTTCTTATGTACACTCCATATACATTGAGTTCACGCCGTCAAGTTGGTGGTCCTGTGACTGACTATGTGAAATAGAACACGGAATAGTTGTTTTTAAGGAGTACACACTCTGTACATTGAGTACACGTCGTGTAGTGTTACATGGGAATGTGTTTTAGTGAAAAAGAACATGGGGTGACTTTTTGTGAATATTACATGCCATGTATTGTAATTTTCATGCCGTGGACTATTACATAGGAAGACCCAATGTGTTCTGGCCTTGTACTACTTCAATTTAGTAATTTGGGGAAATCTTATGCTCTAGAAGTCAGAATTGGGCATGTGAGTAGGCAATTATGAGCGTTTTTTGTGTAGATTGCAAAGGAAAAATCCTTTTTTATTCATAGGTCATCTAAAAGTGTTTTTATGGTTTCTACATAAATGGAGTGGTTCTTCCTCCAGTTATCATGTTCAGTTTTCACCTGAGAGTGAGACATTGCGTGGATGACAGGTTGGGTGTTCAGACCAACTTAGTTGAGAACTTGAATAAGAGATGATCAATGAGTTATATCCCATAAAATATTCTATAGAGGACGTTTCCTTTTTGATAAGTTCCATTCGGGCCTATGAGGCTTTGAGAACGGAGACTTCTATGGATCTCCTCAAGGATTCCTTTGTTTATGTGATGACCTTGGGAGTCCCTTGTAGGATCTATCACTTGTTCTTCCATTGATAGGAAAAATGTTATGGAATTCCTATGTTTTCCTTCATTTGAGGATAATGTGTTGGATTTTTCCCTTTCTCTTCACTAATGATCCTGTGCTGGATTCCTTCGCTTGTGTTTACATGGAGGATCCTGAGAATAATTCATCCTCTGTGTTTAACATGAGGGAACCAATGAGGGCTCATTGTTTGACTGACCATGAGTTGTTATGTTGGGATTGGGTAGAGATGGTGAACGAGTGTCACCTAGCACCTGTTCCAAACAGGTGATCCCTTTCGGCATTGGATGTATTGTTGGGTTGGGTGTTCGGGTCACCTGCACTGTTTGTTTATATCTGACTTGGTTTGATGATTCTGTAGTGTTTACCAGAGGTGATTCATGGTTAGTGGTTAATGATCCTAATGCAAGGCATCTTTCTTGTTTATTTGGATGACAAATATTCCTTGTGATCTTGAGTAGAAGTTCTTGATTGTAAATAGTGTATTTTACCTTGTAGTAGATAGTTATCCAAGTAGCTCTTGAGGTTTACATGGGCCGATACGTGAGGATACACTTGCATGAATTACATAGGGCTGTGAAAACCTGGTGTATAGACTATATGGAGAATTGACGTTGAGGGATTTTCTAGAGAATCTTTATAAATATATGATATGAGGCCATAGGGGGAATTGATGTTGAGTGCATCCCCAGAGCGCCTTTAGTATGATACGAGACTATAAGGGGAATTGATGGTGAGTGCTTCTCCAGAGATTCTATGATTTAGATAATCATTATGGGTGAGACTGTGTGTGCTACCCAGTGGGTTGCTTGTGTTCCTAGGTAGGACCATATGTGATAGGTTGTGAGTACTTCTCATAGGGTTACTTGTTCTGTTATCTACTTCCTTGTGTTAAATTGTTTGAACCAGAGGGGACATGATGTGAGTACTTCCCAGAGGGTTACATGTTTTTGTATATGTTGTTTGGAGACATATTTCTGGCATTGGATGAAGCAGGTACATGTCGATGGGATTACAGACCCATAGATCATCTTAAAGATACATAACTTCAGTGGTATGATGTCCAGCTCAATTCTCTTGCATAGGATGTCGAGGAGATCGGGATTATGGTCCCATGGATCGAATGATAATGTTTTTCTTTTTATTTTAATCACTTAATCATGAATATTCATATTTATGTATATGATTATAGGTATAGGACTAGACATGTGTACGTATATGGATATGAACATCCATGGTGGTACTTGCCCAGTTGACATGGTTTACATACCCTTGGTTTGATTGTGGTTGCACGTTTGGTTTACTACTTTTGTTGTGCTCTTGATAGGATGATCACATTGATGTTCCATAGACATAGCAGCACAGTTATAGGTTTCTTGTCGGGGTTCCATAATGAGATTATTTCTCATCCTAGAACGCCCACCTCGGAGTACATGTAGACCATATGTTTTCTTTCCAGGTTGAGCAGGAGTTGCATGGTCGATAGGGATGAGTCCCAGTGTTGCATGATCGAGTGGAGATGCTCGAGTGGTTCTTCAAATCAGGCTACATTAGTTTTATATTGTTTAGAGATCGGTTATGTGTATTGGCTCAGAGTTAGTATTAGAGACATTACATTTACTTTCAGTTTATTTTGTACATGTATTTGTATGGTAGGCCTGGTGGGTGACCATTGTTGTATTATATTGCATAGTTGTTTGGGCTTTTACAGCATTTTACTATTACAACATGTTCTATTTCAGTAGTTAATTGCATCCGCACTCTTTTTACCTATCGTTTTGTATGATACATAGTTATTTCTATTTTTCCATTACTCATGTATGTGGGAATAGTCTCCTCATTATCACACCCTAGGCCCTCGCTGCTAGTCAGCAGCCTCTGGCATTTGGTGTGGCGTGCTTGAGGCGTTGTGGCGAACTGGCTCGGATCACCTGTTTAGTGGATTCCGGGATGGGACGTTACAAATTGGTATCAGAGGAGTTTTCTTTCTTGGTCATTACTATTTGGGATATGGTAGACAAGAGTATTAGAAATGTGTTGGAACCTATGATAGATATCAGGCTGGTGCGTTGAGAACACTTATTCTTGTATGAAATCCTTGTTACCATGGTTTGGGATTGCTATTCTAATTTGTGATGTTACAGTTGTATATGATTTTCACCTTTTGCGACACACGTGTTGTGTGGTGTTTGATTTAAAATGGATATTTTTCTCTTATGAAATGGTAAGATTCTAGAGATAGATTTTGACTCTTCACTGGAAAATGGAAGAGGCTTCTCATGAATCATACTAAGCACGTAGGATTCAAAACATATTTGAATGATAGTGTGTTTTTTTACTGATGACTATAACCTTTGGGTTTTATTACACATAATTTTTACTCTGATAGCAGGTTTTGTGGATGTATGTTGAGGCGTTGGTGTGTGGATGATGACTTTTTCCTTGTGTAAAAGTGGTGTAGTGAACCTATTTGGCTGATATGCCATGTGATTTCTTTTTGTTTAACCCTTATTATGTTTTGTTTCTAGGGTCTGTGGTTATCTAGTCGTATCATTGAGAAAGATGTCGATAGATACCGAGGATTTTCATATGAACTCGACATCCTTGTGGTATTTCCATATACAGATACCCGATGAGTGTATGTTTCGTTTCTCTTCTACTTGGGTAGTGGAATCCAAGTATTCGTTCCTTCTGAGGATGCTCGGAGAGTATCATGGCTATTTTAGGCTATGTTTTGCTTCTGACATTCTTTGTTCATTGTGAATTTTTACCTTCTTCGGAGAGGTTTTGGATCATGTGGGCTTGGTGGTTAGACCTTGATACCCAGTTGTGAGGATTTTTCCGTAGGACTAGGTGGATGACCAAGATACCCTTGGTTTGGACTCGAGCCCTTGTAGGTCGATGTCTTTCCCGTTCTAGGGAAACCTATGTGTGAATGGATGGTCAGCGTTTTCCAATTCCCTTATGGTAGTGTTTGTTTATCATGACGATTTTCGATGAAGAGGCATGTTCAGTTGCCTTGCCTAGTCGACCAGTGCTTCTGATGTTGCTGTTGTGGGTGGCGTCATTTAAATCTAAATCAGTGAGTTGCCAGGTGCGACCCATGGACCTATGTTTGAATATATATTGGTGACTCGGATCCCGAATGCTGTTTTGGAATGTCCTTATGTTGTAAATGGTACTTTGTGAAATTTCTGGTTACCATGAAATGGTTGACACATGCTTGAATCGTGGTCATGTTTTGGCAGGATGTCAGTGTGGCACAGATGGAGATATACACACCTTAAGTGAAATCTTTGTGTACTCTTATAAGAGATGATTATGTGATATCTTGACTCTTCTTGAGTATGCTGAGAGAGCTTTGACCCAACATTGGGCTCCTTTTTCTTTATTAATGTTCATCTGTGTGGCAGATGGAACATATTCTGGTTGTGCTCTCAGAGCAGTGTATGGAAAGACATATGGTTGGGAGTGCACCATTGTCCTTTTGAGGGTGGTATTCCTTGATAGGATAAACATTAGTGTTTCAAGTGGGATTTTGAGCTCGAAGTTTTCTTTTAAGATGATGACAAGGGTATTCCTATGGTGGGGAGTACCAGTTTGGTTGTAGTTGAATATACACTATATAGAAGGTGGTTGTTAACGCTATAAGGAAGGTAGTTGGATAGTACAGATAGCTTGGTTGTGCAGATGCTCAAGTTATGATCATGGTTTCTGGTTCTTTCATTGGGCTTCTTGGGTACGAGAAGGATTATGGTGTGGAGTTTGTGAGAAACATGTTTTTCCAGAAATCAGTTTTGATCATAAATTTGAATTTTTGTTGTTGGATGCTCATGAGGGGTAAAATGGCCATTTTCCACTACCGTCTAATCTCGGATAATTTTTCAGCCACTCCGTTTGTATCAGAATAGGGTGTTTACTTGAGGATGGGAGTTTGGTAGAAATCTGAGCTGTTCGAATTTTAGAAGAATATTTAATATTTAATATTATTAAATTTAATATTAAATTATTCATGTCGGTTTGTTTAGAAATAACATATAAACAGAGCATCTTATTGAGATTCCATCTTTTTTGTTGAGTTTGTAATGGGGAGTTTATCCATGGGAATGCATAAACTCATGTCGGGCCTCTAGGCCGGCCCGAGCCCCTTTTTCTTCCTTTTCGTTTCTTCTTTCATATTATTTTCTTCTCTCTTCCTTCCTCCTCTTTGTTTCACACGCTCCATATGCCCTCCTCCTTGGCCATTTATTTTCGTGGGATTTGGATATTGAGAAAGAGAGAGAGTTGGGAGGCAAGATGGGTACCGATTCAAAGGTCCTGACGCGGTGAGTCGGCGTGCGGCAACCGGGAGCCGTGAAATAAACCAAATATTTGACGGTTTCCGACCTATGGTAGGATCATTTATGTTTTCACCATAGATCCCCTTTAAACATGTTTTTTACGAATTTAATGTATTATATTTTTTTCTTGTAATCCCATGGGGCTCAATTGGTTGTTTTGGGGGTGAAAACGGGCGTTTCAGGCATTTTCAGGGATTTCCCGTCGGAAAACACAGAATAACCGGTGTGTATTACATGGGTACACACCGTGTTTTCTTCTTGTTTGGGGAATAAGAATTATTCTTACGTAAAAACATTGTAATTTGAGTACACACCATGTAGTTGGTGGCCGTGTGAATGGTCGTGTGAAATAGAACACCAAATAGTGGTTTTTAAGCAGTACACATTGTGTACTTTGAGTACATGTCGTGTAGTTATACATGGGCATGTGTTTTAGTGAAAAAGAACACGAGGTTAATTTTTGTGAATATTACACACCGGGTAATGTAAATTACACACCGTGTACTATTACATAGGTAGCCCCAATGTGTTCTGACCATGTGCTCTGGCCATGTACTACTTCAATTTAGTAATTTTGGTATATCTTATGCATTGGTAGTCAGAATTGGGAATGTGAGTAGTGGATTCTATGATTTTTTTCAAATATATTGCAATGATTGAATGATATTTGAATTTAGAGGTCATATAAATAGGGTTTTTGGGGTTTCTATTTAAATAGAGGGGTTCTTCCTTCAGTTGTCGAGTTCAAATGTCACCTAAGAGTGAGACTTGGCATGGATGATAGGTTGGGTGTTCAGACCAACCTATTTGAGAACATTAATATAATAGGATATGTGATATTTCTCCCATAACATATACTTTAGAGGATGTTTCCCTTGTGATATGTTCCTTTCTGTCCTAGGAGTCTTTGAGACTAGGTCCTTCTAAGGATCCCCAAAGGGATTCCTTTGCTTATGTGATGACCTAGAGAGCCCGTTGAAGGATCTCTCTCTTTTTATTCCTTTTAGAGGATCCATGTTATGGAATGACTATGTTTTCCTTCCTTTGAGCATATCATGTAGGATTCCTCGCTTTCACTTCACTAAGGTTCCCGCATTGGATGCCATCGCTCGTGTTTACGTAGAGGATCCCGAGTATGATAAATCCTCTGTGTTGGTCTTGAGGGACCTAGCGGGTGCTCATTTTTAGGCCAACCATAAGGTTTTATGTCGGTTTTGGGTAGAGATGGTGGTCGGGTGTCACCTAGAACTCGTGCCAAACTGGTGATCCCTTTGGGCTTTGGATGTATTATTGGGTTAGGTGCTCGGGCCACCCGCACTGTTTGTTTAAATATGACATGGTTTGCGGATGCTATAGTGTTTACCAAAGGTTATTCCTAGTTACTGTCTACTAATCCAGATGTGAGGTGTCTTTCTTATTTATTTGGATGTCTATTATTCTTTGTGTGCTTTAGTAGAGGTTTTTATGGTAAATAGTGTATTTTACCTTACTGTAGACTGTTATCCAAGTAGTTCTTGAAGTTTACTTGAGCTGATACACAATGATACACTTGATTGACTTACTCATGGTCGTGAGAACCTGGTGTATAGACCATAGGTATAATTGACATTGAGGACCTCTCTAGTGTGTCTTTATAATTATACGATGTGAGACCATTGGGGGAATTGACAATGAGTGCTTCCACAGGGTGTCTGTAGTTCCTCGACATAAGCCATAGGGGGAATTGACGTTTTGTGATTCCCCAAAACACATTTAGTACGATACGAGACTATAAGGGTAATTGGCGGTGAGTGCATCCCTAGAAAGTCAATGCATTAGCTAAAATAGAGGGGTGAGACTATGTGTGTTTTCCAGAGGGATGCACGTGTTGCTAGGTAGGACTATAGGGGATACAAATTGAGTACTTCCCAGAGGGTTACCTGTTTTGTTATCTTGTTGCCTATGTTTGATTGGTTGAACCATAAGGGATAGGATGTGAGTACATCCCAGAGGGTTACTTGTTTTTTTTATCTTTTTCAGAGACATATTTCGGGCGTTGTCCAAAGAAGTTACAAGTTGATGGGATTACGGACCCAGATATCAACTTAATCATACATAGCTTGAGTGGCACAACATCCTGCTCAATTCCCTTACATAGGATGTCCATGGATCGGGCATATGGTCCCATGGATCGACTGCTAATGTTGTTCATGTTATTTTAATCACATAATCATGAATATATATATTTATGTATATGTATATACGTAGGGGACTATACATGTGTACGTATAATGATCTGGACATCCATGGTGGAACTTGCACAGTTGACTGGGATTAAATACCCTAGGTTCGACTGTGGTTGCACGTTTGGTTTACTTCATTTGTTGTGTTCCAGTTAGGCTGAGCACATTGTTGTTGTATATACGTAGCAACACAGTTATAGGTTGCTTGTCAGGGTTTCCTTCTGAGATTATTTATCACCCCTGCACGTGAACATCTGTGTACGTGTAGACCATATGATTTCTTTTTTAGGTTGAGCATGAGTTTCATGGTGGATAGGGATGAGGCCCAGTGTTGCATGATCGACCAGAGCTGCTCGAGTGGTTCTACTGATCGGGCTACTGCAGTTCGATATTGTCTGGAGATCGGGTATGTGGATTGGCCATGAGTTTGTAGCAGAGCTATTTGCTTTTAATTTCAGTTTCTTTTGGACTTGTATTTTTATGGTCAGCCTGGTGGGTGACCAGTGTTGTATTGTATTTCATAGCTGTTTGGGATTTTACAACATTTTACTATTACAACTTGTTCTATTATAGTTTTTTATTGATGCCGCACTATGTTTACGTTCCACTTCGTTTGATAATTAGTTATTTATGTTATATTCTTAATCTAGTATGAGGGCATGGTCTCCCCACTATCACAACCTAGGACCTCGCTGCTAGTCGGAAGCTTCGGGCATATGGGGAGGAATTCTTGAGGCCATTTGGTAAACCTTATGAGATCACCATTTTTGTGGCTTCCAGGGCGGGTTGTTACAGATATTATTATCTATTTGTTCCATAAATATATCATGAGTAATGTTTAATAACTATTTATATGGGGGGAAAACTACCAAAAAAAATTTATAATTCAATGTTCACATAGATCTTCACAAGTGGTTTTAGTTTTTTCTATACATCAATAAACCACAAAGCCCTGATCTAATGGCATAGAAGAACAATACATACTGAAATAATTTCATTGTAAATTGTAGAACATGAGAATTGGTAAACCACTACATCCACTCCTTGGAACTTCAATAATAACCCATAGACAAGATAAACAGTTATCCATTTTGGGTAATGGCTATCATGAGAGTTGAAATCCTAGATAAGTATTCCATAAATATTTATAAAAAAAATAATATCTTAAGAAATATATATAACTGGCACATTAATTTTGGTTTCTATATATCTATCACAGTAATATTAGTCAATGTTTTGACAACCAATGTAGAAGGAGATATGGAATTATTAATTAAATGTATATCCTAAATCTATATTATCAACATCAAGTAATTTTTGTATTTTTTTTATGGAGTATGTTGTGGAAAATACTAAAATTGTTTGAATTATTTTCCTATATTTTGTAATGTCTATAGATATTTTCAATGAATACCACCATAAATTTGTCCAAGAATAGATATTATTTTTAGTTCTTGGGCCCCATGAATATTTTTTAGGAATTTTTGACTCTAAATAAAATCACTAGGAACTTATAGTAACATAGTGACACTAAAACAACATATTCCGGATTTTCTACACAAAAACCGAATGTTAATGACAAATGGACATCATATTTTTTTCAATAACCACTTCACCCATTTCAACTAATTGATGAAATCATCAATCCTTATAAGAGGGTATTTTTCATAATTGTTACATGGTTAAAATAATAATTATTAGTAAAAATCAACATACTCTATTCCTATTTATTATCGAATCAAACTATTGCATACTATGGGGATAGACAGGGCCTAATGAAATCATTTTCCAAAACATACTTTAACTACAAATTCAAATACCTATGATTTATTAGGGAATATAAAAATACACAAATGATATATTTATAGTCCTATAATATACAATGATACCGAAATGTAACTATTAATTTTATGGAAACATTAGGTCATATTGGAGAAAAATTTCCATCTATTACTATATATTAATTGGAATATGATTATATGAAGCATATATTACCCTAAAATCCCATATTTCTAGAAACTTAGAAATTTGTTTCAACCAAAAATTTTTTATCCATTTAAATTCCTCCTCAATTTCCAATACACCTGTGAATGTGAACATGGAATCATTATTTATACTATTTATCATAGTGAGATAATTGAAATATATCACACATGGTACATTAAATAATGATTACTTAAAAGGATGATTAAATATGGTCTCCTCTTCACCATTATGAGATCCTATTAAATAATACACTTTCCATGATATAGGTAACACTGATGATTGAGGTGGGTGAGAAAATTTTCACATTTTCAAGATTCTCTATCCAAATAGGTTACGAGCGTTATAATCACAATGGTTCTCAATATTAAATGAAAGGATGAAAATAGAAGGAATGTATTCCATTGGTGTTAGTACTATAGAATGATAAATTATATAAGATTTATTACGTACAAAAACCCTTTTCTAGTACCCCATAATCATAGCCTTCTATCACATACATATTTCCAAGACCCTGACTAGTATTAACCTATTCCTACCAAGTTTTTCATGATAGTTATGATATTTGAAGTTGGATGAGGCATTTTCCACCTTCCATTCATACAATTTTATCACTTATTTCTCTATGAAAAACACTATTATTATGGCCACCATAGACACATCATGGAGGCCTTAGATCACATCGTGGTCTCTAGCATAGTAGACTATCCAAGATACCACCTTGGATGCCCTTCACTACTCACCCAACTGGAAAATTAGAATTCATATGTTTTATACCTCCAAATTCATAGAGAATAATGTCACCATACTATATGGAACCTCTATGGGATCCCATTGTTCTATATTCCATATATTGGGATAGTTATTTTCAATGACTCTAATGAGGATTTATTGATGTATGATTCCAACTGGAATATACTAATGACTCATCAACTGAGTGACCCAGACATGTATTGGTCACCAAATATGTATCTTGAAAGAAATACCTTAACATTTGGGGAATGTAAACATATAAAGATATGAGTGTATGAATATTTTTATTATTCCTCCATTGTTTTCCCCTTTACATCCATTCTTAAAATCAAGATCCTATAAAAAATCATGCAACATGTGTATAATGTAGATTATGAAGTTCAAAAAACATGATCAAAATTATATAATGATTATGATACTCTTCTAGAGGAAAAGAAACATCTATTTTAATATAATCCAAATAAATTTTAAATAGTATGTCTTTTTGAAAATTCTTTTAAACCTCTACTAAGTTATTATGGCACCATCCTATGTCTGAGAGGTTAACACTCTCTGGAAGATGTTTTTCCCAAAATCAGTCCCACTAAAATAATAAAAATTTGTTTGGAGGGTTTCTATAGAATATGAAATACATGGGTTTGGATATTATTTCTATCATTTTATTCTTATGGATCTACCTTTTCTTGAATCATTTGAGGTCTTTAGTGGTGAAACTCTTGTAGTACTTCAATTCGACCACTATAATCATCTTACTTTGTGAAAACTACCATCAATTCTATAAGTGGATGATCTTAACTTATCATTATATGTTGAGGATATTATCTACAATCAATAGGATATATTCATATCACTCTTGTAATGAGTCTTTAATTTTTATCTAATCATAGATTTTAGGTTGTGTGTCTAGAATGTGATTGTATCATACATGCATCTAAATCTATTGTAGAAGTCTATGGTGGTGGAATTGTTTATTTAATAAGATAAATATATTGTAATGAAAAAATAAAAGGATTAAGGTAATTAATGTGGAAATTTGTAGAACTATTCTTACATACTTCATGTTATATCTACAATCATGTTTTTATCTAAAAATGAGGTCTTAGTGTTATGAGTTGACTATGACATTATAAAAATAATATTTAATTGTACCCCCACTCATACAACGAGTTAAATAATTTATTAACAAACCTCCAAACCCCTTCAAACGGTTACCCTATATTTTAAAACCAATCCTTATAATATTTATATTTCTAAATTCCAGCTATATGAAAATGTAGCTATGATAAAACATTTTAATGACATAAACTATAATGTAAAAACATAGTTGATTGGTCATATGGATGTGAATCCCCAATCGCACTTACAATAAGATATGTGCCGGTGACTTGAACAAAGAAGAAATATCAAATATATGGGTGGTTGTTTTATTTTCAATGTATATAAAAAAACTTTTCTTTATAACAAAATAAATCAATATAAAATTATATATGATATTTTAATTTATGAAAATATGAATGATATATACACTAATCATCCACATATTATGAAAATGATTCAAAATAATGTAGTGTACAATATATGTGAATAAAATCCCAAAACAATTATTTCCATCCAAATACAAGGAAAAGGAACTCTATGACACTTTAGCTCCAACTATATGAATTATCCTCTACCATCACATAAAATAATTAATAATAACAAACTCTATAAGCTCTAAACCCAACAAAGCCTTTTCAAAACTATAAATAACATAAAAATTCACATTATCTGTATCTAAAATAACTATATAGTTTGAGTATAAAAATAAATATTAGAAAAACCAAAAAATAAAATGTGGATAAAAGAAAATTTTGCAGAAACCAAAGATAAAATTATGAGTCATAAAATACAGTAAATGATTTTAGAGTTTATAAAATTATTATCTCAAAAAAAACCCATATCAATTAACCAATAGTAATACATGTATACAATGAAACTATAAATTGAATACATACTACCCATCCTGAAGGAAGAATATCATAATGTTTATGAAAAAATTTATGCCACACCTCACAAATATAATGGGGGAACCAATCCACATAAAGGGGTGTGTGTGTCCATTGAGGGAGTACTTTATCCCCATTAAGGACATCAACATTATACATATTGTAGTATAGACATCAGCGATTAAGGATCATGTTGTGACACATGGGTGATTACATGAACTCTATATGTCATATGTGGGACTCTGCACTATTATGATAATTCCATAATGGGTGTACCTAAAACCCATACATGGAGGACATATCCTTTTCAAATGGTTTTGTATAGATTCGATGTAAAATTCAAACTCCTTGCTCAAACGTTGTCATTATATATTTGTATAGGAGTTCCAAAAATGTTAAAAATGCCATTAAAGTGGTTTTTTATGATAAATAAAAGTCACACCATCACCATCTACATTTAACTATTTAATTAACTAATTTTTTATTCCTAGGTGAGATGACATGAAAAAAACCTAGGATCCGATAGTGGATTACATATAAACCATTAAAATTTCATATTAACATTTTATGGAGGTTGATATTTCAATTTCATCATTGTGTAATGTGGGGTCTAACAATAAATTGTGTCCCATGGGACTATATAACATAGAGAGTATGATTGAATGATGGTAATGAACTATGAATAGCCTATTGGATGAAATTTACAAAAACTTATTAAACAACTAAGATTTCATTATGGTTTTAACTAGGTGGAAGATCAGATGTGATATCACAAACACACATATTCAGGATGACTAGGAATCATGTGTTTTTCTATTTGAAAACACATCATGCAACACATAAATCTATATTTAAACACTATATTCCAATATAAAAATGTAAAATGTCATATCATATAAATTAAAATATGAGAAATCATTTTAATTCTCTATAAAAACCTCAGACACCAACTGAAACCGAATATGGTTTCTTTTATGGTAATATGTATTGATTATCCCTATCTTCTCCATATCCATGTTTTCAGCTAATTTCTCCAATGATGTATCATTTCTATTCTTTTTATATCTATATTTCAACATCTAATATCCTAGCTCTACTAACTCACCTTTAGGATCCATACACACATATTTCCAATCATTTCTACATTATAAGTTTTATTCATCAAGCCCAATTGTACCTCTCATCTCTTCAATACCCCATCAACTTCTCAAGGAACTACTGTCACCCAATGATGTTTCCCTTTTTGCACCGTGTTATTGAAAAATTATTGTTCTTTATAATCAGCTAATGTTTTTTAACCTATTATTCTCATATTGAACTAAAATCATCATAAGTGGTGAATGTGATCAATCATAATTTACTGTGAATTAGATGAGGAAGAAAAAGAAATAATAATAAAACAAGGGTGATCAGGGGTTCATTATCAATCATCAATGAAAAAAATGATTTTTTAAGAGTGAAAATACAAAAATTAACATAAAAAACATATAAGAAATGAATGAAAAAATTTCCCACCCTATAAAAATATTCACTAACCATTGATAATCAGATATGAACCATAGGAATTGATTATGCTTCTTAAAAGAATGATTCTCTACTATATCATTCAATAATTTTTATTACAATCAATTGTCATTCTCAAAAAATTTAGATTAATGATATATTTATTAAATAGAAATTAGGTTTTTTAAATTACAATATATTTTTAATAAATTACAAAATATGGCTTGGCCTAAGGGACAAGCCATTAATTTGGGTTCAAATAGTCTATCAAAAAGGCCAATTTCTTAAATAAAAAAATGTTCTATAAAAAATCATATATGGGGATATATTAGAGATGTGTTAATTTATTACAACATTCTAATGTTGGTTAAAATATTTTTAATAAATAATATTTATTATTTCCTTTCTACCATGATGTCTAGAAAAAAATTTAATGAATAAAGTAACCAACATCAAAAATATTACAAAATTTATTCAAAGGGATTAAATGAAAAATATTTTTCACAATATTATAATTATTATCATCATTATAATTATTATCAATGATTCATGAATAATATAAATCGATTGTAATTAGTGATTATCATAGAAATTTCCTCCCATAGGGGTCATTACCGTCCATATATTATTCCATTCATTATATCCATAATCTTATGATGTTCAAGAAATATATAAAATAAAGGGGGAAAATACGAAACTATTTTGAGGTAACTAATTATTGAAAAAAGGATTATTCATGGAACAAAACAAATTTTATACATTTATTCATGAGTATCATTCATTTACCAAAAAGGATTATTTGGAAGGGATTAACAGTACTTATTGATTACAAACATGATGTGATCAAATAATGGATAGATGTTTATATGTTTTCTATTTTTTCACATCTTTTTTTATCATATGATAAAGACACTTAGAAATTTATGTCTTTGAGTAAAAGAATTGTTGGAATTTGGTGTTTCTAAAATTAGAGGATGATTTTTATTGTAACATTAGTGACTCATTTAAAGTGAGTGAACAATTTATTTCCATGAAACGATATTAAAATTAAAAAAAAAATTCATGTTATAAAAATTATAATTGGAAATATTAATATCAATTTTCAAAATTCTATGTCAAAATAATATAATAATGATATTTTTTCAATTGTATCTTAGAATGAAGATTTTATTAATAATTTTATATAAATTATTGGACATATATTACTTATATAATAATGTGTTAAAATAGGAATGATTAACCATTTATTGATTTTTAATTTGATATATATAAATAAAACATCATTTATTGGAAAATGTATATTTTTTAGAAAAATGTTTTTGAGTTCATAATGTTTTTTCATTTTTATTATATAAATTAATCTATAAAAAGTAATTATTTAAATAAATTTCATTGATTATATATCTAAATATATGAATTTAAATTCATATAATAATTATTAATAGTTATAGAGTTAATGTAAGATCATCATATTTTAAAAACAATATCATGAAAAAATCATTTTTAGTTTTATTTTTTAGGTATATTTTTTAATTAATTTATTAAACTTAATGGAATTGAATTTGGTAAAATGGTTTCAATATTTATAATTATCATTAAAATTTTATGAGGTCATTTTTATTTTTGTCCATTATAAGTAGAAAAAATGATTAAAATTGGTAACCACAACTAATGGTAAAATGTTTTAAAAGGGAAAAAATATTGGGATATGTGTTAAGGATAATAAAAAACATTTTCTTAAACCAAATTTGATTGTTTTATTTTAACCATACATTTATCACCTATGAAAATGAGTAATTTTTAAACCACTTGTTTTGAGTAAGAAATTAATATATTTTAATCATTTGACAAATTCTATTTTTTTCCTCTCTGTCACATATAAAAGGGTACCTTGTACACTATATTTCTCACACCCCTTTAGCCATTTAACTCATCTATATGACAAACAAATCTCTTCTAAAAATCATTGTACACATTATAGAAGTTCTTTTATTATATAAAATTGAACCCTTCCTCCCTTGAGAAGATATCAAAAGGAGATCATTCAAATAAGTGGAAATCATCTTAACCAAATACATTTATTTTTAATCTTCATTTACAACATTAAATTATGATATATACACTAAAATATGTTACGAAAATATCTCCCATATATCATTATTTTATTATGATGATGTTATAAAATTTATCCATCTCATTCTCCACCAAATGGGTAAGAAAACCATCACTCATGTGTACGATGGACTACCATCTCTTGAAATGATGTAATTTGTTTTGTTTCCCCACCTCACATGGATTGTCATAATGATAGAACTAATTAATTAAAATAATATTTATGAACTATTTTTATATAAATATGTTTAATATATAATCGAATAAAATAACATTCTACTGGTTTTTAAATGATAACATCACTACTGTGTACATGTGGACTACCACATCCACGAAGCAATGCGATACATTTTTCATGACCACCATTAAATGATTTTTAAAAATATGTATATAATAAATATTTATTATATTAAAATCATTATTAACATTATGTAGAGTATATTACCACCACTAAGACATAAGTACATGAACTTAATAATCAAAATATACATATGAAAAGAAACAATTAATGCCCAAAATAATGCTACTAATGAATGTTTGTTAAAAAATAGGCAAGGAGGTGTTATAAGATAAAATTATATGATATTATACATATATATATGGATTTTAATATAATTATAATAAATTTAAATTATTTTTATTTGATTTTAAATATTATTCAACTAAGTGGAAGCATGAGGTAACAAATTTTGTCTCTATTTCCTCTAAATTAAGTCATATTTGGTTATATGAACATATTTAAATTTTATGTGTATATTATAAAATTTTTATGTATATAATTGGAATATATATTTGTTAATTTAAATTATTTTTTCAATTCAAAGTTAATCATTCAAGGGTTACAATTTAATAGTTTACAAAGACGTAATAATTTTTTTACAATCTATTTTATTAGGTCGTTTAAATTTTTGTTGAAAGAATATTATAATCCATTATTCATAAAATCCATATATTTTATTGTGATTTTGATATTTAATTAGTTTTAATGTTTTCTTTTAAACATTCCTCTAATGGGAATTTTAATCAGGAAACAAAATGTTTAAAAGAAAATCTAATATTCTTTCACTTTTTTATCTGGCATGTTTGTCATTCTCTTCCATGTTATGAATACTTGACTTTAAAAACTAATTTTTATGAACAAAATGGTTTATTATTTTTATTTTTTTGTTATAAATAAAATATAAAAAGGATTTAATTTAATATATAAACATTTTTATTAATGGATCATCTTCCACATTCTTTAAAAAATTTCAAAATAAATGTATCTTTTTAGAATATACAACATTAACATATTTTCCAACAACCATAATCGTTTTAATCTAATTTTCTTCTAGTATATGTTTCCCATGGTTTTATAAAAAAAATTATTCAAAAAAATTACTTTTAATATTTTCATCAATTTTATATTATTCTCTACAGTAATTTGTTTTATTATAAAACCTATATATATAAATAGTTTATGGTTATATTTTATCTCTTATTTGTTTTGTGTAAAAAAATATTCTATTGAAACATTCACATTCATGTTATCATTTTTTATGTGATAATACATTTCTATTCTATATCCATATTATTTTTATCATGGATATGGTTATTACTTAAAACATACCATTTATATATACACTAATTTACTATAAGAGTTTTTTGTTTTATTGGGGAATATTGAAATAATGTATCCTTTACTCATTAAGGATATTGATTTATAAGGAATATATTTTTTTGAATTAAATTGATCATTAAATATATGAGGAGGAATTGGAAATGATGTTACGAGTAGAGACCAGTTATAGATATATCTTCGGTGCATTGATATGTCTCATGATAAAACACAATTGTCTAGCCTTATTAAGTGGGTTCTGGTGTATACCAACTAGTATTTTAAAGTATCTAGGGAAATATATTTGATTAATAAAATATAAATTATGATATAATTTCATTTATAATCTAGTTATTTTTATCCATTTATGCATTTTTTCTTTATTATTGATTAAATGGAATGTGTTTTCTGTTATATTTATTTATATATTGATTATTTTTTATTTTCTATTGATAGCATCTACTAGATAAACCCATATCGATGAATTTGGAATAATTACTATTTAGTTTTCCTTTCCAAACGATATTAATAATGTATATATGAATGATTTTCATGTATGTCTAATATTTACTTTTACTATGATTAATATTTTATTTTAAATGTATAATGGGGATCATGTATGTATCATGTTATTCAAGACTAAAAAACTGATCAATACATGGTAATGTGATACCTTGTATCTTATATGAATGTTTTAAATTAGACATCAAATCTGGGTAACTGGAGTTGGGGATATTATATTTGGTATCAGGGTATGTTTAGTAGAACCCATGGGAATAAGATTTAGTAATTCTATATTAGATAAAAAACCCAATGAAATATTCAAGGGATATATATATATATAAATGGTAATATCATGAAACTTTTTTTTAATTATATATTTTTTGGTTTTTATATAAAACACATCCCTTTATGGATATTATTAGGTGGACATAGTTGTGGCAAATATTCACCTTAGGGTAACAATAGTAAAAGGGAAGGACTGGTTATTAACTCAATTTGTACTTATGAATAATGAATGAGAATATGACTATTGATATTATATATTCATTAAATTCATTACATTAATCCATTAATAGTTTGTTTAGCAGAAAAATAATTAATTTGTATTATGTGTTCTTGTTTTGATCATAAATACACATGGAGATAACTGTTCAAATTCATTCAATGACCCTATAATTTAATTTTTTTGATCATATCATTCAATATACTAATCCAAATGATGCTATTATTCTTTTTTAGTGTTAATGATTCAAATTAAAAATAATAATTCAACATTAGGGTTTTTTAATTTATCCATTTTAAGGTTCATATTAACCACATAATAATAACCAAGGAATCTTTTTATGAAACAATACCAATTGTGATGTTAAATTTTATAGGATCAATCGTAAAGTAAAAAATCATTAATTCTACACCAAAATTACATGATTCTTACAACACATATAGGATAATAGTTCCATTTCTCAACTCAACTAACAAATGGACTAATTGATCCATTAATTTCTGGCCCATAATTGTTTGTAAAATTTATAGTATCCCAAAACTCACGACATTGTCCCAAACAAGTATCCCAATTGAAATGAAATTTTTGGGAAAAAAATTAAATACTTAGGCCCCAAAATTTTAATAAGAAATGGTTAGGATCTATGTAAATATTCCTGGACTAAAAAAAATTCCCATTGCAAACATAACAAATTTACGGACAAACCTAGAAAACAACTCATGGAATATTAAAGCACCAATAACATTGGATATAAAATTCCAATGGATTTCATATTTAGGGGTTTGAATTTCCACAAAACTGTCTACAACTTTTAAGAAGATTATTTTAATAGATTTTATTTGATTCAAGATAAAGTTGTTTTTCTAACATGAATGGATGTTTTGAAAGAAATGTAATCAACCTCCTTTGGCTATAAATACATTTACCTTCTCTCCTAGCAATATGATGGAACTTCAACATGTAGTAGGATATATAGGAATTAACAGAGACATAAAAAGTCTATGGGGGACCTAAAAAACTCAATCTTTTACATGATATACCATTCCTCCATGATTTAGTTTCATGTACCTAAATATTTTTTGATTATATTTGTATAAGAGTGATTATAATTTGAATTGATTCTTAATTCATATACCATTATCATAATCTCTTATTTTGATCCACCATATTTTTTGTAATATACATTTTCATATAACAGTTAAAATAAAAATAAAACTCTTTCCTCATTAACATTCTTATTCAATAAAAATCATGTATTTACCTCCCATTATCTGTGCATGTTTAGTGGAAAATTCTTTTTTTTATTTCATTTAATTATTTATTTTCATTTCCCATATTGTTTTAATCATCCCAAATAGATACATAACAATTTCAATTAATGATTTAATCATCTATTAGGGTGTTTAATAATTTTCGGTCATTAAGTGAATGAGTGATTTCTCTTATTGAAATTATTAAGATTAACATTATGTATGTGAAACTGTATATTTCATGGATTATATAAGCATCTTTTTTGATATGAGGATTCTACAGATTATTGGATCTAAAAATATACATGGGTTTATGAAATATTTAACCTAACATAAATAATAATTTATAAATATTAGAACCATCATTGAGTCTTGGATTAAAACAAAAACATCGAATTCTGATCGAAATCGTCTTCTGAAGTGGATGTAAATATAATGATTTTTTTTGAAAATATCAGGGATTCCATAAGATTAGATCTGTAAAATGTAGTAACCCTAGTATTAATAAAATTTCTATATAAATCCTAATCTTTCAATAAATTTAATTATTCTTGACAAATATTCTATATATTCAAAATATAAAACAAAAAAAACTACTTTAAAAATAGTGCATCCCAATGGAATCAAACTACATGTCTCTATACAAATTATTGTTGAGCACAAGACGTTTGTATGGTCGATGGGAAATAATCTTCCACTCTTGAAGTGGAATTTTGTTTAGTTATGTTGTGATAAATATATATAAATTTTTTATTTTTATAGAAAATATTCTAAAAAACTGAATTTTTTCCTTTTCTCATCATTCAATTTTTTTTCTATAAATGTATTGTATCCACCCAAATGATATCTTGGATTATTTGACCCTTAAATTGAGAAAAATCATCATCAACATAATAATAATGTTAAGGATAAAAAAACCATTTCCCACCAAATTGATATAGATTTGACTATTCCTCGGGAACAAAGACTTAAAAATTCATTTCCCTTCATATGAATTACCAATCTCTTTGTATTCAATATCTAATCACTGAACCAGATTTCAAAATAAAATCAATTTTGATTCATATTTTACCACATTTCCACAATCTTGTTAGAGAGGGTCCACATATTCACCTCAAATAGTTCCACGTGGCATGATCTACAATGAATCTTTGGGGGATTTTGATGAATAAATAAAAATATTAATAATTAAATTTCTCCTTATATGAATCCACCAAATAATGATAATACTACCAAACTCTGAATTAAATAGAGATTTGAAATTATATGGAGTGAATATTCTTATAGAAATTATTCCTTGATTCTATAACTTATTATACCAAAATATAAATTAGTGGAATCTTTCAATTCCTCAATTAATGAATCACAAAGTATTAGGGGCTATTCAAAAAGATTATGAGAACCTTACTGCAAAACAAAATCCCTGAAAAAATATTGATCTAAATTTTTTTTGTGGTATTTGATTCAGAGAGAAGTCCCATCGATGTCACAAGTGAGGGTGATACTATTGACAAAACCCCTCCAACAACACAATATCTTTTAAGATACATGACTATATGAAAGTATAAATTTGACATTAGATAAAAATCTCATTTCAAAAATGTAAAATGGAATCAATCCATAGATCCCAACAAGATTAATGAGTGGAAAATTGAGCTTTCTGTTTTTGTGTAAAAACTTACTATGAATTACAAATCCCAAGACTCTCCTTCCACAAAATCCCAAATCCAATGACCTCTCAAAATTTATGGGGTATTCCCTTCAAAAACATGTCCAACTAACACATTTCATAAATTACAAGATGATTCATCAGATTTATCTATAATAATGGATACCAATGATGAATTTTCTCTAAGGAAATCCAACCCAAAATAACCCATGATGTTTGTTAGAAACCCCAAACCACACCACTATGTTCCCTTCTCTCATTCCTTTATTCTAGGATAAGAAGACCATTCATGCATGATTTATGGTTATAAAATAACCCAACCCCTCACTTCCCTCCTCAAAGTCCAAACTAATTCCAATATGGTTAATCTGGTGGTAACTTCCTATAACCTTATCCTTTTTTCCTCAAAATAAAAGGGTAAATGCTTCCCACAATCCTCTTAAATTCCACTATCATAGTGTGAATTATCAATTCCCAACCCAATAAAATAAATTTCCCAATAATGAAAATCAAGGAAATCACAATGCTGGACACACCAATTATTTTAAAATACCATAGGAATGTGATATTTAATATCTCATATCCTTAACTCATTCCATCATAAAATACACAGAGATCCAAATTGTTCATTTTTCTTCCCACCTAAGTAATAAAATAAAAATATATTTCTTCACAATTTCAACATAATATATTTCCAAACACCATGGGTAATGTAAGTGAAATTTCACTTCAATATAGACAGAAAAGTGTTATTTCCCATGATGTATCCTCTAAAAAACCATGGAATATTGAGATCGAAAAAAAAATCCAGAAAATGAACATAAAGACACTCCCTCATCTCCTTACATCCCTCTATGGAACATAATTCCTTTTACTCAATCCAAATGTGATGCCACAAAAAAACCAAATTAAGAATATTGCATTTGATTGCATGTATGACATGCTTCACCAAGCATATAAGGTAATATTATATATGGATAATTTATAATATATTTAAAATTTAAACATGATACTATAATTTTCAATGCATGCAACACCATGTTAGTGTGAATTATACAGAATAGAAATCTTCTTTTATGGAATGTGTTACACATAAGACCATGTTTTATAGAATACCAATAAATTATTAAAATATAATGTGTTACCAACAAGCCATTAAATTAGTAGTTATTAATATTAATAAAAAACATGTGAAATTTATATCTTATAAAAATATAAAAATTAAATAATTTGTTAAAAATTAATTATAAATTAATATAATAATAAATTTAATTTAAATTGATTATTTTTATAGAAAACTATATTTATTGTAAAAAAGTTATTATAATTTATCAAATTAAATTAATTACAATTAGTGAGTGATTTTAATAATATATATGTATATATATATTATATTTAATCAAATTTTTTATTCATATTTATCCATTATGTCTTATATGCATATGTTATGAACAAACTCTATTTTACCCATTAAAACCCTATATTTTTATAATGGTAATTTTACCAAATTTTAATGGAGAATACATTTAAAATAATAATTTTGAGACATTAATTGACTTAATATGTCAAAATAAAATTAAAAATTTAAATCAAAACACAATAATTAATTTATGGTGAAATTTATAATTTTTTATGAAATGTATCATTTTTTAATGAATAAGTAAAAATACTAAATTTTAGTTTAAAACCTCTATTTTAATATAATTTATTTTTAAGGATAAAATTTAATTTTAATATGTTTAAAATTTTAATTAGGTATTATTTTTTATCAATTAATTCATATTATGTCATTGCAATGAATTTCACATTGAAATTGATTATAACAACATAGTAAACTTTCAGACAATTTTACATTAAAAAACTACAATATCATCCCTCTTACAGGAAGGATATTAAATTAATTTCTCCAAATTGTGTGATTGGAATTTTAAAAAATGGATTAAATATTTGGAATAAGAATAATATATAATTTCTAATCAGAAATTTTTTTGACCATAAATATTAGTAAAAGTTAATAAAATTAGTTACAATTATTAAGGTAATAATAAGATTAATAAAGGACTAAACCACTATCATTGGTGAAAAAATGACCTATACAGTTCTCCAATTCCCATTTTATGACAATAGAAACCTTAAATATTTTATATTATTTTGTTTGGTTGGACATTTGTTACGAAATAACATGTGTAAACATAAAATATTTCCATAAATTCTGTGTGAGTCCATTTCAATCCTTATAAAAGGCCACCAACTCTCCCCATTACTGACACATCTAAAAAAACACTAGTTAGGACAGAATTTTTCCATATAGATTCCCAAAATACATACCCTCAAACTTGAATCCTCCATTTTGGAATAAGTTCCTTCAACAAATCATTTTGGTACAGACCAAAAGTT
The DNA here is from genome assembly GCA_963277665.1 of Viscum album. NCBI lineage: Eukaryota > Viridiplantae > Streptophyta > Magnoliopsida > Santalales > Viscaceae > Viscum > Viscum album. The sequence continues at coordinate 2,025,520,313 of OY728151.1, read as the reverse complement.
GTTACCCAATTAAGAGGTCACATCATTTCTCAAGTTTTTAAAATTTATTTCCATTATCCAACCCTAAAAATATATTTATTGAAATATTATATTAAAAAACAGTATCGTACATTTAATAAAATATTTTTATGTAAATTGTTATACCTACAGTTACAAACATCTCCATCTAATGGGTAAAGAACATTGTGTTTCTTTGTATGAAGAACTACTGGCTTAAAAAATGATGACTGTTCAATTTTTTTACCACATATCACGGTGGCCATTATGATCAAAACATTTTTTATATATGATATATATGATAGTTATTATTTATTTATACTTTTTTAATCATTTTATTATACATAATCTTAAAACATTTCATTTTATGTTAACATGATAACATTGTTGGAGGATGAGTGGACTATCGCACCCTCAAAGAGATGTGATTCATTGACACTATACATAAAAGGTATAAAGTATGGTTTTAAATAAAAATATTTTAAATAAAAAAATATAAATTTTATTAATTTCATAATTACATCTCTGTATATATACTATATATATATATATCATTTTCTTTATAAACCATTGGCACACTTAGAAAGTGATAACGTTGTTCGTGAACATGTAGACTACCACCTCCTCAATCCAATATGATTTATTTTACATCAAAAGGATAATATATATATGTATATATGATTTAAGAACATGTTATTAATATATAATTATCATTATTTAATGATATGGGGTTACTTATCTTCTATCCATAAAGATCATTGAAAAATGGAAATGTTACTCATGCGTACGTACAACATACTATCTCTATGATTGTATCATTGATTAATTTTTTATAAACATACTTAATTATTTATTTCAATAGTATAATTGATGTATAAATATGATTATTATTTTATGATTATTATTTTGGATATGTTACATAATGACCCCTTTGACCATATTTGACCTACCAAACCCGTTTTCGACACATAAACTGAATTTGGTCAAAACATCTGACCTAAAATATTTATTTATGTAGTTGAATGAAACATAGTAATAAATAATTTAAAAGTAATTAAAAACCTTAAAAATGTATCAATAATCGAAAAAAATTACATAAGTTTTTCATTCGAGAGGTTAATGGATGTTCACTCGAATGGAATCTCAAGGTAATGGATTCCCATCTGGCTTTTTTACATCCATGAGATAAATTTCATGTTCAACACTTACATCTATTGTGTGATATATATAACTCTGATTTTTATAAATTATATAATTAATTACTTTATCTTCATGGTATTAATAAATTTATTTAGCATTGTTCTTTGACGAGGTTTCTGATTTAAAATGTTTCAAAGTGGTATGGAACACATTGCAATGTTTGGAGATTATTTTCCTAAATAATAAATTTAATAATATTTTAATGGTATTTATATTTGAGGAAATTATATTTAAATTGTTTAATAAACCATTTAATTTTTCTCATCATTGGTATTTCATGAACTTTTTTAAGCTTTAGTAATATTTTTCCACTCGTTAGTACGCAATATTTTTTAAAAATTCTTGTAAAAAACTCAACTTCATTTCTCTCTTTTGTTGGAGAACCTATTTTATTCTTAAAAAATTTTATAAAATGTTTTCAATAAAATTTTTAAAATTATATTTTAATGAAATTTTTACCGTTTTTTTCTTTTACATTTTCTTGACCTTTACAAATGTTTTCAGAAGAATATTCTTATCACTTTATGAAAAATGTAATTATTTAACCGTTAAACAAGAAATGGGAATGTTATTTTAATCTCATAGATCATATTTGAATTTACCCAAAACCATTACATTGAATATTAAATTGGTTGTTTAAAAGGTATCTTTTTAATGAAAATATATCCAATAATTTATTTTAAAATAAAGGATTATTCGAAAGGTTTTTCAAAACAAAATGATATATTTTTCAAAAATGTTTTATAAAAAGTCTTTTAATAATAATTCCATTAATCAATGTCAACAACCATATATTTAACTCCATTTGGGGTATGTTGTATTGATACCATCCTTATCCTTCTTCTTGATGGTTTTTTATTGATTTGGATAATGATAATATAAACATTCACTTTCTTCATCCCTTTTAGTCCCATTGAAATATTAAATATACTATGATAATTTGACATAGAATATCAACTATGTATCCACATCATTTTTCATGTATATGATCACTACATAAACCATATACAATTTTTCATACAATGTTTTCTTTAAATGATAGTTAAATATTTGGTAAAACATTGGCACATTTTTATATTCGATTTCAATTTTATATTTTATAAGAAAATTTATTAAATTTATCAGTCTATATAAGACAAATAGTTAGGAGTTGTATGGAATGGGTGGATCCTAGTTATATATACCCCCTCGAAGCATCAGTAGTATCATGGGAAGAAAAATTTTCAAGCTACCATATATGTGTTTTACCTGATAATTTGTAAACCATATTGTGAATGGTCTAGATGATAAAGTTACCATGTACATAAGAAACATGACGTATATTAATAAATAATTTACCTTATATTAGTTTCAGTTATTTTTCATTACTAATATTCTTTATCGATATATCTATGGAAACATTTCATTTCCAGTCATTTATCAGGAATGTGTTTTAGTTTCTTACCTTTCCATATTGATTTTACCATTTCTAGTTATTTTAATGGCATGTGTATTCAGTTATTTGACAATTACTATTGATTATTATCAATGATTATTTATTTCTTCCACTATATGTTTCACTTATATAGAATTTGAGCTCACACATATTTAGTTTGTATCCTAAGGAATCAATGAACTTTACTATGAAATATATATATGGATTTACTATATGGATTAGAGTAATCCTAAATGTAAAATATTTATAATGAATAAAAATATTATTTTGTAATCAGTTTATTGTTTTTTAATAAAAGACTCCTTTATGTATCTAGTAACGAAGAATAATAAACGATCATTACAAAGAGATTTGATTCCTTGTAATCATGCCAATGTAATTTGTAGCAGACAATAACTCCGATTTATCTAGGGCTAGGTCACTATAGTTGGTATTGAAGTAGTTTAGAATCATCCTTGGAAACTCGATTTTGAAAAAAATAGATTATTTAAAATAACCCTATTGTAGGAACTGAGGATAATTATAATTAAAATACATATAATTTTGTCAATGTTGCGATTATGTGGGTCTTCATTGCAATACATCTCTCTATGGATTCTAAAAGTGCATGTGGTTCTTGTAGAATTTTAATTAAATGTAACAACACTGAAAAGGTGTTCTGAGCCAAATACAGGGTATCCTTCTACTTGACAACAGGCCTTACTATGCACATGGTTTGACACTTTTGGGGGATATTCTAAGGGTAATTCATATTTTCTTTACAGACCATTATGAATGATTTTGATACATAATAAGTAACCAAGGGTAAACCTATGTTTTTTTAGAATGATGATAAAGTTTCATTATTTAGAAATCCTATAAATGATATTATAAATAAAATATAGATCAATGAATTATCATTTTGGAAATAAATGGATGAATAACTTATGTATTCTGGTTGTATTGAAAACATTAGTTAAAAAACTATTTTGTAATTAACCTTATTTAATATATTTCAATTATATTAATCTTGGAAATTATATTAATTTTGTCTATAAATGGAAAACCAATGATCTTGGTGATAACCAATCGAATCTACCAAGTCCAAAGGACATGAACCCGTGAATGATGCAAGATAAGGGATTTACCACAACCACTATCATATACATTTTACTGGTTAATTTGTTTTTTGTTTTTAGTTAATCAAATTGAAAAATAAATGTCAATGATAAACTCATAGCATCAACTATGGGGATTAGAGATTAATCTATTAACCATATTGGTTTTGTAATACCATTAATGAAAAATAGTATAATTGTAACATTATTATAGGCCTTATGATCTTTTAAATGTATCTTTTAGTGCATTATCCATAAAAATCATTATTGGTAATTACTTTATAGTAACAAATGAGTGAATTTTAATTTGATCAATGAGAAACTAAATTTTAGGGTTTTTAAAATTAAAAACTATTTGGTATGAATAATTTATTATATTCAAGGTCAGTAAAATAATTACCTGACATTAGGAAAATGACTTTAAAATAAAATGTTGTCCTAATAACATAATTTATGATGAAACTATTGTCTCTTAAATCATTCCAAATATATGTATTTGGGTCCCTCAACTATCTATTTATCATTCAATTATTTGTGATTGATGACCTCATTCACACCCTATAAATTATCACAATTTTCCTCTATGTATGTATCTCTACTTGACATGGATTTTATTCTACTTAGATACCTAGTTACATGGAAGTCCATGTGGCCTTTTCACTTTTCGTTCTCTTTTTGATAGAGGATTACATATAAACCCTTCTCATGTTGTAATATTTTAAACATTATATGAATAAAGAAATCTATCAACATGACCATGCTTAAATTTAAAGGAAATAATTTAAATAAGGTGTGGGGGAATGTGACTCCCCAAAAATATAAATTAATAACCATGTATTTGATAGTTTATATGACAAACGACACCAAGAATGTACATTAATGTAGTATATAGATACGTTATAATATATTTACTATTAAAAATAGACTCTATATATTTAAATTCAAGAAATAATGAGTTATCATGAAAAACAAACATGTGGATCTTCCTCAAAGGCTTACATTACACACAATACTGATTTTTATCAAAAAAATAATATATTATTAAAATATAATGAGATATAAACTAGTTGTTACATCAGAATTTATGAATTTTAATAAATATCTAATAAAATTTTTAGATTATAATAATATTGAATTATTTAATTGGTTATATATTAGTTATAAAATAATATTAGAATCCATTAAATATAAAGTGAATATTTTTATGGAAAACTATTTTTATACTAAAGAAGTTGATTTACACAAATAGATTTAATTAATCACAATTAGTGGGTGATATTAATTATATATATATATATATATATATATTATATTCAATCAAATATTTTTTATATTTATCTATTACATTTTTTATGAATAAGATAAGAACCAACTATATTTTACCTATAAAAACCTATATTATTATATAAGAATTTTTAATTCCTTTCCATGAAGAAACCATTTTAAATCAAAATTTTGAGGTGTTAATTTATTTAATGTTTCATAATAAAATTAATATTTTAAAGAGAATCATAATTCTTATTCTATGGTTAATTGTTTATATTTTTTCTAAAACATTTCATTTCCAACGAATAGTTTATAATACAATAATTTACCTTTAATTTTTTTTTCATATAATTAATTTATTATGATAAATTATAATTATAATTTTTTATAAAATTTAAATAGAAAATATTTTTAAAAATTTATACAAAAAATTTCCTTAGATTCAATTTTACTTTGAAAATTATTATAAAAACATATCAAGCTTTTAGAAGATATTAATTTAAAAAATCTATAATGTTATCCTGCTTGAAAGAATAATTTTAAATCAAATACTTCCAATTCATTGATTCAAATTTTGAAAAATTAATACCAGATTTGGAATCCTCATAATTTATAATTTTTAATACGAACAACTTTATTTTTGACTAAAAATCTTATTGAATGTTATTAAAAGTAATTACAATTATCATGGAAAAGCTAATATTAATATAGAACTGAACCATTATCTTAGGGTCTGAAATTCACATGAAAATTTTCAACACCCATTACATTACTATATAGTAGAAATAAATATTTAATTATTGAGTTTTTTATTACTTATATTAGGAATGAACATGTGTAAACCAAACTTATTTCCATAAATTCCAAGGGAGTCCTTTTCCTTCCCTATAGTAGGCCACCACCTCTTCCCTTTCCTCACACCACTCAAACCACTTATGTTAAGCCATGATATTCCACTATTTCATACAAAAATACCTCCATTATACCTTTAATCCTATGTTGGGCAAAAATCCTTCCAGGACTACTTTTGGTAAAAACAAAAAGTAGTTACCCAATAAAGAGATAACAACTTCTCTCGTGTTTTTCAAATTTTATTTCCCATCTCAACCCACTCAAATATCTGTATTCTATACTTATATAATAGAATAAATATCATAAATATAATATAATTTTGTTATGTAAATTTTTATACCTTCAATTATATAAACATCCATCAAATTAGTAACAATCTTACCTTTTTGTGTACAATGATCTACTACCTCACAAAACAATGATTGTCCAATTTTCCTTTACCCGCTATCATGGTAGCCATTATCATGGAAACAATGATTATATATAATATATATGATAATTATTTTTTACCTTTATTTTTATATCCTTTTATTACACATACCATTAATAATTTCCATTTATGGTCAATACAACTACATCCAATGAGGATGTGTGGACTACCTCCCCCTCCAAGAGATGTGATTTGATCACACTATCCATGGGACATTTAAAAATGGTTGAAACTAAAAATATATTGAATAAATAAAATTATATTATATTCATGACAAAATTAAATTTCTTGAAATTAAATATATATAAATATATATATCAATTTCATTATTAACCTCTCACAAATTAAATAAGTGATAACATCATTTGTGGACGTGCGGACTACTACCTCTTCAACAAGATGTTATTAATATTACATCCCAATAAATATATATAATTATATATTATTATTTAACATGGTATTTATTATATTATGATCATTCTATAATGATATGGTGCTAATTTTGTCTTTCTAAAATGATCATTGAAAAATTGGAACGTTACACATGCGTATATACGGCCTACAATCTCCATGATCATAACACTGATTCATTTTTCATAGCGATAATTAAGGATTTATTTTCGTAGTATATTGTATCTATATATATGATAATTATTTCAATATTATTACTAGGTAAATGTTATAAAATTACCTCTTTGGCCATATTTGACAAACCAATGTGGGTTTTCACACAGAAATTGAATTTGGTCAAAATTACCCGATTTAAATATAATAGTTTAATTAGTTATATAAAACATAGTAATAAGTGAAATAAAAGTAATGATAAAAATAAAAATATTTTCTCAAGAAAGAATAAAATTAGCATAAGTTTATTATACAAGAGGTTAAAGGGCGTTCACCCGATTGGAAACACAAGGTAAGAGATTCCACCCTCAATTGTTACATGTGTGAGATAAATTTCAGGTTCAACACTTACATATTATGTGTGGTGTATCTAATTACTCTTTGTATATATTATATCATTAATTAGTTTATCTTCATGGTATTTCAGAATTTTATTTAATATTATTTCATCATGAGAGTTATGATTTAAAATTTTTCAATATGGTATAGGATATTTGGGAATGTGTAATGATTAATTTCCTCAATAATAACATTAATAATTTTTTAATGGTATTTCAAATCATGAAAAATATATTTCCAATTATTAATAATCCCTTTAATTTTCTTCTCCCTAGGTGATTTTTTATCTTTTTCAATTATTAGTACAATTCTATGACTCTTTAGTACTCAGAGTGTTTTAAAAATGTTTTTCTGAAAACCCCTACTTCTTCTATCTCCTCAATTAGATAACCTATTTTTTTTAAAACCACATTTTATTAAATAAAATTAGAAAATAATTTTAAAATTAATTGGAATTTACATTTTATACTTTTTTGTTTTTTACCAATACTTATAATGGAATCATCGTGTCACTTTATGAACAATTCAAATTTCAAACCATTAACCGTGTAAACGGAATTTTCTTTTAACCTCATACATATTGCGTGGATTTAACCTCCATTATTTTTGTGATGACCCCATTGAAATTTGTCAATATTACTTTTTAAAGGAATTATTTTGAAATTTTATTTTCAATTAAAATATATTTTTAAAGGGTTTATTTAAAAAAATCATCAATTTTTTTAAAGATCTTTTTATAATATTTCCATTCATCAATGTCAACAAACCATTATTTTATTCTAACTAGGGTATGCTATATTGATACCATAATTATCTTTTATATGAATGGTTTTTGATTGATTTGGACTAATATAGTATTAACATTAACTTCCTTGATCCCTTTCACTCCACTTTAAATATTCAATTTCCTATGATCATTTGACATTGAGTTCCCCTATGTATCCAAATTATTATTTTTTGAATAAGATAGTATCCTAAACCATATTCCATTTTTCATATAGTGTTTATTTTTTATGTTATTTAATTTTTTTGGAAAATATTAATAAATCTATATATTTTATTTCATATAGATATTTTATAAGGAATAATGTTAAATTTATTATTCGAAATATGAGACATGTTTTGGACTCATATGAAATCGTGGGTGCCTAGTCATAGATAGACCCTCTATGAATTTGTTGTCTCATAGGACAATTCCTTTAGCAATCCATTTTATATGGCTTTTTACCACATATTTTATAAAACATCTTGTGATGGTCTTGATGGTAAAGGTACCATGTAAATAGGAAATACGGTTTCCATTAATCAAGAATTTCCCTCATATATGTTTTAGATATTATTAATCCATTATATTTTTTTCCAATATATATATGGATACATTTCATTTTTAGTTCTTTATATGGAATGTGTATTCATTTATTACCATTCCATATATATTATTCCGTATCTATTTTTTTGAATGGAATGTGTGTTTTGATTATTCTCATTGAATCTTGATTGGTTCCACTATATTTTGACATTACAGGGAATTTTTGTTCTTCCTTAATATTTTTTATTCCCTGAGAATCCATAAATAGTACTATGAAAAGATATGTAGGGATTTAATAAATGAATTAGGGTGATCTGCAATGTTATTTGTTTATAAATATGAAAAGAATTATGTTGTAATTAGTGTATTCTTTTATAACAAAAGACTCATGTATGTATCTATTTACCAAGAATACTAAACTCCCATTACTTCAATATTTGATTCCTTATAACTATACCAATGTAAATAGTACGAGACACCAGCTCTGATATATCTGATATCTGGTCACTGCAACATATCTATGCCTAAGAAGCACATTAAACATAGTTATGAAATGATCGACCAATTTATTCATGTTGAATTCAACATCCCCCTCTTATATTCCATCAAATAAATACATAAATTTGAAAAATTTCTTAAGGAATTATACACCCAAGAGAGAAAACACAGGACCATTGAGAATTTTTAAACCAAGTTGTGCATTCCAATGAAGTCTAATTATCCAAGGACCTTTATGGTTTAAGATAAAATGGAGATTTCCAAATTTAATGATTCAATTATAGACCTAGGAGAAATTATATATTTCATTCCATAGTATAAAATTTACAAACATTGTCTTGGCCCCATTCACCTAATGAGTGTTTTCATTTAGTTATCCAATCATAGCACCGCTAATCATGTAGGAATAATAAAAGATTTCATTTTAAAGGTTAATGATCTTATCTTCCCAAATGATTTATATGTAATTTAAATGTAAGTGGAGACCTATACCTCTAAATCTCCATTGATTCTAGGAATACCATTTTTTATGACTCCAGAAACTAAAATATATATCCATATCAGAATATTATCTATGTAATTTAGTGACAAACTAGTATTGTTCAGTATTTTTCCATCCATATGAAACCCATAAAAGGATCACTATGTATTCTCTATCAATATTTTTTGGACTCTTATAATAGTTGATTTAATCTTCTTCCATAATGTTATTATTATTCTAATGATAGTAGAGATTGTGAAATTTTCACCATGATTAACTAAGTCATAAATAAAGAATTTTATGATGACCTTTCATTTATATAATCCATGAGTCTAAAGGATCTTGAAAAATATTTGGAATCTCATTTAAACTCTGATATCTACTATTCTACCCTGGGATGTATTCAGTAGAATGAGTAAAAAAAATGGATAACTTTCCCTTATTCATTTGTTTTTGGGTCCACCAATGAATGATGAAACTAATATTACAACACTTTATTCACACATAAATTATGAAATACTTTTCATAGATCGCTCTTATACTATCATTGTATCTTCTTATATTACGGAATCTGGGAATTCCAAAATTATTTAGTTCTTATATGAAAACAATAACGCCTTTGGTTGGACCCTAGATGACATACCAGGCATCAACTATACCATTTTCATGTATCTAATACATCCAAAAGATCCATCCAATAAAATTATATAACCTCATAGAAGTCCTTATCCACTCATACTTCAGGTTGTTAGTGAATATGTCACTAGGATTCTTCAAGAAATTATTATCTAAACAATTTTTTTAGAGAATATGATTGTTGGATTCAATTGGTACCAAACATGGTTGGGATAATTTTTAAAATGAATGAACATGGATATGTGATCACAACTCTAGCAAAAATTATGTTTTTTTACATAGAAAATCCAAAATTCAATGCTGAGACACAAAAATATCACTACCCACATCCTTTACTTGACTAAGTTAAATAAAAAGTCAGACTATAAATTTTTTTATAGATATACAAGATACTTCCTAAACCCAATTGCTCATCAATACCATGTAATGAAAAAAATAAATTTACCATTTAGAACATATGTATACTAAAAAGTGAATTTTTACCTTTTCAGTGCTCCTAAAACACTCTAATGGTGTATGATGAGTATCTTTGTTGAATTAATTGATAATCAAATAGTGGTCATCATGGATGAGTTTACCATTTATGATAACTCAATAGAATCATGATTACATTTACTCTCTCGGATCCAAAAAAATTTGGTCAAATGTATCTTTTTGATGAGTTTTTAAATATTTCACTTCATGGATACTAATAGGATTGTTATACTACATATAATTTCTCAGTAGGGTATTAATGTCGATTCAGCTAATATAGAGGTAATAAAATCAGTTCTTGGACCCACATCAATTCGAGATATCTAATCATTCCATAGTATTACTGGTATCTAGCAATGATTCATCCATATCATTAGAAAAAATTCCCTCCTGGTCACTAGACTAATATAGAATGATGTTAAAATCTATTTCAATGATTCTTAAAAGATATCCTCTATTGAACATAAAGCTGATCATATAACATCGCTATTAATCCAATCCCCCTATTAGTCGCCACACTTAAAATTGATGTGTGTTGCCTTTGATATAGTCAATGGGTCCATAAATTATCAAACAAGATAAAATATTACCCATATCATATATTATGCCTAAAAACACAGGATGAAACTCAATCTCGTAACACTATAATTGAAAAGGAAATTATACCTATGGGGTTTTCCATGGAAATTTTTTGGTTGTATCTCTTAGGTGACAAAATTATCATATCGATAGAACATTGAGGAATAATATTCCTTCTCAATAAATGTGATTCCAAATAAAGGATAATAAAATGGCTCTTAACAATATTAGAGTTTGAACATGTGATCAGTGATAGACAATGAAAATGAAACCTAATGGATGATCTTCTAAATGGAATATATAATTTTTCTCAATCTAAAATCATTTATCCTTAATTTCCCACTAATCACATCCCATTTCACATTACAAAGCTACTAATGTATTCCCCATTTGTGAATATCATGTTTTATGGTGTTTTTCCTATTTTTTTCAAATCAACAAAATTATTTGTTGAAAATTAATTCAAAAAACTGTTTTGGTAATATAATAAACTCTGGGAAACTGGTGATAAAGTGGTGATTAGAAGATGTATAAATAAATAAGAACATTTATACATCATAGAATTCTCTCACCCAATACTTTATTGTGGACACTTTGAACCAAAATTTTATTACTGAATGTTCGTTGACTCTAGATTCTTCAATCAATCACTCTTGGAGGACTCACATGAGTTCTTTCAATTTTTCTCACTTGCCAAAAAAAGTTCACAATTTTAAAATCAAATTAAATACTTAAAAATAATTTAATATTATGTGAGATATATTATTTTGGGGGAATCGATTTAATGGGATCGTTGCTCATTTAAATGTATTCTCCTACGTTCTTCTTTTGGTTGACTAGGATTTTAGTTGGGTCGAGCCAAAACCCATAAGAAAATATAATGCACATATTATTAGTGATTTCCTCAAAATCCACATCTTCCATCAATTTGGAACTCCACATGCCTTGGTATGTGACATAGTAACCCCTTTCCTACATCTAAATATGGGATCAATTTTAAAAATATGGGTTTTATATAAAGCATGAACTACATATCAATCCCAAAAAATGTCATGGATAAAAATTCTAACAAATATTTGAAAAAGGTGACTGAGAGAAGTTTTAATCCTCCATGAAAATAATATCCTGAATTTACGAGTAAATCAATTTAGGCTTATTTAAATGCTTATAAACACCCATTATGATTTCTATTTTTTATTTTAGTTTTTTATAAAGAGATTCATTTACCTGTTGAAACCTAACATAACTCATTTTGTTCTATGAAAAGCATTAATTCTTATTGTAATGAATCTGGTGATGATAGATTATTTCATTTGAACAAACTCAGGGATATTTGAATTGATTTGGATGATAATTCTTATCATTAAAAACAGAATTATTAGTCACTACCTGACAAAAACAACATTTTAATGGTATTTAAAGAAGGATAAAAATTATTTATCTTCAATTATCAATTTTTAATTCATCCAAAAAAGAATAGTTCTCATTGGGAAGGTCAATTTATTATTACTAATATCTACCCATTTGGGGAGTACATGTCCCAGAAACCTATTCTAAAAGGACACTCATGGTTAATAGACATTAGTTAAAGCATCAACATTAGAGTAAAAACATCCTTCAAACCACATCAACATCCATCAAATCATGTATCACTAGATTCAAACCACTATTGAATGGAGACGGTGATCCAAAAAATCCAAAATAGGGAGAACCTCTTTCCCTTTAACTATATATCTTCCTCCCCATGATCTATTTATATCTTTGTTTATCTCTTAAATATACTTCTAACTCTCTCATTATCTCAATTTACCTCATTTTCCAATAATTTCCTCATCAACCATTTTTATCCATATTTATACTATTTTTTGGAATATATTTATTTAAAAACAAAAAAAAATTATATTTACTAACCATTTAATTTTTTTTATGACTATTTTGTGCGGTAAATAAATTAGTTTCTTATAAATAATTTTGTTTTTTCATCATAATATTGGACAATTTTTTTCATGGATAATAAATTATTAGTATTTATTTTTTGATTTAGAAAATAATTCTTCCCCTAAATTGAAGAATAAAATTATATTTCCTTATATGGTCACTTATGAACATCTTTTTATATTTTTTATTTTCCAACTACAAATGTGTGTCTTGATTTTTTGTACCATCAATATAATCTTCCAACATTGTGTGCATTAATATTATATAGGAATTTTATAATCCTCATGAGAATAAAAATAACCAAATATCCTTCCATTAACGTTCTTTTGAAGGTTCTTTTGAAATATATTTCATGCCTATGAAAATATTTTTTCTTTTGATAGAGGCAATATAAACCAAAAAACATGTCCCACCCAAAATCATCAAGAATTTTAATTTCAGGATTTAATGAAATTTTACTGTGGTGGGAGTGGATTTAATTTTTTGAATAATTTATTTGATTTTAAATGTTTGATTTTATAATTGAGGGAAATTAACTATTTATTTGTGGGTGAGAGGCTTTTATTTCATGAGTTTTGGGAATAGATTTATGTTTGTGTAGTTTTTAACAATATTGTTGAGCATTGTATAGAAAAATTAAAAAATATAAACATGGAAAATAAAAAACAAAAATGAATGTGTTGTTTCTTGAGGATTTCATGAATCACCCTTCCTCAACCATTTATATTGTTATAACTATTACTATTTTTTTATGGCGAGATCAAACACGACATAAGAGATGAGTCTGGGATTTTTTCTAATTTCAACTTTAGAAAAAAAAATTAAAGAAAGGAAAATAAAAATAGATATCTTGTATGATCTATTATTTTTCATTTGTATATGTCATTTTTAATGTACATTTTTTATCTATTTATCATATTCTATTTTTGTATCTCTTTTGATACTTCCTTCATGTATTTATTCACTTATAAAAAACTGCTTCCGTAACATGCCATGTATCATTCTGAAAATTGTGCACTGCTTTTTTCCAAATAGGTGTTTTCAACCAATATTTTTATCTTTTGGAAATTATATTCCTATAATCATATATACAATGAAACCCCCGAAAAATACCTTTGAATTCATGGGAACTCTATAATAGCTAATGCAAGATGAGATCACTTATAAACCCAATGATTTTCACTTTCTGATGGTGAATGAGTGATATTTATTGAATAAATTTTCATCATATTGAGAGGAATAATTTTTTTGTTACTTGATTTTCCAACTCATAACTAAAACATGAATATTTAATTGTACTACGACATGATTTTGGTAAAACGTTTTGGTGGAATTATTTAGGAATGTGTGAACTAGTCTTGTCCTTCCCTAATAAGTGATTTTTTAATATTTGTTGGTGATTGTAAATTATTATTTTGGTATTTTTGTTTTGTTTTCCTACTGATGTGCACTATATTATTAATGGGTGAGTTGATATTAAATATTATATTAATATTTTACATTAATACAAAAAAATAATTTTTGACTAAAAAATAAATAACTTCCATTCAATGTTCTTGTTTTGATCATAAACACATATGGAAAGAATTATTTGAATTCAATCAACTAATGTATTGTTTATTATATTGATCATATCTTCCAAAATATTATTCCAAATGATGTTATATTCTTTCTTAGAGTTCTTGAATCAAATTAAAACAATTCTATCAATGGATATTTGGCCAATTCAAAAATTTAAATGGCCATATAGACCACACAAGAAGATCCAATGAATCAACCAATGTAACATCAATAATTCTTATGTTACATATTATATAAAAATTTCAAGGAATATGAATGAAAATAATTGACCCAATTCAGGAATGAATGTCCACTCTAGAATTCTATTATGTATAAGAATATATCCCACAATTCTTTTCTCTTCTTCCAACACACTCACCCAATAGAGATGAAATTTTGGGTGTATAAATTCAAGAGTTAGGAAACCAAATTTTTATAAGATATAGTTTGAATATAAAGTCATATTCCTAGCCTAAAACCAATAAAAATTGTTACCACTAAAAAATGCTTAATAAAATAGGAAAAAAACTCATGGATTTGGAAAAACCATATCGTTGTCAATAAAGACTAATAGATTTACAACTTTTAGTGTAAAAATTTTACATACATATATAATTCTTTTAATAAAATGATATTTTAATATTTATCTATCATTGTGGTAAAATTTTCCATGAAATGTAAAGAGATGTTTTGTAAGGAAAACATTCCACCATTTTAGGCTATAAATACAACCCCCTCATATCCTTGAAAGTGGTTGATACTTCAATAATCAAGAAGATATATTTTCATGACCGTAGCCCTTCCAATATATTAGTAAGACATTAAAAACTCAGTTTTATAATTTAGCTACCATTACTTCATGATTTATTTTCATGTACTAAAAGTGTTTTCAATTGTAATTATGTAAGTTTGATTGTATTTATATTTATGTATAATGATTGTATTATTATTGTCATATATTATTATATTTTTTAATTTTTTATTATCCTTTGACATAAAATAGTTTATATTTTTCAAAAAAACCATTTCCACATTCACTTGATTATTCAACCAAAACTGTACATTTACCTCCACTAAATTGTGAATGTTCAGTGAAAAATTATTTTTCTCGTCTCATTATTTATTTTTAATTTACCAAATCACATTAACAATCCCAACTATATTAATAACCATATCAATGGTAGGGTAAATCAACCACTGGGTTGTGTCATAATTTGATGATTTTATGTGATCGATACATTTTCCATGATTGAAGTTATTTAAATTAATTTTGTATATATGAAAATGGATATGTCATGAATTATTTACACGTCATGTTTTACAAGTGGATTATATGAATTATTGAAATGAAAAATATACATGGGATCATGAAATATTAATCTTTATGTAAATGATAAATTATAATTTTTATAACCCTCATTAATTCATGGATTGATTCCAAAACATGGAATATTGATCAATATCATCTTGTAAAGTGGATGTTAATTTAATTTAATGGTTTTAAAAATATCAATTATTTTATAAGATAACATCCCCAATAATGAACTCAACCCAATATTAATCTAATGTTTCACCAATAATTTATCTTTAAATAAATTTAATTATGATCATCAAACAAACACCCCCAATGTGGAGACCCGAAGCTTGACGTACATGGACATTACATTACTTTTGCAGAATACATAGTACATAACAAAAAAACAAACACAAGGATCTTAATAGTTTAGTGTCTTTGGAAACTCCGAATATAATCTTCTAATCGTGGTGAAAGATCTTCAACATCTCCCATAAATATATTGTTTTTACCTAAAACCACTCTTTGTATCCTGGGGAAAAGAAAACAAAAAATGGTGATCTCAAATGCTCAGTAAGGGTAAACAAAAGAAATATCAGTCACATCATTTTCATAAGAACATAACATTTTGGAAATCTTAACCTGTAAAAGAGAGCATAATTTCATAACATGGGATACATCATAGTAGTGAAATGAATTCCAAATAATCATAACTTAAAACATGAAACATTGTGGAATACATACATAATCATAGATAATCATTTCTTATTAGTCAAGACTCATTTCCAAGACTATCTTAGTGGACAAAGTCCATTTCTGAACCGAGTTACCCTCGTTTCAGTCCTGCTTTACTGAACAGGTATAACCTACAGTTCCAGCCATGTCTATCTCATGAGATAAAAAATCTTTACCCAATTCATTGGAGGGAGATATAGGTCCCACCCATCTCATAATGAAATCATTCTTAAATGTTCCACAAAATAAACATACATCATTCATAATAACCCAACGAATAAAATGGGTTTCATTATCATCATCCCATCATCACATAATCCATATAAAAGAAATGGATATCATTCCATAATAAGAAAAGTGAAACCATGCCAATCATAGAGACATTACACTTGAAATATACACATATGAAATAATTTCATCTTATATGAAAAATGGTTTTGATAAAACACATGAAATGAATTTTTGAGGAAAATATCATTTCTTCTTCAAAATCAATTTCTTTTCACAGAATGTCATGAAATTTTAAAAGAAAGATATATTTTTGAAAATAGTTATGAAATCTTTTGGAGTAAGCTTCATGAAAATAAGGATTTATAAAACCTTAAAAATTTGTTCGTGCCATATGAGTTAAAAAAACATTCTTTTCGTACTTTTGCCGGAAATAGTCAAAAAGTACCCCGTAACGTAAACAAAAGAAAGATTCCTTACATAACATATAGTAAAAGTAAAAAATGGGTAAAAAGGACTTTAAACATACATGAAAAAACTTTTATAAAACATGGATATGGATGATAGAAATAACCCTAGTGAATACTTACAAATATGCAATCTCGGATAAAAATGAGATTTTCCAAATTATCCCTTACCTTAGGTCCGATATGCTTTGTACGTGTCCGAACCTCCTGTATAATGATTTAAATAATTTTATTGACTTATTCCATAATCATAATTATTTTTATGATATCATATATTGTCATATTCTTATCTTCTTTGTATAAATATTTCATTGCTACTTGTTATTCAGGTGTTTATAACTTTTTGTTCTTATGCGTGTTTTGACGAATAAATTATTATTATTCTATTTAGGTTATAGATACCTCATTTCCATAATGATATTAGTGTAATATATATCATATTAATTCATTCAATTCATATATATATCATTATGAAATAAAGATCATGTAGAACGAGTCGCATCACATCGTGGAGATGGTATTCCGTATGTACGCATGAGTGATGATATCGTGCCTATGATCGTGGAATTGTATTGGAGTGTATGTATACTATTTCAGAATAAATATCAATTTATAATAGTCATATATAGTCATTATTTACACCACTATACCCATCCAAGTAAGGTGGTGGTGGAAAATAGATTACACCACGGTGTGAAGACGGTATTCCGTACGTACGCACGCGCGGTGATTTCATTTTCCGTAGGATGGATAGATGGTTAAATAGGGTTGTTTAATACTTATAATAACATATCCGTATATGAGTGATACTGATGTTATTACTTAATAATGAAAAAACTAAAGAAGAAGATGTTTAAGAAGAAATAAATTGGAATGGATCGGTATTGGATATTACCGATTTTTTGAAGTGCTTCTTTGAGACCTCCTTTTAGGGCACTAAAATTGGTCTTTGAAGAATACCAGGACATCTAGGATGTCTCTAGGGAAGTGGAGAGGTGAAAAAGGCAGGGTTTTTCCGAGATTGAAGGCTCAAAGTGGTGTGAGGAAGAGGGGGGGAGGTTCCCTTTTATAAGGGAGGAGAGGGGCACCTTTGGAATAACTAAAACTATTATTTTATTATAAAGTCAAGTTCGGTTTTAAATATCTCCAAATTGAGTTTTTTAGAAGTTAAGGTGGGGATGGGTCGAAATCCTCTCATACAATAGAATTTAGACATGTTTAGGTAAGTATATTAAACTTATCTTTTAGTTTTAACTCTTAGTTAATTAGATTGACATTTACCATGTAATTTTTTATTTTTATATTATATAGTTAATAAAAATACCATATACATCCAAGGGACCCCCAAGTTGTGTTTTAGTAATATATATAACATTATCTAAGTAATTTGGCCGAACCGTAGATTTTTAGGAATAAAATAACAATTATTAATATAATATTTGTTTTAAAAACTATTTTATGTCAATTTTGACACTATTCAATAGTTGATTTTTTTTAAACTCATAACAGAATGATTACTTCAAAAAAAGTTAATTAAATCAATCCTAACATTTCATATTAACCTATAAAATTATTTTAGTTCATAAAAAGTCTCAAATTATATTTATTTGGGTATTTATAACATCAATTATGTCAATATTTCATTAATAAGATAATTACTGCATCATCGTTGTGTCATAAATAAATTAAATTATTTAATGTCTAAAAATTACAAATAAAATACCATTATATAGGAAATATTTTTAGCTTTCTAATGAATTTTTATAGTCTAATTTATCTTATGTATAACCCCATATTCAAAATTATTTACTTATTAAACATTGATTTCAACTATTTTAACCCTTCTTTAAATAAATTAATAATAAATGTCCTACTCTAATCCAAGTGGGCCTAAATGGTCATATTTTATTCGTAATGTTGTTTTTGGTCGAATTAAACTTGTCAAATAGAATTATGACACGTGTTAGTGTAATAATAATATCATTTTTACCGTTAATTACCCTATTTACTTTTAACCGTGGTAAAAAAAGTAAAAAGTTACTATTCACGAAAAAAACTTCATCTCATTGAACCACATTTTTGTCCTTGATATTAACCGTGTCTCTCATATTTTTGAAATTCCACTCACAGAAGCGGTAGAATTAAGTTTTATGAAAAATTCAGTTCTTTTAACTACCACTTAGTGGTTTCACTATTCGTCAAAAATTGAAAGTTTTCAGAAAAATACCAAAATTTCACCCTAGGATAATTTCAATATTATGAATCCAAAAATGAAGTCCATTTTGAAAAATAAAATTTATAAAATTTCAAAAAGTGGTTATTACTATTCATAACGGCTAGTTTTAATAATATTTTATTAGCATATTGTTGTTTAGTAAAACTCGGTATTGCGTACTACACACGCTATCGAGGAAGGTCGTGATTGCGTGTAATGCAAGGCAAGTCAAGGATGTGTTTTGAGCAAGATCATTTTGGTGTAGTGTACAAAACAAGACATTAATGAAATTAAAAGGAATATTTTTCATAAAATCTCATGCTGTTACATTCTACCCCCCTTAAAATGAATTTCGCCCTCGAAATTCGTCGGGGTTATAAATGGTTTACTATTCGAAAGTTTCTTTAATAGAAACCAACATTGTAAAAAGGAATACCAAAACCAATCTTTAAAAACAAAAGTATGAAACATAATGGTTACCCAAATAAACTAATCACTGGGTTTCCACATAGGTGAAAATATGGATATGGAAGAGAAATCTAACCATCATGTTCTGATGGAGAGTGGTAGAGAACATGGCTATGGAAAATCCTGCAATAACAAAGCCATAAATTTGTGATGATCTAAGGTACCATCTGATTTTCAGATATAAGAGCACTAGGACAACATTTTTTGTTTTCAAGATCATTTCCCTAAAGTTGATGAAATTGGAATTAGAAGAAATAATTTAGTGATTTTGGTATAGTCTCACCGTTTTTTTGTTCTTTGGACAATTTCCACTTTATCTCTTAAAGAAATGAAGTTGAATTTGTCATTCGTGATGTGTTAGCAGATCATGATATAGAATGATCGGTCATTCCATCTGTCTCAAACAAAAGGTTAGAAAAGTTATCAAAAAATACATAAGTCCATCTATAGTGAGATTAATCATATATAGTTACTAAAATGGACTTATAATTCATATATCATACTACTTAATATTATAAAACTAGTTTCTACTAAACAGGGACTTCATGTAGGCCGGTGGTATGCGATAAAGGCCAGTCGCACTTTGGTTGTGGGTTCGATTCCCACAGCCTTGTCCAATGCGATGGGTTGTCTCCCATCCTGTAGGTTGTCCATTTTCTAAAACTACATTACTATAACATCAAATAAATAATATCAAAAAAATTTCTATCCTTAAACAATACTAACTTATGGTTAATATAATCCATTCCAATCTTTAGGCTTATCTAAAATGTTTCGGTCCAAGCTCAGAGTATAAAGAAAACGATAACTTGAAATGTCGTCAACCAATCATGTGAATACCATCATTTATCCCCCATATATCTTGTTCGTCACATTCCAATCATGTGAATACCTTAATGATGTATTCTCTTGAAAAATGAATACCTATTAAACCGTAGTGAAAACATGAATGCTGTCAAAAGTTAACTCTTTCCACATACCAAAATACAAAAATTCTATATATTCAAACCATGATATAACCTTCTCCTTATATCATTCATGAGCTCATGAATACAATCAAACATTTAATTTTCTCCTTATCCCTTCATTATGCGCATATCATCTACATTCCAAAAATATCTGAATAACCGTTCATGGATACTTGTAACATTAATCATACACATTCAAAACTCAAGGAAAGACAACAGTGTAACAATCCTTAGATGTCACTTTATTCCATAGTTCCATGATATTACTTATACAACATTACACAGGATAAACATGTAATCATTCCACTAAATTCTTAAACCATTGACCGAGCTTCAACAATTATTTCATCTCACATATCATTTGTAGTCTATTCATCATCATCCACATAAATACTACCCATACAACCGTGATAATTCTCTTCATGAGACTTTCCCTTAGGGAATTGGTTTGCATAATGCTCGTACATTACACATTTAAAACATTTAACCATTGTTGATGTCGTAGCAATACCATTATCCTCATCCCTGGTGTTAACTGAACCTTTTCTTTTTCACTTACTGGATTTGTGTCCTTCTTTTCCCCACCCAAAGCATCTTCTAGTTCCTTTGAAACATTATCCATGATGCCTCTTCCCACATGATTTACATAGGGGAAATTGAACTTTCTTTCCTCTATGATCATCATGAAAATCCATCTTTCTCTTATTAGCTGAGTCAGGAAACTTACCAAAATTTACTTTATTGATCATATTATGAGTTTGTTGATTCGGCATAATAATGATGTTTGGACTTCCAAATTCCATTTCATTTGGTTTCTCATGAAGAATATCATTCCATGGTCCTTCATATCCTCTATTATCGTGAATCATCTTATTTCCAGACATTTTCTAAAACCCAAAAAGTATAGTGTGAGAGGAAAAAATCATAATAAAGGGGGAGTAACTTCAATATATAACATATTTGGTTTAATCTAATATTGTTACCATAGTTCTAGGACTATATCTTATACGTGTACTTATCCTTAGGGACATCCCTAGACATACCTTAGAAATATCTCTAGGGATCTCACTAACATTTTCGCATCCTAGTTTCCAATGTTTGACTAAACTTTTCCTCTGATACCAACTGTAGAGAGCCGAATCTTGACGTACTTGAACATTACATTACTTTTGCGGAGTACTTAGTACATAACAAAAACACACACACAAGGATCTTAATAGTTTAGTGTCTTTGGAAACCCGGAATATAATCCTATAATCGTGGTGAAAGATCTTCAACATCTCCCATAAAGATCCTCATTTTTTTACCTAAAACCTCTCTTTATATCCTGGGGAAAAGAAAACATAAAAGGATGAGCTCAAATTCTCAGTAAGGGTAAACAAAAGAAATATCAATCACATCATTTTCATAAGAACATAACATTTTGGAAATATTAACCTACAAAAAGAGCATAATTTCATAACATGGGATAAATCACAGTAGTGAAATGAAGTCCCAATAATCATAACATAAAACATGAAACTTTGTGGAATACACACATAATCATATAGAATCATTTCTTATTAGTCAAGACTCATTTCCAAGACTATCTTAGTGGACAAAGTCCATTTCTGAACCGAGTTACCCTCATTTCAGTCCTGCTTCACTGAACCGGTATAACCTATCGTTCCATCCATGTCTATCTCATGAGATATAAAATCTTTACCCAATTCATTAGAGGGAGATATAGGTACCACCCATCTCATAATGAAATCAATATTACTTGTGCCACAAAATAAGCATACATCATTCATAATAACCCAACGAATAAAATGGGTTTCATAATCATCATACCATCATCACATAATACATATAAAAGAAATGGATATCATTTCATAATAAGAAAATTTAAACCATTTCAATCATAGATACATTACACTTGAAACATACACATATGAAATAATTTCATCTTAGATGGAAAATGGTTTTGATAAAACACTTGAAATGAATTATTGAGGAAAATATCTTTTCTTCTTCAAAATCAATTTCTTTTCACAAAACGTCATGCAATTTTAAAAGAAAGAGACTTTTTTGAAAATATTCATGAAATCTTTTGGAGAAAGCTTCATTAAAATAAGGCTTTATAAAACCGTAAAAATTTGTTCGTGCCGTATGAGTTAAAAAAACATTCTTTTCGTACTTTTTCCGGAAAAAGTCAAAAAGTACCTCGTAACGTAAAAAAAAGAAAGATTCCTTACATACCATGTAGTAAAAGTAAAAAATGGGTAAAAATGACTTTAAACATACATGAAAACACGTTTATAAAACATGGACAAGTATGATAGAAATAACCCCAGTAAATACATACAAATATGCAATCTCGGATAAAAATGAGATTTGAAAAATTATCCCTTACCTTTGGTCTGATATGATTTGTACGTGTCTGAAACTCCTGTATAATGATTTAAATAATGTTATTGACTTATTACAGAATCATACTTATTTTTATGATATCATATATGGTCATATTCTTAGCTTCTTAGTAGTAATATTACATTGCTACTTCTTATTCGGGTGTTTATAACTTTTTGTTCTTATGCGTGTTTTGTCGAATAAATTCTTATTATTCACTTTAGGTTACAGATAACTCATTTCCAGAATGGTATTAGTGTAATATATATCATATTCATTCATTCAATTTATTTATATAATCATTATGAAATGATGATCATGTAGAACGAGTCGCATCACATCGTGGAGACGGTATTCCGTACGTACGCACGAGTGATGATATCATTCCTATGATCGTGGAATTGTGTTGGAGTGTATTTATACTATTTCAGAATCAATATCCCTTTATAATAGTCATATATAGTCATTATTTACCCCATTATACCCATCCAAGTAAGGTGGTGGTGGAAAATAGATTACACCACGACGTGGAGACGGTATTCGGTACGTACGCACGCGCGGTGATTTCATTTTCCGTAGGATGGATAGATGGTTAAATAGGGTTGTTTCATACTTATAATAACATATCAGTATATGAGTGGTACTGATGTTATTACTTCATAATGAAACAACTAAAGAAGAAGAAGTTGAAGAAGAATGAAATTGGAAAGGACCAGCAATGGATATTACCTCTTCTTTGAAGTGCTTCTTTGAGACCTCCTTTTAGGGCACTAAAATTGGTCTTTGAAGAATACCAGGAACTTTAGAATGTCTCTAGGGAAGTGGAGTGGAGAAAATTTCATCTTTAAGGCTCAAAGTGGTGTGAGGAATAGGGGAGGAGGTGCCCTTTTATAAGGGAGGAGAGGGTCACCTTTGGAATAACTAAAAATATTATTTTAATATAAAGTCAATTTCGGTTTTAAATAGCTCCAAATTTAGTTATTTCGAAGATAAGGTGGGTATGGGTAGAAATCCTCTCATCCAATATAATTTAGAAAATCTTAGGACATTATATTAACCTTATCTTTTAGTTTTAACTCTTAGTTAATTTGATTGACATTTACCATGTAACTTTGTATTTTTATATTATATAGTCAATAAACATACCATATACATACAAGAGACCCCCAAGTTGTGTTTTATTAATATATATAACCTTATCTAAGTCATTTGGACGAACCTTAGATTTTTAGGAATAAAATAACAATTAATAATATAATATTTGATTTAAAAACTATTTAATGTCAGTTTTGACACTATTCAATAGTTGATTTTTTTGAAACTCATAACAGAATGATTACTTCGACAAAAGTTAATTAAATCAATCCTAACATGTCTTGTTAACCTATAAAATTAGTTTAGTTCATAAAAAGTCTCAAATTATATTTATTTGGGTATTTATAACATCAATTATGTTAATATTTCATTAATAAGATAATTACTGCATCATCGTTGTGTCATAAATAAATTAAATTATTTAATGTCTAAAAATTACAAATAAAATACCATTATGTAGGAAATCTTTCTGTCTTTCTAATGAATATTTATAGTCGAATTTATCTTATTTATAACCCCATATTAAAAATAATTTACTTAATAAACTTTGATTTTAAATATTTTAACCCTTCTTTAAATAAATTAATAATAAATGTCCTAATCTAATCCACATGTTCCTAAATGGTCATATTTTATTCCTAAGGTTGTTTTTGGTCGAATTACACTTGTCCAATAGAATTATGACATGTGTTAGGGTAATAATAATTTCATTTTTTCCCTTAATTACCCTATTTACTTTTAACCGTGGTAAAAAAAGTAAAAAGTTACTATTCACCAAAAATTATTTTCATCTCATTGAACCACTTTTTAGTACTTGATATTAACCGTGTCTCTCGGATTTTCTAAATTCCACTCACAGAAGCGGTAAAATTATGTTTTATGAAAAATTCAGTTTTTTTAACGACCACTTAGTTGTTTCACTATTAATAAAAAATTGATAGTTTTCAGAAAAATACCAAAATTTCACCCTAAGCTAATTTCAATATTACGAATCCAAAAATGAAGTCCATTTTGAAAAATAAAATTTATAAAATTTCAAAAAGTGGTTATTACTATACATAACAGCTAGTTTTAAAAATATTTTATTAGCATATCGTTGTTTAGTGAAACTCGGTATTGCGTACTACACACACTATCGAGGAAGGTCGTGAATGCGTGTAATGCAAGGCAAGTCAAGGATGCGTGTTGAGCAAGATCCTTTTGGTGTAGTGTAAAACACAAGACATTAATGAAATTAAAAAGACTATTTTTCATAAAATCTCGGGATGTTACACCCCATTAAAAATATTAAACAGAAAATAATCAACTCCAATAATACAACCATTACAATGGATTGAAACCTAGTGATTATATACACATTATAGAAGTGAAAAATTAATTTCAATGCTTGATTGATCAAAATTAGATATGCTTCAATTGTACACCTAGCTAGGCATTACTAAGAGATATTCATTGGTTTATTTACATTATCTTTAGAAACTATTATGAAAGGTTAGGAAATATATTCATGATTTTAGGATATTATGAATGTAATGATGTTTTTTGATTCTAAGATTAGTTATGCATAAATTTTCAATTTATGTAAAGAATTACAAAAATTATATATTATGGTTTAAAATTTATAATTTTATGATCTAATTTATTTTATTCCATTATATTGAAATAGTAAATGAAATAAAAATGGTATCAATACTTTAAGACAATTTACATATTTCGGTATTGAGAAAACAATTTAAACTTGTGTTGGACTTGAGAAGATCGTGAAAAAATGAGGGATGCTAACCCAAGTTATAAATCATAAACATGAAAATATGGAACAAAATTATGTTTAGTGACATGCGAAAAATATATTAGAACTTTTAATGTTATAAAACCCTATATATTTTAGTGGAACTATTAATCAAGTAGTAGTTGAAAAATGGGTAATGTCCCAAAAGAGAATATTTTTAGACCTAGGAAAAAACGAAATGGAAAGGTTTATACATTGAGTGTATTATATCAAAGGTGATAAAATTAAATAATGTTCATTGATTCATTATACTGGAGAGGAAAAAGAAAAATAACATAATTAATGGAGATATTTTAATGGGATGTAACTTCTTAAATATTTCTATTTTGAGCAATGAACATGAGTGAAAAAATTTTCTAGCTTACAGAAAAAGGAAGAGTAATGTGTCTTAGAGTACAAGGACACATTTTCTAGGATATATAGGATTTAAATGGATTAAACCTGCAATATTTTATGTAAAATATACCATTTTTATTATGTTATTATGACAACTGTTTGAGGGGCACTAGTTTCTCAATAAAATCATCATATGATAAAATACTATTATTTTCCATAAAAAAATAACGAATTTTCTATATTATATAAATTTACATGAAATAAATACATGAATAAAATGTCAGATCACAATGGAAATGGGAATACACCAATGAAGAAGAATAAAATGATGCATTTTCCATCATGTCATAATTATGGAAAGAAACATCTTAAAAAATTCGTAAAGGGTAAGAAATATTGTTACATTTATAAAGATAAGCATCACATGAATAATGAATGAAAGGTAATTAATAATGATAATAATGTATGGTGCTCCAAATATATAAAAATTGATCATGTATCAAATTTGTTCCCCATGTGACAAAGGAACCTATCATAAAAGAGGCTAACATGACAACTTCAATATGGACAGATCAACATAGATGAGGTTGATTTTCCAGAAGATGTAGTGGATGTTTCTTTAATCATCACCTCAAATTAAGCTAATTAATTATTTTATAATACATCTACACATTTTTTAATATATTCCATGGATCAAAATAGAATTAGTTATTTCTATATAAATGTAAGAATTGAGTTTTCAATCAAGACTCCTCGTAAAAATATCACCACAACAAGGAATTGTTAGTCTGTTCCCATTATGAAATACACATAAAAAATTTAAAAACCTGATTATTATACCCATTGTTGAATTTTATATATTCCTTTTTATGGATTGACATCAAATATATTATTTTAAAAATTTATTTCCAAGAGAATGAAATTAAATTTTTTGATGAAGATATGAAATTAATTATATTTAGAGTAGATAATTCATCATATGAGTATTATAGAGATCCAACTAGAATAGTTATTTTGATATAGATTAAATTGTGGGAATATTAGATATAATATATTGATTTAAAAGGTAATCATAAAATTGAAAACATATGTTTTGTATAAGAATGCATTGACTTTTTTCCGATAAATTACATGGATAGACACCAGATCACGAAGATGAATTATCCATTAATTTAGTCACCAATACAGGACATATATATAAGACACCACATAGAATTTACACTATGTAATAAGTATAGATGAAGAATAAATATAGTAATTGTGTTATAATGCATTTATATTCCCCAGTGATTCACCTTGGAGAGCCCATGTTATTTTTATTATGAATAAATATGGATCAATTAGGATATTCATTGATTATAGGTAAATAAATGAACATATTATACATAATGTCACAAACTAACCAGGTTAATCTCATAAATGGTCACTCGAGATGGACCACAATATGGACAAAGAGATGTTCCCAGTATTCTTGAGTGGGAAACTATTGTCGGGCATCAGCCTTACTATGTTGAGAGTTAATTATCACATAAATTATAGAAAGATAATCAGAGATAAAATGAATAATAAAATTGAACACTAGTAGTGGAACGAAATAAAACATCACATACCTTCATGTAACCCTTCGATTCACCACCAACCACTAAATCAATGTTTCTTTATTATGAATGAATCTGAGATGGAAGATGAAATAAAATACAAAAAAAGATAATTATGCAGGCATGAGTATTAACACGCAATAGGTGTGCCCAATGAAACTATTCCTTTTATTTAACATTAAAAAAACCAATTCATGATTAGTTAAATGACCAAATTGAAAATAGGTTTTTTTACATTAAGGAATCATAAATAGCATTCTAGGAATCTCTTTATAAAACCAAATAAATATTATCTTTTTATTAAAAGGTTTTAAATATCCAAAACACAATTTAAAATTCCAAATCCAAGAATGAAAACATAAAGAAACACCCATAGTACGATAAACCAAAAAATAACATAATATTATGAAAAAATATAGAAATAAGAAGGCATAAAAAAGGAGAAAAGATAACTAAAATACTTCTTAATGAAACAAAAACATATACATACACAACAATGAGTGTTTCCTAAACACTCATATAATAAATACTTGTTCATACTTGTTTTGGATACACCATCCATCACACGGTTCACCTCCATAGTCAATAACTAACTATGCATCTCTAAACTAGCCTCACTTGTGGGAAATTCCACCTATCTTATCCTCTACCAATGGTGCTCTATTCAGTATAATCTGGGTTTGATAATAACCATAACTTGACTATCTAGATCACATCCATGAATTCCATGATGCTAAAATAAGGTATTATAAGAATGTCATGAAAAAAATGGAAACAAATCTAACCTTCTGATGATATCATGCAAGAATTTCTTAATCCACAAAACCACCTATGAAAAGGATAACTCATCAGAAGGAAAATAATAGGGGTGACCATCATACAAGAAACCCCTAAATGTTCTAAAAGGGCCTAAATATTATCCATTTCAAATGCATTTCCCAAAACCGGGGTAAAAATATCATTCAAGTTTGTAAGAAGCTAAATGGGAATAAGAAGTAATTTGATTTCCAAACTACACTTCATGGAACCTCTTCATGATATACCAATCTACGAACCAACCATATAGATGCCTCTATCCTAAGAGGGTGGGATCACATCAACTACTAGGGAGAGGAACATTCCAATCTGCCTATCTATGAATCCAAGACAGTTCCACTATCTAGGCCACAAATTTAGTACTATTTTTTAAAATGGTTTCTCATAATTGTGTGCCAATATTGAACCTTCCTTAATCCACCAAAAAATACCATATTCTACAAAAATACCTTGAAAATACATAGAATAAAGATAAAACCAAAAATATATAAAATATTACATATTTTTTGAGTTAGGTTGTGAAAATTCTCCACCAAATTAACTATTATTCCCCAAAAAGTTAACCATCCTATCTAGGGACAAAATCAGGGATCAAAACTAGTCAAGACCAAATGAAATAATGAAAACAGATGTATCATTCCAAATCCACCATTCACACCTAAAAGTTTCTAGAAAAATTTTCATGGATACACTTATTGAAATGAGATGGGTATCGACACCATATATGAACTAACATGAAAAAATAATAAAATAATTCGAATGCTCTAGGAAACCACCCTCTAAAATGACAAGGGTTCCATAAAAGAGACACATACATGGCACTTGGAGAAGCAAAAAATCATAATTACTCAAGTTAATGTACTCTAAATAGGCACCAACTGAACCAAAAACCATTTTAGTGTTCACATACATAAGAAACAGCCATGGAAACATCATGAAAGAGGCCACTATGACCACCAAAATGAATTTTTATGAATAATAAAAAACCATAATAGGGGAAAAAATTACTTGCATATACTATGATGTTGGAGAAAAAAAATTGGATAAATATCCCAAAACCTATAAACTCATTCATTAGA
Organism: Viscum album; assembly: GCA_963277665.1. Taxonomy (NCBI): domain Eukaryota; kingdom Viridiplantae; phylum Streptophyta; class Magnoliopsida; order Santalales; family Viscaceae; genus Viscum; species Viscum album. The sequence continues at coordinate 2,025,490,119 of OY728151.1, read as the reverse complement.
TGAAATGATTCATTTTCATTCCCATGGATTGATCCCAAATGTCTTGAAGCATCTATTTTACCACATTCCAGAACTGATAATCCCTAACCAAAACTCCTTTCAGAAAATAAACATACTAAACCTTTTTTGGTATCAAAAAGAGCCACACCAATGATAATATTTTATAGGATTATGTAAAGGATTATTAAAATTACCAACAGGATCATACAGGAAAGAAGAAAGTGAGTGGTTTGGTAAATAAAAGAATGGAAATGATAAGGACACTTTCCCAAACATGTTTCTCACATTCAAACTCATCACTATATGATGAACCTTTATGAGCACTAGAGTAAACCAGACTATTGAAAACCATGGTCTTTCTTAGGAGACTTTACCAGCAAAAATAACACAAAATGTGATCACTGGATGGAGACCTAAATAAAAATAGGATCATTAAATTGATTTCTCGACACTATCTTTGGAGAAAATAAAACCAATTCATTAAAATTGTCAATATTCTCCATCACTATTTTTTTCATTATCGTGTTTACACATGCTTGAGCATATTCTTATCCTTTACATCCCCAATAATATACCATTGGAAACAATTGGCCTCGTAAATCTCCTGAGACATCCCAATTCATAATAACGATGGAATGATCAAATTCCACTTCTCGAGTAATGGTCCTTCAAACATACTGAAGAAAACTCACACCCTCACGTTATCTAGAGTTCCCAAAAATATGAAGACACTCTAAAATTAATTAATACACTCAAAAACCACTAATGAACTCAATAACTATAGAAAAAATCTATATATTTACAATATCTTGATTATAATACTCCATTTAGAGTCTCAGAAGTGCCAACAACTATAATAGACACCATAGAATCCTAATGGGTCCCTTTGGTTATCACACTCCAAATAATTTAAAGCAAAAAACCAAATCAACATTATACCCTAACTCAATCAATTAAAATTCTAATCGAAACATGAAACTCATAAACCAAAAAATCAAAAAAAGAAATCAAATCTCAATCAAAACTGGTCCAAAACGTCACAAAAAACACCAAGAACCCTCTCAAAAAATCACTAGTTACAATTCACCTTTTTTAAAATTTAATTTCCCTCTTTCAATATAAAAATTAATTTTTGACATTGACTTTCAAACCATAATTACATTAGAATAAAAGTATTTTCCCATTTTAAAACACATCATTTCAGTCCAAAGACTCTTTTCAAAAATCATTTCCCTTTCAAAATCCACTAACACCAACCAAAATCATCCCAAAGCATCACCCATACCAACATAACTGAAATAGGAAACATGTGATCATGCATAACAAGAAAACATTGTTTTGCAGACCACACACCAAGAATGCACAAACCAATGGAGTCATATACAACCATGAATGTGGAGTACACATGGATACCTACATCACATAATCTAACCTTGTATCACTAGCTCACATCCATTGTCATCCCCCATCATACACCAATTCATTTATGTAAACCTACACTAATAGAATTAACCAAAAACCAAAAATAAAAACGTGAAACCCAACTACACATATTGATTCAGGTCACATCATGAGTGGTGGTGATAATGCACCGACCCATAACCTACCTCCAATAACCCGAAAATCCTCTCTTAGATATACCTGACATCCCAAATAATAATGGGCTTCTCTGATAGTCTTTTATCTTATACCAAACTTGGTCATCCACAAACCGACCACCCGAGTTGGCCTGGAATAAGGCATGTGTGGAATTACAAATCCTTCTGGGCCTCAAACTAGTGTTTGGAATAAAAAACACATATTTGAGAATTTTTAACCACATAAATGAAAGAATAATAAAAAATACAAAAAAAATAAATTAAAATAACAATAGTAGTTGAAAGAATGAAAAATGAGCATACCTCTATCTAACATTATGGGACACAACCAACCACTAAATCAATTATATATTTTCACACATTGGAGAGTAATCATATTAAAACGTGCATCTAAATATATTTATCACATATAAATTTCATAGAAATGAGTATTAGCGAATGATAAATATTAATTTTTTTCACCCTAACCAATAATAATAATGGAACGAGAATTATTATAAAATATTAAAATAATAAATATAAATTTAATAAAACGAATAACCCCTTTCTCTTAGTACATCACTCATAATTTCTAGATCTTTATATGATAAACTAGATCTATTTTTAGACTAAATTATCACTAAAAACCTTTTATGCACTTACTAAAATTTCTATTCCATAGAATAATATAAATCAATGAAGTTATCAATATAGGGGTTTCTATTCTTGATGTGATAAATTATTATATTTTAAATGAAATAATGATCCAATATTTATTACATTAAATATTTTGAATATAGAAGTTATGATTTTTAATATTTTGTTCATATTAATGGTGTTTTTATGACTCCAATTAATTATAAAAATATATTTAATGGTAGAAGAATAACATTATTATTTTTTATCCTTTCACTAAGAAACGAAATTTTATAATTTATTGGTATTGAAAATTATAAATGATATTTTAAGATCATTACATTATATAGTGTCGATGTGTTGAAATTTTTTTCATAATATTGATTGAGAAAAATTGACACATTATTTTGATCAGTAGAAGTGTTAGGAATATTTACTATTATAAAAAAATCATAATGATTCTTTGAAAATAATTTTTATGAGATGGTTTTATAATTTATAAGTAATGGAATAGAAATATTTTTACTCAATGATCTCTAATATTGATCTGAATATATTTTTAGATAAATGGTGAAACATTTAAGAATAAAAAATTTGAAAAAATAGAATACCATTAAATATATGAATGGAATATAAATCAAATTATAAAATAAAAATTGTCTCATAAAAAACTGAAATTATAATGTAATGATTTAAATATATTAAATTTTTTTATATTTCCTATAAAATAATGATCAGAAATAAATTATATTATAGATGAAGAAACAACATATCTATTTGTTCTATAGTAGTGGTATTTTCCCATTAATTTCAAATTTTATAACACTTAATGAAGAATATATAGTGGAATATGATACGTTTAAACCCACTTCAAAATAAAAATGAAATTAAAGTCACATGTTCATAGGTTTGTGACTTTATAAAATGGAAAAAACCAATATTTCCCTCAATAAAATAATTAAATTATTATATAAGAAGTTAGAATATTCATGTAAGAAAAATAAATATGACTATGAATAATTATGCAATATCAATTTTAATAAAATTTTAATTTTTTAAAATTATAAAAAATTTATCCAAAAATTGAAATGAAATAAATTTTAAATAATAATAATCACTAATATATGTAATATTAAAATATTTATAAAGGGAATAATATCAATGAAAACCCAACAAGATATTTTAATCATGGTTTTGAAAAATCCATTATAGTATTTTAATAGTGAAAATAATTAATCAATAAAAATTCAATTAGAGCTACACAAATAAATAATTAAATGGAAAAAATTCATGATTGATTTTGGATATGAAATTAATGTGTTCTAGGGAATTCTAAAAATACTCAAAAAAATGTTAAATAGTTAAATTCGGTGATAAATAAAATATTCATACATGTAATCAAAATATGGGAAATTATTGACATGGTCTTTATGACATCCTATATACAAATTTAAGTTCACATTAACGATTGGAGGGTTAATTTTTTTTGGGTTTGGAGAAATTATGGGAGTTCATGTAGAATCCTAAGTTTGGAATTTCCTATAAAATGTTTTTACATGATAATATTGAAACATAAAGCATAAATATATTTTTGGGAAAAATTAATTAAAACAATTCATGTTGTAAAACTCTTTTACACCAAAATATCTTTTATATCATACATATATCTCATAAGATAATTTATCCTTCTATGATGTTTTTAGTGGATCTTCAATATTGTGAATTTACAATGTAATACATTTATTTGTGACATAAAACCATCATGCCCATATGGTTTTATTTCACCACACACATGATGTTTCACTAATTCAATTCTATTCTTCCCTAACTCAATCCCTTGGTGCTTCTCTTTGTGTAAGTGAAACATTTTATTCTTCTTAATTACTATTGGTTAGGATACGAATTTTGGGCTATGATTATGGGATCTATTAATTATATGATTATATTTATCTTCTATTACTTCTAGATTTGTTGTATGTTCATCATCCAGGATGTGATATTCATGTTAGTTGTGGTGTAATGTGTCTATTTCATAAGTATATTGTTGATCTAACTTCTTTATTGAACTTTTTCCTTATGGAATCAATTATCTATTTTGTGAATAATTTTTAGGGAATATGTTTTGGTCTATGCATTACTTATGGTGTGTGTATGGATCCAATCACATGTGCTGCACAACTGATGTTTTTGGTAGGTGGTGTAATCTCTATCCTTGGATATATGAACGATAATATCTCTCATATTTGTTATTTATTCCTAGTTAATTGGTATGACAATTTTAGTGATTAATTTATGTGTGTAATTGGTTGTTTTTAAAAGGTGTATTTCCCATTATTTTAGAAATAATTTTTTTTCAAATCATTGTGATGTAGATTGTAAATTGAGGGTTAAAAGTAGGTTTGTGGATATTAAAAGGTAATTATAAATTTTATTATGAAATGGTTATGGAAATTATATAAATTATTTAAAATTCAACACATGGGGGCCTTGGGTACTTAGGTGGAAGGTGTACTAGTAGTGTTTGTCTTTGGATACTGTAAGGGAGTTCAAATTCATGGGTGTTCTTCTCTTCCAAGATAGATATGAATTTGGCTCTAGTAATGATTGAGATGGTATGGGTTTCACTTTATAGAGTGATCCTCTATTCTCTAGACCTTGATTTATGGGTTATAGATAATTGTAGAGCACAATAGTAATTTTTATGTATTTGTGACCTAGCTAGCTAGACTGTGATTTATCCTTAGAGTGTTTACCAATGTGATTTGTCTTGTATTTTTTTACATGTACTTATTTTATTTTATATACATGTTTCCATAAATTTATATCGAAAACATACATTGAAACTAGTTTCCTTAGATGGTTTTAGAATATTTGAAAAATGGGTATTGTTACCATAATTTTGATATAAACTATTTTGAATCTTATCATTCAATTCATGGAATACTGAGAATATTTGGATTATTATATGGATATTTGAGATGAAAATAATGATAAATATCCTACTAATCCTTTTTATATCACACCTTATTCACCTCGTTAGAAGTCTGCGGATAAAAACAGATTTTTATTTATGAAAAGGATAGGTGTTCTGGGATGGTGTTATCATTAATTTCAGGTGGGTACGGGTAGATGTTGTTCTAATAGTGGGGGATTTCCCCGTATCACATGGAGTAAAAGTTGTTATTTTTCATCGACCATTACTTTTTTGGACCTATACCATTGGTTTTTTCAATCTTTCGAGTTTTCTTTCTACCACATTTTATATTTATTAATCAATTCAATTATTTAACTTTTGTTTTTATATTTATTTTATTGGTATATATATTCCACATAGTTTATTAATTTTTGGGAGAAATAATTACCTCTTATTTATGTTTAATGCTCAGGTGGTAGTCTTCATTTATTTGAACCAGGAGATACCTTTTCATATTTGGAAGATTTGTATGGGTACTAGTTTTTAAGAATAACTATGTCTAGTTCATCTAATATTGTATTTGATCATGGTTATAATCATTCTTGATAAATTTTATATAAACGAGATAGGGTTATTGAAACTTTATAGGCAGGTTATGGTTAGTGCATGACCAGGTAATTCCATGAAAAAACTAAAGATACCATAGTATATTGGGTTGATTATGTCTCTAGTGTAGGGTTTAGATTTTTAGCGTAGTTTCTTCTAATATTTTTTGTTTTGAAATGTGATTTTCCAATTATATTAACATTTTATTTTATTTTTGGTGTGTAGTAACATTATTTCAAGATGTATTTCAGGGACATTATAAGTGGTTGTAGAGAGATATTTTCCTCAATTTTATCAAATTTTGGATCAAATATTTTAAATGTTACCATATTGGTGGTTTTTGTTGTAGAATAGAATGTACCTTGAGTTCAGAACCAAATGTTGTGGCAGAAACAATATAAGGATGATATATTGATCGATCATGAGTGTTATTATGATAGAATCCCCCTCCCATTAGAGGTATGAATGATCCCCAAGTGGTGAAGGATTTTATTGAAAATATAGATCAAATAGTTAGATTATTAGATAAAACTAATCTAAAGTCCCTAAAAATTAAATATATTTTTTAAATTATTCTTGATTATTATGAAAATTCGAAAATTAAATGCACGTGATTCCAAGGCCCGGTGTGCCAGAAATGAAATTATAAACTTTTTTATGGTACATTTAGTAAACATTTGGGTGGTGTTTTCTATCTTTTGAACAGGTGTTCAGATTAAAAATATGTCGGCGCCGTTGCATCCACAAAACAGAGATTATCTTAAGGGAAGCTTCACTTCAACTACAGTAGGTCAGAAGAAAAGGTTAATTTTTGGACATTATAGAAAAATAATTAAAAAAACATAACTAGTTATGTTATTTCTTTTTCTCTAGAGGATGAGCGGTGGTTGTGGGGACCGGTGACTTGTCAATCCAATTAAGGTATTGACTTGTCAACTATGAAAATCCACCATTGAGAATTAAAAGGTGTTTATTAATTCATTTAATGAACCTCATTAATTCCTAAAATTGTTACTCAAATTTCCCCCACCCATTTAAATGGAGTTTGGTGTGGGGTTTCGGCATGTCTTGTTCAAATGAGGAAACCCTGATAAAGATCTACATAAACATTTACTGATGGAGGACAGAAGCATGGGTGGTAATGATTAGGGATCGATGAATATTGACAACTCCATCCAACGTGGATGCTCCTCCCACTGTTACTGTGATACCTCCCAAAATTCATGTGGTAGGGGTTGTTTATTAATTTACGAATTTTCATCGATTCTATTCCTTATTATTGAATTTTCGATAGGTTGTGATGAGATATTTGAATGAGGTTCATCATAACTTTATTTTATTTATAAATAACTCCTTTGTTTTAAAACTATCATGGAGGGCACGAGCGAAACTAAAAAGGTATGGACCCTCTGTCTCTTGATTGTTTCATTGCGTTCTTCGGAGGCGGGTTGCTTCAACTTGTGGGAACACTGAATCCGAGAGGCGTGCGATGACAGCCGCATCACGAGAGAACTGTAGGAATGCCTAGAAGGAAGAATGGTCCACATGAGCTCACCTAGTGGCCCACAGGAGAAGCGTCGTCATGGCACCAATGTTGTGCCACCGGGAACCAGTGCCAGTGAACAAGGATGGTTGCTGGAAACAACCATTCGTGGTGGAAGAGCGGCACTGGTTGGAATAATGGGGGCTAGACAGGTGGCCAGTAGTAGGCCTGTCGTGGAGTTGGAGGTGGTGCGCCATCATACGCCTCATTAGAGGGCCTCAGATTTGAATCCATGGTAGTGGTAAAGCCCAGGACCCGCTCCCAGCGGGTGAAAAAGTGGCGCCGCCTGGCACAACCTTTAATAGAGATGAACGACTCCATTGATCAGTTCGGTTGTAGTGGACCCTTAGAAATTGTGTTTCACGCCAGCCAGCAGGCCGAACTGCCATGGCCCAGCCCTGATGGGGCGGGCTGAGCTAGTCCGCGACCCAATGGTCTGAGCATGTTCTAGGCCGAGCCCGCCGTGGCCCAGTTCAACTGAAATAAGTCGTTCTGACTAGGTTGGACCAGTCCTAGACAACTCTCGGGCCAAGAAATGGTTAATTGACTGTATCTTGTGAATCATATGACCATTTTATGAAACATATGTGGTTATGAGATAATTAGAGAGAAATAGTCCTTTTGAGATCCTCCACAAGCGATTTGGAGAAAATTTGAGAATGGCCGGGTTGGATCGACTCTGAATCAAACTAGGCCCTCTGCATTAAAATGCCAATAACATACATACCAAGCGACTGTCTTTCATTACATATATTGCGTTGGAACCCTTATGAGGGGAAAGATCACCGAGTAACTTCTTAGTTGGACTTCGTTCCATTTGAAATATGACCGATGGATTGAGGATCAGTCCTCCCAAAATCATGCATACTCTGAGTTGGAATCCAGTGGTTGACAGTGAGGCAGAGTGTGGAGATAGATCATACAGAGGATAGTACCTAGAAATCCTATGTGGGTAAACACCTATTGATCCTGTGTGGGTCAGATCCTATGTGGGTCACCACTAAGTGATCCTTTTTGGGATAGGGCATACCGATCTGGTGTGTATCATATCTTATGTGGGTCAATGCTCAAAGATCATGTGTGGTTTAGCGCATATTGATCCTATGTGGGTCAGATCCTCTGTGGGTTAGAGGGGGTTTTACCTATTGATTCGGGATGGGTCTGATCTTTTGTGGGTCAATGGGGGTTATTACCAATCAATCATGGGTGGTTCGGTTCCTATGTGGGTCAGCGGTGGTTAGTACTTATCAATCCTGTGTGGGTCAGACTTCATATGGTCACCAGCCGTGCCTCTCTATTGAATAATATGATCTAGCTTCTCGACTAATCATTTTTACTTATATGCGTTAATTTTACCTATATTGAACTGTGTCTATTGATATGTGATTTGTGAATGAGATCGAGCATTTTGTTTTTTCTTTTTTGGAAATATAAGAGACCTATGGGGGTCTCGGGGTCCCTATATGGTATTATTATACTCACCCCTACAAGGGCTTCACCCGAATCATATTCTATCATGTGAAGATGATGACCATATTGGCTAAGACATAAGGGAGCTAGGACCGGGTGGTACACAATGAAGATTGGGTGATGTGGAGAGAAGTGGAGACGAGTTGTACCTACCCTTCAGGTAGAATCCTCGGTGGCTGATTCTAAGAGATATTTTCTATTTTTTACTTGTAGTTGTACCTATCAATTTGGCTTGTATTCATCCCCCATTTTCATTTAGTACACAACTTTACTACATTACTTTTTAACTTTGTTGTTTCTCCTTGTTGTGTTCTTGGATTGTGTGTTTATACATGATTAAATGAAATGTCATTAGTTTATCAGGATACATATTTCAAGTGATAGACGCCAACCCCTAGCCTATGGAAGTTGGGCTTGGGCTAGTAACGGCATGGGCCCCGGGGGACGGTACATGACAAAGTGGTATAAGAGGAGTTAGTTCAACCAAATAACAAGGACCTAACCATTTAATTGGAGAAAAGTTGTTATGTTTTTTATGTTTGGTATTCAGATTGGGGAGTCCATTTTTGGTGCGGTGTCTGACATATCCATACACTAGGACCACGAATTATAATTTCTGGCTTGGTGCACGAATACACTGAATGCATGTGTTTTGGAAATGTTTTTACCTTGATCACTTTTGAGTCAGCTCACCGGGTATAACTTATTGACCGTGGTGCACCTGTTTTGTTTTCAGGATGCTACCGCATAGAAATCCATACAAGATTACTGAGAGAGTAAATGATGATGGCCCACCGAACAATGAGGCATCGGTGCAATGCCCTCTTACTGTGGTAGCACCATTGGCTGGTGCACCAGCAGGACTACAACCCATGGGGAAGCAGATTCCACCAACCCCACTAGGAGTCCATGCACACAGAATGAGCCCATTTCACGAGTTCTAGAGATAGAGGTATATGAGGTTTCGTTGCAAGAACGATTCCCAAGAACCTGAGGACATGCTATAGGCTATGGTTAGAGTTTTTCACCTGGTTAGGACACTAGTTGAGAAGATTGTTATTCTAGCTGCTAGCCTTCCCCAAGGAACGATATGGAGATGGTGGATCCTGGCACTCTAGACACATGGCGAGGTGAGCCTCACCTAGACGGACTTTGAGAACCTCTTCAAGGTGGAGTTCATTCCAGCGACACTACGTTCTGTGCGTATCCAGGAGATACTACACATATAAAAGGCGATATTATCAGTGGCCTAGTACTCGATGAGATTCATGTACCTCTCATGCTACTCCACTGACATGGTATTGGATCCATTATTTAGTGTCCATACCTTTGTGCATGGTCTCCAGAGAAAGATCAGAGGATCAATGATATCGTTGAATATATCAATGCAAGTTGGAGTGATTGAGATAGAATTATTAGTAGAGAGGTTCATAGCTGAGTAGGCATCGATGGTGAGAGCCACCACTGGATGACAGGGAGCCGAGTCTTCTACAAGAGGTAGTAGAAAAATGACATAGAGTTACAAGCTGGACAAGCCCACCAGTGGATGACCCTGGGATGAATGGTCAGAGGTAAGGAGCTCGCGAGGTTGAGAAATTAAACAGGGAGGAAGACGTTACTTCACGTGTAGTGGGCATGGCCACATGGCTCGCGACTACCCGACCCAATGTACCGATGATTAGAAAATGGTCGGTGGACCACCAAGTAGAGGTATATATTTGAGCGAGTAGGTCCATAGGGCAGCAGATGTGGAAGAGGATCAATCATTGCAACATTCAATGAGATGAGATTTGAGGATCTACACCACCACCACCTCGAGGCCCACCCCGACCACAAGGAGATGCTGGATAGGGTCAAGAATAGCTATAGGCAGTATATGCCTATGACCATAGTTCTCTAGAGATGAATAATTATATGATATGTGACTATTCTAGCCGACCATAAATACTTGTAAAGATAAGTGTTGATCACTCTTTCACTGCCAAGAAACTTGTTTCGAGCTTGAAGATTCTGATTGAGCCATCGGATCAATCCTTTATATTAGTTACTTCTACGAGATATAATTCGACGATTACACACTATTGTAGGCTGTGTTATCTCACTCTATGAGGTGAGAGCTTTGACTAGGATTTATTTGTAGCAGTGTCTAGCCTTTACGGCGTCAGGTTGGGTATGTTCTGTCTATCCATAGTCCATGCTTAGATCAAATGATTTAGATACAAGGTGTAGTGTTTCTGTGAGGATGGGATCAAGATTACCTTCCCTAGTGAGAAGGAAAACATTGCAGCATTTGATAGACTATCTCAGAGGAGGGTGAAACCGATTACTCATCAGTTGGCTAGCCTTAACCTCAGAGAGGTTGACACGGGGAGTTTGAGTTATAATATAGTGGTGGAACAGTATGTTGATGTATTTATTGTTGATGTTTCGGGACTACCTCCACCCAGATAGGTATACTTTTACATCGACATGTACCTTAGGATGACACATATATCAACACCAGTATAACCGATGGATCTCATGGTGCTTTGGGAGTTCCAAGTACAACTGAATGATAAGCAAGGAAAAGAGTTTATAATGCCCAGTGTTTCTCAATGGGTATCCCTAAACATATTTAATATGAAGGTGGATGGGAGTATAAAGCTTTGTGTGGACTATCTGTGCCCGAACTAGGTGACCTTGAATAACAATTATCCACTAACAATGATGATCTCTTCGACCAACTGAAGGGAGCTCATTGGAATTCGATGATAGATCTCAGATCAAGCTATTATCATCATAGAGAACGAGTCGAGGGAATTCCAATGATAGAATTCATATGTCAGTATGACCATTACGTGTTCTTGGGGATGAATTTCAGTGTTACCAACACACCGGTACTGTTTATGGTGCTCTTGAAAAAATTTCATTCAACCATACCATGATTTCTGTGAGGTGGTCTTCATCTATGACATCAAGATATACTCGGTGCCTATGGAGGAGCATTCCACACACATAAAGATAGTTCTAGATGAATTCTTAGAGCACTACCTTTACAACACGCTCTTTATGTTCTAGTTCTATATATGGGAGGTCCACTTCCTGGGGCATGTTATATTGGAGGCTGGTGTTGCTATGGTTCTGGAAAAGATAGAGGTAGTGTTTTTTTGGGTTCCACCTTGGAGTGGGACCGATCTGTGGAGTTTCCTTGGATTTCCTGTGTACTACTGAAGATTTTTACGAGATTTATTCAGTGTATAGGAACCCTTTTCAGCTTCTATGAAGAAGGGTAAGCCTTTCTTGTGGATGGAGAAGTACCCATAGAGTTTCCAATAGCTAAGATAGAGGCTAACGAGTGCCCCCATCTAGAGGATACCAGATGAGACCATTATTTACATAGTTTACTGCGATGCATCTGGGACCAAACTAGGTTGTGTTCTGATTTTGGAGTGCGTGGTGATTGCTTATGGATCACAGTAGTTGAGACACCATGAGAAAAAATATGCTATCGATGACCTGGAGTTATCAGTAGTGGTCTTTCTGCTGAATATGTGGTAGCACTACTTGATGGGTGAACGACTTTATGTTTACTCTGATCAAAAGAGTCATAGGTATATATTCTCACAGAATGACCTAAACCCGAGACCAAGATGATGGATATAGTTCCTCTAGGACTATGATTTTGAGATAGTATATAATCATGTGAAGGGGAACATAGTAGCATACACACTCGGTTGGTGTTCCAGCTTGCAGTTGCTGAGTGAGGTGATAGAGTATCTAGAATCATTACATATATCTTTTTGGATAGATATACAACATCTTTCCTCCAGTCAATGACTATCACTCACCCATTATTCACCGAGTTCAGGAGGCAAAACATGGGGAAATTGACTATGAGGCCTGATGTGATCAGATATCCTCAGGACAGACACTAGATGGATTTTCCGAATGTGGGGTGAACATATTCCTTTTCTGATGACCGACTATGGTACCAATGACGCTTCGAGAGGAGTTATTAACGGAGTTCCAAAAATTCCATTTTGTGAGACATCTATGAGTAAAGAAGATGTAGCAGGTCCTCCAACATTAGTACTGGTGGCCAGGTATGAAAATATAATTCATAGAGTTTGTATCCTAATGCTTCACTTGTCAGCAAGCGAAGGCAGAGCAGCCGTTACCAGCAGGATTATCAAAACCAGTTGATGTACTAAAGTGGTATTGGGATGGTATATCCAGGGACTTCATGAAGGGAATAACACATACATCCAGGGAACATGATTCCATCTGGGTGATCGTTGATCATCTCACCAAGTCGTCCCACTTATTACCCATTTGAGAGCTTGGATCATTAGAGAGGTGGGGATGCCTCTATGTGAAGGAGATAATGCGACATCAGGGAGTATTGTCTATGATCATCTAAGATCATGACACATGTTTACATCTCGCTTGTAGAAGGGATTACATGAGGCATTTGGGACTCAACTATGAATGAGAACCACCTTCCATGCTCAGACATATGGTTAGACAGAGTGGACCATACATACACTCAAGGACATGTAATTTTCTTGTGTACTCAATTTTGGCTTTAGTTGGGAGGACCACTTTCTCCTGGTGGAGTTCTCATAAAACAACATTTATCACTCCACCATCGGCATGGCAGTGTTTTTGGTATTCTAATGGTGGCCATGAAAATCACATATTTGCTAGACAGAGTTAGTGGAGTCATCACATAAGGGTTTAGAGTTGGTACAGGATACTTCAAAGAATGTGCAGGTCATCCAAGAGAAGATGAAGAATGCCCAGAACTGGATGAAGTCTTATGCTGATAAGAGATTGAGACCCTTTGAGTTTGAGGAAGGAACCCCTATCATTCTATGGGTCTCACCCCAACAAGGATTATAGAGGTTTTTCTAGGGCATAAATATATCTCTGAGGTTCACTGGACCTTTCCAGATCCTAAGCATAATAGGAGAGTTAGTGTACTATCTAGATCTTCCCCCAATGATTCACTGGGTGTATAATGTTTTCCACGAGTCATAGTTGAGGTGATACATGGATGATCCATCACACGTCATCGACTGGGGTGAGCAGGACATTGATGATGGGGCAACATTTGTAGTGTCTTCCGTGGAGATAGAGGATTGACAAGAGATGTTCCTTCATGTATGGTCGATTCCTCTATTGTGAATTCGTTGGAAGGACATGAGCCTCTTGGAGAGCACATGGGAGAGGGATGCTTAGATTCATGCTCAGTACCTCCATTTTTCCCTAGTTCTATTGTCATTTTTGAAGAAAAAAAAGACCAAAGGTGGAGAGAATGTAAAGACATGAAAATTCCATGTAATTTTTTTTATTCGGTATTGTTATGTGTCTGTGAAAATTGACGGCATATGATTTTGAGGCCCAATGTTCCCAGTATGAATTTCTAACTTTTTAAGGGTACATTTATTAAATGTGTGGGTAGGGTTTTCTATCTAATGAACCGGTCCTCAGATTAAAAATAAAAGGGCACTGTTGAATCTTTAGAATTGGGATTCGCTTAAATGAAGCTTCACAAGAACCGTAGTGCATCAAGAGAAGAAGATAAATTTTAGAATTTACATGAAAATAATTAAATATCAAAAAAAGTAATTTTATATCTTTTTCTTCAGAAGATGAGTGGAAGTGGTGGGTACCACTGACTTATCAAGCCAATTATTTGTTGGAATCATCAATTGTGTAACTCCACCATTGGGAATTAAAAGATGTTCATTAATTCATTTAATGAACCTCATTAATTCATCAATACGTTACTCACATTTCACACTCCATTTTATATGGAGCTCAGGGTAGGGTTTTGGCAAAGATTCTTCAAGCGAGGAAACTCTGATGAAGTTATACATCACCATCCACTGACTTAGGATGGATTCTTGGGTAGAAAATATGTTAGATTGAGGAACTCCAATGACTCCAATGAAAATGGACACTCCTCCCACTGCGACCGTGATAAATTCTACAAATCACGATGTAGGGTTTTTTAGTAATTTAAGAATTTCCCTTGATTCTATTCCTCATTCTTGAATTTGCTGAAGGTTGTTGCATGGAATTAGAATGGAATTAATCATTATTTTATATGATGTATAAATTTATCCCTTATAGTCATGTTAATGCCGAGGGCCTGGTCCAAACAAACAAGGCCCAGACCCTTCGTCACTTTATTTCATCATTGCATTCATTGAAGGTGGGTTCATCCTAAATTAAGGAACCTTGAATCTGAGAGGTGAAAAATGGATAAGGCATCCTGAGAGAACTGTGGGTGCATCTGGAAGGAAGAACTGACCACAGGAGGTCACCCAGTGGCCCACGGGAGAAGCCCCAGTGACCGGGGCCAGCGGACGAGGGTAGTGGAAGAGCGGCACTACATGGTGCCATGGTGGTCGGACAAGCGGTTGATGGCTGGCTATAGAGGCAGAGGAAGCACTCTGTCACACGCTGCATATACGGGATGTGGCTTTGATGCTTCAACAACGGTGAAAGCCAGTACCCACTCTCTATGGGTCCCACATGTGACAATGTGGTGCCATCTGGCGCCACCCATAATGGAGTCGAACGACTCCTTTGAGCCGTTCGGGAGCAGCAGACAGCATGACCCCCGTGAGTTGTGACAGCCAACATGATGAACCACCGTAGCCCAGTGGGCCGAGCCCTCCATTCCCCAATCAAACTGGGCTAGGTCAAACCTAGACTGGGCCAGGTCGGTCCAACCAGCTCATACAGAACTTGGACCCCTCACGGGACCAGAAATGCTCAAGTGACTATATCATGAGAACCAAACATCCATTTGATGAACCGTCTATGATTATGGGATAATTGGAGCGAGACAATTATTTTGAAAAACTCCACATGATTTCTGGAGAAAATTGTAGTACGGAGGGTTTTGATCAACTTCAAATCCAACTGGACCCTCGACACTAAAATGCCAAAAACATACAGACCGAGCGTCCAGTTGATGTGTCATCTGTTGCTTTCGAACACTTATGAAATGATGTATTATAGTGTTAATTTTTCATTTGAATTAATTCCAATTGATGTATGAAAGACGGATTGAGGTTCTGTTCTCCCATAATCAACCATAGTATGAGCGGTAATCCATTGGCTAGTAGTGAGGTGGAGGTTGTAGAGTGATCATATAGAGGTTAGTACAGAGAAATCCTATGTTTTTCATCACCTATCAATCCTATTAGTGTCAAATAATATGTGGGTTAGTCCTCGGTGATCTTATGTTGGTCAGTGCATGATGATCTGGTGCGGGTCAAATCCTGTGTGGGTCAAAACTTAGTGATCTTGTGTGGGTCAGTGCATAATAATCCTATGTGGGTCAGCTCATAACGATCCTGTGCCTGTCAGATCCTGTGTGGCTCAGCTCCTAGCGATCCTATATGGGTCATAGATCAATGATTCTGTGTGGGGCAATGCATACCGATCCTGTGTGGGAAAGATCATGTATGGGTTAGTTCTCAATGATCCAATGTGAGTCAACGCATACCGAGCCTATGTGGGACAGACCTTTGTGGGTCGGTGGAGGTTATTACCCATCAATCCTGGTAGGATCGAATATTGTGTGGGACATCGATTGTTATTACCTATCAATACTAGGTAGGTCGGATCCTGTGTGCGTAAGTGGGGGTTAGTAGCTATCGATCCTTTGTGGGTTAGACTCTGTATGGTCAGCAGTAGTGCCTCTCAACTGAATAAGACGATCTATCTTCTGAACTAATAATCTGTACTTGTGTGCTTTACTTATACCTGGTTTGAGCTGTGAATATTTCTATGTGCTTTGTGATTGACATCATTCTTTTTGGTTTTTCTTTTTTGGAATTTTGAGAGTCCTTGAGGGGTCTCAGGGTCCCTACTAGGTATTGTAATACTCACCCACGCATGGTCTTCACCCACACCATTTTATAACATGTGCAGATGATGGCAAGCTTCGCTGAGACTTGAAGGATCTAGGACCAGGTGGTACATGGAGGGGATTGGAGGACGTGGAGAGAAGTGGAGATGATCTATACCTACTGTTCATGTAGGATCCTCATTGGATGATTCCAAGAGCTGTTTTCTGTTTTCCAGTTGTAGTAGTACCTTTATGTTGGGCTTCTATTCCGACCCCTATTTCTTTCAGTACAAACCATTACTACAACAGTTTTTTACATTGTGGTTTTATCTTGTTGTGTTCTTTGATTGCGTGTTTTTAAAAGTTTAAAGGCAATTCCTTCCCATTTTAGGGATAAGACATTCTGGTGCTAGTCGCTAACCCCTGTCCTAAGGAAGGCATGCTTAGGGTAGTCATGACACGGGCCCCATGGGACGGGTCCTTACTCCTGATTCTATCATGAAGAAGTGTGTGATGTTCATGATTGAGGGACCCAACAAACAATGATGGCATTCCATAGTACAATAATATATGAATATGGTATTAAATTGAAACGGTTTTTGGATCATCTTGTTTAAAATGTTTTTCCCATTGTATCTAATGATGGTGAAGTATTTGGAGTCTATATCATTGCAGCAAGGTGAGTGTTTTGTGTCGAAGTACACCAATCAGTTTGTAGAGCTGGTTATTTTTCCCTAGTTTTGGTGACAAATGATCAGTTAAAATCATCAAAATACCCACAGGGTTTTCAACCACATATCTGATAATATATTTATATACTTGTTATCACATCCTATTATGAGACAATTAATATGTATATGATGATAGAGAAGGATATCATGGAAAATAATAACTATGTTTCCCCTAATCCACCCAATGGATGCTTCTATGATATTTCAGGAAGGAATAATAACTGGAACTATCGTCAAACTAGAATTTGGGGTGGTTCTAAATATTGGCTATCCCATTCACTATCTATGTAATCTATTTCTGTTCTCTTGACTTACTATATTTTTGGGAAGGTTGGAAACACCATATGTGTATGTCACAAACCCATGAGGATTTTCAGAGGTTGGGGATGTCAAGAATATCTTAAATGATTATTCCACGCTATCCCCATAGCCAATTATGGTCAAGGGTATTCTGTTATGAATGCCACTATAATGTAGTAAGATGCATCAATGTCCATAGGGCTCTAGCCATAGGCCTTAAGAGTGAGGCACCATCACATAGAGGTTGATTTTCATAATGAGATTGATGCAGTTTTAGAGATAATGACAAGTACCATTTTTTCAAATTCTATAAAATTTATATAATCCATGGATCCTTTATTATATTCATTTATACAATTATCATGAAATATTGTTTTTTCCTGTGTGTACTTTATTGTGTAAAACATTCTACATTGACATATAATTTTTTTATTCGTTGTTGTTGATTATTTTTATCACTTATTTTATTTATAATATGAAATGATAATAAATTTTTAATCTCTACACTGATAGACATAAACCTTCTATATTTTTTGAAAACTTATTTCATGCTGAGATATGTTCATGAGTCATGGGGAACTTTTATTTGGACCCATTTTTTTGGGTATGTGCTAAAAAATGATATCATAGTATCAGGTCGACTAACATGTTTCTTCCCTTTTCCATGTGTTCATGTAGAATAATATATTTTGTACTAGTTGGATAACTATTAATGTGTATGATCATAACTATATAGTGGGCATATGAGATTTTATAAAGTGGTTAATATACTTTTTTCCATTAAAAGTTATCTTTTATTATGTTCAGCTTGGGCGATGCATAAGAAATTGATATGAGCTTTATTTATTTTATTCTGAAATAATCTATTAATGTAAGCTCACATTACATATATTCATGAGAATTGAATTTTTTTGAGTCCAAATAATTAAATGTCTATACAAATTATGATATGTTCAATTATAAATTATTTATTTCCCATTTTATTGGTTATTTTTATATTATTTTCATGAACGTATATATGTGGTTGTGAATAACATGAAGGTACTCGATGGTTAACATGGTTTTTAGTTAGTTATTAATAGGTTTATTCCTTTTTCTGTATTAGTATCTTCTTATGATAAAACTATTTATGAACCATTGTGTGTGTCTATATGGATTTTGGTTCCTTGTTTAAGATGTTGTCCTTTTTCATTAATGTATTTATCTAAATTTATTATAGAATGACATCTTGAAAATATTCACATGGAAGATAAGTCATTACAGTAGGATAACTATAATATCTATGTTTTTAATCCCTTTTGGTTTTAAATTTATACAACTTTTGGAGATTTGTTTTTGAAAAATAAGTTCATTTAGAACCTTTTTCACGACATAGGGTCTATATAAGTTTGCGTTGAGTTTTTAATATTTTAAATAAGGGTAAAGTGGACTTTCCATTTGATATATAATGGTTAATTATTATTTTTATATGTTACGTAAGGGTTAAATAGAGTTTTAATATTTTATGGATAGGTATTGTGGGTTTTCTATGTGATATATAAGGGTATGACATTGATTATATGGGTTGTGTAAGGGTAGATAGCGATGCATAAGGGTACCTCCATTGTTTTTTAGTATAACCCATGAGTTCCAAGAACTATGTATGGGTTTATTTCTTTGTGTATGGGTGCCTCTGGGGTTTATTAATATTAAGTATGAGTTACAAGAATTGTGTAATTATAACCTCGTATTTCTTAGGGAATCCTATGGTTATGTACACTTTCTTATAAGAATTTCCAAATGATTTCAGTTACTGTATAATGATATTTATTATGTTTTATGGGATTTATAAAGGTAAGAGAAATCTATAATGGTGAAACTTCTTAACTATTCTAGAAATCTATGATGTTTATAGGGGAAAATCATGTTACCCTTACATAAGTCCCTACTTAGGATAAATATATAACAAACATTCTTCTACGTTCCTTCATCCCCATAAAACATATATAAATAATTTTATCAAATTTAAAAGGATTCAATTATGGGAATTGATTTTGTTTACCCATTCAATATATATAATAACTTACTGAAGGATTAAATAATGTTTCATTATTAATAATATTTTTAATGTAAAATTAAATAATTATTTTAATTTGTAACTCATAATGGTGAGAAATCATACATGAATAGCCTTTTTAAAAATACCATAACCTTATTATCCTTAGTTTTAGAGAATCTCCCATGTTTGGGATGTCTAGAAAACCCATAAAAAATGTTATATGAATTCCTCCTGGTCAAAGTAGGTTCAATTTCTGATTTCCAAAGCATGGAAAGACACTCACTCTACTCTATTCTTGAGAGAATATTTTCTCAATGGGATATTGTTTTATGAATACATTTCATTGTTAAAATAATAATAATATTTAGAATAAATTCTAGAGGATGTGATTAAATATATCCTAAATGTAAATAATATTTATTCATTAATTAATGATAAAGAATAATTATCATTCTAAACCTGTATTATTTTATTGAGATATAATATTATCACCTATGAAATTTTAATTATTATTTGATAATGAAAAAATGATGAACATTCAATGGCTTAAATAGTTAATTTGAAAATTATGCATGACATATATGTATTATAACATGTGTAATTTGAATTATTCTATAAATTGTAATGCAATTATCGATGAGGTAAATATCGAATTACAATGTTTATTGTGGAATATCTAGTTAAAATAGAATATATTATCATATGTCTTGTTTTTATTTATTTTTTTCATAAAATATCACTTTTATGATGTGGTACCCGCTAGGACCCAAGGGACACCTGGCCTAGGAACACCAGCGATACAGCCCCACAACCCCGCAGCAGTGGATATCCCCAAACCCTTAGCCGCAACAGGGACCCACTAGGACATCTGGCCCAGGAACCCCACATATACGGCAAGTTGTTGCGAATAGCTGGTTTCGAACTTGGGTCGCCATTAACACCAAGTCCATGGGACTTAATGCCAACCACTAATAATCTACATTATATTTATGTAATATATGGGGAGAAGTCATCATTGAAAACAATTGGATGTGATTTAGGTGACATTTATAGGATGAACATTGGAGATATTAACAAACAAGCTTAAGGTGTGAAGACGTTATCATTCATGAATGTCATATACAATTTCCTGGAATGATTTTTGATGCCTTTGTGTATCCCATGAGACCAATGTTTGATGTTTATAACATGATCTGTTCATTTGTATCCCCATGAAAACTAATGTTGATGTTTTCTATTTTCTGTTTTATTTTTGATTAGGTGAGACTCTTACCTGATATGAAATTATATTTCTTCTATCATCTAGTCAAATGTTTTTAGGTAAAATTAATTTCTCAATAATTGACTTAGTGGATCAATATTAACTATCACCCTTCTAATATAGATTTAAGAGATATTGATTATCTTGTTTGAGGGATACCCCTAATAAATATATGATTCGAACATGTTTTGTGGACTATACTATTGAGTATAAGGATTAGTCAGACATGGTTGAAAACGTTTTTACATGCATAGTTCCAAAGTATGCAGGTCGGGTCTCTGATGAATGAATAAATGTTTTTTACATATGTGATATATTTTTTTCTATATGTTTACGCTATTAATTTTTATTGAAAACTATTATATATACAACTCAGTAGTGTTATTTTTCCTTTTTGTTTTCCTAATAAGTCTTGTAATCACACTAAACTTAGTAATTTCAATGTTCTTGTACATTTAATGACTATAGATCTAGAAAAGGGAATGTTACATATGGTGGATGGTTGAATAAGGGGAGAAATAATTGTTTTTACATTGTTCTATGGAGTTCGAGTGGGGAGTATTCTACTAAAATTATATATTATACTTAACAATATCTTGTATTCTTCTTTTATATTGGTTTATTTTTCTAGCATGACATATTGTTTCTAAATGGGCTAGTTTTATTTAGCCTGTTGTTACAACTCGATGGGTTATTTTTTGATTTATTATTGATGATTCTCATTATCCATTATGTATATATCATATGAGGAGATACTAAGGGTATATTAAATCCAATATATGTATTAGTCCAATGCTATTAATTGGTATACTTTTTCATATGGGGAAGCAAGAATTATGTCATGTGACACTCCAATTCAAGCTTGGATGATTTTTATGGGGTATTATAAAATGGATTCAGATCATTAGGTTAAATAACATTTTTACTCATTTTAACATGGATTGAGACAAAGTAAACATGATATAAGAAAGTTAGATAGAGTTAGAGTAAAATTTGTAGGGTCTAATCAGCAATATATATGGAACACCTATATTTCCACATTATAAGAAATTTATAATTCTTTATATTGATTTTATCATTGTTTAAATTCCCAATGGATGATACACATGATGTCGATAGCTGACTTATGGGTATCAGTGTTATTTTATTAATATTTTTAGGGACATAGATAAATGTTTCATATATACATATTTATTTCATTAAATAGATATTAAATAATTAAAATCATTCTGAAATTGTGATAAATTCATTGATACATTGTTTCATTTCTTCTTCCTCTTAGAATATTTTATTCCATGAATGCATATATATATGTGTTCCTATCTAAGGTGATTATATTTATGTGTTTAATTGGATTTTGTGTATTACTTAGGGGTTTATTCCTTCTTCATGTGGGTATCCTTTAAGGTTAAACCTTTTTTGAACCCTTGCATGTGTCTGTGTGGTTTTTGGTTTCAATGATTTATCTTCTTGAAATTATTTATATTATATTTCTCTATGAATATAATAAAAAGACCTGTATAAATACTTATTGAGAATGAAAATTAATTAAGAGGAGTAAAATTATAACATCCTTGTTTTTAAAACCCATTTTTCATTATAATTAAAATATATTTTGGTGGGTATTTCCAAAAAAAATCATTAAATTTCAAACATTATGAATGACATACTGTCTATGTGTCAGTAAGATGAGTTTTGTAAACATTTTTCATTAGTAGAGAGGATTTTTTCTTACATATGTTATATTAAAAACATATTTTTAATGTTCATGTAAATTTTACAAGGAGTTATCATGGATTACAGAATGGTATAATAATTTTATAATATGATAATTTTGGATAATCAAATTTTTGTGTGTTGAATGGTGGTAAACAGAGCAAAATTTGTCTACCTATAGAGTGTTTGAAGGTATCTCATGAGTTATAAGTGTTATGGATGGGTATATTGAATAATTTAGGGGTTACTATAGTGTAATGTAATGGTATGTTGTGAATTTAAATTTATAGGTAAATGTTACCATGCATTTCATAACGATTCTTAAGTGTTTCTAGGGAATCATGTAAGTGAAAGTCAATGGTTTCTCATTATATATAAGGGTGTTTGTTTAGTTTATTGATATTCGTATATGTGGGAGACCCATGTAAGGGTAAAAATAATTACCCTTATGTGAAATTTATATTATTTATAAGGGTATACCATGTTACCATTATACAATGCACTTCTTGGGAGAAATACATTGAAATCCATATTTTATGATTCTGTTCCCCAAAATGAATTTGTAAAATATTTTCCCATCTCTAAAATCATAAAATCATGGTAATTGATTCTCATGACTAATTTAAAGGTCTTAGTCACATTATGAAGGATTATTTAATCTATATTATCAATAATCACCTCAATAGAAATTTAAATAGTTAATTAATTTATTTATTATTAATGGTGAAAACATGTATTCATCTAAACTTTTAAAAAAACATCCATACCTCAATATATTATATTATGGATACCCTCTTGAGTTTGGGAAGTATAAAAAACAATTAAAACAATATTTATTATATCCTTGATCAAAGTAGGTATCTTTTTTTATTTCTTTAGTGTAGGTAAACCCTCATTATCTCAACTATTAATGGGATATAATTTACTAAAGTGTATATTCATCAATGGATTCTTTTCATTATTATATAAAATATATTATTTACAAATATATCATGCGGTATTGAATAAAAGTTTCTAAAATGATAATAATATGGTAATAACCAATGAATTATAAAATAAACTTTATCACACTAAACCACGATTATTATTGACGAATAATACTATCACATGTGAAATTATAATTACTCTTTGAAAAATAAACTGTTAATCACATGTTATGTATTAAATATATAAATTTTGAAATTAACTAGGACATAGAATATATTATCTCATTTTTAATTGTAATTAATCTATAAAATAAATATAAATTATCAATAAGGATATTATTAAATTGTCATGATTATATATGATTATCCAATAGAGAGATAGAATTTATTAAAACATGTGGTGTTTTATTTATTTAAAAATAAATTATATAGAATGGGTTCTAGGAAATCATAGTGATTATATTTACAATAAAAATATATGAATATGTTTTCATAGATGATTCGTTGATGAAATGTTGAGTTCTTCATCAATAATTAAGAGTTAGGATACTATAAAACTTTTGTGTTTATTATATAGATTATTATCATGATTTTTCATGTTTTTTGTAGCACATGATATCTATGTTTGAGTTTGGTAACATGAGGTGTGTATGCATAGCCTTATGGAACTTCTAATTATTGTTTTCTTTTATGTGGTTTTCTCATGGCTGGGACACATTCTTCATATTACATAATGCTTGATCATATATTTTATAAACATTTTATCATTTACATGTATTGTATATGCAGTTTATTTATGTGGATCCATATGTATTATTCCCATATTAATAGGTTTTTGTTAATATTGATCAGTTCTAATGAGGTATATCCCTTCTAGTTGGATTATTCAAAAAAATTTTGTTAAAAATCTTATCATGTATATTGACAAGTATTACATGGATAGTGATGTTCATTCTAATGCGGTACCAAATTAGGTAGGCCCAATATTTGAGGAGAGAGCATATGTTTTTTATTATGAGTTATATTTTTTTATATCTTTTCCCTAGTAAGACTCATCACATTCGTGTATATATATAATACATTTTGGAAAAGGGTTATTTTTTTTGTTCAAGAAAGTCTTTTACTCATAGTAAAATTGGGCATATGTTGGAACAAGTAGATTTTATGGCTAAGGATCTAGTGAATGTAAAGGGACTTTTGGTGGATGGCTAAGTAGGTGGAGCTCAAGGTTTTAAATTTTTATGGATGGATATTGAGTGGATTGTAATCTTCTACCTTAATTTACTATCATTACCCAAACCTAAATTCCTTATTTTCATTTTTTATATATATATTTCTTGCCACGTTGTTACTGAATGGGGAATTTTTATTGTTAATGTTGTTACTAATCTTATAGTTATTGTCTAATGTTTCATTATTGGTTAATTTTATTTCATATTTTTTTTATACTATGACTTTATAGTCAGGGTAATGTCAATCCCTGAAAGAATTACACCCTCATTGTTATTCAGTGTCCTATTTTATATATGGTGTCACACATAATTTCATTTGGTTTTCAGAAATTGAAATAATGGGTTTGTTTAGGAAGTTACATTGATTTAGTGGATGGGTATAACCGTATGTAACATGGAATTGAATAGTTAGGTTTACTTTATTTTTTTAAAATATTTTAGTAGTTAGGCCAAATCATTTATCCTTTCTTTTCTATCATTCCTCCATGGGTGGTGGTTATTAATATGGAAACATGTATTTTTTTAAAATTTCAATATTATCTTGTGTGTGAGATGTTTTTGAGTGAGAGTTTTTTTTCAATATTTTATTTTATATATTCAAATTTTACAATTCAAGGGAATCTAAAAAATGGATTCTTAATGCCAAAATGTCATAAAAATAACCAATTATAGATTAAATTATATTATGTGTGAAATAAATATAGTTATGATTATTTTCATTCTTTAATTAAAAATGTATACCCATGGGGTTTTGGAATTCACCAGAAGAATTTCAAGATTATCCTTGGGAACTATTTCAAGTGAGAACTGGATTTAGTTGATTAATTTTTTACATATTCATATAGTTATCTCTATATTAAGTTCCTTGATACATTAAATATAATTTATAATTTTATTTTACACTATTTCAAGGATCACAATATTTTCAAGAATATGAAAATATGATTATGAAAATAGGTTTGAAATCATATTTATTTGTATCTCAGGAACCCACATTTTAAATTCACGTATTTGAATATCTATAGATATTGAACATTCAATTAGGTTTCCATATTATAATACTAACATCTTAACATAGGTATTTATTTATTATGTTTCATTGTTATTAATATGAACCAATGTGGTGGTGCTCTGTTTCATGGGTATTAATTCATATATCATACATGTTATAGAAATTGGGTGGCCCTTATTCCTCATTTGTGTATGTAGTTTAAGAATATAAAATTTTAACTAAAAAATAATTTTTTATTACCCCATGGTATTCAAATATCTATATATTATTAAAAAAATATTATTGGAAAAAATATTTAATGTAAAAAACTATTAACTATAGTTATAATGTTTGATCCTCCATTAGAAGAAGGGAACTGATGTGACCATTGAATTATTTCAAATATGGAATGAGAGAAGGTATTTTCATTAAGCCCAAAATTAAAAAATCAAAATTTTTTCTATAGTGATCTAAGATTCATTATTTAATCCTATGTTCTTCACAATATTACAAAAAACCCATTTTCAAAAGATAATCCATGGAATATATTTAATATTTATACTAACTCGTAATTTTAAAAGGTGTGATGCAATAATTACAATAAAATGATAATTTCATTTTATTAATTTTATTAAGTTAATAAATTTGAAAATTTTATTATGTGTGATGGGATATCATGGAATTAAAATCCTAAAATTTTCATGATAACACTATATAATACTATAATTTGAATGATATTTCACCAACATATATGGAAATTAATAATGAACTGAGAATATTCTTAACATTGAATAAATTGATATTAATTTTCAATGCATTAAATAGATAATATATATAGTGTAATAAATTTTTTTCCATATTTTTATATTTTAATTCATTTAACATTATCCTAAAATATTTACATATAATGATATATTATAAAATTATTATTTTAATTAAATATGAAAATGACATTCAAATAATGTTTTTTGATATTTCTGTTGATATAGTGGAAGCTGTTTTATTTTTGAGGTAATTTGGGATTTCATAGGTAAACTAGTGTACATAATTTATTATAATAAAATTTATAAATTTTTCCATAATTAGATAAATACTAAAATAATATTTTTAGATATGTTTTTTAGAGTCTTTTAAAAAGATATGAACTGACATAAAATTATTTTCTTGTGTGTTTAGTTGATTTAATATGTGATTTTATATAGAATATATAGGGATTTAAATATATTTTTATGGTAACTAAAGTCACCTTGACTGATCTATAAATGAGATGTAAGTAACCAGGTCAATATAACCCATAAATCATAAAAGATCTATAAAAAAGACTTAATTGAAAATAAAAGTTCAAAAAAATGTCCAAAACTCAAAATTGGAAAGTGATTAACTGATCATGAGAGTGTATTTTAATTTACCACGATATAGTTCAATTGACCAATAAAACTTATGAAAAGAAAAAAATGAATATTTAGAGAAATTTTACATTCTTTAATGAGGGAAAATCATAATGGAATGTTTCCCTATATTGAAAGGATATTTCAAACCAATTATTCATGAAAAATAAAATGGAATACATTGACAATGGGACATGTTTGTTATATGATTGTTTATTTTATATTCAAAAAATATCAACACAATATTAGGTAAATGTATGTTAATTTATTAGTAATATATCGATTTAAGGGAGGGAATATTAAAAATATCATATTCTGCATAACTTTTAGTGGGATCATAAAGAATTATTTTCCATATAAAATTATCTCAAGACCATAATTATATGGTATCTTCTTATAAAAATACATATTTTATAATGTGATTAATATCCCAAACCATTTGATAAATAGTTTTTTAGTTTATTTTTTATTATATCTGTAATTTCACTTTCGGATCTCCTTTATTTCGTTGATAGTATTCACAGAAGTCTTACTATAGTAGTGGGTTATTTAAAAATTAAATAAATTTCATTATTTATTAAGACACTATTTTTATATAATTTATATTTCTCCTACATTCTTTTTTCATATTTATAAATAAGAATAATTTAATTATGAAATATATTAATTTTTTTTCAATAATAAAATTAATAACAAATAAATCATTGATTTACAATTATATAGAAATGAGGATAAAAACATCTATAGGATGAAGTGATATTTTTTAAAATAACTATTTATTATATTGGAAATATATTGTTATCATAATGTATTAATTTTGTAAATATATATATATAAACCTACAGAAATTTATATATTATACATCCAAAAAAATTCGTTTACATTAATTTCATTGTGGTTATTAATTCTAATAGAAAAATAATCCATTTATTGTTTAAAAATACATTTCCATAAAAAAAATGATATCAATATATTTTTAAGTGGATACTATAATTAATTTATTCCACTTTTATATATTTCATTAGAAAAATCGACATCATGTTTGAAAATTTTATTTCAAAATTATATTAGAGATAATTTTTGGCACTTATTTTAAAATATTTATTCCTCTATGAATAATTTCATTTATTACAAAACTATGATTTATTCTTATTAAAAAAAGAGATATTAATGTTTGATTATGATGTTTATTTGGATTAAATTTAACATAATATCCATGTAATTAAACATAAATTCAATAATTTCATTGTACATAGAATTAATTTAATTTTCGGAACAAGTTATGGATTATTAAATTTAGGAATCTGACTAATTTTGTTTTTGGAAACAGTGAATACTAACCATGGTATAGTGTTGTCACTATGGTAATTGGTAAATGGGTTATTTCAGTTAAAACAATTTTATAAGAGAAATAAATATTTTATTAATTCTTATTGGAATACTGTATGACCATTATCATTATATATTCAAGAGTTTGTCATTATTTTCCATATTCCATTGATTATAACATTAATAAATTTTAATGTGAGGGATAGTTAAAATTTTAATTCTCTTTATATTAACATGTCTTATATATTTTAACAGGGATAAAAAATATGTCATGTATTTTTATAAATTCATATTTTTAACATTATTATATTAATATTTTTATATTAGTTTATTTTTAATTTTTGGTGATTAAATATCGACCTAAAACATTAACAAAAATATGATGTAGTGATTCTTCAAGTTTTATAAAATGAATGTTAATTAGTTCGAAATCAAAATAAACGTGTTTTGTAATGACCCAGAAATTTCAAGAAATTTTTTTTATTAATTTCTTTGGAATTTTATGAGTCTGTAGTTTCTGAGGGTGGAAGATTTTGTGGCCCGGTGCACCCAGAATCAATTTATGAAGTTTTTTTGGGTACAATCAGTAAACGTACATGCAAGTTTTTCTATCTTTTGAACCGAAGATCGGAACTGAAATCCTAGGAAACCGATAAACTCGCAGCGCTGATATTCGCTTAAGGGGACCTTTACCAAAGTTGCGTTTTATGCATGTTGAGAGTTAAATTTTGGTGAATTAGAATAAAATAAATAAAATTGTGGAACAAGAATTTTATTTAACTATGGTAATGATATCCTACCAAGGAGAGATAGAGGTGGGTCCCACATCCACCTAACCTCCCATGAGAGGATTTAGTGTGGTGGGGGCCACATGAGGCCCTAACTCCTCACCTCCCCTTAACTACACTAAACCCCCATTAATATTTCCTTCATTAATTCAAATACTTCCCTTTATTAATGTGAAATCTATACCTCCCACTCTCCTTCTTAAATTTTTCCAACTCTTTTAATTAATGAGTTGAGCTCCAATTAATTAATTAAGGAGTTTGATCTTTGATTTTAATGGTTTAATAAAATAATATCATGAGCTATTATTTTAGTTTGGGGCATTTGTTGTGTTGGAGAATATTTGGGAGAGCTTTAGAGAATTTTAAGAGTGTTTCCTTCTTCAATGAAGAATGATGCCCTATTTGATGAAGTACACCAATTCCTCGAAGAATGGATCTCCTTCTGACAGATCACCGATGAACGATGCTCAAGCTGGGATCGATGGCACATTACAGGAGCAACGAATGCCAACGATCGTCGACACCTTCAACTCCTCCTTTTTGACGTCTTCAACGAACTGATGTCCTTCTTTTCGTGATATCGTCATTGCACAATGAACCTTGAGGTAGGGGTGGTTTTTGTATATTTTATATATTTTACTATACCCTCGAACATGGGAGTTTAATTGGTTGGATGATTGTTTGAACCACTAATGTGGTGGGTACAGACTAGCGAACAAGTCTGTACCCATCGTCGTAACGTTCTTGATGCGCTAAATGTTTGGAAACGATGAAGTGGGACCGCTACAGTGATTTGAACATGTCGAAGTGAAGAACGGGTCTTGGGACAGCTGCAGGCATAGACTGTGGGTGAAACGGACCACCAGAGTGCATCCGATGGTATGCGAAAAGTGGCTCCGGTGCACCGCACCTACACAGCGGTGCCGGCGTCCGGCGTCAATGGTGCGCTGCCAGAGAAGGTCGTCGTGGCTGAGCCGCGGTGAAGCGTGGAACCGAAAAGGAAAAGCTATTCCAGAATATGGAGGGGCGCGACATAATGCCTCACCAGCTGGGGGATGCTTCGCCCTCCCCGCTCGGCCAGCTGGTCAAGCCAGCACCTCCCCAGTTGGGCCGGGGTGGGCCACGCGGGCCGGGCCACACCCAGCAGGGCAGGACCCAGACCCGGGTCATTTCAACCTAGTTCGGGCTGACCCAGGGTGGGTTGGGTCGGGTCAGACCGGGCCCATACCACCCTTTGGGAACCTTTTTCATTAAAATTCCCTTAACATGAGCTACAAAACTCCGATCGCTGCACATTCAGTTGAATGAGATTCCTTGGATCGAGGTGGTCGCTTATGTATATTTCACTCAAGGTTTTCGCGACATTTGGGTATGGCTGGGTTGGTTCGGACCTGAAACCAACCGGTCCCTTGAAGCAGAAACAATTATAACTTAAGTATCGGATGTCCAATTGATGTGCCATCAACTAAGTTGGTTTTATTTTGATGAGACGGTTCTTTTGGAATACTCCACGTGTGGTTTGGATGTAGTTGGAATACATTCAGTTTGGTTTTATCTTAAAACAAACCTGCCCCCTGAAACGGAAAATCCAACAACTCTCAGACCGGACATCTGTTTGACGAACCGTCAGCAGCATTGGTATTTTCGTTGAGAAAATATCCCTTTGATTATAACCCATGGGAGTTAGGGGTAACGATGATATATGGTCGGGTTTGTTCGTACACGAAACCAACCCCACCCCGGGGACAAAAATGCTAATAATTCACAGACCGGGCGTCCGATTGACACGCTGTCTATTGCGTTGACATCCATATGATGAGGCAGTCCTTTGTGACTCTAATATGTGATAATTCATGACACATGGAATATCGAACAATATCATTTGATGTGGATCCTCCTAGAGACGAGTATACAGAGTACATAAACCATATAGTGGGCTGAGATCTGATAACTGCTTGTCCGATTCGATTCAGAGTGACATGACTAGCCCAGTGGGGAGTGCTACTATGTAGGGGTGACATACCCATGGCAGAGGAGAGCTGCTGTGTTGGGAGGAAAACTCGTGGTACTTGATAGGAGGAGTATCTCTATAGGCTATTAGGGGGTGCGCTACTGTGTTGGGGCGGCAGACCCATGGCTCAAAGCACTACTGTGTTGGGAATACAGACCCACGGTTATCGACAGGAGGAGTACCTCACCAGACTATGTTTTGTGAGTATCACCTCGGAGTCATGACAGGACTACTGTGCTCGACAGAGGAGGAGTTCTCTAGCATCTGCATTTTCGGCATCATGAATAAAAATCTTGGTTTGAGCTGAGTCATTGACCGTTGTGTTTTACTCATGATTGAGATGGGATACATGATAACATAGGTATATGTATGGGCATATACCTAAGTATAGGTTATATGTTGATATCTTTTTTTTGATTTATCATTGTTGGATTTTGTGAGACCTTGATGGTCTAGGGGTCCTTACTAAGTATTGTTATACTCACCCCTGCATGGGATATGCCCACACCTCATTTTTTTTATGCAGACGATGGACAATGCTGAACGAGGTAGAGTTTATGAGAACTAGACGGTACCTGGAGGTGGAAACTCAGCATGAAAGGACACGGAGCAGACAGATAGACGTAGAGTGTTGAGGAGGACATCTATACCTAACCTTCTGGTAGGAACCCGGAGGATGATCCTGGAGCTACTTCACCATTAAGTTGTTGTCTTTTCAGTTGTACTTTTCTTTCAGCTGTAGTTGTACATTGGGATGGTATTTATGGTCCTTTTTTACTTTAATCACACTTTTTATACTGATTTAATAAGTGTTTTCTACCACTTGGTCTCTGGTTGTGTGAGTATACGTTTTGTAACGGAAATGCCTTCCCAGTTATAGGGATTTACACCTTTGGTGCTTGTCACCAGCCCCTAGCCTATGGAAGGCATGCATGGGGTAGTTACGACATGGGCCCTGGGGGACAGGTCGTGACAAATTGGTATAAGAGGAGTCGGTTCTACCGCAGAGCATAGAACTCTGATATTTGATTTCTGTGAAGTAATAGTGTTAAGGGTACCGAGTGTGGTTTTCAGTTCAGGGATTCCAGTGTTGGTGTGACGACCGACGTATCCATAAGCCAGGAAGTTGACTTCTGATTTCTGACTCAGTGCATGAAAACATGGATTGCATGTGTGTTTTAAAAAGTTTCTTTATGTCAGCTCAATCAAGGCAGCTCACCAGGTTTAAATCGTTTCACCGTGTTGCATCTATTCAGGATGCCTCCACACAGACAGTCAGTTGGAGTTTTGATAGAGTACACATGATGTCCCACCGAGCGACGAGGCCTCAGTACAAGGTCCTCTTGCTATCTTGGCACCTCTGTGGGTGTACCAGTAGAACCACCACCCGTTATGTAGCAGATTCCACTAGATGTACTAGAAAATGATGAACGCTGAAAGAGCACGTTGCATGAGTTCCAACAGTATAGACCTCCGAGGTTACGAAGCGAGATAGATTCCCAGGTAGTAGTGGACTGGCTGGAGGTGATTCCTAAAGTTCTACACCTAGTTTAGACACTAGTAGAGTAGATGGTGATCTTAGATACTGGTGTTTCCTAGTGACTGACCATGAGGTTGGTTTGCATAGTGATGAGGCTTCGGTATGTGGATCGATGCCTGAGATATTACCTTCATGTAGTGGTCCAACTATATCACTACATGTTGGTCAGATGTCTCAACCGGAGGTACCGGTAGATGAAACATGTAGGCTTAGTGACTTACACGTGTTTCATCATCAAATACCCCTCAGGTTCTGAGGCGAGCCCGACTCGGAGGTGGCTGAGGATAGACATGAGAAGGTGGCTGAGATTTTTCTAGAGCTTATATAGCTTTGGCAAGATGATGTGTTGGTAGCTGAGTATTCCTCAAGGAATACCGAACATTCTTGGTACTCGATGAATATGATATTATCAGTGCTTTAGAGCTTGGACCTATGAGGGAGGTGTGCTTAAGGATAACCAAGCCAATACTTTTTCCTCTATGCATTCCTACATATGATAGGGTTCTACTGTGATCATTTGTGGTTGAATGTTCTTTGGATGAATAGATACAGCTAGAGAATGTTTGCAGTGGGGATGCAGGGAACTAGCACTAGTCTTAGAGGCTTGGGCATGTAAAATGATTCAAGAAGGGGGAGTGTAAAGGACAGATGAATCTACAGAGTAGCAGATGTGGAAGCAGAGCTAGGAGGGGAGCATGTGGTGATGTACATTTCGATATTTTAGAACCACCCGCCTTTTTAGTCCTCGCCAGGCATAGGGAGATGGAAGGAAGGGGATGAGAGTAGCTCCATGTTGTCAATGATTATGACTCAAGGGCTATAGGAATGATTCGAGGTACGGTCTGTGTCCACTACTAGCTATCGTAACAATTGACATTGATATAAAACATTCCTTCCTTCCATGAATCTTTTCCCATACCTAGAGCTTTCGGTTAAGCTGTTGAATTGACCCTCATGTCTGGGGATACCATTGGGAGGAGACTCGAAAATCACACTTACGCCAACGGTGTGATCATACCCTTGAGGCCTGAGTTTAGGCAATAACCTTTTGGTGGAAGCATCCTGGACTTTTGACATATGTTTTGGAATGGATTGGGTAACAACATTTCATACACAGATTGACTGTATTAGGTAAAATGATTTGTGTTTTACCTACAACGTTGGGTTGGGTTTTACTTGGTCGGCGAAATGGTAACCCCCGACAGCACAAGATGTAATCATTCATAAGTGGGTGCAGTCGATCACTCATGAGTCAGACACACTTAGATTCGTTCCAAACTTCTCCAGAGTTGCCTCACCGCTTTTAGCATTGACGAATAAGGGTGAAACCTTCATGTGGTCAGAGAGATGGCAGTAGATCTTTTCATGAGGAAAGGAAGAGGTTGACCAGTGCACCCATTTTGAGGCTACCAGAAAAGGTGCAGATCATCCAGGAGTGGATGAAGACTGCACAGAGTAGATGAAGACCAATGCTAATATAAGGCAAAGACCACTAGAGTTTGAGGATAGAGATTATGTTTTATTACAGGTCTCACCTCGATGAGTTCGTTGGAGATTCAGATGGGGCAGCAAGTTATCTCCACTATTCATTGAACCTTACGAGGTCCTCATTAGAGTAGGTGAGGTGGCGTACTTCATGGCCTTCCACTTCAGTTGCATCAGGTGCACGAAGTCATCCATGTATCTCAGCTGAGGAGATGCGTGAATGACCTTTCCATCATCATCGAACATGAGAAGACATTCAAGAAGGTTCTAGTAGAGAATGAGGATCGATAGGAATGGGTCATGTTTGGACGGTCGATTCCTCTGGGGCACGTTCTTTGGTAGAACGAGAACCTCCAGTAGAACACATGGGAGTGGGAGGCTTAGATACATGCTCAATACCCTCTTTTGTTTCCCTAGTGTGTTTTGTAGCTTTACAGGGATGTAAATCCTGGAGGTGGGAGTAATGTAAAGACCCAGAAATATCAATGATTTTTTTTTCATAATTTGTTTGGAATAATAAGAGTCCGCAGTTTTTGACAGCGCCTAATTCTGAGGCCCATTGTGCCCGAAATAAATTTCTAAAGTTTTGATCGGGTACGTTCTATAAACCTACGTGTGGGTTTTTCTATCTTTTTAACTGGTGCTTGGAATTGAAATCTGAGGACACCGATGAACTCACAGTGCCAATATTCTCTTAAGGGTATATTTACTGCAGTTGCGTTTTATGCAGGTTGAGATTTAATTTTTGGTGAATTAGAATAAAATAAATAAAATTGTGGAACATAAATTTTATTTATCTATGATATTTATATCCTATCAAGGGGAGTTAGAGGTGGGTCCCACACGCACCTAACCGTGCATGATAGTATGTAGTGTAGTGGGGCCAACACGAGGCCATAACTCCTCACCTCCCCTTAACTCCTCTAAACCCCAATTAATCAATCCTTCATTAATTTAACAACTTCCATTTATTTACGTGAACTCTTAACCTCCCCTCTCCCTCTTAAATTTTTCCAACTCTTCTAATTAATGAATTGAGCTCCAGTTAATTAATTAATTAGTTTGATCTTTTATTTGAAATGTTTAATAAAATAATAGAATGAGCTATTATTTTAGTTTGGGGCATTTCTTGTGTTGGAGAACCTTTGGGAGAGCTTTAGATAATTTGAAGAGAGTTTCCTTCTTCAATGAGTAACGACACCCTCTTCGATGAAGAACGCTGATTCCTCAAAGAACGGGTCTCCTTCTGATTGATCTCCGATAAACGACGCTCGAGCCAGGATTAGTGTCACTTTGAGGGAGAGATGAACACCAACGATTGTCGACACCTTTAACTCTTCCCTTGCGACAATTTCAATGAACCAACGTCCGCATTTTGGTGATATTGTCAATGCATGACGAACCTCAATATTGGGTTGTTTTTTTATATTTTATATATGTGAGGTTACCCTCGAGCATAGGCGTTTAATTGGTTGGATGATTATTTGAACCACTAACACGGTGGGTAGAAACTAACGATCAAGTACAGACACATCATCATATCGTTCTTGATGCGCGAAATGTTTGGCGATGGTGAAATGGGACCACAACATTGATTTGGAGCAGTCGTAGTGACGAGAGGGTCCCGAGAGAGCCGCTGGCACAGACGGTTGGCGAAACAGACTACCAGAGCGTGTTCGGTGGTCCACGGAAGGGGGCGTCGGCATGACACACCGGCACGGCGGTGTCGGGGTCCAGTGGCGGTGATGTGCCGCCATAGCATGTCGCTGCGGCTGACCCGTGGCAGAAGGTGTAATAGGAATAGAAAAGTCAATCTGGAATATGGAGGGGGTGGCTTAATGTCGCACCACCTGTGGGAGGTCCCCCCCCCCCCCCCCGCTCGGCCAGCTAGCCGAGCCAGCGCCTCCCAATCCGGACAGGGGCGGGCCACATGGGCCGGGCCATGCCTGGCCGAGGAATACTAGGCTATGCCCTACCAGGCTAGGCCGCGCCCGGTTCGGGCAGACCAATGGTGGGTGGGGGAGGGTCGGACCAGGCCGAGACCCCACATTTGGAACATTTTTTGGTAAAATTTCATTAACTTGAACTACATACCTCCGATCGATGCAAAATCAGTTGTGTAGGATTCCTTGGATCGATAAGGTCATTTTCGTATTTTACAATCAAGGTTTTGTTGAAGTATGGGTACGGCCAGGTTGGTTTGGACCCAAAACCAATCGGGCCCTCAGAGCGAAAATTCTTATAACGTAAGGACCGGGCATACGATTGACGTGCTATCAATTATGTTGGTTTTAATTTAATGATATGGTTATTTTGTCATACTAACATGTGTTTTGGACATAGTTGTATTATGGTCGGGTTGGTTTTAGCTTAAAACCAACCAGGGCCCTGAAACGGAAAAGCCAATAACTCTCAGACCGGACGTCCGTTTGACGAACCTTCAGCGGCGTTGGTATTTTTGTTGAGAAATTCTCCCTTTGAGTATACCCCATGGGTGTTCGGGGTATATTTGAGATACGGTCAGGTTGGTTTGTACACGAAACCAACCGGGCCCCAGGGACAAAAAGGATAATAACTCACAGAACGGGCATCCAATTGACGCGCTGTATATTGTGTTGAGACCCCTATGATGAGGGAGTGCTATATAATACTTCTACGTGAGACATCGTGATTCATGGAGTGTCAAATAGTATCTCGTGGTGCGTATCCTCTCGGAGGCATGAATACAGAATACAATGACCTTGTATTAGGATGAGACATGATGATTGCTTGTCCAATTCGATTTGGAGTGACATGACTGGCATGGTGGGGAGTGCTACTGTGTTGAGGAAAAAGACCCATGGAGGAGGAGAAATACTTTTTGGGGCGGCAGACCTGTGGTACTCGATAGGAGGAGTACCTCTGTAGGCTATTAGGGGGTGAGCTATTGTATTGGGGCGGCAGATCCATGGCTGGAAACGCTACTGTATTGGGGAGACATTCCCACGGTAATCAAAAGGAGGAGTACCTCAGCAGTCTAAGGATAGTGAGTAGCACCTCAGAGCCCGGACATGACTACTGTGCTTGATAGATGGGGAGTTCTGCAGGAGACGTTTTTTCGACATCGTGAATTAAAATCCTGGTTTGAGCTAAGTCAACGACCTTTGTATTTTTCTTCATGATTGAGATCGGTTACGTGATAACATAGGTATATGTATGGGCATATATATAAGTAATGGTTATATGTTGAGATATTTCTTTGTGGTTTTTCTTTGTTGGATTGTGTGTGATCTTGAGGGTCACGGGGGCCCTACTGAGTATCATTATACTCACCCCTGCATGGGCTATGCCCGCACCACGTTGTGTTGGATGCAAATGACAGACATCGCTGAACGAGGTAGAGTGTATGAGGACTGGATGATACATGGAGGTGGAAACTCTGCATGACGGCACACGGAGCAGACCGAAAGACGCATAGTGGTGAGAGGGACATCTGTACCTACCCTTCAGGTAGGAACCGTGAGGACGAACTAGGAGCTGCTTCACCATTCAGGTGTTGTCTTTAAAAGGTGATTTTAGATAGAATTTATACTATTTTAATATATTTTTATGGTACATAAAGTCACTTTTACTGATCTGTAAAAGGGATTTATGAAACCAGGACAATACAACCAAAAAAACAAAAAGGAACTATAAAGAAGAATTAATTGAATATCAAAGTTTGAAAAAATGACCATAACACAAAATTGGAAAGGGATATACTGATCATGAGAATATATTTTAATTTACCGCGATATAGTTCAATTGAAAAATAATACATAAGAAAAGGACAAAAATGAATATTTTGAGACATTTTACATTCCTTATTGAAGGGAAAATCATAATGGAATGTCTCCCTATCTTCAAAGGATATTTCAAACCAATTATTCATGAAAACAAAAATGGAATACATCGACAGTGGGACATGTTTGTTATATGATTGTTAATGTTATATTCAAAAAAATATCAAAACAATATTAGGTCAATTTATGTTAATTTTTCAGTAATATATCGATTTAAGGGTGCGAATATTCAAAATATTATATTTTGTTAAGCTTTTAGTGGGATTATAATGAATTATTTTCCATATATAATATTCTCAAGACCATAAGGATTTGGTTTATTCTTATAAAAATACATATTTTATAATGTGATTAATATCCCAAAGCATTTGATATATAGTTTTTTATTTTATTATTTATTATATCTATAATTTCACTGTGTGATCTCCCTTATTTCATTGATAGTATTCATAGAAGTCTTACTATAGTAGAGGGTTATTTAAAAATGAAATAAATTTCATTATTTCTTAAGACCATATTTTTATATAATTTTCATTTCTCCTACATTATTTTTTCATATGTATAAATAAGATTGATTGAATTATGATATATATCATTTTTTCCCAATAATAAAATTAATATAAATTAAATCATTGATTACTAATTAGATAGAAATGAGGAAAAAACATCTAGAGGAAAAATTAATTTTTTTCAAAAAACTATTTGTTATATTGGATTCATATTGTAATCATAATGTATTAATTTAGAAAATATATATATATAAACCTAAATTAATGACTATATTATACATCCAAACAAATTAGATAACATTAATATAATTATGTTTATTAATTCTAATAGAGAAAATAATTCCATTTATTGTTTAAAAATATGTTTCCATATAAATTTATATCTATATATTTTTAAGAGGGTACTATGATTAATTTATTACACTTTTGTAAATTTAATTAGAAGAATCGACATAATGTTTTATATTTTTTTTCAAAAATAGATTAGAGATAATTTTTGGATCTTTTTTTAAAATATTTATTCTTATACAAAGAATTTCATTTATTAGAAAACTGTGATTTATTTTTATTAAATAAGGTGATATTAATGTTTGATTATGATGTTTATTTTGATTTAATTTAACATAATATCAATTTAATTAAACATAATTTCCTTAATTTTATAGTACATAGAATTAATTTTTTTTCTCCACAGGTTTAGGTTGATTTAATTTAGGAATCTGACTAATTTGGTTTATGGAAAAAATGAATACTAACTATGGTTTAGCGTTGTCACTATGGTAAATGGTAAATGGGGTTAATTTTAGTTAAAACCATTTTATAAGCTAAATAAATATTTTATTAATTCTTATTGGAATATAGTATGACCATTATCATTCTATATTAAAGAATTTGTCATTATTTTCCAAATTCCATTGATTATAACATTAATACCCTTTAATGTAAGGGATATTTAAAAATTTAACTCTCTTCCTATTAACATTTCTTATTAAATTTAACAGTGATAAAAAGTATGTCATGAATTTTTATAAATTTTTATTCTTAACATGATTATATTAATATTGTTATATTCGTTTATTTTTATATTTTGGTTATTAAATACCAACATAAAACATTTAAAAAACGTTGATGTAGTTATTCTTCAAGGTTTACAAAATGAATTGAAATTAGTTTGAAATCCAAAAAATAACGTGTTTTGTAAAGACGCTGAAATTTCAAGGAAATTTTTTTCATAATATCTTTAGAATTTTATGAGTACGCAGTTTCTGACGGCCCATGATTCTGAGGCCCGGTGTGCCCTGAATCAATTTTTGATGTTTTATTTAGGTACGTTCAGTAAATGTACGTGCGAGTTTTTCTATCCTTTGAACCGGTTCTCAAAATCAAAATCTGGGGACAGTGATGAACTCAAGGCGCTGTTATTTTCTTAAGGGGGACTTTACAACAATTCCTTTTTATGTGGGTTGAGAGTTAATTTATGGAGAATTTGAATTAAATAAATAAAATTGTAGAACACAACTTTTATTTATCTATGGTAGTTATATCCTACAAAGGGGATTTATAGGTTGTTCACACCCTCCTAACCTCCCATGAGAGGATTTAGTGTGGTGGGGGCCACACGAGGCACTAACTCCTCACCTCCCATTTACTCCCCTAAACCTCCATTAATCTCTCCTTCATTAATTTGACAACATCCATTTATTTATGTGAACTCCTAACCTCCCAATGTCCCTCTTAAAAATTGTCAAATAATATAATTAATGAATTAAGCTCCAAATAAGTAATTAAGGAGTTAGATCTTAGAATTTCATGGGTTAATAAAATAATATAATGAGATATTATTTTAGTATGGGGCATTTATTGTGTTGGATAAACATTGGGAGAGCTTTAGAGAATTTTAAGAGAGTTTCCTTCTTCAATGTGGAATGACACCCTCTATGATGAAGAACGCCGATTCCTTGAAGAACTATTCTCCTTCCGATGGATCTCCAATGAATGACGCTCGATCCGATATTGATGGCACATTGCGGGAACGACGAATGCTAATGATCATCGACACCTTCAACTCCTCCATTAGGTCGAAATAAACTAACCAACATCCGCCTATTCGTGATATAATCAACGCATAGAGAACCTTGAGGTAGGGGGTTGTTTTTGTTTATTTTATATATGTTATTATACCCTCGAGCAAGGGAATTTAATTTGATGTAATATTATTTCAACCACTAACGCGGTGGGTACGGACTAAATAACAAGTCCAGACCCATCGTCATATCGTTCTTGATGCAAAAAATGTTTGGCGCCGATGAAATGGGACCGCAACAGTGATTTGAATCCATCGTAGTGATGAACGGGTCCTGGGAGAGTTGCAGGCGTAGACGGTGGGTGAAACAGTCCACCAGAGTGTGTTTGGTGGTCTGCGGAAGGTGGTGCCGGGGCGCTGCCAGAGCAGGCCACCTCGGCTGAGCCGAGGCGGCAGGTGGAACTGGAACGGCAAAGCAGTTTTGGAATATGGAGGGGCGTGGCTTAATATCGTGCCAAATGGGGGGGGGGGGGCGCACCCTCCCCTCTCGGCTAGCTAGTCGAG
This sequence comes from Viscum album, assembly GCA_963277665.1. Lineage (NCBI taxonomy): Eukaryota > Viridiplantae > Streptophyta > Magnoliopsida > Santalales > Viscaceae > Viscum > Viscum album. Next base: position 2,025,448,871 of record OY728151.1, on the reverse strand, counting down.
CCAGCGCCTCGGTGGACGGGACGGGGCGGGCCACGTGGGATGGGACGCGCCCAGCTGAGCTGGACCCAGACCCAGGTGGGGTCAACCCGGTTCGGGCCGACCCAGGGTGGGTTGGGCTGGGTCGGACCGTTCCCAAACCCCCCTTTTGGATCCTTTTTTTATAAAATTACCTTAACATGAGATAAGGGCCTCTGTTCGATGGATCAACAGTTGCATAGGATTCCTTGGATCGTGGGGGTCCATTCGGTATTTAACACTCATGGTTTTGGCGATGTTTGGGTATGGTCGGGTTGGTTCGGACCCGAAACTAACCGGGCCATCGGAGCAGAAACACTTATAACATAAGGATCGTATGTCTTATTCATGTGCCATCAATTATGTTGGTTTTCATTTTATGAGAATGTTCTTTTGGCCTACTTGACATGATCTTTGGACGTAGTTGGAGTACGATCGAGTTGGTTTTAGCTTAAAACAAACCGGGCCACTAAAACGGAAATGCCAATCACTCTAAGAACGGACGTCCGTTTGATGAACTATAAGCGGCGTTTCTATTTTCATTTGGAAACTCTCCCTTTGAGTATACCCCACTGATGTTTGGGGTACAATTGAGATATGGTCAGGTTGGATCGTACACGGAACCAACCGGGCCCTAGGGACAAAAAGGCTAATAACTCACAGACCAGGCGTCCGATTGGCATTTTGTCTATTGCGTTGAGACCCCAATGACGAGGAGGGCCTTTTTTATACTTCTAAATGAGACTTTGTGACACATGGAGTATCAACTGTATCTCATGGAGGGGATCCTCATGGAGACGAGCATATAGAGTATGGAGACAATGTAGCCTGCTGACACCTGATGACTTCTTGTCCGATTCAATTCGGAGTGACTTGACTAGCCCAGTGGGGTGTGCTACTATGCGGGGGTGACATAACCATGGAGGAGGATCGCTACTATGCTGGGGCGGCAGACCCACTGTACTTTATAGGAGGAGTACCTCTGTTGGCAATTATGAGTTCTACTACTGTGTTGATGCGGCAGCCCCAAGGACGGAAATGCTATTATGTTGGGGGACAGACTCGCAGTACTCGACAAGAGAAGTATCTTAACAGTCTAAGGTTAGTGAGTAGCACCTCGGAGTTGCGATACAACTTCTTTGCTCGACACATGAGGAGTTCTCCAAAAGCTGTGTTTTTGATATCATGAATAAAAATCCTGGTTTGAGCTGAGTCAATGACCTTTGTGTTTTCCTCATGATTGAGATGGGTTACCTGATAACTTAGGTATATGTATGGGAATATACCTATGTAAAGGTTATATGATGAGATATTTATTTTTGGTTTATAATTATTGGATTTTGTGAGACCGTGAGGGTATTAGGGTCCCTACTGAGTATCATTATACTCACCCCTGCATGGGCTATGCCCGCACCTCATTGTGTTGGATGCAGACGACGAGCAGCACCAACCGAGGTAGAGTTTATGAGGACTGGATGATACCTATAGGTGGACACTCGGCGTGATGGCACATGGAGCAGACCGATAGATGGGGAAGTTCTGAGGAGGACATCTCTACTTACCCTTCAGGTAGGATCCCATAGGATGATCCTGGAGATGCATCATCATTCAGATGTTGTCTTTTCAGTTGTACTTTTCTTTCAGTTGTAGTTGTACCTTTCTATTGTGCTTGTATTTCTGGCCCCAATATACTTTCAGAACAATTGTTATACTACTTTTCATAGTGTTTTCTTCTGATTGTTCTCTATTTGTGTGATTTTTCATTTTATAAAAGAAATTCCTTCATAGTTATAGGGATTTACGCCTTTGGTGTGAGTTTCCTGCAACTGGCCTATGGAAGGTGGGCTTGGGTTAGTTACAACACGGGCCCAGAGGGACGAGTCATGAAAAATTGGTATAAGAGGATTTGGTTCTTCCGGAGAACATAGAACTCTGATATTTAATTTCTATGAAGCAATAATGTTAAGGGTATCGAGTGTGGTTTTCAGTTCATGGAGTCCACTGTTGGTGCGGCGAACAACAAATCCATAAACCATGACCCTGAAATCTTATTTTTGACACAGTGTACAAAAACACGGATTGTGTGTGTGTTTTCAAAAGTTTCATTAAGTCAGCTCAACCAGGTCAGCTCACCAGGTTTAAATCCTTTGATCGTGTCGCATGTATTCAATATGCCTCAATGCAGACAATCAGTTAGAGTTCTGATAGAGTACATGATGACGTCCCACTGAGTGAAGAGGCCCTGGTGCAGGGCCCTCTTGCTAGGTCGGAACCTTCGGGTGGTGTACCAGCAGAACCACCACCTGTTAGGTAGCAGATTCCACCAGCCGTATTAGCGGATGGTGCACGCTGACAGAGCGCGCAGAACGATTTCCAGCAGTAGAGGCCTCTGAGGTTACGAGGCGAGATAGATTGTCAGGTAGTAGTGGAATGGATAGAGGCAATTCCTAGGGATCTACACCTACTTTAGACACTGATAGAGATGATTTTGATCATAGATATTGGTGTTTCCCAGTGATTTACCATGAGGTTGGTCCGCATAGTGATGAGGCTTCGGTACGTTGACCGATGCCTGAGATAGTACCTTCAGGTAGTGTTCCAACTATATCACTACTTGTTGGTCAACAGTCTCAACAGGCAGTACCGGTAGATAAAACATATATTATTAGTTCCTTACCCATGTTTCTGCATCATATAACCCTCAGGTTCTGAGGCAAACCCGAATCCCATGCGGCTGAGGACTGGCTTGAGGAGGTGGCTGAGATTTTTCTAGTACTTATATAGCTTCGGCCTGACCACGTGTCGGTAGATAAGTATTCATTGAGGCATACCAATCATTCCTGGTACTCGATTAATAGGATACAATCAGTGCTTTAGAGATCAGACCTCTGAGTGAGGTCTGTTTAAGGGTAACTGAGCCAACACTTTTTTCTCAATGCATTCCTACTTATGATAGGGTTCTTGAGTGAACCTTTTTGGTTGAATGTTCTTTTGCTGCATGGTTACAGATTGAGAATATTATCAGTGGGAAAGCAGGGAACTGGCACTAGTCTCAGAGATGTGGGCATGTAAAATGTTTCAAGAAGAGGCAGTGTTAAGGACATATGAATCTGCAGAGTAGCAGACATTGAAGCAGATCTAGGAGGGCAGCATGTGGTGATGTACTTTTCGACATATTACAACCACCTGCCTTTGTATTCCATGCCAGACTCAGGGAGTATGAGGTAAGGGGATGAGAGTAGCTTCATGCGGTCATGTTATATCCATGATTTTTTGGTCCTTCCATATCCTCAGTATAGTAGGTGAGGTGGATTACTGCCTAGCCATCAACTTCAGTTGCACCGGGTGCGCGACGTCATCCACACATCTCAGCTGAGGAGATGCATGCACGACCATTCCATCATCATCTACAACATGACAACATTCACAGAGGTTCCAGTAAGGATTGAGTATCGATAGGAATGATTCCTGCGTGGACGATTGATTCCTATGATGCGCTTTCGTTGGCAGCACGAGAACCTCCAGTGGACCACACAGGAGCAGAAGGCTCAGATACGTGGTCAGTACCTTCGTTTGTTTCCCTAGTGTGTGTTGTAGCTTTGCAGGGACGTAAAGACCTGAGGTGAGAGTAATTTAATGACCCTTAAATTTCAATGGAATTTTTTTTAATTTATTTTGAATTTTACGAGTCCACAGATTCTGACGGCGCCAGATTCCGAGGCTCAGTGTGCCCAGAATCAATTTCTGAAGTTTTGTTCAGGTACATCCTGTAAATGTACGTGTGGGTTTTTCTATCTTTTGAACCAATTCTAGGAATTGAAATCTGAGGACACCGATGAACTCTCAGCACTAGTATTCAAATTAGAGGACCTTTACCGCAGTAGCGTTTTATGAGGTTTGAGAGTTAATTTTTGGCGAATTAAAATAAAATAAATAAAATTGTGGAAAAAGAATTTTATTTATCTATGATAGTTATATCCTACCAATGGGAGTTATTGGTGGGGCCACACCCACTTAACCTCCTGTGAGATGATTTAGTGTGTTGGGGTCCACACGAGGCCCTAACTCCTCACCTCCCTTTAACTCCCATAAACAACCATTAATCTCTCCATTATTAATTTGATAACTTCCCATTATTTTTATGAACTTTTATCCTCTCACTATCCCTGTCAAATTTTACCCATTCTTGTAATTAATGAACTGGTCTACAATTAAATAATTAACGAGTTTGATATTTTATTTTCATGGGTTAATAAAATAATATCAGGAGCTATTATTTTCGATTGGGGAATTTGTTGTGTTGGAGAAACATTGGGAGAGAGTTTGAAAATTTGAAGAGAGTTTCCTTCTTTAATGAAGAATGTCACCCTATTCGACGAAGAACGCCGATTCCTCGAAGAACGGTTCCCCTTCCGACAGATATCTGATAAACGACGCCCGAGCCAGGATCGATGGAACTTTGCAGGAGCGACGAACACCAATGATTGTCGACACCTTCAACTCCACTCATGTGACAGCGTCAACGAACTGACGTCTGCCTTTTTGCAATATCATCAATGCATGATGGACCATGAGGTAGGGGGTTGTTTTTGTATATTTTATATATGTGATTATACCCTCGAGCATGTTCTTGTAATTGGTTGGATGATAGTTTTAACCACTAACACGGTGGGTAAGGAAAAATGATCATGTTTGGAGCCATCTTCTTACAGTTCTTGATGTGAAAAATGTTTGGCGATGATGAAATGGGACCACAACAGCGATTTGAAGCTTTCGCAATGAAGAGCGGGTCCCAGGAGAGCCGTAGGCACAAACAGTGGGAAAAACGGACCACTAGAGTGCGTCCGGTGGTCCACGGAAGGGCCACCAGTGTGCCACGCTGGCACAGCAGTTCCCGCTTCCAGCGGCGGCGGCGCACCCCTGGAGTATGCCATCGCGGCTGGCCCGCGTTGGCCGGTGAAACTGAAATTTAAATGTCGTTCTTGAATATGGATTTGCATGGCTTAATGCTGTGCCAGCTGGGGGAGGCCGCGCCCTCCCCGCTCGGATAGCTAGCTGATCCAGCGCCTCCCAGGCCGGGCTGGGGCGGGCCGCACTGGGTTCAGGCCGACCCAGGGTGTGTGGGGCCGGGTCGGACTGGGCCCAGACCCCCATTTTAGAACCTTTTTCAGTAAAAAGCCCTTAACATGAGCTACAGACCTTTGATCGATGCACCGTTAGTTGCGTAGGTTTCCTTTGAACTAGGTAGTCGTTTTGATATATTACAATCAATGTTTTGGTGATGTTTGGGTATGGCAGGGTTGGTTCGGACCTAAAACCAACTAGGCCCTCAGAGTGGAAACAATTTTAACATAAATACCAGACGTCCGATTGACGTGCTGTCAATTATGTTGGTTTTATTTTTATTAGAAGGTTCTTTTTTCATACTCCACATGTGGTTTGGATGTAGTTGGAGTAATTTTTGGTTTGTTTTAGCTTCAAACCAACCAGGCCCCTGAAACAGAAAATCTAATAACTCTCAGACCGGACATCAATTGGACGAACCGTCAGCGACGTTGGTATTTTCATCGAGAAAATATCCATTTGAGTATACCCAATGGGAGTTCGGGGTACATTTGATATATGGTCGGGTTGGATCATACAAGAAACCGACCAGGCCCTGGGGACAAAAAGGATAATAACTCACAGATCGGGCGTCTAATTGACGTGTCGTCTGTTGTGTTGTGACCCCTATGATGCGGAGGTCCTATATGATACATCTAAATCAAAATTAGTGGCACTTGGAGTATTTACCAGTAGAACATGGAGAAGATCCTCCTGGAGATGAGCATACAGATTACTTTGACCTTGTAGCTGGCTGAGACCTCATGAATGGTTGTCTGATTCGATTCAGAGGGACTTGACTAGCCCAGTGGGGAGAACTACTGTGTTGGGAAGACAGACCCATGGCAGAGGAGTGCTACTGTGTCGGGGCAGCAGATCTGTGGTACTCGATAGGTGGATTACCTATGTAGACTATTAGGGGGTGCGCTAATGTGTCGAGGCGGTAGACCCATGTCGGGAAATGCTACTATGTTGGGGAGACAGACTCACGGTACTTGACAGGAGGAGTACCTTACCAGTCTAAGGATAGTGAGTAGCACCTCAGAGTCACGACAAAACTACTGTGCTCAACAGAGGAGAAGTTTTCCAGCAGCCATGTTTTCGATATCATGAATAAAAATTCTTGTTTGATATGATTCAATGACCTTTGTGTTTTCCTCATGATTGAGATGGGTTACTGGATAACATAGGTATATGTATGGTCATATTCCAAAGTAATGGTTATCTGTTGAGATCTTTCATTGTGGTTTATCCTTGTTGGATTTTGTGATACCTTGAGGGTCTCAGGGTCCCTACTGAGTATTGTTATACTCAACCCTACACGTGATATGCCCACACCTCGTTGTGTTGGATGCCGACGACGGACATCGCTTACCGAGGTAGAGTGTACGAGGACTGGAAAATACCTAGAGGTGGAAACTCGGCCTGACGGCACATGGTGTGGACCGAGAGACGCCATGTTCTGAGGGGGACATCTATACCTAACCATCATGTAGGAAACCTTAGGACGATCCAGGATATGCTGTACCATTCAGTTGTTGTCTTTTCGGAGGTAATTTTCTTTCAATTGTAGTTGTACCATTCTGTTGGGCTCGTATTTCAGGCCCCTTGGTTCTTTCTTCACATTTGTTATACTGCTTTACATAGTGTTTTCTTCCACTTGTTCTCTAGTTGTGTGATTTTATGTTTTATAAAGGCAATGCCTTCCCAGTTATAGGGATTTACACCTTTGGTGCTAGTCGCCAGCCCTTGGCCTATGGAAGGTGGGCTTGGGGTAGTTAAGACACGGGCCCCAGGGGATGGGTCGTGACATGTTTTGGATGATATATTATTTTTTCCATCATCTTTTTATTATTATAAATAAATTTTTATACTAAATGTATTTATATTCTAATTTAGTTTTTATAATCATTCCATTAAATTAAATATATGTGAAGCATGAGGTTAAATACATTAAATGACATTTTTAAAAAAATATTAATAAATGATTATAATATCATTATATAATCATTAAAACCCTATATTAACTAAATTTTATGCTAAATTGACAAGAATACCACAAATGTTATATGTATGTTTTGTTTAGAATTTTCAAAATTACCTTCATGACTCTAAGATAATGGAAAATTAGTTACAACAGTCAAGGTTAAACAAGGTCAATGGGGGTGGGGGTAAATCATGAAAGAAGGTTTAAAATAACCCAGAAAATAATCTAAATATTAGTGTTTCAATTTATTTATAACTTATACCAACTATTGTTGAAAATATGAAACATTGGATTCTTTTTAAATGATTTAACCACATATAATATATTATTAATTCATTTACATATATTTTATTTACCCACATAACTTATGAAAGGGTACCTCCTCATCTCATTACAATTCACATCATGAGATATTTTGAACATCCAAAATCTAACCAAATACTTTATAAATTATCCACCCCATTTCTTATATGTTTAAATCTTTCTAAAATAATTACATAAAATGTGTAAGGTGTAAATCAAGTGAGGTTTTCCAATGAAGAGTTGCAATACATAACTGAGTTCATCCATGTTAATTTATTCAAATATCTCTTTTAAAGCTGCCTTAAAAATGATTATAAATTGACATAAGTATCAATAATATAATAATTTATTATTATTTATATTGTAAAAATATTTATATTTCTATTTCATTCTTATGATAAATGAAAACATTTCTTATTTTTATGTGTATATTATCCTCACTAGAAGCGATGTGTTTCATTTTCCGTCACCCCCTCATTGGGTTGGTTATCATAAGGGATTTAAAAATATATATATAATTCAGATCCTACTTATGATTGTTTAGTTATATTATGTATCTTACATTCTTATCCTTACATCAATTGAAAAATTATGATATCTCTTATGCGTACATGTGGACTACATCCTCCATAAATCTGTGTGATTATTTTTTTATTCCCTACATTTTATTACTATTTGTACAATTGTTTTTAATGATTCAAATTTATAATTATTTAATGATAAATATTTTATATATTATTGATCAATTCCATGTTTTATAATGGAAACCCTACCAAATATGTTTTTTATTACAAACCAAGAATCCCAAAAATGCATGATATAAAGTTACCTGATTTTTAATAATATATCAAATAGAACTAAATAGAAGATGAGTGATAATAATAATGCATTGAAATTGAATGAAATTATAAATAAAATATAAAATAATTAAAATTTTATTATATATGGGTTAATGTCTGTACATAAAAATTTTAAACTAAGGATAGGGATTATTAACTCAATTCCATTTCATTAAGACATTCTATTCTCACCACTTGTTTTTTGGATAATTATAATCCATATGTATTTAATTTAATATTAATTTAGTGATAATAATGATTTTAAAAATTATAATTTTCTTCTTCTCCCTTTGATTGTTAATATTATTAACATATTTCAAAAGTAATAATGAATTATTACTTCAAACCATATCATAAAATATGTAATGTTTTCCATCCATTTTTCCTCTATAAATAAGATGTTTATAATTTTTGTTGTTTTTTAGTTGTAACATACTAGTATTTTTAGTTTTTAAATGAAATCTAAAAAAATAAAAGATGTCCTATAAACTCAAATGAGGACAGAGTATATTTTATTTAATTTTTTTTTCAAACTCTAACTTTGATACATGGATACCGTACTCTATATGAGACTACAACTATTTAAACTAAAATTAAACCGACAATGGCCATTAATAATAAAAGTGGATAATATATCTGTAAATGATAACACAAATATCATAGCCTGCCTATTTATGATCGAAAATGAGTACATAATTATATAAAATCGTAATTTAGCAATGTTTGTAGCTGCACTTCTTCAAAATGATGAAATTTTCTAAATTTTGTGAAGTTTAAAAAACTATCAATAAATTAGATAATTTTTAAAGAAACATCACTACAAATATACATATTTATATAGCTCATTTCCCCTATTAATGTAATTATATATTTAGTTATATATATATAAATATATATAAATATTTATATATGTTTATAAATACTCATATATTAATATATATATATATATAAACACACACACAATGTGATATATATATTAATATATATAGACATATATATATTTCTAAATATATAGATACATATATATATATATATATATAGAAACATATATATATAAACACACATATATTTTAAATTTAGTTAAGTTTTAATAAATTGTGTCTATTTTAGTTTCATATTTATTAATGTTTGAAAAAATGGGATATTATATATATGTAATTATATGCACATACATATGTATATTTACACACACACAGACACATATATATAGAAATATAGATAAATAAATATAAACATATATATATATAACATGAGAATATAAATAACATAAAACAAAAAACATATATAAATATATAATATAACCGTAAAATATAAACATACATATCTATAATATTATTATATTTATATATATATATATATTTATATATTCATATATATAAACATAAAATAAAAAATAAAAAATAAAATATATATATTAATAATTGAATAATAATATATGTATATTAATATTATTATACTAACATATATATATAATATTAATTTTGAAATACTAATAACCATATATAACACATAAAAATCAAACATTTTAAATTTAGTCATGTTTTTTTGAAAACATGACTATTATAGTGACATTTTTACAATTGTTGTAAAATGTCACCAATTAAATATATATATATATATATATATATAATTATATATATGTAGACAAACATATATATATTTACACACACAAAAAAAAATATATAAACTCACATAATGATATATATATATAATATAATATAAACATATATATAATCACACACACACAAATATATAATTTAAAATATAATCATATATATATAATATATACATATATAAACAGATATTTATATGTATATATGAACATAAAATAAAAAAATATAGATATAAAATATAAAATATTAAATATTGACAAAAATATATTAATTTATATATAAATGAATAAATGATATTAATTTATTTTATATATAAATTTGTCAATTTATATATATATAATAATAATATAATTACATAAAAAAACTGAGATAACGTCGTTGGTTGTTCTTTCTAGGTATGTTGTAGGTTGTGGGTTCTACTCTAAAGGGAGGTTTTAATATTTGTTTTGTAGGATAATGATGGTACTCATGGGCATGAGGCGTGCTATAATAGGGGTTCAAGGGTGTTGTAAGTGGTACATGAAGGGCATTGTTGTCATTGGGAAAGCGGTACAAAAGAGGGGATGGGTGGGGGAGCGAGAGAGGAGGTGGGCCAGGCAGTGAGGGGCACATGGGATTGGATTGGCAGGCCAGGGAGGAGCGGTACATGTGAGGGGTCGAGTGGGTGGGCAGTAAGGGAGGGGTTTGGGGGGGGGGGAGCTAAAAGGGGTTTATATTTTTTTATTTTAAAAAGTTTTATAATAAATTTTTATAAATGTAAATGAAAATAAAAATTGAAAAATATCGGTATATGGGGTGTCCCTAATTTAGTGGCATTTATAAATGTCACTAAATTTCGACGTTTAGAAGGGTCGTTAAATTAGAGACAACATCTTTAGCCCTAATTTTTTTTTGGAAAAGTTAGTTACTAAATAAGTGACGTTTTTAAAATTCATTTTTAGAGTTTTTTTTTTCTAATTATCAATATTTTGTATTCCATAAAAAAAATGAGGAAAATAGTAAGAGTATAAATCATTGAGAAATAGGAATCATCCATCAAAGACAGAATAATTCAGAAATTTAGAGTTTTTTTTAAAATATATTTTAAGAAAGGTGATTATATGATAAATAACATTGCGATCAATAAATATCCATTTAAATTTTTTTATAATGAAATTTATAGTGAAAAAAATATATAGTAATTTTTTGAATGAAAATTTTAATTATAATTTTGTAAATAATATTGTTGAAATAAAAAAATAAAAAATCATAAAATTTAACTTTTTAAATTGACCCATTAATTATGAAATAAAAATTTCATTATTTAATGGACATGATTAATTTAATAAATTAGGATTTGAAAATAATAATTTACGTTACATAGGTTATCTATTTTTTTCAAATATTAATAACTTAAATTTTATTTCTGAAAGATAATCATATATAGTTTTCTTATAAAATAATAACTTTCCATGAATTGGTTTCTTAAAACAAACAAGGATTATATGTTCCTGAGAAAATCATCCCTTACATAAAAATAGGGTTGTACACCAACGTAAATTTAAATATTTAAAAAACAATTATTAGAATGGTGTTTTTAATAAAAATATAAAAAATATTATCAAAAACTTAAATCCACCTAAAAATATAATTTCGAAAATATCAAATAACTAACTAAATAAAATAGGTTTTTCAAAATAGAATCCCCTAGAATAAAATAATATTTGTTGATGAAACTAATTATATAATTGAAAATTTTAATTACCCAACATAGAATTTTTGTAAAGAAAATCGTAATGCACATAAAATATTGGGTTTTATTTAAATAGAGTTTCTTAAGGATATAATATCCTAAAAAGTAATGGTTTTTCAAAATTAATACATAGAAATGAATAAACCAAATTTCCCTTTCAAAATTATATTATGAAAATATAGATCTCTTAAATAAAAATTGATATTTATAAAATAAATATAATCTTGAAAGATATATTTATTTTAAAATAATTATCTTCTAATCTTGAAATATATTTTTAATGAAAAGCTAAAATTTCAATCCCTTTGAAGAATGTAGTTTTTAAACAACAATAAAAATATAATTAGTTTTTTTAAATATAATTAATAATATAAATACCTTACCTGAAATTGGAAACTAAAAAAATATTGGGGAAGATACTCTTTACCATGGAATCTTTAGAATGTTTGTGGGCGATAATGAGAATGAGAGGAATTCAACATGTGTTTCCAATGGGTTAATAGGGAGTTCAATAATCATATATAGATATATAGCGTTTTAGGGTATTGCATTATCATGGGGATAATAATTAAGGATGACTATGTTGATGGAAAACCACTGAAATGAAAATACTGTGATTATTATTCTATGAAAAAGAGAAATTCCTCATGATGTCTTGAAAATATTAAAAATAATTTTATATCAATTATTTTTTATTTGGAAGGTTATATATCCATATATATATAATCATAATTGATATTAACCATGATTTAAATTCAATTGATTATATTTTATAAATTAATGTGTATTGTTGGCCTATAAATACACATGGCATCACTGGAGTATGTTGTGTGGGTGTTATGTGCCTACTAACACTCTTGCTACAAAGCAACTTGATCGGCTAGTTCTTGTATATGGTGGAGCATGCTCTCAGGCATGGTTAAAAGGTTGTCTAGTTCATGGAAGGAGATTATTTTATTAGAAAACTATTTATTAATATGTTACAAAAATAAAATTTTATATAAGTTATTTATATTTGAAAAAATAATTAATTTATTTAAGGGAAATTATTATTTTCAAAAGATAATTTATTAAATTTATAATGTCTTTTAAAAAAGGAAATTTTAATTTAATAAATAATGGGTGAATTTTAAAATAGAAAATTTATAATTTTGTATTCTTTTATTTAAACAAGTTTATTGAGAAGTTTAAATTTATTTTGTAGTGATAATCTTCTGAATGACAGTTTAATTTAATTATATGGATGTTAATGATGTTTATAGATATTCCCATGACCTATAACTAATACTAACAGTCTATACATTTTTTATCAATAGAATCTTCCTTTGTTATTTCTTTATTTTTTGGTATTATTGTATGTATATGAATAAGAAATTTGGATTTTCCCAAACAATGTGGTGTTTTTATAAAATAATCATTTACTAAAGATTACATTCTAATAAATGTTATTTCATCGTGGAATAAGTTTTTGTTGTTTATTAGTTTTTAGAGTAGAAATTAAATGATAAATTACAACCATACATACATGTTTTTATAAAACATGATACTTGAGTATTTAATTTGATTATGTGAACTAAGTAGTGAACCCATGAACTTATAGAAATATTGTCCAAAAGTGGATAATTTTGATGTACATATAGATTTCTTAAAGTCTTCAATTTATAATTTATTTCAATGAAATTTTATTATTTTTTTAGAAAGGATTCTAAATAATTATTTAGAAATACTAGTAAATTAAAATTTTTTATACTATGAAAATTAAATTTGGTTTTTAAATGTAATATGTATTTTTTAAAAGAAATTGAAAATAAATTTCTATTATTATATATTTTGAAATATGTAGAGTTATAAGTTTGAAAATTATTTATCACACGTTTTAAATAATATATAAATGAAAAAAAATTGAAAGAGATTTCCAATTGTATTTATGAATGGGTTTTCATTAGTTGTAATCCTCCAAAAAAGGAAAATTAAGTTTATTCCATCATATTAAAATGATTTTTACATTAACATTATATATTCCAACGGAGTATGAAATTATTAATCTTATATAGAGTGACAGAGGAAAAAAATTCAATGAAAACATTGGTATTAATCCAATATATAATGCAATTGTTTTTCCTATTCCTTAAAAACCTATACTAGAAATGATATTCATATGTGTAATGGAAAATATATTTTAATTTTATTTTAATTTTAATAATACACATCAATTTTATAACCTAATGTGAGAGTGCGGGTCTCTAGACAATAGAATTTATATCAAAGAAACGATTTAGAAAAAATTTGAGATTAATATTATTTTGATTAAAATTGGATACTATTAAAGGTATATTTATTCTAAGTAAAAATTTTGTTTTGTAACTTTTTGAAATTTGGACATTTAATTTTAAAGGAAAAGTGTATAATCATAGACAACACTTATATCAAATCATGATAACTTTCATGTAATTATTATATCAAAATAACAACCCATAAAAATTTAGTCCATTTGTAAAATGGAAGTCACATATAATAAATTTTGTTAAGTATTTGACACCTTCTTCATAACCAGATATAATAATATATAATTGATTATTTTAAATAAAAAATATACCTCCATTATTTCTCACCAAAATTGAATCGTGTGGTATCACCATGGATATTTTAAAGTTTTTAAATTCTCATAAGATATTGAGAAACAATATCATTTTAGAATTGCTACGTAAGAATATAACCATCATGCAACCTACATTAATATAATAACAACCTATAATTTATTTGGTCATGTTATTTAAATATTAAAAGGACCCTTTATTTTATTATCAAAACAATTTTAGACCGAGTGTGATATAAATAAATGTGTTCTATAGGATGTTCACAAATAATATGTCAACAAATGATATTATTTGAAAAACCATTCACTAAGAAAATCAGTACAACCCAAATTCTAAAAGGTACCTCATGAAAAATGGATTTGGGTTCATAGAATGGGACATGGACCATTGAATTAAATCCAATACTCCCTCTTCACGAACAATAAACCAATGGGAATAGAAAGATACATTGGTAAATATTTCCACTATTTAAGGAGAAATTAATCCTACATCATCCCTTACCGACAATAAATGTAAACATATATTAATCTTTATAACAACAAGGAGATGGCTTGCATCATTATGGTCAACCATTAGTTGAGATGCAAAAATGTGGATGACTGTAGGAATAATGTTCTTTGAGAAAAATATAATTAGACATAAAATTTAGATAATTTCAAGCATGTAGAGTTCATTTTCTTAAATGTATATTACATTCGATATTTATATGATAAATAAAATGGAAAAAAATGAAAATACATTGAGGCCTTTTTGAAAGATATTTTTAGAGAAAAGGGGAAAAATATATCACCATTTTGATATTTTGGTAATGTACAAAAATATATATGTTTATATATAAGATTTTCAGCATTTAAGAATGCAATTTTAGGTTATGAAATTGTATAATATTGATTATTCATTAATAATAAATGGTAGTAAATAAAAAAAATTCATAAAATATAAATACAACTATAATTACATTATACTTAATTCAAACAAGTAATTTTGAGGATATTATTTGTAAATAAGTATTTCAATATTTTAATTACAATCGTATGATTTTAATACAGAAAGGTTTGAATATACTATTATTCATTCAAAAATATTATATGATAAAGTAATTGAAAATTTATAAAATTTTAATGAACATCATTGATAAATATTTAAAACAAATATGGTTTTATTTATATTTTAAATGTATATATATAATGGGAAAAATAAACTTATAAAAAAGCTTAAATATGTCTAAAATAGTAATTTAACATAGTTCATAAATATTTTAAATTTTACCTATTATTTAAAATAAATTGGCGAACTACCAATAGAAAGATAGATTAACTATGAATGGGAACAAAATCAACTATACACAGGAATCAGGTGATCCAGCTTCTTAGTTACAATGGTGTGAGTGGGCTTCAAGCCCCAATAGAGCATGACCCATTAACCCAATGGGTACAAGTTGGTAATACCATAGGTCGCTGGTATGGTGAATCCAGGAGTGTACCCCATTACTCACATCTACTAATTTAGTGAGATGCACTATCTAATATAGGAGTGCGGAACTAGGATATGTTTCAATATTGGATGCATGAGTTCGGGTACTATTCACCCATAATTAAAATTTAGTATGTATCGCAACTATTGAACTACAATGATATCGACTTCCTGATGTTTCCAATTTTTATTATCCTCATAGCCCTTATATTATTCCTTCTTCTTTATCCTTTCTCCCAATCCAACTTTATCCTTCTTCTCTATATCCTTCGACAAAAATATATCACTATTATTAATGACCTATAGATATTGCACCTTGAAATCCCCATACTTCAAGTGTCACTAACCTGTGGTAGAAAACCAATAACCAACAACTTATCATAGTATGTTTTTAGACCATAATTAATAATTACAAAAATGGGAATCTATTCTACCCAAGGATGTTTGGAAATCCCAAGAATAAAAATAAATGTATAAATAAATAAATAATGGAATTTAAATAGTGGGTTATATCAATAAGGATGGTATATATATAAATATATATGTGTATATATATATATAAATATATTAAAACCAAAAATAGTTTCATTTCCAATATTTTTCGAATTTTAGTAACATCATGAAGCTTCATGATTTTTTATAGAATAATAGGTAGATTTTTATCATTTCAAGGGTTTTCACCACAACATAAAAGTACAAAACTGTTTTTCCTCATGCAGATTTAATACCCCAAGACACTATATATACACATGTATATGTATAATTATTTATAAATAACTCCGTCCTGACCACCTAGAAAACCCCATATATGTCCTCTTTTCCCATTATTCCTCTATTTGATTACTAGTCTTTTTCATTGAATATTAGATTTCCCAATATCATTTTATTTCCAAACATTATGTAAGAGAATTATTTTATGTATAATTTTTTTGAAAAAATTGATTCGATGTTTCTTTTTTTTATTCAAAACAAAATATTATAAGTTGATTCAAATTTTAATTTTTTCTTCCTAATTTATTTTATATTGGAAATGGAATTATATTTATATTGTGACAATGGAGATAGAGCGGTGAAGAGAATGGATTCATTAACACGGCCTCATTCTGTGGGTGAGCAGCTTATTCTGATGACCCCCATGGTTGCTTCTCTCAAGGAACCATCTACATGTTTTCAGTATGACACAGATGCTTAATGGGATCCATCATTTTCTTTAGATGCTGGCTATGCAGACTATCTCCTGAATCCCACGTCTGAGATGGCCAGTGAATGATTTTCAAGACACACCAAGATGGAATCTGATTCTGACAAAGGATTAGTAAACCTGAAGGTGAGACATGCTCCTGATGTGGGGATTTCTCTAAATCGAACTTCTGATGGATTCAAAGGCGTGTCTGACTCTTTTATTCAATGAAAGGGAAACATTTCACACATCAATTCATATCCCAACGCTATTTCTGAATGGCATAAAATGGGTGAGTACTCTATTATTTCCTGATTATTCCTTCATAAAGTCTCTCAACCAATAAAAATTGATGAACTAAAGAAGAGTATTTCATCGATCTGGGGAATTAAATCATGGAAATGTGTCTTGTTATGACAAGGATTCATACATATTAACTTGCCTATAGATGAAATGAATGTTATAGATTGGGTATTTTTTACCATTTCTCTCAAACCAGGGATTGTTCAACATCGTGAATGGGATAAAAAATTCAATCCCTTTTAGGTTAGTAAGACCACCACACAAATTTGGGTAAGAGTGTATAGATTGAATTGGATTCTTTGGCATCCCAAAATTTTATATGATATTGCTCTCTCAATTGGGATTCCTATCAAAATTGACAAGGAAATGGATGTGGCTCATTTTGGTCACTACGCCCGGTTCATAATTGAGATTGAATTGGGATCTACCCTGGTTGATAAGGTTATTCATGCAAATAATGATGAAATTTTTGAATTGAAGATCATCTATGAAAAAATGTCAAACTACTACAATGATTGTAAAATTAAAGGTCATGAATCCTCTACATATAGGTGCTCAACATTTTGCAACATATGTTCTTCTCATGGACATCAGAGGAAAAAGTTTCCTAAAACGAATAAAAGTACACATGTTCTAATGACAGATTGTAAAGATGAAGATGGACCTTCTATTCTTTCTGATGTTCAAGGAGCACTACATGAAAATTTTTCCAATCCTACAGTTTAGGATGAGGGTGACCGGGCTTGTATCACACCCAATATCCCTGCCTGGACTTCTGAGAATACGTCAAAGTCATGGGAAGCAATTTTTTCTGAAGAGGAAAACTTACAAAATGTCAATACTAATTAACAAATCAAAGGGGTTGGTTTTCAAAAAATTTAAATTTTTTCGTCTTCTCAAATGTCAGGTCATGATGAATACTACAAATATGGTCAAAAAAATGGCTTTGTATATCCAAAAGGGTGAGAACATTTTAGAAACTGTTCCAATCATTTCTAACACTTTCCATGCTTCATAAAAATAAGTTGGGGACAATAAAGGCTTTCAGCTTGCATCTTACAAGAAAGAAAAATCTGCAGCTTTGCTGAGTACAGGAAATCCTTCCTCTGGTCAACATATTGATGATACCACTAAAATGTCGGATGCCACTTTGGGCCCTCGTGATGAGATGTAGGAGATACCTACCCAAGTTACTATAATTGAGAGAGACACTTCTCTTTGTAAAGGAAAATAGCGTGATGATAGCTCTAATTCTGACAACAATGATTCATATACTCTTTTAGAAAGGCTCCAAGCTCTTACTACGAATCAAGGAAGATCAAGAGGTCAGGGGCATTGTCGCAGAAGGGATAAATGGCATGCAATTCGAGAAAATAAGAGAAATAAATCTTCTAGATTGATGAAAAAGATAGGTAGATAGGCTTTTACCTTGGGCGTTTCGTTTTTCCCATTACTCTTTTTGGATTCTTTCTTTTGTTTTCTTTCATTACTTTTAATAAAATGTATATACTTTTCTTTGATAAAAATGGAATTTAAAATATAAATTATATATTTATTTTTTTAAAAACTTTGATTATGTTAAAGGGTAATATATTTTTAAAATATTATATTATGTTATGTTTTTTATATATTTATAATTATATATTTAATGGGTATTTTTTTCAAAATTAGTATGGATATTTTAATAAAATACTCTTAGTAAGGGTTATTTTATTCCTAACTAAATTTATGGTTTTTGAAAACCCATTTTCATGTATGGGATAATTTTATTTTTAGTAATATATAATAAATTTTTATTTTAAAACCTTATTAATTCAAGGGGAATATTTTTAATGAAATTTAACTATGATTCGGTTTTAGAAACTACAATTTTATACTAAAAAATTATATTTGAAAAAAAAAATTATGTAAGGGAAATAATTATTTTTAGACACATAATTTAAAAATTAAGCAATCCATTTCAAAAGTAAAATTTTATTTTCATAATTAAAGAGCCAATTTAGAATGATAAATTTTATCATTTTATTGGATTTTATTTCCAAAAATTGTTGGAAAGTTTATACTGATTTTTTGGTTTCCGTTTTATGCATGAAAATTCATATTAAATATATGGATGTTAATCATATTTATAGATATGTCAATAAACTAAAAATTAAAATATCATTCAAAAAAATTTTATGAAAATAATATTCTTCTTTTATTTATTAGTATAAAATTTTTTTATGAGTTGAAATTTGTAATATTGATTCCTCCTAACAATATTTTGTTTTCATAATATCATATTTTTCTAAAGGTTATGTGACGTAAAAATTATTTCCCAATAAAATAATTTATATATTTTTTAATGGTCATTTCATTATAATTATGTTATAAAGAGAAAACCAGAAATAATATTTTCATTAAACTCGACAATTGGCTACCAAATATGATTATGAGGAATGGGAGATGGGCCCATAACTTCAAGAAGACGTTTATCAAAATTTGATACTTCTAGTGGACTCATGGTATTATTATAATTTTATATGTATTTTTTATTCAATAAAATGTAATCATTATCAATTAATGTTTTTTAATCATTTGGAGAATTATTTTTCAAGGTTAATATATTTTGAAAATTAAATATGGTTTTATAAAGTGATTAGTATTTTTTAAATGTTTTTTAATATTTATTTCCATAGTTATATATTTTTAAAACCCAATAGATATATTTTGGATAAGTATGTTTGAAATGTTTTTAATTTTATATCAAATAAAAAAATGGAAGAATTATTAAACAATATTTCTAAGAATATTTTCACTAATTTTAAACCCCATACTAATGTTTCAATTCAAATGCTCTGTTTTAAAAATATTTATAGGCTCATTATGAAATAAAGAGGTGTTTTTATTTGTTAATGAGTTATTTTGAGTTATGAAAAACAAATATATATATATATATATATATAATATGTTAAACTACGATCAATTCAAATGGTTTTTTCATTTCCTTCAAAAACTAGACCGAAAAAGATCCTCTGAATTGTAATGGGATCTATATTTTCGATAACGTTTTATTATATATATATATATTATATAATATCAAAAGATCCATTATTGAGTTTTTGAGCCCTTAAAATATTACAATATTCAATTTTAGATTAAAATTTATTTAAAACCATGTATTCCTTTCTGTAAAATGGTTTTAAAAGACGACCATTAATTTTTTCCAAATGGTTACTATGAAATTTTTTTAGAAAGTGTGAAATGAATTTTCTTATTATTATGAAAGAATATTAATTTTCAAACATAATTATCTTGAGTCATTAATATGTTTAAATTTTAGTTTTTCCAAGTAATTCGAAATTTTGAACAATATATATTTGTTTACTAATTTCTTTTCAAAATATTATAAAATAAAAATTTATTCTTGTCCTTATTTTTATATACGGATAGAATGTCATTATTTAGAACATTTATAGATAATAATTTAATGTATTTTTAATGAAACTTAAATAATTTTTCTTTTATTTAAATTTTATGAACATTGTAAACCGTTTTTAGTGATTGGTTATCCAGATGTAGCTCCAAAATTCATTTTAGTGATTTCTCTACATAAAATTATATGGTAATTATCTATGTATGTTATTAAATTTCGAAGAATTATTGTGTGTATTATTTTAAGTGTTGATGTTAGAGTTATATAAATTTAATTTTACGTTGTACCTTCCTGATATTTTTATTATTCCATATTATTTTAGATTGATGTATATTGATTTTATAGTATATGAAAATGTGAATATCGTTAATGGAATGTCTATAAGCCCTTTAATAATGAAAATTTTGTTTTTCATGAAATATTTTCATGAGTTTTAATTTGTGTCTTGAAACACTTAATAAATATGATATGGTATTATTGATTTATTATGAAATGTTGTTTTAAAACAATATGAAATTAATTTTATTTTTGGTGTAAGAAAATGATTATTTGAGATTATTATTATTAAAAAATCATCAAATTTTAATGGTAATTCATGTATTTAATAATAGAAACTAATTATCATTGTTCACTATAAAATGTAATGGTTTTTATAATTATCTAAAATACAAAATCATAAATGACCCTAAATATTTAATAAATTGAAACACTTTTTTTAAAGTTATATTATATTGGGGATTTTTATAATGAAAATAACTATATTCGGTATCAAAGGAAGTGATTAGAAATATATAAAATAAATGAGGATTAATTTCATAGATACCACATTTAGGGCTTATGTTAATTGTATAAGGATACTACTGGAGAAATTTCTAGTAGGAAAAACCCTACGTTTATTATGTGTATTAGAGAAAAGTTTATTTTATAAATATTTATCTTTTATTTTTTTGACATATGTACTCAGATATTGATAACATTTAGTGTTAAGAGAATCGTTGATGCTGATTTATTTATGGGTAAATGGGATAATGGGTTAATATATTTTTTGGAATATATGTTTTATCACATAGATGACCATGGAATTGAAAATTTATTTTTTAACTAAGTGAATAATTTTATCATAGGAAGTGAACATTTTTTTATAATATTATATGATTAATCAAAATGGAAAAATTTATTTTACTTAAGAAATAGTGGTTTAACTAACATTTGGAATCGTATTTTATTTTATTGTTTCTTAATTGATATTCATGTTATTTATTGAAATGAAAAAAAAATATTTGGATAATATTTTATTAGGACATATAAATTTTTGATATGTGAATTTAGGTTTGATTTCATTTTCATAATGATAATTGTTAAATTAGTCACAGAAGAATATGTTATTGAAAAAAATTATTTCATAATATTACATTTTGTACTATATATTATGATTTTTTTATCATTAGATATTAGTGGAATTATTTTTGTTCAACATTGAATATTATAGTTATGATTTTGGAGATTTATGTACTCAGTTTTATTCCAATAAGATATTATCTTATATTGGGCTAATTATTTTGGTTTTGGATAAACAATAGAGACAAAAAGAATAACTTGTCACCCATTTTAAAATGTTTTGATATGATATAAGTTAATTTTAGTGCTTGATGAAATAAATAATTGTATTCATTTATTGAGGAAAGAGATTATAATGAAGATGAATCTAATCAAGCACAAATAAAAATGAAATTCTTCTTATAATGTGAAATTAAATCAAGTACATAGATTTTTGAAAATTCAATATCGCTATAGTAAAATATTATTCAATTTTTTTGAAATATATATAAAAATTAACAATAATCTATCAAGGTATTCATTTACAAACTCTTCTTTATGTATGTTAATAATTTATTTATATTTTACTATGAAATAATATGTTTCTATGTATTGACATATGAATTTATGTTGGTGATATGTTTTTCTAAATTTTCTTAGGATCTCATGAAATATTCATTTTTAAAAAATATAATCAAAGTTTAATGTTTCAAAATTCCTTATGTTTGGTAGTGAATAATACCAAAATATTTTATTTTAAAAATAATTCAATGTTAAATTATTAGATGCAATACTAATACAAATCTTAAAATGATCTATCATATACTACTGAAAGATTATTATATAAATAGGACCATTATAATTTAGTTTCTTATGGATAAAAATTGGAATAATTATTATAAAATATAAATTTAATATTTTCTTTAATAATATTATTAATGATAAAAAATGATGATAAATTAATTAAAACTCATGATAAAATCATATGAAGGTAACCTACTATTTATTCATAAAATAAATTTTTTTGGGTAATGTATTATTTTATTATAGATTAAATATACAATTTTTTAAGATTTATTTAAAAAATAATTATTATAAATATCCAATAATATTAATTAAAAATAATTTTAATTTTTTTAGTAATAAAAATAAAACCTTTTAATGCTTTAAAAATTAATTTTCTTTAAAAAAAATTTCAAATTTTTTAGTGTATTTGATAATTAATTTTAGAAAACATTAGAAATTTCATTTTAAATAAAATAAATAATTTATAAATTATAAATCCATAATTATTATAGGCTTAATTTTTGAGATTTTTTTAAGAGTGATTTTTCAGTGAATACTGATGTTTTTTGTAAAACTGCAATTTCATTTCATTAAATCATATAATATTAATGTATATTTATTTATTGGATTTTTTTTGTATGATAACATAATTAATATAATATATATTATAATTAATGACATAGAAATCAATATTACATTTGATATTGGTATAAGTGTATTTATATGTTTAGAATGATCATTTCTCAAAATGGTCGTTCTCCATTTTATTTTTCAAAAATATAATAACAATATTTTTTCCTACTTAGGGAAATTGAATCTTGAAAGTTGGAATTCATATTTATGATCAAAATATTTAAATTTATTAGTGATATAAATATCATTTATGATCATAGAAAATAGTTAACATTGTAAAATGTTGATGTGATTGTAAATGGAAAAAATGGGTTATTAAGGATAAGACATTGCGATAAGGTCAAAAAATCACAAATTAACTATTATTAGATTATATATTTTTGGTCCATATCATCCTATATTTGATTTTATAGAATATTGGTACAATTTTTATATAATTATAAACATTATATTATTCTATCTAATTGATAATTAAAAAATTTCACTCTATTTTAATCTCACTAAGGTCATTTCATAATAATAACAACATTTTATAAATTTTAATAAATGTTTTTTAAATATATAATTTATTTCTTATTATATTAATATTTTTTTTCATTGATGATATAATTATGAAAAATGGTTTCATAACACTTTTACAACACTTTTTTTAGTAGTAGAAGAATAAGGTTATTTATTTAAATAACTATAAATATAAAATTTTTAAGAAATTTTTTGGTATTAAATGAATATCAGGATTTATTATAAGTTATTTTTTATCTTTATTATTATAATATTATATTTTAATTGTTACCTAGATTCATTTAAAGAGAAGTTATGTGAATTGTTTGAAAAATGGATTTAATTGATCTATAATGTGGTAAATGATTTTGGTTTCATTATGAAATCATTAAAATAAATTATTAACACAATATTATTGGATTTTGTTCAACCATAATTAATATTGCATCTCTTTGGTTAATGGTTTTTTAAAAATTACATTTAATAACTATATAGATATATTCTTTTTTTACAACGGTTAGGATTTGCATGCCTATACTGTAGACCTATTATCACCTCACATAAAAAGGTCACCTCCTATTCTGAATTCCATACACCTGTCGAGCTATCTTGTTTATATGTGATATTCTCAAATCCCTTACCTATTATAATACATATTTATTAATGGTTATGGTCTCACCAAAATTCATTACGTCTTCATGTGTAAGCCATTTGAGGCCTTCCAAAAATAGATAAAACTCATAATATATTTCTTCCATGCATATATCACATTATATATAATGTAGACCATTAAATACTATGATGAGATTGTAAAATAATTTAATAAAACATAATTAAATTTTATTATAATCATCAAATAAAAAAATTTCATCTACATTTCTATCATATAATAAATAAATAATATAACCCATGTGAACATGTGCACTTCCACATCTACAAAGTCATTTGCTTATTTTTCATACTCCACCTAATAGGATTGTTATTATAAAGTATATAATATAATTAATGGTAACTATTACATAATCATGATTCTATATATATATTATATTACTTTACTTCTTATCCTTTAATACATTCTAAATTGATAATGATACTTGTATGTGTGTGTGAACTAATTCCTCCATAATGTGATGTAATATTATTTTCAGGGATTCCTTCCATTAATATTTCAAAAAAAAAATTTAAATAATAAAAATTATAATTATTTCATTATTAATATTTTATTTATTGGGGAAAATATCCATTCTATCATGGTTAACCAACTTATGGTTTTTTGTATTACACAGCAAACATCCCCAAAATTCCCTATAAAAATTCACAAATTCATTAAATATGTAAAACATAGTGCTATGTGTAATTTGACAGATAATATGAAGAAATTTAAGAAGAAATATTTTTTTAAATAAATTATAAAAATAATTAATTTTCTTTATATTGTACTTATTATAGTTACATAAAAATTTGGGACTCAAGGTAAGAGATTTTTTTTCACAATATCTATTAATTAACTCTTATGAAATTTTAATAATTAATTTTGTTTTTTATGATGAGTAAAATCCATAAGGATGTATTTATGAATTCATTTATATATATATTTATGTGGATTAGAAATTCTATTCATGTTCTCCCATTCAGTGTCCTTTTAATTAAAATTTTGCTAATAATAGGGTGGTTATATTAGAATGTTAGATTAAAAATGTTATGTATTTTCAGATATTTTCATCCATACCAATTTTCATTAAATTGCTTCAGGACTGTAATTAATATAATTATTTTTATGTTCAAATTAATTTTAAACCATGTATGTCTTTCATTAATAATGATTTAATATATGATTTTTATCCTTTTTCAAATTGTTTATTTTTGAAATATATAAATTTTTTTGAGAGGAATATTGATTAAACATATTCAATACGAGTAACATTTTCATTATTATAGGTCTTATTAATTAGAAACATTACCCTAAATATTTTATAATTTTTCAAAAGATTTATAAATTTACTAATATTGAAGAATTTTTTAAAATGTGTTTTAAAAAAAATGTTTTCTCATTATTTTTATTTATATATTGAATGTGCTACTACATATGTATGAAAATAATAATTTATGATATTTATTGATGGAAATGCATTTTTTATGTGATTCATCTATTTTATAGATATTGTAAATTTTTATTTATGGAAATTTATCCTGATAAACATAAGTCACTAAGTAATGAATTTGTTTTTATAAAAATATATCTTATAATTAATCATGTATGTTATTAAATTTGAGAGAATACAGGTTAGTATAACTATAAATGTGATATTAATATGTTTTCATAAAATATCTACACGATTTTTATATTATTTACAATGATACTTCATGGATTTATATTTATTTCAAAAAAAATATAATGATTAAATTATAAAATAATTTTTTAAAACAATTATAATGGTGAGAAATATATATTTTTAAAGAAAATATGATTTGTCATATTTTTTTAGGAACATTCATGATCATGATTCTACCTTTATGATTTGATATGAAATATTTAATGAAAAATTGGATAAATGAAGTTGATTTAATGGGAAATTAATTGATTATTTGAGATCAAATCATATAATGAATGGTTTAAATATTCTTATGAGTTATAATGAATTTATAATTAAATAAAATATTGGTCTTCATTTTTATATCCCTTACTAAATATTGTTTTTTTCATCCCATTTTTAATTTTTTTTTTGAATTTATAAATCTAGTTTAATAAAACATAGTATATTTCATTTCACCATATTAAATCTAATGGTTTTCCTAAATCTGAAAAATTACAATCCAAAATATCATTGAGATTTATGAAATTTAAATCCCTATTACAAATAATTTAATTAGTGGGGTTTTAAGAGATGAGGAATTATAAATTAAATATTGACATAGGAAATTACTAGCATTCAATATGATCAATGTGTTTGGGGACATAGACACTAATTGAATCCAATAATTATGATACGTGATTATAAATTGTCACACATAGTGTGAGTTTTAAAGTTATATTTCCAAATGTGGATATTAATGTGATGATGTAGTAAACATCCCATCATTCACCAAATATTTCTTTCAACAAATAAAATATTTTTTATATTGTTATTAAATAACACAAAACCCCTAAAATAAATTTTAAAAAATATCAAATTATTTATAAATATTTATTTAATTGTTATGATAAAAGATTAAAATGATTGAGTGATTAGATTATCTTCATTAGTTATATTATTTTTTAACTTACTTTTTTGTATTGTATAAATTTTTATAACTCGATTTTTAATGTTGACACATTAGCATGTTACCTTCATCATATATGTTTTAGATTCAAATTATTTGATGTGAATCATCTCTATTGTGATTAAGTTTATTATGAAAATATTGATGATGAGGATTTTTGTGTGCCAATAAAATCTGTGTAATACTATTTTATATTTATTTTAGTGAGTGAATATTAAATTTATATTATTAATTATATATTTTATTTTTAAAATATTGTTTATAAATTTAAATATATTTTTTGAGCTGGTTTTGGTCATGGAATTTTATGGTTGTGGAATCTTGTTTCATGTGGGATAACTATAGAATGGAGGGTGGTATAAATAAACCATTGATTCCATGGTGGTTTCATACTGGATGTCTGTTTGGTGGGAATGTTGGAGTTTCATAAAACTTATTCCACTATAATCTTAATTGAATTTCATTAGAACTCAATGGAATGCCATTAGGAACCCTCTGGCCCCAGTAAGTGTTTAGTGAGATGAAATATATTATTAGTGTAACATAGGGTTATATGTTAAGGATATAAAAAGTAAACAATCCAATTATAAATAAAAAAATACCACAATGTGTTTCATAGTTTATTAGGGAATATAAATGTTTTAGGTAATGTACCCCTCTTCCGTATCATACCCGTTTGATATATGTGTTTTGTTTCATATTTTTTATTTTTATTAGTGTGTATTTATTCTTATTTCTCTTACTATAATATTATATTTTATTCTCTTTTAATTTTATTTTTATCAAATGGTGATTTGGATGACCTGTCTAATGAATAATGGTGAAATGTTTTTTATAATGGGGCCTTAGTATTTGATATATATAATGAGTTTGGAATAGAGGTATTTTCAACATCATTATTCATGGAATGTGAGGTGTGAGAGTAGATAAATATATATCGGTATTATTATGGGATTCTATCAGTATTAGGATTAATTATTGACCCAGAATTTTGAGAATTTATATGATGTATACATAGGTGAGTGCGTATGGTGTAACACACATTTTTTAGAGTTTAAAAGTTGTTACGCTAGCTAATGATCATGTAATCATAAAAGAAATTGGGGGAAGATGATATTATATGGTTTTGAATTAAACATATTGGTTTTTAGTAACGATCATAATCCTCCTGGTCATGAGAAATACATTGGGAATCTTGATTTAAATAATTGGATACATTATTGATTGATGTAGCTTTCAACAATTTAGAATAGTGAGTTATTAGTTTTTGGTCTTGGATACTAGAATTTTATATTCATGTTAGTGATTATTATTATAAGTAATGTAATTATTGGGTGAAATTTAATTTCATCATAAATATTATATTCTTTTTTTCATAATTATCAACAAGATCTTTTATATTAATAAATGGTTTATTATGGGTGCTATAGTTGAAAATCTTCATGGGGCTTATTTTATAGATTTTATGAACATGTGAGTTAAATTTATATTTACATTAATAAATAAAAATGTTTTTTATTTAAATATTTCTTATTAATGGTAATTTATTTTAATTTAAAATTTAATTTGTTGACTATTTTTTTAACTATCCATTTTAAAATATAATTTCAGACCAAAATATAGATTCATTCCAAATTGGTATTATCTATTTTATTATAGGGGAAATTCCTGGGTAAATTCCTAATTTTAATATATTCTAAATTTATTTTTAAATGATTAATTTTTTATATTTTCATGTAAAGTAATTATTATATATTTTGAATATATTTTTTAGTGGTTGACTATATGTGATTGGCAGAAAATTTTCCATAGACTTTATGCTTGGGTGGGATTTTTTAAAATGGGTTTCTTTTATTGTTATATTTTAATATAGATAGGTTTAGATACATCTGGGTATCCCTCCTTTGGGTGTGGGGTCGATTTGTTTTGGGTGAGATATTAATAAAGTTTTCATTTTCATGTCTCTTCACTAAAACCCTAAGAAACCCTTGAGAATAATACTAAGTGTAGAAACATTGATTAGACACAACATTTTTTTTCAATTGATGGTGTTTACTATAAATTTAAAAGAATGATCACATGTTATATGTGAGAAACTCAAGTGATAACTTTGGGAAATAAAGTAATAAACAAGTGTAATATGAGTGATTACTGATTTGGATATTATTAGAATTTAGATCATTTTCTAACATTCTTAGAGACAAATTTGGATCAGTGTAATTTCATTTAGAAATTACTAGAGGCCTTATGAGTATTATAAATATATGGTGTGTGGGATTCATCCTGTATGATGTTTGCTTACACTTTTGTGATTCGAAGTGACTAAAAAATAAAAACTATGGTATAAAGTATTATATGAAAAATCCGTTAATCATTTTTCATCCCATATCAAATTTATAATATAATATAATCATAGGGTTTTATGATTAACATAAAGAGAAAGACTATTACATTGTTAGGTAAAATATATTATTCAATTTTCTAATTTTTAATTGTATTCTTTCATGTTTTGGTTCCCTCTAAATGTGTTAAAAGATATTGTGATGCCTAAGGAGACTCTCAATTTGATATTGGTAGTTGATAATTTGAAATAGATGACTTTTTTATATACTATGACAAATTGTTTCTCAATTAATCAACTTAGGATACGAAAATGGGCATGGAACACATTTTTTTACTGTGATGATTCATATATTTGTATTTTCTGGTTTTTTTATCTTTAACATGTCATATAGTTAAAGATATATAATATTACAACATATGGTACATATGAGGAAGAGAGGTTTTCATTCTATGCATTCAAGTTTATTGCTATGGTCGGGACCAATGATATGAAATTGGGAAGTGCATGAGCTTCGAGGATGTTATTTAATATAGTTAGGCCCCATCCTAAATTAACTTATTTACTTTAATATTGTAATATGTTCTAATTTATACTATATTCTTTCAAAACTATTTTGATAACAGTTATTTTAAATTGGGGGTTTTCATTTGTGATTGATAGTTAATCCCTCTTTTTTATTAAGGATGTATTATTGATACACTAGTTATTTATTATAATACTTGTGGATTTATTTATATGATAAATACTGAGATTATTAATATGTTATGTTCAGATCTATGTGAGAATCTTTTGGACATTGAAATTCATCTTCATGATGGAGTCTAATGATATTAAATTTACTAAATGCTATACCACAATTATATTTTGAGGATATACAATTCATTATTGGAATATCGGTCTTAGACATAATTGGGTAGCTTAGTGTGAATCACCAAGGAATATGTGTCTTCCAGATATAATGGCATGTATATATAGATTTTATGAGTGTCCATTGATTATTATTTAATATAGGTTGAGTTTTTCTAACCAATGACATTCATCAACTATATACACCAACATGGTACACAAGATCTCTGTAACATAGTGAGTCAAGGTGAATGTGAGATTCATAACGGGTTGTTAGGCTATGATCCTACCCAAATACATAGAAAGGGATTCTATTTATGTAAGTAAAACATCATAATATCATTATATTAATATTTATCATTTTTGGTCAAAATTCATAACTCATATTTGAGTGGATTTTGATCATGTTGACTTGGTCTGAGTATGATGAGTGAGTATGTGTGAAGGTATGTAATGAAAGCATTGATGGGACATCGTTTATTATTTATTATTTGAATTATCTTATATTGATTAATTTTTTGGGATTTTTTTATTTAATACCTTTTGGTTTGTTTATTGATGGGTCACACGTGACTAAAGATTTGAAATTTTTAAATATAATAAATAATGAGATGGAGATGGTTTGCAGTCCATTATATATTTAATTCTCAGTTTCACTATTTTTATTTCAGCTACTGTTTCATATGAGAAATATTGTATACCAACCATGTATATTTATATAAATAATGATTTTAAATTGATATTACATACAAAATATTGATTTATTATATATTATAGATTATGGAGAAACCTATCACCCCCATATTTTACATTAATGAGTTATTTTGTTAGTCTAATTTATGGATGAGTGAAAACAAATATTTTATAGATTATGATATATAAATTCTGATTTATATATGATATCCTTTCCTTCCCATAACATTGTAAACCCCATACTACTCTCTAGAATTTTCAATATATGATGGTATTTTCATGGTTTGATAAAATTTGACATTGGTAATATTATCTAATTTTGGTTGACTCTGCTACAAGGGGAATTAGATATTATATTTGTTTGAATGGTTCTAGTTAATATAAGAAATATGATGCATAGACTTGTAATGTAGATGGATATTTTTTCTAACCAACAATAATTTTATTTAATCTCATGTTAATTTTGATTTCTAATGTTCTATAGTAGGCATACTAATTTGTGTAATGTTTTTTATCAATAATTCCAAGATGAGAAATAAAAAAATGTATCTTAGTAGTCAAAAAATCATCCACACCCATTTTTTTCTTCTTAAAATATCCATATTTTTAGTGGTAACATTACATAAATTATGTATAAAAAAATTCCCAAATAGATAAATAACTCTATTATAAACCTATTGTATAATTTATGAATCTAGACAATGGACTGATTATGTCATGACACAAGATCATATGGGTGTTGCTTTTTGGACATCATTCCCTAATGGAATATTTTTTTAATTTGAGAAAAATAATATCTACTAAATATTTCATTAAATAGAATAAAATAAGTTCGTATATTAATACATATTATAGGGATTTTGTAATTGCTCGGGTTTTCGGCATCCATTACTTTGTGAAAATCTCGTTTTGGGTTTTCTGGTCTGGGAATCACGGTGGTGTAGGCCTACCGGTAGCCTTATCCTACCGGTAGCAGGCCTACCGGTAGCTCGGTCTACCGGTAGCTCGGTCTACTGGTAGCTCGGCCTACTGGTAGCTGCAGCATACCGGTAGCTCGGCCTACCAGTAGCTGCAGCCTACCAGTAGGTGTCACCCACCGGTAGCTCTCAGCTAACGGTGGCTCTGGCCTACCACTGCGGGTTATTTCTAGTAACGCTCCCTTTAGGGAAAATAGGGTTTTAAACCATATTTTGACCTGTTTGAGTGTGTTTTAATGACCCGTAATGCGCATAAGAGTTTTAATTAAATACTTAATCTATTAATTAGTCAGTTTAAACCACCCGACCCCCTTTAATGATGAGTGGAGCCACGTGGTCAACCCACGACCCCCGCGCCTTACGCGATTTCGCGTTTTCACCTCAACCGTCTGCGGTTCTTATAAACTAAGGTTTAGCCATGGTTTCCCCTTTCCTCGATCGCAGCTTTTCAAAAACTTCTTCTGGTGCATCGGGCGTGCCGCACCGTTATCCATAAAGGTCCACACCCGGCCTAAACGTCGATCATCTGTCAACAAGTAAGGAAATTCTCCTTCATCTCCCTCTTTTGTGTATCATGCGAGGTGGGAGTGTTTCTATTTTGTAGAATTATATGAACCATACTTAAATGAATATAATGAACTGGTTTCTATAATGAAAGGGGGGGGGGGGGGTCTGTGATCGTTGATGTTGTTTTTATTATGGCCATCTTGTTGAGTTGTGCTAGCTTATGCCTTCTGAAAATTGAGGTCATTGGTGGTCGTTGTTTGTGCACTAATGAACCCCTGCTGATGTTTTAAGTGACTTGTTTGTGGTTGTAAACCCCTTCTGTGAAAAGTAAATTGGTTAATCACGTATATCCGACCAAATAAATTGAGGCACCAGGATTAATCCTTCTGTGATAACCCTGTTTAAAAAACATTAAAATTGAAATCATGGAGTGTGTTAAGTCGTTTAAATCTAAAAATATAGCATGACCCTGACATGTGTTGGTGGTGGTAGTTCGTTGTTTTATTTTACGAGCCGATTGCTGGAGATGTGGGAGGGGATGGGATCCCCTGTCTTTATATTCTCAGTAGTTGTGTGAAATTGGGGATGGGATCCCCTGATGGTATGGATTTATTGGTTGTGAGTTTTATGACCGGGTGGGTACTTATTTATATCACAAATTGGGGTGGGATTCTCTGTTCTTGAGAACCGGGTGTGGGAGTTACCGTTGATGCTTGACTGTTCACTTTCCTGGACTTGTGCCTATGCCTACTAGTTACCCAGTAGTGCTTAAACTTAATTAAACATTATTACTGAACATGAAACAAGAATGGGACAGATGGTTTTTGTTGGCGAGGGTCATGACTTGTGACTTGGATGTAGTGGTGTTGTGTTTTGTCGGCTGGTTAGAAAAACCTAAACCTTGGGTGAGTGATTCTTACCTATATCTATACTTTGTAGTTTTGTGTTTCTTATTCATCCCCCACCCATGTTGAGCACTTAGTGCCGAGCACCACCATTTCATGGGGGAGGGTGTTTTTCCCAACACTATTATTAGTGGCTGGTTATTATCTCTTTTCTGCTCCCTTTTCCGGATAGCCCAAGTATCTTCGGGCATGTTGCGATGGCCTGAGGTCCATTATTAGCCCAAGAACCTTCTGGAGGGGCAGTGTGACGGTTGGCCAGTTGTGTGCGGCAGGTGGTTTCCCAAGCGTCTTTGGGATGAGGCCCAGATATCTTCTGGCCCAGGTGTCTTCGGGCGTGGTGTTAGTTGTTACGTCCTAGGTGTTTGCAGGCGTGCTTACATGTGACAGTTGTGGACCAGGTGTGTGCGGGCAGGATTCGGCAGTGGGACTACGTGTGGTTGTTACCCAGGTGTGTACGGGCGGGTGTGGCAGTGGGACTGCGGTGAGAATGGCGGGTTTGGTCCGATACGTAGGATCTCTCAATAACCAATGGGAAAGTGGCACAGGGTACCCATACATCGATGTGATCCTATTATATATATTACTTGATTTGTATTATTTGGGGAGTGTGCCCTGGTGAGGCTTGGAAGGATATTTTACCTTGATAGCAGTTTGGTTTACTCCTTTTTTCACGAGACTTTAGCACGTTCCCCCACTTGTGCACGAGAGTCTTTGGTTCTCCCTACTGAGTGTACTTGTATGCTCACCCTACGTATATAAAACTGCTTTCAGGTTTTCAGGAGGACTTCGGGGATTGCGCGGGACTATACTAGCTCGGACCCTCGGGGCAGTTGCATATGCGGTTTTTCTTTCTTTGGTACTTGCCTTTGTAGTCACCATCTGTACTTTGTGGTTTTTACATTTGAAACATGCATGTGGGAATGGTTTACTTTTGGTTTTACTTTTCATTTATCTTGGTGTTGTTGGGTTTCATCATCTTATCTCCCAATCCTATAAAACAAAAAGGGGTAATTCCTTCCATTTTTGAGAAATTTCTATACCCTTGGTGGTAGTCTCCACTCCGGGACCTATTGAAGGTGGGTATCGGGGGTCATTATCTCTCCTTCAACATAAGGAAGGAAGGTCCTGACAATCTGCTGACTCTTCCCTCCTTTTGGTGAAGGTGTGTCCTGACAGAATGGTATCAGAGGGAGGTTGAGAGATAGGATGGAGTCTGGAGTTAGGCACAGTGAGGATTTCATGGGATGGTAGGGAAACAGTGTTGGGTGACCTTGGCTCGTGAATTAGGCCAGGGAAGACCGGCTAGGACACGGGATTTTAGGTCCCCCCGTGATCCGATGCAAGGACTCTAGACCTACCGAACGACAAAGTGACACCACACTGATTGCAGGGCAGAGACCCTAGGAAAGGTACATGCATCATTATGACTTGTGTTCTTGTGTTTCTTGGATGTCTTGGGTATTATGAATAAATTAAAATTTTTAAGAAGTTTTAAGAATGATATTTTTCACTACTTGGGCTTAGGCATTCCTTGTTTACCTTGAAGCTATGGCACCTAGAAGGCGACCACGTGTGGTACAGGCTATCGAGGCCACGGAGACTACTTTAGTCGATCAGAAGAGAGCTAATCGAGAGGAAGAGGACAACCAGTGGCAGAAGACTCTTTGGGCCTTCCAACAACATGCCCTCGAGAAGTATGAGGGCAGCACCTCCAATATAAAGACGGAAGGCTGGCTAGAGGAGATAGTTGTAGCCTTCGGCCTGATTTGGGCCCCGACCGATTACTGGGTTCCTCTCG
This sequence comes from Viscum album, assembly GCA_963277665.1. NCBI lineage: Eukaryota > Viridiplantae > Streptophyta > Magnoliopsida > Santalales > Viscaceae > Viscum > Viscum album. The sequence continues at coordinate 2,025,413,743 of OY728151.1, read as the reverse complement.
CAGTTAGCCAGATGTGGGGAGCGGCGTGTCAGTGGTGGACGCTTTACTTGGGGGAGAAGAAGGAGACGAAGGTGTCTTGGGCATATTTCGAGAGGGAGTTTCAGGCGGAATTCCTCTCTTCCACGATGAAGGAAGAAAAGAGGAAAGAAATAATCTCCCTCAAGCAGTAGAGTATATCCGTGAGGGAGCTGGGGATCAAGTTTAAGGACCTCCTACGTTTTTCTCCGGACCACTTTCCCGACGAGGAGTCTCGGGCAAGACATTTAGAGGAGACACTCCGACCCTCCCTCTAGTATGTTGTTAACCCCTTTACCCTGCCGACGTATATGGAGGTCCAGAAGAAGGCTGAAGTCGTGAAGATGATGCATGCTCTAGGAGGAGTGTCACGAGAGGGGATCCAGCTGGGACCATCGAAGGGATTGGCCGTCAGCACCAGGCCCCCAGCATTATGACCCTCCAGGTTCCAACCAGCAGGGAGCAGACCGCAACAGTTTCAGTTTTGATCCCATGTCCCACGCCCTTTTCCTTCGGGCCCGGTACCGCGGTGCTTCATCTGTGGGAGCCCTGGAAATCTCCGGAGTCAGTGTCCCGACAGGGTGCAGTACAATAGTGGAAGTCATCCCCAACACCAGCCCTAGTAGCAGCTTCCAGCCAAACCTTTCCAGCAGCAGCAGCAGGGACAGCGATCTCCCGCTCCTTCGAGGGCAGACGTAGGAGGAGGAGGCCGCCCTCAGGGCGCTCCATAGGGACCTCGACCAGGGCGTGGTGGGGGAGGAGGATGACAACTGAGGGGCAGGGGAGCTGGGCGTGGACAGTTACATGCTGTAGAGGCAGCAGATCCAGCAGGGCCAGAGGTTGTTCGAGGTACGATCAGTCTGTTTATAACTCTTTCTTATGCCTTGTTCGATACCAAAGCTTCGCACTACTTTGTTTCACCCAGTCTAGCCCGTGCCTTGGGTTTAGATGCCGAGAGACTTCCAGTTCCCCTGCTGTTGAGCACACCAGTCGGAGGTCATACTGACTTTCTGATCGTTTGTCAGGGATGTAGACTGATGATAGGGCCACATCAGTCGGTTATGGATCTTCTTCTGCTACAGATTCAGCCATATGATGTCATCCTAGGCATCGACTGGCTATTTTCTGTGTGTGTCATCATTGACTATTTCCGAAGAAGGGTGGTGTTCTCGGACTTGGACGGCCGGCGTTTTGCCTTCACCGGTGAGTGGAGCAGTCCGAAGGGAAACAAGAGAGAGGAACCTCTCCTCTCCTTGTAGACAGAGCTGACTGTGGAATCAGTAGATACTGAAATGGTGGAAGTGCCAGAGATCGTCCGTGAGTTTATGGACGTCTTCCCCGAGGAGGTAACAAATCTACCCCCTCGGCGTGATATCATGTTTGGGATAGACCTGCAGCCCCATGCTCAACCGATCTCGATGGCTCCTTACTGGATGGCGCCTTCAGAGCTACTGGAGTTTCGGATCCAGATTGACGATCTGATGAAGAGGGGTTATGTTCGTCCAAGTGTGTCACCGTGGGGTGCTCCAGTATTGTTCGCAAAGATGGAAGATGGTGGTCTTAGGTTGTGCATAGACTACAGGAGGCTGAATCAGGTGACGATCAATAATCTCTACCCTCTTCCAAGGATAGACGATCTGTTCGGCCAGCTAAAAGGGGCATGATGGTTCTCTAAGATCGACCTGCGGTCTGGGTACCACCAGCTGAGAGTGGTGGATGTAGACATCCTGAAGACGGCCTTCAGGTGCAGGTATAGACACTTCGAGTTTGTAGTCATGCCCTTCAGTTTTACGAATGCCCCAGCTGTGTACATGGGGCTTATGAACTCCATCTTCCGGGAGTACATGGATCGGTTCGTGGTTGTGTTCATCGACAATGTCCTGATCTATTTGAGGTCAGAAGAGGACCATGCAGAGCACCTAAGTATAGTTTTGGAGGTCCTCTGACAGCACCAGCTCTATGGGAAGTTGTCGAAATGAATGTTATGGACATGAGAAGTGCACTTCCTCATGCACGTAGTGTCAGAGCAGGGGGTAGCGGTCAACCCATGAAAGGCTGATGTAGTTGTTTCTTGGGAAGCACCCAAGAATGTGGAAGAAGTCCGATGTTTCCTCGGGCTGGTAGGTTACTATCGGAGGCTCGTACCCAAATTCTCCCGTGTAGAAGCCCCTTTGACGTCTCTGACCACGAAAGACAAGGCTTTCGCATGGAGTGAGCAGTGCCAGTAAGCCTTCATCTATCTGAAGGAGAAGTTGGTTAGTGCCCCAGTGCTGAGATTACCAGAAGAAGGGATGGACTATGAGGTGTTCTGTGGATGCTTTGGCATGAATGTATGTGGATTAGGTGGTGCGGTTGCATGGAGTTCTGAGGTCTATAGTCTCGGATAGGGATTCACGGTTTACCTCGCGAGTCTGGAGAGGATTGCAGCATGCCTTTGGCACCGAGTTACGCCTTAGCAATGCTTTCCATCCCCAGACATATGGACAAGTAGAGTGCACCATCCATACCTTGGAGGATATGCTACGGGAGTGTGTTCTGGATGCAGGAGAATCATGGGTGCGATACTTGCCTCTGGTAGTGTTTTCCTACAATAATATCCACCACTCTACCATCAGTATGGCCCCATTTGAAGATTTGTACGGGAGGCCATGTCGTATACCTATGTGTTGGGCCGAAGTAGGAGAGTTAGGCATCCATGGCCCGGAGGTGGTACAGATCACGACAGAGAAGGTTTAGCTTATACGGGAAAGGATGAAAGCGGCCCAAGACCGACAGAAGTCGTATGCAGATACGAGGAGGAGGCTCTTGGAGTTTGAGGTTCGAGGCCACGTGTTATTGAAGGTCTCCCCTCGGCGTGGGCAGCGGAGGTTCGGTAAGGGGAGCAACCTCTCTCCTAGGTTTATTTGACCCTTTGAAGTGTTGCAGCAGGTTGGTGAATTGGCTTATTAGCTTGTGTTACCACTGCCGCTACTAAGGATACATGATGTCTTTCTTGAGTCCCAGCTTTGACTATATCTGCACGATGATTCACACATCCTTCATTGGGTCGAGCTGGACATCGAGGACGACGCGACCTTTGTGGAGAGACCAGTGATGATCATGGATCTCAAAGAGAAGGTGCTTCGTGGGAAAACCATTTCCTTGGTTCGTGTGTTGTGGAGACATGGTGGTCTTGAGGAGAATACATGGGAGATGGAAGCATAGATGTGTGCCCAGTACCCAAAGTTATTTTGAGCTTTGATCCTTGATGCCCCAGTTGCAGTAAAACGTTTTGTCCTTTTTACTATGGAATGTACTGGTTTCCTTTCCTCTGGATGTGTGTGAAAATCCATGTCTATGGGGGAGGAGAGAACCTGACACCTAATCAAGACGCATTATGGTGGATGTGATTAAACCCGTACAGGCGAGTCAGTGCTGCCCAAAGCGGATAATATCTTGACATGGGGAAGGAGACTCCCCAACCCACATGCCCGGGCAGTTTGGCATGGTATGATGGTTGGTTCTTGGTAGGGAAATGTTTGAGTTAGCATGAGTTCTCTCCTAAGAGGTATCATTCGAGGTGGTTGTTCGGACCCTCTCTTCCCTTCTGGTTAGTTTTGATTCTCGAGGATGATAATCGTTTAAGAGGTTTCTGATGTAATGGCCCAGGTTTTTGGTGTCCATTACTTTGTGAAAATCTCGTATTGGGTTTTCTGGTCTACGAATCATGGTGGTGTTGGCCTAACGGTAGCAGGCCTACCGGTAGCTTGGTCTATCGGTAGCTCGGTCTACCGGTAGCTCGGCCTGCCGGTCGCTGCAGCCTAACGGAAGCTGGGCCTATCAGTCGCTGCAGCCTATTGGTAGCTGCAGCCAACCGGTGGCTGCAGCCCACCGGTAGCCCAACTACCTGTTGCAGTCACCCACCAGTAGCTATCAGCTACCGGTGGCTCTGGCCTACCCCGCAGGTTATTTCCAGTAACGCTCCCTTTAGTGAAAATAGGGTTTTAAACCCTATATTGACCTGTTTGAGTGTGTTTCAAAGACCTGTAACGTGCATAAGAGTTTTAATTAAATACTTAATCAATTAATGAGTCAGTTTAAACCACCTGACCCCCTTTAATGTCGGGCGCGCCGCATCGTTATTCGTAAAGTTCCGCACCTGACCTAAACGTCGATCATCTATCAACAAGTAGGGAAATTTTCCTTCATCTCTCACTTTTGTGTATCATGCGGGGTGGGCGTGTTTCTATTTTGTAGAATTGGAAGAACCAGACTTAAATGAAGATAATGAACTAGTTTCTATAATGAAAGGGGGGGGGGGGGGCTGTGATCTTTTATTTTGTTTTTATTATGACCATCTTGTTGAGTTGTGCTGGATTATGCCTTCTGAAAATCGAGGACATTGGTGGTCGTTTTTTGTGCACTAATGAACCCCTACTGATGTTTTAAGTGACTTTTTTGTGGTTGTAAACCCCTGCTATGAAAAGTAAATTTGTAAATCACGTATATTAGGAAAAATAAATTGAAGCACCAGGATTAATCCTTCTATGATAACCCTGGTTAAAACACATGAAAATTGAAATCATGGAGTGTGTTAAGTTGTTTAAATCTGAAAATACTGTCATGGCCCTGACTTGTGTTGGTGGTGGTAGTTGGTTGTTTTTGTTTATGGGTCGATTGCTGGAGATGTGGGAGGGGATGGGATCCCATGTCTTTATACTCTCGGTGGATGTGTGAAATTGGGGATGGGATCCCCTGTTGTTATGAATTTGGTGGTTGTGAGTTTTAAGACCGGGTGGGTACCTCTTTATATCAAAAATTGGGGTGGGATCCTCAGTTGTTGAGAACCGGGTGTGGGTTTTATGGTTGATGCTTAACTGTTCACTTTCCTGGAATTGTGCCTATGCCTACTAGTTGCCCAGTAGTGCTTAAACACAATTAAACATTATTACTAAACATGAAACAAGAATGGGAAAAATGGGTTTTGTTGGCGAGGGTCGTGACTTGTGACTTGGACGTAGTGGTGTTGTGTTTTGTAGGCTGGTTAAAAAATCCTGAACCTTGGGTGAGTGCTTGTTACCTATATCTATAATTTGTAGTTTTGTGTTTCTTATTCACACCCCACCCATGTTGAGCACTTAGTGCCGAACACCCCCATTTCATGGGGGAGGTTGTTTTTCCCAACACTATTATTAGTGGCTGGTTATTAGCTCCTTTATGCTCCCTTTCCCGGATATCCCAAGTATCTTCGGGCAGGCTGTGATGGCCTAAGGTCCATTTTTAGCCCATGAAGCTTCGGGCGGGGCAGTGTGACGGCTGGCCAGGTGTGTGAGGAAGGTGGTTTCCCAAGTGTCTTCAGGATGAGGCCCAGGTGTCTTCGGGCATGGAAGTGGATCTTCTGGCCCAGGTGTCTTCGGGTGTGGTGGTAGTTGTTTTGGCCTAGGTGATTGAAAGCGTGGTTACGTGTGACAGTTGTATCCCAGGTGTGTGCAGGGGGGATTCAGGAGTGGGACTGCGTGTGGTTGTGGCCCAGGTGTGTGCGGGTGGGTGTGGCAGTGGGACTGCCGTGAGAATCGTGGGTTTGGTCCGACGCGTAGGATGTCTCAATAACCAGTGGGAAAGTGGCGTGGGGTACCCAAACATCGATGTTCTCCTATTATATATATTACTTTATTTGCGTTATTTGGGGAGTGTGCCCTGGTGAGGCTTCAGTGGATAATTTAATTGATAGGCGTTTAGTTTACTCCTTTCCTCACTGGACTTTATCACGTTCCCCCACTTGTGCATGAGAGTCTTTGGTTCTCCCTATTGATTGTACTTGTATTCTCACCCTACGTATATAAAACTGCATTCAGATTTCCAGGAGGACATCAGAGATCGCGCGGGACTATACTAGCTCGGGCCTTCGGGGCAGTTACAGCTGCTGTTTTTCTTTCTTTAGTACTTGCCTTTGTACTCACCTTCTGTACTTTGTGGTTTTTTATTTTGAAACATGCATGTGGGAATGGGTTACTTTGGGTTTTACTTTTCTTTTTCCTTTCTGTTGTTGGGTTTCATCACCTTGTCTCCCAATCCTATAAAAAAAAGGGGTAATACCTTCCATTTTCAAGAAATTTATATACACTTGGTGCTAGTCTCCACTCCAGGACATATTGAAGGAGGGTCTAGGGGGTCATTATCTCTCATTTGACTTAAGGAAGGAAGGGCCTTACAATCTTCTTACTCTTCCCTCCTTTTTGGTGAAGGCGGGTCGGGACAGAATGGTATTAGAGGGAGGTTGAGAGATAGGATGGAGTCTGGAGTTAGGCACACTGAGGATTGCATGGGATGGTAGGGAAACAGTGTTGGGTGACCTTGGCGCATGAATTAGGCCAGGGAAGATCGGCTAGTACACGGGATTTTAGGCCCCCCCCCCCCCCCCGTGATCCGATGCAAGGACTCTGGACCTACCGAACGACTAAGTGAGGCCACACTGATTGCAGGGTAGAGACCCTATGAAAGGTACATGAATCATAATGATTTGTGTTCTTGTGTTTCTGGGATGTCTTGGGAATTATGAATAAATTAAAATTTTTTAAGATGTTTTATGAACGATATTTTACACTACTTGGGCTTAGGAATTCCTTGTTTACCTTGCAGCTATGGCTCCTGGAAGGAGACCACATGTGGTACAGGCGATCGAGGCCCTGGACACTACGGTGGCCGATCGGCAGAGAGCTGATCGAGAGGAAGAGGATGACCTGTGGCAGAAGACTCTTCGAGCCTTCCAGCGATAGGCCCTCAAGAAGTATGGGGGCAACACCTCTGATATGAAGACGGAAGGCTAGCAGAGGAGCTAGTTATAGCCTTCGGCCTGATTGGGGCCCCGATCGAGTACTGGGTTCCTATGGCCATTAGCCAGATGCGGGGAGCGGCGCGTCAGTGGTGGAAGCTTTACTTGGGGAGAGGAAGGAGACTGAGGTGGCTTGGGAGGATTTTGAGAGGGTGTTCCAGGCGTAATTCATCTCTTCAACGATGAAGGAAGAAAAGAGGCTGGAACTACTCTCCCTCCAGCAGGGGAGTATGTCCGTGAGGCAGCTAGGGATCAAGTTGAAGGACCTCTTATGTTTTTCTTCGGACCTCATTCCCGACGAGGAGTCTCGGGAAAGATGTTTAGAAGAGTCACTCCGACCCTCCCTCCAGTATGTTGTTACCCCCTTTTCCCTGTCGTCATACTTGGAGGTCCAGAAGAAGGCCGAAGTGGTGGAGAGGATGAATGCTCTAGGAGGAGTGTCACGATAGGGGATTCAGCTGAGACCATCAAAGGGAAAGGCCATCAACATGAGGCCTCCAGCATCAGGACCCTCCAGGTTCTGACCAGCAGGGAGCAGACCGCACCAGTTTCAGTTTCGATACCACGGCCCTCACCCTTTTCCTTATGGCCCGGGACCGCAGTTCTACATCTGTGGGAGCCCTGGACATCTCCGGAGTCAGTGTCCCGACTGGGTGCAGTACAACAGTGGCAGTCACCCCAACAGTAGCTTCCAGCCAGACCTTTCCAGCAGCAGCTACAGGGACAACGAGCTCCCGCTCTCCGAGGGCAGACGTAGGAGGAGGATGTCGACCTCAGGGCGCTCCACAGGGACCTCGACCAAGACGTGGTCGGGGAGGTGGCCAACAGCTGAGGGGCAGGGGAGATGGGCACAGACAGTGACACGTTGCAGAGGCAGTAGTTCCAGAAGAGCCAGAGGTTGTTTGAGGTATGATCAGTCTGTTTAGCACTCTTGCTTATGCCTTGTTCGATACCGGAGCTTCACACTTCTTTGTTGCACCCATTCTAGCCCGTGCCTTGGGTCTATATGCTAAGAGACTTCTAGTGCCCCTGGGGTTGATCACACAAGTCGGAGGTCAGACCAACTTGCTGTTCGATTTTTGGGGATGTAGAATGATGATATGGCCACATCAGTCGGTTAGGGATCTTATTCTTCTACAGATTCAGCCATACGATGTCATCCTAGGCATCGACTGTCTATTTTCTGTGTGTACTGTCATCGGCTATTTCCAAATAAGGGTGGTGTTCTCAGATGTGGACGGCCGGCATGTTACCTTCACCAGTGAGCAGAGCAGTCCGAAGTGAAATAGGATAGAGGAACCTCTCCTCTCCTTTTTGACCGAGCTGACAGTGGAATCAGTAGATACTGAAATGGTGGATGTTCCAGAGATCATCATTGGGTTTATGGACATCTTCCCTGAGGAGGTAACAACTCTACCCCCTCAGTGTGATATCGATTTTGGTATAGACCTGCAGCCTGGCGCTCATCTGATCTCGATGACTCCTTACCGGATGGCGTCTTCAGAGCTATGAGAGTTGCGGATCCAGATTGACGATCTGATGAAGACGGGTTATGTTTGTTCGAGTTCATCACCGAGGAATGCTCTAGTATTTTTCTCAAAGCATGCAGATGATGGTCTCAGGTTTTTCATGGACTACAGGAGGCTAAATTAGGTGACGATCAAGAATCGCTACCCTCTTCCAAGGATAAACGATCTTTTCGACCAGCTGAAAGGGGCAGGATGGTTCTAGAAGATCGACCTGCGGTTTGGGTACCACCAGTTGAGAGTGAAGGAGAGCGACATCCCGAAGACAGCCTTCAGGTGCAGGTATGGACACATCGAGTTCATAGTCATGCCCTTCTGTGTTACGAACGCCCCGGTTGTGTTCATGGTGCTTATGAACTCCATCTTCCGGGAGTACTTGGATCAGTTCGTGGTTGTGTTCATCGACGTTATCCTGATCTATTCGAGGTCAGAAGAGGACCATGAAGAGAACCTAAGGGTAGTTTTTCAGGTCCTCCAACAGCACCAGTTCTATGGGAAGTTGTTTAAATTCACGTTTTAGACACGATAAGTGCACTTCCTTGGGCACTTAGTGTCTAGGAAGGGGGGTAGAAGTCGACCCATCAAAGGTTGAGGCCGTTGTTTCTTGGGAAGCACCCAAGAATTTGGTAGAAGTTTGAAGTTTCCTTGGGATGGTAGGTTTCTATCGGAGGTTCGTACCCAACTTATCCCGAGTACCAGCCCCTTTGATGGCTCTGACCAAGAAAGACAGTTCCTTCGCATGGACTGAGCATTGCCAGTCATCCTTCAACTATCTGAAGGAGAAGTTGGTCAGTTCCCCAGTGATAAGATTACCAGAAGAAGGGGAGGCCTATGAGGTGTTCTGTGATGCTTCAGGACAGGGCATGAGATGCGTGTTGACGCAGCGACAAGGGGTGATCCCTTATGGGTCTAGGCATCTATTCCCCCATGAGTGTAATTACTCCACCCACGACCTGGAGCTTGCAGTGGTTGTTTTTGCGCTAAAGTTATGGTGGCACTACCTCATCGGGGAACACTATGTGGTCATCACGGATCACAAAAACATGAGGTATATCTTCTCCCAACGGGATATAAACTTCTGACATCGGAGATGGGTAGAGTTCCTCCAGGATTACGACTTTGAGAACTACTGAGGGAAAGGGAAATGTGGTGTGAGATGCCTTGAGTAGGAGGACACAGAAGGATGTCATCCGAGAGTCGGAGGACGCCTTTAAAGTGATGGGAGAGTTGGATAACTTGCACCTAGATGCGAGGGTGGATGGGGATAGAGGATTCCTATATTAGATGAAAGTGCAATCATCCCTGTTTCAGCAAGTGTAGGAGTCTTAGTGGGGATACCTAGGGTGTGAAGTGATGTATGACCAAGTTGACCAGGGAAATGCTCCGGAAGGATGGACAGAGGATGGTCAGAACCGGATTCTTTTCCCGAAATGGTTATTTGTCACGGAGTCGATGCACGTCAAGGTTCTCATTGAGTTCCACAAATCACCCCTAAAATTACACCCAACAGTTTCCAAGGTGTACCAGGGTTTGAAGAGGCAGTTTTGGTGGCCCGGAGTTAAGCGAGCAGTGGCAGAGTTTGTGGCCAAGTGCTTAGTATTTAAGCAAGTGACGACTGAACACCGAGTTCCAGGCGGCCTACTACAGCCTCTAGTTGTTCCCAAGTGGAAGTGGGATGACATCTCAATGGATTTCATCACAGGACTACCCGAGGTCCATGGAGGGTACGACGCCATCTGGGTGGTAGTGGACAGGTTGACGAAATCAGCTCACTTTTTGGAAAACAGGGAGTCAAGTACGGTGGATGCTTTGGCACAAAAGTACGTGGATGAGTTGGTGACGTTTCATGGAGTTCCGAGGTCTATAGTCTCAGATAGGGAATCATGGTTTACCTCGCGAGTCTGGAGAGGATTGCAACATGCATTTGGCACCCAGTTACGCCTTAGCACTGCTTTCCATCACCAGACAGATGGACAAACAGAGAGCACCATCCAGACCTTGGAGGATATGCTACGAGCATGTGTTCTGGATTCATGAGAATCATGGGTGCGATACTTGCCTCTGGTAGTGTTTTCCTACAATAATAGCTACCACTCTACAATCGGTATGGCCCCATTTAAAGCTTTTTACGTGAGGCCATGTCGTTCACCTGTGTGTTGGGACGAAGTAGAAGAGTCAGGAATCATTGTCCCGGAGGTGGTGCAGAGCACGACAGAGAAGGTTCATCTCATACGGGAAAGGATAAAAGTGGGACAAGATCGACAGAAGTCGTATGCGGATACCAGGAGGAGGCCCTTGGAGTTTGAGGTTGGAGACCACGTGTTCTTGAAGGACTCCCCTCGGCGTGGGCAGCGGAGGTTCGGTAAGGGGAGAAAACTCTCTCCTTGGTTTATTAGACCCCTTTATGTGTTGCGGTGGGTTGGAGAAATGGCTTATCAGCTAGGATTACAACTACCACTACTAAGGATACATGATGTCTTTCATGTGTCCCAACTTCGTCGGTATCTGCACGACGATTCACACGTCCTTGATTGGTGTGAGCTGGACATTGATGACGACATGACCATTGTGGAGAGACCAGTGATGATTGAGGATCGCAAGGAGAATGTGCTTCATGGATGAACCATTTCCTTGGTTCGTGTTTTGTGGAGACATGATGAGCTTGAGGAGAGTACGTGGGAGAGGGAAGCACAGATGTGTTCCTAGTACCCAGAGTTGTTTTGAGATTTTTCCTTGTTTCACCTGTTGCAGTAGAACGTTTTGTCCTTTTTAATATGGAATGTATTGTTCTTCTTTCCTCTGGATGTGTGTGAAAATCCCTGGCTATGGGGGAGGAGAGAACCCAACCCCTAATCAAGATTCATTAAGGTGGATGCGATTAAACACGTGCGGGCGATTCAGTGCCGCCCAAAGCGGATAATATATTGAAATGGGGGAGGAGACTCCCCAACCAACATGTCGGGGCAGTTTGGCATGGTATGTTTCTTGGTTCGTGGATGTGAAATGTTTTAGTTAACATGAGTTCGCTCCTAAGAGGTATCTTTCGAGGTGGTTGTTTAGACCCTCTCTTCCCTTCTGGTCTGTTTTGATTCTCAAAGACGAGAATTGTTTAAGAGGTATCTAATGTAATGGCTCGGGGTTTTTGGGGTCCATTACTTTGTGAAAATATCGTTTGGGGTTTTCTGGTCTGGGAATCACGGTGGTGTAGGCCTACCGGTAGCCTTAGCCTACCGGTAGCAGGCCTACTGGTAGCTCGGTCTACCGGTTCCTCGGCCTACCGGTACCTGCAGCCTACCGGTAGCTCGGCCCACCAGTGGTTGCAGCCTACCGGTACTTTCAGCCCACCAGTAGCTGCAGACTATCGGTGGCTGCAGCCTACCAGTAGCTCTTAGCTACCGGTGGCTCTGGCCTACCCGACGGGTTATTTCCAGTAATGCTCGCTTTAGAGAAAATAGGGTTTTAAACCCTATTTTGACCTATTTGAGTGTGTTTTAAAGACCTGTAACGCCCATAAGAGTTTTAATTAAATACTTAATCAATTAATGAGTCGGTTTAAACCACTTGACCCCCTTTAATGACGAGTGGAGCCGCGTGGTCAACCCACGACCCTTGCTCCTTACGCGGTTTTGTTTTTTCACCTCAACTGTCCGCGACTCTTATAAACTAAGGGTTAGCCGTGGTTTCTCCTTTCCTCGATCATGGATTTTCTTCTGGTGCATCGGGTGCGTCGCATCGTTATCGGTAAAGTTTCGTGCCTGGCCTAAACGTCGATCATCTATCAAAAAGTAGGTAAATTATCCTTCGTCTCTCTCTTTTGTAGGGTGGGTGTGTTTCTGTTTTGTAGAATTGGATGAACTAGACTTAAATGAAGATAATGAACTTATTTCTATAAAGAATAGGGGGGTATGTGATCGTTGATGTTGTTTTTATTATGACCATCTTGTTGAGTTGTGCTGGCTTATGCCATCTGAAAATCGAGGCCGTTGGTGGTTGTTGTTTGTGCACTAATGAACACCTGCTGATGTTTTAAGTGACTTGTTTGTGGTTGTAAACCCCTGCTGTGAAATTTAAATTGGTTAATCACGTATATCCGGCCAAAAAAATTGAAGCACTAGGATTAATCCTTCTGTGATAACCTCGGTTAAAACACATGAAAATTGAAATCATGGAGTGTGTTATGTCGTTTAAATCTGAAAATACCGGCATGGCGCTGACTTGTGTTGGTGGTGGTAGTTTGTGGTTTTCTTTTACGGGTCGATTGCTGGAGATATGGGAGGGGATGGGATCCCCTGTCTTTATACTCTCGGTGGTTGTGTGAAATTAGGGATGGGATCACTTGTTGGTATGGATTTGTTGGTTCTGATATTTAAGACTGGGTGGTTACTTGTTTATATCACAAATTTGGGTGGGATCCTTTGTTTTTGAAAACCGGATGTGGGCGTTACGGTTGATGCTTGACTATTCACTTTCCTGGACTTGTGTCTATTCCTACTAGTTTCCCAGTAGAGCTTATACTAAATTAAACATTATTACTAAACATGAAACAAGAATGGGACAAATGGGTTTGGTTGGCGAGGGTCGTGACTTGTGACTTGGATGTAGTGGTGTTGTGTTTTGTTGGCTGGTTAGAAAAACCTAAACCTTGGGTTAGTGCTTGTTTCGTATATCTATAATTTGTAGTTTTGTGTTTCTTATTCGCGCCCCCACCCAAGTTGGGAACTTACTACCGAACACCCCATTTTCATGGGGGAGGGTGTTTTTCCCAACACTATTATTAGTGGTTGGTTATTAGCTCCTTTCTGCTCCCTTTCCTGGATAGACCATGTATCTTCGGGCAGGCTGTGATGGGCTGAGGTCCATTAATTGCCCAAGAACCTTCCGACGGGCAGTGTGATGGTTGGACAGGTGTGTGCAGCAGGTGTTTTCCCAAGCATCTTCGGGATGCGGCCCAGGTGTCTTCGGGCGTGGCAGTGGATCTTCTGGCCCAGGTGTCTTCGGGCGTGCTGGTAGTTGTTATGGCCTAGGTGTTTGTATGTGTGTTTACGTGTGATAGTTGTGTCCCATGTTTGTGTGGGTGGGATTCGGAAGTGGGACTGTGTGTGGTTGTGGCCCAGGTGTGTGCGGGCGGGTGTGGCAGTTGGACTGTGGTGAGAATGGCGGCTTTGGTCCGATGCATAGGATGTCTCAATAACCAGTGGGAATGTGGTGCGGGGTACCCAATCATTGATGTGCTCCTATTATAGATATTACTTGATTTTCATTATTTGAGTAGTGTGCCCTGGTGAGTCTTGGGTGGATATTTTACCTTGATAGTCGTTTGGTTTACACCTTTTCTCACGGGACTTTAGCACGTTCCCCCACTTGTACACGAGAGTCTTTGGTTCTCCCTACTGAGTGTACTTGTACGCTCACCCTACGTATATAAAAATACTTTCAGGTTTCCAGGAGGACTTCGGGGATCGCGCAGGACTATACTAGCTCGGACCCTCGGGGTAGTTGCAGCGGCTGTTTTTATTGCTTTGGTACTTGCCTTTGTAGTCACCTTCTATACTTTGTGGTTTTTACATTTAAAACATGCATGTGGGAATGGTTTACTTTTGGTTTTACATTTCTTTTAACTTGGTGTTGTTGGGATTCATCCTCTTATCTCCCAATCCTATAAAATAAAACGTGGTAATGCCTTCCATTTGAGAGAAATTTATATACCCTTGGTGATGGTCGCCACTCCGAGACCTATTGAAGGCGGGTCTCGGGGGTAATTATATCTCCTTCAACTTAAGGAAGGAAGGGCCTTGTAATCTGCTGACTCTTCCCTACTTTTTGGTGAAGGTGGGTCGTGATAGTAACCCTCGAGATTATCTATACCAAATTTCACAAAATAAAAAAATCATTGAGAACATCATGTAACCATTCAAACCATAATAAACCAACACACTCCACTAGAAAGAATAATAATGATCATTGATCTTTGGTAAAACATCACTAATTGAACATACCTTCTTTGATTAGTGTTGGATATATCTCTAATAAAGTACTGGTGATCATGAAAACCTCTATGAAAAACCAGGGTCTTATTCACCATGTTATGATTGAATAATGGCCAAACCTAACTCTCCCTTTTATAAATGATCATCCATTATTATTTTTATTATAAGAACTGAATAGATTGTCAAACACCTAAAAACATGTTTATACTCCCATTAAGATATCACATATGGTGTATTATTCTTTCATATGCTGAATTCTTGATCCCCTGTGCCTCAATAGATAGTATGCCTCTAATAGATAAGAATCTAAAAGCACACAATACAAGACCCTCACTACAAAAACACATGGTACTATAAACTAAATTAAGCCATTATAATATTAAAACTATAGATATATGAAATCCTCACTATTATCATCATCCAAACCCTTGTAAAGTGTCCAGGGAATACTAAAAAATGTTACCTCAGTAGCGCTATCATGCTCACAATCATGATAAGGTTCCATGGTGACACCCATAATCTTCTCTATCTATCATACAATTAAATATTCTTTGGTTTTTAAAACATTAATGAACCTACGGTGGGACCCATATAACACATCATATTTTTTGAACTAATTATAGGGTCCTCGAGGTCATTATGGTCCCCATTGTCACCAAAAAATTCAAAGAGGCTTTCATACTCCATGGGTATATCATGAAACATCGTGCATCTTAATTCTACATAATGGTATACCATATAAGATATAGTCTAGGAAGTTCTATCAGGGATTATATTATGTTCAAGGGATAATAAAGGTCGATCCACTCACAAATCGGGACAATCATACTCCAGTCATTGATATCTAGTAATGTAACACGTAAGAGGGAAAAACCCCTCAACTCGTGTTCAATTCACTATTCCAAAAAATATCACAGGTTCAAAGTGGTCATCCAATATTATAACTATGATAAATAAAACAATTAACCACCTTCCATAAAAATTGGGAACCTGAGGAACCTATATAATGTCTTAACAAATAATTTTAGGAATAAACTCTTCTAGATTTTAACACATATACTAGGAGATGTTATAGGTTCCAACATTGGGGGAACTATGATAATCATATTATTGTATAGTTTGGAACAACCCTCATGATGTTAAACATTTAAATGGTATCGAAACTCAAATCACATGCTTCATATGTTATAAATGATACCAATGTTGTGAACATTTTAACTATGGCCTTGTCACATTGTTTAATTCATATTATGAAATTTCATATTACATTATATATTTTTATATTTATTAAAATATTCAATATTCAATATTTTTATTTTCAAAGCCTCAGTATTGATAATACATGTCTGTTAATACTATCTAAATATAATTAATTCCTTTGGGAAAGCACAAAGTACCAAAAACCACTATTTAAATGAAAATTATTTTTTTGACTTCTATAGCTTTAGAGCACCAATAGGCCTCACAAAGACTCAAAAAACATTGACTGAGCTCCTCTTAACTCATATGACCGCTAATAACCAACCCAATGACATAAATCATTCACAAAAAAAAATTGTTATAAATTTATCAACTTCATTAAAAGTAGTTATAATTGATTAAAAACACCTGGTAACCTCATTGTGTCAGTAACATGACTAAAAAACTATGGAAGATCTATAAAGGACTCATGGAACCTATCCAAGGATAATCCATTACCTTCATTACAATTTTTATAATAATATTAATTTAATTTCCATTTAAACCCTCAAGATACAATCAAATTGAAATATGTCTTCATAAAATATTTGAGTGAGGTATTGTAAACATTATCTTAGTGCATACTTTTGCTAGGATTCATGAAAGACGCATCATATCTGGATTATTACACTATGATAAAGTGGTGTAAACCGTAAAAATTGTGATAAAAATTATAAATTTTGAATGAATGTGGATGAGAATCGAGTAACATGGAGGAAAAAGAGGCTCACCACTAATCAATAAAAAATCACCGAAACCCCACAAAATCTATGGGAGTTATGAATGAAATGGATGGGGTGTCTGAGGTCTAGTTGTGTCAAAAATTTATAGGGATAGAGGGGGAAAATTCATAAAATGATCGAGGGGAAAATATTTATTTTTTATCCTTAAATATATTCATCATACTTGTGTATATAATAAGTTATCCACACCCAGGGACTACCTATTGTTTAGTTGGAGGATATAGAATCTGGTAAGCCTGTTGACCGGATTCCCATTCATTCAACTAATTCTACCTGAATGACCAACCATTCCTCTAATATCCATTAAATTCCGAAAATCATTCTTTAAAAATTCTACAAATATTATATTTCTAATCTATGTCTATGTTCAAAAAATTAACTACACACCCATATAAAATTTCAAATTACTTATGAATTTCATCATTCATACAGATATGCGTTCAAATATTCTCACCACCATAACTCTTCTCATCCACTAAGATCATTGGGGGTTTTCAACACCACATCTGACCTATTTTTCTAATAAATTCATTACTAAAAGGATATACCCAAATCATGAAAAACAAAAATTATTCCATGGAATGGCTCCAAAACATTGTACAACATGCATCAACACTATATCCACTACACATCGTTAATGCTAGTACATCACGATGTTTCTCCATATCGCCCATCCATAATAATAAATACATGTGTCATTTTCCCACTTACCATTTGGCATGTATAACTCCACACTATATATATCTACTCATATGGACTAGGTAAAACAAAAAATAAAATCCTTTTTATATAATACTATGCAGTCGATGGGGTTATCGACCATCACATCCAATTACCGCTTTTAAATTATATCGATCCTCCCTTAGTTTTCCATCTATAAATGTGCTCAACATTATACATAGAGGTTTCACCTACAGAACATGATCCTTAATACTTACCCCAAATGGAAAACTATGATCATCTTGACACATCAACACAATTATAAAATAAATTCTTGGTGTTATTCCATGGTTGAGCCATCATTCCACCCAAAACAACATCAAGATATACCATAATCATTGACATATCGCCATACCAATCCATTTTTGTATCAGATACAATTCATATCAATCCAAATTATAATTAAAAAACACAATCCATATTAAAAATTGAGTTTACATGAGGCATTCAACTACCATTTGGAGGCCAATTCCAATCATGATCCTCTACCGACCACTCCCATGAATCTATATCTCTACATACATAGGTATTTTATCACCCAAAACTTAAAGGATTATTCCACACATAAGGATTAACTAAAATTAATTTATTTGATAAATAAATAGAACAAAAAATCCCACTCTTCATCCTTCCCCACAAATTTTTATTTTTCATAGTCAGAATCATGAATACCCAAACTCCATTAAGAATGTTCATTCATTTCACATTCCAGGACCTTGAAAATTTCAACAATGATACATACTAAAAACTATCTAAATAGAGGGTCACATAATAAAATAGTCAATGGTATACATTACATAAAATATTTTTATTTATATTTCTCCTCTACCACAATGCTTAATAGATACCAACATTACATGCATTTTACGCATCCTAGACTATGATAACATCATTCATTTAACTCATGACTACGATTGACTATTGTATCCATAATTGTCTCTACAAATAACTAGGTACATTAAAATCCCAACCAAAACCCTCATCCATGATTATTGTAATCGTAACATTTTACTCCATTTGTCATTGTCACACACATAACCGCACCGCAATTCCAAATAAAATAGAACACTTCGTAGACCGTGTATGATCCTTGATACCATTGAAAAGTAATATGTTTTCTATACTGTACTAAAATGTCAAAAAAACAAATAACACACCAATGAGTTTCATTAAATCAAAAGTATTATCATGTTCCTTTAATATATACCAAGATACTATATATTTCAATATCATCTAACCTAGAGAAACAATGACCCTCCCTAAAAATTTGGAATGTTACATTTTTTATATCATATCACATGACCTTCATCTATCCCATGTATCAATTCTAAGTCACAAAAATCAATCCAAACTTATAAACTATGCCACCTACAAACACATCAATAATAAATAGGGTCAGAAATATCACTGGTCATGTCCCCTAAATCTAATATTGATACCCAAAAACATCATTACTCAACACGATAATCATCAGAAACCTTTATAGGAATAAAAATTCTTATACTTTAGACATAGTATCACCTCCTGTGAACTAGTATCATAACCCAAACCACTATTACATGTAACACCCTTTATAGGGTCTTCCATAAATATGGAATCACATTCCATGATTACCCCACACTGATAGGCTTCCCATAAAATCACACCATGAATACTAGTAGAAAACTACCTAAAAGATCAATTAATTTATAATGGAATAATAATACAGACACATCACCCTTAGATAACAGTAATAAAGGGAATCATAATATAGAAATGGGTTATGTTGAGTTTCATTATAATATAAATGGGGAAAATATATAGTATTTTGTTGAAAATTTAAATAACCAATAGCATATAAGATTACCCGAAGGGTTTTAACATGCATTTATCCAATACACAAATTGACTAACTAGTTTCACATCACCCCTTGGCATAATGGGTATCAAACCACCTCTATACTCATAAAAAGTTGTCTCAATACTTATCCCCACATGATTTTTTCATAGAAGATAAATATTTACACCAATCAGTTGATCTATGTATAATTACATAAATAAAATATAATAGAAAACATTTTAAGATAATTTTTAATGCATTAAACAGTTTGGACTCGCTGGAATGTAATAAAATCACAAATAAGAAGCTGTATATTTCATGATAATATTATATTCATAATTATATTTCATGAGATTCCTCATTCCGTTGTGTGAAAAAAATAAAAAATAACTTATATATCTCTGAACTCTCTGTGAATCAAAAGAAATAAAATGATATAATTATAAAATTAAATATTATGAACATCAATATTAACACAAGGGTAACAGTATTTCTTACAAGGAATTATTTTCATTATGCACCAATCCAAAATCCATGGGATGACTTGAATTATTTTTTAGAAAACCTATCTATCATAACCAAAATAATTTTACAAATATAATAAAACCCTCAGATACCTATTTTTCACATCCCAAATAATATCAAAAGAGATAGTAATCAGATCAGTGGTGCAATTCCATCAAGGCACACCTAATCATATGCAAGAAGATGCTAACATGTAGTAGGGGTATGTGTTGTTATAGTGAGGATATTGTACCCAATGTATCAAAGAATTAATAGAAGTTGAAATATTCAATTATCATACACATACATTGAATCAAATTATACAAGTTAATATATGTGAAACATATGAAAATGGAAAGGGGTGTTTTCATATAGTCATTAAAGAATAGATACTAATAGGTAAGATCTAATATAAAAAAGAATATTTTAAATAAATTATAAACTATGACCTAATCCTAACACCAAGCCTCACCTTATCATAGTATTGACAATCCGAGTTATTTTACTCATCTATCAAATCCTTGTCTATAGTGCAACATATTCTTATAACAAGTGAGTGATTATTAGTCATATATGGGTAATGGATACCTAATCAGGGTGTGAGTGCATAAATCATTAGGTATCCTCCAAAAAGATCATATAAATAAATGGTAATTTAGTGATATTGTTTTGTTACATTATCAAAATGAATAATAAAATATATATCGAAATGTAAATAAATAACCACCATAGATCACGAGGACCAAATTCATACTCAAGATGGACTATACTAACATAAAATATGGATAGATATCATTAAGGACAATATGCATTAATTCCCACCACATTAACCAAAACCAATCCATGAGTGTGAATAAAAATCACCATTGATATGAAATTCAAAATCCTGAATATAGAATATTTTATTTTGGAAAATTCTGGATATGTCTTTCAAAACATCGTAGTGAATCTTCCAACTAATCTAATAACTAGAGTTATTATCCATCTCAGTATGATTTAAGAATGTCCCGGGCTATACACAAAATCTATGAATAATCATCTATATCTTAGAAGATATTAGGATAAGAT
This sequence comes from Viscum album, assembly GCA_963277665.1. Lineage (NCBI taxonomy): Eukaryota > Viridiplantae > Streptophyta > Magnoliopsida > Santalales > Viscaceae > Viscum > Viscum album. The sequence continues at coordinate 2,025,393,312 of OY728151.1, read as the reverse complement.
AACCCTATAAACGATCTACACATGCAATGCATGTCATATGTATTTTCCTTTACATAGTAGACAACATGATTTTCCACAACTCAATAGATTGTAATCCTCTAAAATATAGTATGCCATGATCCCCCACCATAATACCTCCATAGGGATATCATATAATTCACAACACCATTCTACCAGACTAAAATTTATTTGGTCAAAATATATTATAAAACCACCATTATCACTTTACAAACCCGTGTGTGTAATCCAACACATCCTAAAAATAATATCATCCTAGCAAACCTGAAAGGCTCAAAATCAATCTTAGAATCTAATGTGTCACCCATAGATATCTCGATCATTCATTTTATAAACCTTCACAAGACAATTAATTAATTTATACCACTAAATAGGGTCCCCATGATCACTTCACAACAATGACACTCTAAATGGGCCCCTTGGTCTCAAACTAGACCGAATGGTCATCCCCTAATGCACATAGGACTTCAAGCTACATAGAAGTATCCTAAAAATAATGTACACTCATTATAAGGAATGGTATGAATAATTGTATATATTTTCGGTATATTTAACATGGATTATCTAAATTTCTATATTTACTCAAGGTTTGTCTTCTCACAAACCAATACAATCCTACTCTAACCCTATCCACCTAGGCATGTCATATCTATGTCTGGTAAAACAGTCACCCTCAACTCAATTAACCCTACCAAACATCCCTCAGTGATCATGGGGATTATATTATGAAATTCTACATCCCAGATAATAAATAAAACAACTTCCTCCATGAGGGAGTTTAATGGAAACTTGTAGTAATGTCAAATATCCCAATTAGGGTAAGAACCTCTTAGTCAACTCGATTCCACCAATAAGTGTAAAATACTCCAAAGATAGTGCCACTACATCCTTCCAATTCTACTATATTGATGAAAAATCCACAATAGTATCCATGTTCCAAGAGAATACTAACTTAACTCCTGATCACAATCATCGGGGGTTGGGTTTATCAAGGAAGTACACAAGGACAATCTAGGATTGACACGTATTCTTAATCACATATAGAATTACATTTTAATGTATAAATATTAAATTAAATTAAACAATTTAATAAAATAATATGTTAAGAACTTTATAGAGAGACCACACATCCTTTAATTATAACTAACCATGAAAAATATCATAGTGAAGTTACTAAGGATGATATACCACATTTAAATAGAATCACAAATTTTGTACTAATGATTTGTGGCCCAATAGTTCAACATAGTCATTATAAGGCCCAACAATGTCTAACTATTCTCTTCCTAGATCATTCAGCCAGTAAAAACCCATGAATGGCCCTAAATAATTCTGAATAATAAATAATAACAATTTATAGAATCTATAACAAATTAATCTAATCAATTTTAACTAAGAATATTCACACAAAAAAACACTGGGTAGTCTAGTTTCAATAATCTTTTGACTAATATAATTTGGATGATCCTTATAACACTCTTAGAATGAACCCAATAAAAATACCTAATCCTATGAATCCATATCATAATAATTTCAATTTAATTTCTCATAAAAAATTCACAAATCATTCTTTCATTTAGATGTTTTCACACTCATGTTTCAATTAGAATGATTTTTTTGCGGTACCTCATTTTATATGGTTGTTTTCAGTCATTTTTAAGGGAGGAGGGTGCTTAATGTGTTTTTGTTGTTATTTTGGGTCCAATGGAATTTTTTCTTCTAGTTAGCCACCAGCCTCACATGTGAGACCTACCTACTAGATGGAGGAGTGTCTAGTAATAAGACATGGTACATGAACTCCATCATCAAGTTGGTGAACAACCACTAGAAAACCTATGTAAACATATTGGTTTCATGAATTTATTCCACAACTAGTGGTCATCTAGTGTAAAATATGTGTTCTATATATTCTTTATGTGACAATAATTTATCCATTAGGGTACCATTGGCCCACTTGGGATGCTGATCTAGCTATGAAAAGTGAGGGGGGAATGTAAATTTTCATTGATTCATCTATTTTAATTATTATTCTTCTCCCCTAAAATTTTCATGAACCGATAAAAAAATTTCAATTTCATTTGGATGAAATTGGATTTGCGAACATGAATCCTTAGTGTATTGAAGATACAATTGAAAAATCCCCTTTTTTACTATTCTAATCTTTTTTTATCCAATATAACTCTACTTCTCATATTTCTTCCTACGAATCCGCATTGACAGCCTTACAAAATCCATTGAACTATGTTTTCAATTTTGAATAATGGTTTTAGGGTTAAAATTCTTCTTTATTTGTGCCTTATATCCCACCTATGGAATAATTATTATTATAAAATTCATGGTGTTTGGATATAGTGGTTTTCATGAAATAGATTATCCTAAAAAACCATTGATTATTTCTCTCATTAAATATGATATTAAGGATTATTGAAAATAATATTTATGGAATTATGTTTCTAATTTTTTGGAATGTTTTTTAATGAAATTATTTTAGAAATATTTTTTTTAAAGATGTATTGAAATATATATACCCAATGGTTTTAATAATGAAATAATATTTCGGACAATATTTTATATAGTTATAAATTTTGTGCGGTTATCTATATGTGAGGTAAATTTTAAATGATTTACATAATAAAAATTGAAATAGTGTATAGTTATTTATGTGGTCAAAATCCACTCTCAGGAGTTGACTCTTACCCCTTAGTCCTATTTTTCTAGATTAATGTACACACTAGGTTATTTGTGATCAATGAAATTGTAAGAGGATAATTTTTAACCTAGATCTAATTTACCCAAGGTATATTTTCCATATATGTACACATCAAAATGTTTATTTCAATTTATTTCATAAATAGATTACTAGGGAAATGATTTATAATATTCTTTACCTAGAACAATTTAACAATTTTTAAAAATGGTGTATTTCATTATATTTTTTGAAGGCCTAAAAACTATTTATAATGAAATGTTTTATTTTTTAGAATAATTTAATTATATTATAATGTATGACTATGAAAAAATTGGCGGGATATGATGGGTAATTTTTTTCTCATACCCTGAAGATATGTTTTGGTGAATGAAGACCATTTTAATATGATACAGGTAATTTAAGGGACACATAGGGTGGTGGGGACTTTATTCTTTAGTAGGGTGAATGAGTTTGGGGTGACTATATGTTATGTAGAGATATGCGTTTTATGTACATGCATTCCATGGTTGGTATTATGGTTTGGATCATTTATTTTCTTTCTCTATATCTATATTTTATAGTTATATTGTATTGGAATGAATTAAGTATTTCTATTAAATTAAAATAATCTTATGATTTTCTTTCTAAAATCATTACCAAAAGTAGTTCATGATGATTAGGTCCAGGTCACCAGTGTGTGGAGATCATGAATTCCATTCAGGGTGTTTCATGGAAGTTTTAGGTTCCTATAAATATAGGAAATCAATATATATTCATGATTAAAACCTAGTTTAATCGCAAATAACAATGTAACTTCATCAATTCTCTATGTGATGTTGTGACGCTTTTAACTTTGTACATATTTTAGCAATTCGTCATGAAAGTACCATCCTATTGGGAAGATTCTTGTATCATATGAGGTAATATTCAAAAAAAAAGAATAAATAAAATCGATATTCAAAAAAAATAAGAGAATTAAGGAAGCTAATAGATGAAGAGACGATTGAATAATATCCATAAGAATACACTAAGACACCCTAAATATATATCAGCTTGAAGGAAAAGGAGGGGGTTGTAGTTCTTGTCCTATTCCAAAATAGGGGTGGGGGGGGGGGATGAGCGACCACCTCCTTGAATTTTTCATGGTGGAATAATTGATATTTTACCCATCTATATCCAATTGGAATGAAGGTGGTTGCAAGATACATCCATCATATAGCCTAACCACCTAGACCATATCATTTTGCTTCTATAACTAATGAGTTTTCCTCAAGGATCTATTCCATATACTAAATCTCATTTTATTATGTTAAAACTTCTTTAATTTCATTCCATGTATAATTTTTCACAACAAACTTACCACCAAATTGCAATTTCAAATTACCTCAGAATTTCACATCTTATAAATACACAACTTATTATATAGTGGCATGAGTTTCAAATAAAAATCTTATATAAATTATATTCACTATAACTATAGTGACATTGAAAAAATATGGTATTTCCATTCTTTTAGATAATTTATTATTTTATTTAAATATATTTATAAATTGTTTTTAAAAATGATATCTCAAAAATTGAATTGAATTTTTTTTTGAAAAATAATGCAAGGATCGATATATTCATATTTTTTTAGCTTTGTAAAAAAATTGGATTCAATGAGGTTTTGAAAATATAATTGGGTTGATTTTGCATGTTTGAAATGATTTTGGCTGGATTCCAAAAAACAATATCAGTGTATAAGTAAATTAATTGTTTTTTAAATACTAGAGATTATTAAGGTGTTTTGAGTTTCTCTTTTCATGAATACCTAGAACCGGGATCGTACATCATGTTATTTGTAATGACTCGAAAGTCTCAATGAAATTTTTTTCTTTCATAAATACTTTAAAATTTTTGGGAATACTTTGGAATTTTACGAGTCTTCGGTTTTTGACAGCACCTGATTCTATGGCCAGTTGTGCCTGAAATCAATTTCTGAAGATTTGTTCGGGTACGTTCAGTAAATGTATGTGCGGGTTTTTCTATATTATGAACTTGTTCTTGGAATTGAAATCCGAGAACACCGATGAACTCGCAACGCAGGTATTCACTTAAGGGGACCTTTACCGTAGTTTCGTTTTATGCGGGTTGAAAGTTAATTTTTGGGGATTAATATTAAATTAAATAAAGTTGTGTGGTAAACCATTTTATTTTGTGAGTATGTTATTTCCGCTCATGGGGAATTTATTGGTGGGGCCCACACCCACATAACATCCCATGTGTGGATATTTGTGAGGTGGGGCCCACACTAGCCTAAATTTTTCTTCTCCCCATAACTCCTCGTAAACTATCTTTACCCCCTTGTTTAATTCTTGAAAACTACCCTCATTAATTGTTAAAATCTCCATCTTCCACATGGTCATTAATTTGACAGCACCTTGAATTAATTATTTTTAACTCCACAAATTAATTAATTACATGGGAGGATTTGAATCATTTCGAAAATGCTTGGAAATTTTATTAAAGTAGGGAGACATTTAATATAATATTTTCATGACAAATATTTTGAGGCTGAACCACTAGAGGATTAGAAAGAAGTGCTCCTCTCCATGAAGAACGCTCCACGAATCGAATAATGAGGAGCTTATACTCTTCAATTTTCTTTTCAAATGAAACAAGATCATGAGGGATGCCTTCACCTCTTCTTCTTCCTCCGCATCCAGAGAGAAGACACCACAACTGAGGAGCGTCATCTAAAACAATGGATCTTCCTCCAATATTGATGGGACGATACCGTTCTTTGCGACACCATCCACCGTGATGTTCGTCTTCTGCGACTACGATGAACAAGCCTTGATCGAGGTAAGGGTTTGTACAAATTTATGTGATTAATTTGTACCCCGATCATTATTGAATATTTTGAATTGATGTTGGCCATATGTTACCGCCTAATGAGGAGGGAATGGGCCGAATGAACATGACCTGATGACCCTCTATTTTTCTTGATTTTTAATTTGCAATGGGAAGCGGCGATGATCGAAGGCGTCGGCTGCGTGCTCGGCTCAGGCGCAGGAACCGCGACACACAAACGTAGGCCGCACAGACAATAGAGAACTGGCCAGCCAGGATGAAGGGACACCGCGACACCACAAGTGGCGCCGCGCTATGGTGGACCGAAGCTTATATTCCACGGGCCGCTTTGGTAGAAAACTAGTCGGCTCGTTGGACGACCGTGTAAAGGAGCCGCGACACCTGAAGGTGCCCCGCCGCAAGACCATGGACCGCCCAAGAGGGCCGCTTGTGCCAGGAAGACTGGATGGCTTCGTCTAGCCGGTTAGGGAGGGAGATGCCTCTTGGTGATGCCGGTTCGGGAAGCCGGGGGGTCGTTCCCCTCCTCGGACCGCTCAGCCCCTCCGGCTCGAGCCACGACCATCCAGGCCGCGCCGAGTCGGGCTGGGCTGCACCCCGTCGGGCAGAGAACCTCGGGCCAGGCCGCGCGCCTCGTAAGGCTGGTCCGACCCTCGTCCAGGTCCAAACTACCAAAACTGGATTGACCCAACCTTTCAGCCCACTTGGCTTAATGGTCCGAGCCCGTTTTCACTGAAACGTGAATAACATTAAGACCGCGAGTCTGATCGACGCTCCATCTACGGAACTGGGACCCTCGCGACAAAGAGGTCCTTTTTCTATATTATAAGTGAGTTTTGGATGACCTTGGATAACAGTAGGGATTGGAACAAGCGTATTTCCAACTGGGCCCCTGGAACATAAAATCCATTATCTCTCAGACTGGACATCCGATTGACGCACCTTCTATCACGTCATTTTCCTTTTGACGAGACGGAATTTGGGAATTCATAATATCTAGACTTCATGATATTTGATTTATCCACCCCCTTGGCTCGAGGAGCGTACCATCGTAGAATTGAGTGTGGTATGTGTGAGAACTCTAGAGGTGGCTGCGACTGCAATGACTATCGTACTGGAATCCTCCTTGGGTTCAACGACGATGACTACTGTACCAGAATCCTCCATGAGTTCGGTGATGATGATAACTATACTAGAGTCCTCTATGGGTTCGGTGACAATGACTACCATACCATATTCCTTCATGGGTTCGATGATGATGATTATTGTTCTTGTATCCTACATGGGTATGACAGTTCCACTACAATACTTGTATGCTAGGTGGGTCCAACAGTTCGACTAATTTTCTTGTATCCTATGTGGTTCCGATAGTTTTATTACTTTTCTTGTATCCTACGTGGGTCCGACAGTTCGACTAATGGACTTTTATCCTATTTGGGTCAGACAGTTCGACTTCTGTACTAGCATCCTACATGGGTCCGACAGAGAAGCTGGACCAGTATCCTACGTGGGTCCGACAGCTTAGCTAGACTCGTATCATACGTGGTTCTGACATCTTAGATGAATCAGTGGCTGTATATGATCATATATATCACTTTAAGAAAGATATTTAACTGTGTGAGCTGAGTCTTGACTTTCAATCATTACCATCGGTTTGATTGCCTTATTTCCTCTCTGGACTGGGTTGTTCTTGGGCTATAGAGTTGGAGCCGAACTGGAATTGATGAATTTGGTATATGTATGAGAATATACCTATGTAGAGTTGGTTGATACTTTTTGATTGTATCTTTTCATTGTGTATTAACTTTCTTGGATTCTGGGAGACCTTCAAGGGTCTCGGGTTCCCTACTGAGTATCGTTATACTCACCCCCGCATAGGAAATGCCCACACAAAGTTGTGTTGGATGCAGTTGACGGACAACACTGATCGTGGTAGAGGCCTGTATAGCGGGATGGTACCCAGTGGTGGACAACTTGGTGAGACGTACACTGAGCAGACGGACAGACCCATGGTGTTGGGGAGACTATATGTACCCACCCTACAAGTGAGATTCTCGGAGGATGACTCAGTGGTTGCGGCTTTACACTACTGTTGTTGTACTAGACATTCAGTTGTACTGTACTTTTCAGTTGGGTTTATATTCTGTCCCATTTACCTTTCATCACTTACTTTTGTAATCAATGTTACTTTGTGCTTACTTTAGCTTACGTACTATGCTTTTTTTACTATCACAAATGAAATGCCTTCCCTTTTTATCAGGATTTACACCTTCGGTGCTAGTCTCTAGCCCCTGACCTATGGAAGGCGGGATTGGGGTAGTCACGGCATGGGCCCTAAGGACGGTTCATGAAAAATTCGTATCAGAGGAGTCTGTTCTACAGAAGAACATAAGACTTTGATCATTCCTTTCTATGAAGCAATAGTGTTAAGAGTATTGAGTGTGGTTTTTAGTCCAGGGAATCCAGTGTTGGTGCGGCGGCTGATGTATCCATACACCAGGACCCTGAACCCTGTTTTCTGACTCAGTTCATGAAAACACTGATTGCATGTATCATTAAAAAGTTTTCGTTGTGATTAATTTGTTTCAGCAAATGAGGTATATTTTTCTGACTGTGGTGCAACGGTTTCATTTCAGGATGGAACCATGAAGGAAGCTAGCTAGGGTTTCGAGTTATGTACGAGATGGTATCTCACTGAGCGATGAGGCCTCGGTGCAGGGCCCCATCACAACGGAGGTACCAGCATCACCTCTACCCACTTGACCACCGATAACACCATATCTAGAAGCAGATTGTGCACGCCACCTGAGTTTGTTGCACGAATTTCATTGATAGAGGCCTCTGATGTTTCGAGGCAAGTCACATCTTCAGAAATCCAGGTGCTGGATGGAGGTTGTAAAAGGAGTTTTCCACAAACATGGGACACCCGCCGACATGATGGTATACCTAGTTGTTCGTCTTTATCAGGGAGTAACTGAGAGGTGGTGGAGCCTGATGCTCCAGTTTTACGATAAGGCAACCCTAATATGGGGAAACTACATGGGTCTTTTTAGGGTAGAGTTTATACCCGCGACACTACGCTCTGTGCATGCTCAAGAGCTACTACTCTTGCAGCAGGGCTTTCTGACAGTAGCTGAGACATCAGTACCAAGTAGTAGGCAGATGAAACGGAGGCACATGCGAGTTAGATCAACAGTTAGATATACCCAAGATGTGGCATCAGGGGTGCAGGGCCCTCTAGGTTGAGGGAGCTCAGAACGGTGGAGGGTCTGTTTGTCCTGCAGGGAACGGGGTCACAGAACGCGTGACTGTCCTACTCCCCGTATAGTTGATCAGTAGGCATTGGAGGAGCCACCATGATAGATGCAGTGGCAGGATCTTGAGAAACAGCCGATCGGTGGACTAGTTAGTGGAGTAGGTCCTTCAGCAGATGGTGATCAGAGTCACCGAGCACTACTACCACCACCCCTAGACAGTTCACCTCGAGCTCTGGGAGTAGGTGGACAGGAGTGGAACTAGCTCCAAGCATAGATGCCTTTGTTCTTAAGGCTTCTAGATTTTTTTCCCTTTGTTTGTGGTTGTTTTGTGTCTTTCTACAATGATCTATAGTAATAATAGACACTTGTCTATGTGATGTTTACATCCCTACCATTTCGTATGGTTGATGCTGAGAAGTTCCGGTTAGAACCGTTTACATGACCCTCACATTTGAGATTCCTACATGAGGAGCCCAAGTGACCACACACTACTTCTGACAGTGTGACTCAACCCTTGGATGTGAGAGTAATGGTTATATCTCTTGGTAGTAGCATCGAGGGCTTACGCCGTCATCCATGGAATGAAATAGTACCGTTCATTCCATGATTAATTGTATTAGGTAATGAACATAGTTCATCTAGGGGATGAGACCAGATTTCCTTATTCGGAAAAGGAGAAATCTTAGCAGCTCTTTTAGGATGTAAGAAAAAAAAATTTGTACTCGAGTTCATTACAAATGGCCAGTCACACCCATATTTTGTTCAGTCAACGATTTACAGTTTACTGTAATTTCAAAAGACTCATGTATTTCTTCTCGTAGAAGGTACTGGACCTGAGACGGTGATGTTTACTTGATTTCCTTTGGGACTATTACATTTAGATTGTCTAAACTCTTGGGAAGGGGAAACACTATAGAAAAATTTGATTCATGATGCCTCACTTTTCATCACGTGATGAAGGAGCACCATGTACCAGTAGGCTTGGTACAACCCTTAGAGTTCCCATAGTGGAAGTTGGATGAAATATCCATGGATTCGTGATGGGACATACTTGTACATCCAGAGGGAATGACTCTATCAGGGTGATCATTGAATGACTCACCATGTTGGCCCACTTCCTACCTATTAGAGAGCAGGTTTTTGTATAGAGTTTGATATGTCTCTATGTACACTAGATCCTAAGACTTTATGGTGTATCACTGAAGATCATCTCCGATCGTGACACACACATTACTTCTCGACATTGAAAGGGGATGAAGAAGGAATTCGAGATTCAGCTACATCGAAGAACCACCTTTCATCCTCAGATGGATGGTCAGAATGAGAGGAACAATCAGACTCTCGATGAAATGCTTTGTGCATGTGTCCTCGACTTTGGTTGCAGTTGAGAGGATCACCTACCCATGGTGGAGTATGCATACAACAAAAGATACCACTCCACCATCGGGATGGAACCAAATGAGGCATTGTATGGTCGACCTTTCAAATCACCTCTATGCTGGATTGACCCTGTGGAGATAGAACTTGTAGGCCAGAGATGGTTTAGGATATGACAGAGAAGGTGCATATCATCCAGGAGTGGATGAGGACTGCACAGAGCAGACAAAAGTCTTATACTGATTGGATATGGAGACGACTAGAGTTTGAGGATGGCGATCAAGGTTTTTTACGGGTCTCACCTTGATGAGGTCTACAGAGATTAGGCCAGGGCGGCAAGTTATCTCTGCGTTTCATCAGTCCTTTCTAGGTCCTCATCAGAGTATGTGAGATGGCATACCACATGGCCCTTCCACCTCAGTTTCACTAGGTGTGTGACATCTACCACATTTCTCAGCTAAGGAGATACGTGCACGGCCCATCCCACATCATCGATCATGGGGATTTGGACATCGATGAAGGGGAGATGTTTGCAGAGGTCCCAGTGGAGATCGAGGATCGACAAGAGTGGGTACAACATGGATGGTCGATACCTCTGGTGCTCATTCACTGGCTTCACTGGAACCTCCAGGAGAGCACTTGGGAGGAAGAGGCTCAGATGTGAGATCAGTACTCCCATTCGTATTCCTAGTATGCATCGATGAATTACGTGGATGTAAAGCCTTAAGGTGGGTGTAATGTAATGACCCAAAAATTGCAGGGATTTTTTTTCTTAAATACATTGGAATTTTATGAGTCTGCGGTTTTTGACGGCACTTGATTCCATGTCCCGGTGTGTCTGGAATCAATTTTCAATGTTATGTTTGGGTACGTTCAGTAAATGTACATGCAGGTTTTTCTATCTATTGAACCGGTGCTCAAAATTGAAATTTGAGGACACCGATAAACTCGCAGCACCGATATTCGCTTAAGGGGACCTTTACCGTAGTTGCGTTTTATGCGGGTTGAAAGTAAATTTGTGGGGTTTAATATTAAATTAAATAAAATTGTGTGGTACATAATTTTATTTTGTGAGTTGGTTATTTCCTCCCATAGGGATGTTATTGGTGGGGCCCACAACCACAAAACATCCCATGTGTGGATATTTGTGAGGTGGGGCCCACATGAGCCTAACCTTATAATCTCCCCAAAACCCCCCCTAAACTCTCTTAAATCCCCTGGTTTAATTCTTGATAACTCCCCTCTTTAATTGTCAAACTGTTTACCTTCCACATGGTCATTAATATGACAGCACCTTGAATTAATTATTTGGAACTCCACAAATTAATTAATTACATGGGAGGATTTGAATCATTTTGAAAATGCACGGCAATTTTATTAATGTATGGAGAGATTTAATATATTATTTTCTGCACAAATATTTTGGGGTGGAACCTCTTGAGAATTAGAAGGATGTTTTCCTATCCACAAAGAAAGCTCCAGGACTCGAAGAATGGGAATCTTTTTCTATCCACTTTTCTTTTCAATCGGAACAAGATCGTGAGGGATGTCTTCACCTCTTCTTCCTCTTCTACTTCAAGGGAGAAGACACCGCTAGTGAGGAGCATCATCTACGACAACGACTCTTCCTCCAACATTGACGGAACGATACCGTTCTCTGCGACGCCATCCACCATGAACTTCTTCTTCTGTGACTACGACGAACAAGACTTGATCAAGGTAGGGGTTTGTAAAAGTTTATGTGATTAATTTGTACCCTGATCATTGTTGAATTTTCTGAATTGATGTTGGCCATATTTTATCGCCTAACGCGGAGGGCGCGGGCTGAACGAACACTGCCCAACGACCCTCCGTTTTTCTTGTTTTATAATTCAAAATGGGAAGTGGAGATGATCGAAGGTGCCAGCCATGTGGGGGGAACCTGCGTCCCTCAACTGTGGGCCGCTCGGTCAGAGGATAACTAGTAGGATAAAGCTGGTCGGGACGATGGTAGACTACGGTGCCGCAAGGGGAGCTGTGCTGCGGTGAACCATGGCCCGAATTCCATTGGATACTTCATAGGTGAATCGTCTAGCACGTCGGCCGACCAGGTGAAGGAGTCGCGACACATGAAGGTGTCGTGCAGCAGGACCACAGTTCGCTCGAGCGGGCTGCTTACGCCGGGAAGGTCGTCCGGCTTCGGCTGACCAATTTGGGAGGGTGGCACCACTTGGCACCAACGGTTCGTGATTCCAGGGGGCTGCGACCCCCTTCGGACCACTTGACCACTCTAGTTCGAGTTTCTTGGCCGGCCGCGCCGCGCCCTACTGGGCCAGTGTGCACCCTGCTGGGCCGGGCCACGCTGCACCGGGCTGGGTCGCGCCCCCCTGGGCCGGGCCGCATGGCTTTTCATGATGGTCTGTCCTTCTACTGGGTTGGACCTAGAAAAACTGGGTTGACCCGACCTATTTACCCACTGAACTTAACAAGTCGGGCCTATTTTCACTTAAACATAAATTAATTTAAGACCGTGCATCCGATCGATGCACTGTCTGCAGCATTGGGACCCTCGCGATGAAGTGATCATTTTGAAATACTCTTTGTGATTTTTGGACGACTTTGGATAACAATCAAGTTTGGAACTAGCGTATTTCCAACCGGGCCCCTGGAATGGAAAAGCTAATATCTCTCAGACAGGGCATCTGATTGACGTGTTGTCTGTCACGTCGGGTTCATTTTGATAGGATGGAACTTCAGGATACATAAACTCTGGACTTTGTGAAAGTTGATGTATCGACCCCCTTGTCTCGAGAAGCAGAACCTCCTATAATCGAGCTTTCTATGTTTGGGAACCCTATAACTGGATGCAACTGCAGTGACTATCGTACCAGAATCAACCGTGGGTTTGGGGAAGACAACTATCGTACTAGAATCCTCCGTGGAATCGGCGATGACGACTACTGTACAAGAATCCTCAATGGATTCGGCGAAGATGACTACCGTACTGTAATCCTCCATGGGTTCGGCGATGACGAATACCGTACTGGAATCCTCCGTGGGTTCGACGACGACGATTACTATTCTTGTATCCTACATGGGTCCCACAGTTTGACTACTGTAGTTGAATCCTACATGGGTATGACAGTTCGACTACTGTTATTGTATCCTACGGGGGTCTGATTGTTTAACTATTGTTCTTGTATCTGACGTGGGTCCGATAGTTCGACTATTGTACTTCTATCCTACGTGGGTCTGATAGTTCGTATTCTGTACTAGTATCTTACATGGGTATGACAGAGTAGCTGGTCTAGTATCCTACATGGGTCCAACAGGTTAGCTGGACTAGTATCTTACATGGGTCAAATAGATTAGATGAATCAGTGACTGCATCTGATCATCTTTATCACATTACGAAAGATTTATACCTGTGTGAGCTGAGACTGGACTTTCAATCATTACCATCAGTGTGATTGACACCATTCATGTGTGGACTTGGTTGTGCATGAGCTCAAGAGTTGGAGCCGAACTAGAATTGATGACTTAGGTATATGTGTGGGCATATACCTTAGTAGAGTTGGTTTGTACTTAGTGATTGTATCTTTTCGTTGTGGATTATCCTTCGTTGATTCTGGGAGACTTCAGGGTTCTTGGGGTCCCTACTGAGTGTCGTTATACACACCCCTGCATGGAAAATGACCACACTACATTGTGTTGGATGCAGATGAAGGACATCACTAATGGTGGTAGTGGCTTGTAGAGATGGATGGTACCCTGAGGTGGACCGCTTGGTGAGATGTACATGGAGTAGACGGACAGAACCATGGTGTTGGGGAGACTATTTGATCCCACCTTTCAGGTGGGATTCCCAGAGGATGACTTGGTGGTTGTCGCATTACATCACTGCTGTTGTACTAGACTTTCAATTGAACTGTACTTTTCAATTGGTTTTGTATTCTGTCCCATTTACCTTTCAGTAATTACTTTTGTATTCTGTTTTACATTGTGCTTACTTCAGCTAGGGTACACTATTGGGTTTCTTTACTATCATAAAGGCATTAACTTCAATTTTTATCAGGATTTACGCCTTTGGTGCTAGTCGCCAGCCCCCGGCCTATGGAAGGCAGGCTTGGGGTAGTCACGAAAAGAGCCCCGAGGACAGCTCATGACATTTTTAGTCAAAAACCACCACATATACTATAGGGGATTCATTGATTTCTGGAGGCTATAAATTGTTAATGTGTGAAAAAGATAGACATTTCAGGAATATTTTATTTTAAATAATAAACTAAATTTATTTATTTAAAATATGTATTTTTCAATATAGTAATGAAAAATTAAAATTGCAATTTAATCTGAAATACTCAAACAATGATACAAGAAAAATGAAAATATTCACTTGTATAAATAAAATGTATAATGAGACAGGACTTATTAAACCATTATATTACATCTACTGTGTGAATCCATTTTTTACTATTTATATAGTATAACATATGTTAGAATTAGATATTAGAATATTAATTTACTTATTTTTTCTAATAGTTAAAATTATTATAATCAAAATTATCTTACATATTTGATAAATCACTTATATATTTGAATTTTCTAAAATGGTAAAATCATAAAAAATTGAAAAATTTATTATCTATTGTTTTTAAGGACAATAAAAAACCCATACATATGGAAAATATATTATATGTGGTAAAAAAAATTTAATTATTAGTATTTTTGTCTTTGGAGAAAATATGACGATTCTTAAAAATATATTATGTATTGGATAAATATATCATTTATAAAATTTTCATATTATAATTTCATTACTACCACATTTTTTTATTGGTAATGGTTAGGGGTCATTCCCCCTTTGTTGAACATAAAAAAGAATGCTATTTTATAATTGGGGAAGATGAAACCCATAAAAAGAAGGGAAAGAATATTTAAAGAACATGAAAAACAGAGAAAACAAGTACAAATGAAACAAACACTTATGGAGGCACCAAGAAAATATCATCACCCCTCGCCAGGAAACACACCAGTGAGAACAATCAAAAATGTCTGTAACCCCATATTTCAAGAAGTTTCGCCATGTTGGTGGAACAACGTTGTAGAGAACCTCTCTATCCAATATAGAAATATAGAGGAGAGATAGATGAAATGATCCAGCACACCCTTCTCTCTTTAGAGATGCCCACCTGACAAAGCATGAGATGAATCTCAGAAATGTTAACCTAATGAAACTAAAAATGAGACCGAAAAACACTGAGAAATTGTCAAAAAATGGTATCCATTCGTCCATCAATATGATGAAACATGGCTTCTTGATGAATATTTAAAATTTATTTCATAAGTATTGTTTTTTTATCGCAATATATTATCCATTCCTATTATTACACTA
The DNA here is from genome assembly GCA_963277665.1 of Viscum album. Lineage (NCBI taxonomy): Eukaryota > Viridiplantae > Streptophyta > Magnoliopsida > Santalales > Viscaceae > Viscum > Viscum album. The sequence goes on along the minus strand of OY728151.1, from coordinate 2,025,377,747 downwards.
CAATAATAACCACTCATTAAGGATAATCATTTAAATATGGAAAATTCCAAAATATTGTTCATGTTTGTAATAATTAATTTTTATAAAAATATTGAGCCATCTATGATTGCTTGGTGAAATTTCAGCATGTTTTGGAGGATGTAGTGTGGCTTGGTCTTGGTATTGATGGATAGTCTCTGGTGTAGTTAGGTATGTGCTTAAATTACTTGTTGTGTGGATATTAAAGGTTTTTAGGATATTTTTTAAGGATTTCAGAATGTTTGGTAGGATGGTCAATGTCATGATATTTTAGTGTTTATGTTATTGTGTAACATTTTTTTTATAATTTAGAATCATTTCCGTAATAAAAAATATGATAATGAGAAGTAGGATGTTATTTAAATAATTGTGGGTCATTAGTTATTTTTTAATAATTGGAATAAATGGGTTTTTGGGTAAATGTTGCTGATGGTTATTTATTGGTTTGAAAGTAACTATAAATATATTAAGGTAATGTAGTTTATAAAATGGAAATTAATTAAATGGTAAAATGACATGACTAAATGGTAATATCATATAGTTTTATTGTGGTTGGTTTGGTTGATAGGGTGGGATTGGTTTTTTTATTGTTGTGGAAATGGTTTTTATTTATTATTGTTATCATATGGTATGGTTTATGGGATTTAATAATGTATTCATTGAATAAACATTTACTCTGAAGATGAAATAAGTAGAAGACTACCATTATGACTTTGCTCAAACATTATATTTGTAGTACATGTTTTTATGGAACATGGTCGTTATATACATATGGGATGTAATGGATTAGTGTTTTTAGAGTTAAATATTATAGATGACATAGATATGTAGTTTTGATTGTTATACGTTTAAATCAGAAATTGTGGAAAGAGGGAATGATGTTTTTTATTTATATTCATGAATTCATAATTTTATGTGAATGCATTATGTGTTTTGGATATGCATATGTGGTTGTGTCAATGAATATGTTATTTTGAAGGAAATTTTTCATATGGAATGTGGATGTGATGTGGGATATTATGTCTAATATAAAAACTATATAATTTATTAAGTCATAGAACATCATTAATTTTGGGAACAAGAGTTAAAAAATTATTGGTGTAATGGTCATGATGTACAATTTTTATTTATTCTTTTGACATTATTGTATTATAATTGGATACAATATTGAGTGAGTGGGACAATGTGGTGATTGTTAATATTTCACGTGGAATGGGTGAATATAGGTTCTACTATTTATTAATAGAGGCAGTAGTATACTTTTTACACATTCAATTAAGGTATTTAGGATATCCTACAATTTAATCATGTATTCTCACCCTTGTACATAAATTAATTTTTTAGGATTCCTAAGGGTATTCCATCTTTGGGATAGACATTAAATTCATGATGTGTGGAGATTTTTCAAGCCCCTATTATAGAATTTTCTTTTTGGAATTTAATTTTTTGGATATTTTTTATTTATAAATATTATATAAATTGATAGATATAATTTTTTTATTTTATATTATTGAATCCATAATTTGGTTCCATTATATGGTCCTAGTATTTTTATGTTATTTATTTCCATTTTTCTATTTTATATATTTGATGGAAGTTTCACCCTATGCACTATTCTAGATGGGCCTTGGAGATAGACTCATATTCAACAGTGGAAACAGAGGGGATAAGAACCGAGTAAGTATTTGAAAAAGAGGTATCCATGTTAGGTTAAGATATAGTATTGGGACTGGGGTATGGAATTTTGTTTGGATTTTAAGGCTATTCAATAAAAAGAGTGTTATCCAAACATAGTGTGTGATTTTTTATGAGATAGTATACATGAAACAAGTGATTATATCCTCCAATGATTAAATGAATGGACCTTGAGAATAAATGTCACAATATATGATGTAATTTTTATTAATACATATTGACCTAGAAGATGAATATTATAAATGTCTGTTTACTATTGTGATTGAATTGTGATGGTTTTAAGGATGTATAAAAAATAAATTAAACTTTATTTAGTAAAATAAGTGTAATTTTATACTTAGTGTTTCCTTTATTTCATTCATATTTTTATAGTATCATTATAAATGTGTATATTAAATTGACATGTTGTAGGAGAAAATTCAATAAACCATAATATTGTTTACATGGTTGGGGATGATGGAAATGAAGGAAGACACTATGAGAATTTTACTGTTGTTTTAGGATAAAATGGTATGTTGAGAGAGGATGCGATCTATGGATGGAAAAATGGTTGGTTGATATAGAGACCACATTCTTGACCTATACACAAAAGATAAATTTTTCTCAATTGATATTATTTAATATCTATGAGGGATTTCAATTTCATGTAATGCTGGATGAGTTAGTGATTTCTTGGTTTTATTTTTGAAAGTTATTCTATATTGTGTTTCATTCATTAACTAGGATTATATGGAATTGGAATATGTTTCTCTATAATTAATATGGTAATATGATCATATAGGAGCCATGAATATAAGTTAAGGATCTTCTCAAATATTACTAATATCAATTTCCAAACGAAGAGGACAAAGAATGTCTTTTTGAGGAGGGGATGTACCAAACTATTTGGAATGTGGTCGCATTAGTTACAATGAAAATATATATAGATTTTCTATGGTTTTAAAACTCATTATGGATATGGAATACAAACTTTTTTTAAATTAATGTTTAATTCCGTGGATCAATGCTCAAGAATACATATGATCATTTAATATTTAGATTTATTTAAATTAGTAACATAATACCTTAAAAATATGAAACATTAAAATAATAAATTTGAAGGGAATAATCTTAGGTTAATCCCAAGTAACATTTCCTACAACTCATATCGTTGGGACATAATTCTAAGGATTGCGGTGGACATAAATTTTTGAAATGGAATAAATATTTAATAAATTTATTATGGGTTCATGAGGTGTATTAATAAGAACATGTTCCATAATAATAAAGAACTATTAATTACATGAGTAATTCTACAATATAATTAACATGTATTACTATAAGGAAATGTAGATACAACTTTATAATATACATTTTTTATCAAATTACCAAGGATTCTCACCATGTATTAATAAATCATAATCACTGAGGTCATTCAAGAGGGTATCACAAAACAAGTCCACTCAAGAGATTAATTTCATTAGTCAATTAATTAGAGAAATCTTAGGGAAGAGACATCATATATCATAATCATGTGCCCCATATATATCATAATAAAAAATTTCTTCAAAAACCTATATAGTGTAAAGAATTAGATACACATAAAATTTGTTAAATATAAAATTTAATAATGTAATGAGAATTGCATCCCTTTTAAAAAAATAGAAAGGTCTTTTGGTTTTATATTCAGATATATGTAATAAAAGAGTAATGGTTACATCTTGGTGAATTAACATGAGTATAGAATGGTGTTAGGTATTCACAACATGAAACTATTTCATGTAAGTGGGAAACATTAGTTAAACGAATTTGAAAGAATAAAGGGTATACATTGAATATTTTGTAAATGCAATAATGGGAAGGATATGTGGACACTTAATGATTAAAAAATATTTTGGATTTTTTGGAAAGATAAAAAGAGTGATAAAATATGTTATTATAAAATTTAGATGGCATATATGAAAATAGACATTTGAATGGAAAAGGAGAAGAAGAGGGTTCCCTTACCATGTAATATTGATTCCTAAAATATGAAGATAGTATTTTCTGGGCTTAAAGAATCCATGGAAGGAATATTTATGATTTAAAATGACCATAATTTATGGGATGATATTTTTGGATTGGAGTCGATGTCATGAACTATTCAGGGAACCCTAGTATACTAGTAACTGACCCAACCCCGACAAAGCCTAATGGGTGTTCCCAATCCCCATGAGTGGTGACTAGAACTAGAAATCATACAGAAATAAGGTGGTAATGAATATTCCATAATCATTCTAGAATAATTATTAAAAAATTAATAAAAATGGAAATCCATTGTTAATGTAGTACCAAAAGTAAAATAGGTATAACAACCCCAACACTAAAAACAAGTAGTAGAAAATGGGGAAAAATTTCCCAAGTACCCACTCAAAAGAAACACACCAAGTCCATGGATCAATATCTAGAAAAAACACCAAGTGATCCATTTCCATTTCTCGACCATATATGGAGTAAATTTAGTAACACCAAAAGGCACAAGTTAGGTGTGATCCAAATCCTATAAGGATTTCACCCAATGATTCCATAAAAAGAAGCCAATATCAAATTAATGAGGAATGTCATTTCAATTTTAAAATAAACCATTTTGGAATTTACAATGAATATTTTATGAACTCATGAATAAAATTTAAAAATGATGGAAATACATTTCAAATGATGGTATTACCCTTATAAAATGGGTACTTTAAAAAAATAGAACTTTCCAAAAATTGATTAAATAAAAACATTTGTATAAAATAGTTTACATAAATCATAATTCATGTAATGAAATTCACAATAATAGAATATATTCATTTGAAATACAAACAAGAGAGAAACATTGTCATGAAAATTAGAATTTATTATATTCTAGGATATAGGGATACCACACTCAAGGTGAAAAAAAATATGTACATAAGAATCTTTTAACCCTTGACAATGTGGAATCATTACTATTTCCTAAGGGATGTGGCACACTTTTATTATTTTTTGGAATATTTTAAATTTTAATGTTTCACATCAATAAAAAACTAACTATGTAAAGATTCAATGTGATCTGGTATTAAAAAAATTATGGGAAAACTAGTTTAACAATTTTAAAAATAAAATTTATCCCATCATCCATTTCTAATATTCTAATTTCCATTCAAAATAAATAACATGAGTTTTTAAAAATAATTCCCTTTTTCAAAGTTATAACAAAAAATTTCATGGTAAAACTAAATTTTAAAAAACAAATTCACCAATTTAATGAGATTGGGTTCATATATAAAATGTTTGAATGCAGTTCCATGAAAAAAAATCAAATAAAACAATTGAAATTAAATCAATCCATTCAGGTTAAATCAAATTTAGCCATCATAACAGAACCAAGTACCTTTCAGGGAAATATAATTCCTCTAATAAAACCCTTTGAATAGAAATAATGCATTTAACATTTAAGAAATTAACCTAGAAACAAGATTCAATAACAAATGTTATATATCCAGCCACTCAAAGATGATCTATCAAACTTCTGAAGAGAGAATGAATAATATAAAAATATACAAGGAGAACACTTACCAAAAAAATTACACCACAATCAAAACAAAAATAAATCAATGATAATGATGACATGGAATTTTTTTAGGGATACTAAATCACCTAGGAATGGGTAATTTGTAAAGAGAAATAAATTAGTTAAAGGAGGAAATAATACTTTTATCCAAGATTCCTGGAAAAAAATGCATGCGATTTTACAATATGTGTAACCCATTTACACATCATAAATTTAACAATTATCATAATCAATAAAAAAAACATCCCCTATTGATAATAAAATATTATAATTTTAGGTTTTACATGGAATAACAGTATTAAACAGCATGTAAATCTATTATATGTTTTATAAATATATTTTTTTATGAATCCACAAATAACTAATTTCACCATTATAGGTATCGTTCAAATACCTTCATGGACATACCTATATAATGAAAAGAAAAACCACAAATTGTTTTAAAATTTCAATTTCAAAATAATTACAAAGATGTCACACCCTCACCATTATAAAATTATTTTTTCCCTAGAAATTCTATGAAGAAGTTTCCATATTGGAAAGGTACGACAATACTCTCTCATCAGTGCATCGTGCACACATGTCTCAAGAGAATCTAAATTATTTTTTCATTGCACACGAACCAAAGGTATCACCATAACACAAAAAAAACATAGTTTTATAAAAAACTATCATGATTGTTCATTCGTTCATGGATAAATCATGCTCAACCTCAAGATCACTCAAGATAATAACATGAGATGGATCAAAGATATATATACATAACTGAGATTCATAGAACACATTATGTATCGATTTCACCTCTAGAGGAAGTGATATATGATAATAAACATTCCAAAGTATCTCAAAAACCTATATTTGTCCAAAAATTAAGGATAAATCTTCCATTTAATCACAATCCATCATTGAACCAACTGAGGTATAACATTCAATAACACATGGTCACCAACTGAGAATTAAAATGGTCTCTAGTGATGGTCAACATAAGAATTATTCCCCCACTACACTGTTAATATTATTTGATGAATCAAAAAAATATTTTTTTTCATCTCTTGAACCAAGATTGTACTAACCAATGACCCTTAACCAATCTATGATAAAAACAATGATGAACTAAAAGTCCGACCATACAAGGTCTCAAAATTATCTTTTTTTATCATAGAATGGTAACTATTTTTTTTTTAAAATCAACTATCCCAAATTTTTTATCCCAAGATTTACCATTGTTGATATTGAAAGTGTAGAGAATATCCTCAAGAATCATTATAGATCATTATGTAATTCCATCCGACTACTGATGGTATGTCATACATAAATGGACGTGAGATACTAGTGCCTCTTTAAGGCCTTTAATAAAATGAAAAGTGAACCAAGGATCCCTATTAGAAAATATAGTATAAGAACTCTGTTAAAGTAAAAATATATTTCACATTGATATTTCCCAACTCCTCAACATTTGATGTATCATTAATTGGTATAAAGTGTGCTTATTTGGTAAAATAATCGATCACTACCCATATCAGATTATTCATTCATTGGGTACATTTCACCCCAACAAGAAATTATATATATATAACGTCCAACATCCAATTTGTAATTGGATGAGGGTATAGAAAACAAGAAGTTTTATGGTTCTCGACCGTGATATATTATAACATATAACATTGAGAAAAAAATTCACCAATTCCCCATCAAATACCTATTGAATTGAACTATTGATGTATTTCGTAGAACATCTATTTGTATCCCAGTTTCATTTCCCCATGGGAACTATGGAAATACCCCACTAAAACATTACGTACCAAATACGGTGTCAGAAAACTATTTTGAAAGCAAATAATGACTTCTTTGTAGAATATATAATCAATATTTGTATACCCACAATTAAGAGAGTCTCTAATACAACGTAACTCAGTAATAATCTATTATTCTAGAAAAATCAATTTGAGAATAGTGAATGTCAAAATAACATTTGACAAGAAAACCTTTACCCCTGATCCCTCGACTCTTATATGAAACAGTGTAGAGAAAACCAGCATTTTCACTCTTCCAATGATTATTTCATTGTCTAGGTCATATATTTCTTAATAAGTGCATTTTCAACTACATTACCATTCCCCTGGTATAAGAGATTTCTATATTGAAAGAGTTTCGTTATTCAAGGAAACCTCTCTGAAGGAGATTTTAATGTTTTTGAGATAATATATAACTCAAGATTCAATGGTCTCAATACATTCAAAACCAATCTCTATAATGTTAATGCCTTTAACCATTAAGCACATGCATCAAATATAAAAGTTCAAGGTCATGGGTCAGATTATTCTTCTCATGTTTTCTATGATAATGAGAACCATTAGAAAAAACCAGATCACTTTGCATAAGGACACAAGCCAATCCTAAACTCAATGCATCATAGAATATCACATATCCCTGCCCAGCCTTAGGAAATGTTAACAATACAGTAGTTTCCAAAAAACGTTTCATCTCAACAAAATAATTCTAACAATTATCATCCCAATAAAAATTCAATCCCTTCCATTTTAGTTCAGTCATCTGAGATGCCATCATTGAGATGTTCTTCACAAATCATAGATAATATCCATCTAAGACTAATAAGGTCTTAATATAAAATACATTTCGTGGTTTCTTCCAAGGAATTAAAGCCTTCGCATTATCAGGATCAACTGATATTCCTTGTTCCAACATGACGTGTCAAAAGAACATCATTTCATGAATCCAGAAATCATGTTACAAAATCATTGAATAAAGACAATGATTTCACATAAAACTCAAAACATTTTTTAGATGATTACCTTGATATCATCTAACTATGATTAAAAGACGATGTCATCAAAAAAGAAAACCAAACAGGTGTCATGATACTCCTGGAAAAGTCATGTTCATTAAATCCATAAGGAGTTGAAGATAATAGTTTAGACCAATGGGAATAAAGAGTTACCCATTATGTATATACCTACCTAGAAAGGATGTTCTATTAATATCAAATTATATTATCCTCAACTAATGGTATCCAAAGAGGATGTAAATCTTCAAGAACCACTTTTACCCTTTTAATAGATCAAACAAGTCATCAATATGTGGTAAAAAATATTTTCTCTTTACCATATCATGGTTGAACTTTTAATAATCAAAACATAAGTGATGTGAACTATAATACTTCATAGAAAAAATAATAGGTAACGCCCAAGGAGATATGCTTGGGATTATTAATCATTTATCAATAAAATTAACACACTAGGACTTATACACTTTAATTTCAGTTATTTCCATATGGAAAGAGGGAATATATATTTTTTGAGAACCTGATATTATGTTAATAGAAAAATGAACCTCCCTTACCAGTAGAAACCCAAATATGTTAGAAGGAAACATGATTGGAAAACTGAAAACCACTGGAGGGGGATCACCGATAAAATATTCGAGCTCAAAATCAATGGAAAACACAATTATGGTGTTCACCAAATCTGTATAAGATGGGTTTTCTCTACTTGACATTGGGTCTCATTCTCATTGGATGTCAAAACACACACCAATGGGTGTAGTAATATTCATTGAAAAAGATATAATATCTATGTTATGATTTAGAAGATTAATAATATAGGTTGAAATAAATAAAAAATATTCCCTAATATAATAGAGAGTTGTCGCTAATGAAGAAGTTATAATAATTGTATATCTCATGGTCGTCGGACTCATATCTGCTTCCTCTAGAGACCATTAAACTATGAAGAAGGTTCGTTCTAGATGTCTATGGCTAGAAACATTTTATTAGTGGAACATCTAATTTTCCAATAATTTTGTAAGGATATGATGATCTCATAATAGTACGTGGACTGGAAAATAAATAGAATAACTTTTTAATGTAAATTGAAAATCCACATAAGCTACAACTCTTGGGTGCCTTAGTAAAACCTATATATGAATTTCCCATTTTACCACACTGGTAAAAATCTAATGGGCCTACTCCAGAAAATGCAAGAGTTTTAAGAAACCTATTCCACCAATAACCACATTGAGTGTCATAACGCTTCCACTTCCCCTTTGAGGAGTGCACACATTCACTGTAAGAGAAGGAAACTCTCGATAACTTGGACATTCCAGCCATGTCCATCTCAACCATCAACACTGTATCCATTACATCATCATACAAAGGAATGATCACCAATAAAACCTAATATATATAATATCCTATTTAAGTACCAACTCAATCCATTGAGTCTTATTATTATAATTTTATACTATCTGAGGTGAAATCTCAAAAAACTCTACAAAATGATTCACCTACAGTTTAATGATTCTATCAGCTTCCTCAATATTGAAAAACTCAATATATTTTGACAAAATCCTCTAATCTGGATAGAACTTGTTGGTGAAAATTTCATTAAAATACTTCCATTACATTCCAACAAATTTCTTCTCTATAAGCATCAGGTCCCACCATGTCATACTTAGTCCTTCCATAACAATTGTGTCACACTTCACCTTGATTTTTCATAGGTCTCCAAGAGCCAAAACCAATACATTATTCCTCTTAACCACTCTTAATTATCTTGATGGTAATTTGAGCCCTTAAATGGTTTTGGATTCTAGAGAAGTAAAAAATTGAGAATGTTTTTAAATAAAATACCATTAATTTTCCATAGCTAGAGCCTAAATAGGAATCGGAGGTGTTTCCTTTCCTAGAGCATGGAATGTACACACAATCACCTGAACCAAATTCATGTCAACAAGACAGTTATATCTTTATGGTTCTTCATTATATTCATCATGGATATAAATAAAATTTATTATTATTGGAATAATTCTACCAATCATCATTAAACAATTAAAATGACATCAGGTTTCACTATTAAAGAGAAACAAGGGAAACTAATCCCAATGGATAGAATAATATTATTTGGATTCCAATCTTATCCAATTAAATATTAGGTAAAATACTATAACTAATCCACAATAAATATTTCACAAAAAAAACCCTAGATAATTAAGGTTTCTTAAAGTGAAAGCTATCCAAACACTCAATATTAACTACATACTATGTCCCAAAAATATTTCACAATTCATACAAACAACAAGATAATATTTTCAACCATAACGTCTGATACAAATTTTTTCATTATCCTTCCCGGGTACCCTGGTAACTGTATAACTGAGCTGGCCTAGACATATCCCAATAGGAATTCTCAATACCCACATTTATGTGACTAGCACCGAGAATCATACACAAATAAGGTAGCATCAAATTTTCCACAAACAACGAGGAAGAAAGATTAAAAATCAGTATGATAACAAAGGAAACTCCAGGGGGAGTAATTTATCAGAAACCAAATAAGTATAACAACCCCATGTACTAAAATAGGGAATAATAAAACATGACAAAAGAATCTAAGCACATCACAACTCGAATGTAATTCACAATGTCCATGGTTCAACAACTAGAACCACCTCCAAGTGATATTTTTACCTTTATCACTCCTAGAAGGAGTTAATCTACAAATAGTCGAAGTCATAAGTAGTATGTGAGAATAAGCATAGTATGATTTCACAAATAGATTCTTTAAAAATATTACAATATCAAATTAACAATGAAAAAGATTCCAATTTTCTAATAAATAGGATTGATATTTAAAAAATAATATTAAAAAAAATCTTGATTTACATTTCAAATGATGAAAATAAATTTCAATCGATGGAATTACCATTAAACAGAGGGGTGATTTACAAAAATGGTACTATACGAAAATGGATTAAATAATCACTTTTAAATAAAATAGTTTGTATAAATTTGAAAGCATTTAATCAGTTCAAAACAATGACATGTTTTTATTTTAAATAAAATCATACGATCAATATGGTCATGCACCAAAACGTTATAATATTTTCAGGATATAGGGACCACACACTAATGGTGGAAAAATAATGTGTACTTACACCCAATTGAACTCGGTCCAAAGAGGAATCATCACAATCTCCTAAGGGATGTGATGACTTTCATTTATGATTTTGAAGGTTCAAAATCATAAAGTGTCATCCAAATAAATCAATAACTACCTAAGTATTTCATCTTCCGGTATACAAAAATTGATGGTAAATTTATTTTAAAACTATTTAAAATATAATTCATCACATTCTCTATTTTAAATATTCTAATTTCCCTTCAATAACTATAACTCAAATTTTAATAAAAGTCATTCTCTTTTTCCATGATATAACTGAAAGGATCCTATTAATATTAGTTGAAGCGATTTTTATCAAATAAAATTTGAAATCAATTTTATCTAATTATCTTCCACAATTATCCATTAAATAAATTTATCAATTAATATTCAATAATTTTAATATAAAAAGATTCCCAAAATTTCTTAAACGCACAATAATTCTCTATAATTGGTGGTTTTTTCCAATTTCATTGCAAGACCTAATTTCCCAATTTAATGGAATTGTTTTTTTAAATAAACCAGTTTAAAGTAGTTTCATTCAAATGAATTCAAATAAATAAATTAATGTTAAATAAATTAATACTGGTTAAATCAAAATTTTCCATTATAATGGAACCACCAACCTTTTACGGAAACACAATTCCTATAATAGAAACCAATGACTAGAAACAAGGCGTATAAGATCTAGGAAGCCAACATATAAACATTATTCCTAAAATTAGATTATATATCCGTAAATTACAAAATGATCTATCAAACATACTATGAGAGAAAGAGAAAGATATGAAGATATAGTGAGACTTCTTATCTAGAAAGTCAAATTTTAACTACAACAATGATCAATCACTAATCAAGATTAATCAAAATGGTTTTAAGGCTATAAAATCACCTATGAATGAATCGTGGGTCGAGATAAAGAAAATATGGAGAGTTGGAAATAATACATTCAACCATGATTCCTTTTTAAAAACAATGCTCGGGGTTTTACATGATGTGTAACCCAACTAAACATCTTGATAATGATAATTCTCATAATCACAAAAAATTAATCATCTCATGATAAAAAGTAACTATTATAATTTTATAATTTACATGCAATTTACCCATATTATACATCATTTAAATCTCTTTTAGGTTTCATAAATGATATGTGTTTGTGGAGAATATACCAAATCTTTGACTTTACCATTATAGGTATCCTCATAATTTCATCTCTTCACTAACTAAACAATAAAAAAGAAAAAAAGAAGATTTTGTTAAAATTTTTCTCTCATAATACTATTATGATGATACATGGAAGGATAAATTTATGGGTATATAGATTAAAATTGGAGTAATGGTTTATTTCCAATCATGTGTCTTAGAAAGCTATGTTGTGGAAAATGAAATATCATTGCCTTACCCACTATTTTTACTCAATTTTTGGGATTATTTAATCAGGTTTTATAATATTTTTTTTGTACTATATCAGAAATCTCTTTTTTACTAGTACTTTCGACATTGAAAAAATAATTTTTTTACAAAATAATGATTCTTGAAATGAAAATCTATATTTTAGACATTATAAATTTATTGATGGTATTTGAAATTAGATTAAAACCATTAAAATAAATTATATTAATAAATTAACATAATTTATGACATCGGTACTGTTTGTTTAATTCTAAAGTAATTATTACCTATATTTGAATTCATAAAACAAACCAAAAAATGAATATTTTTAATTATTACACTTTATAGAATAATAAGTTATTTTATAAAATAATGAAAAAATCTCATAAACATAATATCAATACAATTATTTAAAATACTATATTTATTTTATCAAATTAATTATCAAAATTTTTTATTTTCAATTTTAAATATAAAATTATTTTTATTAAAAGTAATAGTATTTACAAAATAGTTATAATTAAGATGATTTAGAAAATTGTGTGGGTAATTTTAAAATTAAAAAAAATATTAGTATTTAAATAATGATGATTTAAAAGAGTGTTTCAGGTTATGAAATATAAGAAATAATACAAGAGTTAATTATTACACTATACATATTTAAAAAAATGCAATAATGTTTTATTTGTGTCTATAAACTCATATTATCAAAATCATTTATTTAAAAAATATTTTATTAAAAAAATATGATAATGGGAATAGAGAGATTTAAATTCATTTCATCAATTTAAATTTAACTTTTAAGTCACTAATTTGAATACATATAACACCTTTTTTCTATCACGTTACTCCCTATGGGTATTGTTTGTGATAACCGTAGATTTATGAGGAGGCTCAGAATACATTAGCCTATTGGGGATCTCAACTAACATGGAATTATCCAATAGACGATTTCATTAAATAACCATTTGTGTATGAATTACATGGGATTGGTCAAGGTTGAATCTTAGTGACACTAACTCTATCTCATGTTCTAATAAATGAGAATCAAATGGCCTAACTATACTAGTTTATCACATAATTTCTTATTTATACATCAATTTTAATTTTTCATTACCCATTAAATATATTAATACTAATGTTAATATTACCAGTAATGGTTATATTGACCAAATTTCATATAATAGTCAAACCCCAATGGTCACAAAAACATTTATACCCAATATATATATCATTGTTCATCAACATTTACTAGCTCATTCCCAATTGTTATTACAACACCATTAATTAGGTCATTTTTATTCCAATCATTTATTTTTTCAAATAAAAGTTTTCCTGGATAGTTTAATCTTATGTAAGATTTTTATCTAAGGACGTATAGAATTTCATTGTCAATATTCAGTAGTTTTTATATTTCTATAATATTATTGGATGTAGTAATTTGTATCATTACCATACATGTAATATTTATTTTGTTATAAAATTTCAATTCATATTGAATATAAAAAATAAAATATAAATTATGAAAAAATGTGTTCGCCTATGAATAATATAATGAATTTTTGTATTGTTACACTATTCCCAACTTAAGAAATTGTATCCCTAATATTTTGGCTCATTATCTTGGTTGATAATATATGAAATTTTTTCTATTTAATTTTATCACATTGTTCCCACGTTTTTTATATTTATGGTTCCACCACAAAACATTTATAATGTGAGTATTTATTTAGTGTATAACTTTTTCTCTACTATCTAATATCCTCACTAAATTATCCTCATTATATTGGGTGTGGTCTATTTGTGCCACCCCTGGATTATATACATGAAATGGATCATTAGTTTACTACCTAAAGAGTTATACACATAACACATCATGAATTTAATCCAATATTGGTGGATGTGATATCAGATAGGCCCCTACTCTTATGAGATTTATAATATCAATGGGGAAATTTATGTATGGATAGTATTTAATTTATTTCCAAAGGACATGACTTTATTCCATAATGACATTAAATGGAAAAAATTATCAATATTAAAACTCCATTCCACTTCTTAGGTTTTCAACATATCTCTTGTTCCAATTCTGAGAAGTTGTGTATGTCATTGAATGTCATCAAAATTATACGTAAATTCTTTCCCAAAATCATCTCTATGTATCTTTATCTCACAAACCTCATCCCAATATGATAGTCTTCTCCATATCATCCCATTTAGAGATTTATATAAATAATTCTGAATACTTGAGTAGATGTTTTTGTTTGATGAGAAAAATAATAATGGGAGATGTTGATCCCATAAACCTTAAAATTACATATATAAAGCTCTAAATATTTGTTTTATTGTATGAATGGTCCTTTAAAATTTCCCATCCATTTGGGGGATATAGGATATACTAAAATTCAATTTAGTATTCAGATCATGTTGAATAATTCTCTAAAATCTAGTAGTGAACATTGGATTATGATAATATGTTATTGAATGTGATTCCCTATGTATCCTCACCACTTTATATTCATATCTCTTGGAATGTTGTTCAAGAGATAAATCTTGCACAATTGTGATGAAATGAATGTTTTGGTTATTCGAAACACCACAACACATATCACATTTTCTCATATGGATGTCTTTAGGATACATGTGACAATGTGTATACTGATTTCCTCCCATTTATATGTGGGTGTGGATAAAACTTATATCGTCCACTTGAAAAATTTTCCACTCTACATTTACTTAATGATGCACCAACAACCATACATTGTAGTTTGAAACATCACTTTTCATATAATCCCACAATTATTTAATATGACGATCCCAAAACATTTCAATGCTCCCATAATGTATATATAATGTTCATCTATGTTCTTCATACACTAGATACTTCTATAACATTACAATTTATGTGATGAATAACCTTATACAAAATTTAGGTACACATTCTTAAAAAATATTGATCTCGGGAAGGTTTTGATTCTTCAAAACCTCTATCTTCTTTTTGTTCAATTCATCATCTTTTAGATATCTATTTATAATCACTATTTATAGTGGTATAGAAATAATTTTGGATAGAAATGATGATGTATCTCCCCTTGGGATTGTCATGTCTAATCATACTAGGTCCTTGATTAATTTATATTCAGTAATACAAATCATTTTATGAGAATGTGGGGTTTTATACTCAATGAATCAAAGGATTTGTATAATATTCTTGGATGTTAACAAATTAATATATAATTGTATTTAAGATATTGTAACCGTCTCCTTTATGTAATGATTGATTGATTTTTCCTGAATATTGTGAGGTTCAAAAGGGTCTTAGATTCCTTGAGGGGGGTGAATCTGGGTATCGATATTCTATTAAAAAGACTTCCTTACCAATATATCATGAAATGTCTATTATAAGGAATACTTTATTTTCAATGGATTATTTATACCAATATAGTTATTTCCTTCTTTATCTAATGATGATTCATTAAAATTAATGAAAAAGTAAAATCAAAATGACAGAAAGATTTTTAATTGGATCACCCTAACTAGGCTACTAATAAAAAACCATACAATGAAAATTAACTGATATACCAAATATAATAAGGCTCACTTCCAATATAATGTTTTATAAAGATAACTTTTATACTAAGGCTTATGACCTTAACAAAACAGGATCGGACTCACGGTCCCTCTTCATTTAATACCAATCACAATTTATGTTCCCTTTTCTCTAACAATTAAAGTGTGATAACTTCTCATTTTGAATAATATTATTTTGATCAATTTAATAAATATGTATTACAACTTATTTAATGTATCTTGAGGTTTCAATTTAATCTGCATAATGATTATCCATTTACCACATAATTCTTGTGAAATCCATTCTGGTTCACAAAAATCACTTATTTCTCAAATCTTAGTTTCTTCATGAATCACACATTTCCTTTGTCATACTCATAACATTAATGAAGCACACATCATTAATTGATATCTCATCATTTATCAAGTCATAATACCTTTCAGGATGCTCACACCATTTTACAAAGCACACACATCTTACAAGTATCATACCTTTCATGAAGATTATATTGCCCTTATGAAGTTTATTATATTCAAAATTTTAACATATGATTTAAAAAGGTAAATAATATCTTGATGACCAAAACTTTATGTTAGCATACATTAACTTATCAAACATTATTTTTGTCACACAATTCTGCATGAAAAAGCACCTCAAAATCATCTTTGTGATTTCAAAGAAATTTTATTTTCATTAAGGCATTATATTGTATTTTTGAGGTGGGGGGGGGTGAGGCCTATTTATAGGCACTGTATAACATCTAGAATCATCAATCCATTGTATCATAATTTTTTGGATCCCATGGACCATTATCATAAAACATCATGACTTCATTTGGAATTTATGAAATTTCCCATTTATGAAGCTTCTTGTAGTTGTGGATATTCATCGACTTGCCTTCATGCTTTTATGATGTTACAAACCATCGAGAAACATAGAATTTATAAAACCAGATTCCATTTCCATATCTATATATCATTATAAAAATACATTATTTTCAATCCAAATATCTCTTACATATTTTATGATGAATTCATGAAAAAAAAACTTTTACGATACTTGTGGCATCCACCAAATTTTTATCCCCAAAAATTTGGAAATCACTGAAAAACGACTCTACATTGTATAAAAAATATTCTACACCACATATAAATAATCCTTTCGTTTTTAATGGAAATTAATTCACATATATTATCAACAAACACAATCAATAATAAAATACTACAATTTACGTTGAATGATTTCTTCCAAATAATCCCCCAACCATTGGAGTTTGTTGAAAACTCTTTACAATTTGATATAATATTAATTATTCATTCATTTTCAAAAATTAATAACTTATTTAATGTTTTATAGTGTTAAATGAATTAAAAAACACACACTATAATCCCAAATATGTTTTTATCTACCAGATAAATAAGAGAAGCATGAAAATTTCAACAATGAGTCACTTCACTCCAAAACTACTCAGCATCTTTCATCAAGATCCCCATGTTTTTCTGACATATAACCTTTAGTCAATTATTTTCAGTATAGTTTTATTTTAAACACCTCCAATATCAATTCTACACCTATTATATTCTCTCTAATCTTGATTAAATTATTTTACAACCATTTATATCCAAAAATTATCATCCCTTATAAATGGACCCAAATGTAAATTTTTTGTGGACTGTAACCGGGTATAGAACAAAGATTATCACATTAGGGATGAAAATGTCTTAACTCATAGAGATGGGGTCCCACATCAATAGTCATTCATGTATGGGGATTCAATTGAACTCTAAGAACCAATCGATGAGGTTAAAATGCTTCTTTTGGTAAGGCTCTTTTCTGAATGTATGCAAACAATAGTTATGTAGGTATACTCTACAAATCCACAATCCCTTTATCCACCTTCTCCTGTATAAAATTATTCTTGATTTCAATTTTATTTTTTCGTGATCGTTGAAATACATTTTAGAAAAAAATTATATCACTTGAATTACTGCAATGGATTCTGATTAGAGACATTATGTCAAATCCCATATCATCAAGTTTCTAATTTATCAAAAATAAATTCTTGAAAGCATGAACATTAAAAATATATTCATATGTTTTGGTGGTCAATGAAATGAAATCATTCTTCTTACGTAGACAATAGATACAATCACCCAAGTTAGAATTCACTACTAGATGTTGATTTTATATCATCTTCTGACCTAGAACTATCTATATGTGTAATGCCTAATAAATCTAGATGATATTTTTAATTATATTGAAAAATAAAATCCACTATTCCCTTAATATAATTAAAAATTATTTAAAATAGAATTTAGCATCTTTCATTGAGTTTATATCCATACCGTGTTGTTTGGCATGTTGAAAACCCAATGTTGGGTCATAACACTTTTATGTAAAATAGAATTCCAATGATCTCCCTATGTTCTATTACAATAACCTCTTCTCCTTCATCATATGTTAACTATTTAATTTGGGTAGCAACTTGAGTCTTCATATTCTTCGAATTATCTATTCCAAATCATCTCAAATGTTAATTGGAATATTTGGTTTGGGAAATTAATATTCCATTATAATAATAAAATAAATATTATTAGACATTATTTATGTCAAAAACTATTTTTTTATCTTAATATTTTAATTTTATAATATAATTAATTTTTTTTTGGAATTTATCTCTTTTTTTTATATTTTATTTAAATTCAGTAAAATGAATAGTATAAAAACTAAAATAATTGTTTTCATATTAAAATAGAAAATTATTAAAATTATTTAGAAATTATTAAAATATTTTAAAATCCATAAGTGAAATTTATAAGGTATAAAAGTTCATTATGTTTCCTATTATGGGAAATGTACATGATATAATTAAAATTAATATCCCGTTAATAATTATAAATTTGTTCCCACAATAATAATTAAATAAGAATCATTAAGGTTAAACTGAAATACATGGTTTAAAATAAAATAAATAAATTTATAAAAATAATTGTATTAGAGGATTTAGAAATATCTAAATATTATATTAGACAAATATCGTATTGGAGGAATTTTAATTAAAAAATTAGTTTATATTAATTTAATAATGTAAGTGTTTCCAAGGGTGCCCCTTCTGTCCCCTATAAAAAGGAACCCTCACTTCTCAAATACTCACAAATAAAGAACCCTTTGATCCATAAAATAGCTGACAAAAACTCTTCCTAGAATACTTCCCCTCTTCCTAGGATCCTCCCTTAAGGAATAAATCCTCCCAAGGAAGCCATTTGGTATATACCAAAATATGTTACCCGATTAAGAGGTAACACATTCTCTAATGCGTTTTAGTTTCATATCCATTATACACTGCCTAAACTCTTATTATTATATTATTACACAAAAACAGCCATATCATAAATTTAATTAGATTTTTTAGGCTATGGATTTTATCTACACTTAGATACACTTCCATTTAATGGGTAATAAACATATTGGTTTTATGTATGACGAACTGTTGCCTCACAAAATGATGATTGCCCTATTTTCCCCTACCACCTCTCATTGGGGAAATTATAGTACTAACTATTTTTAAATATGATATATATTATATCTATATTGTCTCTGTGTTTCTTTATTTTTTATTTAGAAGATACCTTTATAGTTTTGATGATGTGTATATACGATAATTTCATTTGAGGAAGTGTGGACTACCTCCCCTCAAAGCGATATGACTCATTCCTACTATACATGTAACATATAATGGATCGATTTATTAAACCTATGATACATATATAACAATAATATAATAATGTTATTATAATATACATTTATATCATTTAATTAATGTTCTTTAAATATGATAAAGATATGGAAGTAGTGTTTATGCATACGTACAACATACCATCTCCATGGAAAATGAATTTAATTTCTTATCTCCACATATTATGGTTTATTATAAATATATATATACTAGATATATATTATATTTAAATCATTAATACTATAATTTTGATGATGAAATTTTTATCACATGGAAAATTTTCCTCAAAAAATGTTAATTTTGGACTCATGTACCGAATATCGGTAAATTTTATGATATGAACATAAATAGTTATGTAATTTTTATTTCATGGTAATAAGTGATATAAAAGGAATAGTAAACATTAAAAACGTTCTCATCAAATTATAATTTAACTTAATATTATTATTCAGGAAAATTAAAAATGTACGAGCAAATCCAGACTCAATGTGAGGAAATTAATCTCAATCTCATTTCATTGTTGTATATCATTATGTTTTGTCCCTATATTATCCTATATAGTGTATATAGAACCCTTTTGATAGGTTATATCATGAAATTTTATATCATGTAATATTATGAGTTTTTATAATGTTATTCCTTAATCATTTTTATTCATGTGTTTATCATGTTGAAAGGGACTCTTTAAATAAAACATCGTTGTAATGTTTTAATGATTTATCATTTTAAAACCATTAATTTAATTTTTATGTTTTCAAAGAATTTTTTATGAATTTATTTATATATTCATCAATGTTTTAAAAATATAATCGATTTTAAACATTTCAATGTGGTTTGAGATAGTATGATTCAAAAGTATCTTTATTAAATTCATTAAATGGTATTTTAAATGGATTGAATATTTCAATATATTGAAAATATTTATTGTGATTTCAAAATGAAATAATATGATTTCATTTTTGATAATTAAAATATTTTATGTGTTATGATTATATAATGTTACTTGATCATTAATATGTTGTAACAGAATAAACGAATTGTGGTTTGTTATGTGATAAACCAAACACGGGTGGTTCCATGACAGACCAATGATGGGTGGTTATGTTATAACCTTAAATGCATTGGGTATGGAAGTTGGTACTATGTCTATTCCATTTTGTGGAATGTGTGGAAGTCAACCATATAGTTTTTCAATTTATATATGCTTATTTCCTAAGATCCTCTTATTTGTTATATGATATTTATATGGGTTTTATGTTAATATTATGATTAAAAAACCATATGAAATGAGCTTATATTCATTGAAGAGTAATTACCACTTCAAAAAAGGGGAAAAGTATTACCTTATGATAAATTATTCATTGTTTACATGTTTTAGAAAGGATAATGACTTACCTTTTTTTGTATTCATTACTGAGTTTTTTATGCTCATCCCAATTATTGAAAATATTACCGTTGGATTTAAAGAATAATAGAGTCATATATGTGATCACGGAAAATTTATGAGGTTTAAAAAAGAAACCAAAACCATGTATCTTTTAAACACATTTTTTCTTGTGATAAAAAATGGTTAGTAAGTTGAGGAGTCTACTTTTTAATTATTAACATGATATATATGAGTTAATGCCTAATTTTCTATATTTATAAACCGAAAAATAGCATTAATGAGAATAAAAGTAAAATTATTTACTTAAATTGTGATTAAGTAATGTTTTAGATTAAGGCCTTACAGTTGGTATCAATATTTGGATTAGACAACATTGTAGGATATGTTGTTATTTAATCATAAGATACAAGTTATATATAACCACAATGGTTAGAATAATATAAATATTCATAGTTATTTTAGATAATTTGAATTTTAATGAGATAACATGAATAAGGATATTATAGTGTTTATCTTCCTCAGAAGTTGGTACATGATGAATTTATTGATATACTCACACCGAACTTTTGTATTTTTGTATATAGCTGAATCTAATAGGCTCCACGATAATAAGTTATGTGATGGAAAATGTTCCATTTCTCTGAATACACAACCAAATGAAATGGGAGATGCGATGAGAACTCTTGTTGTTATTCAAACCAACTATTAGGGTTCAAGATTAACCACATAAATGTTTGTGTTTTTTATAATTCATCATATATGAGAGAAATGAATCCATATGGATGTTCTAGTAATGATAAAAAATTTAATCATATTTTTCAACATATGTGTTAAAGATGTGGAAATATACAAATTGGAAAATGATTCAATGGGACAAGAAGATGTTAAAGATTTGGTAACATTGGTCATAAAGAAATAACCTGCTAAGGGAAAAGGAATCATTTAGTTGACTCCATGAAAGGAAAATAAGTTATTTCTCAATTATACATTGAATGTTTTAAATGTTTTATAAATGTTAAAAATTCAATTAGATGTCTTATGAAGATGGTTTAAGAATGGTATTAGCCAGACTATAAAAATATATGTTTAAAAATACCTAATTCTATTCCAATTGAATATGGTGAAACTAAAAATGTCATATGAATGGTATGGATTATTTATTTTTTGATGTTTTTACATGTTTTAATTTTAGGACATGATTCATGTTCTTATTTTTAGGAAATAAGTATTATAGAATAAGATTGAGAAGCAATTTTAGGGTATCATGAAGAACAATGAACGATTAAGAAGTCATCTTATATAGGATTCAATTTTTATGATAGATTGAAGGGTGATGAAATGTTTATAATTATTATTTCTCTTTCAGTGATGTGAATACTATAGAAGACATTTTCTAGTATGTGTAACAATATAGATTGATATGTGAAACGTTTTATTTGAGGAATAATTATCTTTTATTTCTTGGATTCAATTATATTGTAATGGTTAACATTAATTTGATCTTTGATTTTGAGGTAATTATGGGACATTAGTTTTGGGGAATCTCATAATAATTATATAGTTTTATAAATAATTACAACCCATAGGAAGGGTGACAACCCATATGAAGGGTGACAACCCATCACATTGGAAAAGGCTCCAGGAATCAAACCCACAATCAAAGAGCAATAAGGCTTTATCACATACCAATAGCCTACGTGAATTCCGTCGTTAGTAAGCCTTTTTATTTTAGTTAAATGAGTTATTTTATAACAATAAGTTAATTTTTTGATGTTAAGTTTTATAAAATGTATATCTTTCATATTGGAAAATTATTAGAAGGAATAATTGACAAATGTTATTTTAGAAGATGTTAACTATTTTAGAAACTTTATATAATTAGGATAGATAGAATACTATGGTATTTTATTTGAGGAGTAATGGTATAACATTATTTCGAAATATTATATCATTTTATTTTTTTCTTATTGATATTTGGTTTATTTAAAGAAGTCATTAACCTGTCTTTAGGAATATTTTATTAGGCTAATTAATTTGTGCTATGAGACATTAAGAGTGGTTTATGTTGTTTAAAGATAAATGTTAAAATTTATTGTGGAACACTATGTGATAAAATCCTTAAAATTTTTGGGATTCAATATTAGTTTTTATTATTTTGGGTAATTATAAGGATATTTATTTTTCAAATGGTCTATGTTGAACTTGTGTTATTACTATTGATTTTTTGGAACTAAAAGTAGGTTTTCTGCATAAAATGGTATATTCTTTGGGGGTGTTGACATATATGGTACTAAACATTTTGGTTTCTATTAATGACTAATGATAGTATAAATATATAGTTCATAGTTTGATTATAATTTTATTCTCTGGAGGTTGATTCTAGTTATTCAGGTTTGACAAAGTCATCTTGATTACTCATTATTTAGAGAAAAGATGATTTTGCAGTTGAAATTGATTAAAGGATCAAACAATACTTGTAATGTATGTATATTTCCTTGTGATAATAGTTTATATAGTAATATAATTTTTCAACACTATGAAAACTATATTGAAGAAAAAACATTGTATTCTTAAATTTATCAACATGATTTTTCCACTCACATAAATATATGATATTGTGATGATTAATTTTCAATGACCAGGTTCCCTATCACTCTATATTATTTCATTAGAGTTAGTTTTTCTTATTTATCCATTTTTTCATACATTTAACTTAATTTAACCTATTTAATTCAATTTATGACTTTTAATGTGGAGGTTTTATTGACTCTTTTTTATTTGGGATTTCAAGGAATTTGAAGAGTCCAATTTAAAAATTGAGAGGACAAAATTTCCCAAATGGGGGAAGGATGTGAAATTCTACAGAATAATTATTTTCTACCTATTAATATTTAATAATAAAATATTAATTTTACATCAATGGGGACTCTTTTTTTAATATCTTACCTGACACACAACAATGGATTTATCCAAATTCCTATATTTCACACGAGAATGGGTTATATAGAAAAATAATATAATTTTAATATTGATATTTTAAATTGTTGTTAACGGCTCATCGTTTCAATGGAAGGAATGAAGAAAACTAACTATATTATGTTAACACTTGTTTTTGAAATGTTTTCACATTCACCAAATAAATTTTAGAGGCATAAAACATCGATAAATCCTATTTAATGCTTAAAATTTTCTAATATTTTTTAAAGATAATTTTATCACCTTTTGATGGAGAAACCTATTAAAATATAGTTTCCTCCACTATTATATAGTCTATTTGAAAAAAAAATTCTTATTTAGTATAGGGACATACATTTCTATTTGGGTTGAAATTTTGGTATTTTTTACTAAAATTAATCTTTTAATAAATAGTGAAAAATACTGCATTTTAATTCAAGACATCATTTTCACCTAATTTATTTTCATTGTTAGAATATCTATTGAATTTTTATTAAATTATTTTTATATTATATATTTATCATTTAATACAATTTATTTCAATGGATGTTATTTCATTTTAATTTTTTTTTATAAACACATGTCAATCATTTGATCGTTTTTACTTTAAAAAACTCATTTTATCATTTTCAAAACGGGGTTTAATTTTTAATTAATTACTGAATCTTCTATGTTTTTAATTTGTAAAAATGTATTTATTATTTTAAATCATAAGTTAAAAATTATTTAAATATGTCCCTTTTATTTTTTGACATAATGCATAATAACTTTAGTAATTATTTTTCTTTAATACAGGTAAGGGGTAAATCCGATAAACAAGGGTAGAAATAATATTATAATAATATAAAAAACCCCACCATAACATAATATTTCTGTATGAGATATTTTCGACCGTGAAAACCCTTTTAATGATATGTTATCTTTTGGAAGTCACTTGTGTGTGATTATGAAACATATAACTTTTAATTAAATGTAATGAATAATATGATATATACATATATCTTCTTACTAAATAAAATTTAATGTGGTTTTATATAGTTATATATTAATAAATAATAGTTATGAGAAATTTAAAATTATTTCTTATATCTTGTTATTTTAATTATAATTTTTTTACATTACATATTTATATTTAATTATTACACAATGATGATATAGTGATTTATTTATTAATGAAGGAATAAAATAAATAATATTATAAATAGTAAAATAAATATTATATGACAATATTTTGGTTATAAATGAATTTTCTATGTGAATATTACATTTTATAAGAATATTTAAATCTTTTCCTCTAATTTATCGCTCTGTTCAGATTTTATTCAAACTAAATAAAATGAATAGTGTAAAAATTGACATAAAGAGTTATTTATAAAAATATTAATTTATTATATTATTTATAACTAGTAAAAATCATTTAAAATCACCAGTTGACTATTATAAGGTTTAAATGTTCATATATAATCAATTTATTGGATAATTACCCGATATATTTAAAATTATAGCCTCTAAAAAATTAAAATGATTTTACAACAATTAAAATTAAAAGATAATAATTAAGGGTAAACAAAAAAATGTAAGGTATAAAATAAATCCAACAAATGTATAAATTTTATTTGATTAGTGGATTTAGAAATATCCTCACATTACCTTCTACATATATCATGTTGGGGCTATTTTAATAAAAAAATTAATTTATATTAATTTAATAATTGGAGAGTTTTCAAGGGTGCCCCATCCCTCTTCTTTAAAAAGGAACCCTATTTTATCTAATACTCCCAGTTCATGAACCCTTTAGTTCAGCCAAACCATTCTGAATACTCTTACTAGATTCTCTCCCCTCATCCTAGAAGACTGACATAGGGATTAAAGCCTACATTGTAAGCCTTTTGGTATAAATCAAAATATGTTACCCGGTTAAGAGTTAACACCTTATCTCATGCTTTTTAGTTTCATTTCCATTATACACTCCATTAAATATTTTTATTATACTATTACATACCAACACCTGTATCCTAAATACCCTAGTATTTTATTATTTTATGGGGATGATATACACTTACAAACACATTCATTTAATGGGTAATGAAGATAATGTTTCTATCTATTATGAACTATTGCCTCACGAAAAGATGATTGTTGAGTTTTACCCTAGCACCTCTCATGGTGTAAATTATATTGTAAAATATTTTTACATATGATATATATTATATTTATATTATCTCTATGCTTCTGTAATTTTTATTTAGAACATACCGTTATGATTTTAATCTTTTGTAAATAGAGTAATTTTGTTTGAGGATGTGTGGACAACCACCCCCTCAAAGCGATATGACTAGTTCATGTTATACATATGATATATAAAGGATGATTTTATAAGAACTATAATATATATATTACATTTATATAATACTAGTATTATATTATAAATTCATATACTTTAATTATTATTCTTTTAATATGACAAATATATTAATAGAGCGTTCTTGTGTATGTACGACCAATCATCTCAATGAACAGTATATTTAATTTCTTATCTATATATATTGTGAATTATTATAAATACATATATACATGATATATGTGATATTTTAATCATGGATAATATTCTATAGATTATGGAATTTTACCAGAAGGATAATTTACATCAAAACAAGTTCATTTTCAACTCAAGTACCGAATATTGATAAAATGTCCTATATGAATATAAACAGTAATGTAATTTTTTATAACATGGTGATAAGTCATATAAAAGGAATAATAAACATTAAAATGGTTACAAAAAATATATAAATTAAAGTATGTTTACTATTTATTAAAATAAAGAATGAATGAGACATGTCAGACTCAAGATAAGGGACTTCGTCTCAATATCTTTTCATTGAGGAACATCCTAATGTTATTTGACTTTATTATACTATAAGAAGTATATACTACCCTTTTAAAATGTTATATAATAAATTATTATATTTAAAAATATTTAATTTTATTCTTTTTTATTTCATAATTATTTTTATTCATGTGTTTCTCAAGTTTGAAGGGACTATATAACTAAAACATAAATTTTAATGTTTTAATGATTTATTCTTATAAAACCTTATATTTATTTTTAATTTTTCCAAAATGGGTTTTATGGATTTATTTATATGGAAATGAATGTTTTAAAATTTTAATTTATTTCAAATTCTTCAATGTTGTTTGAGACACATTGATTCAATAGTCTCATTATTAAATGTTTTAAATGGTTTTGGAAATGGAATGAATATTTAAATATATTAATATTATTTCTTGTGATTGAAAATGAAATTTTATGAGTAGATTGATAATAATTAAAATAATTTATGGTTTATGATTATATATTATTACATAAATATTTGATAGGTGTTTACATGATAACCCAAAGAGCTGTTGTTACGTGATAAACCAAAGATAGGTGGTTTCGTGATAATCTAAGGATTGGTGGTTACACTATTTCCTCCATTGAATTAGGTATGAATGTATGCCATCTGGATATTAAATTTATTAATATGTGTGGATGTATACAATATGGTTAATCTATTTATATATGTTTATATCCTAAGATACGGTTATATGTTATAAATTATTTCTACAGGTTATATGGTAATTTTTTTTACAAAAATTGCAAGAAATAATATTTCATTCAATGGATAGTATTTACTACATCTTAATGTAGAAAAATATTAATTTATGATAATTTATTCATGGTTCACATTTTTACTCAAGGCAAATAGACTCACTTATTTTTTATCCAATTATGAGATTTTTATGCTCATCCCATGTTTTGAAATATTTTTTATAAGATTTAATGAAGATTTTGGTTATGGATAGGATCAAGGAAATAATATATAGTTTAAACAATAAATGATACCATGTTTATTATAAAATTTTTTATATAAAAAATGCTTACTGAGAATGGGATTCTAGTTTTTAATTTATGAGTTGTTATGTATGAGTCATGACATAATTCTCTAAAACTATAAACCTGAATAGATCCATGATGTGAATGAAAGTAAAATCATTTACTTAACTCAAGATAATGTAATGTTTAAGGCTAGAGCCTTATATTTTGAATGTGGGATTTACCCTAGGTGTGATATAACCTTTCCATGCATTTAGTTTTTAGTAAAATATCACCACGGGTGTTTTGATTAACCATATATCTTTTATTATTATTATTTTAGTCATTAAACTAATTTTTTCCATTTAATTCATCTAAAACATTGAAGATTTTATTCCTCCATTATCATGGTACTCTTAGATCTAGAAGCTTGGAATCATTTATTCTGACTTGTTTTATTTATAAAATCCAAAATGGGTGGAATTAAATACCCCCATAAGTTTACAATTTAATCAAGGACTAAATCATGTTTTTTTATTGTTGGGATTCAAATGATATTATTTGTGGTTTTAAAATTTTCAATCAATTCCATAATTTTATTCTATTGGCCCTATTTATTATGAGAAACCCCTGAGACTTCTCTTTGCATGAAAGAAAAGGCATATGGATCATGTTTGGTTTTTCCATCCCACTAATTGGCACGGCATGATACATTCTTCCGCTAGAGTGTTTTATATAAGAAGAAGTATATGTTTTTCATTTTTTCAAGATAATTAATTTACTAGATAAATTGATTTATTATAGATATATTTATTAAAAATTATTTTAATTAAATTTAACTATAAAACAAATTTTATCACAGATAATTAAAAAAATATCAAATATAACCTATAAAATTATTTCAAAAGATAAATATTAATAAGTTAACATAACATAATTATAGAGAATTATCAAATGATAATTATAATGATTTATTAAAAAATAAATACACCTAACAACCGGATGATAATAATGATGATTTATGAAATGTATGTATAATGATGTATCATAAGATAATTCCATTAAAGTATCAAATGATAATTCATAAGAATTTATCAAAATTAAATTATATAAAGTTAAATTTATAAGGAACTATTAAAAAATAAACCCATAAAAGGATAATTACATTTTTTATAATATGTAAAATATCATTAATTATCAAACGATAATCGAACCAAATTATTACTATATAATTTATATGAAATTTTCTTAATGAATTTATAACTGGTTAATTTATGAAAATTTATAAATGGATAATTATAAAGAATATTCAAAGGATATTTTTTCTCAAAGGATAATTATAATGAATAATCATGTTAGTTATTATTATAGTTTGTGGAGATATACATTATCAGATAATTTTTAATAATTTTTCATGAGCAGTTTATTTATAGAACAAGAGTTTACATAAAATTATAATTTTAAAATAATCCAATATTGAGATAATATCATAACATGTGATATTTTGATCAAAATTTAAATATGAAATAGGCTAGATAATTTATTACCACATGTGATATTTTATTTATTTTTTAAATAAAATAACTGGATTTGATTCTATGAACCCTTTATGAATCTTGACCATTTTTGTCTTGAAATCGGGATAATAAAACCTGCGATGAGGTGGTCTTGATAATTATGATCTCGAATATATCATTTGAACCATACATGGTTGTTATCAAGGCTGTTAACATCCAAAAAAATTTCAGTGAGATGTCCATTTCTTTCATAGGATATCTTTTACAAATTATTCTATATTATGATTTATGTGTAGTAATGATTAACAATCATGATTGATCTGTGATCACTTTTGGGGTTTTCTGTGTGATTCATAAGTCTGTTATGATGTTATATGAAAGAGAATAATTAGATAGATAGATTTTTGTGATAAAGTTTTATTTACATGTAGATATATGATGCTCTTATTTATACATTTAATGTTATTCTATACTATTCATCATGTCATTACTTTTCATGTATTCCATTTGGAGGATTGGTAAGTTGTATATATGATAGGTGGACGCCATAGTAGTTCACATGATGTGAAAATATGATGATGGTGGCACATTATAACCATGTAACATATAAAATACACCATTAATTATACATTATTTGTAGATGGAAAATACTCAATTCTCTATCGATTTGTGTATTACTTGATGCCTTATGGATTATGAGTATGTTACTCATACTCAATACCTGTTGGATAACAAATATTACTCAATTAATTATTTATTCCTTGTAGTATATTAACACACTACCTTGTGTATCCGAAGTGTCATGATAATAGCCTTGATTCCTATTCTGGACTATTATCATCACACTATATTTTTTTTTGGGATGGAGCCAATATTGGTAGACCTATTGTATGTATTGGCATGGTAAGGGCATGATCCCAGCATTTTCAATTGTAGTTTATTATACATATAATGGAATTGTAATTCTTATATCATAAACATGTGTCCTTGAGAACATTAGGTTAGGGAAGCATTGTTGGTGTCATACTCAGTCATTTACTCACACCATACTTAAGAATTTCGATGAATTGTATATTTCACAATGACAGATATGAAAAAGGGAAAGGGACCTATGGGAGAAAGCAGAGTGGAAGAGAATAGAGATATTAGTAAACCAGTAAACACCATTAAGGACCACACTATTTATGAAATTATTCATCTAAATTTTATTTACTCTTGTCTAATTACAACATTAGGAGCCATTCTATTACTTTTATGACTTGTTTTATATAATTTAATTTTTTTCATGTACTCTAATTATTTATTATATTGTTGTTAATAATATTATGTTTTCATATGAGATGAAACTGATGGTGTAGTGTCCCCACTAACAGAACTATCCCCTTTCTACTAATAGATAACAAATTCAATATAGGGTGACACCCAAAAGGTCATGTACACTGTAGTTCAAGCCTAGTGGTTTGGGCCTAAATGATCTAAAATAGAATTAGGTGACCAGAACACCGAAACATGTCACTCCACATTACCTTGATCATGGTTGGGGAAGACATGATATATGACGGTTGGGGTCAGGAATTGGAATTATGTCAATACTTATAAAACACTATATAATGGACCACCATGTTTCCATATTGTGGGAAAAATTATGTTTTACTATTAAAATTGATTAAATTAACAATATAAGATAAAAATCATATTGATACGTGATTTATGATATTTTGGGAGCCTTTATGCATCATGATTAGGATAGTAGTTTCACATGATGTGTATATACCTGTTGTTGTGATGCATAGTAGTTCATCATTTAATTTTCAAAATTTGAGATACCTTTTTTTGGATTGTTTCTCTCCATATGATATTTTTAAGTTGTTATTCTATTGTGATATATGTTTAGAGTAATTTATTTGTTGAAATGAGGATAATATTATGTTTTATATATATGATGACCATGAACGACATTAAT
The DNA here is from genome assembly GCA_963277665.1 of Viscum album. Lineage (NCBI taxonomy): Eukaryota > Viridiplantae > Streptophyta > Magnoliopsida > Santalales > Viscaceae > Viscum > Viscum album. Next base: position 2,025,346,138 of record OY728151.1, on the reverse strand, counting down.
GGACCAAGTCCAGGGATAGTTATAGGAGAATTATACCTTAGGTTGAGGGAACTATTAGAATAAACCTGTTGTGAACTCATATACTTATTAGGTTAATCATAAAAACTGTATTTTCTAATGTTTTTCCATCACATTATTGAACATTTCACCTTGATGTAGAATTATAGGTGTACCTATTAAGAAGGATGAAATATTACCACATGGGAGTGGGTTATTATATTACAACTAGATATGTGTCAGAATAGAGTTGGGCATGCTTTTCCAACTTCTCATTGGTCTTTGAAAAAAATGCCTCTACAACCATGGTTTTTTCACATAGTGAAATTCCATGTAATTGGAATGTAGAAAAATGGTAAAAAATAATCTAATATAAACTCTATCATTCATCATCTTTATTGGGAATTAGAGACCCTCATGATACTTATGTATTGGTAGAAATAATTTTCAGAAACATTGACCAAGTAGAGGCTCTAACGGAACAGCTTTTTATACAAATATTTAGTACATGCATTGTGAAAAACCTATTTTGATAGCCCAATATTGTATGGTAAAAACTAATATAATGGAGATAAGGTTTTAGATTAAAAAAGGTTAGTTGAATGGATTTATGAGGTCGAGTACCTAAAAATAGAGTTCACCAGTGTAGCACCATAAGAAAGTGGATTGAAATATTTTTATTTGCAAAATATTTATGAAGATGATCCAGGTGTTGGAAAATAAAAAATATCAATTACACATGATCGATGATCTATTCAATCAATTATGTGGATGTCAATCAGTATCAAAGATCAATCACTGATCATGGTACCACCCGCTATGAGTCAGAGATGATTACATTTCAAATATTTCATTTCAGAAAAGGTATGGGTATTTCGATTATATGGTTATATTTTTTAAACTATCAAAAATGTTGGTAGTGTGAATGGATCTCATGAAAAAAAATATTCCACCTATATCTAGTTTAATTCATCATAGTTTCTATTATCAAATTCCAAATCTACTCATTAACACATTACCATCATAATAGGAACATTGGTGTAGTCCTGAGTATGGATTGGGCACATCATCTTTATGAAAAGATATCCCCATATGATTTTTGGATGTGGGAGGTGATGTTCCTAAGAAATATGGTGTATGAAATTGTTATATATAGTGACCCAAATAATATAAGGGGATATATCTAGGACTTCCCACCAGGATGTGTTTGTGATCAGTAGTTTTTTGGGTTTATAAGAATACTACTTATAGTTTATCCTGGGCTTCCCATAACTATCATCATCCATGAATATAGTAAATAAGAAAGGATTAGTGTTCCAGTGGTTTGATAAGTATGAATAATAAATACTTGATCTTAATTGGAGGTTTAATATATCTCTAATATTGATACTACTAAATATTTGAATCAGATAAAACATATATTGTGATTCATCAGGCATTGGATTTGGAGAAGTACTGATGCTGCAAGAGTAGGTTGTCTTTCTTAGGTCACATTAGCTGTGATGACATGAATGGAATTTTCATACTCATGAATTTGATCTCACATCTAATCTTCTCTCTCTGATGTTTTGAAAACACTGTCTATTTTTTAATTGATTGTTTTTCAATATAGATCAGAATAGAAACCGTTATAACTTTACATAGTTGGTCTTGAATAAGATACAAAGAAAATGGGATTAGTGTCTATAGAGTTATGAATTCGAAATGGATTATTCACCAAGGAAATTTTTTATTTATGTATTTTTTATTATAAATTATATACTAGAAGATAAATATTTGAGTGAATGGCCTCTTTATGGGTAGGTGTTCTTGATGATATGGTTGGTTGTCATGAGGGTTATTTCTTTGAATGATCGGATATTGACGAATTATACTCCGCTTATAGTCAGATCATCTTTTTTATGGTATATAAGAGATGGATTGTTTTCAAACCTAGTGTTTGGTGTCATGCGATAATAGCTACTAGGAGATGACCTTATACCTAAGTGTTCAACAGAAGAGAAAAATATAATCATAATACCTGGGATAGAAGTAGTACCTCATTCAATTAGGATGGATATGATATTATACTTCTATAGATCAGGAGGGTAATGGATGAGCCCCATATTCAAGGTGGGTTTCTCCATCCTCTTTTAGTTCACATATAAAAGTTTATAAATGTCACTAAAGACTTTGTTATGGTGTTATATAGAACCGAGAGGAGTCATGATGTTGTCTAGGTGTAAGGCCTTAGCCTTAAATATCACATAATTATGATTTAAGTTATGAGTTCACACTGATGATATTTTTAGGTCTAGTGTTTTATATAATTATTTCTAAAGAATTATATAATATTCATAGACATTAAACATGAAGAGTAACAAATAGTATCAATTATTTCCACCAAAAAACCCTTAAAAATATGATTTAGTTTTCTTGATAAAAATATTTTGGACTTCTTCCATTATCATAACAATCCTTACCCTGGGGAAATCATTTCAAAAACTTGTTATGAGCCTCAAAACACTACTATGGAATAAAAAATAAGGAACAAAACTTCTAGTCCATGAATATTTATAACCCATGAAAAAAATTTCATAGAATAATTATTATCTCCAATAAAACATAAAATATATAGCTTAAATCATGTAATCATAATATTCCATCAAAACATCATATAAATGATAAAAAATAAAGGTAACATGTGGAATCCATATTATACATAAATTTTAGCTTTAATTTCTTTAATAAATAGTAACCATCATGTTTTGGTTTGGAATACCCATCATAGTATATTTCATAAACACATTAATAGAAACCTTAATATTTACCTCCATCATCTTACCCAATACATTAGAGAGATATCAAAGGCTCACTCGCCCCCTGTTTTTCATGGAACCACTTGTATTCAAAATAAATTTCGATGAACCATAACATAATCACAACACATGATCTATCAGAAAGTAAAAATAACATTTCCACATTACAATCAGAAGACATAATTTCTAAATTATTGATATAACCAATCCATTCTCAAAACCATTTTCAATACCAAAATACCTAATAAATTTATATTCTATTTACTTTTTCTAAAAAATTATGACTTTTAGAGGAAGCCAAATACAAAATAATCGTTAAGATGACAGGAAAGTCATTGTAGCCACATACATTAAAAAACAATACTTATTCCATTTAGTAAAAATATTCATAAAAAATAATCCTTTTGAAAACAGTTTTATGCAATTAAAATTCAATGGGTTTGATTATATACCGTATAAAATAAATTCATTTATAAATAAACATATGCATCAATGATAGGTGATTGAGACAAAGTCCCTTATAATGACTGTATCCTTGTATTAAGTATAAATCAAAGATATAATTATGTCTGATAAAAATAAATAAAATAAATATAAGTGGATATTTAGTGGAAAATTATCAAAGTTTATTCACCCACATTCATGTAAAAAACCAATCACGTGGATATTTAACTCAATGAAATGAGATTGAGTTAAGATATCCCTTACATTAAGTCAGACTCATCGTGAAATATCATTAGGCTCCTAAATAATTAAATTAGATAAATTTATTCTCCATTAATAAAATTTTTCAATTTTATTATTTCTTTTATATCACTTATTACAATGTTATAAAAATTACATAATTATTTATGTTCATATATGTTATTTCTTGATATTTGATACTTGAGTCGGAAATGAACTTGATTGATGTAAATTGAACATGTGGTGAAAATAAAATTATCTATAGAATATTATTAATGAATTTAATATCATATATTTTCTGTATTTATGTATTTAGAATAGTCCATAACAATTGGAATTAATAAATGAAACTGACTATTCATGGAGACGGTATGGTGTACATACACATGAATGTTATATTCATTTCATTGTAATGTTAAGGTAATGAAAAATTAATAATACATTGTTATATTATAAATAAACTATATTATATATGTTATATATTTTATATAAGTTCATTATTTTCACCCATTATATGTTCCACGTATATAATGAATGAGTCATATCACTTTGAGATGACTGTAGTCCACACTCACCCAAATTAAATTATTGTATTTAAGCATTATGGAATGAATAAAAGTATGTAGTAATTAAAAATTATAGATCAATAGAGGAAATATAAATATAATATACTTATCATATATAAATATAGTTCTATTATAATATACACCAATATAGGTGGTAGGAGAAATTTAAACAATCATCGTTTCGTGAGGCATTAGATCACCGTACACAGAATCAATATGTTCTATATCTGTTAGATGAAGTTGTGTGTATGTATAGGTAGAACCCATTGCATAAAAAATCCTATAATCCATAACTTTGGAAATAACCATCAATTTTTAATTATTCTTGTCAAAATGATAAAACAATTTTTTAAAAGGCAATAACCTTCAAAATATTAATGTGTGTTTATATCTAATTTCAATATAAAATTACATGCAAAGAAAAAAATATATTAAATGAAAGTAAATTAATTAAATTAAACGTTAAAACCAATTAAAATTTCAATCTAACTATATAAAAATATTTGACGAAAATTGTTTTTTGAATTAAAGTCCATTATATTCAACTATTCATTTAAAAATGAATATTATCAGAAAAATATAAAAAAATCTACCAAAGTAAATTTGGATTTCTATTTTTTGAAAAAGAAATTTATTTTTTCATATATATCATATAAAAATACAAAACTATATTTAAAAAGGGTCCCCCTGAAATGCCGAAAAAACATTATTTTTTTGAAAAATACTTCTTTTATCTGAAAAAATGGTTTTGTTCTTATATCATATCAAGAAAACATAAAAGATTAATATTAAAAAATACATTGAATATATACCATATAAAAATCCATAAAGAGGGATATGATTTTAGAAACACCACTATTCTATTTTAAATATGTTTTCATTAAAACACTTCCTCTATATTCAATTGGTTTTTTTCCATTTCTATTAAATTTGGTAACAAATTAATCATTATTTAATCAAGTGTAAAAAATATTTTTATAATTTAGTATATACTATTCAGTACCGCCATTCCAATGACTAGGATATCATGGTAACATTTAAATAATTATATTTGGTTATTATTTATGATCAATGTAGTGTATCATGTATGCTATTGAACATAGATTCTATTTCATAAAATTAGAGATGTTACATCCTAACCATAAAATAATTTGATTCCTAGAAATTTGAATTTTGGGTTAGTAACTAGGGTATGAATTTTCAAAATACCTTAATTGCAATCCCACATTGGAAAAAGTGTTAATAACGATTCCTCTTTAAAAGATAGAAAGTGAAGTACAGTGGTCACCCAAGATAACACATTCTATGGTTACATATAGAAAAACCTAGATATGGGAAACCAAATATGTGTCATGTTCTAGTTAAGATTGATAGAAACAATTATTTTGTTTAATTTGACAATCAGAAAACAACAAACTTGTGATGGGTTAAACTTTCTTTTATTTCATTGTTGGAAAAGAAAATTGAAATTTTCTTTGATTTAAGATCATTTCCAGAAATTTGTGGAATTGTTTTACTACATAAGAAAATAACATAATGATATATAATTAAATGAAATGTATAGTATCATCTTTTAGTCAATTTCCAGCAGACAATCATCTTTTTCTTCAAACGATGAGTATTCAAGATGAATTTTCCAGGACTGAAACACCACCATCAACATAAAAAAACACATATCATCCATACAAGGTTCAATATCGGTTTATCCTACCTTTAAACATTAGAAAAAACTAATATGGTTAGTAAAAGATCAGATAATCCCACAAAAATAATAATCCATTATTAGGAGAAATACTTCTTTTAATCTCCAAAATTCGACAGTAATACCCATATTCTATATAGACCATTAAAAAAATCAAATGTTCTTAGAATTCCTCAAAAAAGTCCAAACATAGATTGAAAAATAAGATTTATAAGGATTTGATCACATGGTATTCCATGATCAATCTTAACAATTTTTTCTAAATAACATCGAATACTCTTAAAGTCTCACATATTATATAATTAACCTAATCACATATTCTCTACTATAGGTTATTCCTTTCCATAAATAACCCAAATATACATATTTCCACAATAAAAAAAATATATTATTACAAAATAAAATTCATCCCCTACTTCTAATATGAAATCCCGTAGTATTCTATTTTCATTAGGCATATTGTGTTCCCAAAAGAGGGAACATATTCTGAAATATCATGTATCACTTAATCACCAAATCAATTTACTATACTAATGATATCTATTTGGTAAAAATAAGTTACAAAAATTAATATATATTTAATCCATGAAATCATTTAACTAATCAAATTAATCCATACATACAAGGGACATCACGTAGGTCAGTGGTTGGTACTAAATCCCATAGGCACTTTAGTGGTTAGTTCTATACCTGCATATTTATCCAATGCGACGAGTTGTCACATGGTATGTGTGTTGTAACTTTCCAAAAACTATACAATTTTATAACATTTTAAATAATGTGATAAAATACTAAAAAAACCATAACAAATTTAAAACTCAATGTTTATCTCATACTTCACATTTTTCATCCAAAAAATTAACAAACCATAATTTCCTCAAAGGTGATTGTCTCCAAAAATACCATTAGTAACCATAATATTTCATGTCATAAATACTCAAAAGGGGTTTCTTAGACATTGAACATATTAACTACCTAAAAATTATAAACCCATGATTACATACTTAACACATAAGAAAACATAAGAATCTCTAAAGTTGTCTAAACTATCCTTTAATAGAAACTACATGGTACCAGCCTTAAAAATTACATAATATTGATTTATGTCAATATTTCACACTAAGGATAATTTCAGATTTATTTTTTTAGATAATTAGGCCATAACTATTACATATTAGTTCTATAAAATACTTGTGTGACAATTTCACTTAATATTTAATTTTTAAACCAAAGGAAACCCTTTAAACAAAACATGATTTTTTTTCTTGATAAAAATATTCTTGACTTCTTCCATTCTCATAACCATCCATATACCATATGGAACACATTTCAAAAAATTTGGATGAGAATATAAAACTAAATAAGCAATATAAAATAAGGAGTAAAACTACTTGTCCATGAATATTTAAAACCCATGAAATCATTTTCAAATAATCATTCTTGTCACCTAGAAAACATAAATTACTTAGCTTACATAAATTAATAATAAGATTCCTAAAAAACATCATAAAAACCATAAAAAATAAACGTAATGTGTTCCATCTATATTATATTACATTGTATCTTTCACTACATCATAATGAGTATCCTTCATGGTTACATTTGGAATACCCATCACATTATATTCCCAAAATATCTTAGGAGAAACCATAACGTTTACCATTGTCACATTACCCAATGAATTGAAGAGCTATCATGGGCTCACCCACACTCATTTTATCAAGGAACCTCCCATATACATAATCAATTTCCATGAACCATAAAATAATCATAACACATGAAAAGACATAAAGGAAAAATAAAATTTCCATATTTCCATCACAAGACATTATTTCATAATATTGAAACAGTCAATACATTCTAGAAACCATTTTCAGTATGAAAATACCTAAAAAGGAATATGGTATTAAATTTCCTATTTAAAATAATTAGGTCTTGTTGACGAAGAAAATACCAAATAATGGTCATGTCTACGGAATGTTTATTGTTTCTACAAACATTAAATAACATTTCATTTGTCATTTAATAACACACATCATAGAAGATGAGTCATTTTGAAAAAAATTCAATGAAATTATATGTTAAAGGGGTTGATTATATACGGCAATAAAAATATTCATGTATAATTCATTGTATTCCTAAATGAAAGGGCATAGGGATGAAATACCATAAATTGATGGTATCCTTGGATTAAAGATAGATAAATGAAATAATTATGGGTGAAAAATAAAAATACCCCCAATAAATGTGGGTATTCAGTGTAAAAAAATTTGTGGTCATTCATACGTATTATTTGAAAAACAAAACCAATGAAATGAATACTTAACTCAATGAAATGAGTTTGAGTTAAGATTTCCATTACATTGAGCCTGACATATCCAGAACAATCCTTATTTTTATATATAAAAAACATGGAATAATTTCAAATTTCATGAGATCCTTATTAAATTTTATTGTTTATTTTATATCACTTACTATCTTTTTATAAAAATTACATAATTATTTAAGTTCATAACGGTCATTTTCTCGATATTCGGTACATGAGTCTAAAATGAACTTATATTAATGTAAATTGTCCATGTTATCAAAATTCCATCCTCTCCAGAATATTATTAATTTTTTAGATGTCATATATATCTAGTATATTTTTTAATTTTAATATTTGATAACATTTTGATATAGTAAATGAAATTCATAGTTCATGGAGATGACATGCCATACGTACGCTTGAATGCTACTTCCATTTCATTGTCATATTAATGGAATTATAAGTAGATGATACATAGGTATATTAAATTTAAATTATAATGTCTATGTTATGTATATATTTTTAACTCCATACATTATAGGTTCAATGTATGGAATGGACGAGCGATATAACTCTAAGGTGACACTAGTCCACACTACCTCAAATGAAATTATCGAATTTACAAAATATCGAAAGAATAAAGGGATGTTCTAGGTAAAAATTTATAGAAGAATAGTTATAATATATAAATATATATATCATATATAAATACAGTGCCATCATAATGTCCCCCCTAAGGCGTGATAGGAGAAAATTGAACAATCCCCAATTCGTGAGGCAGAAGTTCGCCATTCACAGAAATATTAAGTTTTATATCCTTTTGATGGAGGAGTGTGTAAGTGTAGGATGGAAATTTTGAATAAAAACAAACTAGTATATTAATGATATAGGTGTTGATATAAAATAATTGAATAAATAGAGGTTAGGGGGTTGGAGAATAAAAATTAATGAATGGATCTTGAGAGAAGGTATTACCTCTAAATCGGGTAACTCTAATTGATTTGAGCTAAAAGGCTTCCCTGACCTGAATTATGATCATGGTAATGATTCCTAGGAAAATTTATTGATTTTTGGATCTTATTTAATATAATTGTGGTTTTTAGAGGGGCTTGAGAGGTTTGTGTAAGTTGGTAGAGGTGGTGGCCTATTATAGTAGATATGAGGGGCACTTTAGGAATATCTTGGAATTTTATTTTAGTATAAATTGATTTTATAATTATAATAGCAAAAATGTGATATATTTAGATTATAATATTATGGTGTATGGACATCCTCTCAACCAATATTTTTTATACATGTTTAGGTCACAAATATAATGTTATCTTTTGGCTTTAACTCATAGTTAAATATATAAACTCTTATCATGTCATCTTGTATTTTTAGTCTATATGGTTAATATATTTACTATAAAATTCCAACAGAACCTAAAGTCAATAATTATTGAAACATTCAAAACTATATAATTTAGTTGGAAGAATATTAAATTATTATGATAATTATTTCATTTAATAAAATGGTATTTGTTTTAAAAAATAATTTATGTCAATTTTGACACAATTTAGTAAATGATTTTTTTAAAATCAATAAAGAAGTATTCATTCAAAAAAATTACATTAGATAACAGAAAAAAAATTAAAAATCATCCATTAAATTTATATTATAGAATCAAAATTATCATATAGAAATTATTTTAATATTTATAATTTCATGTATTTGAATTTTTCATTGATAAGGTAATCACTGTATCATTATTATGTCAAAAATAAATTTATTTATTTAATGTATCAAAATTTTAAATAAAATACCATGATTTAGGAAATAATTCTTTTATATAATTACTATTTATAGTTAAATATAAAATTTACAACACACTATATTATTTTTTTAGAAAAAGAGATACATGTTTATGATATATTTCCCTTTACATTAAATTAATTATTTTAACATGTCATTATCACACCCAAGTGGATTCATGGGGTCATAAAATCGACCCAAGGATGATAATGTTCTACCATATATAATATAATTGGATTAGTAAATGTGTTAGTGTGGTATTATATTATAATAATATTATGTTTTACCCTTTTATACCTGATTTACCCTTTCACCATGGGAAATGAAAATAATTACTGAATTTATTAATCATAATATACAAAAATAAAAGGAACCTATTTAAATAATTTTTTCCTTCAGATATAAAAAATGGAAGATATTTGTACAAATTCAAATCACAAAAGTTTTAGTAATTAATATAAATTTAATTCTTCTGTTCAAAATAATAAAACAAGGTTTGAAAAAGTAAAAACCTTCAAAAGATTGAAGTACATTTATATCTAATTTCAATGTTAAGTTACATATAATGAACAAAATTGGATCAAATTATTAAAACATAATATAATTAAACATTAAAACAATTTTAAATGAAAATATAAATATATAAATAAATTAGAATAAAAATAATTTTTGAATTAAAATATAGTATTTTTCCCTGTTCATTAAAAAATGAATTTATTCTGAAAAATACCCGAATTCAAGGAAAGTTAATTTTAATTCTTAATTAAAAAAATTATGTTTATTTTGTTAGATATAACATATTAAATTTATGTATACTCAATTTAAAAAGGGATCTCCATTAAAAGTTGGTAAAACTATTTTTTGTTGAAATATAATTCATTTGACCAAAAAATTGGATTTATTCTTATGTCATATCTAGAAAACATATAATATGAATTTTAAACATTATATTGAATATAAAGAAAGATAAATATACATAAATAGTGATATGATTTTATAATTACAATTATTCTCTTTAGAATATGTTTCATTAAAACACATTCATTATATTCAATTGGTTTTTATTTCCATTTGTAATAAATTTGGTAACCAATGAATCAATTTTTAAACACGTTTAAACCATATATTTATAATTTAGTTGATACTATCCAATCCATCCATTCAATTGGATTTTTTATATTGGTTATATTTAAATAATAATATTTAGTTGTTCATTTAATCTTGATGTAGTGTATCATGTACATTATTTAACATAGTGTTTCTTTCATAAAATGAGGGACATTAAACTTTTTTATTTACTATTTAAACTTGAATGATTCCGAAATTTGTCAGCTATGATAGACTCTCTATGTAGATGATGTTCGAAGTCACTATTTTCATTATATCATAAGATTACATGTATTTCATATGATGATTTTATTATATTTAGATTCATGTTTCATGTCTCACTTTTGGAAGGTATTACTTAATTACTATGGGGAAATCAATTGATATTGAGCATAGGGTAAAATAAAAACTTATATGGAATGTATGAGAGGACAATACATATATTTGAGGATATTATTTGAACTTTATTTTCAATGTTCTATGGATAATGGAAAGAATATATAGCCTTGGTTGAGTTTTCCTACAAAAAAAATTTCCATAATTTGATTTAGATGAATCCTTATGAGGATCGTTATAAGAGACCATATTGATTGGTACATATTTGAAAAGAGGTATATGAGTTGGTGGTATTGGTTCCCAATTTTTTAGGAGGTCCATAAGAGTGTGCATCATATTCAGAAGTGGTTGATCACCCCTCAAAGAAGGTTAAGATCATATACTGACCTTAGAAGGATACATTTCATGTTCACAGGAGGTGATAATGTGTTATTGAGTGTGACACCTTGGTTTGGAAACATACATATATGGAATAAAGGAATGATAGAATCATAAATTTATGGATAATTCATGATAAATGAATTGAGGGTACAAAGGTGTTAATTGTTTACCTTCCTCCACATCAAAAAATTATGCATCATTTGTTTCATGTAGCATAAATCATGAGTTGGTAACCATATAATTCATACATCACATTGTATGATGATATTTGGTTGGAAGAAGACACATAGTTGAGGGAGTGTTTACTGAAAATTTTATTATGGATAATGAAGGGCCTTCATGTTGAGATAATACCACTTGTCTAGATTTGGTGGCAGCATGGATAGATCATGGACGAGACATGAGAGTGTGAGTATGATGTTTGAGATAAGTGTCTATAGTTAGTTGGTCATGTCCTCTATAGGTACTTATTAGGTAAGATAAGTTGACAGAGGGAAAAATTAAAAAATAATCAATATTAAATTCTAAATATACTCTCTTTATTAATAATTTAAAATTGATTTATGTGAAAACTATAATTTTTCAATGAAAACCTTCTATTAAATGATTTATCTTGATGTGACATCGCAAAAATGATAAAACCCTATTAATACATAGGAATATTTAATGATTTTTTTGAAGTAACTCACTTAGGTGGTGTGGGATTCTTAATCCTACCGATCCTTGGTATTGATATATTAAAAAGTTAATTATTTTATATCATTTGTACAAATTTTTCCTAAATACTAGAATAACTCTTGAAAACTATCTCAAATGGGAAATCTAATACTACAAATAATTTTCGGATATAGGTTTTACCCAAGGTGTGAAAAAATAATTATACACATCTGGTGTTTGGTCAGATCGTACAAATGTGTAACTATATAATATTATGTTCGTGAATTTTTTTGGAAATAATAGAATATCATATTAATATTATTTCATATATGAAATCTAGGATTTCTATTAGGATCAGAATTTGAGTTTTACCTTAGGTGTGAATTAACCTATGTGTGTGTTAGTTGGTTAATTACATCACATTTAAGCATTGTTTTTCTACCCATATATTTATTATTATTATTATTATTTTTATTATCCTTAAATTTATCCATCATTTCCATAGACACCTTTTCCACCATTATCACACGTCCCATAAATCCAGAAGCCTGGAAATGATTTTGTGACTCGTTTTCATTTCAAAACCCTCAAATGGGTAGAATTAATGAATCTGCCATCCGTTTTCTATAAAATCATGTATTCAATCAAAATTTTAATTTATGGGTTTGAAAATATAATATTTTGGGGGTTTAAAATGCGTAAAAAAATTATTCTGATGTAATTGTCCCCATAAATATCAAGTGACTCCTAATACTTTTCTATGCATATTGGTTCAAACCCTTGGTTTTGGTTTGAAATTTCCATCACAGTTGAAGGGGAGAAATATCACCCTTTCTCAGTGAATGTTGTTCATAAGATAAAAATGAGGGTGATTATTTTTTATTGAATATTTTTAATATCAATATTCCTTTGTTATCCAAATTTTGGGGAAAATGGTTAAAATTAAATAGAATGTTAAAACTTATATCATCACGGATAATTATTAAATTATCAATGGATAACCCATATAAAATTATCAAAATATATATATTTTGAGAAATTCAAAGGATAGATGTCATGTATTATAAAAATTAATTATGAAAAATTATCAAAGAAAATTGTATGATAGTATTAGATATAAATAATTATTAATTATAAACAATAATTACAATGAATTATAAAAATAAAATTCAATCAAATTTTCTAATGCTAATGTATAATAAATTATCAAAAGTGAAATAAAAAATGTAAATTTATCTTGTATTATTAAAAGAAAACAATCGGAGGATAATTATGTGTATTATGAAAATATATTATCAATAATTATCAAATGGTAATCTCAAAAAATTATAAAATGATAGTTTATAATAAATTATCAAAGTAGTAGAATAAGAGGATAATATCTGAAAATTTTATAGGGATGATTATAAAAAATTATAAAAGATTAATTGTTATCAACGAATAATTATAATGAAAAACCATGTATATTACTAGTTTAGTATTGAGGGATTTAAATTGTCAGTTATGTTTTTATAATTATTCTTGAGTAGAATATTTATAGAACATGTGTTGGCCTCAAATGATAATTTGGTAATTTTATATGAGATAGAAAGTATCATAACATGTGATATTTTAATGATAATTCTAAAATTATATTAGGGATATAAGGTATCATCACATGCGATATTTTATGTTTTAAAAATAAATTTTCAAGTATTGTATATCGGATCCCATGAAAAACCTCTAACGTTAACATGGTTACAACTTCAATTATAAGAAATACAAGGTTTCCACTATATTTTTTGAACCAGGCATGGTGGTTTATCCTTTAAATTGATGCCCAAAAATTATTAGGTAGGTAGTTCCTTTCATTCATAGCCTCTAATTTTCACATGTTTCCATATATTGATTTCTATTTAGGTATAATTGAAAACCAATATTGATTTTTGATCACATGTGTTTGTTTGTGTAAAGATCGTAAGACAACTATAATATCATTTTAGAGATAACTATTAGATAACATGATTTTCAGGTGGATTCTTGATTCAGATAACCATATATATTGTTATTATTTGTTCTCATGATGTAATGATTTACTTTTGAGCATTTTATTTAATTTCATGTATTTAATTTGGAGGATTGATATTTTGTATACATTAAAATTGATGATCATGGTATAATTATCCATTTGAGGGGAGTTCATATGGTATGTGATGATGATAATGATGGGGAATTAAATACTTGTATGCTAGCTTATACATGATGCTTGAGGATTATGATTAATTGGATATTACTTGATTTATTTTGTATTTTGTGTATTAATGAATTCCATATAGATCTAATGTTAGTTATCGATAATCCTTTCCATGTGGACTCTGTTTACTACTTAATGGATTTTAGATTCCATGTAGGCTTCTAACTTGATACATTATATATTTTGAGTGTAACAACTAGAGCCGAGAGGGTTGGTGTGTTATCTTAGTGACTTGTTATTCCATTTATGGCCCAAAGCTAAATCTTGTAATTTTAGCGATATGTGGAAGCTTGATTGGTGCACAACCACTCAATTTTGGGTTATATTTAATTATTATTATTACAAATTTATTATTAATATTATTATTAGTAGATACACTTTTATACATGATCAAATAAGGTTATTAATGCATTGGTGGGGTCCCACTATGTCTTTTATTGACACCCCACTCATACATTTTATTTAACTTGAGTATTTCATGTAAATAGCTCTGGTAATGGGAAAGGGCCCTATGGTATATTGATGAGTATATAATAATGGAATTTTTATAAAACTATGAAATACTCTAGATGACATAAATATTCTTCGCATATTTACACTTATTGGCTTACCATGTTAGTTTTGGTTTTATTACTTGGGTTACATGTAATTAATTTTCTTAGTTTCTACATGTAATATAATTATTTATTATTATATTATTATTATTACTATTGTTTGTACTGACGTAATATTCAGGAAATATTCTCTCAACTATGTACATAGACCATCACAAATATTCAGTTGTCTTTTTCATATGGGGAGGCACATAAGAGGTCATGTTTCACTCTGGTTCATACACATGTAGTTTGGGACAAGACATTATATTGGTATTGAAGTTTGATTATTATATTTATCTTAAAAAGATTTATTATATTTGATATGTCCCATTTATTCTTCAATTATACATTATAAATTGGTTAACAAAGTAGAGTTAAAAATTTGAAAATGTCTCTTTGTTGAGGAATTAGTCAAGAAAAATAAATGATAGAAATTATTTTGTCTTCCTAAGTATATAGAATGGAATAAATGATGATTATTGCACTTATAAAACAAAACATGAGTTTACTAATGATTAGATACTATTTTATAAATATTCTTATAATTTTTTGGATGTTAAATATTAGGAATAAAAATGACAATAATTATGTTCTACTCACAATGGGACCTTTAAAATTCTCTTTAATGTCTCCTTGTAAATTATGTTTTTATAATAACTTATGGTTAATAGGTGCTTTAGGACATGAAAGGTACTTATAGGAAGTGGACGTTAGAAATTTTTTCTTGGATATTTCTAAGGGGATATTAAAAATTGAGAGTGTGAAATCGATACAATTATATAAGTCAATAATATTGATCATTTAGGGGAACAAATTATTATTAAATAATTTAATGAAAATATTCATGTGAAAATGCTTCTTAATGTGAGGAAAAATGCATTGTGGGGAGATCATTGGTCGATAAAGCCTCATTTAATAATTTTCACACATGTAAGAAACTTGTTTGAAGAAATTTATTCTTATATTTTTTTGTCTTTGTTTTCTTACCAAGGTAACATGATTTTGAATAAGAAATATATTCTTTATAAATAATATAAAAATAACTCATCTTAATAAATATATTATTGACAAAACAAATGTTTAGCACTATATAATCTAATTCAATTACTAAATATCTTAATATTAACTTCCTATTTTGATATTAAATATATATATATAACCCATTTTGTTGAAAAAATTTATTCATAACATCTAGTGTTGTTAATATTATTTATTATTTATTACCAATTGACTGAGAGAAAATAGATTTCATATTACTTAAAAAAATTTAACTGATATTTCAATAATAATAATTGATATACCATTTGGATTAATGGCTATGTTTGTTGTAAATATGAATATTAATACTTGTCTTGGATAATATCTTTGATGAATTAGAGTATCCACCCATTAATGAAACGTGATCTCCCATGATGGGAATATAAGAACAATTATTAAGAATATTTTTCCATAAAATTGTATAAATTCAAGTGCACATCTAATATACATAAAATGTGATGATTGAATGAGAAGATCATAATGGAAGAACATGACATGTGTTGAAGGAAGAATTCAAATACTATCTAAAATAGTTTAGATGATATAAATTTATTCCAAAAATGAACACATTGAAGGATTATTTCCAATGATTTTTAAAAGTATATATAATTTGAAATTAATGATCCATTAGGTGGGAAAATTACCTATGAGTGTAAACAAATAGTGTAATACTGAAATATTTATAGTGAATGGAATGGATGAAGGTTGAGAATGGTCATAACCACCGTGAAAAGCCTTACTAACCATTTCATGCTTATTATAATTATTAGTCTTATAACTCAAAATGGAAAATTCCTAAGTATAAGGTAATTACTAAATGAAAAACTCAATAGACAATGAATGTTGGAAATCACGTGTCAAATATAATGCCTTTTCACTAAACACATGTGTTAGAGATAGATTGTTTCATTAGTTCATTAGACATCTATGTATTGTATAAGTTTGAGTTATCGTAAGAAAATGAAATGGAAATGATTTAATGACTACATCATTTGATTTTTAGGTAGAACATATGACTTAATATTGAATGAAATTCAACTATATAAGACATTGAAGCATCAGATGTAGGACATTAAGATGATATATAAAATTCGAAAAGATAATAAGTGTAATAATTAAATTTTAATGCAATATTATTCATCATAAGAATTGGTGAATATAACGGTTTTATGTCCCAAGTAATGGACATAAATGCATAGAAAATTATGAAGTTTACATGAACTAAAAATCCAACATATAGATTTTTAACTTAATGTAGTTGATATTATATTGGATGATACCAAATATATTCAACTAAGGTATAGTAAAAAAAATAAAATACTAAGAAATTAAAGAATGGCAATAAAGGAAATTCGACTATAATACATGCAAAATTAAATTCATTTAATGATTAAATTAGAGTTTCTAGAATTTAATAATTTTGTTGAATCTATAGTATAATTATGTTGAAACAATTGTTTTGGGATTAGAATATAATGAATATTATAAAATCCATGATCTAGGTCTATTATTTTAATATTAAGATAAAATTTTCATTGCATTTATTTCTATAAAAAATTAAAATATCATGTTTTCAAGAACAATTCATAGGAAGTCATATCAATTCTCAATATGATATTTCATAAACCTAAAACATTTTGATTAATTAATATTTGAGTGTTCATGAGGAAATGGGTTTTATGTATGGTAATTTTGTTGTGAATGAAATCTTTAACACCCAAATATTTCATTGTATGATATATCTTCAAAGTAATTCAATAACATGCCCTACACGCAACACTGAGTTCAAGCGCACCACAACATACAAAACTAGCCGTTCAAAAGTGGTTATGAAGGGTATTAACTGAATTTTGAACATTATATAATCCTTATAATTTTAGAATCCATATTATTGGTTGGTTAGTCATAGTGAATGAACAAATTCAATTTTTTCAGATAAGAGAATTATTATTTTTTTAATTTCAATTTTAGAGCCTTTTAATGAAGAACCATTTTATATCCAATATTTGAAACTTTTATACATTAATTTTGAAAAAATAACCATCTTCTTTAGAATATGAACATAAGAATTTAGTTTCAATAAATTGTTGGTGTTTTTCTAATAACTTATATATTTGGGTGAATAATGAAAAATACAATATTTTAACTAAAAACAACTTTTTAAATCAAAATAATTTATAGTTAAAAATTATAAATTTTAATTATATTGAAGTATAAATAGAATATATTTGTACAATTTAATCCAATTTTATTCAATGGAAATAATTTCTCTTTGAAATTAAACATAAACAAGTATCAATCTTTTGTTAGTTATTATTTCTTAAAAACACGCTTTTTGGTTTTACCATGGAAATTAATTTTAAATTAATTAAACTTCTATGATATTAATTTTTTAAAATATAAATAATTTTTGAATTCAGAATATCAGAATTAGATTAGGGAAAAATTTTGGAATTTTTTTGAAAACATTAAATATTTGATGAATAGTGAAAAACACTAACATATTGGTTAAAACTGACTTTTTATTTAAATAACTATTTATATTTTTAATATTTATTTTATCTCAAAATAGATACATAATACCTATATAAGTTCATTGAAATTAATTTGAGTTAGTTTATAATAATTTCATATATATAAAAATTTTATTGAACTTTTTACCATCTTTTCCCTATCTTCTAAGAGCATTTGGAAAATTACATAAAACTTTATTTTACCACGTCTTTGAGTAGAATTTTGAAAACCTGAGAGACACAGTTAATATCAAGGAGTATAATTTTGTTCAATAATATGAAAATAATTTTTTTGTGAATTGTATCTTTTTACTTTTATTTACCATGCTTAAAAGTAAATAGGGAAATTAAGGGTAAAAGTGATATTATTATTACCCTAACACATGTCCTAATTATATTTTATAAGTATAATTCGACCAAAAACAACCTTAGTAATAAAATTTGAACCTCTTTTGTCCACTTGGATAAGATTAGGACAGTTGTTATTTTTTAATTTAAAGAATAGTTAAAAGAGATAAAATCAATGTTTAATAATTAAAACATTTTTAATATAGGGTGATACAAAAGTTAAATTAATCTATAAATATTAATTATAAATATAAAATAATATCCTACAGAATAGTATTTTATTTAAATTTTTTAGACAATAAATAATTTAATTTATTTATGACAAAATTATGATGCAGTAATTACCTAGTTATTTAAATATTAAAATAATTGATATTATAAATGTCCAAATAAAAGTAATTTGAGACAATTTATGTATTAAAATAATTTTTTAGTTTAATATGACATGTTATTCTTGGTTAGAATATTTTTTTGAAGTAATAATGTTATAAATTTAGAAAAAACAAAATACAAAATGGTGTCAAAATTGATATAAAAGCGTTTTTAAAACAAATATTATATTATTAATTGATATTCTATTCCAAAAAATTTATGGTTCGTCATAATGACTTATATAATGGTAGGATATTAATTAATGATCCACTTGGGTTTTGGTTGTAAGTATATAGTGAGTCTATTAACCATAAAATATATAAATACAAAGAGATATCGTAAATGTCAAACTATTTATCTAAGAGTTAATTCTAAAAGATAAGGTTAATGTAGTGACCCAAACCTGTATAAAACCTACTGGATGAGAGGTTTTCGAACCATCCTCACCTTATCCTTTAAACAATCCATTTTGGTGCCATTATAAACTGAAAATTAATTTTTATTATAAAATAATATTTCTAGCTTTTCTTAAAGTGCCCCTCACCCCTCTTATAAAAGGGAACTCCCCCTTGTGTCTAATTCACATCTTCATAGCCATTTGGATTAGAAAACCCCTTCCCAAATACCCTCTCAATTGTCATCCCTCCATCTTAGAGTCCTTCCTTTAGTCATAAATCCATCCTATGGAGCCCTTTCGATCAAATTAAATAGAAGAACCCGAAGAAGAGGTAAATATTTCATCACCTCTTTTAAGATTCATTATTCTCCCACTTCCTTATTCATTGTGGATTCCATTGTATAATATATACTCTAGTAACAAATATATAATTTAATGTTTTTATAAATATGGTACAAAAAAATTCATTATTCTATCCATCCTTTGAATAACATGTCACCATACAAGCGCGTGTAAGGCTTATCGTCTCCATGTCGTGGTGTAATTGTTATTCAATACATTATTATTTAGATGGGTATAATAATGATTTTAAATTTATGTAAATATTAAATATAACATTATAATGATTTTTTATACATGATATATCTTCCAATTATATATAATTTTAATATAAAATTAATGATATTGCCGCTCGTGCGTACGTACATACTACCGTCTCCTCGAACGCAATGAGATCATTTCCCCATCATATCCATTCAAGAGTATTTTTAATTAGATGATTAAAAAAAATATTTAAGGACCTAATATCATTCTATATATGAATAAAATACATCCCATCCATAAGAAATATGACTTACCTAACAAATCATATTAAATAAAATGAATTAGTTAACACCCAAAACGACGATAATAATAATATATTATTAACAATGAAATGTTGAAAGATCATATATGATATCAGATGAATATATATAATTATTTTATAATTTAATAAAACTTATTTCACCATTATACAAGAGATTAACCTAACCTTGACCAATAAAAATTACAAGGTAAGGGTTAATTCTATAATATCTTCATTATCTGAGGTTGTTTTTACATGAATATCTACTGGGACCTCCTTATCATCCACAACCATGTTTCTTAAAAATATTTTCAAAAGGAATATTTTTTGGTAATATTTAAATAGATCATCATTTTAAATTGTTTATATATTTATTCTTTTAAATCATTCTCATTAATTTCCATGTTTTCAAAATGGGTTTTAAGGATTTATTTATATGGAAATGAAATTTTTTTAAATGTTAATTCCTTTAAAAAGTTTCAAAGTTGAATGGAAAACAATGATTCAAAAATGTCTTTAAATGTATTCCTTTATAAATTGTGTGACGATTAAATGTTTTCATGAAAAAGGGATATTTCCCTCAATGATTTTTCAAATCATTTTCATTTATATCAACATCCTTTGATGAATTTTAAACTTATTTAAAGATGATTTAATATGATACAAAACATCCATATTGTGTTAAAGGTTTTGTGATATATTTTAATGTATATGTATTATTTTTTATACCATTCATGGTTTATGGATAATGTATTGAAAATTAGAATTCTAGTTTTAATACGAATGTTTATGTTATGTTTAAAACATTTCATATGAGGAATGAATTAGACTTAGTATGTGATGTGTGGAGCATGCTATAGCTCCTCGATGCATCGGTAGGTCTCAGTAGACACACTAGTGTCTAGGAATAAGGCCTTGACAAAATCATATTTGTAGTATTGGCACAAGGCCATGACTATGTGGTTATGAATGTCTGGAATTAGACATTCCATCATTATGAAAGAGGATATTGATATTGCATGAGATTATTCGACTAGTATAATATACATGTGATTAAGTAAATGAATTTTTTTTATTTTATCTTTTCTATATTATATTGAAGTTCAGGATTAAGTGGTTTTTGATTTATTCTTATACATTTCCTTAAATGTTTATGCTTATTTATTAATGTTTCTACTATATAGTTATACTTATTGAGCATCTGAGCTTACCATTTTAAATGTTTTATTTTTTCCCCCAAGATGTGAAGAATAATTTTATGACTCAACTACAGGGATAGTCTGAGGGGATATGAATGTTGTCTATGGAAACAATGTTGTTTTAGTTTTTCACATTATGATGTAATGTAATCCTTATGAATGTATCTAGTACTTCCAAGGCTACTAAACTAATCGGTCGTTCGAGACTTGATCTTTTTTGATCTTGAAAATATTATGTAATAATGCACTAACACTATGCTTCTAGGGTTAGGGCGTTACTGTTGGTATCAAGGGAAGTTTAGTACAAGCCTTAGAAACAAGACTTAGATAAACACTTATTAGAGCACAGAGCCTTAAGATAGACTTTGAGGATTATTAAAGAATAATTTCAAAAAATTTGGTATTGTAGAAATTTTGTGATTTTTCCAAGTAATACATCTTTGTATGGATACAAGTAGGTAGAGGCAGCTCTGGCACAAATGTACCTAAGGGTAAAACATGAAAACAACGCTTTGAGATAGACTCAAACATGAACTGGTGCATGACAATGGGCCTTGCTGCACTCTTCGTTACGACACTCCTAGGGGATATGCTTAGGATAATTCTCATATTTTTCAAACCATTATGATGGGTTCATGTGTATATAATTCCTCAAAGAAATAATTTTTATGATTTTGGATTATATCCATAAACTGTTCAATTTATGTTAAGTATTTTTCAGGTTCTGAATTATTTATTTCGATTCATAAACTGACCTAGTTTATACCACTGTATAGAAATGGCACCCAGTAGAAGGAATGTGAACTCCAGCAATACATATGATCCAAGGAGTAAGTAGGATCATATCTTTCACGGTATTAAGACAATATTTAGAAGGGTAATATTCTCCCATTTAATCTCAAAATATGAAGAAATACTATCATGTGTTAAGAAGATATGTGAATAATATTCGGTGTCCTATGGTTTTGAAGGGAAGAAAGAGAAGAAAAGGATGGAAGAGAGAAATATGGATAAAGGGAGGAGAGAAAAGATGGATTTTACCACATGTGATTACTGGTGAAAGAATAACCTTGGTAAATGCATGAATGTAATGGTAGTTTGTTATAAGTGTGGAGAAAAAGGACACCAGGTATGTGATTGAAAGGGTAAGTAAAAAGTTTCAAATGTACAATGCTACATCTGTAAGGAGTTGGGACACTATGGGAATCAATGTCCAAATCATCAAAGTATACTACAAACACTAATATTGGAAAATAATAATGTTATGATACTACTAAAGATGAAGATACATGATTCGATTTCTTATGTTGTTGTTAATGGATTGTGTCATTTGATTGTTGTATTAATGATGTACATGTTATAAGAATTATCGAGTATATAAGGATTGTACTATAGTATTACTTTATTAAGGACATGAGATTGTGTGAAACCAAGAAATGTGAATCAATAGTAGGTTAAATATTTTGGAAAATATATTGTCGAGTGAAGGATAAACCATAATATAGTTCTAATACCGAGGTAGTGATTTTTGGAATAATACATGATTGATTTGGACAAATTATATTTGTTATTCTAGACTACCTTAAAACTGATTAATGATTTGTACATTCCCTCATTGTTGGAGTTTAAAAAATTTTTTGATTGAAGGAGTATAGCTAGAATTAAAAAATGAATAATGGTGCATGAATGTAATCAATAAGGTTTTATGTTAATTCAAAATGTTGCAGTGTTTTAAAAGAATACATTATGAAGGTGTTCACATGTTATTACGTGGAAAAAAGGATCTTCATTCTGTTTTCCTTCCTTATAAATTTTGGAATGTGAGTTTGGACGGAAGTATTTTTGGATAATTCTATATTGGGATTATTTTTGGATTTCCATAAAAAGGACAACCCGACGGTTGGGGGGCAACCCGTCATGTCCGACAAGGCCGCGAGGCTTGAAACTGAAACCGAAGGGCAATAAGGGGGTATCACCTACTGTTGGCCCATGTGATGTCCTGGATTGAATAATGTAGATTTTTTAAAAGGTTTGGTAGATGAATTATAAATTCATTTTTTTGGGAACCCTATACAAATATGATAAATAGAATTTTTTATGTTCTATTATCTTTTAGAGTGAAATATGTTTTGTGGTAGAAATTAGTTAAATGATGGTACTCTACATGTCGAGTATATTTTTCTTCTTCACTTATTCAATGAATAAATTAATTTATAAACTTTAGATAAGGGATCTTAAAAATAAAAATGTTTTATCCTAATACCTTATGTTTTTTTGAACTGATGATATTTTAAATCAACACAGATTGATGGTTTTGGGGCCCTCAATTCTACAATTGTTTGTGACTGATTACCTCAATCACTCCCTATAAATATTTAAAAATTTCCTCCATTTATGTGTCTCTAATTTCCACCAATTTTTTCATAATTGAGATCATAACTTTTTGGATACCTTTTCATTCCCCTTTTTTTCTTATTAAGACTAAATTTTATTAACCCAATTTCCGATGTGGGTTTTCCCACAAAGGTATTTTATATTTTCAGCCATTTATTTTAGATGAACAAAAATGGTGTGTAATTCAATAATAGGAATAAAGGAAAGTCAACTTTAATAATTGAAAAGTTAAATTCATTTAATGATGAAATTAGAGTTTCTAGAATTTGATAATGTTTATGAATTTAATGTATAATGATGTAGAAAATGTTGTTTTTGGTTTTAAATATAATGAATCTTATAAAAACCATGATTTGAGTCTATTTTTTGAATATTAAGATGAAATTTTAATTGAATTTATTTCTATAAAAAATAAAAATATCATGTTTTCAAGAACAATTAACAGGAAGATATATCAATTCATAAGATGCTATTTATTAACACATAATTTTTTTTTGACAAAATACTATGAGAGTTTTCATGAGGAAATGACTTTTATGTATGGTAATTTTGTTTTCAATGAAATCTGTAACACTCTAAGATTTCATCATACAATATATATTCAAATTAATTCAATAACATTCACCACACACAACACTGAGTTCAAGCGCACCCCAACTTACCAAAATAGCCGTTAAAAAGCAACTATGAATAGTATTAACAGAATTTTGAAATTTATATAATCCTTATAATTTTATAATCCATATTATCGGTTTCTTAGACATAATATAAGAAAAAATATCATTTTTTAGATATAAGAAGTATTTTAAAAAATTGAAATTTTATAGCCTTTTAATGGCGAACATTTTATAAATCCAATATTTGAAACATGTATATATTAATTTTGACAAAATAAAATTCTTCTTTAGAATCAGGAAAAAATGATTTATTTTGAATAAATTTTTGGTGTTTTTTCGATAACTTTCATATTTTGGTGAGTAGTTAAAAATAAAATATTATAACAAAAAACATCTTTTTTTATCAAAATAATTTATAGTGTCAAATTATAGAATTTAATGATTTTTAAGTATAACTATGTCATATTTTAACCATTTAATCCAATGTTATTCATTGGAAAAAATTTCACATTGAAATTGAACAAAAACAAGTATCAATATTTTGTTAGTTATTATTTCTTAAAAACACACTTTTTGGTTTTACCACGTAAATTAATTTTAAATTAATTAAATTTATATGTTTTGAATTTGGTAAAATAGACTTAATTTTTGATTTCATAATATCATTATTAGCTTAGGGTGAAATTTTTGTAGTTTTCGGAAAACATTAAATTTTTGATGAAAAATGAAAAACGCTGAGTTATTGGTTAAAACCTATTTTTTATTTAAATAATAATTTATTTTATTAAAATTTATTTTAGGTAATAATAGATACATAATACCTATATAAGTTCAATTTAATTAATTGAAGTCAGTTTATAATAATTTTAGATATATAAAAATTTTATTGAACTTTTTACCGTCTTTTACCAACCTCATAGGAGCGTTTGCAAATTTACATAAAAAATTATTTTACCGCTTCTGTGAGTTGAATTTAAATAATTCGAGAGACACAGTTAATAGAAAGGAGTAAAATTTGGTTCAATAAGATGAAAATAATCTTTGCTGAATGGTAACTTTTTAATTTTATTTACCACTGTGAAAAGTTTATATGGTAATTAAGTGTAAAAATGATGTTATTATTAGCCTAAAACATGTCAAATTCTATTGGATAAGTATAAATATACCAAAAAACCATAGGAATAATATATGAACCTATTTGTTCCACATGGATTAGATTATGACAATAATTTTTATTTTATTTAAAGATGAGTTAAAATAGTTTAAATCAATGAATTATAAAATAAAACATTTTTAATATGGTGTTATACATAAGATATATTCAACTATAAATATTAATTAGAAATATAAATAGATTTTATAAATAATGGTTTGTTTAATTATATTTTTTAGATATGAAATAATTTAATTTATTTATGACACAATTATGATACAATAATTACCTAATTAATGAAATATTATAATAATTGATATTATAAATATCCAAATAAATCTAATTTGAGTCTTTTTAGGAATTCCACTAATTTTATTGTTTAGTATAAAATATTAGTGTTGTTAGATGAATTTGTTTCGAATAAATAATGTTGTTATTAATTTAGAAAAAACAAAATACCAAATGGTGTCAAAATTGACATAAAAGAGTTTTGAAAAAATATATTATATTATTAATTGATATTCTATTCCTAGAAATTTAAGGATTGTCCAAAAGACTTATAAAATGGTAGTTGAAAAATTAATTAAAAACATGGGGTTATCGTGGATGTATATAGTATTTTTATTAACCATTTAATATAAAAGTACAAAGAGAAATAGTAAATGTCAAACTAATTAACTAAGAGTTAAATCTAAAACATAATGTTAATATAGTGACCTAAACCATTATAATACGTATTGTTTGAGTGGTTTTTGACCCATACCCACCTTATCCTTTAAATATTCATTTTTAGACATTATAAACTGAAAATTATTTTAATATAAAATAATATTTCTAGCTTTTTCTAATGTGCCCCTCAAACCTCTTATAAAAGGGAACTCCCTGTTCACTCTAATTCACATATTTAAAGACAATTTTCTTGACAAACGTGGCCCAAATATCCTCTAATCTATCCTAACAAAATTCGAGATGCCTTAATTTGGTCATAAAGCCATCCTATGGAGCCCATTTGATCAAATCAAGTGGTAGAACCCTAAAGAATAGGTAAATATTTCATCACCTCTTTCAAGTTCCTTTCTTCTTCCACTTCATTTTTATTTGTTGTTTACATTATAAAATAATAACTCCACTATCGTCAATATACTTTGATGTTATCATAAACATGGTACAACCAAAATCATTATTCTATCCATCCTTAAAATGACATGACAACATACGTGCGTACGTACAGCTTACTGTCTCCATGTTGTGGTGTAATTTTTATTCAATACATTATTATTTAGATTTGTATAATAATGATGTGTAATTGATGTAAATAATAAATATAACCTTATAATTATTCTATATGTATGATATACCAATCAATTATATATTATTTTAATATCAAAGAATGATATTGTCCCTCGTGTGTACGTATGGATTACCGTCTCCACGAACGCTGTGAGATTAATTCCCCATCATATCCATTCAAAAATAATTTTCATTAGATGATTAAAAATAATTTTTAAATACAAGATATCATTCTGGATATGAATAAGATACAGCCCATCTATAAAAAAATGACTTACCTAACAAATAATATAATGGAAAATGAATCACTTAACACCCAAAACGACGTTAATAATATGCTATTATTAACAAAGAAATGTTAAAAGATCATAAATGATATCATATTAATATATATGATTCTTTAATAATTCAATAACAATTATTTCACCATTATACATGAGTTTAACCCATTCTCGACAAAGGAAAATTAGAGGGTAAGGGTTAATTCTACAATCTCTTCATTATATGAAGATATTTTTACGTGAGTATCTACTGGGACCTCTTTATCACCCACATCCATGATTCATAAAAATATATTAAAAAGGAATATTTTAAGGGAATATTTAACTAGATCATCATTTTAAATGGTTTAATTATTTATTCTTCTAAATCATTATCATTAATGTCCATGTTTTCAAAATGGTTTTTAAGGATTTATTTATATGGAGATGAATATTTCTAAAATGTTAATTCCTTTCAAATGTTTAAAATGGGTATGTGAAACGTTGATAAAAAATATCATTAAATATATTCCTTTATAAATTGTGTGACATTTAAATGTTTTTATGAAAAATGAATATTTCTCTCAAAAATTTTTACAATTCATTTTCATCATTATCAACAGCCATTAATGAATTTTAAACTTATTTGAATTTATTTTATTATGATAAAAAACTTCCATATTTTATAGATCGTTTTGTGATATTTTTGAATGTGGATGTTTTATTTTTATACTATTCATGGTTTATGGATAAATTATTGAAATTTTTTATCCTACTTTTAATAAGAATGTTTATGTTATGATGAAACATTTTCATATGAGGAATTCATTGGACATATTATGTGATGGGTGGAGCCCTCTATAGATCCTTGATGCATCGGTATGTCTCATGAGACACACTAGAGTCTTGGCACAAGGGCTTAACAAAATATTATTTGTTGTATTGCCACAAGGGCATGACTATGTGGTTATGAAATTATGAAATTATTAATTAAATCATTATGAAAGTGGCTATTGATATTGCATGAGATTATTCGACTTATAGAATATCCATGAGAGAAACCAAATGACATTATTTTGATTTTATCTTTGCCATATTATGATGAATTTCAGGTTTAAAATGCTTTTTTAGTCTTATACATTGACTTAAATGTTTATGATTATTTATCAATTTCACTGTTGTATTGTTATCTCTACTGAGCATCTGAGCTCACCCATTTCAATGTTTTATTTTTTTCCCCAGGATGTGACGAAGTATTTTTTGACTGACCTATAGGGATAGTCTAAGGTGATATGAATGTGGTCTATGGAAACAATGTTGTTGTTGTTTTTTACATTATGGTGTAATGTAAACCTTATTAATGTGTCTAGTACTTCCAAGGCTAGTCAAAAAATCAGTCTTTCGAGACTTGATCTTTTGTGATCATCCCAATGTTATGTAATAATGCACTGACTATAGGCTTTTGTGGTCATAGTGTTACAAAATCTATAGAAAAAGGGCCGAGGTTATTCTAGGAACATAACCATGATTTAATGGTGTACTTTTATTATTTTTATTTTCTCATGAATGAATAAATTTTGTTCCACACTATAAAAAATATTGGTTGTGTATTGTTGATATAGTTGAATGATTTTATGTGAAGATTGTTTTTGAAATTCTTGATGTATATGAAGTATTTCCTATTATATGTATCCTATAATGATATTTTTTATGAGTTTCTTGAGTCATAACAGTTAAAAAATGTTATTTTAAGAATATTACATGAGTTTTATAAGTAGTGGAATATTTATGGGGGGAACCAAAGAATGTGAATTATAGGATAATGATTCACGACCCATATTAATATTATACCCATGAATTTACATGTAATTATTATAATTGAGATAAATTCTATTTAATGAACATAAATTATGAAATATATACTTGAAAACGTTGAGGTGAAATAAATACTAAAATATGAAAAAATAAACAAAACATGTATAGAATAATATTATGAATTTGAGAGATGAATCTTTGTGGGTACATATATCTAAAATATGAAGTATATGATTCATTTTTTAGATATATATAATAATAATTGGATACTATTCTAAAGCTAAAAATCCAATATTAATCAATATTCAGTTTTTTCTAATTCATGAGAAGCCAAAATGTAGGTTTATAAAATATCTAATAAATGAGAAACATTTGAAGTGAAATTTTCAGCCAATTTATTTGATAAACTAGATGGAAGTGAGAAACTATATATTGATGAATTTAGATAAAAATATTTATGTATATAAATCAATATTTATTTTTATTATTTTGTTCATAAAAATAATTTCAAATTTTGCACCTGCATATTTATGGTGGGAATCCGTAGAACCTTAGAGACTCTATGAATCAAGGGATATCATGGTGTGACTCAGTGAAAACCATCTGAAGATATATAGATAACTCTAGTTTGAATCTAGTATGATAAATTCTCATGAGATACATTTGGTTCTAGTTTTATGAAGCATTGAACCAATATTATTTTGTGTCTAATTGTTGAATAAAATCTCTGAACGAGTGAGTAACTATCACTACAAATAGTAGGAACCTATAAATATCTTTTTTAAATCATTTTTTATCTATCAACTACTATAATTTTTTAAAAAATATATTTTGAGTTGGTATATATTTTAATATATATAATTACACATATTTTTATGTGTTTTTTAATTCTATATGGGTAAAACAATCAATGATGAATTTGAAATTGTTATAAATATTTTGTTCTTGTTTTAAAATATATATTTCATATGGTTGAAGGGCCTCAATTGAAATTATGTTATTCCGCTCTTTTTATACATTATTTAATTTCTCTAAAAATGTTACGAAATAAAATTATTGAAGAAGTCCAATAATCATCCAATTAATGTTGAATGAATTCTAACTAAAGGTAGTAAAATTTGTTTTTGGTGTTCTAGTTTTGTTGAGATTGATTCTGTTATATATATTGGTCACAAATATTTTTAGTTTGTATTTTAATTTAAAAATCATAGTAAAATGTTTTAAATCATATATTTGAGTCTATATAGGAACTGGTGATGAAAAATCATATTTGATGGATAATGGTTACCCAGAGAAAATTAATTGGAGGTGGAGTTATAAAAATAATACTCTATTATCATTTAGTTGAGTGATAAGGAGAAATGTATATAGACTTGTAGGTAAATTGTTTTTATAGATGAACAATGAATTAAAAAATCTGAAAAAAATAATTTCTATTGAAGATTGTAAAAATATTATCCATGAAAATAAAAATTAACATTAAGATTTTGTTTTTCAAAACAATTCTAGGTTTGAGTTAATTTTTTTTATTGGATGGTATTTATAGTAAATGGTATTTTTGAGATTCATTATGTTGAAGTTAAAAATATAAATAAGCAATAAGAAAGGAAAATGGAAAATATTATTGTTGAAAAGAATGAATTCATTATAATGTACATTGGAATATCAATAAAATAGAATAATCTAATATCAACATCGAATGGAAAATCCCAATGAACTAAGAGAATGTATTCTCCCATAAAAATATATGAGATGGGATTGATGAATAATAAAACTCATATTAGAAGAAAGGAAATCATGAGTCACTATAGGGATTCATCTCATAGTTTTTCATTTAAATATTTTAACTAAAAACATAGTTCACTATAAAATGGATAGAAAATTCTATTACATATACACGATATAAATCAAATACCATACAAAACATAGGGGTTAAAAAATGTGGGAAACCAAAAAACACATTAATGGTGGAAGTGAGTAAGTCTCAGGGGATAATCTCCTAAATCCATCCTAGAAAATATGTTTTAAAAGTGATACTTATTGTTTATAAATATGGAGCTATTTTTCATACAAGAAAATGAAAACCCATTTGGTACACTATTGGTGTTGTTGGAAGATTGAACTGATATCTATGGATTATTTTCATAACTTGTTAAAATATTAATGATAATGAAGTCAAAAAATAATTTATAATAATGATGAAAAATTGATAAAATCCCACTACACAACAAAATAATCTCTCTCAGAAAAATAGATATAAAAATTTGGAAGCATTATATGACTTCAATGACTTATAAGGACACCCTTATTATCAGAGATCATATATTATAATCAGCTACAAGACTCATAATGAAGAATGAAAGTATCCACATCCTTATATGAAAAATAAATATATAATAAATGAATTTTTTACTTCGGGAAAGAGTTCAACTACAATGAATTTAAAGAATGTTGGGTGGGATGTTCATCTATATAAGTGAAAAGAAAAAAATAATAATATAAACCCATTAGAATAAGGATAGAACACTGAATGATAATATATTATTATTATTATATTGAATGAGAGGACCCAACATAGACCATTTCAAAATGGGCATAAATTACCTGAATGACTATAGTAATCGATAAAAATGGAACCAGTTAAATAAATAGATACTTGTATTGGTATAGTTTTTGAAACTCATTTTTATGAGTATTGTAAGATACATAATTGCATTTAAATAAATGATAAAAAAAATTATATATGTGTAATGCGTAACATTTCAAGCCATGGTGTTGTAAAATATATGAAATGGGTGCCTCAAGAAGAAGAGATATTATAATATAAGGGAAAATAAAGTGTTGTCCCAAGTTCAAAACATAAGTCTATAAGGATAGAATCCATATCCTATAATTAGAAAAACATGATAGAAAAATGTAATTTTTTTGGATGATCCACCTTTTTTCCAAAAAACTTTATTGAAATTAAATTATTGGTGGTAATGTTAATGGACATTGAAGGGTATTATCTTGATAATGATCATTAAAAATGTGAATATTAGCTATAATTTGTACAATATTCTTGAATATATAAATCTGTATAACCCCTTCAAAATATCTTGGAAAAATCATGAACTTTAGTTCATGTTCATTATTATAATGTGTATATGTTTTATTCATCAAGGGGAAATATTTTCCATGAAAAACCCTTCGGATGTTATATACATGAATTTTATATTTATGATATGTCTTATATGTTTGAGTGTGGTTTTACAAATGTTCATGAAAATACGTTTTCTATTTAAAAATGTAATTTAAAAATAGATAATGAACTATGTTGGAAAATATAACTATTATATTTGACTTATATATTATGAAATATTGTTTTCTATAAATATTTTTCCCTTAATTTCATATAGTGATTTAATGATGTCTCAGTTGAATGAGTCCTATTATACCTACCTTATGTAAGATTACTAGAAAATCTATTGTTAAATATTTTTTAATTAAAATGGAAATAAGATAACCATTAAATTAAGGTAATATGTATTTTGGCCACTCTTCGAATTAATTTCCACCAATGGGGAGAAGAAAAGTAAACATGAAGCATAAATTCACAAACACCTAATGTGTTTTTAATTTCATATAATTGACAACCATCCTATATTGGTATATTTACTTTCTAATTGGGTTAATTGATATTTTTTAATAATATTCATGTAAAAACATGTCATATATGATCTAGGTTATGGATTAATGTTTCCCCCTATTATGGAATATTAGATAATCTATGATGGGTACATGGAAAAGATTATTGAAAGTATTCTATCAAAATATTAATAAAAATCATGTAAGAAACCCAAGAAACCCATATGATCTAATTATATGAACATCAAGGATGAAAATGAAATGTTTTTATTTATGATTTCCAGTATAATATAAAATATTTTTAATTATTAAAATTGCATCCACCAATGAATTTCATGAAGGGATATTTCCAAAAATATTTCAATGGTTAGACAATTGATGTTTGAAAACATTTGAGATAATATAATTACATATTAGTGCAATTCTATAATGGAATGTTAATGTTACTGTAGAAAATCACATGGATGAATTTTTAGAATTTTTGGATTCCCCATGAAGTGGCCCTATAGTTATTTCATGATATTTTGATATCTGTGATATTTAACTATAATTATGACTAGGTCAAAAAAATTAAGGATCTCCATAATAAAATTTGGGGCATCACATTGATTATAAATTTTTTTAATAAAAATAAATCTGTTTCACTGAACATAAGACTACAACATATATTCTTTGAGTTGATTGTATGGATTAAAAAAAATTATGACTTTATGATAAAAATTTAAAATGAAGAAGGAGTGATCATATAACATCTTTATATGAATTTTAGGTTAAACATATGAATTTATGAAAACCATAATCATTATTTT
This sequence comes from Viscum album, assembly GCA_963277665.1. Lineage (NCBI taxonomy): Eukaryota > Viridiplantae > Streptophyta > Magnoliopsida > Santalales > Viscaceae > Viscum > Viscum album. Next base: position 2,025,312,303 of record OY728151.1, on the reverse strand, counting down.
ATACATATTGAATGGATTAAAATAACACCTCAGGATGAAAAATAAAATTATAAATGGAATAAACAATAGTACTACATATATTGAGAAATTTTCATCATTATAATACTTTTATAATGTAATGTATTGTTTTTTCTAATGTAAAAAATTAATTCATATAAAATGTAAATGTTCTACTCGATAAAAAATTAGGTTTATATATTTTGATTCTAATGAATAAGAGAGTATTTAAAATGATTCATGATTTTTAAATTCTAAGAATAAATATTACAATATCATGGAATTAGGTATGATTCAATAATAAGTATAAATATAAGTATATATTCATCCACAAAAAGTAAAGATCAATGTGTGAAAGAAAAATTGAGTTTCAAAAATTAGTTTATTCTAATTAAAGATCAAAATTATAATCCTAAAAATTTACTTCATATTTTAAAATATCATAATTCATAATAAAAGGAAAAATCATTCCTCTTTCATGCAATTTTAATGGATTGTTCCATTGCATGTATTTTCTAAAACACAAATTTAATAAAATGGGGTTTTTAGAATAATGTTGATGAAGAACCATCGAACAACAAGATACTATTTTTCAGCACTAACAACATTTTGATTCAAGGGTTTTCAACTGTTCATGAGTAGAAGCAATGGATGATTAATAATTTTCCCATCACTAAACGTTTTGGAATATGTCTACGATTTTACTATGTATAGAATCAATATTGAATGATGTCATCTTTTTATTATGATGTTCTCAAGCTAAAATAACGTCATTTACATAACATAAGGTCTATATTTTTACAACTAATACAGAAAATGGATTTTTTTTATAAACAATTATTGGAATTATCATATACTGATAATGTTGTGCTTGATGTAAAAATCCTTGGAATATTATCTAGAAGGACAATCAATAATAATATGAATTAAATTGTTTTATTCTAGGAATATATCTTATGTTATAAATATTGTGAATTATGTTTTTTTGTAAAAAAAATTTGTATTCCAATATAAATATTAATTTATAGTAGTGATAATTTCCCATAAAATATTACATACAATTTCATAATTTCAATGTAATCTATTTAGTGCTCCAAAATGATTCAACATGTGCAAGAAGAGATAAAGGAAGTGGAAATTTTTTAAAAAATTAACCTCTTCTGTTCAATTAAAAGAACACCAAGAATATAGGTGTGCTTATATATCTTAAACACCAGGATCTAGTGCATTTTATAGTATATATGAAGGGGAAGATAATACTTTTCTGATGTTATAAATCCTGTGTTTGTTAAAAAATATTCCGATGGATTATGGATGATGATCTATAAAGCTAGGTTATGGAATATATAAGAGATGAGAAATATATAGACACCACATTGAAACTACATCAATTGAAGTAATTCCTTTTACTTTATGACTCTGAGTTATGGGATATATATATATATATATGGGGATGTAGAGACAACGATATGATTATTTCATATTCTACCTCAAAAGATGAACATAAATTAAATATTATATGTATATATATATATGGTGGGACTTTATTGAACCTATGTTACACAGGTCATAAAGGGTTATCACCATGTGACTCAGTGAAAATAATTTTAGATTATTGATATAAGACCAGTGTTATTCTAGAACTAGAATTCATGTGAGATGTAGACAGTTTCAGTTATGGGATGCACAAAACCCATTATAAAATTTATTTTACTCTAGTAAAGAATATGTCATTGGGGTGAATAATTAATCATGTAAAGGAGTAGTTCATCATAATGAAACAAGTAAAACTATTATGTATCTATATTTTAATACTTTCATGAATTAAGTTAATTGTTAATAGGTAGATTTTTTATATATCCAATTTAACTAAATTAAAAGAGACGTTTAATTCCACAGTGGGTAAAATAATCAATGAACAATTTCGAATTGGTAAAAATTTAAAAACATTTCTCCTACTCCCACTCAAGTTTCTACACTAGCCCACGATGTACATTAATATTTTTTTTATATTAATATTTTAATGTTAAAAATATTAAAAAAATATTTTTTTCCAAATATTTTTTTTGAAATTATCATGATCATTAGCATTAATCATAATAATAATACATTTATGCACAAAATTAAATTGAACTTATAACATAATTAGATCATGTTGATCAAAATTGTTAGATATAGGACAAATAAATTGAAAATTAACATATTTTAATTTATATATATATAATATTCCCAAAACATGTACATAATTATTATATTATGATAATGCAATAAAAGTAATATTATTAAAAAATATTTATGTCTTTACTATTCATCACCAAATAAATAATTTCATAAAAAAATAAAATATTCCACTAAGATAAAATATTTATGTGGAATTAAAAATTTTTGTCTATTAAAAAAAATATATTTTAAAATTTTAAAATTTATATTTTAAAAAAAAAGTATATATATATATATATATTTATGTGTGTGTGCATGTGAATAAAAATTATTAAAGAAGAAAATTTAAAAAAAATAACTCTGTCGATTCGTATTTTGTATAAATTTTTCTATTGAATAAAATATTTTATTATAGATTTATTATAATTAATAAATATTTTTAATAATATATATGTGGTGGATCATATTAGTTTGGTCTCTTATATTTAGAAATATATCAAATATATTTGAAATTTAACGTGTCTTAAATCTCTTGTGGTTTGATTCTAAACTCTAAAATAAATTGCATCCTCAAAACATTAACTATCACAAATCAGAAAATGTATTTTAGGGTATTCTTAAAATTTTCATCCATCATGTTTAGACTTATAAAATAACATCTACCTTACTCTTTATGGCTATACGAAGTAATATATATTTTTTCATATAATATTATTAATTTATATAATCATCTACCCAAGTATATATGCATCCTAATAATATATTCTCCATCAAACACCTATCCCAAAATCATTTTAATCATCAATCATTAAGCATCAAATAAGTCATATATTCCACCATATATTATATTTATCTTTAAATATTAAATAAATAAACCACTATTTCATAAATTCACACAATATTTAATATATATCAGAATTCCTAAATGAGATAATATTCACCAAATACATCATAGATCACATTTTTATTAAATAAAAAAATCAATTTCTAGTATATCATTACTAAATAAATTACTTGTAAAAAAATAAATCAACCCTATATTAGATAAACATAAATAATATATTGATCCTAAGGGTCGTTAATTAACGAATTTTTTATTCTCTAATTTTTATACATATAAAATTTTACATTGTCATCAAATCCATTTTTATAGTAATTGTAACCATTAAATAGGTGTCTGATATCCATTTATGAATAATTGATGAAGAAAAATCAATAGATGTTCGATAAAATCGTCATAAATTTTTGAATATATTATAATATCATTGAGAAATATAACTCACTAGTAAAAATAAATGGGACTATCAGGATTTATTTTCTAAAATAAATCAACCCAACTACCTTACATAAATCTATGAAATGAACCATTTTCATCATAATAGGGAAAAAATAAAATTACCATCCTTTCATTTATACCCTATTATTATATTGTAAGACATAGTTTTTTCTAGTTACATTTTTTCATCGATTAATTTTCATGATCCATTTTGAACCAAATACTAATAAAAAATTGTCATCATATCAAAAAATAAGAAATTGATAAAAATAAAAATATCATTTTCTTAATGAGACATTTTTTTTAAAAATAATATATTTTTAGTTCATCATATGTCTCTTTTTATATAGTTCATGGTAATCCATGGTCATTTTTCTTTTTTGTAATATAAACTAATTTTTAGACATCATACTGAAATCCTTCATATTGCTTCAATAGTGAGAATGTGAATTCAACATAGAATGTCACTTAGTAATTTCAAACCATTTCTGTAGTTAGGAATCTTTATCCTGAACCATGGGTCTCTCTAATTTATATTTGATTTCCTATTTTCATGGTTATTAAATCATGATATATCTATTCATGAGCCCATATATATATATATATATATATATATTATCTAGATAGTGATGTAATTACTATAAGAACCATATAATATTCCCACTATAAAAAAACTAGGATTTAATCCTATATATATCACATAGATTTATCCTATGGGTTTTCTATAGTAAATCAAGCTATGAAATTCATTATTTTACATTATTTCCATAATCCAAAATATAATTCCTCACAAAATATCAGAAAATCCCATGAACAAATTTTTTTGTGTCAATGAGGACCAGTTACATAGGAAATATATTTTGAAAAATATAGAAACATTTCTCTATAATAAAACCACACAATATACTTCTAGGATTCTCATATGTTACACTCATCTCTATATCATGGGTGACAGAAATATAAGAAAGAGGTGAGCTCATATTCTCCGTAACGGTAAATATAATTTATAATAGTCTGTGACCATAAGATATCAGAAGATGAGAATTTGGGTATCATCAAGACACATATAAACATCATATTGTCAAATACATAGAATATATATAACAGTAGTCATGGATTAATGCTTGTCATAAATGAATATGTTAATAATTAATGTGTTGAATCATTTTTTAATAAACACGAGACATGAGAGTATAATATAAACATATGAAATTTTTTAGAGTATATATTAAATTCAATTATATTCATAGATTATATTCTCTATGACTAATATTATATTTGGTGTGTGATCACATGTCAATGGATGGTCATAATTATTGTTAAGATATGTTCAAAATAGTTCATGTTGATTCCCACAAAAAACATTGTAAGTATATCTAAACCAAAATTATTCCCACACGAAATATTTTGAGTAGCGTTAAACCACAATTATACCCATTAAAACTATTTTATCATAGTTTCACTTTAATTATACTCATTTTATACATTTTAATATAGATAAAGTATTATTATACACACACAATAACATATGAGCATAGATACAATTAAATTATTCCCATGGATGAAATATTTTAAACATGAGTTATAAAACCTTATCCAACAAAATGGCCAATGGTATTGGACCCCACATATCATTATACACGCCTATGTGTGCAACTTAAATGTATCTCGGTATTCACATCATAATGAACATAAGAAAAGAAATATGTTTTAGAAAAAAACTAAATTGGAATCATTAACATTTGATGAAGAACCCATGGGAATAATATTTGATTCTCAATAAAACCAAATGGTATGAAAAAAACATCATGAATTAAATCCTTATTTACAGAAAACCATATCACACGATATAGTCACATGATAAAAAATACCATCTAAAACGATAAACATAAATCCATTGGAGTTAGATCATTTAACAAAATCATTTTTTTCAATGAATTTCATGTTATAGTTATAAAATTATTCATTATTTTTATGTTTAATCTACAAAATGGGTGTTTAATAGGTTGGGTTTTAAGTAATATTGATGTAGATTCCTAGAGTGGATTGTTTATATGGGTACTATCTTTATAGTGATTGAAAAATACCATTATCCATCCAGTGGAATCCACTAGCTCACATATGGTGTTTCAATAAGTCTATGGGTATCTTCGAACCCCACCAGCCCATAAGTAGTTACACTAGACAACTAGTGCTCCCAGTCTGAGGATGTTTTTATTTAACCACTTGGATTTTGGATTTAACTCATTCTAGACTTAATTTATATCCTAATTCATATCTAAAATCCCATGTTCTTAATTTTATAAGTCCCCTCATGAAAATTTTCTACCCTCAATAACCGTCAATTTCTCTTTCAATATTGGAATGATATTTTGATGTAATAATGGTATTATTTTTCTAGATATACTCTAAATTACACTATTTCTCTTTGGCTCCAAATGTATGATTGGGAAATTTGTGGTTTTGGGGATGGTACAATGATAAATTAAACATTTATTAATATATTAGTGGATAATATATATTTTTTATGACATTTACTTTTATCGAATCAAGAAATATTGTCCCTAAAATAAATTATACGAATTAGTGGATGATTATAAATGTCAATAATATCCTCTTTTGACTATAGCTTGATCCATAAAGAATGTTAGATCCAACATCCAATGGCCCGAAGGCCTTTATTTTTATTGATTTATGATAATCCACCTTTCAAGTGGTGAGGTGGATCCCTTAAAATTCCCTTAGGCATATGTATTACATGGCCCTATAGGCCCTAGAGGAATTAATTTCCTATAGGCTTCAAACATTACATACAACCTAGACTAACTACATAGAAGTGCTCATTCCAGTATCTTCATCATGAAATCATCTCTCCACATTTTCATGACTATTTAGTTAGGTAATCCCATTCTTGAACATGATTTTCCTGATGGTAGGGGCCATACCCTCTCATTACTGCAATTTGTGTAGCTTCTGCTGTGGTGAAATCTCATTGGTCATCCTCTTATAGAGACTATTCTTTGTAGTGTGTCTGGTTTACATCTGCACTAATAGTGGCCCGAAGGCCTTGAGGTGGCCCAAAAGCCTTACTATTCTGAAGGATTGACAAGACCAAAGGCCTTAAAGGACACAAGGACCAAATTGGTGGCCTGAAGGCCCAAACAAGGGAAAATTACCGACTACTACCGTTCCAAATAGTGCCCAATATAGTTCCCGCTACAGTACATACTACACTACTACACATTCCCCACTACAGTACCTGCCACAATACTGCAACATTACCTTCTATAGTATCTGCTACAGTACTGCTACAATACCTTCTACAGTACCAGAAATTTTTCCTCTGCTTGGATTTTAACCCGAGTCACCTGGATGCACTTAAGAGTCCTCACCAATTAGGCTGAGGCTCATATGCTTATTTGTTTTTATATTTGAGGAAGGCTTGTAAAATACTTTATTAATTGAAAATGACTTACTCAATTTACAATATATCTTTTGAATTAGTGTCTCTTCCACTCTCATATCTCTAAATTGAACTTGTTTTAATAATTCATAAGTAATTTTAATCTATAATCACATTCATTTAATGAAATATCCTTGAGTTTTTTTATAAACCTATTTTGTAAACAAGATTATGAGTTGAAAATTATTTATTTGAGGGCCAAATCGTTGTGGGAGAAAAATAGGGGTTTAATATTTATTCCATGAAGAATTTGGAGTTCTTATTCTATAACTTTGAGGTAAGAAGTTCATTTCTGTTTTTCTCTATTGTATATAATTTGTTTTCCTGTATGATTTTTATGTTGGAGTATATGTTGGTTATGACTGATTAAGATCTCATGTGGGTGTGTGTGTATTTTGTGATTCCTTTTTATGATATTTTATAACATGAATATTTATATATAATATTATTAACATTCTTTATGTCGATCACTTGTTTTTTTGATTCATATAATTTCTCATGATGATGCTCAATGAATACTTCTATGCTTTACCCAATCATTGTTATTACCATGACTTTGGTGGTTGTTCATAGAACATTAGATAGGTGGATCATCATGATATTATTATCCCATGGAGGGGTAGTATCCACATCTAATGAATATAATAAATATGGATGCGTGTATAGGATTTGGTCAAAATGGAATAGTGGCATGGCCTATGGTAACAATATAAGTGAAAGGATGACGTTGAGGCCAAACTCATGTATTAAATGGGGTGACATAGCCTAGAGTCCTGAACAAATATTTAATAATGTTATAATGATATAAATCATTTACAACACTCAATAACCTGATAATATTGAGAGTGATGTCCACTACACTTGTGTCATGTTTTGGTTATTTCTTATATTTCCTCATTTATATATTATGGAAGGAAACAAATCAGATATGATTGACGGTTTCTAGTGAAATTGATGGCCCATGACTATTCATTATTTGATTGAATGTTTTTTATTTTTGTGTTCATGTTTATTATTATCATGGAATAAAAAATTTATTTATTTTCACTATTGTAATATATGAATTTGTGGTTTTGGAAATGGATTTATTTGTCATTCCAAATACAGGAATCTCGAAGTTTGTGCATGTATCAACCCCATTTTTTAAATGATGAAAATTATATCAAATAAAATATTTAACATAAATAAACAAAAATAGAAGATATTATAACAACAAAATAAATTAAATAATCTTTCTTTTTGAATAAATATAATTTCTCTCATAATATATGATACATGCAACAACTACTTTCTTTAATAGATTGTGTTACACACATGATCGAGTTTAACCAAACAATAATATAACATTAATATTGTCATTTAATATGACATTTATCTTCTATATGTTATAATGGTGGGTGCTAATAGGATGAACTATCGATTTAATGAATTTAATTTAGACACATACAATAGTTATATATTGGTTATTAATAAAATAAGAATCATTTAAAATAAAAAACATTTTATAAAAAAAATTATTTTTCTAATAGAAGGTATAGTCATTCAATGGACACACAGTTTAAAATTAATTTCTATAAAATATGGATATCTTATTTTAAAAGGTAAAATCGATTTTCAAAATTAGAATAAATTAATTACCTTACTGTGGTTTTTTTATATTTTTTTAATGGATTCATTTTTAGATGAATTGCGAAAAGAATTATATTTTATATGGAAACTACCATTTCAGATAAATTACTTATAATGAAATATTATATTTAAAATTCTATTTAATGTAAAATATTTCCAATTATATATTAATTAGTCCAACTTTATTCATTAGAATCATTTTTATATTGAGTATGGTTATAAAAACACTCTATGAGTTTGATCTTTTTTTTTAAAACCAGTTTTTTAAATCAAAATTAATAGTGAAAACTATTAAAAATTAATTACCTTGGTTATGGTAAATATTTATTTACAGGGGGTTGAACTCAAAATAAATTTGTCGAAAATGACAAAAAACATTTTTAAAATGTAATTTTGGAACATATTTTTACATTAAAATTTATAGGTCAGATATTTACCCTTTTTTGAAGCTTGTGTCATGATGAAAAAAGGGTATGGATGGATCATTTCAAAATATTAAAAGTGTGTCACTCACCTCACTTGTAAAAGGATACCCACTCTATTCCCTTGTTTATACATTAAAACCACATGGATTCTAAGAGGACCATTCCAAATCACTTAAAAACGTCCCTATGATCATTCTAGTTGTGTTATTATTTTAATATAGTTGTCCTAGGAAGGCACTTCACACAAACATAAGGAGGGTAAATGAAAAACAGTTAACAATCATCAAGGAGGAATTTTTTTATCTACCTCATAAATGTATTAATAAACTATGATGAAATAGAAAAATAAGTATATACCATAAAAAAATATTTATTTATAAAAATTAAATTCCCCATTACCATATCCACTTCTATCAAATGGGTTATGAAATCATCATACGTGTGTATAGAAGACGACCACCTCTCGAAATAATGTAATTAATTTTTCCATTACAACCTATCATGGTTGGGTATATTAATGGATATAAAGTATATATACGATATTTTTAACATAATTATTCATTTTTATTTATTTATAAAATATAACTTATAGCCTTTAATTCTTGAAGAGATATGTTAAATTCTATTGTGTGTACTTCATACTACCACCTTATGTAGTGATATGATTTTTCATTTTCACTATCTCTTTAAATATAAATAAATAAGGATAATTTTAATTATTATATGTTATATACATAAAATTATTATGATATTAATGGAATATTTTTTATGTTTCAAAGTATATATATATATTTATAATAAATGATGATAACATATTTCTTCTATGTGTGGACTACAATCTTCACAAAGCGATGAGACTATTCTATCATCACCAAACCACATGGATGATATATATATTAATATATAAATAAATAATGTCATATATAATATGTTATGATAATTTTTTAATGACAAAATATTTCATACCTCCATTCCAAAGTTTCATTTAAAATATGAAACGTAACTCGTTCGTACGTTTTTTCTACCCTCTACTTGATCATAAAATACATGATTTCCAAAAACCATTTTTTAAACTAGTCATAAAAATTATAATTCATTTCTAGATATGAAAATTATTTCATGATTCTTATTCTATAGATGACAGAACTACAAATATTCATAATAATAAAAACATACATAACAATGGACAAATGAGAAAACAATGCCATTATTTCATGAAACATTGAATATAATGAATAATTATTAATGATTGGTATAAATGATGTTATAAAATGATCAAATAAGATATTATAAATATTAATATAGTTATGTAATAAGTTTATAATATTTTTAAAATAATAATAAATTATTTTAAATCATGGTCAACAAATATGAATCGTGTGAAAAGGGTTTTCCCATCTTATATTAATTTCTATGAGATATATATCATATTCGCCCATTATTGTTATTATGTGGTTTATATAATTATCATAAATGTAATTTATGGTTATTATAATTAAATATATGTGGATTTAAATATCTTTTTTAGTATATCCCATTCATCAAGATTAGGAATTAAATGATAACAAAGTGGTAATAGATTTTATACTCAATTTTCATTCCGTAAGACGGATGTTATGTTATAAATATATATTATTTTATGAGGTTTATATACTATCCCATTGACATGGTATGACTTTAATATCCTTATTTTCATAACAATATATTTATAATTTCACATTATCATTTCTTGGGGATTACGATTCAATGTTACCAAAGTATTCATATTCTTATGTTTCAATCTCATCTTTTATCAAGATTTTTTGGGATTAGGATTCCAATGATGTGATATTATGATCAATCTCCCAGGAAACCAAGAAAATTTATTCTGTAATATCCCCAGAATTAATAGAATAATACATTTCCATATTTGTTAATATTTTTTAATTTAATATTAATATTAGTTTAAATGAAGAACTATGTACTATTGTGTACCCAACATGCAACAATTTGTTTCTCCGAAATCATACATCGCACACAACACTGAGTTATACTAAAAAATAATACAATAATAATGTTATTATTTTAAATGGTAGTTAATTCTTAACCATTGTATTAGAAGGAATAAACATAATGAACTCTATTATGATTATACAAAATTATCAAAAAATTTATACATATATCTATTTAATTTTATATGTGTAAGATGATTATGAATCCAATTTTATGCATAAAATACTCAAATATGTTTTTAAATGTCATTTTACTAAATTTTGATTGAGAACCCTTTTTAAAAATATTTTTCAAAGCATTTATATATTTTATTTTACCCATTATAATTATTCTATAGAACCGAGATATCAAATTATACTTTTGATAAATTTTTGGTATTTTTCTAATAAAGATCAAATTTCTATGAATAGTTAAAAATGCCGCATATTATGTCAAAACTGTATTTTAAAATAATTTATTAATATAGTTAGATAATTTTTTTTATTATTTTTATTGTGTAATTTTATTATTTTTTTATAATTTAATCCAATGATATTCATTGGATTTAATTTCAAATTTTAATTTGAAACAAAGACATGTCAATCTCTTGATATTTTTTACTTAATAAAAACATGTTTTCTGGTTTTGAAAAAGGGAACTAATTTTAAATTAATTTCTAATAATTCTATGATTTTAATTTGGAAATTTTGAATCCATATTTTTAACTAGATGTCCCCAATTATGTAAATAATTATCCTAAAATTTTTGACATTATGAATAGAAACTTTAGAAATTATTTTTATTTAACATGGTTAAAAGGTAAATCATGTAAATAATGGTAAAAAAAATACTTTAATTATATAAAACTACCCTTAATCATTTCTTAATCCTATTGAATGAGAATTTTTCAACCATGAGAATACATAGGATGAACGTTTTCTATTTGGGTGCCACTTGGTTCTGAAAATTCCATTTTATAATATTTAATTTAAAGAAAAGGTAAATATAGCATAAACATGTTTCATTTAAGAAAATAATTTTAATATAAGATTATCTACTTGGTTTATTTGACTATAAATAGTCATTTTATTGATAAAAATTATTCATATATCAATTTATTTTATTTATAACATTTTTTCATTATATAAATAAATATATTTGTGACAAAAAGATGATACAGTGATTAAATTATTAATGAAAGATTCAAATGAATGATATTATAAATATTAAAATAAAGACAATTTAACATTTTGAAGACATAAAATAATATTTTGGAATAAATAGACATTTTGGAGATTCTTTAAAGGTTTTTTCTGAACTAAACATGTTTCTAAAACTTTTAAAAAATCAATTTCTAAATAGTTTCAAAATTGACATAAATGTGTTTTTAAAAAAATACTATTTTATTAAATGATATAATTGTTATAAAAATATAAAATACATCCAAATGACTTATATAATGTTAAAAATATCATTAATTATCCACTTTTTCATTGATTATGATTTTATAATAACTATAGTAACCATATATTATGAAGATACAAGATGATATTGGTAGAGAAAATGTTTTTAACTAAGGGTTGAAGCAAAAAAGTAAAGGTTAATTTAATAACCTAAACATGTCTAAAACCTATTTAATGAGAGTATTTTGACCCATAATAATATTATCCTTCAACTTTATCTCTATGGAACTGTTAAAATTCTAAAATAAATTTATAATAATATAATATTTCATGATTTTCTTAAAGTGTCCATCCTCCCTCTTATAAAAGGCCACCAACTCTACCAACTTACTAACACCTCTCAATCCCCTTGGATTATAAAAAATCTGCTCAAATAAGCTCCCAAAATTCCTCCCTTCCTCCTAGAGGCCACATTTTTGTCATAAATCCATCTTGAGGAGACCTTTTGTGAAAATCAAAAGGATATACTCGAAAAACAGAAAATTTGTTTTATCACTTCATTCAAAATTCTTTTCCTCTTATACTTCTTATTATTATGTTGTTTCCATAATAATGTAATAAATCTATTATATTATAAATTATATGATGTTATTTTATTAATGGGACCACATTATATATTCCTTTATCTATCCTACATATATCAATATCAACATTCATGCGTACATACGGCTTACCATCTCCATGTGGTGGTTTAATTTGATAATCAAAAAGGACAATTTGGATGAGTATAATGATGAGTATAATATATTTAGATAATGAATATATAATTATAATAATTCTTTATAATTATTATACCATATAATTATGTACTGTTTAACCATTAAATGAATGATATCACCACCGGTGCATATGTATGACTTACCGCCTCCACGATGCGATGCGATTAATTGTACATGATCATCATTAAAATGAAAATATATGCTTTAATGGAATGAATAAATATTATATATATATATATTATTAATAATCATCTATTCTTCCATTATATTTATTTACAATATACTTTTATGCTTTGTATACTGTGTAAATACGATAATTTCAATTGAGGAAGTGTGGAGTACCACCCCCTAAAAATGATATAACTCATTCATGCCATACATAAAATGTATAATATATATAATTAATGACCATATATAACATATATAACATATATATTATTACTAAAATATAATATACCATTTTATTATTTAGTTTTTATTCCTTTAATATTAAAAATAAATTAGAGTAGTGTTCACACGTACATACGACCTACCATCTCCATGATAGGTGCATTTCATTTACAATCTACAAATGTTATAGACTATTCTAAATAGATATATACTCTACATGTATGATATTTAAATCATGAATATTATTCTGGAGATTATGGACATTTGACCACATAGAAAATTTACATCAAACAAGTTCATTTGCAACAAAAGTATCAAATATCATCAATACAACCATTATGAAAATAAATAATTATGTGACTTTCCTGAAATGGAAATAAGGGATATAAAATAAAAAAATATTCAAAAACATTATCAAGAAATTATAAATTAAACTAAGGTTATTATTCAGGAATATAAATTAGCAATGGGACAAGTCAGATTTGAGGTTTGTGAAATCATAAATCAATCAAATTTAAGTGTGTTAAATATCCATGTCATTGGTTTTGTTTATACAAGAATATTTGTGAATGAGATCTTAATTTTTTACATTTAATATCCTCTTATATTGGGTGTATTTATATTTTTCACAAAAAATTATGTCATTGATTTATCCTTAATTTAACGATATGATCTTTGTTAGGGAATTCATCTCAATATCCTTTCATTGAGGAATATATTGATTTATATACGAAGTTCTTTTATAAAGTGTAAAATTATCCCCTTTGAATATTAATTTCATTCGATGGTAGTCAAAAGGAATATTTTTCAACGAAGGATTTTTCTAAATGACAAAAGGGATGTTTTCTTAATCTACGTGGTTACAAATTTCTCTCTACCACCATGAGTATTTTTGATATTTGGATTCCTCTAAAAGACATAATGTTTTTAAAAATAAATGTAAATAATATATTCCATTTTAGGTATTTTAGTATTGAAACTAGTTTTGAGAATTGATTGATTATATTATCTTGAAATAATTTCTTATGATTTTAATGTGGAAATGTTGTTTTTCTTTTATATTTCTTCACGTGTTATGATTATGTAAGGGTACATGGGTATTCATTACATATACAGGTGGTTCCATGAAAAACCGAGGGTGGGTGAGCCCAAGATAGATCTATAATGAATTGGGTAACGTGACATATTTAAATGATAAGGTTTCTCTTAAGAGATTTAGATAATATACTATTATGGGTATTACAAAATTAACTATGAATGTTACTCCAAATGTAGTTGTGAATGATACAATGTAAGTATGTTATGGATGGTATAAGTTACCATTATTATTTTTAAATTCCATGTGTTATTAATTAATATTATGATTTCATGAGGTATGTTAAATATATTTTATTTTATGTGTAAAAAGTCTGATTTCGCTGATTTGTATGTATTTATGGACTAATGTTACCATTCAATATTTTGAATTGCATACTGTGATTTTTATGATCATCCCATGCCTTTGAAATGTTTTTCATAGAGTGTAAGGAAAGGTAAGACAAAGGAAAAATTCAAGAATATTTTTATCAAAAAAAATCATTTTTTATAGTATTTTTATTGTAGTGGACAAAATTGGATATTGTAGAAGTGTATAATTTGTAATATTTGAGATGTAATGTAATAGTTACGGCCTAATTAACTAAAAATCATAACCTGAAAAAATAATTAATGTGAATGAAAGTAAAATATTTATTTAAAATACAAATTATATAATGATTATGGATGGGGCCCTGTAGTTGTTATAAGATGATTGTTTAGATAAATTTAGTGGTCAGGGTATTATTTAAGCATAAGAGACGTTTTTTATATAACCACAATGGTTAGCATATTAGAAACAGTCATTTTTATTTTATATAACTTGAATGAGTTTAATATAACATGAATAAGTATATCTTACTATTTACCCTTATCATGGGAGAGTATATTATGATTTTACTCATATAGTCACACTGGCCTTATTTCTTTTAGTAAATGGATGGACCAAGTAGGTTCCAATGTAACAATTTTTTTGAATGAAACTGTGGTGGTTTCTGGAATAAGAATGTCAATTAAAAGGAGCAACAATGATAACTCTGGTGGTTATTATTAACCAACTACCGGGAGTCATGAATGATCACTTGATCCACAGTGATTTTTCTAAGGCATCATATATGAGAGAAATTAATCCCCATATAAGTTTAGGTAATAATCATAAAAGTAAGAATATTCAACAACCTATGTGCCAAGGATGTGGAATGAAAATCCTAGGAAAATGTTTCAATGGGAAAAGAAGATGGTATAAATTTTGTAATGAAGTCCATAAAGATATAACCTGCCACGGATAAAGGAAGTGTTCCATTGACTCTGGGAAAGAGAAAGAAGTTCATTGTGAGTTATCAATTGAATGTTTCAAATATGGGGAGTATGGTTATTATGAAAATAAATTTATAATGAACAAGGGTTAGGAATTGGATCAGTAGGACCCATAAAATATATGTTTATAAATACCTAAATCTATTCTTATAAAATATGAGGAAACTAAAAATGACATATGAATGGTATGATTTTTTACTTGTATCATGTTTTGAAATTGTTGAATATTAGGACATGATCCATAATTTTATTTTCTGGGAAATCAGTATTATATAATAAGTTAGAAAAACATGGTTAAGGGATCATGAAGAAATGTTGGATGATTAAGATGTCTATATTCTATAAATTAGAGATTTATGTTATATCTATGGGTGATGAAATGTTTTATAGTTTTAATGCTCTTTTGTTGATGAGATTACCTAGAAAGAACTTTATCTCGTATGTGTAACCCTAATGATTGTTAAATGAAAATTATATATGATGACGAATTAATATTTATTTTTTAGTTATAATTATAAAGTATCTTTTGGGTTTATATGATCATTGGTTTTGATATAATTATGGTTTATTACATTTTAATATGTAAAATGAAAGACATGATATAAAATTGAGGTTAAATTATTTTATGGGATATTTTTAAGACCTTATCTCATTTTGGGATTTTTTAAAGAATTATATATTTTTTAAAAAAGATAACCTATAGGAAGGGTGACAACCCATCAAATCTGATAAGGTTATGGGAATCAAATGCACAACTAATGTGCGATAATTCTTAATCGCCTACCACTGGCCCACATGAACTCCCAAGTTAGAAAGAATTATTCATTTTAGGTAAATTATTTTATGGATAATGAATAAGTTTGTGTTTGGAACTTATGTTTTATCATATCAATATCCTTAATATATGAAATTGATTTTTTGTTTAAGTGATAAATTTTATTTTGGATGATAGTGGCACTTTTGGGAACACTATATGCCTAAGGAAAATATAAAACATGGATATTTAATTTTAGGAGTAATGGTTGAATTTTATTTTAGAAGAATATATAATTTTTGTGTACATATGGCGAAATATGTTTTTTATTGAAATGATTAACCTATCATGGAGAATATTTGATTACTTTAATTACTTTTAGGTATGAGAATTTAAGAATTTTAGAGGCCATTTGGAAAGAAATGATAAGATTTATTGTAAAAGACTAGGTGATGAAATCCTTCTGAATTATCGGATGCAATCATAGATTGTGTAATTTGATGAAATTTAATGACATTTGATTATTGAAGGGTGTTTTTTGAACTAGGGTATTTTATATTGAATTTTGGGGATTAAAAGTAGTATTTATTTTTATAAATCATTATCCATTTTTGGGATTATTTGATCTTGTACTAACCATTTTGGAATTGGTTAATGTCTAAAGATAAGGGAAATAGATAGTTCATATTTTTTGTATTATGTGATCATATAGAGGTTCATTCCATCACTTCAGGTGTAACTAAGATATCATGAATACTCATCATTTTGTGAAAATATGAGTTTGTGGTAAATATTTATTAAAAGATAAAACACTACATGACAAGTATGTATGTTTCCTTTTGTTCTTAGTTCAGATAATAAATAAATTTCTTCAAAGTTATGAAAATGACCATAAAACAAAAACATTATCCATTTAATTTTCATACTAGTAAATCAAACACTTTTTAACACATCACATGTTTAGGGTTTTCTTTTTGTTAACATTATCCTAATCATGTTTTATGTCACTCTCCATCAAAAAAATATGGTTAGTTTCTCTTCAATGTTAATGTATTCCTTCATGGAATCTGAGTATGTGTTACCTCGAGTGACCTTTGTACTTCCCTTTATTTCTCAAAAAGTTATAGTTTTATTGAATCATTTTATAGGGTGGGATTTTCAATGACGTTTCTGATCCATATTTTCAAATTTCGAGGATGCAATTTTCAAAAGGGGGAGTAATGTGACATCTCAAGAATTTATAGAATATTAAAATTTCATATCATTTTATATTTTTTAATTTAATATTAATTTTTGTTTAAAGGGGAAAATATGTACGACAAAGTACCCAACATGCAACAATGTGTTTCTCCAAAATCATAGGTTGCACAAAACACAGAGTTATAACAAAAAGAGTACAACAATAATATTATAATTATATATGGTTGTTCAAGCCTAGCCGTTGGGTTGGATCAAATGAATACAATTAATGATATTATGATTTTAAATATTTTTTGAATGAGTATACATTTATCAAATAAATTTTATATGATTAAAATTAGAATGAATCCAACTTTGAGAATAAAATACTCTAATTATTTTAGGTTCATTTACCATCTTTTGAAGTAGAACCCATTTTTTATATAATTTTCTTCCCTTTTATAGGTTATATTTCACAAAATATACGTTTCCCATAGAAGTG
Source organism: Viscum album (assembly GCA_963277665.1). Taxonomy (NCBI): domain Eukaryota; kingdom Viridiplantae; phylum Streptophyta; class Magnoliopsida; order Santalales; family Viscaceae; genus Viscum; species Viscum album. The sequence continues at coordinate 2,025,293,984 of OY728151.1, read as the reverse complement.
GGAAAAAAATTTACTTTGGATAAATAATTGGTAATTTTATGATAATGTTAATTTTTTAATGAATAATGAAAAATTCCACATTTTAAGTCAAAACCACCTTTTCATTTAATTATTTATAACGTTATATTATCCTTTTTAATGGTTTTAATTTTTAATTGTATTATGATATTATCAATTATTCTAATGATGGTCGTTGGATGTAATTTCAAAATTTAACTAGATATAAGCACATGTCTATATTTTGATAGTTTTTGCATCTTAAATACTCATTTTCTTGTTCTAAAAATAGAAAAGTATTTTATATTAATTTCTCAAAATTATTTGGTTTAAATTTAGAATTCTGGATTCTATATTTGAAACCAAAAGGTACAAATTATGTGAATAGTTACCCTTTATTTTTGGACATTATGAATAATAACTTCAGTAATTATTTTTATTTACCATGGTTTAAGGGTAAAGTAGGTAAATAAGTGTACAAAAATAATATTATAATAATATAAAACTACACAAAAATGTGTCTTAAAACTATTTTTGATATTTTTTCAACCATGTGAATTTTTAGGGAAAACATTGACATTTGGGAGCCACTTGGGTGTAAAAATGACATTTTATAATATTTAATTTAAATAAAAAGTGAATCTAACAAAAACAAGTTTCGTTTATAAAACTATATTAATATAGAGTTATATAACTGAACTCTTTGAATATAAATAGTAATTGGAAATATAAAAATATATCCTACATCATTGTATTTTATTTAAAATTTTGATATATTAAATGAATAAATATATTTGTGACATAATGATGATTCATTTATTACAATATTATTGAATGATTCAAATAAATTATATTATAAATAATAAATAAATTTAAATTGTAACATTTTCATAAAATCCATGAATTTTTTGTATGAAACATACATGATAGGGATGAGTAAAATTCATTTTTATCAAAGGTATCAAGATGTCTTGACTTCAAAAAAACACACTTACTAAAAAGTGTCTAAATTGACATAAATGAATTTAAAAAAAATACAATTTTATTAAATGATATAATAGTTCTAAAAATATAAGATTTGGCCGAATCACAAATATAATGATAAAAATTTCATTTATAATTCACATGTGGTTATATTTGAATTTAAACGTAACTATAGTAACCATATATTATTAAGATAAACAGAAGACATGGTAAGAGTTAATGTTTTTAACATAGGGGTCAACCTAAAAGATAAGGTTAATTTTCTATCCTAAACATTCCTAAAACCAATTGGTTTGGATGATTTACGACCATAATAAACATATTCTTCAAATTTATAACTTTTTATATATTATAATTCTACAATAAATATATAATAAAATAATATTTCAACACATTCCTAAAGTGCCCCTCCTACATCCTTTAAAATGCCACCAACTCTACACACTTTCTCATTCCTCTAAATAAAATTTTCCATCCAAATTATTCTCATATAATATCTAAATATCACTCCATTTTTCCAAGATTCCAAACATTTGTCAGAAATCCATCCATTCGTTACCTTTTCTGAAAATCAAAAGGAGATACTCAAAAAAAGGTGTTTCTTTTATCACCACATTAAAAATTCATTTCATAATATACTCCCTCTTGTAATGTCATTTATTTTATTATGTAATAAATCCAGAATCTTATGCATTCTAATATGTTATTACAATGATTTTATAACCGTATACCTCAGTTTATCCATCCTATGAATAACAATATCACAATTTATGCGTATGTACAGCTTACCGTCTCCACGACGTGGTGTAATTTTCAATTCAAAAAGACTTAATTTTTATGGGTATAATGATGATTATAATGTATGTAAATAATTAATAAAACATGATAATTATTCTGTATAATTAATATTTCATTCTATTCTATACCCTTTAACCATTAAATGAATGATGTCATCGCCCATGCGTACGTAATGCTTACCGTCTCTACGATGTGATGTGATTCATTCTACATGATCATAATTAAACAATAATTATATAAATGAATAGATTAAATAATTGTGATATATATTTATCATTATATTGAATCTATTATTCAGTAATATTTATTTACAACATAAATTTATTCTTTCGATAATGAGTAAATATGATAATGTCATTTGAGGAAGTGCGGACTACCGCCCCCTAAAAGTGATATGACTCGTTCATGACATTCATGGAATTTTTAAATAATGTCATCAATGAAATAATGTAACATTTATAAAATAGATATTATAATATAATTATAATATACCAATGTATCATTTATTTTATATTTCATTAATATGAAAATGAAATGAATACAGCGTTCATACGTACGTACGACCTACCATCTCTATGAACGGTTCATTGAATTTATAATCTCAAAATGTTATGGACTATTATAAATACATATATATTAGATATATATGAAATTTAAATAATGAATAAATTTTTTTGATTCTATAATTTTGACCACATGGACCATTTATGTCGAACAAGTTCATTTTCGACTCAAGTACTAAATATCGACAAAATGACCAATATGAACATAAATAATAATGTATTTATTATAACATTGTAATAAGTGGTATAAAAAAAACTCAAAATGTTTCTCAATTAAAAAGAAAATATCCTATGTTTTTTATTCATGAATATAAATAATTAACAAGACAATTCCAATTCGAGGTAAGGGATATCATAACTCAATCTTATTTCAATGAGTTAAATATCAATTTCATTGGTTTTTTTCAAACATATCTATGAATGACCTATGATTGTTTTACAACTAATAACAAATTATATTGGGTTTATTCATATTTTTCACACTTAATTAATTCATTTATTTAATCATAATATAAGGATACGATCTCTGTAATGGACTTCATCTTAGTATCATTTTGGTGATTAATATTTTTTTATACGATATTATTTTATATGGTTTATAATTATCTCCTTTGACTTTTAATTTCATTAAATGGTTTTTATAAGGAATATTTTTAATCAAATCAATTTACAAAATGACAAAAGGAATGTTTGTTTAGTGTGCACGATGACAACAACCATTCCGCCACCATGAGAATTGTTTATATTTGTAATTAAAAACAAGCCATAATTTTTTTAAAAATAAAGTAATATAAAAAATACATATTTTAGGTATTTAGGCATAGAAAATGGTTTTGAGAATTGATTTATCATATCAACATCTTGAAACAATATATTATGATTGTAATGTGGAAATTTTAGTTATAATTTATGCTTGTATGTGTGTTATGATTATGTTATGGTTCTTGGGAATTGTTTATATATATGGGTGGTTCTAGGATAAATTAAGGGTGGGTGAGACCGGGATATCTCTCCAATGCATTGGGTAATGTGAAAGAGGTAAATATTAGTGTTGCTTCTAAGAGATTTATGGATGATACTACGATGGGTATTCCAAATGTAACCATGAATGTTTCTCCCAATGTATCAGGGAAATCTAAAATGTTAGTATGTTATTGGCGACATAATATACCTTTAGGATTTATGATTTCTCTGAGTTATTTATAAATAGTATGACTTTATGAGGTATGTTACAGATCTAATGTTTTATGAGTAAAATGTATGATTTCATTAATTTGTATATATTTATGATCTACTGTTTTATTTTCATTATTTTATGTCCCCTACAGATCTTTTTCTTCTCATAAAATGTTTTTTAAATGTATTTTACTTTGTATATGGAAGGGTAAGAGAAAATAAGAATTAAGGAATATTTTTATCTAGAAAATAGTTCATGTTTTTAAATAGTTTTATTAATGTGGGAATAATTTTATACAATAAGAGTGTATACATTGAAATATTTGAGATATAATGTAATATTTATGGCCTAATTCTCTAAAACCCTAAACATAAAAAGATCCTCATTTTAAAAAATGTAAATTCTTGATTGAGAATCATTATTAGGTAATGTTTATGGATGGGGAATCACATATTCTGTTATAGTTATTAATTATATTTTAATGTACGTGTACTATTTCACCACTCTATGGTATGTGAAATATTTCTGAAAATTTTTATGAAAATAAGGCATTATTTATCTATTTTTTTAGAAATAAATTTTATTCCAATGTAATGTTTTCTAAAAATGTTTTCAAAAATATTTTTTATACTCATGTTATTTTTTAAATGAAAATTTTAACAACATTTGAGTATTTACATAATTTTTTGAAATGAAAAATCATGTAATTTTCTATAAAAATAAAATCATTCTTTAACAAAAATTTGAATGGAATATTTGTATTAACATGTATGACATGAACAAAATTTCCACCATCAAGACCATTATTTTCATTTTATATTACTTTTAATTTTTTCAAGTTTATATTATATTAAAATAAATGTTAATATACTTTAAATTTTTATTTGAAATGTAAATGATATTTTCATTATGAAATGTTATAAATGGGGTCTGAAGCTTCATTTATATGATTCTAAGAAGTTTTTAAAATAAAATGATTTTTAAAATATTTTAGTAATTTTTTAAAATTTTAATTTTTTTAACTAAATGTAAACTTTATTTTCATAAAATATTATTCAAATCATATTTTATAAGTGTTTACATTTATAAATTCCTACAATCCATTTTATTAAATATTCACCCTTAGGGAATTTTTTAATCATACTGTCCTTATTCAATATCAGGATGGATTAAGATAGTTTTTAAGAGACTATTTTGGAAACAATTTTCTTCTCACCAGTTAATATTTCTAGAATGATATTATCATGGACATTGTCTATTTTCCATGGCCTAATTATCTTTCAATGATATCCAAATCAAAAACAATTACATCCCATCAGTTATTCCAGTTATAAAATAATAATGATTGTTCTTATATGTTTTAGGATTATATCTCTATATACTTTATTCATGTTTTCATTCAAGGAAATTATATATTATGTTTTTTCCCAGATAGTATTTAGTGATCCTGTCATAGATTATATGATTGGTGCACCCAGATAGTTATCTAATGCATTGGTTAATGATTATGTTGTCATGAAAATTATATTTGAAATTTATAGTTTGGTTATTCCAATAGTAATGTCTTTTTATGGGTTTGGTATGTGTTCTATAATGATTCTTTATGAAGATACAAAAATAGTTTTTTTCTATTCCTCCTATGAATTTTTAATGTTTCTTTTTACCATTATTGATATCACATGGATCTTGATTATTGATTCTTATGAATCATTCCATTGTTAAAGACATATCCTATGATTTCATGTTTATTGTTACATGTGTTGAAGGGTATGGATCTTATTATTATATAATCATGAACATTGATTATTTTATAATTCCCCTATGATATTTTTATTAATATTTATGACATAAAATTGAAATTTTATATGTTTTCCTTTATTGAGAATTTGAGCACAATCATTAAATGTTTCACATACACTTTTTATAAAGAACGAGGTTTAATGAGTTTTGTCTATAATGGATTTCATATTGATGATGATGATAAAATAATTTGAAATAATAATATCTAATTAAATTGGGAAAATTTTCATTTTATTGTAAATGTTTGTTTTATATAGCTGTTTGTAAAAATTCTCTAAAACTCTAGACATAATTGTTCATTTACAATATAAGTGATCTTGTTTTTTATTTTTATTTTGTAAGGTTTTTATGTATAAAATTAGGTCACAATTATCAGTATCAAATATGAAAAAGCAATGTTTATGATTTTAGTACCATATCTAGATGTACATGATCAAGGATGTTATTGTCGGGATTGATGGTCGGTTTTGATAACATTAATTATTAAGTTGATTTCTTGTGATGTTATATAAAGATTTTTTTATACCAAAAATGGTATATAATATTATGTTTGATCATATGTTCACATTCATAGAGAGAACATTTGTGGGGTCTAAGTAGATAAAATATTGTGGTTAATAATGATATTATGTGAGATTTTTTATGCGGTTGGACTATTTTTAACCCTAAGGATAAACAAGAATTCTGAGTTAGGGGGGAATTATATTTTCTTTTTTATAAAAAGGACATATCAAAGGCTTATTGAATACCTTTCACATCTATAAAGGACATGGGGCTTGAATGAAACTAAATGGAGGAAATGGTGTAGCTCCTACTGCTGGCCATAACATTGTCCTGTCATTTTTATAAATAAAAATTAGGTTTATTTTTGAAACTTATGGGTTATTATATGGATAAAATTGATTAATTTAATATAGAATAAAATATTATTAAATCCAAAAAAATATTTATATTTCAAACATAGCCAAGAAATGTATTCAAAATTTTATGGATAGTTATTTATGGATTAATTTTGTTTGATCATTGGATATTACTACTGAAACTTTGATATCCATGTTTAAAGGTTTATTGATTGGAAATTATCATGCTATATTGTAATAATTTTTTTATTATTTAATGTATAAATTAAAGAGTAATATCTTTTTATTATTATAGGTATTATGTGGTCCTTTAAAATTTAATTTATTTCTTTAAACAATAAAAATAATTCTGGAACAACCATCATTTGTAGAAAAATATGATATTTTTGTGGAAATTTTTCAATGGAAGAAATTATACTAATAATTAATTATATTTACATAATATCTTTGTCAAGATGGTAATATAATTCATCAACTATATGAAATATACCATGAAACAAGAATTTTATCCCAGTACCTTCAATCCTGATGAATAAATTATCATTTAGATCATTAAATATTTTTATTTTTATGGACCTTAGCTTTCTATCGATCTTTCATTTTCTCAAGATCAATGACCTAAATCACTTTATATAATTATTTATTCTTTTCTTCCATGTCCAAATATTCACATCCAACTTATTTCCTCTTATTTGAAAATATATTTCTGTGTTAATCAATGTGACCTTTATATTTATCATTCTACCTAATTATGATGTTTTTATACTAACCATTTTTAGGATGTTGGGTTATAAAAATTTTCTCCCAGATTTTCATCCATTTAATAAAATGATAAAGGTCAAATTGTGAAGAATTAATTTACTAAATTATAGATGATGTATCATCCCATGAATTTAAAAGAATTATATTATGATTAATAATGTTTATGGGATGATTAAAAAAGATTAAATTTGATTAAAAAACTCCACGACATTAAAATACATTTATATTTTAATAAATTTAATTTCATAAGAATATTATGATACACTCAGCAATGTGTTTCGTCAATATAATGTTATTATGCAAGACCTAGTTTTTTCAACCAACAATATACTTTTAATATTATCATTTAGTATGAAATTTAGATCATATTCATTGGAATGCATGGTATGAAATGTATTGACTAGCTTCTAGAAATATATATTTTATACAAATTTCTTAGTAATATAATGATTACTATTAAGATAAAATTCATTTTAGATATCAGGAAATGTTTTCTGAAAAATTATATTTTTATAATAGATGACATAATCTCTCCTTGGAAATTTTGTTAAAATTAATTATTATCAGTTCAAGGAAATTTATATGAAAAAAAAATTAATTTATGAAATTTTAATAGGACAATTATGTTATAGTGAATTTTTGTTAATTTTTTTGATGCATTTTATTATTAATAGTAGAAAATATGGAATTTTAATAGAAAACCCCATTTTTATTTAAATTATTTATAAAGTTATATTATATTTCAAATTGGTTTTAAAGTACCACTACTCATATTATATATTAAATAATCCAATTAGTGAATTTCAAGTCTTTTTAATATTGAATTTTCAAATAATAACATGGTAATGTTTTGTACGTTTTCTCTTTGATGGCCATATTTTTTTGTCACGTATGCAGAGTAATTTATTAAGTTATATTATTCCTCATACGTGATTTGAATTTGGAAAAATAGATTCCAAAATAACAATAATAACCATATTTTATAATGTCTAAAAATGTAAAATAAATTTTTTACCAAATTGAAAACCGAAATAGTAAAAAAATTTATTATCATGGTTAAGGTAAAAACCAATTTACCGAGGGGATAAACTAAAATGATAAAGACTATAAATTATAAAAAACATTTAAGAAAACTATTTTATTTAAATATTTAGACCTTATATGATTTTATATATAAAATGGAACATTTTTAATGTTTTTGGAATGACTAAAACGTTGGTATGATTGAATCTTTTCCAAAAATTATAACTATTCCTCTCACCTCACATATAAAATGCCTCTGCCTTTCATCACGTATCTAAACCATAATAAATCATTGTATAAGGAAATAAATGTCAATATCACTTCCCAAATTCACTCACATATTTATATATCTATTATTTATTTCATAAATCCATCATAGTATGTATTTGGGTGTAAACCTAAGGTGGTTACCCAAAAAATAAGTAACAATTTTCAATGAAATATTTTATATTATTTATCTCTCCACAACCATAAGTTATTAATAAAATTTTTGATATAATCTCCTCAGTATATTCCATATACTAGGATGTTGTTATAAAAATTTCATCACCAAGAACCTTATCCACTTCCATCAAATTAGTTATGAAATCATCATTCATCTGTATAGTGGACTACCGCCTTACAGACTGATGTTATTATTTTTTCCGTTACATCCTTTCATGGTTGGTGATTATGATAAAAATGACGTGTATATATATGATATTTAAAACATATTTATACATATGGATTCATTATCTCATATAAACCATATTACCATCTTTTTTATAGGGGGCATGATAACATCATTAGTGTGTACAAAGGACCATCACACACATTAAAAATGTGACTCATCTTTTTCACTATCATTTAATATGGAAGTAATTAAGCATAGATTTAATGATTATATGTGATATAAATGAAATAATTATTATATTAATAAAATATTTATCATTCATAAAATATAATATTTAATATCCCATGGTTTTATAGTCTCCCTCTTAAAAATTGATAACATCGATTGTTTATGATTCCCACAACACCATGTTTATAACCGTAATATAGTATTAAGTATGACCATTGGAATAGTAATTTGAAAATTTGGAACAGTAATTTGACCAATAAAATAGCAAATTATCCTTTTGATGTATATATAAACTTTAAATATCTTATGAATGGAAATATGGTATATTCATATTATTGAATATGTAAATAAATGTTTTAAAAAATATAAATTATATGTTGGTGTTTATGTAAAATCATAATTGCTTATTAAATATTATATAATTATTTGAATGATTTATTAGAAAATATATTTTTATAGAAAAAAAATTAAAATTTTTCATCTTATTATTATATGATAATTTTACGAGACATTAATTTATTTATGAATGTTTCATAAAATTGGTTACAATATTAAAACCATTTTTTTGTAAATGATAATTTTATTTAAAAATTAAATTTCATGTAATTAGTGAATTATTTTCATAAATTAGATTCCGAATATTAATTATTCATTCCAGAAAATGTATAGGGTTAATTATGGGGATTATTCTAAAATAGATGAATTGTATGTTAATAGTGAAATATAGTAATTTACGGTATTATCTAAATAAAATAATTATTGATTCATGTGTGATGTATTAATGATTTAAGACCATAATGTATAAATATCCAACATTATTTGAATTTTTTTAATAATTTTGAAACTAGTCATATTCATGAGCCAAAATAATAATCAAATGTATAAAATATTCTAAAAACTCCCTTCTCCTCCACTATAAATACCACCACTCACAACCTCTTCTCATCAAACCTATTATGTAGTTAGGATTGTAAATTTTCATCCCAATAGTCCTCAAAATAATATTTCCCATGTCTTGGAGGTTCTATTCTAAACAAAACACCAAAATCAATTTCCTTATGGATGATTTCAAGCAGACGACTTCAAGAGGTAAAATCATCTTTCGCTTTATTTATTTTATTTTCACTTTCATTTCATTTATAAAAATATCCTCTCCAACTAAATCAAAAAAATAAATATTAAACTAGTATCATATATATATCAAAAGGTTATAATAAAAATCTAAAATCCATCATCATTCCTCTTCTCCACTTCCTTTTATTCTAATAATATAGACATCACCTGTGAGGTGTCTATCAACCGCCTTCGTGGATGACGTGTTTTCAGTTTTTAATTCCTCATTAATGGCTGTATATAAAACCATTATTGTTGTTAAAATATATTATTATATGTTATTTAAAACTTATTTAATGTTCTAGTAACTATAATATATAAATTATACTAATTAATGATATAAAACTATTTTTTAATGATAAAAAACTGGCCAAAATAATCTAAACGGTTATCACTAACATCTTTTCTAATGATTAGTACTCAACCTAAATAAATATATGACATATATATTACCATTTATCCCACTTTATTTTAATCAATAACATAAAATTTATATTATGTATAACATTTAACACTTTACATGATCTCTCGTACATGTATATTAATGAACCAATCATGCATCCCAGTTAAAAGAAGTCTCCTGAAAGATGAATAGAAATGTTATAACTCATAAAAATGCCAAAAAATAAACTTAATAATATTTTTTTAAATAAAATAAATGATTAATAGGTCCTAAATTATATTCTTAATGACTCTAATTTCAATATCTAGGATGTTATGTACATGTGGAGAAAAATTTTCAACATAAAGTAAGGGTTTCTCCCCAAACATCAATTTTTCATTCACGTTACACTTTCTAGCTAATCACCCCAATGTAATTATTATTTATTTGTATTAAATTATTATAAATTATATTTATATGTTCCAAAATATTGCATCTAGAAATTTTCATCCTTATATAATCTAAAATACATGATCTTATAAGGTTATATTCTCATTTATCCTCGATAAGAAATCCCGATTTAAGGGAAATTCCCTGTTTCATTCCCATTTGGATAGCACTCCATGATCTTTTATTGTCCAAAATTATATTTCATAAATCATAAATTTTATCATGAAAAATAGTCTTAGTTCATTTCAAGTTTTTTAAAAATTTATACATTTTTCTATTTTAAAGACTATGTAGTCTTTTCCCTAAAACAATATTAAAGAGGCTCATTTCTAAAGTATCATAGATGCTATTTTTACATTTTATCACTCATGATAAAAATCATTTATGAATAAAATATAATTTCATTTTATATCCATTTTTATTTCTTGGATATAAATGATTTCAATCATATGTTACGAAATATAAAAATGATTTTAAAAAATAAATATTCTTTCTAAGGTAAAAATAGTCATTTCATCCCATGATTTGTCAATGATTTTATTAAATTATTTTAATATTTTTCAACAAAATATATTATATCTTATTCTTAATTGGGATTTATATTTCATATTATCCTCTAGATTACTTTATTAAATTTTTTATGATCTATTTCACTATGAAGGTGCTATCTTGATACCATTCACCATATTACTCAGAATGGATAGTGATTATGTATATTTATAAGGGAATATTATATATAATTCACACACACACACACAAATTTATATATATATATATTTATATATATTTGGGTTTTCATTATTGTTCACCTCAATCATATGTATAATTCGTTATATTACAAAGTTATGGGATGGGAGCTTTATTTCCTTTTTTATGCATTGGTAGGTCTTAAGAGACAAATAAGTTATGGGCATAGACAAGGACATTCCCATTTATTTTCTAATATTGAGTTAGTTGAGTCATTTAACCATTTATTTTTAAGTTTTTTGGTTGAGGCCTCGACAATATGATTCGGATGTTCGGTATTATTCATTCCCCCTTTATGGAATCTCACCTTTTTATTACATATCGTTTCACAAAATTTTAAAAATAGAGGATATTTGAACTCTAATGTCTTGGAAGTTAGAAAAATAATACATGAAAACATAATTTTTTTATTTTAATCAAAATTTAAAGCTTCATAATAAGTTAAATTACAGCATCTCAAAACCTAGAGACAGTCATCAAAGGAGAGGGTGTGAAGAAGGCCCATTTAGGGGAGCAATAGAATCAGTTTACTTATGATATCAATAAAGACTTTATTAAAAACCAAAATACATGAGAAATGGAAAAGAAAAATATCATAATAAAAAGAACATGAATCATAAATTGAATATGAGGCTACAAAATTAAATTTATACATTCATCAACATATCACCAAGGATCATCCACAAGGTGTTATAGAAATTACCAAGGATATTCACCATGGTATCTGGAATATTTTCATCTTTAGAGATTAAATTATTTACCAAATGAATTGGAGGGATATCAAGGATCACCCCTAATAGGTATTTATTTTCATGTGATCCACATATATCATAATTAAAAATTTCATAAATAAACAAAATAAAATAAAATAAATGGGTTTCATATCAAAATCGAAACATTTTAAGAAGTGAATAAAATTAAAATCGTTATGTCATTTATAACCAATGGAAAGGGAGTGAAAGTTATATGTATGTAAATTTAATAATAAAATATATCAATTTTATATCTTTAATAATACCCCCATAAATAAAATAGGCTTGTGTATTAACTTAAATAAAACAATAGAATTTCTTGAGAAAAAGAGAGATATTTTGTGATTAGAATTCTGCAGTATAAAGCTATACAACATGATTTTAAAAAACATTAAAAGGGAGAGGAAAAGTTCATAATTTAATAAGATATTAATATTAAATTGAAAGGGATGAATAACTTGGATATAATAACATGTTATGGTTATTTGAATTGCATACCACATGAAATCGACTCTTGAAGTAAAAGAGAAGATGCAATTTCTTTTACGAAAATTCTGCAGCATAACAACGTCACCTTAAAATTTAGTAAATCAGATGATGACAGGGGAATTTGTATCAAATAATTTGTAAATAAAATGAATATAAATAATTATATAGAATAAAATTCCACTGAATAATAAAATGGAAACTATAAAACATGACATAAAAGAAGTCATGACTAAAGGAGGAGGTTGAAAGGTTCTCTTACCTTGAATAGTATCTTAATAAACTCGTAGGATGGGAAATGGGGGAATGAGAGAACTTGGGGAAGACTCTTTTGGAGGTAAAAAATACAATATAATCTTTGAGTAGGAATTCAAAATGAATTTAATGAAGTAATTGGTTGGTATTTATAGCGAAAATGTGTGAATGTTTTATAAATTTCAAAGTGACACCTCATAAGTGGTATTGGAAAATAATTGGGCTTGACCATAGTATTTTCCAATTTTATTAAACACATGGGAAACCTCACAACATATATTACTGTACAATAGTCAAACATAATTATTACATCCTGATTATATCATTAATGATGTCATTAAACACACTGAAACTCAAAACTGTATTTTTACTTTTCACCGAAAATTCTTTTTTTATAAAAATCATATAAATTCACCCTAACCTAATATCGATACTCTAAATTCAAAACATAACTCCATTTTATGAAAATATTTTTATAATTATGATATATATAATTTTTATGTAAAAAAACTATTTATCAAAAAATACTAATAGTTAACTAATAATTTTTGAAATTGTTATTTAATTATGAAATTATATCACATTACCATTCAGGATTCCTAAATATTATTTAAACATAATTAAGTGAGGTTACAATTCCATTGGTCACATTACTATTCTTAAGGGTAATATTACAATTCAAAATTTACTATTCACCAAAAATTAAGTTGATCTTATTAGAATATATATTTCTTACTAATAAAAATAATAGAATGACATTTTTTAAAAATGATTTCCAATTATTAATTATATATTGTTTAAAAAATATTTTATAATACTATTTTTCCAATGTTCATAAATAATATGGAATTTCTATAAATTCGTCCTTTATTTATCTTGACATTTTAAATTCACTAAATTTACCATAATAAGAAACGAAAATTTAAATTATACAAAAGGATTTACACAACGTAACTCAGACTTTGATACATAGCCCCTTATAACAGTTATATAGAACCTCATAGTATGGTGTGAAATTGTGATTGAATCTTGTGGTGTCAAGGAAACCATTTCCTGAGTGGTGATTTCTACCAAATTGATCACCTACCTTAAATGATTTCATTCATGCTTAACATGTTGGAGTTCGGAATGGGATAGGTCTAGAGAAAATCCAAGTGATGCTACCTCCTTCCGAGGCTCTGATAGATGGGCTTCGTATGGCTCGAGTCTACTGGATGAGGCCATCGAATCTTCTTTTTGTATTAATTAACCACGATCATTTCTATTTATAAACAATAATTATAATGTTGAGAGTATATTATCTGAAATTCATATTGACTAATATTTCTACAATAGTCAAATCCCAATGGTATCATTTCAATTATAAACACTTCATTAATTAATGGAAATTGTTTTTTTGTGTATAAAATAAAATAACACAAAATTCAAGAATCAAATTATTAATAAAAATTTTATGTCATTAGATTCTTCCCCTCTTAAGAATTTTTTTCACGGAAAATTTGACTCATACCCTCTATAGAGAAAAGGCGTGGGTACTTGTGCCTCATAAATACCTCTATTTCCCATGTGGTTTCTTCACATTTTTTGTTCCTCTACAACCCCTTAACAATGTGGGTAGTCTTGTTGTAATGACCCTTTTCCATATGATCATAGGTCTCCACAGGCTGCTCTTTATAAGAGAGTTCATGTTCCAGTTTTAACACTTCTTGATATTGTACATGTGAAGGGTCATTGATTTACTTTCTCAAGATGTACATGTGGATAAAATTCTGAATTTTTACTAGATTTGGTGGAATTTCAGGCTGACATGGAACTTCTCCTATAGGATCAAGGATTTCATAGGTTCCAATGTACCTAGGGATGATCTTCCCTTTCTTCCCAATCCTTATGACTTTCTTCCCAAGTGAAATATGATGAACGACTTTGTCAGGAACCTCATACTCCAAGTCCCTTCAATGGTTTTCGGCATTGATATTTTGATGAAATTGAGAAGCCTTAATGTGTTGCTGGATGGAATGATCATTTTATATCATCTCTTGGAAAATATTTGGCCCATGAAGCTTTCTCTCACCAGCTGCATCCCAACAACAAAGTGTTATAAACTGCTTCCCATATTGAGCTTCAGAAGGTTCCATTTGAATTCTTTAGTGAAACTGTTGTTGTAAAAGAATTCAATAAATTGGTGATTTTGATCTCATCCCCCATTAAATTCCCTTAAGAATGTTCTAAGTTTGTCCTCAAGTGTTTAACTAGTGATTTTAGATTGGACATCAGTTTGGGGGAGACAGGTCGTTCTGAAATTCAATTTGTTACAAAGAGCATGTTGATGACTTCTCTAGAATTTTGATACAAACCAAGGATCATGATTATATATGATAGAAATTGGAACTCAATGCAGCCATACCACTTCCTTCATGTAAATCCTAGAATGTTGATCAAGATAGAAATCTTCCCAAATAGATATAAAATTTGATTTCTTGGTGAGACAGTCCACAATAACATATATCACATTGTTTCTTTTTATGTTCTCGGGAGACCAGTGACAATGTCTATAGTGATATTGTCCCATTTCCGCACTAGTATGGGAATTGGTTTCCATACCCTTTTAAAAAGTTTCCACTCTTCCTTCACATGCTGACATACCACCCACCTAGAAGTGTTGGAAGCAATCTCCCTTTTCATTTTTTCCCACAAAAAATTATCACGAAGGTCCCTATACATTTATGTGCTTCCTGGATGTATAGAGAATGTAGAGCTATGTGCTTCATCTATCATCTGCATCTTTATTTCTAGAATATATAGAACCCCAATTCTTGTATGAATGTTTTGTAAACCATCTTGATCAATATTTGACTTAGGAAACATCGTATCCTTCGCATCCACAAACTTCTTCTATAACAAAGGAACTTATTTCTGAGCATTTTAGAAATATCTAGAATTGAAGGTAGATTAATAATTTAGGTTAGGGTTGATGATGTCCCTTCCCTTATAATTCACAGGTCCATATTTACATTGAAATTTATCAAAAGATCTCTTTGAATCCTCATCATGAATAGAACAAACAGTTCTTTCCTACTTAATGTATTAGTGAATTGGTTTTCTCTTACGGGATGGTATTGAATTAAACAATCATAGTCATTAAGAAGTTCCAAACATCTCCTTTGTCTAATATTCAATTACTTTTGTATAAAAATATATTTCAAACATTGACAGTCTATGTATATATCAAATTTCTCCCCATAAAGATAGTGCCACCATATCTTCATTGAAGAAAAAACCACATCTAGCTACAGATCATGCTTGGGATAGTTCTCCTCATAATTCCTCAATTGTCAAGATGCATAATCAATGACTATCTAATTTTCCATGAGGTCAAAACCAATCCATTTCAAATATGCATCACTAAAAATAAAAAATCCTTCTCAAATTGAGCGAATAATTATATTGGGTGTAGTAACCAATATCTTCTTCAGATCTTGAAACATTCCTCACACTTTTTTATTCAGATGAACTTGACCCCTTTCCAATTTAACTTGTTTAATTGATTAAAACGGTATGAAAAGTTCTCCCCACACCTCTTATAATATACCTCTAATCCTAGGAAACTATGAATATTTGTTATTATTGTAGGCTAAGGCCACTCCTCTACAACCCTTGTTTTTGCAGGGTCATCTATGAATACATCATTTGATACAATGTTCCCTAATAAATCAACATTTTGTATCCAAAAATTACATTTTATGAACATACCAATAATACTCTCCTTTCATAGAGTTTTCAAAATAACTCTTCGATGATCCTCATTCTCCTCACAACTTTTTTAATATATCATAATATAATCAATAAAAATAACCAAAATGTTTTTATGTAAGTCCATAAAGACAATATTAATCCATTCCATAAAAATAATAGGCGAATTAGTCCACCTGAATGGTATAATAAAAAACTCATAATTCCCATATCTTGATCAAATGATAGTTTTTAGAATATAATTTTTCTTCACCCTGAATTGATGATAACCAGATCGAATATCAACCATTGAGAAGAATTGGTCCCCACAATGTTTGTCAAATAAGTCGTCAATTCTGGGAAGAGAGTATTTTTCTTCAATGTGATTGAGTTCAGTTCTCTATAATAAATGAATAACTGTATTGATCCATCCTTATTCATTACAAAGAGAACAGGTGCTCCCCAAGGAGAAACACTTAGTCAGATAAACCCCTTCTCCAAAAGATCTTGGATTATTTTATTAAATTCCTCTATAACCACATTTTCCATTCTATATGGCCTCTTGGATATCAGATAAGATCGTGATATGAGTTTAATGGAGAACTCTTCCTATCTTTCTAGGGGGGTCCAGGTAACTCCTGTAGAAATACATCAATATATTCTAGGATGACCAGGATATTTTCTATCCTTATTGTAATGACCTGGAAATTTAAAGGAAATTTTTTTCTTAATTTTCATTGGAATGTTACAAGAACGCAGTTTCTGACAGCGCCATATTCCGAGGCCTGGTGTGCCCGGAATTAATTTCCGAAGTTTGGCTCGGGTACGTTCAGTGAACGAGCGAGCCAGAATTTCTATCTTCTGAACCGGTTCCCGGAATCGAATTCCGAGGGCACATATGGAACCGCAGCGCCGATAATTACTTAGGAACTCCTGTTTCAGAGTTGCGTTTACACGAGTGTTGATAATAAAAATTGTGGAAGTTTATTTTATAACTACACTGCAATTTTTATTAACCTACTCTAAGTGATAGCTCATGGTGGAAGTGGGGTAACCACCCAACCTCCTTTGGGAGGATATGAGGGTGGTGGGGCCCACACGAACCCCACCTCTTCATATCCTCTAGAACCCCTCAACTCCCACTTAAATGATTTTAACTTAGTTATAACTTGTGTCTTAAATGAGTTGATTTTAATGTGGTGAGTTGTGTGAGTCTTTTGAATTTCAAACACTTGAATTTCAAAATCCATGTGAAGTTAATTAAATAAGTGGAGAACTTATTTCTTTTTGTTGGGTTGTGTTGTTTGAGAGCTTTTGGAAAGAAGGCTTAGAAGTCTTGATGTTTCTTCATCCTCTTGACAAAGAACGCGAAGAACAAACGGACATCGACGAAGAACGCCACGTTCTCGGGAACCGTCTTCCGCGATGCCTTACCTGCAATACCGACGACGTCTTCTTCCGCGACATCTCTTTTCGCGACGCTGAATCTCGTCACCTCTTAAATCAAAGTAGGGGTTTTAACTTTTTAAAGTTATGTGGATCTCTCCTTCAAACTTGAAGGTTTATATTTGTCGGGCCTTGATTCCAAATCCTTTTATTTAATTTAAAAGATTGTGAAAGTTTATCATTCATTAAAGGCCGATTGTTAGCAAAAAACACGAGGGGGCCGGACCGCACGAACACGGCCGACCCTCCTCCTTTCATGTTGATGTTGTTGTGGATTGAAACGGGTGTGGTGTGGTGCTGTTGCATTGCGTAGGATCATGCGGCATGAAACGCGTGGCGCCGTCGCGCCGCGTCGTTAATTAATGCAAGGACGCGACACCGTCGCGCCGCTTCGAAGAAAGTTGAAGGCGCTGCGGCTGGAGCGGGGCCGTGGTGGAGGGATGCGGTGCTGTCGCACCGCACCAGACAACGAAGGTCACAGCCGCTTCCGGGCCGCGGCGGAACGAGAAGACCGGCAGCCAGCCGGGCAGCCGGTGTCGGAAGCCGGAAGGGGGACCGGCCAGGTCGGGCCGGCCGGAAGGGAGAAAACTGGGGGAAATAATTTCCCCCGGCCAGCCTTAATGCCCCCCCGATTATGAGGGGGGACGGTTTCACAAAGGGGGGGGGGGCAGGCGGCCCCCCGTTTTCTCGAAGGTAGGCCCCCACGTGAGGGGGGTCGTTTTTCTTGAGGCGCGGCAGGTTGTCGCGCCGCCAGCTGAGGAAAGGCGGGGGCTTCCCCCCCCCCCCCCTGCGCGGCACCCTAACGGCGCCCTGGCCACGCCGCCGTGCCGGTCCGCGCCTCCGTGCCGGTCCGCGCCGCCGCGCCGGACCGCGCCGCCACGCCGGAGCGCGCCGCCGCGCCAGCCCTCGTCGCCGTGCCGCCGCGCCACCGGCCGGGCCGGGATTTTCCGAGCCGGGCCGGGTCGTCGGGTCGGGTCGCCGCCCGGGCCAGGTTGACCCGGTTCGGCCGACCCGGGGGGGGGGGCGTCCCAGGTCGGCCCGGGCCCAGACCCCCAGTTTCGGACCACTTTTGGTCAAATGCCTGTATCTTGGGCTACGAGCCTCCAAACGACTCGCCGTCAGCTGCAACGCGATCCTTGGATCGAGATGGTCGTTTCGGTATACTATAATCAAGGCGCATCTTCCTTTACGGGAGCCTACATTGTTAAAACTCCATAGTTAAGTGTGCTTGTCCTAGAGTAGTGATAAGGATGGGTGACCTCCTGGGAGGTTTCCCAGGGTGGGTGTGAGACGGAAAGACCAATAACTAACAGATAGGGTGTCCGATTTACGCGCCGTCTGTTTCGTTGAGTTCCTCCTGATGAGACAGATCTTTTGGCTTACTCCACCCGAGTTTTGGATGCAGGTGGAGTACGGTCGGGTTGGTTTTGCCTTAAAAACCAACCGGGCCCCTAGAACGAAAAGGCCAATAACTCTCAGACCAGACGTCTGATTGACGCGTCGTCTGTTGAGTTGAGTTCTTGTTGACGATACAGAACTTTTGGCATTCTCCGCCTGAGATTTGGATGCAGATGGATAGTGGCCGAGTTGGATCGCACAGAAATCCAACCGGGCCCCTGGAACGGAAAAGCTGATACCTTTCTGACAGAACGTCCGTTTGACGAACCGTCAGCGGCGTTGGTGATCTCGTTGAGAAACGGTCCCTATGAGTATACCCTATGAGAGTTCGGGGTACATTTGAGATACGGCAGGGTTTGTTTCGCTCATGAAAACAACCAGGCCCCGGGGACGAAAAGGCTAATAACTCACAGACCGGGCGTCCGATTGACGTGTCGTCTATTGTGTTGAGACGCCTATGACGAGGCGGTCCTTTCAGATACTTCTTCGTGGGACTTTGGGATACTTGGAGTATCGACATGTAGCTCGTGGAGCAGACCCTCCTAGTGACGAGCGTGCGGAGTACGGAGACCGTGTAACTGGCTGAGACCTGACGACTGCTTGATCGACTCTACTTGGAGTGAGTAGACTAGCCCAGTGGACAGAGCACTACTTTATGAGGTGAAAACCCATGGAGGACGGTGCACTACCTGTGTGACAGTGCAGACCCGTAGTACTCATCTGGAGAGTACCTCAGCAGGCTACTAGGGGGTGTGCACTACTGTGTTTGGGTGACATACCTCGACGGGAAGCACTACTGTGTCTGGGTGGCTGACCCGCGGTACTCGACAGGAGGAGTACTTCAGCAGTTTCAGGTTAGTGAGCCGTACCTCGGAGTCGTGACACCACCACTGTACACTTTAGAGACGGAGCTCTTCAGCAGTTACGGTTTCGATAATGAAAATCCTGGTTTGAGCTGAGACTTTTGACCTTGTGTTTACCTCATTATTGAGATGGGTCACTTCCTAACTTAGGTATATGTATGGGCATATATCTGGGTAGTGGTTATCTGTTGATTTCACAATCCTTGTGTTTCCTCATGATTGAGATGGGTTACTTGATAACTTATGTATATGTATGGGAATATACCTAAGTAGAAGTTATCAATTGAGATCTTATATGGGGATATCCTTGTTGATTTTAGTGAGACCTTGAGGGTCTCGGGGTCCCTACTGAGTATCGTTATACTCACACCTGCACGGGCTATGCCCGCACCTCGTTGTGTTGGTTGCAGACGATGGGTAGTGCTGACAGAGCCTGAGTGTTCAAGGACTGGACGGTACCTGGAGGTGGACTATATGAAGAGATGGTACCCAGAGGAGGACCTCACGACGAGACGGTACCCAGAGGTGGACGTGACGACGAGGCGGTACCCGGAGGTAGACCACTGGGCGGGACATACTCGGAGCAGACGGCGGGACCCATGGAGTAGAGGAGCTATCTGTACCCACCCTTCAGGTGGGATTTCTAGTGGACAGCTCGGCATAGCAGCTTTACTTTTCAGTTGTTGTTTTCCCTTTTGAGTTGTACTTTACAGTTGATCTTGTATTTCCGGCCCCTTTTTACTTTCCGCACTTACTGTTGTACTCAGTTTTTACTTAATGTTATCTTCTTCCGCTTGTACTATGTGTGATTGTTTACTTTACAAAGGAAATGCCTTCTCTTTTTACCGGGATTTACGCCTTGGTGCTAGTCGTCAGCCCCTGGCCTATGGATGGCGGGCTTGGGGTAGTTACGGCACGGGCCCCGAGGACGGGTCGTGAAAAATTGGTATCAGAGGAGTCAGTTCTAATGCATAACTTGTAAATCTGATATTTTCTTTCTGTGAAGCAATAGATTTAAGAGTATGGAGTGTGGTTTTCAGTTTAGAGAGTCCAGTGTTGGTGCGGGCAGCCGACGTATCCATACACCAGGACCCTGACAACTGATTTCCTACATTGTGCACGAAAACACTGATTGTGTGTGTGTTTTCAAAGATTTTCCCTTAAAACAGCTCAAAATAGGTCAGCTCACAAGGTATAAACGTTTGATCGTGTCACGATGTTTCTTTCAAGATGCCTTTTCACGGACGACCAGCTAGAGCCTAGAGGTATGTGCGTGCTGACAGCCTGTCGAGCGACGAGGCTTTGGTACAGGGCCCTCTTGCAGTTGAGGCACCAGTGGAGGCACCAGCAGTACTACTACCCGTTGGGCCACCGATGCCACCAGCCCCAGCAGTAGGCGATGCACGACGCTTGAGCGCGCTGCATGAGTTCTAGTGCCAGAGGCCACCCAGGTTCTGGGGAGAGACGGACCCGCAGGCGGCCGAGGTTTGGCTGGAGGATGTGGTGAGAGTCTTCAGGCTAGTGGGGACTCCGGAAAAATTCATGGTGATCTTTGCTTCCAGCCTCCTTTAGGCAACAGCAGGCAGTTGGTGGAGCCACATGTTTTAGTTTTGCGACGGGATGACCTTCGCATGGGATGACTTCGAGACCTTTTTCAGGGTGGAGTTTGTGCCAGTAGCTCTACACCCCGAGCGTGTACAGGAGCTTCTGCCTTTGCCGCGTGTTTTTCGATCAGTAGATGAGTCATCTGTGGGCAGTGGACAGATGATGCAGAGGTCCAGGAGGACCAGACTAGTAGTTGGACGATCTCGGGTTTTAGGACCGGTGGTGTGGGGCACCCAGGGTGGGAACAAAGCTAGGCGTGCCAGAAGCAGATTGTGTTACTCATACGGCGGAAAGGGTCACCTGGCACATGACTGTCCGACTCCTCGTATAGTTGATCCGCAAGCTTTGGAGGATCCACCAAGGTAGTAGAGCTCCGGGAGCAGGTGGAAAGGAGTGGAACTAGTGGATACGTTCCTTGTACTTCTAGTTCCATGTTGATGTTGTATTCGTGTCTTGTACTATGAGTTGCAATAATAAAAAGACACTTATCTTTGTTTTCTTTCCTGTCTTTTGTTTGGTTGATACTGAGTGGTCCCGGTTAAAACTGTTGACTTGACCCTCACTTTCTAGATTTCTACTGGAAGAGACCCAGTGACCTCACACGGATGCCGATAGTGTGACTCGACCCTTGGAGGCGAAAGTGACAGTCGGATATCTTGGTAGTTACGTCGAGGCCTTACGACGTCATCCATTGCATGAATGCATCATTCATGTTGGAATTGACTATATTAGGCAACGAATGTGGTTCATCCATGGGATGAGACCAGATTTCTCTTATCGGCAAAGAAGAAATCATAACAGCTCTTGTGAGACTAAAGGAGGTCTAGGACATCCAAGAGAGGATGAAGACTGCACAGTATAGTAAGAAACAGGAAACCAGTGCCAGTCTTAGAGACTCGGGCGTGTTAAAGAAGATGAAGCTTAAAGGAGATATTAGTCTACGAAGTAGCAGACGTGGAGGCAGAGCTAGGAGAGCAGCATGAGGTGGTGTAAATCCTAACATTGTACAACCACCCGCCATAGTTATTCCTGCCAGGCATAGGGAGCTGGAGGGCGGAGGAAGGGTGCAGCTGCATGCGGTCAAGGAGTGTGACCCAATGGCTCTAGAAATGATTCAATGGACAGTCTGTGTCCACTAATAGCTGCTGTAGTAATGGACGTCGATGTGAATCATTCCTTGCTTTCACAAATCCTGTTCTAGACCTAGAGTTTCCAGTAAGCCGTGGACTTGACCCTCACGTCTGGAGATACCTTGGGAGGAGACTCGATCATCACACTTACGCCGATGGTGTGGTCAGACCCTCGAGGTGAGAGTTTCGGTTAGAATATCTTGGTGGCAGCATCGAGGCCTTACAACGTTAGTTTGAGTATGGAATGGGCAATAACTGTTCATACTCAAATTGACGGTTTTAGGCAAACGTCGGGATGGGTTTTCCTTGGTCGGCGGAAAAGGAAACCCCAGGCAGCATAGGGTAACTCTTGCACATGAGGGTGCGACCGATCACTCTTGAGTCGGTCAACCTTACCCTTGTGGCAGCAGCCTTTCGAGTTCCAGTTCTATCAGAAAATGGAGACCTCTGGAGTTCTAGGATGACGATCACGTCCTTATACGGGTCTCACCTTGACGAGGTTTACGGAGATGTGGCCAAGGAGGAAAGTTATATCCGGGGTTGAGCGGACCTTCTTAGGTCACCAACTAGGTAGGTGGGGTTTTTTACCGCTTGACCCATTCACCGCAGTTTCACCAGGTGCACGACGACTTCCACAAATCTCATCTGAGGAGATACGTGCTCGACCCTTCGCATACCATCGACCATGAGGAGATGGACGATGGCGATGGGGTGTCTTTCACGGAGATTCCAGTGGGGATCGAGGATCGACAGGAGCAGATCCTATAAGGACGATTGATTCCTAGAGTGCACTTTCTTTGGTAGTACGGAAACCTCTAGGTGAGCACATAGGAGCAGAAGGCTCAGACGCGTGCTCTGTACCGCTTTTGTGACACCAGTTTGTGTTGAAGCTTTACAGGGACGTAAAGCCTTGAGGTGACAGTAATGTAAAGACCCGGAAATTTCAAGGAAATTTTTTTCTTAATTTTCTTTTGAAATTTACAAGAACGCAGTTTCTGACAGCGCCTGATTCCGAGGCCCGGTGTGCCCGGAATTAATTTTCGATGTTTGGCTCGGGTACGTTCAATGAGCGAGCGAGCGGGAATTTCTATCTTTTGAACCGGTGGCCGGAATCGAATTCTGACGGCACCGATGGAACCACAGCTCCGGTAATTACTTAGGAACTTTTGTTTCGGAGTTGCGTTTACACGAGTGTTGATAATAAAAATTGTGGAAGTTTATTTTATAACTACACTACAATTTTTATTGACTTACTCTAAGTGTTAGATCATTGTGGAAGTTGGATAACCACCAAACCTCCCTTTGGAGGTTATGAGGGTGGTGGGGCCCACACGAACCCCACCTCTTCATATCCTCTAAAACCCCTCAACTCCCACTTAAATGATTTTAACTTAGTTATAACTTATGTATTAAATGAGTTGATTTTAATGTGGTGAGTTGTGTGAGTATTTTGAATTTAAAACACTTGAATTTCAAAAGCCATGTGAAGTTAATTAAATAAGTGGAGAACTTATTTCATTTGGTTGGGTTGTGTTATTTGACAGCTTTTGGGAAGAAGGCTTAGAAGTCTTGAATTTTCTTCATCCTCTTGACAAATAACACGATGAACAATCAGACATCGATGAAGAATACCACGTTCTCAGGAACCGTCTTCCACGACATCATACCCGCAATGCCGATGACGTCTTCTTCCACGACATCTCTTTTCGTGACGCCGAATCTCGTCACCTCTTAAATAAATGTACGGGTTTTAACTTTTTGAAGTTATGTGGATCTCTCCTTAGAACTTGAAGGTTTATATTTGTTGGGCCTTGATTCCAAATCTTTTTATTTAATTTAAAAGATTGTGAAAGTTTATCATTCATTAAAGGACGATTGTTAGCAAATAACGCGAGGGGGCCGGACCGCATGAACACGGCCGACCCTCCTCCTTTCATGTTGATTTTGTTGTGGATTGGAATAGGTGTGGTGTGCTGCTGTCGCACTGCGCAGGATCATGGCACAAGAAACGCGCGGCGCCGTCGCGCCTCGTCGTTAATTAATGCAAGGACGTGACGCCGTCGCGCCGCGTCGAAGAAACTTGAAGGCACCGCGGACGGAGCAGGGCCGCGGTGGAGGGGCGTGGTGTCGTCGCACCGCGCCGGACAACGAAGGCCGCGGCCGTTTCCGGGCCGCGGCGGAACGAGAAGACCAGCAGCCAGCGGGGCCACTAGTGTCGGAAGCCGGAAGGGGGACCGGCCAGGTCGGGCCGGCCGGAAGGGAGAAAAACGGGGGAAATAATTTCCCCCGGCCAGCCTTAATGGCCCCCCCATTATGAGGGGGGCCAGTTTCACAAAGGGGGGGCAGGCGGCCCCCCCGTTTTCTCCAAGGTAGGCCCCCACGTGAGGGGGGCCGTTTTTCTTTTGGCGCGGCAGGTTGCCGTGCCGCCAGCTGAGGAAAGGCGGGGGATTTGCCCCCTGCGCACAGCCCTCGAACGGCGCCCCGGCCGCGCCGCTGTGCCGGTCCGCACCGCCGTACCGGTCCGCGCCACCGCGCCACCACGTCGGACCGCGCCGCCGCGCCACCGGCCGGGCCGGGTCGTCGGGCCGGGTCGCCACCCGGGCCGGGTTGACCTGGTTCGGCCGACCCAGGGGTGGGGGATCGGGCGGGGTCGGCCCGGGCCCAGACCCCCAGTTTCGGACCACTTTTGGTCAAATGCCCGTATATTGGGCTACGGGCCTCCAAACGACTCGCCGTCAGTGGCAACACGATCTTTGGATCGAGACGGTCGTTTTGGTATACTATACTCAAGGTGCACCGTCATTTACGGGAGCCTACGTGGTTAAAACTCCATAGTTAAGCGTGCTTGGCCTAGAGTAGTGAACAGGATGGGTGACCTCCTGGGACGTTTTTCAGGGTGGGTGTGAGACGGAAAGGCCAATAACTAACAGATCGGGCGTCCGATTTACGCGCCATCTATTTCGTTCAATTCCTCTTGATGAGACAGATCTTTTGTCTTACTCCGCCAGAGGTTTGGATGTAGGTGGAGTACGGTTGGGTTGGTTTTGCCTTAAAACCCCACCGGGCCCCTGGAACGAAAAGGCCAATAATTCTCAGACCGGGCGCCCGATTGACGCGACGTCTATTGCGTTGAGTTCCTATTGACGATACGGAACATTTGGCATTCTCTGCCCGGAATTTGGATGCAGATGGATAGTGGCCGGGTTGGATCGCACAGAAATCCAACCGGGCCCCTGGAACGGAAAAGCTGATACCTTTCTGACAAAACGTCTGTTTGACGAACCGTCAGCGGAGTTGGTGATCTCGTTGAGAAACGTTCCCTATGAGTATTCCCTATGAGATTACGAGGTACAGTTGAGATACGGCCGGGTTTGGTTCGCTCACGAAACCAACCGGGCCCCTGGGACGAAAAGGTTAATAACTCACAGACCGGGCGTCCGATTGACGTACCGTCTGTTCTGTTGAGACCCCTATGACGAGGCGGTCCTTTGAGATACTTCTTCGTGGGACTTTGGGATACTTGGAGTATCGACCTGTAGCTCGTGGAGCGGACCCTCCCAGTGAGGATCATGCGGAGTACGGAGACCGTGTAACTGGATGAGACCTGACGACTACTTGACCGACTCGACGTGGAGTGAGTCGACTAGCCTAGTGGACGGAGAACTACTTTCTGAGGTGCAGACCCATGGCGTACGGAGCACTACCTGTGTGACAGTGCAAACCCGTGGTACTCGTCCGGAGAGTACCTCAGCAGGCTACTAGGGGGTGTGCACTACTGTGTTTGGGTGACATACCTCGGCGGGAAGCAATACTGTGTCTGTGTGGCTGACCCACGGTACTCGACAAGAGGAGTACTTCAGCAGTCTTAGGTTAGTGAGCAGTACCTCGGAGTCGTGAAAGGAGCACTGTACACTCTAGAGACGGAGCTCTTCAGGTGGGATTTCTAGTGGACAGCTCGGCATAGCAGCTTTACTTTTCAGTTGTTGTTTTCCCTTTCGAGTTGTACTTTACAGTTGGGATTGTATTTCCGGCCCCTTTTTACTTTCCGCAGTTACTGTTGTACTCAGTTTTTACTTAATGTTAACTTCTTCCGCTTGTACTCTGTGTGATTTTTTGCTTTACAAAGGAAATGCCTTCCCTTTTTACCAGGATTTACACCTTGGTGCTAGTCTCCAGCCCCTGGCCTATAGAAGGTGGGCTTGGGGTAGTCATGGCACGGGCCCCGAGGACGGGTCGTGACACTTATACTCTTATTTCCTTCTTTTTCATCGCCGTTAAACTACATAAATAAGGCTACTGAAGTTTCTTCAAACAAAACTTTGGTTGACATATCTCTCATTAGAAGATAAATGAAGGTTTTCCATTCATGAATACTGAGATTTACTTACTTATGCATTTGATTTTAGAATTATACTTTGAGAGCTATTCCATCCCCAGTATAATGTAAAATTCTATCATGGGAATGACTACTAGATGTGCAATAATATTGTGGACACTAAAATAAATAATAGAGTTTTTAAACACTGACCATGCTTGCATAATCCCATCAGGAGTCTTGACAGATAAATCTACATTTAGAAATTCAGGGGTATATTCTTAATTAATTGAAAATATGGATGAAATAAAGGAATGAGTAGAACTAGAATAAAACAAAGTAATAAATATCTTTGAGAGAACCACAAGAGTACCTACCACCACATCATTTGTATATTCATATTTACCCATAGTGATAGAAAATAACAACCTTTTTCCCATGGCCTTTGAAGAGCCCGATGGTGATTCCCCTCCACTACCCACATATTTGGATGGTGGTTGGAAAAGTTCCAATGTTGCCTACACTTACAGAATTGGACATTAGGAAGGGACTGCACCATCTTACCCATTTCATTAGTGTTGGGAAGTTGTGGATTCACCTCAATATGAAAATTCACCCCGATATGACCATATCTTTGAGAATTTAATCACATTATGCTATCATGTAAGAATTGCCCCGAATGCTTCATCA
Organism: Viscum album; assembly: GCA_963277665.1. Classification (NCBI taxonomy): domain Eukaryota; kingdom Viridiplantae; phylum Streptophyta; class Magnoliopsida; order Santalales; family Viscaceae; genus Viscum; species Viscum album. The sequence continues at coordinate 2,025,265,818 of OY728151.1, read as the reverse complement.
AACATTTGTTACACGTGGGATGTTGCACTTTCTTGACTCCTCATTCCGTGTCAAAGGTCCTTCTTAAGATGAGATCCATTGATCTCTTCTTTTAATTGGAATTATGAGACTACTATGGTTCACCAAAATCTAGTTATACATTTATTGCTCTCTGTAAGATATCCTCATATCTTTCGTAGTCTCATTTGGCCCGATTCTTCCACAGATGTGGACATAGTACACCAAAGAATCTATCATCATTCCCATTTGGATCCATTAAAAATCTAGCCATGTAACAAGAATCCCTTGTGAAATTTATCTCATTGCTTCCCACATATTCATTATCCTTCTACATCCACTCGAGGAAATCCTTATCTATTTTTGTTCTCTTCAATATAGGGGAATTCATGTTGAAGAAGATCCCTCTGAACTCTTACCAATCCATAGCTTCAACATCCACACTTGGCCATATGTTGTTAATCAGTTCGCACCACCGATCGACTTCTCCCTCAAAGCAGTAAATGGACATGGTGAACTTATCTTATTCCAAACAATGATGAATAGAAAATATATTCTCAATATATCAGATCAACTATTCAGAAATAAATGAGTCAGTTGATCCGCTAAAGGTTGTTGGTCATTGATGCAAATAGGACTCAACAAAATAGTGTTCCCTTTATGGTGTGAGAAGTCTCTTAGCCTGATTCATATTGTTTCCCATAACTTTAATCAGTTGGTTAATTATTCTCATTAATGTTTCCAATCTGGCTTACATCGGAGGGCCATTAGAGCATGGTCCATTATTGTCACCATTTCATAGTTAGTTCAATTTCATGCCTTTTTCTAAAATAATAAAACCCTTGTTAATAGATTATTTCATTTATGAATCTTTTACCTATAATTGTTTTTATGTCTTAAAACATCATTCTTAAACAATTAAATTTCTATATAAATCCTTCATAATGATTCATAAAATGATTGTGATTAACCATATATATCCCCTAGGAGTGTCAAACCAGGAGAGAAGCAAAGCACGTTTTCCAGTACTAGGATACCCCAGGACAATCTTGAAACTCATTGTCATATTTTTAACTCCTAGGTTCATCTGTGACAGATCCATATCCACTTGTTCGTATTCATACATATATTTATTTGTTCGAAACCCACTTACATAATATTTCACAAAAATTCATGTAAATTTTCATATATATAATATTTTTTATAGGGTTATTCCTAAGGTTTTCATCACCTAATTTCTAAAAATAACTATACTATCCTTTTATACCATCTATGGAATCCCACCTTTTTATTACATAACATTTCATTACATTTTACAAACATAAGAGCTTTAAATTCTAGTTTCTTGAAAATTAGGAACATAATACATGAAAAAATAAAAAATTCTTATAATAAACTTATATGAAATAATTCTAAGTACAATTACTTCATCCCATTAACTTGACACATCAATCAATGGAAAGGGTATGTATAAGGCCCAGTAGGGAGAGAAAGGGAATTAGTTTACTTATGATATCTATAAGTACATGATGAAAAACAAAAATAAATTGAAATTGGAAGATTAATCTTATAAAAATAAAAATAACATGAATAATAAATAGAATATGTAGCTAAAACACTTAATTTATACCTTTATGAACATATCACTAGGGTTCATCCCCATGGTGTCATAAAAATTACCAATGTTATTCACCAAGGTATCATGAAACTTGTCATCTCTAGGGATTAATTTTTTTACCTAATTCATTTGTGAACTTTTAGGGTGACACCATAATATTTAATTATATTCATGTGATCCACATATTTCATAATCATATATTTCATAATTATTCCAAAGAGAATAAAATAAATGAGTTTTATATAAAAATCACAATGTTTTAAAAAGAGATAAAAAAATAAGATCCTTTTGTCATTTATAACACATTAAATGGGAGTAAGGGTTATATGTATGAAAATTAAATAATTAAATATATCAAATTTATTTCATTATGAATAAAATTATATATAAAATAGTATTGGTTATTCAAATAAATAAAATATTTCATTTTATTGACAAAAAGAGAGAGATTTTGGGGCAAAAATTCTACAGCATAATGGCTATACAACATTGTATTAGAAAACATTAAATAGATAGGGGAAAAGGTCAACCTTTTATAAGAGTGTCATAATAAGTATAAGGAAATAATAACATGGATATAAGTACATGTTATGTCTATTTTAATTACATACTATATGAAAAGTAAACTTTAAAGAAGAGAGAATATGTGATTTCTTTTATGAAAATTCGATAGCCTATAGACATCTCTTAAAAATTCTGAAAATTAGTTGATGAGAGCGGAATGGATCTATCATCATTTGGAAATAAAATTAAAAGAAATATTGATATATAAGAACATACCCAAACATAATAAAATGGAATCTAGAATACATAACATAATAGAAGTCATGACTAAAAGGGGAGGGTGAATAGTTCCCATACCATGAAGAGTAAATTCAAAAACTCAATGGTTGGGACATGGGGGGGGGGTTGAGGGAAAAAAGGTAGGAATCCATGGTAGGTTAAAAGATCATAGATTCATTGTGAAGTAATTTGGAATGAATGAAATGAAGGAATGGGTTGGTATTTATTGCAAAAATGAGGGAATATTTTATTAATTTCCAGGGGACACCTCATAAGTGGTATTTGAATAAACATTGAATTTAAAATGGTATTTGACCATGGAATTAGACACATGGGACACCTAATTAAATATATTACTATAAACATATCGACCAGAATTATTAAATCATTATTACATCATTAATGATGTTATTAAACACATTAAAACTTAGAACTATATTTTTACTATTCGACAAAAGACAACACATTTTATAAAAATCTCATAAATTCACTCTAACCTAATATTGGTGCTATGAATTCAAAAATGATCTCCATTTTACGAAAATATCATTCTAATTATGAGGTATTTAATTTTTATGTAAAAAAACTATTTATCAAAATCATTAATAACATCAAACTAATATTTTCTGAAATATTTATTTACATGTGAAATTATATCATATTACCATTAAAGATGCCTAAATTATATTTAAACTTAATTAAGTGTGGTAACTATTCTATTGGGCACATTACTATTCATAAGGGTTATATTACTATTCATACTTTATTATTCACCAAAAATTATGTTGATCTTATTAGAATTTATTTTTCTTACTAATCACAAATGTAGAAGACCATATTTAGAAAATCATTTCACATTAATAATTATTTAATGTTTGAAAAATATTTTATAATACCATTTTTTAATATTAATCAATAATGCAGAACTTCTATAAATTCAACATATACATATCTTGACATTTGAAATTCCCAAATTTTACCATAATAAGAAACAAAAATTTTCTTTATATAAATGGATTTGTAAAATGTAACCAAGGCCTCTGGACATATCCCCTTATAACACCTGCATATGACCAGAGAGTAAGGTGTGGAATGGTGATAAAATCTTGGGGTGTCTTAGAAAACATTTCTTGAGTGGTGATTTCTTTCAGCTTGAACTTCTCCCTTATGTGATTTTATTCATGCTTAATGTGTTGGAGTACAGCTTGGCCTTTGTCTAGAGAAAATCCATGTGATGAAACCTCATAACAAAGATATGAAAAATAGGGTTTGTGTGGCCTAAGTCTACTAGATGTGGCTATAAATTCTTCTTTATGTTTTAATTAACCATGATCATTTGTATATATAATAAATAATCCTAACATTAATAGTATAGTTTAAAACAGTCATATTGACCAATAGTCATATAACAGTCAAAACCCAATGGTCCCAATTTAATTATAATAACTTAATTAGATAAAGGATATAGTTTTGTTGAGTATAAAATAAAACAGCACACAAATTTAAGAAAAATTAAATTATTCAAAAGTTTCAGGTCATTACACTCATTATGAAAATTTTATGTGATAATCCATTTTATTATTTGACTATTTGGAAATATATTGTTATATTTCATTCTCATATGTTTACATACGAAATATTTACTCATCTTGTATTCCATCCTTATTTTTCTCATGGTTATGTTTTAATGGCATGTGTATTTAGTTATTCACCATGCCTTTTTATTTATGTTATATTCCACATTATTTATTACCCTTACTAAGAATCTGAGCCCACCAATTTTTTTGTATATTCCTCAGGATGAGAATATGTGTAATATTAAAGGCTTGTAGGGATAGTCTAGGGGTTTTTGGGTGTTCCCAATCGAATTTATATGTTGTTTTCCGTTTTAATTTGTAATGTTAAACTTATCTAGTTATCCAATTTTATATATCCACTAAACTATTCTATCCCATGGAATGTGATCTATTGTTCATATTACCAATGTAATTATGTATGGAATCAGCTTCATGTTCTAGGGGTCGGGGTCCTTACAATTTGTATCAGATCATGTTTAGAAAAAACCATTGAAACTAGATTTGGGAACATAACCAATAGATAAACTATAAGGATAAGATTACAGGAAAAACATAGAATTTTTGTAAGGTATAGATAATGTGTAGCTTCCAAGAATTACATAATTTTTAAGATTATATAAATGGGCATGGTTCTAGAATAGATATACCAAGGGGTGACAACTCTAACAAGGTGGTTCATGCATAATTCTGCATAACTTGGTAGATGAAAACATACCTTGTTGTATACATGTTTTGACACTCCTAGGGTATATTCATTGAATAATTCACATATACATTACAAACCACTGTAATGGATTTAAAATTAAATATTTTTGCAAAGATACCATGTTTATGATTATGATAGTAACTATACCCAAATTTTCATATTCATGTAATGTGTTTTTCTTGTTTGAAAAAATTCCATTATGATTCACAATGTAATTCAGTGTATGAAATTATTTTTAAATGTATCCTAGTGTAATGATTGTATACTATATAAATATAGGAATGCCATGTACAAATTTCCCTCCCATTTATGATAATTATGTTACAACTAAAGTTGCACTAGTTTTGAAAAACTTTCAACTATAGTGGGAGAGGTAACTGATCAACAATGTGGTGAGAAATGTAAGACATAATCTTCATACAAAAATATCTATCTATAAATTGTTCTATAAACCCATTTTTATATGATTATTGGATATGTTTCATAAAGATTTAATTTCTCACATTGGGATGTAATGAAAGAAGGATATTTCCATGGAAATTTAGCATCTCTCAAGAGATGAGGGTCACTGGTGGTTATTTATTTCAAAAATGAAGTATGAATAAGAAATATTAAACAATTAATGTAAATATTTCAATAAATATTTCGTAGAAAAATTATTTTGTTGGGAATACTGACTTTATATGGAATGACAATTCTTGATTCAAAGAAAAATGACGATGATAATGTTTCTAAGTATGAAACCAATATTATAATATTATCATGAAATATTTAACATTATATATATAATCCAAAGAGAAATATAAATCAATTATTTTATTGGTTTAAACCATTCTTTCAAAGGGCATGTGTCTCCCAAACATTCTCATCAGACAAATATATTGTGTGATGTTCTATAGATAAAGAAGAATAATTCTCTTTTTCATATTACTATAAGGGAAAAAATAGAAGAAGAGGTTGGTCGAGAAAATAATTTATAATTGAATGAATAAGAAATGGAAATTTCCAACATGTGATACTTATGGAAGGAATCTCCCTTTTTCCTACATAATGGGAAAATAATTTTTCTACAAGTGTGGTGAGAAATAACATCCTTCTCACGATTAAAATGGAATGAATTAATCTACCATTGTTCAATTCTACAATTATAGGGAGATGAGAAACTATAAAAATGAGTGTCTGAAGTGTCCAGAAAACATGCCTTAGAAACGACGACGAGATCAAGGACACGCATATGAGACCACAAAAAATAAGGATGATGATCCTAACAAAGTAGTATTTGGTAATTTAATAATATCATAACATTTGGATACATATTCATTTGATTTTCGATCATCGCATTCCATTATATCATCCCAGGTTGGATAAAAAATTTTATATTTACAATTCACTTTAACAAGGGAGTTGTTAGTAAGGACTCATAGTGGAAACCTTACTGCAATAAACATGTGTTGATAAGTTAATTTCAGGACACACATTCATCTTCTAATTTCTAATTTTATCATCATACCTATAGTTGATTTCAATATAATTTTTGGTAAGGATTGACTTTATAAATATAATGTAAAAACATATTATAAAGAGAATGAATTTATGTTTTATGATGATTGTATGGAATTTATAATAATTATAGGGATGACTTAATATCTATGTGATATCATGATCCCCCGCCATTATATATTCTAAATGAAATTATTATGTAAGAAAGGAAAAATCATCTACATATGAGGAATGAAATGTTCAAATTGAAGAAATACCTATTATAAAAGAATAAATTGATCTGTTTTAGAAGGATTTACCTAGAATTACTCAAGAGCGGTAAGTGGAGTTTCCAATTGATTTAATCCTTGATTCAAGTAAAATATCAATGACTCTATATAAAATGACAACTTTGGAGTTTTTAGAGCTGAAGAAACCTCTAGAGGAGTTGAGTAATAAGGGATTTATTCAGCCTAGTTAATTTCTATGGGGAACCCATTCTCTCTATATCATGAAGAATGATAAATCACTAATTCTATTAATCAATGTTGAAGTGTTGTCGTGCGTTCTATCAAAAAATATTTTTAACTAAGTGCATCATAGGCGCTGGCCAATATCGATCTCTTAAAGAGCCTTTGTGATTAATCCATCACTACTTCTAATTCAATTTATATATATAAGAAATAAAATGACCATCAATTTAAATTTAGAATTAAAAATGAAAAAAATGAAAATAAAGCATGAAAATGTAATGCAAACAGAATAAATGTAGGCAGAATGATGTTAAAAAGAAAGGAGATCCTGCCAAGAAATTGTCTACAGTGAACCTTCATAGTCTCTTTGTTAGCATCAAATATACATAATTATAATTCTCTATAGAATTGTGGAACATCACCTTCTTCCTATGATTGTAAATATATTTTACACTCAACATTTGCTGAGAGACTGCACATCCACCTTCTTGATCGGCGGAGAATATGATTGAAGTAAAAGCTAAACCTCGTGTGTCAAGTGGAGGCACAAAGGTGCCTTTCTTCATAAGATACCCATAAACCTAAATCTAATAAAATAATATACATTTAAGAATTAATGGTCAATGAATTGATCTCATGAATTGATTATTCCCCTAGAAACATCTTCCCTTTAGCTACTCATCATCAAGAGCATAAGAGCTCTCAATGATAAAGAAAATGGAGGGAGAAAACAAAAGAGAGAAAGAAAAAGAAGATAAAGGAGAACACATGAATTAAAATATGAAATGCTATTACATAATTAATGTAAAATATAATAAAAGATTAAAATAAATAAAATTGAAAAAAAGGCTACCACTATGTTGCCATAAATTTGAGAATAATAAAGAACACTTTTTTAAAGAGAGAGTGGCTAAAAATTTGGCTCAAAAAACTTTCCCCGAATGTGTTCTCATTGTTGAACAATTAAATGAAATAATTTTTGGGATGTGGTATTTTTGAATTTTGTTCCAAAATATCTCATCATTTTACCCACAAAATATGAGAATCATTGGAAAAGTGGGTGAGATATATATTCAAATTACTCCTGATATTTAATTCTGTCAATAACACTCTACATTTTCCAACTCAGTGTGTTCTAAAGCCTTAATGTCCTTGATAATGAAATAATAAGGAACCACAATCTAAATGAAACATGTTATTGTGTATTTTTTACTTTCTCCATGTAAAATATAATCACAGTTGCTATGTTAATTTATGATATATGGGATGATCAATAACATTCATCAGGTCAATGCCCAGAATACGAGGCCTACATTTTCAGCTGGATTTGAGCATCTAAATTATGGATGATGCTTTAGGTCTAGATGGGTAAAATGAATACCATTGAACATAGGAATCAAAAAGGTAATAAATTTTCAATTTGGATCAGTGTTGAAAAGTTTATTTTCAAATAATTAAAATATTATAAAATAATTCAAATCCAAAATATGACTTTTTTAAATTAAGAAAAAAAATGCTCCTAAAACATAAAATGACACAATTGGACATGAAATAACACATTAATGGGATTAAAAATAATGAATTTAAGAATATAATAATTAAAATATTTTCTCTATCAAATCTATCACACATAAACATTTCACTCCTAGGAAATCATCTAATATTGTGGTCAAACAAAACATTTAAAATCTTAAATGACCACAAAAATCAATTATCATATAAAAGAAAATATTAGGCCTACTATATAGATAAAAATTTCATAACTACTCAAAAATTATATGAATATATTAAATCTCATGTTAATCCTCACATCCATGTCGTACCTAACCCCCCAAAAAATATTTCTCCCTTCACTCAAGGATTTTCAATGTGGTGTTTATTCTCATTCTCAAAAACACGTGTGATATACGTAGTCATGATGTACTCACAATATAACCACTTTATATAGACACAAATGTGTCAATAATGATGTTTTTTTTGGATTTTTTCTGAATATTATGTTTATAATTTGTTAAATATAAAAACATCTCAAGCAGAATGAAGGAGAGTTATCCTCTACGGGAAGTAATGGAATGAAAACAGATTTGCTCAAGAATGGTGGGATCCTCAATCAGATAAAAAATGAATCACCTCCTAAAACCTCTTATTTTGAGAAGTTCCAACATGGAATTTTATCATAAATGTTTTTATTCCCCCATTTCCCCAATTTCATCATTGTTTCAAGTTTAATGTATATTTGTATTTCCCTTTAGAATAAATATTTTTTAGGAAACAAGAGGAATATTTTGTCTTCAAAAATTGGTGAACAACCATCCCATATTGGTAATGAAAATTTGGGCCACCCATACATATTTACATCATGAAATTTATTCCACCCAAGAAGAAATTAATTTGTAATAACATTCAATTGAGCTCAAAAAGATTCTCTAGGAATGAAAAATACTACCCATCTTCTCCCTCCCCCGCACTCGATTTCAATAATAATAACACATTTAACATCTATAGAAGGTTGGAATGGAATAAATGTATTTTAATTTGACTTCCTAACTAGTAATTTCATGGATTAAAATGAAAATGAAAAACATGAATATTTTAAAACAAACAACATGAAAAATAAAATCAAAGCCCACACAAAATTCATAAAAATAAGTTGAAATCTGTCACACACACTTGTTCTTGTTACTCCACCCATTTTATCTCAAATAAGATCAAGAAGTATTTCTACTCAAAATTTATATTGGGAAATAAGTAAAATAAAGAAAAGTAAAGATATAAGATGATTTGTTTTTTAGTGGTAGACTTGACATAAATTCCTAGCAGAAACCACTTTAAAACATCATGAATGCAATAAAATAATTTTGAAAAATAAATAAAAGTAAATAATAAAGGGAATAGAAATGGGATTTTTCATTGTTTCACCGCCACTAAGTGGGTGATAGGTTTTCACTACCCCTTGTTAGGCAATTTTAGTGGATTTTCCCCAATCAAAAGGTGAATGGAGTTTCATTGAAAAAAACCACCATAAGTGAATTTTCCTAGTGTCCTTGACTAAACACTAAGATCTAACATTCATAATGAATATAATAAAATTCCCAAACACCAAAAATGGATACATATATAATTTAAGGTCCATAGAGGGAGGTAATAGTATATATGGGGTTTTCCTTTGAAATTATGTGGTGTCCTCCTCGATATGATATGATAGTTGTTGTAGTGGAGGGAGTTGCACCACCACAAACTTCTCCAGTTATTCTTATTAAATAACCACCACATAGTCAGTCTCATTTTTATTATCTATGGTATTCTCTATTTGTGTGGTATCAAAAAATAAATGAAAGGAGAAGTATGAAAATAATTCACTTTGAATAAGATTAAAACATGATAAATCAAAAATGAAATCATCCACTTGTAGTATGTTAGTTTCAAAATTTCTCTCTTATTGAAAGACCATTGGAGACTCCATCTCAACCAGTGTGTATTTTTTATCATCTTACAAAGAAATAGAGAGGTCAAAAGGTTTTGATTTGTCAATATCAATGATGGGAAGATCATGTTTTAGGTTATCTTTAACTATGTGATTCCATGATTGTACCAAAAATTATTGATCTCCCATAAGTGAATTAGTTGGAATGTGTACATCAGAGAACTCCTCAAGAAATTGTTGTGTATAGGATGATGTGATTAGTTCATTTAGTATCTCCTTCTCACCCCCATCAGGTTATTTATCAGAAAAAATAAATGGTGAAATCTCTTCCACCACTCGTTCTGGTTCATGTTCTAGATCGGGTTTCTCTTGATAAGAATGCACATATTCAATTGTCATCATTATATGGCTATAAATATTTTTCACTACATCACTAATCCTTGAATATATATCATCAATATCATTTTAAACTTATTCTTTCACCAAGGATTGGAAAATCCATGAATAATAATATGAATTAAAAGACATCATGAACAATGATATTTGTTTTGAAATATATGTTTTTTTAAGGAAAGGAAAATTATTTGAAGAATGTGAATAAAAATGGTGAGTGAAGACGAATTGGATCCTTTGAAATGGTTCTAATTTAATGATAATTTGTCATGCTCCGTCCCAAAAATTATTTACAACTATGTGCAACATAGAGGATGATAAAGGTCAATCTATTAATGAACCATTACAATCAATTCCTCAATACTTCTAATTCAATATATATATATATGAAATAAAATGACCATAAATTTTAATTTATAATTGAAAATTATAAAATAAAATATTATAGAGCATGAAAATTCATTTCTAATAGAATTAATTCAAAAATGATAATATTTGATAGAAAGGAGATCCTCCTAGATGATTATCTAGAGTGAACATTCATCATCTATTTTTTAGCTTCAAATATACTTAACGAGAATGATCCATAATATGCATGAACATACCATTATGGATAAATTTATGAATATACAGTACACTTAATGATTTCCAAGATACTGCACATCCACCTCTTTGATTGAGGGAGAATATGAAAGAAGTGAAAGCTAATCCTCGAGTGGGAAGTAGGGACAGACAATCACCTTGCGCACTAAGATCCAGCTATGAATAACACTATGAAAATAAAAAACCTTAAAATAATAATTTTCAACTACATTGGTTCATCACTGGATTACTCCCCTAGGATCTTCCTCGGGTTAGCTACTCATGACCATGAGAATAAGAGTTCACAATGATAAATTAAATGGGTGGAGAAAACAAAAGAGAGAAATAAAATGGACATAAAAGAGAACACTTGAATTAAAATACAAAATTCTATTACTTAATGAAATTAATAGAAAATAAAAGATTAAATTATATAATATTTCCAAAAAAGGATACCACTATGTTTCCAACACAATGCGAAGAATAAGTCACACTCTTTTTTAGGGAGAGGGGATGAAATTTTGGCTCTAAAAATATTCTCTGAATGTCTGTTCATTTTAGGCCCATTAAATGAGAGATTTTTTTGAATTGGTATTATTAAAAGTTGTTTTACTATATCTCCTATAGATACCCAAAAATTATTAGCATAATTGGAATATTGGGGGGGGGAGATGTATCCATATTAATCTGGATATCTAATTTTTTCAAAAAGACTCTTGATATTCCAATTCTACGAGTTATAATGCATTAATGGCCTTGAGAATGAAAGAATCAGGCACAACCATATTAATTAAACAAGATAGTAAGTATTTCTTCATTCTACATGAAAACTATCATGTCAATTTGTGTAGTCATTTATGAGATATGAGCCAATCAAAAACATTCATCAGATCTGTGCATAGATGTTGAGGCCTCCATTGTGAGATTTATTTGAGCATCCAAAAGATGGATTGATATTTTTATACCGATGGATTAAATGAACCCATCAAACATAGGAATACTTAAAAGAATAATTTTTCATCTTCGATCAGCCAATAAAATGTTATGTATGAATAATTGAAATAATATAAAAAAAATTTCTAAAACAAAATAAGTCATTTTTACAATTAAGCTCCAAAATGCTCAAAAAACATAAAATTTGACAATTATCCTATAAATTACACATTGTTGGGATTAAAACTAGTGAAATTAAGAAAAAAAATTAAGAATATTTTATCTATCTATTTCTCCACAATTAATCATTTCACTATTGGGAAATCATCTAATATCATGGTAAAAAAACTTCTCATAGTATAAATGACCTTGCAACACAATTATCAAATAAATGAAATTATCATGCCACCTACATGGATCAAAATTTTATAACACATCAAAAATAATTATTATACATTCAGTATAGTGTTAATCCTCACATGCACATCGTACATTCCTCCCCAGAAAAATATTTCCATCATCACTAAAGGATTTTCAATGTGGTGTTTTTCTCATTCTCAATAACATGTGTGATCTCTATAGGCTTGATTTTTTCATTATATCTCCACTTAATAGAGTGAAAATGTTTCAATCATGTGGTATTTTCATGGTTTGTTCTATGGATGAGGAATTTTAGCTGTTAAATGTAAAATCTTCTAAGGTAGACTGAGGAGGGTTATGCACTACATGAAGTAAATGCAAGAAAATAGTTTTTCTCAATAATGGTGTGCTACTCATTCAACACAAAAATGAATCACCAACAAACACCTATTCCTTTGGAAATTCCAAACATGGAATTTTAGAATCAATGATTTTCTTACTTCTTTTCCCCAATTACAGAATTGATTCATCTTGAATTTAGATATTTATTTCTCATTAGAATTGTGTTTTTGGGGAATGGAGATGATTTTTTTGCCATTAAAAATTAGTGAACTCCCAGCTCATATGTGAAATGATAATTGGGTTCAACCATTCATCATTACATCTTGAAATTGATTCAACCCAAGCAGCAATAAATATGGGAACACATTCAATTCAGCTCAAAAATATTCTTCAGGATAGAAAAATATAACCCATTTCTCCCTCCACTACATTTGACTGAAACAATAATCAAGCATTTAATTTCTAGATAATGTTGGAAAGGTAAATATGAAACATAATACGGAATCCAAATAATCTATTTCGGGGATACTTGGGGAGTAATAATGGTCAGATTAAAACATAGGAATAAATAAGAGTTCAATGCAAAAGGGATTTCAATGTGGTGCCTCAATCATACCTGACACATTCCATGAACTCTAAAAACATTGAAAAAGTGAGAAACAGTATGTTTTGTATCACCCAACATGTCTCAAAACACTCAAGAAAATAATAATATAATAAGATGTAAAATATGATTAGAAGCTTCTAGGGTTGTGAAATATTTTCAATTTAGACAGTTCTAGTGCACATGAGTTTCATTATCAATCAAAATTCATCAAAAGAAAAGGTTATAAATAATGAAACAAAATCCATTTAGAAATAATTTATATATTTAAACAATAAAATAATAATATGTTCGAAAAATAACATGATGTTTTGAATTTTTCAATATATTTGATATATCTCAATAATACAAAAAACATACCCCAAAAAATGAAAAAGTTAAAAAAGAAAATTAAAAAAATAACATGAAAAATAAATGTAATGAACAAACATGATTCAAAAAATAAATTTGAAATCCCTCCCTACACATGTAACACCGCGTGATTTTATGCGAAATATTATTAATTTCTTTGAGGTCCTGTGTTGTATGCTACACCAAGATTATCATGCACTATATGCAATACCATATTATCTTGTAGTATACACAACACTATTTTTTTCTTCTATTACATGCATGTGAATCCTTCCTCGATAGCTTGCGTTGTACGCAACACCGAGTTTCACTAAACAATGATATAATATTAAAATATTATATAAACCAACCTTTATGAATTGGAGTTCCCACTTTTTGAAATTTTATAAATTTTAACATTCGAAATGGACTTCATTTTTGGATTCAGAATATTGAAATTAGCCAAGGTTGAACTTTTTGAATTTTTCTGAAAACATTCAATTTGTGATGAATAGTGAAACACTGAGTTATTGGTTAAAAACAAATTTTTATATGAGTAATAATTTATTTTATTTAAATTTATTTGAGGGAAAAATAGATATATAATACCTATATAAGATCAATGTAATTCATTGCAGTCATTTTATAAACAAATTTGATATATAAAAATATTATTGAACTTTTTATCGTCTTTTACCCACCTCCTAAAATCATTTGCAAATTTACATAAGACAGAATTTTACGGCTTATTTGAGTTGAATTTCAAAAATAAGAAAGACACGGTTGATATTAGAATGTAAAATGTGGTTAAATGAGATGAAAATAGTTTTTGGTAAATAGTAACTTGTAACTTTAATTTACCACGGTTAAAAGTAAATAGGGTAGTTAAGGGTAAAAATGATATTATTATTACCCGAACACAAGTTATACTTATATTGGATAAGTTTAACTCGACCAAAAAAATCTTAGGAAAAAAATATTACCCTTTATGTCCACTTGGATTTGATTAGGACATTTATTATTATTTTATTTGAAGAACAATTAAAATAGTTAAAATCAAATTTTAATAAATAAAACATTTTTAATATATGGATATACATAAGATAAATATAAATATAAATATATATTAGAAATATAAAAAAATTTAATACATAATTTTATTTTATTCATGTTTTTTAGACATTAAATAATTTACTTTATTTATGACACAAGTATGATACAGTAATTACCTTATTAATGAAAGATTAACATAATTTATATTATAAATATCCAAATAAATGTACTTTAATAATATTTATGAATTACACTAATTTTCTATGTTAATATAACATATTATTCTTGGTTATATGAATTGTTTTCAATTTAATAATGCTATTATGAATTTAGAAAAAAAATACCAAATAGTTTCAAAATTCACATAAAAGAATTTGTAAAACAAATAGTATATTATTAATTGATATAATGGTCCTAAAAATGTAAGTATAGGCCAAAAGACTTATAAAATAATATATATGACATTAATGAACCAATAGTGGTTCGATTGACTGTTTTTAGTAAGTTAATTAACCATATAGTGTAAGAATACAAAAGACATGTTAAAAGATAAATTATTTAACTTAGTGATAAATCTAAATGATATGGTTAAAATGGTAACCTAAACATTTCTAAAGCATATTGGTTTAGATTATTTCGACCCATACACACCCTAGGGTTTAAATAAGTCACTTTGGATTCATTATAAACTGAATATGAATTTATTATAAAATAATATTTTAAGTTTTTTGTAAGGTTCCCCTCACCGATCATATAAAATGGCACTCACCACTCTCTCTAATTCACACATCCAATTACATTTGGCTTGGCAAAAAACTTCCCAAATACACTCTCAACTATACTACCTTAATCCTAGAGGCCTTTCATTATTTATAAATCCAACCTCTGGAGCCCTTTTGATCAAATCAAAAGGAATAACCCAAAGAAAATGTAAATATCTTACCACATATTTCAAGGTCCTTTCTTCCTCCACTTCCTCCTTCTTTGTTGTTTCCATACTCAAATAATATATCCAATATCTTATATATATTGTGATGTTATTTTAAAAAATTTACAACCATGTTAGTTATTTTATCCATCCTATGAATGAAAAAGTCACCACAGGTGCATACGTACGACTTACCATCTCCATGTGGTGGTGTAGTTTGTTATTCAAACACTTCGTCATTTGGATGGGTATAATAATGAGTATAAATGATATAAATAATAAATAATAAATTATTATTGTTCTTTATTTATGATATACCATCCAATTATATATTATATTAACATCAAAAGAATGATATTGTCGCTCGTGCTACGTACGGACTACCCTCTCCACGAACGTGATGGGATACATTTTCCACGATTAACCATTCAAGTATGATTATAATGTTTATATAATAAATAATCATGAAGGATATTACATAATTATGATATTGGATATATTTATATGTATGTTTCATTTACTTAATTCCATTCAATTCAATAAGGAAATGAAAACAGCGTTCATGCATACATACAGCCTACCGTCTCAATGAATGGTGTATTTCATTCCATTTATCGATCTATCATATATACTTATATGATAAATATATATTATTCAAAAATCATGTATTACATTATGATATTATGTAAATCAGGATATAATTAATAATATCAAGAAAAACAACGTGAAACACATATGATAAATGAAACAATTTTACCCAAAATGTTGCATTAATATGGAATTTACAAAAGAACAAGTAATACAATGTCATAATTGAATCATATATGTTATCATAAATATTATTATGGTTATGTTACAAGTTAATAATATGTTTAAACCCACTATATAAGAGTATCTGACACATACGGAATAAATTCTACATAAGGTAATGTATAATTTTTCAATCTAGTTTTTATCTGAGATTGTTTATACGAATGTTTTTACTGGGGTTATATTTTTCATCCATGTCCATAAAAATGTTTTTCATAAATTTATTAATATTATTACATGTATGTTTAATGTCATTTTTACCCCTATTTGACATTTACATTGTGTTATGGAAGGAATCTATCTTTTGTTTACCATACGAGGAACTTTTTGACTTTTCTGGAAAAAGTACGAGAAGAATGTTTTTTAACTTATATAGCATGAACGGATTTTTACGGTTTTATAACACCTAATTTTAATGAAGATTACTCTACAATATATCATGATTACTTTCATAAAAATCCATTTATTTTAACAGTGATTGGAATTTTGTGAAAAGAAAATGATTTTGAAGAATAATTGATATTTTCCTCAAAAATTCAATTCAAGTGTTCTGTCAAAATTATTTTCCATATAAGATGACATTATTTATTATGATTATTTTTCAAGTATATTGTATTTATTATTTACATGGATTGATTATTCTTATGATGAAATGATATACATTTATTTCATATAGATTATGTTATGATGGGATGATGTTTATGAAACCCATTTTATTCAATGGGTTATGATGAATGATTTATTTTTATTTTGTGGCACAAGTAAGAATGATTTAATTATGAGATGGAGGGGAACTATATCTCTTTCCAATTAATTGTGTAAAGATTTATATCTCATGAGATAGACATGAATGGAATGGCAAGTGAATCTGGTTCAGTAATTCAAGGCTTGAACGACAAATAAACCCGGTTCAATAATGGACTTGTCCACTATGATGGTCTTGATAGCAATGAATTGGCTACTATGGAAATCATTACATGTTCTTAATGGTTTCCACAATTAAATGATTTACTACCACGATATTTTATTAGGATTAATGTTCCATTATGATCTAGGCCTTATGTACTGTCAAGATTTAGGTCATTACTCATGATTTATATGTTTTATGTTCTCGTTATTACATTCAAATGTTTATGTATTGTTTTATGTTCTCAATGTTTACCGTTACTGAGCATTTGAGATCACCAATTTTATGTTTTTTTCCAAGGTTATAAATACATGTTTTAGGTAAGGGATAAAGGGATGATCTTTATGGGAGATGTTGATGATCATTCACCATTATTAGAAGATTATGTCCCATGTTTACAAAGACACTAAACAATTACGATCCTTGGGTGTCTGTTTTTGGTATGTATTAAGTATTCTGAAAATGTAATGTAATGTCCATTTACGTCATGTCTGGGTCCCTACAACACATGTTCTATTTACTACCCCAATTTAATCTCAAATAATATTAATAAATATTTTCACTCATAGTTTATATTGGAATGGAAATAAAATAAATAAAAAGAAATATAAAACCTGAATTATTTTTTACTGGCAGCCATGAGTTATGTTCCTAGCTGCTACCAAATTAAAACTACATGAAAAAAATGAAAATATATAAGTAAAATAAATAATAATAAAAATAAATAAATAATTAAGGAAATAAAAAAGGATAATACTTGTTTTTACCCCCAAGTGGGTGATATGTTTTTATTAACCCTAGTCAGGCAGTTGTTGTGGATTATCCCCAAACAGAAGGTGGATGTGGCCTCATTAATATAGAACACCACATGTGAATTTTCCCAGTTTCCATGAGTAAAAAATGATATTGGAGAACACCAATGAGGATAAAAAAATTGACAACACTAAAAAATTAATACATAGAGAATTTAAGTTCCAATGAATGATGAAATAGAATATATGGGTGCTCCCTGTGAACTTCCATGGTGTCCTCTACCAGATATTAAGGAGGATTCATAGGAGGTAATAATTCCACCACCATCTTCTCTAGCACTTCTTATTCAATCACCTTCAATTTCGTGTTATCTATTATATTATCCATGTTCTTCTCCATTTAGGATGTATCTGAAATTTCAATAATGGAGATGTTAGAAAACAATTCAGTTTGAATAAGATTAAAATATGACGAATCAATAAAGAAATATTCCCTTTATAGTATGTTATCTTTGAAATATATATATTATAGTAAGAAAATTTGAAACTAATTATCATCAAGTGCATATTATTCATCATCATTAATATCAAGAGTGATTTCAAACAGATTTGATTTATCCGTATCAATGATGGGATGATCATGTTTCAGGATATCATAAATATGAGATTCTAGGATTCCTCCAAAATTTATTGATCTCTATAAGTGAATATGTTGGAATGTGTACATCAGGGACCTACTCAATAAATTTTTGAGTATGGGATTATGTGATTAGTTCCTTTAGATTCCCCTTCTCACCCGCCTCCGGTTCTTTAACATAAAAAATAATCGGTGAAATCTCTTCCACAACTCATTCAGGTTATGGTTCCAAATGGAGTTTCTTCTGAAAAGAATGTACATATTAAATTATCATCATAATTTGGATCTTCAATTAGTCCACTTCATCACTAATACTTATATAATATAATCAATATCGTTTTTAACTTCTTCTTTCACCAAATATTGGTCAATCCATGCATAAAACTTCCAATTAAAAAACATCATGAAAAATAATTTTTATTTGTGCTTTTAGAAAGGAAAATTATTTAATTTTTTTTAATAAAAATTGTGATTGAAGACGATGTGGAACCCCAAAAATGGTGGCAATTTGATGAAGAGTTATTTTGTGCTCTCTCAAAAGTTATTTATAACTAAGTGAATCATAGGGGCCAGCCATGGACGATCTCTTGAAGGTCCTTTGTGATAAATCCCTCACTAATTCTAATTCAATTTATATATATATGAAATAAAATGAACATAAATGTAGATTTAGTATTGAAAATGAAAAAAATAATGAAAATGGAATGACAATAGATTGAATGAAGAGAGAATGATGTTAGACAGAAAGGAGATCCTCCAAAGAGATTATGTGAAGTGAACCTTCATAGTCCATATTTTGGATACAAAATTACACAATGAGCATGCTCCATAATATGCATGAACATACCCTTCATTATATGGTGGTGAATATATAGTACACTTATTGATATTCAAGAGACTGCACATCCAATCCATCGATCGAGGGAGAATATTAATGAAGTGAAAAGTAAACCTCATGTGGAAAGTGGAGACACAATTTCGCCTTTCACAATAATATCCCTTAGGCATAACTCTAAGAAAATAAGAAACAGTGTAACATTTATTTTCAGATACTTGAGTTATTCAATATATTACTCCCTAGGGAACTTCCTCATGTTATCTACTCATTATCACAAGAATAATATTTCATAGTGATAATGAAAATTGGGGGAGAAACCAAAAGAGAGGATGAAAAATGAGATAAAGAAGAACACTTGAATTAAAATAACAAATGCTATTAATAAATGGATATAAAAGAATATACAAGACTAAAAAACATAAAATGGCCAACAAATTCAACCCCTATGTTTCCAACACATTGGGAAGTATAATTACAAATATTTTATAGGGAGAGGGGCTGAAAATTTGACTCAAAAACAATTCATAGAATTTATGCCCATGGTATACCCCATAAATGACATAATTGGGGTATGTGTTCTTATTGAAAGTTGTTACAATATATCCACTTTGTCTACCCCCAAAATTTGATCATCATTGGACACGTGGGGAGAGTGATATATCCAAATTACTCTGGATATTTAATTTTGTCAGAAAGACTCTTCATATTTCGATTCAGCCTGATCCAATGCATTAATGTATTTGAGAAAGAAATAATCATGAGATACCATTATAATAAATCTTGTTATTTTGAATGTATTATTTCTCCATGTAACATATAATCTCATTCGGTTGGGTTATTTATGAGATATTGAACCATCAATAAAAATTACTTGATCTGTGACAGATTACGAGGACTGCATTTTGAGCTAGATTTGAGCTTCCAAATGACATATTGAGCATTAGGTCCAGAAGGATAACATGAAAATCATAGAACATAGGAACATTAAAAGGAATAATTTTTCAATTTTGATCATTGAAGAAATGTTTATTTCTCAATCATTGAAATAATTTAAAACAGTTCAAATCCAAAATAAGATATTTTTTAATTAAGATAAAAAATTCTCTTAAAACATAAAATGTGACAATTGAACTTGAAATAACTCATTTTTTGCATTAAAAAAATTGAAATTCAGAATAATTTAATTGAAAATATTTTCTCTATCAATCAACTACAGAAAAATCAATACTATAAAAAAATGATATATTATGTTATGCCCAACATTGAATATTTATTTCATCAACTTCATAGAGATTGATATTTTTTGACGTTTGAACTTAGATTTGGATATCATTAACAACATGGTAGGAAAGATTATATTCTTATGACAAAATTTGTAAATACTTATAGACATTAGGATTTTATAGTATTTCCATTTGTACTGAGCAATGCACCTTTTATTTTTACGAATCTAACTAATAGAGTATTCCATGAATATCTGAAATATTATTTTGTGGTATTTATTGTTTTTTTCATGATATATTCAAAAATATATGAGAAAAATGGGAACCACTTTTATATTTTTATGGAGTCTCATAGATGAAATGAGTTATATGTGATGATTAAAATGTATGAATTTTAGACTCAAGTTGATTCTTTTCATGGCTATATTATCTCATATGATAAATCTCATTTGATTTTTTGAAGAATGTAGCAGTTCAAAAATTTCAAAAAACATCAATCATTACCAAGACATGTAGTTCATGTGTTTATAATTTTACTATTAGTGTTTTGTTCAGAATTTTTCAAGATAATCTAACACTTCAACTAATATTACTCACAATGGTGAAATGTTTTTATAGAAAAAAAATAATATGATTAATGTTTTTTGAATTGAATATGAGATTTTTGAATGCTCCACCAATGAAAATACTATCAAGAAACCCTGGATTTGTGATTTATAGAGATTCATAAAAGAAATCACTTGGGTTTTTACTTATAGATAATGAAATATTTATTGTCTATAGATAAATGTAGATAAATAATCATGTAAATAAGTATCAAAATCATGATCTAGAGTTATAATTTGTAATATTTTCATTGAATGCATGGATAAATTATCTCTACGGTAAAATATTTGAGTTATATACTGATCAATTGATCTTGAAATATATATTCTCATAGAGAGAACTTAATATGAATTCAATGTGATGACTCTCGCTACATTAGGATTATTATTGTTCAATACACTACTACCCAGGGAAGGAAAATATGATAGTCAATGCATAGAGTAGGATGGATGATGGAGTTATTAACAAAATGTAGATTGAATTAAAAGTTATTAGTCTGGGGATGAGAATTTTTAAAGGAAAAATAAATATTTGAATGATGTAATCTTGAAAGACATAATTTATGATGATGAAATTCTGAAATTTGGGAAAAGGAATTTTTTCCCTCTACACCCAAGTTAAAAATTGAATTATTGGATGACTAGAATAACTCGCTTTTCTCAATGCTCTACAGTAGAACTAATATGTATATAGATTTAATGGAACATTTTTAGTTGATTATATGATGTGGGGAATTATATATTATGTATCATGATTTTTGTTATATCAATAAGTGTTGGTAGAAAAAACATCCGAGATTTGTCATGAAACCATTTACTATTATTATATGAATGTGGGATGAAATTACAATGGATTTTATCACTAGAATATTAAAAATTTCATAATATAATAATGCAATATGGTTAGTTGTTGATCAAAATACCAAATCTTCACATTTCTTCACTATAAAGGTGGATTTACCACTAAAATGTCTTGAATGAATCTATATTAATGATGTTATAAGTCTTTATGGTAAACCACTTTAATGTTTTTATAATATTGGTCCATGATTTATAGTGAAATTATATAAAATTCATCATAATGAATTTGATACTAAGATTAATTTGAGTATTTCTTATCTTCGACAAACTAACGAGTAATCAAAAATGATGATCCAAACATTAAAAACATGGTGAGGTAATGATCACTTCAATTTCATGCCATGTGGGATCAATATTTACCATTTTTAGTGATTTCCTACAATAATAGTCTCAATTAAATTATTCAAATTCCACTATATGATGTATTGTATAGAAATAGATGTCATACACCAACACATTGAGGAGATGTAGCTGAAAGGTAGCTTATAGGCCCCATGAATGTGGAGGAATGAACAAAAATTGTAAAGAAAATTCAAACCCTTATCAAATTAGATCAACGGAGGAAAAATATCCTTGGTGGTAATCAATGATTGTATTTGGAGTTTCAAGTAAGAGATGATAGTTTTATGAAAGCTTCTCCATGGTAGGGTGTCACAAGGTTTGGTATGAAAAGGAAACTGAGCCCTAGGAACATCAGACCTTTTGATCTTTTAGATAGAATTAGAGATTTGTATTATCATTTTTAAATTCTACATAAACTTTCTAATGTACACGATGTGTTCCAAATATCATTTCTAATTAAGTACATGCCAGACCCAATGTATGTTCTCACTTCCGAAGGTGTGGAATTCGAACATGATATATTTTACAGTGAAGAGAATATAAATATTTGGGAAACCATAGAATATATGTTTAGGAATAGGATTACTTGGCTGGTATTGGTATTATGTTAAAGTCAATAAATTTAAGAGTCGACCTGGGATCCAGATGAATTTATAATAAAAAACTACCCAAATCTTTTTATGACCTGGCACTATAGAAATTTAGAATATAAATTTTTTTATGAAGGGGATAATGTAACACCACAAGATTATATGGTATGACTCTTTCAAAATTTAGTATCTTTGATAGTTTACGATCCACACAAAAATGAGTTTAAAATCATAATATAATATTAAATATAACACCTGGAATAGTAATGTGACCATTAGGAATAGTATTATGATCAATAAAATTGTATATCCACCTATTAAAGTATACATAAAATATAGTTATCTTATGAATGGAAATATTGTATATTTTCATAATTGAATAAGTAAAAAAATTAAAAAAAGATAAATTAAGTGTGCGTATATTTTTAAAACATATATGTTTATTTTCAATTTTATAAATAATATAATAATTTAAAATAAAATATATTTTCATAAAATATATTCATATGTAAATATATTTTTGTCTAATAATTATATGATAATTTTATTCGACATAAATAATTTTTTGAAAGTGTCATAAAATTGGTTATAATATTATAATATGTATTATTGAGTAAATGGAGATTTTAGTTAATAAATAAATTTATCATAATGATATATTTAATTTCATAAAAAGGATTCCATTTTACGATTCTAGACATTTAATAATGGTTAGGGATAATTTTTTGGATTTATTAAAAATAGTTGAATTTTCATTGAATAGTGATATATGTTAATTTACGGTATTCACTATGTACATGACTTATTTATTCATTGATGATTCATGGATGATGTAAAAAAACCTGCAACAATAAATAATGTTTAATATATTTTGTGATAGTTCCTGAACTATTTATAGTAATGATATAAAATAATAAATAAATGAAAAAAATATACAAAAACACCCCTCTCCTACTGAATAAAAACCTCCATCACCACCTATTCTGATCAAAACTCTTAAGAAATGGTGCTTGTCCAATTTTTACCTAGTACTTCCACCATGCCTCTTCCCCATGTTCAGGAGGTTTTAGTCTCAAAAAAAACACTTAAACCAATTTCCATGAGAAGGATCGCAAGGAGAACAATGTAAGGTGTAAATTCCTATTTCTCATTATTTAATTTCATTTCACTTTCTTTTCCTTTTTATACTCTCCTAACCTACTCTATCTGAACATGAATGATAAATTATGTATCGTATATATACTAAAATTTTATTATTTTAATTTCAAATCTGTCACAACCTATCCTCGAGGTCCGTGTTGTTACTACCCCAAACCCACCTTCCATAGGCCAGGGGCTGGCGACTAGCACCGAATGCGAATTCCCAATAAAAGGGAAGGAATTTCCATTAAACATGTAACACAGCCAGTCTGAACACAAGAAGTATAAGAAAAAAGTACTAAAATTAGAAAATAAAAGTGTGCTCAAAGTAAATGGGCTAGTATACAACCCCAACTGAACAATAGGTACAAGTACAAGTAAAAAAGGAAAATAGCTCTTTGATCAAACACCGAGGAATCCTACCTGAAGGATTGTTACAAAACTCGAACACTCATCCCTGAAGAAAGTCCCTTCTAGTCTATCTCTGAGAAATCCCCCGTCCATCACCCTCAGCCTCGATCACTACTGACCGACAACCGCACAGAACACAGCAAGTTGCAGGCAAGGCCCGTGAAGGGGCGAGTATAACAATACTCAGTAGGGGACCCCAAGACCCCCAAAGGACTGCCATAATCTACTAAGGATAAACTAAATTAGTAATTTACAATCATTAATTATCAACCAACCTTACATAGGTATATTCCCATACATATACCTAAGTTACCAATCACAGTCCGGCTCCAACTCTCAAGAACAAGCACAACCCATTCCAAAAAGGAAGTAAAGTCAATAACCAAGATGATAATTGTTGAAAGGCAAGAATCATCTCAAACAATTATACATATTTTGTAGAGTGATAGAGATGATCAGGTGTAGTCACTCATTCATCTAATCGGTCGGACCCACACCGGATACAGGACCAGCTAAGCTATCGGACCCACACAGGATTCAGGACCAGCTATTCTATCAGACCCACACAGGTTCCAAGAACAGAAGCCAGAACTGTCGTACCCATTGAGGATCCAGGTATAGTAGTCATTATTTTATAACCCACAGAGGATTTCAGTATAGAAGTCATTATAGTCGCAGCCATTCCTAGGGTTCCCGCATACAACACGTTCGATTCCGGGAGGGTCCACTTCTTGAGCCAAGTGTCGATACATCAACTGTAATGAAGTCATGAGTTTATGTATCCCAAAGTTCCGTCTCATTATAGCGAACCTAACATGTCATACGGTGTGTCAATTAGACACCCGGTCTATGAGTTATTGGCATTTTAGTTTCAGGGGATCGGTTTGTTTTCAGGCTCAAACCAACCCGACCGTACCCCAACTGCATCCAAACCTCAAGCAGGGTATCCAAAAATAATTGTATCGCTCTAATAATTCCATTTTCATAGACCATTCGTCGCTCGTGCACCCATAGACATTGATGAGGGAAAAAAGGTGTTAAATTCCATAGTGGGTCTCGGTCCGGTCCAACTCGGTCCGACCATCCCGGCGCGACCTAGTTCACGGATGAGGCCCGACCAGAGTGGTCAGCCCGGCCTGAGTGCGGCCCGACTGAGGGGCGGCCTGACCGAGGGGCGGCCCAGCCGTGGGGTGTCCCGGCAGAGGGGTTACCCTGCCGAGGCTGGCCTGGCCGGCCACGTGAGGGAGGGGGTGACGTGCCCCTCCCTTGTTCATCGAACAGAACAGGCGCCCTGCACCAGTTCAGGAGCTGTGGGATCCGGGTGGTCCCGTTCATCCAGCTACATGGAGGCCGGTCAGCCTGGCTGCTAGCATACCTCCACCGTGGTGCGACGGCGCCCTGATCCTCCTGCTCTCTGCGCGGTGCGACGACACCACACCTTCACTGCCACGACCCGACCTGGACGCCGCCTTCGGCTCCCCTGCCTGGGGCGACAGTGCCGTTGTTCTCCATCCACTGTGGCCCTCCTAACCACAGTTACTCTCCGGTACAGTGCGGCAGCACCACACCCCTTTACTGCGGCCTGCCCTTGCCACAGTTCCCCACCTCCGACACGGCAAGACGCGACGATGTTGCGCCTCTTTCGTTCATCGTGGTTCGTCTCCGGTGCGGTGTGATGGTACCGCGACCGTCCGGCTCCGCCTCTGAAGGCATCCAAACAAGAATCAATGCAGGAACGTCGGGCCAAGTTTTATCAACCTCCACCCCCTACCTTAGGTGATAACAATTGGCCAACGTCGAACCAAAGTAAAGGTCGAAGAACCAGGGTATATTTCATACATTAAACTAATCAAATCCTCCTAACTCAATTCTGGTGAACGTTATCAAAGGCACGAGAAACAAATTCGAAGACATCATCATATGATATTCCTTTCACACATCGTAGATCCCAAGTTCAAGCATTGTCCTAGTTCATTAGCAGAGACGGTGTGTTCTTCGTTGGAGAGTACATCGTTCTTCGTTGGAGAGGATATCGTTCTTCGTTGGAGAGGATGTCTCTCTCCAATAATATCTCAATTCCTCTCAATGTTCACCCCCAAAATGAATGTTTCCAACCAAAAAATTAATATAATAGGATTTTAATATATTATTATTATTGGCATGAATTTCAAAATATTTCGAATAGATTTATTAATTGAGGCATTAATTAATCTTTAGGTGTGTTGGCACCAATATGTGGGAAGGTGGATGGTTGAAAATTAAATTGGGAGTTCCAAGGGTTAAAGGGGGGTAAAGGGGGTTTGATTCTCATCTAGTCCCCACATTATTACATCCCTAGAAGGGAAGTTATGTGTGGGTGGGCCCCTCCACTAATATCCCCTTGGAGTTTCTTACCACCACCACAAATAAAAAATATTATTAACACATATTTTTATTCAGTTTAATTAAAAACACCCAAAAACTAAACTTCCAATCATGATAAAACTCAACTGTGGTAAAGGTCACTTTATGTGAATACTGGCACCATGAGTTCAGTGGTGTCCTCAGATTTCAGTTCCGAGAACTGGTTTAAAAGTTATAAAATACCGCATGTGCGTTTACTAAACGTACCCAAAAAAAAGTTCGGAAAAATATTATCAGTCACCCTCAACCCGCGCCAGTAGAGGTTAGGATCTGCCTATGTGAAAAACTCCCCAAATAACCCAATGATACTCTCGGATTTTCAATTCAAGATACTATTTAGAAGATATGAATTTTACAGTAAAATATTTGTCACATAATTATTTTATTTACGGCCAACAACTATCTGTTTCTGGTGGCCCACACCGACCCAAGTTAGTATCTTCTTAAAGAAAGCTAACAAACACTAGTACAATGGTGGTCTCGGGTTTTTAATCAGAGCTTCCATTTTTTATTTATTAGAATTTGATAAATAAAATATCTTTATTCAATTATTTTTTTACGGTTATTCCATTTTTGGGTTTTTCTCATAGAAGGCCCTCACCGACTAAAAATAAGTCGTGTGTGGGTTAAACCTGCTATCCTGAGCCCAATAGTGGCCTCAGATTTACAATCCGAGTAACCATTTAAGAGTTATTCCACTTTTTCTAGAAAACTGTATATGCGCGTTAATTTAATTTTAACAAAACTTCGACAGTTCATTCCGGGCACTCTGGGCCTCTGAATCACGCGACGTTAGAAACTGCGGACTCGTAAAATTTCTATGTATTTAGGAAAAAATTTCCACAGAAATTATTGGTCTTTACATTCTCCCCACCTAAGGGATTTACATCCTCATAAGCTACAACTCATACCAAGGGAACAAAAAAGGGGGTACTATGCATGAATCTGAGAATCTTGCTCCCAATTTCAATCATGGAGGTTCCCATGCTGCCAACAAATGCGTACCAATGGTATCAACCATCCTCCTAGGACCCACTGCTGTCGATCCTCAATATGTATTGGAAACTCCATGAATTTCACCCAGTCATCAACATCCAACTCTCCATGGATGATGATGTGGGATGGGTCGTGCACATATCTTCTCAACTGGGATACGTGGAAGATGTCGTGCACCCAGTGCAACTGAATTGGAAGAGCTAAGTGGTAAGACACCTCTCTAGCTCTGCTGAGGATCTGGAAAGGTCCTATGATCCTCAGAGATAACATTCTACCTCATCCAAAACTCCATAGACCTCGCCGAGGTGAGACCCGTAAAAAGCTGTGGCTTCCATCATCTAACTCAAGAGGTGTCCGTCTCTTGGACTTACGTGGAAGACCTGTCACGAAGTCAATGGATATCCAATCCTACTTCCACTCTTGGACCTCCAAAGGCTAATCCAAGTTTTTTGGTACCTGTGGTTCCTCCTTCACTTGCTAATAAGTGAAGCATCGTGAGAGAAAATCTACGGCTGCTTTCTTCATTCCCGACCACTAGTGCTATCATTAGAGGTCTCAGTACATCTTCACCACTCCTGGATGTACCGATGGAGGAGATGTGTGGTACTCCCTCAACACATTTTCCTTAAGTGCGACTAGAACCATGTTACATCCTTTGAAAATAATGACGTTCTCCTGACCTTCATAAATCTATCAGGGGACAGCCCTTTGATATCTGAGCACATCGAGCCTCACAGTCAACATCACCACGCTGTGCCTCCCAGACTCGCTGAAAAAGTAGAGGAGTGACTATGAAATTCTACAGAGAGGCTGCTCCATCTCTATCCATAAAGGATATCTGTAACGTGGCCAAATTCTACGTCGTCTCTCCTAGTAGATGAATGCATAATCTCATTCTGAGAGCATCGACTGCAATGTCCTCCTTCCTAGGAGTATAGACAATCTCGAAGTCATATTCCTGGATGAACTCAAGCCAATGCCGATGTCTCAGGTTTAGGACCTTCTGAGAGATGATATACCTGAGACTCTGGTTGTCAGGGTAGACTACAAAATGTTCTCCAAAAAGATAGTTCTGCCACATCTTCAAGGAGAAGACCACTGCTGCTAACTCCAGGGCATGTGTAGGGTAATTCTACTCATGCTGTCTCAACTGCTGAGAACCATAAGCAATCACTGCTCTCTCCTATATTAGGACACACCCATGTATGGTCCCTAAAGAATCTCAATAGACTATCTACCCAACACCCTCCTCCGGTAGCCTTATGATGGGCGCAGTAGTCAGCCTCTGCCTCAGCTCTTGAATGCTCTGTTGGCATCTCTCCAAGCACATGAAGGCTTTTCCCTCTTTTTCAAGACTGATAGTGGTGCTGCAAATCTGGATAAGTCTGGAATGATCTTTCGATATTATCCAAACAAAGATGACCTCCCTTCCCCCGTTGGGGGGTAGTACTAGAATCATCTTTTGAAAAGATGTACCGATGGATTGTCACTCCTACTTGGAACTGAAAACTCAGAGTTTCTGCTACCACGAGGGTAAGGCGGGTGGATTCATGAGTGATCGGCTTCACCCTCCTATACATGAGATTAACATGTGCGGCCTAGATTTCCTTTTTCGTGGAAAAAGGAAAACATCATCCCAACACTATAGAGAAACCAAAACCTTTTTTCATAATACAGTCTATATGTGTATGAACTGTGGTTTCCCAGTCCATACCCAAACTAACGTTGTAAGGCCTGGACGCTTCCAGCAAGAGGTTCCAACCGAAACTCTCGCCTCAAGGGTCATATCACACTATCGACGTATGTGTTATCATCGAGCCTCCTACCAAAGGTATTTCCATATGTGAGGGTCATGTCAATGGTATAACCAGAAACTCTAGGATCGGGAAAAGATTAACGGAAGGATGAAATGATTGTTTATTATGTCTATGGATATGAAATCTAGTAGTATACAAAGATCGGACCTCAAATCATTCCTAGAGCCATTAGGTCACACTCCGAGACCGCATGCAGATATTCTCTACCCATGCCCTCTAGCTCCCTTAGCCTAGCAGGGACTACAAATGCGGGTGTTTGTATCATGTCAAAATGTTCACCACCTAATGCTAGACTCCCAGATCTACTTCCACATATGTTTCCCTGTTGATTCAAATGTCCTTAACACTTCCTCTTCACAAATCATTCTACATTCTAAAGTCTCTAAGACTAGAACCAGTTTCATGCTTTCTATCTGCTACCATTCACTGGATGTATCTGCTCATCCAATGAATGTTCAACCACAATGGTTATCTCTATCACCCTAGCATAAGTAGGAATTCATAGAGGAAAAACTGCTAGATCAGATATCCTTAAACACATCTCACTTACAGGTCTGAGCTATAAACATCTGATCATATAATTTTCATAGTGTACTAGGAAATAACGGTATGCCTCAATGAATACTCAACTACTGACATGTCATCCTTCCGATGCTGAATAAGCTATAGAAAACTCTCATCCACCTCCTCAAGCCAGTCCTCAGCCGCATGTGGGTCATTCTCGCCTCAGAACAAGAGGGATATATGGTGCTGAAACAAATATAAGGCACTAAGACTACAAGTATCCTCTACTGATACCGCCTGTAGTGTATGTTGACCAACATGTTATGATATAGTTGGCACACTACCCGAAGATACCATCTCAGAAAGCGGTCCATGCACTAAAACCTCATCACTATGTAGACCATCCTCATGGTCACTCACTGAAAAAGATTAGTATCTATGATAAACATATTCCCTATAAGTGTCTCAACTAGGTGAAAAACTCTAGTAATCGCCTCCATTTAGTCCTCTACTGACCGGGAATTTTTCTTGCCTCGAAACCTCGGAAGCCTCTACCACTGGAACTCATGCAACACGCTCAGTCGGCATGTGTGGTTCTCCAATGAAACTGGTGGCATCTTCTGCCCAATGGGTGGTGGTGCTTCTGGTACACCACCCAAAGGTGCCAACATTGAATGAGGGCCCTAAACTAGAGCCTTGTTTCTTGGTGGGTTGTCATCGTGTTCTCTCTCGGAAACCCTAGCTGGCTATCTACGCATCGGCATCCTGATAGAGAATAGATGTGCAGCAGTCAATAAGTTATACATCGTTAGCTGACTCAAAGTGTTCACAAGAAGACCCTTGGACACACACTCGTAATCAGTTTTTTGTGTGCACTGTGTCAGAAATCAGAAGACAAGACCATGGTGTATAGATACATCAGCCGCTGCACCTACACTAGACTCCCTGGACTAAAAACCACACTCAATACTCTTAACACTATTGCTTCATAGTAAGACAGATCAGAGACCTATTTTATGAGATATAATCAACTCCTCTGATACAAATTTGTCATGACCCGTACTCGTGGCCCATGCCGTGACTACCCCAAGCCCGCCTTCCATAATCCAGGGGCTAGCGACTAGCACTGAAGGCGAATTTTCGATGAAAGGGAAGGCATTGCCTTTAAACCTGTAACACATCCAGTCTAAACATAAACAGTAGAAGAGAAATGTTATAAAAAAGAAAAGAAATGTGTACTGAATATAAATGGGACACTATATGAACCCAATTGAACAACAAGTACAAGTACAAGTAATAAGGAAAACAGCTCATGGATCATCCACCAGGGTATCCTACATGAATGGTAGGTACAGAACATGAACACATGTCCCTGGGGTACGTCCCTTCTTGTCCAGCTATGACCAACCTCTCATCCGTCACCCCCAGTCTCGATCACTACGAACTGTTGTCCGCATATAACACAACAAAGTGTGGGCGAAGCCCGTTCAGGGGTGAGTATAACAATACTCATTAGGGGACCCCGAGACCCTCAATGGCCTCCTAGAAAACCCTAAAAGTAAACCATAGATGTAATTTACAATCAAGATGTATCAACCAACCATATGTAGGTATATGACCATACATATAACTATGTTACCAATCACAGTCCGGCTCCAACACTTGAGCCCAAGAATAACCCATTCGACAAATGAAGTAATGTAAATCACCACAATGATAATGGATGAAAGATAAGACTCTACTCACACATGTATACATATTTTGTAGACTGATAGAGTTGATCATATGTAGTCAATGATTCATCTATGTTGTCAGACCCACACAGGATACATGAAAAGCTAAGATGTCAGACCCCCAAATGCTACATGACCAGCTATTCTTATCTAAGCTGTCAGACCCACACAGGATACATGACCGGCTATGATGTCGGACCCACACAGGATACATGACCAGGTATTCGGTTGGACCCACATAGGATCCAGGAATAGATGTTAGAACTGTCAGACCCACAAAGGATCTTGGTATAGTAGTCATTGATGTCGAACCCATAGAGGATTCCAGTACAGAAGTATTCATAGTTGCACCCAGCCCTAGGGTTCCCACACACAACATGCTCGATTACGGGAGG
The DNA here is from genome assembly GCA_963277665.1 of Viscum album. Taxonomy (NCBI): domain Eukaryota; kingdom Viridiplantae; phylum Streptophyta; class Magnoliopsida; order Santalales; family Viscaceae; genus Viscum; species Viscum album. Next base: position 2,025,233,272 of record OY728151.1, on the reverse strand, counting down.
GTCCCCTACATGATCCAAGTGTCAATACATCAACTGTTACAAAGTCTTGATTTGATGTATCCTGTAGTTTTTTCTCATCATAAGGAACCTAATGTGACAGACGGTGCGTCAATCGGATGCCCGGTCTGTGAGTTATTGACATTTCTTTTCCAGGGGCCCAGTTGGTTTTTTGGCTGAAACCGTCCCGACTGTACTCCAACTGTGTCCATACCTAAAGTGGGGTATGCCAAAAGAAATGTGTATCTCCACAAATTCCATTACAGTAGACAGTTCTTCGATCTAACACTTGTATCCCTAGATGCAGGCAAAAAAGTGTAAAATGTCGTTGTAGGTCTGGGTCCGGTCTGACCAAGTAGGACCGACCTGGCCCAACCCTGTTCGCGGATGCAGCCCTACCCGAGTGGTCGGCCCAGCCCAAAGTGATGACCCGGTATGAGGGTGGCCCGTCCGGGGGCATCCCGACCTTGGGGCAGTCAGGCCAGCCACGCGGGGGAGGGGGTGTCGCGCCCCTCCCCAGTTCATCGAACAGAACCGACGCCTTGCGCCGGTTCAGGAGCTGTGGGATCTATGTGGTCTTGCTTGTCTGGCTCCATGACGGCCGATCCGGAATCCCTCCACCATACTTCCACCATGGCATAACGAGGGCGCAATCCTCCTTCTCTATGCAAGGCACGACGGCGCCATGCCTTCACCGTCGCGGCCCGACCTGGCCGTGGACTTTGCCTCCACCGCGCGGTGCGACGGTGCCACGCCCCTCCATCCACTACGGCCATCCCGACCGCGGTTCCTCTAAGATGGGGTGAAATATCACCACACCCCTTTATCGCGAAATGACCTAGTCATAGTTCCACACCTATTGTAACAACTAGGCCCCACCCTCCAGTTGCCCAACAGACATGTGGGACCCACTCTATGTCCCACCCATGTGCCCGAACTGGTCATCTGACTAATTACTGTCCCCACAGTCCATCACATTTCCTTTTTAGTGTGCTTTTTCCTCACACACACACCCTGGGAAACATCCCAGAATGTCACCCATCCTGATCAATAATCCAGGCCAATCACACTTAACTTTGGAGGTCTAATCAGGTAGGCTCCTAAAATGCAAGGTCCACCATGATGACATGAGTCATATCATTTTGTCATTTAACCCTTTATCATTTTCGGGTGTTACAATCACCCCCCCTTTAGAGCACAACGTCCTCGTTGTGGTCCCTACATCTCAACCAAAGCAGTTCACTGCACTTAAGGCAGGTTACCACCTATAATACCAATTGTAACAAATGGGCCCCACCCACTAGTTTCCCTACAGACACGTGGGCCCCACCCTAGGTCCCACCCACGTGCCCAAATGGGTCCTATGACTAATTATTTTCCCCTCAGGCCAACACATTTCCTTTCTGATGTGATTTTTCCTCCCTCACACACACCCAGTGAAACTTTCCAAAAGGTCACCCATCCTGATCACTACTCCAGACCAAGCAAGCTTAACTGTGGAGTTCTAATCCAGTAGGATCCTGAAAAGGAAGGTTCACCTTGTTGAAATGAGTCATATCATTTAGTCATTTAACCCTTTATCATTTGGGGGTGTTATAAAATCCACCAACTAGTCTCATCTCATCTTCCTTTTATTCTAAAAATGAAAACATCATCTATGAGGTGATGATATTCTCCCTTCATAGATGACTCATTTTTAATTTTAATTTATTTCATAATGGATATCCATAAAACTAATTTTATGCTTACAATAGATTATTATATATTTATTATAGATTATTTAATGTAATGGAAGATGTATATATAAATAATATTAATTAATGTGACAAAACTATTTAGTGATGAATAAAAACCCACCAAAATAATCTAAATGATTATCACAGACATCTTATCTAATGATTAATCCTCATCCAAAATTAAAAAATGTGTTTTATATCCCATTAATATTCTCTATGTTCATTAATGACATATAATTCCAATTTCATATGATAGATACCATTTTACATGATCCTTCGAATATGTATACAAGTGAACCTATCATGAAAACCATGAAAAAGAACACTCATGAATGAGGAAAATAAATAATATAACTCATCAAAAATTCCATAATTGACTTAATAAAATTATAATTAAAAAATTGTGATCAATAACTTATTAATTTAATTATCATTGAATATAATTTCATTATCTTAGACATTAGGTAGAGGTGAAGATCACTTTCAGGCATAAGGAAATGGTTTCACCTCAAACTACTTTTTTATTTAGGTTATGTTTTGTCTCTAATAACCATAATATAATTAATAATAATATGTTATATAATTATTCTAAATTATATTTATATATTCCAAAATCATTTATAAATATAAATTCAACCTTTTTTATCATAATACATTATTTTATAATGTTCCCTTCTCAATTCATCCTGATAAGAACGCCCGATTTAAAGGAACTTTCCATTTTGTTACCCATTTTCAAGGCCACTCCATTGTATTTTTTATGAAAAATTCATTTTTATAAAATCAATAATTTTACCTAGAAAAAATATCTTTGTTCATTTAAAGTTTTATTCGAAAATTATCCTTATTAGTTAAGAATTATTTAGTATTTTCCCATAATATTTACTAAAGATGTTATTTTCAAATAACTCATAGATGGTCTTTTTACAAGATTTCAATTCAGTTGGAAATAAATTATGCCTCCAATATAATTTCATTGTTCCTTAATTTTATTTTCTTTGATATAAATGTTTAAAATAAATTTTTCTGGAAAATAAAAATGTATTTGGAAATGTAATCTTCTTTTCAAAGTATAAAAGGTATTTTCATCAAGAATTCCTCAGTGATTTTGTTAGAGTATTTTACTTTTTTTAAACCCTTTATTGAATCGTATTCTTAATCGGAATTTGTATCTTCTGATATCGTATACCATATTTTATTAAATGGGTTTTGATTAGTATTTGTGTGGATGTGCATTCTTAAAAACATTAAACTTACTAGTCTTAATGGAAAGGGATTGAGTTTATTGATAAGGGAATGTTATTTACATTTCATATATATATATTGTTTCTGTTTCACCCCATTCATATGAGGAATTCATTTGACTAAGAAAATGATGTGAATGACCCAAAATATCCCCTCGATGAATTTGTAGGTCTCATGATAAAAATCATATTTGGACTTGCCAAAGGATTTGAACATTTATTTTCACATATTGATTTGGACAATTCTTTAACAAATAATTTTCATATTTTTGAGATGAGTCCTCAATGGTATGTTTCAAATGTATGAAATTATGAATTTCCTCATTATGATATCTAAAAAACATATTCCATGTGATTATTCTATTCGGTGGATATCCGTGGTTATTTTATATTATCATGTGATTATTTATGGAATTATTTAATCATCTTTTAATCCTTCCATATTATGCTCACAATTATATTTTAATTGAATGTGTTTTTATTTATTTCCAATTAATTATTTTCCACGTTATCTTCTATTATATTTTAAAACCTATTGAGAATGTAATCTCACCCATTTATTATGTTTTATTTTCCATAGGATGTGAAGATATGTATTATGAATGGCATGAAAGGACAATCATGGAGATTATGGGAGTTCCCAGTGGAGTTTCTATTTTGTTTTTTGTTTAATGTTTAAATTTCAATCTTATGTATAAATCATTTATTTTTTACACAAAATGATGATGTAAATATTTGAGTATATGTGGATTATTTCCATCAAGAAGTTATCTTATTCTATTATAATCACTAAACCACAGGGATAATATATATATAAGTATATTGGAACAAATAATATAGTATATATGATGTTATTTTAATTATTTAAAGCTAAATTATTGCTAACCTCCTTTCTATAATAATAATTGAATAATGGAAATGTTACTCATGCGTACGTACTACTAATCAGCTTTATGATCGTGACATACTTCATTTATAAAAACCATCATCCATTATTATTATTTAAAATTATAATTTATTTAAAACTATTTACATATTATTATTTTTTATATTATATAATAATGTAATTCTCAATAGAACCAAAACATTTATAACAACGAACGAATGAGAAGATAAAGAAATTAACACCTGAAAAAATGAAAATAATTTATTATTATTAATGAATGGGTTATAAGTTATTTTTTTAGGATTATATATAATATTTTAGATATTATTATTTGACTATAATAATTTAATAAAACATTTGGATAAAAAATATGTTATCTTAATTATTGATCATCCACTATGAAGTGTGAGGTAATGGTTTTGACATCTCAATTTTATTTCTGTGAGTATATTCCATATTCAAAACTCTTTGTTGTTTAGCTTTTAAATAATTCCCATAAATTTGTATTATGATTCTAATAGATAAATTTAATGGTATTTAAATATCAATTTTCTTATCTATATATTATGGGATTTATAGTTTCAACATTGCTAAATTGGTAAGAGATGTTTTGTGAAATTTTCATTCATTGATATGTATGTTATGTTATAAACCTTTATTCTTTTATTAGGTGTACATAAATCCTTTATCAAATGATATATACTTAATATAATGATTTTCATTATATTATATGATTCATATAATGTTATTTTTTCATGGGGATATAGATTTAATTTTACTAATGCTATAAGAGTCTTATGTTATAATCTCATTATGTATCATTATTATTTATTAATATGCATCCAATGAGGAGATCCTATGATTCATATCACATGAAATCCTTGAATTTTCTTCTCTTCATGTTTTTAATTCAATTAAAATAAAATATTACCATTTTCACACTCTTTGGAGCTTATGATAAATGAGAGAATGGTTTTAAGGAATCATAATTTATTTATCTCTTTTGGTGGAAATCCATTTTACTACAAAAATAATTATATAAAAATTTTCAATTTTATTAACAGAGTACATTGTTTTTAAAAAGTACACATTTAACCTTGTTTGTTTTTTTATAGAAAATTTTAGATGAATATTCATGTCATTTTGAAAACAATTCATGTTTGGAATTTACTAAAAGTTTGAAAAGAATCATGGTTGTAACTTGAAAAAAATGGAATTTTATACCATTATGACAATTATTTTCTCTGAGGGTTCAATTATAAGTTTTTAAAGATATTTTCATATTAAACAATAAAATTAAGGTGTTGAAATTTTAGATTCATAATGGATAGTATATTTTCAAAGAGAAATGATTTAAATGATTTATAATGCTTCCATTATTAATTTACAAGGATATTCACAATGATTTTTTTTCAGAATATTTGGAATTTTTTTACATTTAAATGTTATTTTCAAAATTAAAAGTTAATTTTCTAGAAAAATATCTCATATGATATTTTAATGGAATTTCCAATCATCAATATATAACAAACCCTATTGTAACTTATGCCATAATATGGATATTTTTTAATGATACCATCTTCATTCTTTCTATAGATGGATTAGGACTATTTCAATGAGATTTTTATGGGGACAAGTTCTTTCCCATCTGTTAATCATGTTTTAAATATATTTTTAGGGAACCCTTTAAATTTATGTAGATTAATTATCATTTTCAGATATTGAAATGAAACCCATTTCATTCCATGAGGTTAACCATGTTTTAATCGAATAATGAGTCATTATATGCATTTTAGGATAAAATATCTCTTTATACTATTCATGTTGTGGTTATTAGAAATTATATATGATAGGTGGACTAGATAGAATTTTGTTATCCCTTTATAGCTTATACGATTAGTGAACTCAATTAGAAGTTGAATTAATTGGGTAATGATTATGTTCTTTTTATAATCATATTTAAACATGGCTATATATTTATTGTAATTGTAAGTGTTATTTATTGTTTTTATAAATGTTCAATGAAGACTATTTCCCAAAAAAATAACACATTTTGTCTATTATTTATAGGGATTATAAATTTTTCCTTTCATTAATATTGATATCAAAGAACCCATGATTATTGATTCTTATGACTATTTCCATTAATAAATTCTTATAAAATGATTTCATGTTCAATGATCTATGTATTATTGGTTATGAATATTTTTATGTTACACTAATTCAATTTAATTATCTTATCATACCCATATTATCATCTTATAGTCATTTATGACATAAGTTTTTAATTACCTATGTTTGATATTATTAGGTATTTGAGCTCACCTTTATTATGATTCAATTTACAAAGTTTATAAATAATGAATTCAAATGAATTATTTTTATAATTTATTTTATTTTGACGATGACAGTGACATAATGTGAAATAATTAATATATAGTTTTATTGTAATAAATTATCATTTAAAGACATGGGTATTTTTATGAATGATTTTATCATAACTCCAAAAATATATAAACATAATTTGTCCATGCTAATATAAGTGATCTAGTTTTTCCTTTTGATATTGTATGATTTAAATGGAAAAAACTAGATCAAAAATATCAGTTTCATATCCATAAATGTATATTTTAATATTTTTGTACCGTATCTGGGAGTATGGGTTTTGGGTTATTATAATGCATCCATATTGTGTAGGGATATTATTAATTTAATGGATAACATGGAATATATATAATCTATCAAACATGGAGCTAGTAGTGGACTGGGATTAACATTGGAGGATTACACCATGATCTGTATTTATATATCTTCTTATACTATGGTTTCTCATTCCCTAATTTGAGATTAATATAAAATTATCACTGGTTTTTTTCTCTATTAATATTTTCTATATGTTACTATGATTATTATATATTAATTATATTCCATTATTTTTATTTATGTGTGGATATGACATGATATTTTTTGTGTAGTATCCCCACATATGGAATACAAACCCTTAGTAATTTCTTGGTGCCTTATGAATATGAGGAGGGACATATGAGGTCCTGTAAATCATTGGATAAAATTAAGTGGTTTAGGTCGAAGTATTAACAAATAAAAGTACAACACAATTTTTATATTTTCATCTAGATAGACATGGGGCATGATTGAAAGAAGATCTGTTGTGTGGTTCTATGATAAGGGAGTATCCATGTTTCTATCTACCTTAGGTATAATGTAACTATATGTTACCATTGACACGATTATTATTAAATATATTTTGGATTTTCAAATGAATTCATGCATCACAAGTAGGAACATATAACAGCATTATATATATATATACATTACGTGTTTCCCTTTAGTATATATATATTGTATACCTTTATTTGTGATATTTTTTTACGATATGGTTTTAATATATATTGAATTATAGTTCCATTTTACTGGATTTTATGGTATATCTATACATTAATTAATTATAATAAACAATTTATATTTTTGTGTTTATATTATTATCAATGTGACTAATATGAATTTTTGGTGTAACATTGTTTGTAGTAGGGTGGATATTCTATTGGTCATGGGTATCCAACATTGGAAACAATTATATGAAAATATATATTGACTAAGATATTACATAAATAATATATATTATATCATTCAGGTTACAGAAGATGTCACATCAAAGAAGGGTGATTCATCCATGAATTGACGTGGTTTAAAATGAACCTACTTGGTTGAAATCCCATGTTCTGCTACTTTCTATACAAGAGGGTTTTGTAGAGAACATTCCCCCTCATACATTGATATTATAGGGAACAATCTCATCTCAGATTAAGGTTTATTTTCATTTTTTCTTTCAATTTATTAGGGGCATAGAGGTCCATATTTGAATATTCATGAGACTTCCAATTCCATCAAACACCATATTGCTATGATTTGATGGACTACAATATGTAGTGGACTAGATATACATCATCATTTGTGTATTTAATCTCATATAGACACCGGATGAATGGAATGTGAATATGGAAGTGTGTTTGATTCAATTTCCATAATAGAGGTGGTGCATGTGACGTGATTGGAAGAAAACATACGAGTATTTCCAAGTATACTTTAAATAACATTTTAATTAACAAATTATTGAAAAAATGGTTAATATTTACTAAGAACATTCATTGATTGAGAAAGAGTATAGATCTATGATATTACATTATTACTCTTTTAGTTTCATTAGGATATATCACAATGACCCTCTCATGGAATGAAATTAGTGGGAGAAGGAATGGATGTTTAGAATAAGACATTAAAATAAAATATGTTGTAATGTCTAGATTTTACACATACCATCATTCCCTTTGGATCTGTGAATGTCCATGAATTTTGATAAGGTATGTGAGGAATAATGAGTAGTTAGACATCTATTATAATTCTATTCTCAGGATGGTGGACAATATATTTCTAGTATGGATACCTATTCAAGTATTAAGAATAGAAAAACAATGGTTTAATGATATTTAGTATTATTCACATGGAATAGAGTATGGATTCAACATCAACACCAGGTAGAGATTCATAGTGATTTAACTATGGAACGTAAGAGAATTACCATTGGGACATCATGGAACCTCAGAAAACGTTCTTGAAATGTGGTAAGATAAGAAACCCTTAGTAAATTTTATATGGATATATGAGGTCAAGCATCTATAAGGGATTGAAGTAGATGTGTTTATAGAACTATGTATACATATCGGGTCCACATTAGTTGGCACAGTTGGTGTTGAATCAAATAAGTCACATACCTTAGGGAAAAGTTCATATATATAATTCAGGTATTCTATTTTTTGTGGATAAGACTCCAGTAGATGGGAGTGAGGGTCTCAATACTATTTATTTTATTGTCATGATCACTTATACACTATCAACAAGCTTTTTATATCAGTTCATCCATTTCATTAATATCATCCCATTGTTACAAGAAATTAACATACTAATAATTTTTTCTTATTGGTTGAATTCCCATGATACACTATTGGAAAAAATATTGGACAATCTACAGTGATGTCCAGTATATTGTATTGTCATTTTTGGTTGTGGACCATTATGGGACTTCATGATTATAGGGATGATGATCTTTGATTTAATTGTCTATATGGACTGTCTAACTTGTATCCATTCACACATATATAGTAATTGAATATTAGTATATTTACATCACCTAGGTGAGTTATGTTCATTATAATCGATGAATGGGAGTCGGGAGTAGGAATTTTCAGCATAGACAAGAACCAGATTGTGATGATTATGGAATGATTTTCATTTTTGCCTCTTTTTTCATGTTTGGTTGTAGATATATCATATTTTCATTATGTTTTGGATATATATCAAGAAATATTCTAAGTTTAATTTATTGGGTTCCCACTAGATATATATTCTTACAAGGATACAGATCTCAGGCCTGGTACATATCTAATTTGGATACCATATATAATATGAAACCTCCTAAGATGAAGGACATAAATGTATATCTTTTGGACATGAATAATATGTTTACCATCATGATGAATATATCACAATGGAGTTCACTAGTTTTAGTCACCCATAATGTGGATAATAGTATTAAACTGTATAATTATTATTGAGAGATAAATACAGTGACATTAAAAAACATTTCCTTTTCTCATTATTAATGACCTCATTGATTAGATATAGGGTTCTATACAGTTCTCCAATACTGATAATTGGTTAGGATATTAGAAGTTTTGGGTTAGAGATGTAGAAATCCTAAATATTGTGTTTCGTAGTAGTTATTTTTGGTTCGAGTACTTGGTGACATTATTCGAACAGAAGAATTCACCTGTTGTGTTCATGTATTTCATGAACAATCTCTTCCACCCATTCTATGAAAGCATCATCATGGAGTTTGTTGTTTAAATATTAATCTAATCACTAACCCTGGACTTTAATTCAATATTTCATTAGATATTCCTTAGTTTATTAAGAGAAAATTATAATTATTCAATGCTATCAATGAAAAAAAATTGGATTTACATGGTGAAATTCCATTAAAATTTGTTTTATATAAATGTTATATCTATTGAAATAGATAAATTGAATGAGGTGATGTCCTATAAAAGACATCAGAATAAGTTAATGATCTAGATAATTCTATGTATAAATGAAACTACTAATATTTTTTCGAGGACATACTAATTTGACGAGGATGGAGTGAGTGAATCTATAGTGGAAAACCAAATGTGGTGAGATGCTTCCTAAGAGAAGAGGTGGTTGACTGTATCTACTATATTAATTATTTTTAAGACATCCATTGGATTTGTTATTTAATACTATTGATTTAGAATTTTATTTGGAGTAGTAAATATGTAAAGAGATCAAATTGTAATTCGTGGGTCACATTAGATGTTACCCCATTATTGGAACTATCATACCCTTAACATATATCTATTTGTTGTGGTCCACACATTGATGTTTTGATGATATTGTCTGTTTAGAGAGAGGTTTTGTGAATAAAAATCCTAAAATATCCTATATTTCATCAATTAGTGTGTCCTGAGTCAATGAAAGAGATGTTCGGTAGTGCATCCCAATTGTTTTAACATTTATATGTCTTATTCACTAGGTGATAGTAACATTAGGTCATATGTTATTAGTCATATTATGTTGGTATCTCACGAGCTTGGTTAATGGACATTTAATTAATTTGGTCTCCCTATCATTTTATTGACTAATTATAGGATGAATACTTTATAGAATCATGTATTAAGGAAATTCACCCCATCAGTGGGAACAAAAAAAATTATAAACTGAATTATGGTTTCTCTTGAATCCTACATTGAGTATTTTATGATGGGGGTATACTTAATAGTTGATAATCCATTACCTATGTGGTTTCTGGATGGTGATGACTTGATATTTATAAAAGGGATATTTGTATTAGCTACCACCATCTGGGAATAGAAATTGAGAAACATTGATAACTCTTAGTGGGTGGTGTACTCCGGAGTAATAAATATGTACCATGAAATCAAGGGGACATCTATGGTGGCCAGGGATGAAGTGCTGCATTATTATATTTGTTTCTTAATGTCCAAAATACAAAAAGATTTTAGAATAGTGTCTACAACCATGTTGTTTACTCTTTCCACATACGATACCCATGTTTATGTTAGAGGATATTAAAATGGACATTATAAAAGGGTTTCCCAAGACCATGAGGATTTGTGATATATTCTAAGCGTGATTATTTATTGGGTAAATAACATTTCTCATTTCATAAGGAGCTATGATACTCAGTTAGTAGATGAGACATGAAATATATATATATATATATGAGAACATATTATTAGTGGAATATCACTCAATATTTTTTCTAATTTGGATAAAAATATTATATATTTATTTTTGATGGTATCATATAGATCATTATGTAGTCAATTGTTATTGATTGGGATGTACTATCCTCAAAGAAATAAATAGTCATAGTGTATTATTCATATACAAGAGGATATTCATTGAGAATGTGTTCTATAAATTAGGTGAACATGGTGGGTTCATCTATAATTTCTTGATTTCATATAAAATATTAATTAATAAGTATTGATTTAGATGACTCAATATGAGTCTCTTCATGGTAGGCCATTTTGTTCACCATTTTGTTTCCCCATGGTAGGTGGGACAATATTTATGAGGGCCAATATGGTCAAAAGAGAAAACATAGACAACATAGACTTCATAAAAGTAGGATCTTATCTCATAGATGATAGATATGATATGTTAATTTCAAATAATTTATCAATAGAGTTTGTTTTTGAAAATTGATTTTTTATTTCATTCACTACTTATTTAGTACATTGATGTTCAAGGATGGTAAAAAATACATCCTCGTGGTATGTTGGAACCATTGAGATGACTATGTGAGTTGGGATAGTGGGGTCTATATGGATCATTATTTTTGTTACCAATGTATGCATGATGTGTTTCATGTGTCTCATATCTGGATGTACATAACTAATCCCTTAAATTTCATATAATGTGGGGATTTTTAAATGGAGTTTGATACATAAAGCAATGAGCGTCTGGTGTTGGATTTAGACAACTGTAATAAAGTTCAATGATGGAAGACACTGCAACTTATAAATATTAATTATATTCAGGGAATAATCCAAGAGGATAATTGAGGGATAATTCTAATGTTCATTCTTTATAACTTCAGTTTCTCGAGTAGAACTGTTGATGGTACACATTGAGGATAATAATTCATTAGATGGGGTATTTTTAAAATCCACTTCTATTTTAATTGTATGAGATTATAATGTTTATTAATTTTCTCCAACTCTGTTTTATCTTTATATTTTTTTTTCAAAAAGGTTATTTTTTAATGAAAAGGGACCCAAGTACATTAAGAGGATATTTGAGAGGAGACATAGTATAATTGTGAATGAAACTACTATCATCCAGCAGATGGAATCCACAAGATCATTGTTGGAGTTTTTTTATTTTTTAATATTTCTAAATACCCCACTATAAATCTAGTGTGGTTCCACCATCCGAATGGTTGATGAGACCCCCAATATCCTAGGTTCACCCGGTCTGATGGTTCATTAAATTCAACCCAAGGGTTTTAAATTCCACTCATTTTTGCAAAATTTTAAAACAATATTTTATTCATTATGAGAAATGTTTTTAATGATGGATTATAATAAATAGATGTATTATATGTTGTAAAGAATCCATTATAGAATATTACACCGAAAATATGAAAAATATGGATTATGTTTCACAATAAAATATTTTTGTATTTTGTTCTATTTTTGTTAAATATAATTGTTCAATTTTTATAAAAAAATCACCTTGTAGATTTATAATTCAAAAGAAATACTTTAATATATTAAAAAAATAATTATAAATAGCAACTGAAAATAATAAAATTAATAATAAAATTCATAAAAATTAAATATAAAAACACCAATCATGTCATAATTAAAACATTTCCAACATAATTTTTTTTATGAAAACGAGATACATAATAAAAAATATAGGAAATGAGAATAATATCATATTTATGAAGAGGTGGATCACATGAAGTATGTTGACCCTTCATGGAAGCCATCACAAATTATCTAACTTAAATACAACACTATGTTGTTGCTAACCACATTCCTCATCCCGCTCAGTCTTCACGGGTTGTTTGATTTCATCCTGATCATACAATATCTATAAATACTTTGAAGGGGATAATTATGGGCCTTGATGATAGAACATAGTTCTAACTAATGGAATCATGTAAGTACAATAATAAGAAGAATGTGTTTATCGTGAACCAACACATGTTACATGAGATTTCTCTATCTAATTCATTGTAGTCTGAATTCAAGCCTTTTATTTAAAAACACAGACATAAAATCTTAATCGATATCTGCATGAATATATCATGAATGAGAAGTTACAATATCATATGATTCTATCAAATATAATTACAATAAGAATAATGTTAATTTATTTAAAATTTTTAAATTCTACAAACCAATAGTATGGTGATGTTTATCACTGACATGAGTTCATCTATTGGGATCTATGTAATACTTCTTATAAACTTAAAAAATCATAATTGTGGGGTTAGTAGAGGCATGCGTACTATATAAATAATTTTATGTTTAATGTATTTATAAATTAATAAATAATATCAATTACCATATTTCATTGATGTATTCCAAATATGAAACACATACCCTAATATGTGACCTCTTTCATCCCCATTATTCTGAAGAGAATATGCTGAAGTCCTCTTAAAATACTCTACTAACTAGTATAATCAAAATACATATGAAACAATGATGAATATATAGACATTTTTATGAAAGAAGAATAAAAGTATGAAAGTAGTAATATAAGCTCTTCTGATGGGTTAATTTCTTAGGATCCATAGTAATTGATGAAAAAATTAACATTCACAAATAATAATGTCTCCCAGATAGGATTTTACATGTAATTTTCAATAATAGACCATAAATTATACTATAAAATTATAAAAAACATGTTATTGATATAATAATTTTAATATAAATATATTATTTATTAATTCAAAATCCAATGGTAAAAAACTATAATAAAACATCAATAGGTACTAGATCCCATGATAACTATGTTATAGAAAAATAATTTCATACAATCTCACCAGCTTCACCAACAACTAAATATAAATATTTTTTAAAATAATAAAAATACTAATCTTAATATAATTGGAATAGTTAATTAAAACATTAAAAAAAAAAATTTAAACATACCTCCATGAAATTTGATCAATATCAAATGATTGATGTATTTTAGAATTATTTTCATGAATCATCATTATATCATCATCAAAAGACCTTTAAATATTTATTTTGTGATAGAATATTACATGTAAGATAAATGATCATTAAAATCATTATCAGGAAGCCCAATGATAGAGATAGAGAAAAACAGATCATTGGGACTATATCTATCCATCTCAATTAGAAAATCATATATATGGAAAATTTGTAAAAAACATATAAAATAAAAAAGACTTTAAAATACTATAATTTTATACATTATTCAAAATATTCCACCCAATGTTCATCAATAACAATGTCCCCATGTTCCTCTTTTGTATTTTAAGCATCCATAAGACTGATCATGTCATTATCACTTATTACTTCATCTAAATTATCAATATCATAATCTCTTAAATAAGTGGGGTTCAAAATATATATTTATATATCATGTTTTATGAGATATATAATGTTATTCATCAAAAAATAAATAAATATGTTTCACTTTTATTGGAACATTTTTAGTTTCAAGATATTTTTTCATGAGATTTCATTTTATTACACTCAATCTGTCCATTAAATCTCTTAGAATAGAAAAATAATTATCATGATTAATATGATGTTATTTATGATTTAGTATAAATATTTCAATTTTCTAATAAGACTTTTATATCTAATATTAACAACTACATGTCATGGTTGAACTCAAAACCTTTGATCTATATCATACCTATTAAATTTTAACATTGTTACATAATTTTTTCGGAGTTAATATAACTTAATTATATAATATACAATTCATTAAAATCCAACATCGCATTAATTGTTATGAGATCATTTCAAATAAACACTACTACTATTTTTTTATTCACAATATACTAATGTATAAAATAAAAAATCATTAACTATATACCCATTAGGTGTTTTTACCAATTTTAATGGATGCGTTTTTACCAAATATAATTGACTTATAATTTTACTTTAAAATTTATTTATTATAAAGAATATATTTTTTTAATAATAAATATCATTACAAAATTTACATAATGTTCCAAAATAAACAACATTACATTAAATTATATAAAACCATTAAGAAAAATTAGGTTATCAATGTTCATTACGAAAACAAGAAGAATTAGTATAATCATTTCTAATGGTCATCATATTGTCTAAAAAAAATTATTTTAAATAAATTTTTCACTTAACATAAAAAAAATTATAGAAAAAGTATTTCTTATTATACAAATCATTAAATTTTTTTAAAATGGATAATAACAATTTGATGATATTTTTTAAATTATTCACATGAAAACCATCAATCACGATAACCAATACACCAAATCTTAAGTTGTTTAAAAATATAAAACTTGATGGTCCGTAATGTCATCAACATTTTCCTTATAGCGTGTCATTTAATTATTGTGTGAAGGAGGTTCGGATTAAAATTAACCAACGCATAAATTTGAAATTTCCTCATGCAATTACACTTTTTCAATTAACCTCGCAATCGATTATTTAATTTCACATCATTCAATACTTTTTTCATACACCTCTCAATTTGGTACAATCATGATAATCTTACGAGAACATAATTATTATTGTAATACATGGAATTCATAGTTAAATGTTCCATTGAGTCATATAGGGTCAGTGAGAATGTTTTCTCTGGTTTACATTAATTAAAAAAATCTATTTGTTGAAATACTAAATACATCCTAATATAATGTTTCCATATAAATATTTCATAATAAATTTTATATATTAGTAAAATAATTCCTATATTTAAGAATTGAAAAGACCTATAAGACCGAATTGGAGAAGTATTTTCATTATGACATGTAAACCATAACTTTATAAACCCAAAACATGACCATTTGATTAGAAAATAAATAAATTAGATGAATAACTATATTTAAAATAAAATAGAAAATCCATTGGAAGAATAAAAAATTATCATATATATAAAGTGAATATAGTTATTTAGGATTCACTAAATTAGGTTATCATTCATTATCAAATAATTCACATTAATAATTAAATATATTCTTGGAAATTTATAACAATGATTTTACATTATCTTTGGTCATAACTGGTTTATGTAACATGGTATAAATTTTTTTATAAAAAATATATTCCCAATATAAATTATATATAATATATGATGAAACAAAAAATCAAAACAATTTATTATTTCAGTAAAAATATCCATTTTACCCAGTTAAGATCTCTCGAAAAATAATGTACACTAATTTTTTATTTTTTAACATGTGATATAAGGTAATTAA
Organism: Viscum album; assembly: GCA_963277665.1. Taxonomy (NCBI): domain Eukaryota; kingdom Viridiplantae; phylum Streptophyta; class Magnoliopsida; order Santalales; family Viscaceae; genus Viscum; species Viscum album. The sequence continues at coordinate 2,025,216,823 of OY728151.1, read as the reverse complement.
GAAATGATATATTTTACCGGAATATCTTAGATCACTACTATATGTTCATCTATTTTAGTTCTACCTTTTGTAAAATTGTTTATACTCCATCGAAAATGGGGATTTGTTGGAAAGAATCTCCAGACATAAGAAAAGTAAAAAATTATTCATCTAAGGAAAATAATTAATTCTTTGTTTTCTTATATGAAACATGAAACTAATTTTAGATCATGTCTTATCCATCCAGATAACATACCATATTCTGGAAATTTATAATTTTTTTAGAAAAAATAAAATAATAAGATAAAATTCAAATACGTAACTATATAATATTTTGTTATACCAACTTTACAAAATGAAATCAACTCATCAATTATTGGATCATAATAAATATTGATTTTCATCTCTATATTTCACATAATAAATGGTTCTATATATATATATATAGTTCTTTCATTAGAGTCCATGTATGAATATTATATGGAGTATTGAAAATATGCTAACATGAATATTGTCTGTAATTAGAATGAAATCCAAAGAACTATCATTTAAAAGAATCATATGTATGTTATGATGTCCTAAATAAAAAAACTGATTAAACTAATAAATTTGTTTTCATAAATCACCATCACATTGATTATTTTAGCTTCTCCTAAGGGAAATATTTTTTCTTTAACCTATAATCAATGGAATTGAGTTTCGTGACCTAAAATGACACTATAAATGGTGTGTAATTAGAAACATATACTATATTTTCATATTAAAAATAGAAATGTCATATTATTCCTCTTTATACATTTTTTCTCTACATGAACAGAAATTATCTAATGATTTATAATCTCAATTGCATTAAATGTAGTCATTTGAACACACATAGAACATGTAATAAATTAAACTGATGTTATGGGAAAACATATTTCATTCATAGATACGCACAGGTAAAGTGTTTTCATTAGGCCAAAATGTCTCCACCAGAGAAAATATTTTATAAAAAAACTATTTGAATACAATAATGTAATTTAACATCTATGAGTTTTTTTACAGCTTCTTGTTTTATTATTTTGAATCTTAGTTACAAGGCCTCCTTAGTATATTTCAATAAATAGAAAAATAGAGATAATACCGATTCATTATTTGAAAAAAAATTCTATGTTATTTTTTATTGATTAAATTGACTAACAACTACATCTAATATATTAAAAAATGATGTATCCGAGAAAAAATGTTTTTATTTTCTACTGATTTCCCTGAAAAAATTATTATACCAAAAAATGTACTAATTAAGTCAATAAAAATGAAATAGATATTGTCTGATATTATCGATGTTTTAGAATCTATTGATACCATATTTCATATAGAGGCAATTAATTGATAATTTAAGAATAAATATTTTAATTTATAATGAAACTAATATAAATGTCTCCAGAGACCCAATATAGACATGATTTATACTAGATACTTTAGGATTTTCGATATTGTTTTACAAATAAAAATCATGAAATAGAAACTGATGTCTGCTTCTTCCAACTATAGTCAGATAAATGGATAATATTAAAAAAACTATTTCTCATTTTTACAATGCATTTCAAATTATTATTAACTTTCAATTATGGATAATTATTACTACTTATCATGAGTTCTTACAAATTAATACAAATTATTTCTAGAGATGATTAAATATTACTACTTAGTATAAAAATTTATTAATTTATACTTTTGTATTAATTATATCTATCTTTTTTAAAAAATATTTCTAATTGTTAAGAAAACTTTTTATTTTTTGTAATATTTTCATTTAAAAGAACTATCAAAATATATTAATATTTCAAAAATTTACATCATATTTGTTAATTATTTCTATCATTTACAAATTACTGCTAGAATTTACAATATATTTCTTAATTACATCATTTTATATAATAAATAGAATTTCTTAAATATTTTTTATAAAAGATTAACTAATGATTGAGAATTTATAATAATTATTAGTATCATTAAAATATTATTCTTCCATTTTTTTTCAAATTATCAGATTATAGTAATAACTAAAATTTATTAGTAATAATTAGTAAATAATATTAAAATTTACTAACTATTACTTATATTGACTAAATTTTTATAAATTATTCAAAATCATTTAACGTTTATTTGTAATTTTGGTTAGTATTTCTACGTTTTTATGTATTTTTTCAATTTTAAGTAATTTTTTTTATTTTTAATGTTTTTTGAAACTAATTAAACTTTCATTATAATTTGTACTAATACTTAGTAATTTTTAATAATTATTAAATTTTTTTGTTAATTAATAATAATTATTTACTAAATATAATAGAATATTTATAGAATCATGTTTATTATTTAATGTTGGGATTTTTGTATATATTTACAATTTAATACAAATTTTTAATATTTTAAAATATAAATAAATTATTACCAATATTTACTAAATAATACTAACAATTACAAATTATTACTAAAATAGAAAATTATTCATTAACATTAAAAAATTATTTAATGTTTATTATTAATAATTAATAATTATTTCTAATTTTTTAGTAATTATGAAACATTTTGATTTATTTTTTTGTCTATTGTTTTATAAAAAATTATTATAAACTTTTACTAATCATTATTAAAATTTATTAATTTTTAAAATTTATTACAATTGTTTATCATGAAATACTTATAATTTTTAATAACAATTGAATTTATATTAAATATTACTAATTTCTAATAAGTTCTAGTATTATATAAATGTTTTTTAGAATTCATTACAAATTAGTATAATTTACAAATATTTAATAATATTAATTAATATTTAGTAATTAAAACAAACATTTTTAAATTATTAATATAACTGAATAATTATATATTAATCATTAAAAAATTCTTAAATTTACTAATATTTTTTAATAAGTGTTAATATTGAATAAATATTTATCGATTAATAAAAATAAATTTATTATTAATACTATTTGTTTTAGTTATTTATATATTTGTACTCATTATTTGAGATTTTTAATCACTTTGTGTAATTATTATTCATTTAAATATTCTGTATAAAATAATTCTTATTATTAAATATATTTATTACATAATAAAAATTATTTATTAATTATATATAAAATTTTAATAAATATTAAAATGAGATTTTAAATAATATAAAACATGAGAAATGATTAAATACTATAAGAACATTAATAGAACAACATGGATGATTGATATGTAACATTAAATTATATAATACAATCAATAAACATAATCAAGAAACAATATTTGAAATATTACATATATATAATTCATTTTAATAATTAAGACAAAAAATGGTAATATAACTAAACATACTAATCATTCATTTTTATGTAGCCTTATTCAAATGAGGTAATTAAAAATAAATATTACTCAAAAATATACCAATGAACAATTATAAAATAATAACATGTGGTATAGATATGACATATACCTTATTTAGAAAATTTATTTTAAAAAAACAAGCATCTTATGTTTTTGAAATCATGGAAAACATAGAAACTACCTTTCAAATCAATTTTCAAACCATATTTTGATTGGAAATCACTGTTAAACTAAAAATAATTAAATAAAAACATCCAAATATAGAAAATATCTGAAATATAAAGGTTAATCATTTAAAAACAATACATCAACTCTAGTGAAATAAACCTGTGTGAAGCTGAAACATGTCATATTTGATGGTTGACACCCAAATAGGGGAGAATAAACCTGTTGTAATGCATAATATAAAACCCCATAAAAAATTGGTATTTTATTACATAGAGTTAGACTAAACTAATTTAATCTATAGGGTAAAGGGAATCAAGAAAAAGGAAGGATGATAAAAGAGGTGTCTTCATTAGGGGAATTAAAAGCATAATCCCAAAAAAAACTCGATGTGATGGAGTAAGATAGAGACACATGATAGAGGGTGGGAATGCCATGGGTGGTGGGATGTATGAATGGGGAATGTGGAAGAGTAATGAGTGGTATGAAAAAGGTTTGACAATTAATTAATTAATTTTCATTTTAATGGTGTAATAGAAATGGAAAATCATTGGCTAAGAGAATTAAAACCAGAATCTTTTATTATGTTCTATATTATATGTCTCAAAAAACCTCCATGTGATAAATAATAGTGACATGTGTGATTTCTATCTCTATTACCTGATGTAAATAATGTTATTTGTGATGTTTAATACCATCCTTCTCAAAAACATAGAATTTTTTTGGTCTTTTCCAATAATGGTAATCAGTCAAAAATTACCTACCACTAATTTTAATACATTATAGAAGTATTTTTCCCACTTCCAGTCCAAAAGGAACTGTTATATATTTTAGATCACTCATCATGATTCATGGACCTCCCATGAATATCATATTTATACATTATTATTGTAAGGATCCAATGATACGAGAATGATATGATCTTAATAGATACCTCCAAATTATCTATCTTCTATGTGAGTTGTGTTTTTACATTTGAAGGATCAATAGTTTATATGATGATCTATTTATAAATTCACCCTTTTATTTTAGATTAGTGATGGACATAGTGTTTTGTTGATATTTCCTTGATCAATTAATGATCTACAACAATAATGAATATTATTTGGTGTAATATAATATTTGGTGTGTCAATGACATCCCCACATTACTTGAACATGAACTCTCAATAAAAATGTATTTTTTTAAATGAGTATCACATCATGAATTGATGTTGAATTCATAATCTATTATTCAATTGAAGATGAATCTAGATAATTTTTATCACTTTTAAATATCAGGGAATTCGCGATGTTGGAAAACCCTATAATGTATGTGATTCTAGAATAACATTCATGACCTATAATATACTTATGTATCATTATAAAAATATTTTTTAAATAGAAATAATTTTAATAAATCCATGATGTGTGAGCTAGCACCATGTCAGTGAAATATATGATTTGGTATTCAATCCATTATAAATAATTTATTTTCATCAACACCATTATGGTAAGAAGTTTCATTCCATTTGGGGCTCTTATATACACATATTTTCCTCATTTGATACATACATTATAATAATTGATGATCATATTTTATTAGGTTCACATGTGCATGTGTGTGTTACCTATGAGGAGATTTTACTATGCTCCATTTCATAATTATTACTAGATAATCAATTACTATTCCAGATACTGATCACATGTGGTTTATGTTTCAACTATTTTATCATGATGATGTGGTATGTTTCCTTATAATGTCTTCTATATTTTTTGTGTTTTGAATCATTTGGAGGTTGTTCATGTTTATCAATATAGGTGGAACCTAATGAAATTATTATCTCTTAGATGGGGAGTGGGAATGTCTTATGATGATGATGATGGATGGTTTCAGTAAATCATTTGAACATGGCAAAAAGGGGCTTAAATCATGGTAGAAACAATAGTTTCATAACAACCTTGAGGCCTAACATGAGGCATAGATAGCATACGACTGATTAGAGGCCTAACCCATAATGAAGTAGTGCTATGAAATATTGGAGGCCAAACCTGAATCAATTCCTTTAGACTCCAATGATACATGTTCATAATATATGTGGTAAGTTTTTTTACATCATAAATCTTTGTATTTATACTTTTATCATTTATATGAATCACATACGGTTGGGTTTTTTATTTCCTTAGTAGAACATAAAATTTTTTAATGTGATCATATAATTTTTCCTGATTTTTTTGGAAATTATTATTATCATTTAATAATTCTATTTTATATAAAAACATTTTAAGAAGATGTACTGGTGGTTTCATACATGGTTTTATTACCCAAAACCTATATATGAAAATTTAAATGAACGAGAATACTACTTTTATAGGGGTCTAAATAAGTGAAATAGATGCATGACTGATAGTGGAGTAGTGGAGCATAGAGTTAGTAACAATCATGGATAGACTTCATATGATTCCACAATGTTCTATATTGATTTAATTTCGTTCACATATATATTATTTATTCTTGATGCACCGAGAGATCTATTATTTATTTGTATAAATTGAGTTCCTTTTTCATTGTTTCTTCTTGAAAATTATATTTTTATATTTTTATTATATTATATTATATTATATTTTGTTTATTTTTTATTTCTATGACTTAACAGTAATAGTGTATCCTCCCCAATAAACATATACAAAATGTAATTTTCACTATCCCGCCTCCTATATATGGGGAGGTGTGTGTGAGTTCATGTGACTCTATGATTCAGACCATGAAGTTCATGACTTGGAATTGTGGTAGATTTTGATAATAGATCATAAAATTAATGTCAATTCATAATATCACTTTATTAAAATATATTTTAATAATAAATGTAAAATAAAAATTCATTAATATGTTTTTAAAAACTTACATTCATCTTCTTAAAATACATCTGAAAACAAAATACACGATATAAAAGTAATGGAATTATATAACTCAATTTCCATAGACATAAAATAGTGGATATGTTTTCAAAAAATAATTATAATGTGAATGGGAGATATAAATTAAACAATAAAAATTAAAACTAAATGATTGATGTTTGAGTTACAAATACACTTACAACATTGGTATCATTTTGAACAAAATCATTAGAAAAATTGAACATGATAATTTTATTCAAACCCAATGAAAAAAATTAATATTGTCAAATTTTTTATTATTTATTAATCACATTGTATTGAATATAACATGGATCCCAATATAAATATTTCTCCATAAATTAATTTTGAGATAAGAACCTCAACCATCATTTAGAAATAATTGATCTCAATCGAAACACCAATTTCAGAGAAATAACAACATTAATCACTAATAAAAAAAATAAATTATGTTTTAACCTTATATAAACCTAATTAAAAACAATTCTTTATATTTATATATGTTAGTTATTATCTATTTTCAATATCTGGTGTGAGTAATCTTGATTGTTTGAACAAGTTTCAAAACAACGGTGTTATTCTCAATTATTCTCCCATTTTCGAAATTCACACATTATAAAAGTTAATTTAATATATATTTTATGATATTTTAAAATGTTATTTTTTCATTCTATAATATTTTTAGTTATGCCCCTTGAATATGAACTCAACGATTTTCATGTTTCAGGGAGCTCTTTAACAAATAAATTATAGTATATTAGTTATTGAGTTAAATTTTAAAATGGCAATTGAAAACCAAAATAAAATAATAATTAATTTTTTTATATCATAAATCATTATATATTAATTTCTTATAGTCCCCAATGATATAACTATAAGTAATTATTCTAGTAGGTGGCCAAATAGACATAAATATGAACATTCCATGATTAATTGAGGATTATGAGTTGATTAAAATATAATATAACCATAAAATAAATATAATGAAATAATTTAGTATTTCTTAGTGTGATATATTATATTTATAATGAATTAAGTGATGGTGTGATGACAATGAAAAAATTACATAATATGAATGAATTTTTTTTTGTTTAGTTCACTCTTTTAAAATGGTCAATTTTATAATAAATTTTTGACATTCATTTCATTAATTATTTAAAACAAAATTATTACCAAAACAATATATATATCATAGAAATAATATTTATCTATTAAAATTTTTCTTATAACCAACCATTAATGTAAATGATGAAAAATTGAACACATCAATCAATGGATGTGTAAGTCTACACATTTGTAAGACAAATTATTCGGTTTTCATATAATGTGAGATAGGAACAACCCATTTTATCCTTATATAATCACAAATAAGTTATGAATATAATTTTTTTAAATTATCATGCATTATAAACTAACGATGTTGGGTGGTGAAGGAAAACAGACATGATACTTCTTAGAGCCAGTAGTCCACACATACACATGTTTTATGATTTCATTATTATAAATACAAAAGTGAAAAGGTGGTTAATGATTAGAAATCATTATAATAACTTATTATTATAATATTGATAATTATTTTATCATTTTATAATGATTCAATGTATTTTGTGGATTAATGAATGCACATAATGAAATTCAAATGAAAAAGGAGTGGTTTTCAATTTATATTTTGAAACTTGTATTATGTAATTAATGATGGGGGTAAACCATTGAGGGAAGGACTATTGAAAAGACCATAATAACATGAAGTTGGATAGTATTTTTATATATAGGGTTTGGTATATCATAGTTCAATCTATGTGTAGATGTGATTGGATGGGAAGTGGGGAGAGGAATTCACCTTTTATAAGTGAAATGGGAAGGCATTTCAATAAAAACAAACAATTATTCAATAACGAGAATTCACAATCAAGTTACGTTCCTAAAAAATTTAGAAATAACAATGTAGGTATATAAGCACCATATAATTTTCCTCAACAATACATTCCCACACTTGGTTGGAATATGTTTTATGATAATTAGTCATATGTTTTAACAATTCACATTTTACTTCTTTCACCATTAACTAGTTTTTAACTAAGTAACATATACATTATAATTTAAAGAATCATTTTTAAAAAATATGGAATTACATACTTGAAATATTAAATTCTATTAATTTTAATAAATTTATAATTTTATTAAAAATTAATTTAATATAATTACTATACAAACTATTTAATTTTCTTTGAGAAATATGTTTCTAAATTATCAAAACTCTTCAAATATTATTATTAAATAGTATCAATATTAATAAAATTATAATATAAAATATAAAATTCATATTATTATATGAAAATAGTTTTATAAATTTCCAAATAATTCTAATAAACTAATAATTCCATAAAATTTATAGTATTTGGTAAAACAATATATTAAACTATTCATCTTAAAATCAATTTTATAATATTTGTATCAAAAATTTAAACTATGTTAATTATGAAATTATGACCAAGAAAATTTTGTTATTTCATATTTTTCATATAAACAATATAAAATGTATATAGTATATTTTTTTAAAAAATAAATTTCATTAAAGTTGAAATTTATAAATTTAATTTTTTATCAAAATGTTATATTAATCATTATAAAAAAATTACCAATATATTTTTATTAATGAATTTTTATTTTAAATTACCATTGTTTATTTTATTATATAATAACTATTTTTCCTAAATTTATAACCACCAAATTATTTTATATGTTCTAATGGTTTTAAAATGATTTATTGGTTTTTTTGGTGTGTCGCGTAAAGAAATATTTTAAAGATAATGTTAATTAAAAGGATCCAAAATCCATGTTTATTATATTCAACCCACTTAAATAAATTACATCCATACAATTTTAAATTATTACAGACCGATAAATGTTGGTTAGGATATTATTAAAATATTCATTATTCTATATATAAACCCTAATATGATATATTTCATAATAGTAGAGATTATAAGAATGTAATTTTCCTTCTTCAACAAAATATTAACCATATTACAATATATGTGTAAAACATAATCATATATTTTCTATTACATGACTTTGTGAGACCAAAATAAACAACAATGAAACCATATATGCTCCAAAAATTTAATTTTTCCTTTAAGACTCAAATTAATTAACCCCCATTTCATAAATTCACAAATTTAGTAATATATATCACAATAACAAATTGGTTAAACATCAAAAAAATATCATGGATCATTTTTTAATTAAATTAATAATCATTTCCAAAGCTATCAGCATTATATGTCATACATATCTCAAATAAATACAACATATTATTACCTCAAAATGAACAATATATTATACCCAAAAGATATATATACCATTTGTGATTTTTTTACAAAACAATCCATGATTTTTCAAATATTCCTCATAAAATTTTTAATATACAACATTATCATTGATAAAAAACACTCATTAATGAAAATTCATAAGATAAATATGATTTATTTTCATTAAATATATAATCTATCCAACCTTATATAATACATGAATACTCAATTTTTGTTAATAATATGAATATGCTATGATTATACACCATTTAATAATTATACCTTATTTATGTATAAGGAAAAATTGTATATAGATACCAAATATTATTAGCAACATCATCTGGATCATATTTCAAGAAAATACTAAAACTGAAAACGTTTTTATAATACCCAAGATATTAATATAAAAACATCAATCAAATGTTTTATTATTTAATAAAACATTAATTTAGTCCTTTAATACTTTCAATTAAATATAACTAACATTATTTTGCATTCTCAAACACTTATTTAACTAATATTAATATGAACTATCAAAAAATTATCATGAAACTTCATAAATTATTTTAAATGTAAAAATCATTAAAAAATTTATATGAAATTTCATCATACCATTTATCCATAGAAACAAATAATTTATATGTACCTTGACTCATGAATGAATATATTTTAATCTACATTTTCCATATTCATTTCCCATTATGTTTTATAACATATATATTTTTAAATCCTTTATAATGTTCTATACAGAAAAAGTGGTTAAAAATGTATATATCCAGTGAGTATAAAAATAGGGTTAAGTCTATAACTCGTTATCAACCAATAGGTGGTGAATGATTTTTTACCTAAACCATCAATTTTAGAGTTTTTTTTCTTTTTGTGAATTGTATCAGAACCTACATCCACCTTTAGTGTTTAGACAAGTAATTAATATCAAAGATAACAAAATAATCTATTCATTTCAAAATAATTATGATGGTATACTTTACATAGAGATTTACCTTAGGATTACACTTACAGTTCTGATTAGTTTTTTCGAATTATAATCACCAAAAATATCTATAGTAAATTAATAAAATAAGAAAAATATGTATTAATTACTACTATTAATAACCAATATAAATATATATTTATTTACCAATATTTATATTATCTCAAAATTAAATCTATGAAAATATTACAGAATCTTAGGAATGGGTTTTTTAGTGTCTTTGGGTTCAATTTCATAGAAATCATATTTTACACAACCTGTGAAATTTCATCACATGAAAATTAAACTATATCCATACTAATCATCTGATAAGTTTCACTAATCTCTATAACCTTGGTTTGGGAAAAATATAAATGATTGAGCCCAGATTCACATTAAGGGTACCTGAATGGGGAAAAATCAATTATCAAAGGTGATCATAAGTTGATCATATTGGTTTAATCAATATAAATTAGGGGAAAATCACTTTAAATCATTGAAAATAAATAACATGTCTAGGAATATATATTTTGGTTACATAAGATGTGTAAAATAGAGTGTGAAAACATTATTCAATAAAAATTCACATCATGTTTCAAACATAGGATTATGCATATTCATAAGAGTGTGGGAGAAAAATAATAATAGGAAAATATATCATTTTAAACAAATAATTACCCCAATAATGCCCACAGACTCACTTGGGGGTATAGCATAAACTGTATTATACCCAATACCAACCACTTAAACATATGATTAGTTCAATTATAAACATTATTAACCTTATGATAATATCTAAACAATAGGTATAAAATGAACAACATTGTGAACAAAGATAATAATTATTCACACAAAAAACCTTGTATGAATAGATTAACTATAAATATACCTCCAGATATCCTTATGAGAATAGTTAAAACACAATTACACATAAGTACAACCATTTTACCCAAGTTAAATTACTATTATACTGAAAAAATCATTTTATCTTGTGATATAAAAACATATCCAACAAAATAGAGCTTCATATAGGACCCCTCCCATCATCATCAATACATTTGTGTGCCCCTTAAAATTCATTAAATATTGACATTATAATGAAACCATGATAATAAATATATGTTTAATAAATCATACAAAAGGATAATATTTACTTTTCATAAATAACAAATCGTTATAATATTGGTTTCATGAAACATAAAAATTTTACAAAACAACATCACAAATTAAACTATTCGATACTAAAAACACAATCGACCAAAATAATCTCACGATATAAGAGAAATATAAGGTGTTAAATGAAATTTAAATTAATTTTATTTATATCATTTCAAATATAAAAATAAAATGAAATCAAATTCATGGATTCTTTAAAAAACATTTTGTAATAATTGTTGTAAAATTTATGGTAATTCATATATTTTTAAAAGAAACTTTTTTATATAAATGTTGTAAAAATAAAATACTTCGTGGATGTGTAATTGAATTATAAAATTATTTTCCCACATATATATAAAATTTCACATCATTCAAAATGGAAAATTAAATTAAAAAAAGGGTATGTAAATCACGATTAAAAATACATACTTAAATGAATTTGATTCAGTTACCAAAAAATTTAAAACATTTGTATATACTAAATCCAAATATACTCAAGGAGAGAATATTATGCTTCTCTCAAAACCCCAAGAAAAAATTTATTTGTAAAATTAAAATAATGAGGATATAATTATACCACATTAAGGATATTGGGGTGTAAAAAATAAATATGTCTCAATATATTATGTTCTAGACAAGAATCCATTACCACAAAGTCCTGCTCACATGATCACACATTAACATACTATATAATAAAAAACACACTACAAAAAATATAATATTACCATATTCATACATATAATATTTTTAATATTAATTAAATATTTTCTGGATATATATATTAGTTAGTTATTATTTATTTTTCAATATCGGTTCTGAGTTATCCTAATGGTATTGAACTAGTTTTGAAATAGCTATATTTTTATTCATTTTTCTCCCAAAGTTAATGATTAAAAAATTATAAAGTGTACTAAAATTAATATTTTATTGCAGTAGATAATATAATAAATACAGTATATGTTTTTTTTGTTATGACCCCTGAAGATGAAATTAGTGATGAGTTTGTTTCAGTCATTGTTTTAATAGACGAATTTTGGGGTCTAAAATATCAATTATAATATTAATTAAAACTTTTAAAAACCATTAAACTATTATCCATATTCATGATGTATATCTCCATTATTTTGGTTCTCAGAGTTATCCATGATATAAATTTATAACATTATTCAAGTTGGTTGTCAAACTGACCCAAACAGTGATTAATGGATGATTATGTGGTGATTTAAATGAAATATCATTATAGAAGTGGAATAATGATAAACATTAGTTTCTATTAGAGGTATATAATAGAATTATATAAAATTATGATAATAAAATATGGGTCTAAATCATTTACCTAGTTTGAATAAACTTATTATCATTCATAGTTTGAGCATTTCAAATGGTAAATCATATAATTATTTTTTATCATTAAAATCTATAATAAGAGATTATATTATTATTAAAAAAATATTACATATCATTAGAATAAAATTTATCCATTAAACTATTCATATTTACTTCAAATTAAAGGGGAAATGAAAATTATTAATCATCGATACATGGAGATGGTAGCCTGCTCCTACGCATGGATGATGATTTCATTTTCATAGAACAGAAGAGGGGAGTTTAATGTTTCAACATTTCAAAAAAAAAAATAATCCATAAATATTGAAATTATTAATTAAATTCTATTTTTATTTATCCATTTTATATGGTGAAGGAAGATGAAGACATTACATCCTAGATACGGTTGTTCACATATGCACATGTTTCATGTTTTCATTATTATTAATCGAAATAGTAAAAGCTATTTAATTCTTTAAATGTAATTAAAATAAATTATTAGTGTAAAAAATATTATGATGTTGTAATTTTAAGATGATTTATTGAATCTTTTTAAGAGGATGTTCACATAAAAAATAAAATTGAGGAAAAATAGGTTGTAAATTTATACCTCACTACATGGACTATATCCTTTGTGAAATGGGATAAAATGGTCAGGGTTGGAATTTTTTGAAAGAAAAAAAGTTCTTAATGATGAGTATGAATGTTTTTTATTATTTTTTATATTTTTTATTCTCAACTAAGAGGTTTTTTTCTTTTGAATGTGATCGGGGAAATTTTACATTTATATGTGAAAAGGGAGTTCAGTTTTGTAAATTTCAAAAAAACTAATAATGGGAAGACAATCTCATGGATATTTGTTTTAGAATTGAAAAAAATAGATGGGAGAAGATATATGTTATATATATTCCTTAGAAAAACATTATAAAAAATAATAGAAACATGTTTTTTGTTATTTATTTTTATATTTTATCTTTAACATTTTTTTATTTTATCAGGGAAACTAGGTATTAAATAAGAAACATATCCTTGAATCTCTAAAAATTAAAGGGTCTATATTATATACTTTTTACCTAAAATCTCAAAATTATAAATCCATTAATTTTATAATAGTAATTATATAATGTATTAATTAAAATTTTTATGTTATATATTACATGGGATCTAAACCATTAACTGTAGATTTGAAAAATAGAATTAATTTTTTTAAATTTATAATATGTCATATAAAATTAATATTCTTTAGATAAAATGGTTTCATAAAATCTAAATTTATTCTTCTAAACTAATAATTCCACAAAATAAATGGTATTTGTAAAAAAAGAATATTTCCAAATCCACTTGTAAATCAAAAATATTAAAAAATTAAATCTAATCTAGTTTTGAAATTAATATTCCAAAAATTAGAACCTTTTCAATTTAAAATTATTTAAATTTCAAGAAAGAAAATTAATTAAATTCATAAAATATTATTGAAGACCTTATTTTCTAAGAAAATAAAATTTTCGAGGATTTACAACTCTAATTCATATTTTCATTCAATTAATAATAAAAGTTTTATTATATATAATATATTTTAATAAAAAAATATATTATTTATAGTATATATATTTTCTTAAATTCATTTGTATGAAAGGATAATCTCATAAAAATGAATTTTCATGAATTTGGGGGTCTTATTACATATATAGGTACCCCAATTAAATTTTATCACTCAATTAATATATGAAAATAAAGTTATCTTTATTTATTATTCATAAATTGGTTTCTTATGTTTGTACTATAAACTATTATTTAAAAATTATAAAAATTATATAAAGTATCATAGTTTTTTGATGGTTTTATCATGCAAACCATTTTATTCAAGATATAAATAATTTAAAGAATACAAAATCATCTGTGGTTACATTTCCACTAAATTATTTTATTATAATAAAAAAATATATTATAATCTTAAAAAATAACTAAACACTGTTTTAATTCCAAATAAGGTACTCAAAAATCCCTCTATTGGGTCATGTTCTAGAAACAAATTCTTCTAAAAATTAACTTTTAACCAAAATTAGATGATCTAAATAAATAAAAAAATTTATATTATTGTTACTTCTAAAAATAATCTTATAATATTTAGGTAATCAATTTATTTCCTGTATTTGAAGAATAAATATATATTCAATTTTTTTTACTTCTCTGGTGAAAATTTTTCTACAATCACAATCTATTAGACTCACTTAGAAACTTTCAAAATGTTATACTCATTTTCTTAACATGGGTAAAGGAAATATAATAATAGGGTAAAATAGAAGGATCATAAACTGAATATGAATTAATATTTTATTAAGTTATATTATATGTTTATATAATTATAAATCAGTATAGGATGGATTTTTATCCAAAAATAATTTAGAATAGTAATAGTTATACAAAAATTATTACAAAAGAACTTTTATTCTAAAAAAAATATCATGTGGAGAATGAGTGCTGAAATGTGAGATGATGAACATGATAATTTTTCTATAATTATAGGAATATAAAAATGAAATACACATGGACCATAAATAATTGAAAAAGAATAAATTTTTTCATGAATTTTATAATATTAAAATTAAAATAATGTTTAAGAAAATATCCATGTTTTGTGTTGTTAATTACCAAAAATTGTCAGATTCTAGATATTTTATGAAATATTTCCACACATAAAAATTTCATAAATTTAGATATAATACCAAAACAATGAATTATAGGTACTTAAAAGAATCAAACAATCTTAGGTAATTATTGAACTTAAACTATCTCAGGGTTTTATCAAACCCAAACCACATCCTAGAAATATTAAGAACAATCATTTCCAAGGTTTTAACAGACTAATATCATCTTAGGGTTTCATATTTCTAATATATCATAGGGTTTAAAAAAACTCTCAGGGATATATCTAATAATAAAAATGATAGGTATTTACCATACCCAAACTATCTCATGACTTTATTAGAACTAAACATATGGGGGAATTACCAAACACAATCTATCTCAATTTTTACAAAACTCAAACAAGATGTGGGATTTATAGAACCCATACCATTTTTAGAGAATTTTCTAGACCCAAAATTTCAATTATTCAAACATACATAAGCCATATGAAACCAATAATACATCATAAAATAAATAACACATAGAAAAATAGGTATCAAAACATTTACAGATCATATCATCAAAATTGAACACAAGAATTAAAAAAAGTGGTACACTAAATTCAACCACCCTAAAAGAGTATTTAATTAAAACATATAGAGGTTGTTCATGAATAATATCATTAATGGAAATAATTTATTTTTAGACAAATAAGACAATGTATATGAATTTATAAAATATATTTTAGATAAATATTTTATCTTAATGACAAGTGATGAAGTTATGGGACATTTTTTAAATAATAAATATTTTAAATAAAACATAAGGAATTTAACAAACAATATAATATATATATATATCTGGATGTATATATATGGAATTAAACATCAATAAAAATTTCTTAAAATGACATAATGTTTTAAAACACATCATCTGATTTATTAGTATGTTTTCTTTATTTAAAGAGAATCATAAATGTACATATATATAAAAATCATATGATTTCCAAAATTTAATGTAAATTTTTTTTAAATCATTTAGTTTTTAAAAATAAAAATCAATAATATATGACTAAAATTAAATAATTTATATAAAACCAATTGTTGAGAGAAGGATAAAACATTTTATTTTATATGATTTATTTCATTTTAATAATTAACCAATCATTTTTTGAAATACATAATCCTAAAAAGATCTAGTAAAATTTACCTAAATTATTTTTACTATAATAAATAAATCCACATGTGTAAAAAAAGGGATTTTTTATAAATAAGGATTCAATTTTTTTCTTTTTATTAAAATGAACATGGAAATATTGTAAAACAATATTTAAAAGAGATTGTTTTTTTAAAAAAATGATTCATTTTATGAGAATTGAATTCCTAACAAATGAATTTGAATTTTTTTGAACATAATTTTTCTTAGAGATGAAATTTGAAATATAATATTAATTTTAAAGTATAATAATTTATCAAATATATAATAATGATACTTGAGGAATGACATTTAAACTCTATGAAATGTAATTTGGGTGGACCCAATCCCTTATGGGTATTACAATAGATTAAAAAGGGAAACTTATAAAGGTGATTAAGTGCTATAAATTTAAATCCCGATGTATATATATAATATAATATAATAAAATGTAGAGTTTTACCAACTTATATGAAATAGTTTTCGAAAAAGAACTCGTAATTCAAAAAATTAATGCTGAGTTTCTAATAATCCATACAATAATAGTGAAATAATATAAGAGTGTTGTAATGAAATTGACAATAAAATATCATGAAATTAACATTATTAAAATTAAATTAAGTTAATACGGATGTTAATACAATATATAAATGAAATTAAGGGGTTTAATATCAATTATGTCTCATAAAATTGATAATGAGAAAATGAAACCCATACATCATACTCCCTATTAGTCAAACAATCATTATACACATGTATAAATAACATTACTATCATTGATCATCATTTTTAGAACCATATACATATATATAAAATTTTGTACCCTATAATTATAATCATGATATATAAATTCCCTACTTAGTTATCAATTAATTTTATCATCAGATGATGGTAATTCTAATTGTTCCCCATATTTATTTAAATTATATTTTGAAAATTTCATTTATAATAATCAATTTATTTTATTATTAATTATGGTTTTATAATATATTAAATATATTAGTTTAGTAAGATAATATATCCTTAAAATAGTGTTTTTTCTCATCATTGAAAATGTAATCTATTTCTTAATATTTTGGTTGTTTTAGCTATCAATGATTATAATTAAATAATATAATTAATATATAATATGAATATTCCAAAACCAAAAAAATCCTTCATTTTATAATAACTTATAATAACATTATAACTTATATTTCCATTTTCATCGACGATATATTTTTATATTTATTCTGAACTTAGAAGAAGAATCAATAACTTGATGGATGAGTATGGCTATAGAAGTGTAAAATATCATTGTAATAGAATCCTGTTGATAATATATTTATTTTTTCATTAAACCAGATTGGATTTTTTCTTGAAAAATACTAAAAATAAACATGAAAAATAAAACATAATTACATTATATAGGTGATAGCCTATATCACACATGGTTTACATGTTCCTTTACCAAATATTGAGGGGGAATTAAGTTGTATTTTAATTTTTCTATGATGAATAATATTTTTATTATAAATATATAATTTATTCTTCAATTTAACTTATATGACTAGTTATGTATGGTGGACATCAAAAAAGAAAGACACCACTTCGTAGAGGTGTTAATCCACACAATAACACGATCCTCATTCTATTTATTTTTTTAATAGCTATAAAATGGAATAAATATAGATTATTAAACTAATTTAATAAAAATATAGTAAATTAAATAAAATATGGTAATTATTTAACTTTGGTTATTATTATTCTATAAAAGAATTATTTTTAACAAATATAATAAAAATTATCTTCTAATCACATTGAGGACTTAATGTTTCTCTTAAATGTCTCCATTGAAATTAACATAATGGGCTATGTATGATCACCGGTGTATCTATTATGTGAAACATACAGCTAGTATATAGGTATTAGTTACTGGTTCATGGGATTTTTATCTTTGATAAGCTGGTCGTGATCCCCTTTTATAAGTTATGAAAATGACCTTATGTTAAAACCTATTATTTTTCATAAATTTAATGAGACAATAAACCATAGTGGTTCTATATGTGATAGATGGATGATTATTGGGTGATAGAGTGTCTTTCACGACTCATCGATGAATCTAAACACATGTTTTAATAATTTTTTTCATGAATACCTATATTTGTACATTTACACTTTCATTGATTTCTCCCAGATTACTAGTTTTTAAATATCTTATTAATTTTTTAATAAATATTTAAACTATCCAACTATACAAAAAATGTGTAGGAAAAACCTAAATTTTAACTCTAGTTAATAAAAATCAACTACTATAAAACTGAAAATTAAATTTTAATTTCAATAATTTAAAATGTAGAAAAGATGTTTTCTACAAAAATAATGTCTGTTACAACTATGTGATCATATTCATGTTTTGAATTGATTATATATTGATTGAGACATATTTTATTTATAAATGTTTTGATTAATTATATTAATTTTTTCTATAATAGATAAATTTCCATGATTAGATAGAAATACCTAATATAAATAAAACAATTCTTTCAATATAATAGCTTTATATTTATCATGTTCATTAAATTAAATCTTATTATTTATAAATTTATTCTGAAGTATGCAATTAACCTCATCAAATCATATGAACAATTTTTTCTAAAATATTATTTTAAATTTTACATATTTTTTTATAAATTCTTTTTAAACTAATTTTTAATATATGCAAGTAATATAGTTTTTAGAGTCAAAAACAAATTATGTTTCCAAAAGTTGACATCTAGGTTAAATAAATTATACAATGAATTATTATTGTTTATAATTATATAATTTTACATAGAAATTAATTTTAAATTTATTTGGTCATTCTTGTATTATGATAATGTTATAATAGTTATGGGATCTGGGAAATTGTTATTTTTTAGAATTCACCTATTAATGAATTATTTCAGATAAATCTAAAATTTAATTATTTTCTAATTTTTTTAAGTCAGTTTCTAAAAAATGTACACTTTTAAATATAAAATTATAAAATTCATAAATTTTTAATCAAATGTGAATTTATTACGTATATATATATATAAATAAAAACTATTTTTATTGAAACTAATTTTTAAAAAAATTAAGTGATCCTTATTGTAATTTATGTGCCTTTACTAATTGATTATATTTATTATTTAATTAAATTGAGTTTTTATTAATCATTCATATATATAATAATAATTATATCACATAAAATTTAATTTCAGTGTTGTGTGTGGATAAATCTATCAGAAGAAGTATTAATTTAAAGGATTAAAAATATTGGGTCTTTAGATTTTAATCCCACAATTAAATTTCACCCTCAAAATTTTATGTATTACTGAATAATGAATATTTGTGACTGTATTGTTACCATATTCATCATTTTCTATATAAAATTTAATATGAGATCCACCTTACTCTATATGGTTATGTCATGTGACTGATCTTTCCTCAAAAAACAGTAATCATTCATTCATTCATTAATATACACTAATCATATCTTCACCATTATATATAATTCTCAAAACTAAATCAATATCTGAGATATTAAACCATTATTAAATAACTTATTCAATGCGAACTGAAATCTATATTTACCCCTTAAATTTTTAGTCTATAAGTAAAAAATTTACAAACTATTAAATACTATTTTACTCAGTTTTTAACATATCATAAAACCCTTTATTTAATCAAAATAAATCAGATATTAAACCAAATATTATTCCATAATTTAATCTTTAATTCAATAAAATTTATACTAACAAAGATTAGATTTTCATAAAATTACCATTCAAGGGAATTAATAACATTTAATATATGATTCATATAAATTAAATTAAATCTATAGAAAAAACCATTATATGATCACATAATCCTCAAATATTTTATAATATAACATAATATCATTGCTAAATATGACCCACTAATGAAAAAATACTACAGATACTATTTTTATAATAATACATCAACATAACTACCTACAGAAAGACTTTTAAACTCACATTTTATAACATTATAGTCATAAAATACAATTCCCAACCATTAATGTAAGCTTATTTTTAGGTAATAAGACTAAATTGTTACTAGATACTTGCACTTCTCAACTTATTTTTTATGATCCTATTTCAACTAGTTAAAAAACAGTTTTTATCATATTAAAAATAAGAAGATAATAACATAAATCCATATATTTCATTCATAGTGACTCCTTCATTTCTAACATTTAGAACTTTTAGTTTAACTGTTGGATCCATTTGTTCAATCCTTGGATACCTGTGGTAATTTTCTAATAATGCTTGCAAACTTAATTAGCTAATATCAAAATATAATCCTTCATAATGATTCATTTTATAGAAAATGAATTTGACATTCCATATCCCATAGGTGTTTTAAATAGGGTGTGTAGTCGATAAAATTTTTCATGCACTAGGTGATGATTGATTCAATATTTAATCAAAACTATAGGGGTTATCAAAACCTAGTGCATCAACAGTGCTGACATAACCAAATTTCTTTATCTGTATATGGATGTTATTTATAGCATAACCACATAATATATAATTTATAAATACATTGTGATATTATCCTATATATAATCTTATATCATAGCTATATCCTAGGGGTTTTCACTAATGTAATATTATCCTAATAATGTTAACAAATATTATCCATAAAATAACGGAACACTCCATTAAAAAAAGTTGAGGATACCTTGATCACCACCTCTAGGCTTTGTTCTAAATACACATACTTTTAAAAATTAACTTGATAACCATGTTATATGATCTATGAAAAAAAGTAATAAATATCACATTATTTTTATGTATCAAATTAATTTCATACAAAATATAGAACCAATTGGTTTTGTGACTTTCAGGACAATATAGAAAAGTAATTTATAATTTAACACATTTGATCATTTCCCCATAATATAAATCCTCTAGAAACCAATATATAATTTTAAAAAGTTATACTTATTCTTATAACCTTGGGAATGGAAACACTTGAATGGGGAGTACACAAATACTATGTATGAGAAACCTCGTCAACTTTTCATCAAGGGAAAGATAATATGAATATGACCAGAACTAGTAGGGTAGAATGTTCTTATTAAAATGTATATAGAATAATTTTCTTTCTTATAAATCATGATAAATGGACTTACATTATCAAATTAATAAAGATATGCCATTGAATAAAATTATCAAGTCTTAAGATGATAAAAACATTTCATAAATAAGAATTAGAGGAATAACATGGATATATTGAAATAAATTGGGACATTACATAAAAAAATTTATACAAACATTAGTATTTCTAAATTATAAAATTTTCAACAAAAAAAATATATTCTATATCTTTTCAACAAAACAATCCACACTTCATATAGTGAACAAAAAATCTCTGTGATTAATATCCTTAACACAAATGATATTAACTAAATTTTTTTTTACTAATATAATTATTAAAAACAAACAATATAAATGATTTATATGTCCCAACCTTCTTTGGGGATTTATTAGACCCATAACATCTGAGGATATTAACATACTGAAACAATCTCATGGTTTAATCATACCAAAACTATCTTATGGTTTTATGAGGAAAAAACATTCATATGTATTTATTACACCCAATTTATATATATGATTTTTCATAATTAAAGTAACTCTGAGGATACCAAACCAAAACCATTTTATGAATTTTTCAATTCTGTAGAATCTCAGGGTTTTATCATACATAAAACATCATTCATCTATACATTGAAATTCAACATTAATACAGTCAATAAATAATAGTAAACAAAAAATTCATTTCATTGCTTGTCCATCTATTATCCTAAAAATTGACCTAAAAATTGAAATGTTTGATGAAAATATTAAATGCCCCAAAAGTGTATTTCTTAACAGTACTTACAGTGTGGTTCATGAAAAATAACTTCAATGGAAAGAATCCCTTTGGGGATAAAGAGGAAGAAAACAATGAAATTATAAATGGGTCATTATTAAACACATTAACATTGGTCTAGATGATGATGATATAGGTCACTTTTGAATGGATACCTATTTGAAATTAAATTTTGGGTATATTTATAAACAATATTTTAAATGAAACCACTATTAGAATCCTTCGGAAATGAAAGAAAATAATCTAATGTATGTTGTGAATTTTTTTATCAAATATTAAATTTAATAAGAGGAATGAAAAAATGATCATTGAAAATAAAATAAGAATTTTTATATGTGAAATTTAATCATTTTAAAATTTTAAATTATAAAAAATAAAAAATTAATGTATACATGAAATTAACTAAATTTTATAAAAATAAATTGTTATAAGAAGGCAAAATTGTAAATTTTTAGTGGATTGAATTATTTTTATAATATCAAGTATTTTTTTGATAAACATTTTTGTAAAAATAGTTTGAATATTTTCCTCTTGAAATGCTTTAATATAAAATAATAAGGTCACATGACTTATCATGGAATTGGATTTTAAAATAGTGTATGAAATATTATTGGGGAACTTGTAACCTAGAAGAAGAGGGAAAAGTGTCTTTATATTACAATAGATTTTTTATAATAAAACAATTGATCATTTATATGAAATAGTTTCAACATAAAAGTATATTAGAGTTATAAATATAATTAATCATATATTGAAAATTAGAAATATCTTATTAAATACAAAATAGAATATTTTATTAAACCTAGATTAATGAAACTCGAGGAAAAAAAGTTTATCTCAAAGAAAGGAAATTTTAATAGACCAAAACACATCACGATATAAAATTTCATGATTGAACGTGTGTATTGTGCGCATTTTATATTATAAAAGTGTGTGTCCTTCTAAATAAAATAGAAAATACCACATAAATAAATCCCATGTTTGAATTTCCCCAATATTTATGATATAAGTTCAAGAAATAGAATCATTACTAAATTAATGAGAATTGAGTTTCAAAAAATCTTTATAGTAACAATAACATAACAATAACAGGTTTAAAACATAATTAAAATATATATATATATATATATATCAAAATATGTGATGTATTAATTTTTCTAAAATGTAATCGGGTAGTGAATAAACCATATGAAATAAATAATATTGTACAATATCAAACATGAGTTAATAAATCAAAATGGCATAAAGAAACTATCACATTGAATTATCAATTAGTATTACACACACTATCCTCTCATATAAGAGAAATAAATATATCAAAAAACTATATTAAAAAAATATTCATATATATAACAAACATTACACTTAAATTATAATAATCTATTAAAAATTTCCACATAGTTATGGTTTCTTTTCATTATCATATATTAATAATTATAATTATTTCATCTATGATTTATAATGTCTATTTTATAAGAATTATTGGAAACTAAGTTAACTAATGAAATATATTTTAATGTCATGAAATAGATAAATAATATTGACTTATAATGATTTTATCTCTATCAATATGTTTTTACTAATGTTCTATGAAAATGTAATCACTTTCTTTTAATCTAGGTAATTTTAGAGATAAACTATGAAATTTTAATAAAAAGTTAAATAAATTATATAAAATTATAGAACAAAAAAACATGGACTCCATATTAAATTATTGAAATTTTAGTAAAAAAGCTCACATAATACACTATGATAGAGTTTAACACCATAATTCATGTTGGTATCCAGACAAACCAATTCAATAACACACCATAACATGATGGGTGAGTGTATTTAAGGAAGTGTATAATGTAATTATAATAGAATAATAATAATATAACTTATATATTTTTTGTTTTTATAAAAAATATTATGCATCATAAAAAATAATAAAAATCTATTAAAAAAAAGAAAAACTATATTTCATAGAAGTGGTGGTATTCATAAGATAATGTAAGTATTTTTATATCCCAATTAATTAATTTGAATAATTTTTGATAATATTTTATCTATTAAAATTCATAAATATATTATATATGTCACAATTATTCTTCAATTTCTTCTTTATAACCATCAAATAGAGGTGGTGATGAAAAATGAAATACATTAATTCATGGAGGTGGTAGTTTGAAATCATTCATAATTTATGTTTTTTTATATTTATAAGTGCATTGAATGAAATAAATAATGAGTTTTTCAAAAATAAAATTACACATATTTATATTAATTATACTATGGAAATTATATAAATAAGATTAATCTCTGTATGGTTTGGAAATATTAATAATAAAAAGGATACGAATTATGTAATACTCACTTTGGGACCAATAACATTCTCTTGAAAGTGTCCTTATAAATGAAGGAATTAAGATAAGATATTGTTAAAAGGGGGCATGGGATGTGAAATGGACATTATTGAGAGTGAGGGATCTATATATTGGATTTTTTTAAATGACATTTAGAAGATTTTTTTTACCATTTAGGGTCGATCTAATCAACTTTTATAAGTAAAGGAAATGGAATTTTTATAAAAACATATTATTTTTCAATAATGTAATGAAACTATTGAATTATCAATAGATCCAAAAAATATATAAATGACAATATAGTGATAACGGGACTATAATGACTCAGCCATGGCATTCCACAAATGTTTTAAACATGCTTGATGCATTTACTAATATATTTTTAATTTTATAATATTAACAATGGTAGCTAGTTTTTAACAATGTAATATATGTTGTACAAAAAAATAAATAACTCATAAAACATTTCTGATTTATAAACCTAAATTTAAACTCAATTTAATATAATTCATCTTCTACGAAATATGAAATTATCATTTAAATTAAATATTTTAATATATTGAATTTTTTTATAAATTGTTTCGTTATAATTATGTTTCATTAATATTTTATATCATTGATTAAAAATTAAATGGATCATAATATATTTATATATTACATTAAAAATTATATGAAACTATTTTTCAATAATATATTAATATATTTTATTAGATAAAAATTAAATATTTTAGTAAAATAAGTCTCCAAAAATAATTGATTTAATATTATAATGGTGATTAAAATCCTAATTACTAATCATTATTTTATTTTAAATAAATATTTTGAACATATAACATAATTTTATAATGTTTATCTAAATTATAAAATCCATTTGGGATAATTTATTTTCAACAAGTGATGAAAAATTATATTAAATATAAAAACTAAAAACAATTTTTAGAGTAAAATATAACATATGTTTCCAAATAATTATACATAGGTTTCATAAATTAAAAAATGATTAATTGTTTTCTTATATATGTGTATATATATATAGATTAAACAAAATTATTTTCGTATTTTATTATGATAATTCTATAAATGTAAGGATTTTAGATTTTTTTTATTCACTAGAAAATATTTTTTTAGAAAAATGTCACCAAGTCACCCCTGTAATTTTTTTATAGAATTAAAAATTTATGTCCATTTGTATAAATAAAAAAATTAATAAATTTATATTTTAAATGATAAGAAATTATATATAAATAATAGTTCTTTCATTGAAATAAGAACATTAAAATCATTTAGTTTTTTATTATTATTTTGAGAATATATTCGAATTGATTATTTTTTTCATTTACTAGTGGTTTTAGTATTTCTTCAAAATAACATAAATTTGACGGCTTATTTTAGTTAGTTGTTTCATTATGAGAAAATCGTTGAAGAATTTATTAATTTGAAGGATCAAATATTTTGGTTCATTAGATGCTACTATCTCAAAATGGACATCAATAAAACATTCAATAGAAATAAAACACCCATTAGAATCAGGTTACATTATTCCCATTTCCATTCCAACCCACACACACATTATGAAATAAAAAATCACTCATCATCTCTACGAGACAATTGGAGTCACACATTATTGTACATATACATCTCTTAATTTTCTATATTTTATATAAGACCCATGATAACAATGTTATGAAACTGATACGTTTACTAAGGAGTAATTCCTATTTCATTGTTTTATGTATTTATTATTATAAATATATTTTTTAGTTGAATGGTAATTATTCTAATCTCTTTTTTCGTTAATCTATAGATTTAGTGGATTTTTATGGGCTGAGAAGTAAATTTATAAATAATTAAAAAAATTAGATAATATTTTTGTTACTATTATATTAAAAAACTCCCATACCTATACTATATATTATATAATTCATATACAGTGTGATAATATGGGAGAAAATCTATCATGGTTATATATAAAAATCAGATATTTGTTTTACAAAATTATATAAAACAATAAATTCAGTTATTGTTTTGAAATAATCATTTAGATTATTAGTTAAATAATTGACTACTATAAACTATCCTCGTGTTTCATGGATTTATTTTTTAATACTCACACATGTATATGTTTGTGTTTATGATAATATAAAATATATTTATGGTGAGAGTTCTTTTAGATTCCCAAATTAATTTAATAGAATTTAGACTCTATCTTGATGGATCAACCAATTAATGGATGTACAAACATTAGGTCAGATAGGTCATGAGATAGTATGAGTTCTACATATCATTTCATTTTATGTTTATTTCAAGATCAAATGACCCCATATATGATGAAGTATATTCATTGATTCTGGAATGTGGGTTGAGGAACTCCTTATGAGAATAATGAGTGGTTAATGAATCATAATTATACATACCATTGTCAAACCATACAAGTGAAATAAATAAGGGTGCTTTCTTATAACATACCTCGGAAATATGATATAAAAGAACTGGAAAAAATTGTTAATAGGAGAACTTATAGAATAATTTCTAGTTCGATGATTTTGTATAGATGATCACCAGAACATCTCATCAATTTTTGTGTAATGAAAACCATTAGATATTTTTCGGCTGGAAAAGGTTCAAACTATAAATTATTAGAGTCTAGAATTAAATAAGTAACCTCTCTTATTTGATGGTCATAATTTATCCATATTATGGATTCACCATTAATGTATTTGAGAACCTAGAAATTTATACACCCTTTTAATCATTTTCTAAATTATATTACCAACATTCAATATAATGAGTGTAATGATGTTGAATTTAAAATAATGTCCAAATATCCAAAGAAGAATAAAAACTTCATGGATTAATAAATAGTAAAATATGGGGTTACATGAGAACACTCGATGAGTTAACCATTCTAGAAAGACATATAATGGAGATACTAGAAAACACGAGGTAATATGAATAAAACTCATCCTCTTAAAAGTTTCGTATATCCATGATAGATCAAAAAGTCAACTATGAAGGACATTAATGGAATTATGGTGGATCACCATAGTATTTAGAAATACAATGTAACAACTAATCAAATTTAAATTAATAAGTTTTAAGGATAATAATAAAATATATATAATACACTAAAAATAGTAATAATTCCAGGTTTTGGTAAACATATTTCTCAATAAATAAACAACTAAAATAAAAAGGTATGATCTTTTTCATTGAGAATTTTTATGTAATAATTGGGTATTGAATAATCACCATTTGAATAAAACATGATATTGAACCCCTAGTGGAAGAGGAATATCTCCACATAGAGTAATAAGCGGTGTTGGGGGTCTATTGAATCTGTGTGAAGATATAAAAAATGAAAAAACAGAAAAATGGAAGATCTTTCACAAAAATAAACATAATTATCTTCAAATATTATTACACAAAATAAATATAAGGAATAATATATTTATAAATAGGTTTTTTAAGAATTTATATTGGTTTAAATAAATATACCATTTAGAAGAAATCAACTGTAATGTCCCAGACCCTCCTGGCCCATTACTTTTCCAAAAGTGAGGCCCCACCAAAACAGTTTCCCCATGAGGGTAGCACCGGTCATGGTGGCACTGTGACAGTGGCACCGGTCAAGGTGGAAACCTAACGGGGGCACCGTGAGGGTGAAACCGTGACGGTGACACCGGGAGGGTGACACTGTGATGGTGGCACAATGTCCTCTCCATTTCATTTCCATTCCCACTCCCGCAACGTCTCTTTTTGACATAAATTAATTCTTTTTACCTTTTAAGGCCATTTAATTCCCACAATTAATACCTAAAAATCCTGAGAAATGTCCCTGATGGGGGATATTAAATAACCACTTAATACCATTGTGTGTAACCGGTCAGACCACGTGGGAAACCACGATCCGACCTTCAAGGCGTTCAAAATCACCATATCCCGTAACAATGGAATTTTAACTATATATTGTAGACTATGTTCTTCTTCCTCTTCATCCTTTTGGTCGACTCCTCTCCTTATCTCTGGTGCGCCTGCGTTCGAGTAGTCTGCTCATCCGTGGATTTCCCGATGTCCCTGCCTGCAAATCACGCATCCCATGTTCTTGGTGTGTGGAGAAAAACGTTGATCCTTGATCGATCAGGTAGGGATTTTATCCTTCGTCTCTCCTTTCTGTGTATCATGCAGGGTGCGAATGATTTTTCCTCTATAGAAATTGATGAATCCGAACTTAACGAATATAATGAGCAGTCCTTTAAATAATTAAAGGGGGTGTGATCGATATTCTGCTGTACTCATTATGTTGTTATGTGTTGTGAATTGTACTTGCCAATGATCACTGAAAATCATGGTCGTTGGTGGTCTTTCTCTATGCACTAATGATCCTCAGTGCTCTAGGATGATTAAATTGCCGTAAAATAGAATTGGTTAATTACATATACTCGGTTAAATAAATTGTAAGCACCAGGATCAACCATTTTCTACGATAACCCTGATTAAAACACAATGAAATAGAAATCATGGAGTCTGTTAAATATTTTAAATATGAAAATACCTGCATGCGACAGCCTTGTGTTGGTGGTAGTGGTTTGGTTGTTTCTTTCACGGGCCGATTGCTGGGGTGATATGGGTGGGTATGGGATCCCCTATTTTTATTCTTTAGCTGGTTATGAATTGGAGGCTGTGCAGTTACTCTGCTTATATCAAAAATTGGGGTGGAATCATTTGTGGTTGAGAAACTGTTGGCTCCTAAATTTTCGGGGCATGGGGATATTTTTCGGAGTTTTCGTTGGTTCCAGTGCTTTTAGGGATCTCACTTACCCCTTTATTGTTGTGACTTTACAAGAGAACTGGGTGTGAATGTTTAAGTTGTTGTTGACTATCTTTTTTCACTGGCTTGTAATTTTTTCCTGTTAATTGCCCAGTATTGTAGAATTCACCTAAATGGGGTTACTTGACCATGAAAATAGGATCATTTTAAATGGGAATTGGTTATGGGATGGATTGAGACCTGGTTGTGGATGTTATTCCATTCATGAAAAATCAGTAACACAGTGTTTCTGCTTGGGCCGGTTTCGGAACACTTGGATGGGTTGAGTTCTTGTTTACGTATGTATATACTTGTAATTTCTCTGTTTCTTATTCAAACCCCATCCAAGATGAGAACATAAGTGCCGAACACTTCCATCCCATGGGGGAGGGTGTTTTTCCCTAGAATCCTATGAGTGGATGGTTATTGGCACCTTTTCTACTCCCTTTCCCTAATATCCCAAGACTCTTCGGGTAGGCTGTGATGGCCAGAAGTCCCATATTAGACCAAAATCTTCGGGCAAGGTAGTTGAGGTGTTTGGACCAGGTGTTTTCGGGCATTTTGTTTCCCAAATGTCTTAGGGATGAGGCCCAGGTGTCTTCAGGCATGGAAGTAGTTGTTCTGAACTAGGTGTTTGCGGGTGTGGTTACCCATGGTGGTTGTGCCCCAGGTGTCTTTGGTCGGGTTTTGGAAGTGGGACTGTGGTGAGGTTGTGGCCCAAGTGTCTGCGGGCAGGGTTTGGAAGTGGTACTGGGATGTGGTTCTGGCCTAGGTGTGTGCAGGCGGGGTGTGGCAGTGGGATTTTGGTAAGAATGGCGGGATTGGTTCGATGTGTAGGATGTCTTCAATAACCAGTTGTAAAGTTGCGCGGGGTACCCAAATATCGATGTGCTACTACAATATGTTACATGAAATACATTATTTGGGGAGTGTGACTTGGTGATGTTTGGGTGGATAGATTTTCCTTGTTGGGTGTTAGGTTATCTCTTTTTCCATGGGACATTAGAATGTCTCCTCACTTGTGCACGAGAGTCTTTGGTTTTCCATACTGAGTATAATTGTATGCCCACCCTCCATATATAAAACTTCTTTTAGGTTTCCATGACGACTTCATGGACCATGCGGGACCGTACATGCTCGGATCTTGGGTGCAGTCGATGTTGTTCATTTCCTTTTCATGGTACCTTTTTACCTTTGGGGTTTTTGGCTTGTATCTATTACCTTGGAACATGCATATGGTTATGGTTTATTATCAGCCATACTTGTACTTTCAGTTTTGGTGTTTTTGGATTTACTATCTTATCTCCAGATCCTATTAAAAGAAAAAGGGTAATTCCTTCCATTTAGTGTGTGATTTTACACCCTTGGTGCTATTCTCCACTCCGGGACCTATTGAAGGTGGGTCTTAGGAGTCATTATCTCTCCTTCAACATGAAGGAGGAAGGGTCTGTCAATTTTCTGTCCCTTTCCTCATCATGGTGAAGGTGGGACATGATAGAATGGTATCATAGGCGGGTTTTGAGAGATAGGTTGGAGACTGGAGTTAGGCATAGTGAGGA
Source organism: Viscum album (assembly GCA_963277665.1). Classification (NCBI taxonomy): domain Eukaryota; kingdom Viridiplantae; phylum Streptophyta; class Magnoliopsida; order Santalales; family Viscaceae; genus Viscum; species Viscum album. The sequence continues at coordinate 2,025,185,226 of OY728151.1, read as the reverse complement.
TTGCATGGGATGGTATGGAAACATTGTTTGGTGACCTTGGTGCGTGAATTATGTTAGGGATGACCGGATAGGACATGGGATTTTAAGGCCCCTCAAGATTCGATGAAAGGACTCTGGACCTACCAGACGACCTAGTGAGGCCATGTTGATTGTAGGGTAGAGACCATATGAAAGGTAAATGAATCATATTGACTTGTTTTCTCATGTTTCATGGGTGTCTTGGGGATTCAAAATAAATGAAAAAATCTATTAAAATTTGAGAACAATATTCTACACTACTCGGGATTATGCATTCCTTGGTTACCTTGCATGTTTGGCACCTGGAAGGCGACCATGAGTAGTGCTGGCAATCGAGGTCTAGGAGGTTGAAGTGGCCGATCGGCCAAGGATAGACCGAGAGGATGGGGATAAACAGTGGAAGAAGATTCTTTGAGATTTTCAGTGATAGACCCTCAGGAATTATGAGTGCAGCATCTTAGACGTGGAGACGGATAGCTGGCTCAAAGAGCTAGTGATTGCTTCTGGCATGATTTGGGCTCTGATGGAGTACTGGGTTCTTTTGGCCCTCATCCAGAAGCTGGGAGCAGCGTGTCAGTGGTGGATGCTTTATCATGGAGAGAATTGAGAAATTGAGGTTGCGTGGGCTGACTTCAAGAAGGAGTTTCATGCCGAATTCTTCTCTTCCTCGATGAAGGCTGAGAAGAGAAAAGATCTATTGACCCTCCAGCAGGGGAGTATGTCAGTGGGAGAGTTGGGGATCATGTTAAATGATCTCCTTCTCTTTTCTCCATACCTCCTTCTGGATGAGGAGTATCAGGTGAGACATATAGAGGAGGCACTCTGACCTCCTCTTCATTATGTTGTTGTTCCCTTTTCCATACAGAAATACCTATAGGTGTAGAAGAAGGCTGAAGTGGTTTAGGGGATTCACACAATGCGATTTTTATCATGAGAAGGGATCCAATTGGGCCCTTATAATGGGAAATCCATCAGCAAAAGGTCCTTAGCATCAGGAACCTCTAGGTTTCGACCGGTAGGAAGCAGGCCTCAATAGTTCTAGTTCTGATCCCCCAGTCCTTGCCACTTCCTATCGGACCTAGAACCGATGTGCTTCATCTGTGGGAGCCATATAAATCTTCGAAATCAGTGCCCAGACATAGTGTAGTACAGCGGGGGTGGGTGGGTTTAGCGCCCACCTCAGCCACAATAGTTTCCATCCGGGCCCTTTTAGCAGCAGCAGGGGAAACATGCTTTCTCCCCTCTGAGGGCCGAAGTTACTGGAGGAGGCCGACCTCAGGGCACTCCTCTGGGACCTCGACCAGGGCATTATCGGGGAGGCGGCCAACAGCAGAGAGGCAGAGGAGCTAGTTTTGGGAAGTTGCACGCCGTAGAGGCAGCCGTTCTATTAGGGCCAGAGGAGGTTCAAGGTACAATCATCTTGTTTAGTACTCATTCCAATGTCTTGTTTGATACCAGATCTTCACATTCCTTTGTTACACCCAATATGTCACATGGTTTGGTTTCATACATCGAGAGACATTCATCTCCTCTGGTGCTGAGCATGCCAGTCGGAGGCCAGACCGACTTATCTTATGTTTTCCAAGGGTGTAAACTGATGATAGGGCCACATCAATCTATCAGGGATCTACTATTGTTGTAGATACAGCTATACTATGTCATCCTATGCATTGACTGGATATTCTATGTGGGTGTGGTCATTAACTGCATATGAGGAAGGGTTGTGTTTTCAGATTTCAGTGGTCAACGTGTAACCTTCATCGGCGAGCGAGGTTGTCAGAGAAGGAGCGTGTGAGAGGAGCCCCTCCTTTCCTTGTTGGCCAAACTATCAGTGGAGTCAGTAGATGTAGAAATGGTGGATGTCCCAGGAATCTTCAGTGAGTTTATGGACGTCTTTACTGAGGATTTGGTGACTCTACCCCCTCCAATCAATGTTATGTTCGGGATAGACTTGCAACATGGTGCCCTCCCGGTTTCGATGGCTCCATATCAGATGGAACCTTCTGAGCTGTGGGAGATACGGATCCAGATTGACGATCTAATGAATAAGGGTTTTGTTCAGCCTAGTGTGTCACCGTGGGGTGCTCCTGTGTTTTTTGCGAAGAAGGAGGATGGTGGTCTAAGGCTGTGCATAGACTACAGGAGGCTGAATCAGGTGGCAGTCATGAATCGCTACCCCCTCCAGATGATAGAAAATCTCTTCGAAAAGCTGAGGGGAGCAGGTAGGTTCTCAAAGATTGATCTATGGTCTGGATATCACCAAGTGTAGGTGAAGGATGGTGACATCTTGAAGACTGCCTTCATGGCAAGATATGGGCAGATCGAGTTTGTAGTCATGTCGTTCGGCATTACGAACGCACCAGGTGTGTTCATGGGACTCATGAACTCTGTCTTCCGGGTGTACCTGGACCAGTTCATAGTCATGTTTATCGACGACATCTTGATCTACTCAAGATCAGAGGAGGATCACACAGAGCACATGAGGATGATTTTAGAGGTCCTCTGATGACACCAAATCTATGAGAAACTATCTAAGTGCATGTTCTGGATGTGATAAGTGCATTTCCTTGGGTATGTGGTATCCGGGCGAGGGATAGAAGAGGAACCATCAATGGTTGAGGCGGTTGTTTCTTGGGAATCACCCATGAACGTGGAATGGGTTCGTAGTTTCCTCGGGCTGGCAGGTTACTACCGGAGTTTTGTGCCCAACTTCTCCAGATTTGTGGCACCTTTGACAACCTTTACCAAGAAGGACAAGGATTTCGTGTGGAATGGGCAGTGTGTGGCAGCCTTCAGATATCTAAAATAGATTTTGGTTAGTGCCCCAATGCTGAGGTTCTTAGAAGAATGGGCGATGTATGAGGTGTTCTGTGATGCTTCAGGGCAAGGCCTCAGATGTGTGTTGATGCAGCGACAATGGGTGATCTCTTATGGGTATAGGCAGTTACATCTCCATGAGCGTAACTATTCCACCCATGACCTAGAGCTTTTGGACATCATGTTCGCACTAAATTTTTGGTAGCATTACCTCATCGGGGAGCACTTTTTAGTCTTCACGGACCCCAAGAGCTTAAAGTATATCTTCTCCCTGTGGGACCTGAACTTTCCATAATGGAGGAGGATGGAGTTCCTTCAGGACTAAGACATTGAGGATTCCTACACCTCAGGAAAACCAGAATGTGGTGGTTGATTCCTTGAGCAGAAAATCACAAAAGGATGTGGTCCAAGAGTCAGCAGATGCTTGGAAGGCAATGGATGAGTTGGATGCACTGCACCTAGATGCAGGGATGGAAGGTGGTAGAGGTTTCATGTATCACATGATAGTGAAATATTCTCTATTGTGGCAGGTAGAGGTGTCCCAATGGGGAGACTTCTAAAGCGAGGTGATGTGTGACCAAGTTAACCAAGGGGGATGCTCCGGAAGGGTGGACGGAGGATGGTCAGAATCAGGTGCTTTTCCAAGGAAAGCTGTTTGATCCAGAGGTGATGTACGAGAGTGTCCTTTGTGAGTTCCACAACTCACCCCAATCAGTGCACCCGAAAGATTCCATGATGTAACAGGGATTGAGAGGTCAATTCTGGTGGCCTAGGGTGAAGCGGGCGGTGGTATAGTTTGTGGCCAAATGCTTGGCATGTAAACAAGTGAAGGAGGAACACCGCATTCCATGCAGTTTGTTACTGCCTTTGGATGTTCCTGAGTGGAAGTGGGATGATATCTCAATGGATTTATTCATAGGACTACCTATGACTCAAGTGGTTGTGACGTTATCTAGATAGTGGTGGACTGGTTGACGAATTCGGCTAACATTCTCACGCTAAAGGAGTCGGGTGTAGTGGATTCCTTAACAAGAAGGTATGTGGATGACGTGGTGCGGTTTAATGGTGTTCTGAGATCCATAGTCTCAGATAGGGATGCACGGTTTACCTCACGAGTCTGGATAGGATTGTAACATGATTTTGGCACCCAACAATGTCTTAGAACTGCTTTCCATCCCCAGACAGATGGACATACAGAGCACTCCATCTAAACCTTGGAGCATATGTTGCGGTCATGTGTTCTGGAATCAGAAGGATGGTGGGTGCGACACTTGCCTCTGGTATAGTTTTCCTACAATAATAGATATTACACTACCATTGGAATGGCTCTGTTTGAACCCCTATATGGAAGTCCGTGTCACTCACCAGTGTACTGGACTGAGGTTGGGAAAATGAGCGTTCTTGTCCCGGAGGTGGAGAAGAGCTGACATAGAAGGTTCATCTTATACGGGAAAGGATGAATGCGGCCCAGGACCGAAAAAAGTCGTATGCCTATAGTAGGAGGAGGCCCATGGAGTTTGAGGTTGGAGACCATGTGTTCTTGAAGGTCTCACCTCGATGTGGACAATAGTGGTTTGGTATTGGGAGTACGATTTCTCCCAGATTCATCGGACCCTTCAAAGTGTTGCAGCGGGTCGGTGAAGTCGATTATCAGCTAGCGCTACCAACACCACTACTGAGGATACATGATGTTTTCCATGTGTCCCAGCTCTGTCGGTATCTACAAGATGATTCGCAATTCCTTGACTAGGGAGATCTAGATATCGAGGATGATGTGACCTTTGTGGGAAAACTACTGAGGATAGAGGATCTTGAAGAGAAGGTGCTTCATGGGAAAACCATTCCTTTAGTTTGAGTGTTGTGGAAACATGGTGGGCTTGAGGAGAGTACCTGGGAATGGAAAGCACAAATGTGTTCCCAGTACCCCGAGTTTTTTTGAGTTCTGTGTTGTTATGTTTACACTTATTTGTGATGGAACCCTCCACCTTGTTGACTATGTAATGTGTGGTTTTACATATTCTGTTAATGTGTGTGAAAATTCATGGCTATGGGGTGGGGAGTACCTGATCCCGATTCAAGACGCAATAAGGTGGATGTGATTAAACCCGTTCGGGAGAGTCAGTGCTGCCCAAAGAGGATAGTATCTTTAAATGAGGGAAGAGACTCCCTAACCCATATGACTGGGATGTTTGACCCTAGTATATGGCTTGGTTCTTTAGAGAGAGTTGTTTCTAGGTAATGATGTGGTTCACTTCTGAGAGGTATCTTTTGAGGTCGTTGTTCGGACCCTATATTCTCTTATGGATTGTTTTGATTCTCGAGGGCGAGAATAGTTTGAGAGGTATTTAATGTAATGGGACAGAGCCTCCTGGACCATTACATTTCCAAAAGTGAGGCTCCACAAAAACAGTGGCACCGGTCATGGTGGTACCGTGAGGGTGACACCGTGACGCTGCCACCGTGAGGGTTACACCATGAGGGTGGCACTGTGTCCTCTCCGTTTCTTTTCCAGTCCCGCTCCCGCAATGTCTTTTTTAGATGTAAATTAATTCGTTTTCACTTTCAATGCTATTTAAATCCCATAATTAATACAAAAAAATCCAGAGAAATTTCCCCGATGGGGGATATTAAATAACTACTTAATACCATCGTGTGTAACCACCCAAACCATGTGGGAAACCATGATCCGAATTTCAAGGTGATCAAAATCCCCATATCTCGTAACAATGATATTTTTTCTATATATCACAGAGGAAGTTGTTCTGCATCTTCTTCCATTTGGCCGACTCCTCTCCTTCTCCCTCTGGCGCTTGCACTCGAGTCGTCTTCTATCCCTTGGAGTTCCCGATATCCCCCCTGCAAATCGCGCATCCCCTATTCTTGGACAGTGGAGAAAAACGCTGATCCATGATCATTCAAGTAGGAATTTTCTCCTTCGTCTTTCCTTTCTATGTATCATATAGGGTGGGCATGATTTTCCCTCTGTGTAAATTGATGAAACCAAACGTAACGAAGATAATGAATAGACCTTTAAAGAAAGAAAGGGAGGTGTGATAGATGTTCTGTTGTACTCTTTATGTTGTTATGTGTTGTGAATTTTACGGGCCTATGGTCACTGAAAATCATGGCCATTAGTTGTCTTTCTCTGTGCACTAATGAACCTCAGTTCTCCTAGATGTTTAAATAACCGAATAATGGAATTGGTTCATTATGTATACTCAGTTATATAAATTGTAAGCACCAGTATCAACTGTTTTCAATGATAAAACTGTTTAAAGCACTATGGAATTGAAACCATGGAGTGTGTTAAATCATTTAAATTTGAATGTACCTGCATGGGACTGCCTTGTGTTGGTGTTAGTGGTTTCGTTGTTTCATTCACAGGCCGATTGTTGGGGTGGTATGGGTGGGGATGGGATCCCATGTTGTTATACTTTCGCCGGTTGTGAATTTGAGGTTGTGTGGTTACTCTGCTTATATCACGAAATGGGGTGGAATCCTCTATTGTTGAGAAACAATATCCTCCTATATTTTGGGGAAATGGGGCTGTGTCTCAGGGTTTTCATTGGTTCCAGTACATTAAGGTATATCACTTATCCCTTTGTTGTTGTGAATTTAAAAGATAACTAGGTGTGAATGTATAAGTTTATGTTGACTGTCTTATTTCTCTGGCTTGTAGTTTTTTCCTGTTAATTGATCATTAATGTAGAATTCACCTAAACGGGGTTACATGAACATGAAAACAGGAACCGTTTAAATGGGAATTGGTTCTGGGATGGATTTTGACCTGGTATTGGATGGTATACCTTTCATGAATAAATAGTAATGTGACGTTTGTGATTGGGCTGGTTTTGGAACCCTAGGTTGGGTTGAGTGCTCTTTTACATAAGTATATACTTGTAGTTTCTATATTTCTTATTCATGCCCCACACAAGTTGAGAACATAAGCGATGAACACTCCCATCTCATGGGGGAGGGTGTTTTTCCAGACACTCCTATGTGTGGCTAGTTTTTAGGTCCTTTTCTACTCCCTTCCTCGAATAGCCCAAGACTCTTCGGGTAGGCTGTGATGGAATGACATCCATTATTATCCCAAGAATCTTTGGGCAGGGTAGTTGAGGTGGTTGGCCCAGGTGTTTGGGGGTAGGTTGTTTCCACATGTCTTTGGGATGAGGCCCAGGTGTCTTCGGGCATGTCAGTAGTTGTTCTGACCCAGGTGTTTGCTGGTGTGGTTACGAGTGGTGGTTGTGGCATAGGTCTCTGCGGGTGGGGTTTGGAAGTGGGACTTCGGTGAGGTTGTGGCCCAGGTGTCTGCGGGTGGGGTTTGGCAGTGGAACTAAGGTGAGGTTATGGCCCAGCTGTATGCGAGCGGGGTGTGGCAGTGGAACTATGGTACGAATGGAGGGATTGGTTTGATGCCTAGGATGTATTCAATAACCAGTTGGAAAGTAACACAGGGTACCCAAATATTGAAGTCCTACTACTATATATTACTTGACTTGCGTTATTTGGGGAGCGTGCCTTGGTGAGGCTTTGGTGGATACTTGTATGCTCACCCTACGTATATAAAATTGCTTTCATGTTTCAAGGAGGACATCAGGGATCGTCTGGGACCATACTAGCTCAGAACTTTGGGGCAGTCGCTATTTTTTATTTCCTTTTCTTCGTACCTTTTTACCTTTGGGGATTTGTGGCTTGTATCTTTTATATTTGAACATGCATATGAGAATGGATTACTTTCAGTTGTACCGATACTTTCAATTTTGGTGTTGTGGGATTTACTATCTTATCTCCTGATCCTATTTAAATAAAAAGGGTAATTCCTTCAATTTAGTGTGTGATTTTATACCCTTGATGCTAGTCATCACTCTGGGACCTATTAAAGGCATGTCTTGGGGGTCATTATATCTCCTTAAACATGAAGAAGGAAGGGTCTAGAAATATTTTGTCCCTTCCCTCATCATGGTGAAGGCGGTTCGTGACATCAATGATATTCTTATGTGTGGGAAATTCCATCAAGAGTAGTGTACGGGGAGAAGAATATTGCATGGAGATGAATGAGTATGCTTAGGTAGGAATATTACTATCTTAATCACTCCCATATTTCCTAGAAAATGTTAGTTAGTAAGTACTCTCACTATTCCCTATACTATATGATATTTTATGTTTACATAATACAAGAAATATTTTATATTATAAGTTAAAAGAAATATTCTCCCTGTATATTATTCCATATTGGTGGGGGAGTATATGATATCATGAATGCTGGTATAGCTAGTCAACTATAAATGTATATATACCTTTAGTGATTTTCAAGATGAAATAGAATAGGTCAAAGGTCTATTGTTTCAAATGATTTTTTACATTTTGAAAAATAAAGAAGAAATTGGTACATCTCACACAACAAATTTTTAGAGAAAAATTAATAAAAAAAATAATGACCATAATTAATGTTAATGATAAAACCCTTCATTGAGAATTTAGTTATTACAATATGAATATGAATTTTATTAATTCTATATGTTTTCCACATGTGGGGACTTCAATTTCTATTATTTTTCACTAATTAGAAGATTCATCCATGGATGGGGACACACAAATTTTAAATGAAATAATAAATTTAAGAGCACCTATATAGTCACTAAAATATGAAGATATATATTTTTTAAAATGAATTAAATATTCAACAAAATTATAGAAAAAAATTCCTGATGCAGAGTTATGTAAATAATATTTTTATGATCTACATAAATCTTTCATGGATTATTCATTAATCATTTATGTTAGAGGTATTAGATACATTAAGATATAACTATCACTGGTACAACCACCCAAATAGATGGAAAACATTCAACAACCAAATATAAAACATTATAATTTTTTTGAATTTGATAAGCTAATAGTGGTAGTTTTAAATGGCATGGATAACAATATTTATCAAGGACATTGAACCACATTGAAAAAATATATTAAGGATATATTTTTGAAAAATATTGGACATTCATTGAACTAACCCACTATATTCAAGAATCGTATATTTATTATTAGTGAATTAAAAAAATGGGAGGTACAATGATAATTCCAACCCCCATAGTATTATATGTAAATAAGAAAAATGTTAAATAATATTGTGTTATGGCATCATATACCCAATTTCAGAAGCCCTGTGGGGGATCCCCATCATTGTGGTACTAAAAAGGACTTAGAACCCCTCATAAGGAATGAAATTAATGAATTAGTGGACGATATAATTCAAAATATATGATAGGTGTGTATTGGTTATAGAAAACTAATCCATGCTATATAAAATTACTAGTTCCCCAGTATATTTATAAATTTTATACTTTAATTATTTTTTGGAAATAGTTACGACTACAATTTTGATGGTTATTTTCATATTTTATTGTTTTAATTTCACCAGTAGATTGGGAATAAACAATATTCCCTTATAAATATAGTGAGTCTTTTTTTGATGAATTCGCATTTATTTATGAAATTCCCTTAGTACATTTAAACACTTTTTTGTAAGGATAATTTGATTCATTATTAATATTTTATTGGATGTATTTATTTATTTACTTGTTTCATATAGAACATCGTTTTAAAATATTCTCATAAATATAAAAAATTATTGAAATGGTTTATTTAAATTATTTTTGTTATAAATTTATAAAAATAACAAATTAATGTGAAATTATTAAATATTTTAGGCCATATAATCCCCAAATGATTTAGTAATAAAAAAATAAATGATTGATATCTTATTTACACTAGTATACACCAACAATGCAATATATAGAAGAAATTTTCTATGATACTCACAATACTATAAGGTATTTTTTCTAATTTTTTTTTATACTACATTGCCTCTGTTTTATTTACATAATAATTATATTTTATTTACTATTAAATAAATCATGCATAAAATATTTTTCCATCCACTTAAAGAACCCAGACACAACCCCCATGATTAGGCCCCCAGAATGGGATTTACAATATGAAATGATGCACGATTTTTTTAACCAATCATTAGAAATTATTTCCCATAGTGATTGATCAAATTTAATAATAGAAATCTAATTATATAGAAAACATGGACTTATCCATTATTAACTACCTAACAACAATGAGTATTTTTTTAACAATTTTATATTATTTTAAATAATTTATTTCTTATATTATGAGATAAATGTAATTGTTTATATAGACCATGGATATATTATGTAATTTATGAATGTACATGACTATAACCCAATGATAGTGTATAATATTAATCTTAAATAATAATGAAAAATGGAAATTATTTTTTGGAATAGTTATTATTGACTATTTTCATACTATGTGAGGCAACATTCCCACACTAATAATATTGAGATTACTCTAGATTCACATAAGAATAATGGACTCCCATATTAAAAGACCAATTTGGCCACTACTAAGGATTCATGGAATAAAAACATTTCAAAATACTTGGTTAATTTAGTGGTAACTTCATTATTTTATAAGAACTAATTCATAGAAACTATGTATGCATAATATATTTCATATTGAAGGTTATTTTATGTTTCAATATATATAGTGATTATGTCCTGATGAGGTGTAAACTAGATATGGATATTTCTTTTTTTCCTTTATTTTTTTCATAAATTTCATGTGGATGATATTTTAGGCCACATAGAATATATATGAATGTTTTATATGCTTCAATATTATAGAATAAAATTTTTAATGGTGAAAAAAATGTCCTTATATCATTTAAAAACAACTAGTTTAATTATAGTGTTTCAAAAATATATTTAGCTCCCATAACATCTATGATCACTCTATAAGATATTCTTTTTCATAGTGATAAAATTAAAGGGTCCATTTCCTATTTCCATTATATTTACCGACATTATTTTGAATATATTCCATGTATCTAAATTGATTTGAGGAAAATTTAATTTAATTTTTTAATTTTACAAAAGTCAAAGATTTTTTTATGATCAAATGATTTTTTTGAATACATAGAGTAATAATTATTGATTATTCCAGAGAAATATAAAACTAGAGTATAGAAGATTTAAGGAATAGGTGTAGTTCAAAACCAAATACTTTTACATCCGCAAAACCAAAAACCAATGGGTAAGATAAGGTATTCAACAAGGAATTTGATAGAATAATTGAAATGAATGTTTATCCCTAGAGAGTTAACTCTACAAAAAATTTTGTGGGTATACATTGGGTATATAAAACCTAATTCAAATTACCACAAGGTTTTGGAAAATAATTGAATGGTAAGTGTTAAAACATTCATATTAATCTCCATCAAAGTGTCTTTTTTTATTGTAAAGATAATAAATAATGAAATAATGAAACCCAGCAATAAGAGAGAGTTTTAAATGGTGTAACATAATGAAAATTATAGGAAATTGCATGGGATATATTTTATATAAAATTAAAGGACAAGATATATATATGGAAATCACATTCATTTGATAAAATTAATATTTATTGATAATTTTCTACTTTTTTCATCTCCCTTGAAGTTAAATACAGGTTAGCCATATTAATAAATGTTAATGTCATTGAGTATTAAATATATATTTCCATTCTATGAAATTGAGGTCAAATAAGTGTAGCTACATATTCCCTTCAACATGAATGTGTTGTTTCTGATGAATTGTAATGATGCTTTTTGGAATTGACTTTATGAGGATTATATGCTCCCACCTAATGCATATGATTTAAGGCCACGTAGTTATCATTTTCCACATAACATGATTTCTTGACCTTATATTGATATATAACGACCTTCTATTTTAATACATAGACATTATGCCACTTTTTGTGGATTTATTTAAACCTTAAAAAATATACACACAATGATTGTGTTAGTTTAGAGACTTTGAAAACATGGAACAAAAATCTACTTACTCAGTGATAGAAATTAAATGTTTCCAAAATTGATACTCCCCCTTATAAATTATGTGTATAATCCATTCATCATAACCTAGGGAAATGAAATATTTGAAATGGGTGATATTGAATGATGAGTAAGGGAAAATAAAATAAATATGTAAGAAAAACATGAACATAATGGTATGAGAAATTGAGAATAAAATTAGAAGATCATACCTAGAGTATCAAAGATAATAAATGTGGATCATGGAATAAATATTGGCAGTTCATAAGACATGAATCACAAGGTAATAAATGGGTTAATCCGTTAAATAATAACATTGGAATATGAAAAGAAATTTTCGAAGACACAAAATAATATAAAATTATTTTAATATTAGTAAAGGCATTAATGCAAAGGCCATCATAGTATTATGTGCCAACACCCCACACCACATTAGTAGTAATGTATAACTCCCATGTACATCTTAGTATTATCAGTTCAATCCCCATATAATCATGGTGTACATGGTTCACTCCTTTGTCCCTCATTGTTGTATGAGGTCACTCCTCATAACATCATAATAGTCATAGTTCAATCCCCTAACCATCATAGTAGTCAACGTTCACTCCTAAGAACATATTATTTAATCTCATGATATATAAATCATTACTCAATGCATTGTAGGGAGATATAGGTCTCACTCATATCATAATGAAATCATATAAACATGTTCTAAAAAAATAATAAAAAAATTCATCTCATAACACATCAAAAGAAATTTGTGTCATTAAAATCATATCCTGTGAAAAAGAAACAGATTTATAAACATATAACCTATGAAAGAGAAACAATAATTTATTATTATTCCATAATATGAAAATCATTCAGAAAATAATATTAATAGAACCATTGGATCATTTCTTATAGAGGAATGAGTAACATAAAAGGATGTCTTATTAGATGGAAAATAATTTTTAATAATCCTTAAGACCATATATTGAGGAAAATATCCTTTCATCATTGAAATTTTTTTTTCAAAAAATAAAAGTTATTGAAATAAATATTCTTTAAAACATATAAAAGAGTCTAGAAAAACATTTAAAACATATTTACATAAAATATTATAAAGAAATATTGAAAACTATTGGAAAACCATTTTCTTTTTGAAAAAAAAAAGGTGCATTGAAAACATTTAAAATACATTTTATTGATAATGGGATTGAAAATTTATAAGTAAATCTTGAAATCATTTATATCCTTTTCAATAAAAATAACCATTAGAAAACATGTAAGGTAAGCTTTGAAAATCACTTAAAACAATTTTTTAACATAAAACATTTTTGAAAACATTTTTTTAAATCCACATTCAATTTATAAAAAATCTATAATATTAGGGAATTTTTTTTTATTGAAAACTAATATTTTAATGTTATAATAGATAATTCATAAAAATGATGGTAATGATGATGGGTAAGTCTGTATATGATGAGCCTTCAATTTTCACCTTAAAAAGATTATAAAATTTCCTTGATTACAAAATGACAAGAATATTTCACTGAGAACAATTTTTTTAAAATTTAAAATAGTGGAAAATATATTATTTAAAAATCAAAGTATATTAATAAAATAATTCATAAAAGCATTTCAACAACATGGATTGTAATTAAAATATATTTCTAACAGAATGGAGTGATATAGCCTCATTTTTATAAAAATATTTTAATGATTATCTTATGTACCAAAGAGTGGGAAAATGGTACCATTACATGGATATAACATGAATATAAAGAGGATAATAAAATAAATTATGGTTATTAATTGATTTATCATTATATTTTATCAATTAAAGCATAATCATAAACAGTCTCAATAAACAATGAGATTGTTCAAAATAAACACTTACCACTTGGTAAAATGGGATCACACACCCTTTGTAAGAAAATTAAATTACATTTGAAAAAAATATCATGAAAAAATTGTATTCATGATAAAACTTCTTAATATGTATAATATATGACTCATTAAAGAACAACAGTTCATAATAAAATTGGTGTCTCAAAGAAGGAAACAAGTGAAAAAATTAATTTACAGATTTTGATTCTTTTGAACAATAAACCCCATGTAAGAAAGAAAATAAATTGGATATGTAAATATCTATAAATTTATCTATAACAATCATAGAATATATTAATTTTTAGTATATAAACAACACATTATAAATTTCTAGGGAATATGGTATGTATCTCATAAAAAATAAAAATGAGATTAGATTCCCTTACCCTATGTCTTAAATCTCGTCGTAATTATATAAGGTTCCTGTATAAAAAATGTACATTTAATATAAATATTTTATAGTACCGTATTATTATATATAATACCATATATTATTTTTTATTACTTAATGATGTAAGCTAATTAACAATTAGAAGTTAAGGTTATGCTTCCGGAAATATCAGCTTTTCTTTTCCCAAGGGTATTAATTTTTTATATATATTATAATTATTAGTATATAATGATTTAAAGAATTATTAAATTATATAAATATCAAAAATATTAATTATATTTTTAAAATACTAATCTATTGAATATATTTTTATGAAATTGAATACACCGTTCATGGAGATGGTAAGTCATACGTACGCATGGATGTTATCTCCATTTTATTATTGTATTGAATTGAAGAAAGTAAATTACATATATATTTATATATGTAATTAATATTTAAGAAATATTAAATCACATATATATATCATATAATTTCACTAAATTCATCCTTAATACAAGAAAATTAGAGTGTAGATGAATTACATTGCTTTGAGAAGGCGGTAGTCCACACGTCTACAAACAATGTTTTGTTAAATAAAAAAGATGGAATGTATAAAATAATGTGTCATAAAAGAATTAAGGTACAATAATGACATAAGAAATATATAATATATCATATATAAATAAATTTTACATCATTATTCCTACCCATGAATTTTTGTAATGGAAAAATTAATAATCATTATTTCATGAGGTAGTATTTTTTCATACACATAAATAGTATGTTTGTCTACCATTATATGGATGTGTGTATAAATATAGTTTGAAAACATACCATAACATCTTCTAAATATATTTATGAATCTTTTTTTGTATGACAATGAAATACTGATTATCTAGTAGTGGAATATGGAAATATATATAAGGAGCGTGAAGAAAGATATAACTTCTTCTTTTGGAAACACCTTTTGGTTTTCACCAAAGGGCTTACCTAGTTGGATTTATAAAAAAATTGGTTTATAGGATGAGGGTAGGCATATTTAGGAGATATTTGGGTAAATAATGGTCTATCTAATGTGTTTGGATATGAGTGAATAAGTGGGAGGAGATGAGGGCTTTTATAGTGCATTAGGAGGGGTACTCTTATAAATTTTGGAAAAGGGAATTCCACCCACATTTCTCTGAATGAATTTTGATCCAATAATGGTTAAAATAAGATAAAAATAAGGATAGGGTCTATTTATGGACAAAAAATGTATTTTGAACAGGTTTTTAGGTCATTTTATACCATAAGAAAATGGTTTAGTTCCTCATTATGATTAATTTCACTTTAATTGTCATAAATAATTTTAATTATATCTACAAATATTTTTTTGTATAAAAATTAATTGAAAATATTATATATTATACCGTATTATTATTATTCTAAATATAGATTAAATTTTTCAAAATTTTAATCACTGAATTGGAAAAATTAATTTAAAGTTAATCTTACAGATGTTATGAAAATGTGTATTTTTAAATTGAAAATGTTCAAAAGATCTTTATGTTTTCATAGTCATCATCAAAGTAAAAATTATTAAAATTACCTAGATTAAATTAAATTAATTAAAATTTAATATAATTAAACTCTAAAAACAATTTAAAATAAAATTTAACCGTATAAAAAATTATATGAAAAATATTTTTTAATTAAAATCCAGTATTTTTCACTATTCATCAAAAAACGAAACATCAAAAAATACAAAAATTACCCGTTAAATATTTTTTATTATTAAATTTAAATGATGAATTTTTATTTGAAAATTTAAAATTTAAAATTTTTAAACAATTACATTTAGAATAGGGTCTCCATTAAAAGGTCGTAAAGCTTCCATTTATAAAAATATTGATGTTTTTTAAAAAATAATGGGTTGGTTATTATTTTAGGATTATAAAATATATTTGGTGAACAATAAAATTATTTTTTTAATATATAAAAAAATATTTACTTAAAATAATTAAATAATATTAATTAATTTAACTTGTTAAGATAAATATAATTGTTCACATCGAAACACTCTTTTTAAAATCCTTACTTTTATATTCATTTTGTTTCTATATTCATTTATAATTAATAGGTAACAAATGAATTCAAAAATATATTTTCGTAAGTTAGTTAATCCAATAATATTCAGCATAATATCTATTTTATATCCTATTATATTAAATAACAATATATTTATTAAAATAATATGGGTTGGTAAAACTCATTTTTGTTTGTTACACAAACAAATGAGGAATGTCAGTCTTGCATGTAATGTAAGAAAACCATAGTTTTATATGTAGATCAGGTTAAATGTTTTATAGAATTTTGTGCATGATTAAATTTGAGTTTCATATAACCCATTCCAAACATTGTGATTTTAAAAAATATTAAAAATTAGTGTTGAGTGAAATAAAAAATATTAAAAGTATTAGATTAAATTTTAAATTACATTTCATGAAATACCGGGGGTTACATTTAACCCATCGAAAATGAATTTCTCCCTAAAATTTAATATGGGTTTCAACAGTTTAATACTAGAAATTTTCATTTAAATAATCCCACATTGTAAAAATAAATACCTAAATGCATATTTAAAAAAGGGGTTTTATAAATATAATGGTTACCCACCATAATATATAACTAGGTTTCTACATAAATGAACATATGTTAGAATAGAAAACATATACAACAAGAGAAGAGTAAAAATATTCATAGGGAGTGATTGATGTAATCAATCATGAATAAATGATTGATCAATGAAATGATGAGAACCTCAATGTCATAACTCTATGATGATTTAAAAGTCCTCTAGTTAAAAAAATATTAAGGTGTTAGGACATTATTTTTTGTTTATATTCCTAACATTGACTAATTATTTTATTCACCAAGAATATAATGAAATATAATGACATGATATATTTCAATAAACACAATTTCATTATTGGGTAGTTCTTCAATAAATTTCAAATTCTTCCATTACATCATGAAATCGATATCTTGAAATTATCATTATGACTAATGTAATAAAATACACTTTTAAAGGAAATTAAGGGCCAATAAATAATGAATGGTCTAACTATTTTCCCCTAACTATTTTTCAACATCAATATGGTAAATACATTAATTTTTAAAAATAAATAATTTCAATTCTGGTAAAACATTAATATTTATTCAACAAATTATGTAAGTATTAAAATTAAAAATTTACCAAGACATCAAGTAGTCCAGTGGTAGGTGTAAAACCCATATCTTCCATCGATCATGGGATCAAGACATACGTCATTTTTAGACTTGAATTTTTTTCATTTGATATATAGGTCGACCTTTTCTAAAACCACATTGATATAATTTCCAACATCAATAAGACATATATCCTTGAAATAATTTTAATCACTAAAGAGCCTATGATATATGGTTTTAAATAAAACCTCAATACATAAATACTTCCTAAAAATTTTAAATTATAATTTTCATAATCCGTTAAACATATAATTGTTCAAAAAGATGAAAATCCAAAATTTATTAAGTAAATTCAAATAATAAACTCAACACTTATCCCCTTTATATCAAAATGTATTTCTTGTTTGAAAATTTCTAAAAATGTTAATACCCTTACTGTATATTCTCTTATATCATTGTAATATCATGAGTTATCATAAAAACATTTTCAAAACATGAATGATTCCTTATTAAAAAATTAATGGACATATTCCTTAAATTAATTTTTTTTTAAATTCCTCCAAGATATCATAAACCACTTTTTCAACAAATATTTAATATGTTATGATTTCATAGATACCCCCAATTTACTTATCTATATCATCACCTCTTTACCCATATAAAATATCATTTTCAAATCATCAATAATAGGTTGAGGGTTACCTCACCATAATATAACATTATTATTAATTAAAAATACTTTAAGAAAAAACTACTAACAAAATCCTTATATACTTCATGATTCATATAAAATACTCTTTAAATTTACAAACATATTCACTTCAATCTTCCAAATTAATTGTAAAACCTTATCTTTGAATTCAATAACATAATACATGATACATATTTTCTAAAAATATGAAGAACGAATCATGTATTAGGGTTTCTAAACCCTAATAAAATAATTCCTCATATGTTTAATATAAAAAATACTGGAATAACATTCCATACCGTTAACATTTCAATTGCAGTAAATTTATATTCAGAAATATATCGAATAACCATACTACCCTCACAATTCCTTTCATGATGCTTCTACTTGTGAAATTGATCATAATCATTCCCATACATTCCACATATGAAGCATTCAATTTTAACAGTGTACTTATAGTTCTCACCATTTACTAAAACAAAAATTTATTATGTGAGAAACATTTATCATAACGGAAAACAATATAATAATGAATAAAATTAAATATATGATTCCTAAATCATAGATCCTACTTATTTAATCCATTACACAAAAGGTTTATCCTAGTTTATTTATAATCATCCTCTTATTAAATCCTGCATTATAGTTCATAAAGAGTTTGTGAATACTTAAATCATAGCCCATGGGAGTGATAAACCATGTTTGTAAAAAGGCTTGTTTTTTGTACCAAGTTACACTGTGTCAGGACTAGAACATCATGTTGATGTTGTCACCCCTATGTACATCTATTCCCAATACACATAAACTAATAGTATCTAAAAATGGATGTGTTTCGAGGAAACCACTCCCTTTAACCTTTACCCAAATTCATAGACATTTTCCTAATCATTATCTTGTCCTTAATGCATATCCTTAGAGGCATCTCGAAGGAAATACATGTTAATATATATAGGGATCTCAAAAACATTTTCTAATAATAAATTACATATATTAACTAAATATTCTATTTAATAAAACTATAATTACCCTCAATATTCTTACATATAAATTATATCATTTTTTGCAGAATACATAATACATTACAAAAAAACATGCCCAAAAACTGTGTTAGTGTATTTCCATTAGTAACATGGAAACAAAAAAAAATCAAACGAAAAAAAAGATATTCAATGTTTCTCAAAAATTACTCCTCTTATGTAATTATAATAAAAACCATTCTTCATGACTAGGAGAAAGCAAACATTTAACATACTGTTACCTTGATTGGGTACATAATTCCCTCTTTCTGAGATCCCTTTTTGGCATTTTATATTTAAATGTTTCATTCATGAATTTCTGTATTTTGAAATAGAATTTCATAAATTTTAACTAGGATAGATGACATGTAATGGTAGTTGGGTGAATGTCGTAAAACAGATTCACACTGTGAAATTTTATATCATGTGATTAATGTTTACACATCATGAGTTAATTAAATATTATATTTTTAATTTGAGGGAATGGGGTTTTCGGAGTACATGAAATCTGTGAATTTCATGAAATGTAAAGGAATTACATGTCATGTAATATTCTGATATTTTATTTTTAGGGAGATGTTCATGTGTTTAGTACCAATATAAGCTACTAGACCTCCTATTCTATCATTCAAGGGTTCCACTTCCTCATTTTTATGGAGACCCCATTCCTTTTAGATCGATCCATTCTATATTTGATCTTTATTGAATTTTTTTATCTTTCTGGTTTTGTGTACATTCCATTTCATCATTTACAATTATCACAGCCTAACCCATCTTCCTTCATCGTGGAATTTGATGCTAACATGCGGCATGACAATGGGATGAATGTCACTCATAAAAAAGGTTGTGTATCGAAGGCGACATCCAGAGAGGTGCGCAGATTCTTCCAAAATGAGTATCAGGCCACCAGAACTCGTCCAGTGACCCACAAAATGTTCGTCTATGGATGGAGTGACTATCTTCCCTGCATGGATGGAAGTGGCACAACCGTGCTGCCGAAGGAGCAACCCATGGCCGACGAACTGTGGTGGTGAAGCTGCGACCAGCGCAACCCCGAAAGTGAAGGAAACCAGTGGCCCAAACTGCAGTGTTTCCTATGAAAGAGCGGAGCAACAACGCCGTGTGGTGAAGCATAAGGGGTCATGACCCCTGGCCGTCGCGGTGCATTGACATCCAGTGCAAGGCCGACCGTGAGGAAGACCGGCGGCCCAAGCCTCTGGGTCGCTAGAGGAGGCATGGTGCAACTGCGCCACACATGAGTCGGCTGGCCACTCAGCTCGCCGGGAGGAGCGAGACCCACCGCTGGGTCCCGCGTGACACAAACCAGTTCCACGTGGTGCCAGATTTTCTCCCACATGAATGACATTGACGTTCAGGATTTCTAGGGGTTGTGGATTACCCCTTGGGGGTGGCTATGGTAGACCCCACAGGCCGTCGGGCCGGACCTAGTACGGGCCGCTGGGCTGAACCCAGCGCGGGCGGTCGGGCCGGACCCAACGCCGGTTGAGACTCCCTCGCAGATGGGATGCCCCCGTGGACTAGGTCACACTTGTGGACTGGGTCAAAACACATTCCTGGCCCAGGTTAGGTTGGGTTGGTCTGATTGGGCCGGACTGGACTCGGACCCGTTTTGGCCAGTTTCCATACTTTTTCTGTAACTTGAGCTATGAGCATCCGTTTGACAAACTGTCTATGGAAACAAAACCCTATGAAGGAGACAGTTCTTTTGGTATACCCCACTCGAGGTTTGGATACAGTTGGGGTATCGCTGAGTTGGATCGAACATAAATCCAACCGGGCCCTCTGAACAGAAATGCCAATAACTCTCAGACCGGGTGTCCAATTGATGCATCTTCTGTTGCATTGGATTTCTTTTGGAAAGATGTATCTCTTGGATACATCAACCTAGGACTTCATGGTAGTTGATTTATAAAATCTTGTATTGAAGAGCAGACCCTTTTAGAATCAAGCATTCTTTGTGCGGAACATTGTGGTTGGCTGCGCTCTGACGACTGTTCCTGGATCCTGTGTGGGTTCTACAGCACTAAATATTGTTTCAGGATCTTGTATGGGTTCGACAACTCTGAATACTATTCTTGGATCCTGTGTGGGTTCGACAGTTTTGACTTCTATTCTTGGATCCTCTGTGGGACCGACAGTTTAGATTTATGTCCATAGATCCTATGTGGGTTCGAATGAATAAATGCTTCAGTGAATACATCTAATCATCTTTATATCTCCACATAAGTTGAATACCTATGTGATCTAAGTTAGTGAATTCTGTGTTTTCATTTTTATTGAGATGGGTTACATGATAATTAGGTATATGTATGGGCATTTTGCTATGTAATGGCTATCTGTTGAATTCATACTTTATGGTTTATCCTTATTGGATTTTAAGAGACCTTGGTGGTCTATGGGTCTCTACTGAGTATTTTTATACTAATCAATTCATAAGATATGCATGCACCTTATTGTATTGGATGAAGAAGACATACAACGCTGACCGAGGTAGAGTGTACGCAGACTGGACGATACCCGGAGGTGGACCTCACGAGGAGTCGATACTCAGAGGATACTGATAGACATGGAGTGCTGGGGAGGATATCTGTACTTAAACTGATGGTAGGATCTATGGTGGATGATCCAAGAGTTCTCTGTCACCATTGAGTAGTTTTGTCCTTTTCATTTGTATTTTTACATTGCGGTTGGGATTGTATTTCAGGTCCCTTTACATTATAGAAATCTCTTGTTATATAGTTTTTACTTAGTGTTTTGTTTACAGCTCGTACTCTGTTGTGTGTGTACACATGTTTTAAAGGCAATGCCTTCACTGTTTCGGGATTTATACCTTTGGTGCTAATCTCTAGCCCTTGGCCTATGGAATTAAGGAATGGGGTAGTCATGCCATGAGCCTTAGAGGGATGAGTCATGACAATCATATATAATTTCACATCTTAAATTCCATGAAAATATATCCTAAGTAATCTATGGATGTAAATGATTCCTTCTATCATCGAATGACAATATTGAAATTCAAAAAATATGAGACATAAACTTTACCTCTATATAACTCATGAAACAAAAAACACTATCTATAAATTTAATATTTATGTGTTTTTATTCATCAATGATTGATTTAGTGAAAACTAATTTTTAATTAATTATAGATAATTAATTTAAAAAAAATTAAAATAAATACACATTCAAAAACCATTTCTATATAACATTTAAAATATTCATATATTGTTAAAATTTTTCCATTAATCTATAAAGACGTAGAAATTAAATGATGAATTCCAATCTAAATACCTGGAAATATTGACCATTCTATCCTACCAATTTTTCAATCACCTATATGGAATAATATGACAAAATACTATAAGGGGTATTTTAAGTCAATTATCCTAACCAATCTTCCTACAATCTCAAGTATCAAACTAAAGAAGTAAAATACAAGTTTTTTGGGAACCTCTTGAATTCAAAAGACCCGTATCTATAAACCTACCAACATACCAGTACTAAAACATTAAAATTCATCTATAATAAAATTTTAATTACCATAACCTGACAGTAAAAAAATCATATGGATAGGCTAAAACATTCTTATGGACTATGGATTGTTCCCCAATTACTAGAGAAAAAATAAAATTTTCATGGGATAACTGTTATCATGGGAGAATGATTTTACTTTTGATAATATAGTAGCTATATTATCATGAAATACATGTTTATTTAAAATCTAACCACATATCAAAAAACCCAATTTCTATTAAAACATCTAACAATTATGAAATAAAATGTAAAAAAATAATGTATATATATACAATATGATACCATAGAATTAGATTCCCATATAATGTGAACACTTTAAATCCACCAACATAATAACAAACAATTCTAAAAAATTGAGATGATCTCTTAATATCAATCAACAAAGCATAACACAACCATTCCCTTAATGGACTTATAATAAAAGATATATGCAAAAAAATTAGATTTTATGGTATGGGTGTGTGTGAATATACATTATGATATTCATAAATCACTCTCATGAGATATTATATATATTAATTCCCAACCATGTAACAGATTCCCTTAAAATAGTTTATAACATTAAAAAAAATGGTTTTATTCTAATGATAGATAATCAAGGAGGCCATTGAAAATAATGTAACCAATTATTTTCCAATTGATTAATGACATATAGGTTTCAGAAAAATGTATATTTAAATAACTATTAATATAACTAATGGATACGTGATAAATTATAGACCACATAATATAAATATTTTCTAATAATCATTGGTTACACCCACCATTGATCATCACACACACTTTTATTAATTTATTTGGTAGACCACCCCATTTATATCACGCACAGTACTACTACATCAAATATATAACAAATATCAAGACCATTTTTCCTTAACCTATATTTCATTATCATTACTCATTCCCAGAGTATTAAATTCCAAAAATACATTTCCTATCGAAACATTATTCCCCAAACACATAAAACAAATACAATTTTTAAATCCTATAAATTTAAGATAACAAAAAACTAAAATTATAAATATATTTTATCTAAAAAAAAATCCCATAGTTAAATCCAAAACTCTAAACATCTGGTCTATCCGAAAAAAATTATATATGTTATAAAATCATGGACACACAAAATACCGAATCCATTTAAATAAAATATTTTGAATAAGTCATGTATGAAAATTAAATTAAATAACACAATCAACCAACAAAAAAAATTTAATAATACAACCATATATTTTAAAAATGTAATGAAATATTACTAAAAATAAATATCCAACATGAATAAAAAATCTCTAATCCTATAAACCAAAATAGTATGAAAATAGAATCGTGATTTTTTCATTTGGGATTCAAATTCTATAGAAAAATGCATAGATCTAATAAAAAGGGACAAATCGATCATGATAAATTTAAATTGTAAAATAACATGAAATAAATATAAAAAACAATCTATTATCATTATAAAATATTAAACCTAGTGTTGAAATAATTAATCATAGAGAGAATATAATCAATTAATGATGAATAATTATTGATTTCTCTCCAATGTAACACAATAGTTATACCAATTCATGTTAGTGTGTATAATGATTCATTATAGAATCCAAATGGGTTTCTAAAAAACATTAAATAGAATCCTAAATTAATAGTCATGATGTTGGTTCATTGTAACCATTAATACAATCATTAATTTATGTGTTATCATAAAATGATTATTATATAGTCTCCCAACAAAGTCACTATGGGTTGTTCAGAAACAATACATTTTTCATTTTTCCCACGTGTACTATGTGGTCATGGTTTTATGGATTGAAAGTCTATGAATAATGAATTTATGTCTTTATTCCACTTCTAAAAAATCTAAAACATTGTTAACATTCATTTAAAATTACAACTTCCCCATAAAATAGGATTACCAATATTCTTATTTTTAAAAAATATTTTATTTGGGAAAATAAATATTTTATTATTGATTTTTGAGTACCTGAGAAATATATTGCATAACTAGATATGAAAATTAAGGGTTTTATTGGCTGGTTTTCTATTATTTCAATTAAATATATATTTCTTATGATGAGGGTAACTATTATATGAAATTGGCATATATTAGTACATTCCAATGTTTTTGACCAAGACAAAGATGGATAATGACTGACCACACACATTATTTATTAATAAATCAGTTTCTGCATCATCTTAATGTCCTATTGATTTCGGATAATGGATTTAATTTAGGATCATATTAATAATGAAATATTATTAATTAATTATTTTATGTAAAAAAAATATTGCGAGGGATAACGATCATGGTTTTACTACCAAGGGTCACTATGATTGAGTTAAATTACTCTTATAAAATAGTATTATTGGGTGTCGGGGTAATATACTTGAAGATATATCAACATTTATTGAAGGATGTGATAAACTAGTGATGAATTGATTAGTTATATGGGTAAATATTAATGGTTGTGTGATTAATAAATATTTTAGTGGGTGAAAATAATTATAATAGTGTTTTTGAACACTATTTCCATTTTGTATTTGTGAACTATGTGGTTGGATTGTTATTCATTTATTAAGTAAGTATGTGAATTATAAATTTAATTAATTTATTTAATGGGGGTTGTCTAAATTTTACTTATAAATGAAATCGTATGTTTTTTTGTTGTTTCGGTATTGTAATATTACTATATAGGAACTATTCCACAAGAGAGAAAAATGGATCATTATTTATATAAGTAGGAACATACATGAATCCTAGTGAAAACCCACCAGATATCTGAGGGGGTGGAAAATTGGGGTGTCTCATTTCCAATTGTAAATGAAACCTAAGTACCTACCAGAAAGAACATCCATGTCTCTCCATGAGTATTATGAGATCAACTAGACTTCACATTGACCATAAAGAAATCACCATTTTTAGGGTAAAAGGAAATTTCACCCCCTAAAAATTTCATAAAATATTGTTGTTTAAAAAAAATTAGTTATTGATGGTGGTATTGGGTGACCCCCGTTCTCTTCTAATTCATATTCCCCATTTAATCTAGGTGTCTCAGGGCTAGTTCATCATGTATAGTAGTGGTAGTTTCTTATATTTTAGCTTCCCTTTATTATCCAATAATATATTCAAGGACACATATCGACACAAGTATTTATTCGACATTGGAATTACATTTCTTGATTGAAATTTTATATACAATTATTATATATATTAAAGAAATAAACTTTTCTTAATTATTGCATAACTTATCTCATGGTATATCACCTAATGAAATTATTTATTTATATTAATTAAATTTTGTAAAATTAAATATTGAATCATTTTGGGGATCTTGGGATTTTAGGATTTTAGGTTGTTGACTTGAAGAAAATCGACAGGGTATCACACCCCATAATTCTTTGTTTTAGGATAATTACATTATATGGTGATTTTGGATTTGATTATTTCATTATATGAATGTGATATTCTTATTTTTTGAAATTAAATTTATTAAAATTTATAAATGAGATAATTTTGTATTAGATTAATGGTGGATGACAAAAATATGGACTAAATTTGTGGATATGTGATTGAGTTAGTTGGCCTTTTCATTTTGAGAATATTGATTTTTTGGTTGGTTGTGTTTAGTGTTACCATGTTAAGTTAATTTTATTTATTAATATTATTGAAAACTAGAAATTGTTACCATTAATTACATTATAAATTGGAAAATATAAGGTTAATATAATAGTAAACATGGATAAAAGAGATATTAAATCAATTCCATAGTATAACAATCAATGAATGGGTGTTGTTCATAAATTTTATTGATATTATGATATAAGGAGTTGATATTTCCATGATGTTCAAATAATAAACTATTTTATTCTAAAATTGTTTTTTTAAAATAAAGGGATTTGGATTGTAATTTCAAATTATCTATAGGGTGGTAATGATTCAATTTTGAAATCCTATTTCAAAATAAATTATGTTGTCTATTTGAGAATATATTTCAATATATTTTTCTTAATTGATTAATATGGCTGTTGTTAGCTTGTGATGCCATATTCAGACAGTTTTTCAAATTTTATTTTTACTACTATATTTAATTATATGAATGATAAAATATTTTAATGAATATTTTGTTCATTTTGATATTGTTATCGTTATTTCATATTTATCATTTATTTTATTGTTTTGTGAGATTTGATAGAATTTCCTTTATAGTAATCACTACATGCATGATAGTATATCATTCATTACAATAATATTAAATATGTGGGGGGGTTGAATAGTATGGGTAGAGATATTAAGATTTATTTAATTGGAGATTTATTCCGTTGAATCAAGAGGTAACTTTGAAATGAAATAATTCCAATAAATATTGTGTGACATAATTTAATAAAATGATTCAATTGGTATTGTGTGATGTTGACAAAGTGATCACACGTAGTGTCTAATAAAAATATTTAATAACATTTGGAAGGATGTGAATAAACGAATATTGTTTAATTTTTAATTTTAATTTTTATATATTATAACATTATATATTTATTCATATTCTTATTCAATATTTTTAATCAAGGAACTATATTTGAATACAATTATATATCTCCATAGTATTATTTTTAGGGGAGTGCATGATTATTTTTTAGTTATATTGGATTACAAAAATTGAGTTAAATGGACTTGTGTAGTAGTTCAGAATATAATATTACTTAAATAATAGGGATCCTGATTGATATAAAATCCCTTTAAAATGTGTTCCCATTTGACTTCTAGAAGTAATGATAAGATTAAAAAGTTTTAATATTATTATTTTAGGTTGAATTATTTATTATATTTCCACAGTAGGTATTTCCGTAGAACTGGATGTTCTTATCACTATGGCCATATAGATTTGGAGTCATAGAAAAATATTATCTACACAAGTTGACTTAGGGTTTCTAGAATATATTTATTATTATTTTACACAACATTATTCAGGAATTTTTGAAAGGATATATCATGCCCATAGAAAAAATCAAGAATAAAATAACATTCTTATGGGATCTCGATGATGGGAGTATGGTCATAATATTAAACAATCTAATATTGGTATCATTACCAAATGATTAATTTTTATGTCTAGTGTGAATTAAGATTTTCTCCTTATGTATTCATATTGATATAACTCTAGAGGACTAATGAGATGAATTAGGTTTGTGTATGACCGTATGGATTATTATTTCTACTTTTATTACTGAATTAATATTTTTCATGTTTATTTTAACATGGGATCTTATTATAGTTTATATTATATGCTCTATGGCCTATAGGAAATTTTATTATTTTTATTATTACTCCATTATTTCTTTCATTGATGGTACATACGTCTTTGTTTTATCATCATTTTTTATACTATCATTTTTTGATGATATCTTGGGTTTCAATTATTTGGTTGGATATTTAAAAAATGATGAGTTAATGGGGTCATTATTGTTGATTCTTAATGATATAGTGATACCTCATACTGAGAGAAACTAATGTGAAATGTATTACTACAGGTTATATGTCATATAAACATGAGGGAATATGATTAATCAACTATAGGTTTAAGATTTTATTTCTACATTCTTTTTTCATGTTTTATGTATATATATTCCATGAAACAATTTCATTAGTTTTTGTAATTTCCCTTAAGACTCATATTTGAGGATATAGTAACCCCATGACATTCTTAGTCTATAACATCAAAAATATATCCTCTAGAATACAACAAGGCATGCCCAAATTTGTAAATATCACCATACTAGTGTAAAGCTAGAGTAATTTGAGTTTGGCATTAATAAAAAAATTTATGACCATTGATTATAAAATAATATTTAAAAATTATATATGGTAAACCATATCGATAACCAATTTTTATTTGAGAATAGATTGATGCTCTATAAGGACCTTGTATTATGTTAATGGCCATTTAATGTATTTATTTTATCAAGAAGTGGATGATGATGTCTCATAGTTTATAAAATTTGTATACATATAGTAATTGAAAACACTTTCAGTTTTTAGTAGTATGTATGGTTATTTTGTTCACCTTAGTTTTAAAAAAAAACTACATAGTAATAATTGAACATTATCTCATTATGATATGGGCCCTTTTAATGATTTTAAATAGATTGGAGACTTGGTATATGGAAAAAGATGTTTTTTATGCAAGAATAATTTTATGATTTTTTCTTGTTTCTCAGATGATGTGGTATCAGTCAAATTAGTATCATGTGTTGAATTAGGATATGGTTAAACTAGAACATCATATGTCCTTTTTATATATATTCATCAATTATATTTTTTTTATTAGAGAATATACTATAAGGATATATTGTATTCATATTTTCTTGATATAAAAGATATATCTATTTAGAAAAACATATTTCGATAGGATAAAATCATTTATGAATTTAATAAAAACATAAATCAGTGAAAAATGAAGCCTAATGACATTTTGATGATATAAATTATTTTAGTGGAGAAAATAATGAAAATATTTATATGATAGGTGGTCATTCATCTAGGTTTTGGATATTATATTGTATAAATCTATATGAATGGTTTTTATTAAAAATTGTGAAATATGGATTATTCAAAAACCATGAATGATATCCATAGTTATTAAAAAATTAGTAGAATTATATAATGCAATTTTTTCTACATTATTTAATAACTATGAATGAAACCCATGAATTTTTATATAATGTTATGGTATAAGAAATTCCTGGTTAAGTAAATGTGTATTAAAATTGAACACATAGTGGAATGTTCAATAATATTTGTTAAAATATCCATATTTCTAAACAAAATAATATTCTAAACTCTAATGTTCCCTATAAAACCCAAAGGTCCCTCAAAAGTGTTCTTTCAATTTGTTTTCTCTAGTTAACAACAAATATATTTCCCTGAAAGGGAGAAACATGAATGAATTAAAAGTGAGTGATCATTTATTTAAAATGTTTTTTATTTAATTTCTATATATAGATGTGCAAAATAATTTTATGATTAAATTTTGTTTAATAAATAATTCAAATATTATGTATGTGAAGAATTTTATGATTTGATGAGAATCTTTAATTATGATTTTTCAAATTCATTTAATTTTAATTTTATAATTTTAATTTTTTTGGTATAAAATGGAATTTGGAATAGAATTATATATTTTGAAGATTATTACAATGATTCATTTCATTAAAATTTATAATATATTTCCAATCATGATTGGTATTAAGATAATATTTTTTTGTGTATAAAAATTAATTTTTTCAAATTATGTTTAAATTCAATCTAATGTCCAATTAATGAATGAAAATGTTTTATATAAAGATTTTTTTATGGAAATAACTGTTAAGAAAAATAGATTTTTGGCTACGTAAAAAAATAAGGGATATGTGAACTAGATAAATATTTTCGAGAACTAGTGGAATGCATTAGTGGGATAGGAAAAAAAATAGCTTTTCATATAGATGAAATTTTAGTAGTTGGGTTTAATGACTAAAGAAGTTTGACACTATAAGGTATGATGATTCATTTTAGCTAATCTTATATTCAATCGTGTATATTAAACCATTAATGATTACTCATGATTCAAAAATATCTTCCAAATAATGTGAAGTATAAATTATGTGTATAATGTGATAAATATATTTATTTTTTATTACTATGACATGTATGAAATATTGAGTTTAACAATGTTTTAAAAATTAATAAGTGAGTTCAATTTTATATAATATTATTTTTGCTTGAATTATTTTTTAAATAATCATTTTTTAAAATTGATACTTTTTATAAAAAAGTAACTTATTTTTAATTTTAGATATATGAAACCTATAAATATTTGAATATGATTCATATTATACCATTTAGTAATGTTTTAGTCACCCATACAACTATAACCCTATGTGTAAATCGATGTGGTATATTAATATGAAGGAATATATAAGTCTTATATCTTCAATATTAATGGAACATGAAATCTATTATAGAGAAGAAACGTGATGGGGTTTTTTCATTTGTAAAATAAATGTATTTCGATTCGCATAGAGGATGAGAATATAAATTTTTCATTTGGTTACATCATGGTTATATAAAATATTTTTCTACTTTTCTTTTCACAATTATTCTCTTTAAATTTATTTTAAAGAAAGAATTTGCAATGGAAATTGTATTTAATTATATATATAGTGATTTTTTCTTCTTAAATTTGATGGCTTTTTTTCTAAAAAAATAATATTTTTATCAGGTTGAACATGTTCTCAACCACAATTACTTGTTAGCAATGCTAAAGACCCATATAATTTTCTAATATTTTTTATAGGATTTAGGAATTATATTAAATTAATTACAATTCGTTTGTAAATATTTGAGAAAAACACACCAAAATAATAAATTTTGATAATGTATTAAAACTCTTATATACTTTAAAACATATTTAGACCATTATATATGTTGGAAAAATATGGAAAATTATTCATAAGAAACTTGTATAAGAAAATGGTCAACATATATATAGAAATAACCCCATAAAATAATTTCATATTAATGGTGATTCCTTTTTAATTTCAAAACCTCCATTAAAATATCATATCATTGTAATTTATATTTGAGTAAAAATGAATTCAATCACAAAATATAATAAAAAATAATTTATGATATGTCTACAAAACTCACTACCGTAATCCCATTATTAAAAATAGTGTTGTAATAGGCAATGAATGATATAACTAAAAAAATAATCTTCACATTTATAGTGAAAATATATTCTAAAATTTACTTCATCATATAATCTCATATAGTTATAATATAATTATAAAAAAATACTAATTATTTTAAATAATTTTGTTTTTCTAGAAACCTAAAAGTTTTCCAGATAATAAAATTTTTGAAAACCAAAAAATATAGACATAATGAAATATTAAAAAAACACTAACATAGATTGAACGAAATTCCAATACATTAATTTCTTAATGAAAAATATATAAATCAAAATCATCATAAAATTTGGGCAACTACTATCCTCAAACCATGAAAAATAATGAATTTTCATATCATTTATACCCATGGTGTTAGGGAGTATCCATTATAAGACCATAAGCATAATCAAACAAAACAAATTGACATGGAAATTCTCATATCACAACGAAAATATCCTTTGTAACATAGCGTTACATTTTTGGGTTGAGCAACGACATTAAAGCTCACATGAAATCAATGAGAATGAAAAATTGTAAATACAAATGGAAATTGGAGCCATCACAATATCTATTCGTGATATAAATAAACCTTAAAAACAATATTATTAGATTATCTTTAAAAAGGATTCCCCTACATAATATTAAATTGTTACCATCATGAGTTCAACTGACCCCTTTGTTCAATAACACCAATGGGATAAGAATATATGAAATAAAATAAAATAAAATATCCAGATAGTGAATGAAACAACGTAACCATCATAAATATAATTTGACAAATATTTAAAGGGGCATTGTTGTAGCAATGAGGGTTACTCCATAGATAATAAAACATCAAAAACATTATATTTGAAAGAATAATAAGATATAGAAAAAAATATTAAGTTGACATATTTAGTGAAGAAGGTAAACCACATCAACATTGGACTATCTAATTCAACTAGAAACATATGTTGATGGTGATAATTGATTAAACTGACCCACAACATAGAACACATCCCCAAAAACCATAAAAAACAATTGAAACAAATTCCGATTAAAAGGGGGAGTGGATAAGAACAATATGGTGGAAAATATATGTTTAGTTTTTCAGTGAGGAAGATCCTATCATAGAATGTAACCAAAACAATTTTACTCCATTAAAATTTCATTGATAAATACCTATAATGATATTTCTATAAATGTCCTAGAGAATAGAGATATTATTAAAATTTTCATTTTCAATGATGTGATTTTGTATATAAGACTAAATGGAAACTTGTAGAAGAGGGCCCTATGAAAGTCTTTAACAGAGATGGGGTATAGGAGAAACCACTCAAGGAAAAGATGAATGGTATGGAATTATATAAAACTAAAACCATTAGGGATACTATATATGAGAGATAATGTGGATCCCCATAGATGTTAAAGAAGAAATTTGGTTATAATGAAATGAAATGTGGTGGATTAGAATATTGGATAACAGTAGAAAAAAATATATGATAAGGGACAAGAGTATTAGGAGGATGAATCTATAGATCACTAAAAGAAACCACTTCATCCAAAAGGGTGGTCAAAAGGATAACCTAATTATAAATATGGATTTTAAAAAAAAAACTTTTATCTAAATTATTTATCAAATAACTAATCATTCCTGTGAAAATAAAATAATTTAATAAATATTAATTTATTCAATCATTGAATTTCAATGAATTATAATAGTCATCAATCTACAATATCTAAATAAAAACTATATAAACACATTATGGAATAAACAATATTTATAAAATCTATGGGAAAAATATCATCATGTTCCATTTTAAATTGTCATAGATCTAATGATATATATGTTATGTGATCAATTATAAATAATACAATTGAATGTATAAATATAAATTGACTTAAATATCTCACCCTATAAGGAACATCATAAATCCTTTAAAAATCACACAAAATATATCACAATTCTATATAAAAATATACCCTCACCGCCATTTATTACAAAAACATCAGTCTTCTAATTGAGAAATGATATTTTATTGATAAATACATTGGGGACCAAGCTATAAATATATTTCTACAATGAAAAAATAAATTTTAACCTCATTGTTTATAAAATATAACCCATATATAATAACAATATACATGATCTCATATAGAATAAAAAAATCAATTTAAAGAATAAAATCATATAAATGTTGTGGAAAAAAATATCCTTGGATAATTGATCTATTCCTGAAAAAATTAAATTTATGCCATATATAGTTAAACCACATTTTAGGAAAGACAAATCATGTATACCTTGAATTCTATTTATAATTAGAAATAAAAGATTAACTATGAATGGTGTAAGGAATAATTTATATGAAAATATTCTAAATCTAAAAAATGGGTTCCTTGATATAATGAAACATTTACTATGGACTACCTATATTCCATAAAATTCAAAAAAATACAACCTAATATTATACATATTTATTTACTCAACTATATTTTCATAATTGATTCCAAACTTGTTGCATTAGGTATTCATGAGGACTTTCTGGATGGGAAATAATAAACAACTAATCTCTAACATCACTACACCCCATTGTTTTCTAAAAAGGTTATCAATAATACCATGGAGGTATTACCTATATCTCTTAGTGTTTTATAAACTATCATTACATTCTCTAATAATCCTTGTCCACATTGATATGATGGTAATGAAATAGATAAAATTTATAAAAATAATATTACCAAAAGATGAATGAATATAAATCTATATAAAACATTACAAATGTATAGTGGTATATATCTATGTCGAAAAATGATTTCTTTAGAGAAATGAAAACTCCTACTCAAAACCCTATAGTTTGAAAATTATGTGAACACATTATAAAAATTTAATCGTCTGAGAAATATTTTTCTAGTAGTCTCTAACTTTCATTATCACTTCTATAAATGTATGTACGGTAATGTGAATAACATTTAAAAAATTATCAGACCACAAACCCCTATAAATAATGAGTCATCCTCTAATCATTTACGATTAAATTAGTGGATTAATCTATACTCTTTTAATGTCTCCCTATGAACAAAAACACTATTATATTAAAATTTTTGTTTTCAATACATCAATTCATCATTATACATAAATACATTTTATCAATATTTCACCTTTTTTATGATCTTGAAAAAGAATAAATAAAATTATATAATCATTTTTATTTTCTGGAAAAAGATTCTTCCAATTATGGGTTAACGCCTAAAAAAAATAAATTCTATGATATAACAATTTTTCACATAAATTAGGAGAAAATAAATTTATCCATCTTGTAAAAAAATTTAATTCTTCGAATATGGGGTTCAATATCAATAAATTAATAACATATAACACTATATTTAAAATAATTACATCATCCAAGAATTTATGGTTTATAAATATATATTTTAACTAATATCATCAATTAATTCTTGTAAATTATCAAATACTAGGAAATTATTATTTCAACATTGTTTAAATGATACAAAAACATAAAACAAATTCAACCTAAGGAAATGTTTTAATGTTTTAAAAAAATATCATATAATTCACCCAAATAAACGATCAATATTTATTTAGAAAAAAAATTACCATAGACTAAAAATTATATATCGATGTATGTCAATCACAAAATTGAAAAAATAAGACAAATCCACCATATAAAAATACATGAGAGAAAATAAAATCCATAGAATATGATTATTGGGGGTTGACATTGTGAATATGTATATTAAGTTTTATATATTATAGTTCAAAATAATTTCTATCATACCAACAAAATATATTTTCAACATAATTTTATCAATCATGTATACTAAATTTCTTCTCTAAGACCAATTTTACATGGCCTTACCCAAAGAATGACCCAAAATAGAAAACTCATAGAATTATTAATGACACATCAATATCTTCATCAAGAGGTTATGGCCTAAGGACTAATGTAAAGGGTATAAACCCTTGAATATACCGATTCATAGATATTAATTATAAATCCCAATATATAAATTAATTTTCACATGTTTTCACCACACAAATGATTTGTTGTTGTTTGTCTTATACAAACTCCAATAGAACCCTTTAGATGGTGCCCTACGTTATTACATTGGAATAGATATAATGGGTAAAATCCAAAAGGTCCCCCCATTTTAATATTAATTGAATGATGGATACATACATGATACCAATTTTAAGTAAAGAAAATAAAATAAATAATAAAAATTTTACAAGATAAACATCGTTGAAAATATTTCCAATAATTATTATTCAATCATTGGAAATGGAAACAAAATTACGGTGATATAAAATTCTCAGTTCGGTTTATGTTTAGTGGAATATATCATGAATAAACAATCATAATCAAAATATGATGATAAATAATTAAGCACACATACTATTTAAATTAATTGATTGAAGGAATATATATGATATGATCAATATAGAAAGTTAAATAACTAAAAACTCATTCCATTTAAAAAAATTTATTATTGAATAGAAGAAGAATAATAAAAATGGAAATCATAACTACTAAAAAAACATTCCATTTAATCATTAACTGATAGTGAAATGTTTTCATAGATAATGTAATAGTGAAAATCCCATTGATAATAAATACAATATTCTAAATGAATTAATTTTTTTTACATCATGACTTAGTAAGATGATACCTATTACATCAAAACCATAAATATTATTTTTTATACAATACCCAAAAAACACATTTAATTTGGCCAAATGATTTGTCTTATGGGGCCTATCGATGCATCGTGGTGATATATAATACTGGCCCCAACCATCACTATTGGTTTAATGAATTAATAATATATTTAATAATAGATTTAATTCATTAGTCAAAATGAATTATCATTAAGTATCTCTTTTGTTTAAATGATAAATATTTTTCAATATTTTCATAGTTAATTAAATAGCATTAAATGTAAAAAACAAATTTGAAAATGTTATAATATTTATAATACAATTATATCCATAATAAAATAAAATATATATTTAATTTAAATATAATTTCCAGTGAAAAATCAATCCAATTATGTATTTGTCTTAAGGTAATGTTAATAATCATAAAACAAGGTCATATTGTTCAGTAACCTCTACCACTTTGGAATTTTCTAGTCCAATCCACGTGGATAAAATAATTCAAGTAGAAACAGAAGATAGATTAAAGTATGAATTAATCAGGATATTAAATTTCAATGGGTAGTATATATACCACATAAAATTGAATTGGTTCTCAATAACCATAAACACTCACTGGAATGTAAATTGAGATGAAATCCTTTATCTCACACTTACATTTGATTCTATGTTCATTAACATCCTTTGTAGTGGGTTTAAAGATGTTATTACATTATTCTAAAACAATTATTAATATATCTAATAAAATATATGTTCCTTTTAGAGCATATTATAACCTGTTCAATAATAATTATTCATAGTTTTATTGTTTTGGGTGTTAATTGCCTATTTTTTATGTCTTTTTCCATTAAAGATCCAGTTATTGAAGATATTATAGTTTTTAATCATATAAATAATAATAATCATGACATTATTATAATATTTATACATATACTAAACTTTTAAGATCAATCATTATTGATGTTGATGATTAAGAGAGTCTGTTACAATCATAGAGTGGGTATGTCGTAAAAACACATGAGTAAGGTTTCCATTTTCCACTTATCAATATAGAAACAAGGTTATGTGAATTTTAAAATTTCAAAAATGATAATAATATCATTAATACTATAATGTATACATATATACTGCATCTATGTGGTTTGGTAATGAAAATAGAGTCACATTTATTGGTGAAGGCGGTAATCCACTTGTAATCGAACGTTGTTATCATCAATTCATTGAATGAAAAAGAAATAATGAAAGTGATATATATTATAATTTAAGAATGATAAATAAATAATTAATATCATATTTTTGTCATTTAGATCACACATATTCATTAAAATTTTCTTTAACACCTTACAATTGAAAAATTATTGATACACAAATCACATTGCTCTACAAGGAGATAATGTACTATACTCACGAGCAACATTATCGTATCTCATATTGAATGGAAGGTAAAAATATATATTTTATATAGTGACTCATGTTCTATGACTAAGTTATTAATTTAATATATATATTTTATATCCATTATCATACCCAAACATGTGAGGTGGAAAAGGAAAAACCAACGACATCAGTTCGTGAGACAGTAGTCCAACGTACACATGATTTATAATTTCGTAACCGATTTGATAGAAGAGTATATAGTTTTCAATCATGTAATTATTAAAAATACATCATATTATATTCATGTCACTATTTTTTATATCATCATGGTATAATAAAAATTTAAATAGGTGGCGATAGAATTAAAAAAGAGACGCTCTTTAAAGATCATTACCTCTTTTTTGGGTATCTTCATTAGATTTTAAATAATCCTTCCTAGGCTAGATTTAATCAAAAAAAATTAGTATTCAATAATAATAGGAGGTAATTTTGGAATTAATTTGGAACATCTTTGGTTGTAACCACGTTTTGTAGTGTTTCAATAAGAGAAGAGAGAGGGTGGATTCTTATATGCGAGGAAGAGAATATAGATGAATTTTTTTAATAGAATTGAGTGCTCCCACATTTTATCTTTTATTAAAATGGTAACAAATTGTAGTTTATAAAATAATCAAGGTTTTATTTTATAAATATTGACATACAATGGTTTTAACAAATGTTTACATGCCATTTTTACCCATATATTTTGATATTAACCCTGAGTAAACTTATTTTTACCTTTAATGTGTCAATTGATCTTCATTTTATTCACTATTAATTTTGGTCAAAAATTTACGTTACATCATTATTAATTATGATTTATTATTATTCCATATATTAAATCCATTTTTCAATTTCTACATAGTGATGAATCACAATGTAATTTTAATTTAATCACACAAACGGGATGATAAGGGAGTTTTAAAATTGAAAATGTTAACAAGTTCACAATATTTTTTGCCTAAATTAAATATTATAATGACTAAAATGAAATAAATTTGATCAATTCATAATAAATTAAACTAATTTATTATTAATATATATTATGAATATGAATTAAATGTATATATTATTTAAATGAAAATGCAGTTCAAATTTAAATTCAAAATTTTACATTATTCATCAAAATTGAAACATCTCAAAAGAATACAAAAAATTCACATGATGCTAATTTTGGTTTTTCAATTTCAAAAATAATGTTTATTTATTCAAAATAATTTTATAAATGTGATACAAATTAATTACAAATTATGTATCAAAATAGCAACTAAATTATGTTTTGTTTAAAAATGGTGAAGCGTGTATTAAAAATTTTTGAAAAAAAACATACTATAAAATAAATTGATGGAAATATATTTCGGTGTTATAATATTCACTCCTAGAATTTTTTTTATTTTTAGGCTTATTAAAATCTAAAAACAGAGGGTAGTTCTTCTTCATCGCTTTCTCCAGTTCCCATGTTGCCTCCTCCAATTTTTGTTTCCACCAATGTAACTTTAACAGTGAAATCATTTGATTAATAAATGCATCCTCTCCAGTATGAAGATTATTAATGGTTCTTCAATATAAAATATACAATGTTCAATTACATTTAATTAAATTATAACATGTGAATTGGGTCTTGAAAGTGTTTTCTTAACCATGATATATGCAACACATCATGTACTTTTGAGATATTTTGTGGACTTTTAGAAAAATAAGAAACATCTATAATTATTTCATTAATTTCTATTGTTCAAATGTACATAGAGATCTATTTTCCTTTCGTATTGATCTTTATAACACAAATAATGTTGATACATTCATCAGAACATTATCTAAAACATGTAATTATAAATCTATCCTATGATTATCAATATAATTATTATTCTTTCATTGGGCTGCATTAATGTGGGACTAATTATCTTTTTCCATTATTTCTGTCCCATCAACATGTTCTAGGACGATATTTTTCTCTTCCAAAACAAAATGTGAACATGGTTTATTGTGAAATATCATTCCATATAATGATTAATAGGTTAAATATGAATACTTGAATTGAAACTATTATAGTAAGAAAACTCTACCAATGTTTGATACATACCCCAAATACCTTGAATGTCGAAGATAATTATCATAGAATGTCATCATTTTACTGAATAGTTATTTTAGACTATCCATATATTTGTGGAGGTTAGTTGGTTCTCAAATTATTCTCAATATCAGGTTCATTATGAAGACTCTTCAAAAGTTTTATTTTAAAATGGGGATCTCAATTAGTCATAATTGAGAGAGGTGTGCCATGATGCCATACAAAATTAGTAATCTATAGACTTATGAGGATCTCAATATATCTATCATATTTTTTGGAATGGGAATGTGTAATTTTGGATAGGTGACAAAATTACCCATATTGCATCACTCATTCTAGTAGTCTTTGGTTGTCCTTTGAAAAATTCCATAGATATTTCATCTCATTTCCAGACATGAATATGAATATGTTGCATTAATCCTATAGGATGTTTTCTCACGACATTCACTTTTTGAAATACCAAATATCTAGATACCTAATCATTAATTTCCCACTTCATGTTATCCCAAAAAAAGTTTATCCTCAAATCACTATACATATGTGTAATTAAATGGTGTATAAAAAATTCAATATATGACAATCTTATAATAATTATCATTTTAGATATAGTATAGATGGAACATATAATATATTCCCAAATTTCAAAACATAGTAATCACAAAAGGGGGCTTCTAATATCCTGCCATTCACAAAAAAAAAATTTCACCTTAAAGTTATCATCAATATATTGATCATTATTTATGTTTTCTAATAAATATTATTTTACAATAATTTAAAATTTTATTAATTTATCCACTTATTTAATTATTCCCAATTACTTCTTTACACAATCCATTATAATTTCCTTCATATCATCCTTCATTTGAGTTATAACTTCATGATATTCCATACATAAGGAAACCACATCCATATTTTCTTTCCATTGGTGGTAGTGTATGGAGAAATGATAATACTTGTTTAACTTGAGCAATATCAATTTTCTCATATTGATATCATTCCATGAAAATATATATTTGAGGATTTTATGAACTTTTTATATCTCACATCATTCACAATATATGTGAAGGTTCCATATATTCAAATAAAATATTATAGCTACCAACTAATGATAATGGGTTAGATGGTTTGAATTGTGTATATTTAATATAATTGATTCATATTAAATAACGTTATATTTTTGAATTTTGAAACAACAAATTCCATTATTTTATGCATCACAATATATCACTAACCCATCACTTCTAGAAATTAGATTCAAAATTAGTGAATTGACAAATATTCCTTATAGTTCACCAAAATATTATTCACAATTCATTGTCAAAAAATTCATAAACCCTTTATGTATATGTACAGTTAATAGATTACCCAATCAGGAAAAATTGTGAATGAATTGCTGACAGTATCCTTACAACCAATTAATCTATGTTTCTATGTTATGTTTTTTGGTGTAATCCATTCTCTAATTAAATTCTTGTTTGTATGATCAACTGATATTCCTCCCAAGGAGACAATATTCCCACGAAATGAACTTCCAAAATCTATAAATCAAACATACTAAATATCCCATATAACCCATTTCTTATAATATTCTCAATAATGATCAATAAGTGATTATCACAGTCATCGTATATTTTAGAATACACTAAAATATCATCATTGAATATCACAAGAAAATATTCAAGATACTCTTTGAACTGTATATTAATTAAATCAACAAAAATATATGGTAAATTAGTAAATCCAAATATAATTATTATGATATAATAATTTTCGTACCTCATTAAATTTTTTTGTTTTGAATGTCTTCCTTGATTAATCCGAAATGATGATACCTAGAATAAAGTTCCATCTTTCATAAATATTGAGCACTATGAAGTTAATTAAATATGGAATCAATGCCAGGATGAGGATAATTGTTCTTTATTGTAACAACATTGGTCTCCCTATAAACTCTGCACATCCTCATGGATCCATCAATCTTCTTAACAAAGAGAACACAATATTTTCATTTTGAAACAGAAGGGAGAGTAATTCCCTTAACACCAAATGCATTATTTGTTTTTTACACTAATTCAATAGTTGACAATCAATCATTATTCTTTGATATTTTTGTTTCATTAGGGATTAAAACAATGGAAAGATCATCTTCATGCTCTGGGTGATGTCCAGGTAATTACTCTATAAATATATTTAACTCAACATATTCCTAACAAATCATTATTTCCTACTTCTTACTATAACTTTTTACATCGTATATTTAAAATCAATATATACCACTAATTATTTTAATGTAAACCTCTATGAATATAAGTATGGAGAATAAATAAAGTTTTTTGTTTCATAGTGAAGATATCCTCAAACATCATTGTAACAATGAAACATCCCTTTGGTGTTTGGACTCACAACTCCCTTAATTATTTAAATTGGAAATTTATATTTTTCCTAGAAAAAATGGTGGATATAAATTTTTTGTGGTTATAGAATAGAATAAATAATTATCTAAATTTTAATATAGGATTAATGTACCTTCCACCACATTATTTTTTTTGTCCACCTCAGTTGTAGTGTTCACAGAAG
This sequence comes from Viscum album, assembly GCA_963277665.1. Classification (NCBI taxonomy): domain Eukaryota; kingdom Viridiplantae; phylum Streptophyta; class Magnoliopsida; order Santalales; family Viscaceae; genus Viscum; species Viscum album. Next base: position 2,025,143,354 of record OY728151.1, on the reverse strand, counting down.
TTAAACCCTCTATCCTTAGCATCTTTTATAGTGGATTTCAATAACAATAATGGAATTTTAGTCAATAATGACCCATTTCCAATATCTAGAGAACTAGAAATAAATTATTTTCTTCTCCATGTTGAAGTCATGATATATATTTCTCTTGTTGGAAATCTTTTAATAGACTCCGACCCCCTTCAAGAATTTACTAGGTTCATTATTTTCACGTTTTTTTCATTAGATGTAGCTTCATATTTTATTCATCATTGACTCATTACCATTTAAAGGGTTCTCATATGACCTCTTATTCTGTATGGTTACATTTAATATATATGATCATGTAAATTCCATTTCTATTTTTTAGAAAACAAAATTATTTCATCGTAAGATAGAAGAACTTGAGAAAATAGTGTTCTTTCCATACATGTCTTAATGAAATCAAAGAAATAATAAATCTGCTATCATTGAATCATATATAATCATACATATACCTAGATAAAATTGTAAATTTATCATCAGCATAACAATATTCATCCTATTTCATTATATTGTGTTATATTCTATTATTTTCATTTTTTTCTCAAGAAGGAAGTATTTATTGAAGAATATATCTTGAAAATCTTCCTATAAAATGAGTTATATTTTCACTTCCACAAAAGTATTCTGGATTAATAAAAACCATTAATGAGGATACCCTTTTATATAATAAACCATTAGTGTAACATTTTCCTTTTCACTATAACCCAAGGACATATATATAATCATTAGTGACTTAATCAATTTCCTAGCTAAAATTAGATTCATAGTCCCACTAAATTATGGGGGATTTTATTTCATAAAGAGATCCATTATAAAATAATCTCACCTAGAAACAAGTTCCTCCATCCAGGAAATGTTATTTTTCATAAAATGATTGATCTTCCCTAGTATATCCATAATTTTCTCTGTTCTAATACTTGATGTATTGGATAACCCAGTTGGGTAGAATCAAACTTTTCAAGGAGTATTTGTAACTATCTTACTTCCAGGTTCCATTTTTTCACTATTTTATATAATGGATTAGCTAATAAAATATTGAATTCAAAATCACAATGTATAATTAAATATATATTATAGCACATATCAGAAATTAAAATTTATATATTACAAATATCATAATCCTAAAAATTAGGTTTTTTAGGGATATATTTACATTAAAATATTTAATAATGGGTAGTAATGAAAATTTGTGTCATCATAAAAATATACCCTAGGTGTGTCAATCCAAGTGTGTAGTAATTCCCATTATTGGTACTAGGTTATGCTCGAGTCATATCCAATGATCATTTTTTGGAGTTATAACCCTTCGGTACAACATTTCAAGAACCATGTCCACTTTTATTATCCAAGCAGATATGTATTCCTCAGATGACCCACATAATAACTAAACAACTAAAAATTAGGCTTTTCATCTACACCTATCTGAAAAGTATATCATAGGGTTATATACACTTATCTATGTTTTCCTAAATATAGTTCCCATGGTTTATAATATAATTACACTAATACTAACTGTACTGACCCTATCCCTAGAATCTGGCATCTAATGCCATAATTTATTATATTAATGTAGATAATTTGTTTTGGATACCAAAGAACATATTGTTTTAGTAGTTCTAAAAATCTTTATACATACATGATAACCATTTGAAATTGTGAAAAAATAACGAATAAAAATGTAATATATATTCATCATTATATTTCATCTTTCTACCCTAGGGAAATGAAGAAAAATAACTATCACATCAATAGCTCGGTAATGGTTAAGAACAAAAGATTCTATATTTAATTAATAAGTATTATAAATATGGAATGGTAAATAACTAAAAAAACATTAAATTTAATTAAAATAACTACATGAATATATAAATAATAATCCATAAGGAATGGAAAATAACTGAACACACCCCCATTTAGATAACATGATTATAGAAAAAGATAATGCATAATCAATATAGAAATGTATAAAACTGAAAAAACATACCATTTTATAGTTAATTTATAATTAAATGCATACATACATTAAGCCAATGCGCCATACATAATTATGAAAACCTACGTGATTAATTAACCCAAATTGAAATTGTTCTAACATTTAAATTGGGGGAAACATATCACATTTTTTATACTTTGAAGATTTGGTGGAATTGGGAAAAGATAGATATGGGGAGAAATCTCCCAAACGAAGAACGCTCGGCTAACGAAGAATTCCAACCTCGACGTCGACATTCTTCCATGGGACATCCACCAGTGTGGGGAATCTTTAATAGACGATCGTATTTCCCTCCCAAACGACGTCATCTCCTCCCTCGTGATCTCTATAAATGAACAACCCTGGGTAGGGCTCTATTTATAAGTGTATTTATATTACCCTGTTCTTCTCTTAAAAAACAACAAATGCAGATCAACTCTCTATTTTTAGATTGATCTGTGAATGTTTTTCTTTTATGGGGTTGGGAATGAATAAATTATATAATCTTGAAGGGAGGGTGTTTGAATTTTTTTCCCTTACCCATTCTTAATATTCTTGTGGTTCAAGTACAATAGCTGCTTGCTACTGCTCTAATTCAGAGAGTGTGGGCTAAACTAATATGGCCCATCCTATCTATAATTCATATTTTCAATTGTGGGTTATTCACAATGGATTAAGAAGAAGAAGAAAATGAATGTTGTGACACCGCTGTCTGCGGCCTCAGCCGCTCCGTGCCTGCCGAGGCCGAACGACCCTTGCCAAATTTCCCTTGGCCAAACTCTATTCAGCACGCCACCCCGGGATGAACATCCCTTGCCACGCTGCCCCGGGTCAAGCTTCCCACACAGCGCCCCTAAGAACCGTCGAACCGCTGCCGTCCGAGCCACCCTCGCTGTCCGCAGATCCGCCGCTGCCGTCCATCGAACTGCCGCCACTACCTAGTGAGCCACCGCCACTGGACTGCCATCCCAGATCCAGACCTCCACCCCATGGTCGTACCACTAACCTGTAGTCGGTCCATTCCTTCTCGGCCAATTCTCCGCCCTCGTGGAATGTTCGTGCCCTCACGGCTAGTTTAGTGCCCTCATGGCCGGTCCGTTCCATTGCGACTGGTTTGTCATCCTCGCGGCCGGTTCGCACCCTTGTGGGAGGTCTGCAGCCCTCGCAACCTTTTTGTTCCCTCACTGTACCCCTCGGTCGAGCCACCCTCACGGCCCTCATGGGCCGGGCTAGGTGGACTCGAACCGGGTCTGCCCAGGCCGGGTCGGGCAGAATCGGTCCGACTGGGTCAGACTAGATTTGGGCCCACTACGACCCAGTTACATTCTTTTTGCTGTAACTATGGAACCTAATGTTTTTTTGAAGAACCCTCAGTGGAACTGGAAACCACGTAGTGAGATGGTACCTTTGATTGATACCCCCTCTTTGTTTTGTATCAAGATGGGGAAATCTCACATTTAATCGAGCACGAATCCAATTGGTCCCCCGAGACTAAAAGGTTAATAACCCACAGACTGGGGGACTGATTGACACACCATCTATTATTTTGAGACTCCTATTACATGACAGACTTTTGAGAAAAATCATTTTGGGGCTTTGTGACTGTTGGAGTATCAACCAGTATCTTGTGGAGAGGATCTTTCAGGAGATGAGCGAGTGTAGTGTAGAGACAAATTGGTTGGCTGAGACTTGAAGACTGCTAACTGTTTCTACCTGGAGTGACTCGACAGGCTCAGTGGAGAGAGCCTTGGTGATGCGGAAGACCCACGATGTGGAGCGTCTTGGTGACGAGACATACCCACAGAAGTCGACAGGAGGAGTACCTCACCAGTCCTTGGGGAGGAGCACCTCTGCCTGAAGTGACAGACCCACAGTGGAGAGATCCTCTATGTGACGCGGCAGACCCACGATACTTGATAGGAGGAGTACCTTAGTAGTCCAAGGATAGTGGGAAGCACCTATGTTGGATGTGGTTGGATGACAATACACTAAAGAGAAGGATTTCTCCAGCAGCTAAGGTGTTCGACATTGTGACTCGAAATGTTACTTGTTACTACCCCAAAAATAAATATTGGTATGAGGTGAGTCAGAACTTTTGTGTTTTCCTCATGATTGAGAGATATTACTTGATAACCAAGGTATATGTATGGGCATATACCTATGTATGGTTATATGTTGATTTTCATACTTTTTTTATCCTTGAGGGATTTTGTAAGACCTAGAGGGTCTCAGGGTCCCTACTGAGTATCATTATACTCACCCCTACACCGTATATTCCATCACTTCACTGTGTCAGAGGTAGATGATGGACAACACTGACTGAGGACAAGAGTACAAGGACTAGATGGTACCCAGAGGTGGACCTTATGAGGAGTTGGTGCACAGAGAAGATATACGGATGAGGAGTGATGAGGAGGTGTTCTGTACCTACCATTCAGGTTTGAACTTCCTAGGATAACCTAGTAACTAACTTTCCATTTTTCTTATGTGGTACACGTACTTTCGTAATGGGCTTATATTCTATCCCATTTTACTTTCAGCACTTATTTGTTATACATTTTTCTTGTTCTTTCATATCCAGCTTTGTGCTTGCATGTGTGTGTGTTTACTAGTTATAAAGGCAATGCCTTCCCAGTTTTAGGGTGTTACGCCTTCGGTGCTAGTAGTCGGCACTTATCCAATGGAAGGCATGCTTGGGGTAGTCATGTCACCGGCCTCGGGGGACGGGTCGTGGAAAATTGGTAATAGAGGGGTCAGTTCTACAACATGACTAGGAATCTGATCATTTATTTGAAGCAATATTTTTAAAGGTAATGAGTACAGTTTTCAGTTCAGGGAGTTCAGTGTTGGTGCAGTGACAGACGTATCCATACATCAGGACCCTGACTTCTAATTTCTAACATAATGTTTAAAAAAAGGAACCTCTTAATCTTCCCCAGGGCAGCATGACTGTGGATTAGTAATCAGCATGGTTCCCTGACCTCTCACGCTACTCCCTAGATATGGTGTGAGACACATTGTTTTGGGACTAGACCATCCAAGAAGGACTTAGGTGGGAGATAAGGGCTTTAGGGAACTCACTCAACATTCTGACATTGGTGCGTGTGTTAGAGAGAGACCTCTTTCTGGAGAGTTTTCTTGCAGATCAGTCACCAGCAGCAAGAACCACTACCAGTTATCAAGTAGCGGAGTCTTCTTTAGCTGGCAGTAGACAAATGTCGTAGAGGTCCATGAGCACCAGACCAACAGGTGGACAACTGCATGACTCAGGATCGGTTGGGCGGGGCACCCAAAGCAGTGCTAGTCATACTAGGAGAATGTAGTGTTAATCATTTGGCGGGAAGGGTCACAGGGCTCGTGACTGTCAAACCCACCTTACAGATGATCTTCAGATGATCTAGGGACTGCCTAGGAAAGCATAGAGGTTCGACATAGGAGGATTGTAGAGAGAAGATGGATGTGTCAAAGGAGTTGGTCGTGCAGCTAGCGATGTGAGATGATTTGAGATGCTACCTCTGCCACCACCAAGAGGTCCACCCCGATGGTAGGGAGCAGATGGATAGGGGAGAGCTCATCTCTAGGTAGCTGAGGCTTATGATCACGGTGCTCCAGAGAGGATACAAGGTATGATCTGTGTCTACTCCACCTTATCTACAGTAATAATAGACATAGGTGGCAGTAATTATTTTATTCCCACTAACCTTTTTTGGATCTTGGATATTCTGGAGGAGTATTTGGCTCGATATTTACAGCTAGAGACGACTATGGTAGTGGATTTGGCGATTACACACTCATTCCGGTAGTGTGAGCTTATTCAAGGAGGTGAGAGTTTCAGCTAGGATTTCATAGTATAGTCATTGAGGCATTACGACATCATCTTGGGTATGGACCAGTTATCTACAATCCATGCTGAGATTGAGTGTATTAGGCTCAAGGTGTGGTGTGTCCACACAGATGGGACTTGGTTTACCTTCACTGGTGAGAATAGATCCCTTTTAGTACTGGATGGACTGACCTGGAGGAGAGTGCAGCTGATCACTCATCATTTTTCTATCCTTACCCTCAATGATATTGATGTGGAAAATCTGAGCTATCCTGTTGTGGAGGAGAAATACGTGGTTGTTTTCCCCGATGATGTTCTGGGTCTACCTTCATGCAATGATGTGGACTATTATGTTTACCATTACCCTGGGATGGAAATGATATCTACACCAGCATATCATATGGCTCCCATAGAGCTTTGTAAGCTACAGGTATAGTTAGAGGACTTGCAGGGGAAGGGATTCTTCTGACCCATTGTTTCTCAACGGGGAGCCCTATTATGTTCGCCAAGAAGGAGGATAAGAGATTGAGGCTTTGTGTTGACTATCAGTGCCCAAACTAGGTGACTGTGAAGAACATATACCCCCTCTCTATGATTGATGATCTCTTTGATTCGCTGAGAGAGCAGGAGTTGAACTATGCTACCCATGATCAAGAGTTAATAGTAGTGGTCTTCTCCTTGAAGATATGGTAGCACTATCTGATGGGAGAACATTTTACTGTGCACTATGATCACAAAATTCTTAGGTATATATTCTCTCATAGGGACATAAACTTGAGACATCGATGTTGTCTTGAGTTCTTCCAGTAAATTTTTTTTCGAGATAGTGTATACTGCTGGCAAGGGGAATGTTGTAGAAGATGCACTCATCAGGAGGACTGCCATACAGCTACTTAGTGAGGTGACGGAGTAGCTGGTCACTTTTCACAAATCTTTTGAGGAACATGATGGTGTAGCTTTTCTTCATTCTGTTACTGTCACTCCCCCACTTCTTTAGGGAGTCGTGGAATCACAACATTGGGATACTGACTGTGAGGCTCGAAGTGCTCAGATATATATAGGGAAGGCACCTGATGGATTTTATGAAGGTAGGGATCACGTCATCCTCTTCAGATGATTTACCATGGTACCAATGTCAAATCAAGAGGAATTATTGAGGGAGTTCCAAACATCCCCTCTAGAGGTAAATCCAGGGGTGTAGAAGATGTATCAGGATCTAGGACAATAACACTGGTGGATGTGAATGAAGAAAGCTATAGCACAGTTTGTCTCATGGTGCCTCACATGTTAGCATGTGAAGGTGGAGAATCACGTACCAGCAGGCTTGGTGCAACCTTTAGAGGTCCTTGAGTGGAAGTGGTATGGGATATCCATGGACTTCGTGACAGGACTTCCACGTACATCTAGTGTACCTGACTCAATTTGGGTGACCGTCAACCAACTCACAATTTCGGACCACTTAATACTGATCAGAGAGAAGGGTTCAGTAGAGATAAAGTGATGCCTCTATGTGCAAGTCATTGTGAAGCTAAATGGTTTACCTTCGACGATTATCTCCGATCGTGACACATGATTCACTTCCTGGTTATGGAAAGGGTTGTAGGAGGCTTTCGGGATGCACTTTCATTTGAGAACCGCCTTCCATCCTCATACAGATGGCTAGACTAAGCAGACCATTTAGACCCTAGAGGAAATGTTGCGTTCTTGTGTCCTCAACTTTGGTAGTAGCTGGGAGGATGACTTACCTTTGTGGAGTTTTCATACAACAATAGTTATCACACCACAATTGGGATGGAACCATTTGTGGAATTGTACGGGCGACCTCGCAAATCACCTTTGTGATGGACTGACCCAGTGGTGTCAGTACTAGTGGGACCAGAGATGGTATGGGCTACCATAGAGAAGGTGAAGATAATCTAGTTGTAGATGAATACTACACAGAGTAGGAAGAATTTGTTCGCCGATAGTAGACGGAGACCTCTGGAGTTTGAGTATGGTGACCACATCTTTCTAAAAGTCTCACCCCAGTGAGGTCTACGGTGATTTGGACAAGGAGGAATGTTATTTATGAGGTTCATCGGGCCTTTTCAAGTCCTCATAAAAGGTGTTGAGATGGTATATCTCTTAGCTCTTCCACATCAGTTGCACCAGGTACACGTCTTCTTCCACATATCCCAGCTAATGGGATACATGCATGACACATATCACAACATCGACCATGGCGAGCTGGACATAGAGGATGGGCGACATTTACAGAGGTTCCAATAGAGATTGAGGATTGACATGAATGGGTCCTTCATGGACGGTCGTACCTCTAGTGAACGTTAGCTGGCATCATGAGAACCTCTAAGAGAACACATAGGAACGGGAGGCTCAGATGTTTTCTCAGTACATCCCACTTGTTCATTTAGATTGAGTGGTGGTTTATGGGGACGTAAAGCCTAAAGTGGGGAAAATTTAAATACCTGGAAATTACATGTAATTTTTTTCAAATAAAATGGTAATTTTACAAGTCTGCGAAAATTGGCGGTGCGTGATTCTGAGGCCCGGAGTGATCGAAATGGATTTCTGAACATTTCTGTGGGTACATTCAAAAAACATATGAGTGGGATATTATAACATTAGAACTGGTTCTTGTAATTGAAATCAAAGGTCACTTTTAAACTCACAATTCATATATTCTCTTAAAGAGACTTTTACCCTGACGACAGTTTTTCTACAGTGAAAGATAATTTTTGGGTTTTTCGTGGAAATAATAAAATAAAATAAAGACACATTTTGTTTTATTTTTTTATACCTACCATCTTGTGGACATTATGGGGTGGCAACCACCTAAGCCCAAAACCTCCCAATTTTGATTTAAGAGGTTGGGACCACCAAAACCTCATAATATGGGGGAATTCTACTCAACTCCCTCTTTAATGTGGAGGAGCCACTTGAGATTCCTCCACATTAATTAAGCCAACGAACCGTACATAATTATCCAAACCTAAGAGATTAATTTAACCAATTTGAAATTGTTCCAACAATTAAATTGGGGGGAACATATATCATTTTGGCTACATTGCAGATTCAGTGGAATTGGGAGAGGAGAAATGTGGGGGGAAATCCCTCCAACAAAAAATGCTCCACCAATGAATAATGCTGACCTCAAATTCAACATTCCTCATCGGGACATACTCAAGCGTGGTATGTCTTCAATCGACAATAATCTTTCCCTCCCCAATGACATTATATCCTCCCTCGCGATCTTCTTCAATGAACAACGCATGGTAGTAGTTTATTTATAAGTGATTTTATATTCCCATGTTATTCTCTTCTAAAACAATGAACGCAGATCAACTCTCTATTTTTAGATTGATCCGCAACTATTTTTCTTTTGTGGGATTGAGAATGATTAAATTACGGAAGCATGAATGGAGGGTGTTTTAATTTTTTCCCCTTACTTGTTCTTAATATTCTTGTGACTCAAGTATAACAGCTTCTTGCAACCTCTCAAATGCGGAGAGTGCAGGACAAACTAATATGCCATGTCGTCGCCATAATTCTTGTGTTTAATTGTGTGTTCTTCACAATGGATAAAGATGATGAAGGCGATGAGGGAAATAGCACCGTTTCCCACGGCCACCCCCGATCCACACCACCCCAGCCCAAATTGGCCTCGCCATGCCCCCCCGGGCTGAAACACCCTTATCGCGCCACCCTGGGTCAAGCCACCCATGCAAAGCCTATCCAAGCCGCTGAGCTGCCACCATCCGAGCCTCCTCTGCTGTCTGCTGAGCAGCCACCTCCGTCCGCCGAGCCTCCTCCGTCGAACCAACATCCCATGGCCGAACCGCCGCACCACGGCCGGTCCGCACCCTCATAACCGGTTTACCACCCTCGCGGCTGGTTGGTGCCCTCCCAAAATGTCTGCCACCTTCACGGCGGGTCTGCGCCCCCACGGATGGACCGACCGTGAGTCGTGCAGCCTGCAATCTGAAATGAGGATGGGTTTGCAGTTAGCTCACCCTCACGGTATCGCGACCCTTTGTCCCAGCCATTGTAGCATGTGTGTCGCCTAAGTCATAAGGGGCATGATGACTTTACATCATCCTCACCTTTCTCTGGCATATCACTGGAAGTCTGGTCAGGGTTCCAAACTCAACGAAGGCAACTAAACATGAGGGTTGCGCTCATTGCGAGACTTAACCCAACACCTTACCGCACGAGATTACGACTGCCGTGAACCACCTATATCTTTGTTCCCAAAGGAACCCATCCCTTTCAAGATGATTTGTGGCATGTCAAGCCATTGTAAGATTCTTAATTTTCATTGAGTTAAACAACATACTCTATCCATTGTGTGGGCTCTCTTCAATTCCCTTGAGTTACATTCTTGAGAACATACTCCCCAGTCAAGATACATAACGTGTTAGCTAAAACACGGCATGGTTCGATATGTGCATCGCCTAGTATTAATCATTTACGTCTAGGACAAATATGCTATCTAATCCCATTCACTCCCCTAGATTTCGTCTCATAGTGTCAGTTTTTTCCCAGAAAAGTGCTTTCTCCATTGGTGTTATTTATGATCTTTAAGCATTTCAGCACTCCAGAGGAAATTCCCTCTACCACTACCATACTCCAGATTGGTAGTTTCCAATGCATGTCCGGGGTTGAGCCCTGGGATTTGATGGTAGACATAAAAAATAGGCTATATACGCTTTACACCCAATCCACAATCTCGTGGCCAAAACGCCGCCCCACAGCCGGTCTAATGACCCGTGGCCGGTCCTTGCCCTCACGGTCGGTCCACTACCGTCGCGGCCGGTACGCACCCTCACAGCCGGTACGCTGCCCACGCGGCCGGTCTACCCTATCAAAGCCAGTCCATCTCCATCGCGGTACCCCGTGTTCAAGCTACCCTCTCGGCTCCATCACTGCCCTCGCGAGTCGGGTCAGACCAGACCTCGTCCCACTACGACCCAATTACTTTCTTTTGCCCATAACTATGGTACCAAAAGTCCATTTGACGAATCGTCAGTGGATCTAGAAATCCTAGAGTGAGACGATACCATTGAATGATACACCATTTTATTTTGTATTAAGATGTGAAATGGTCAGGTTAGATCGAGAACGAATCCAATTAGGACCCCAAGACTAATAAGAAAATTACTCATAGACAGTGTGTCCTATTGACGTGCTATCTGTTACGTTGAGACCCCTATTACTTGACAGACCTTTGAGAAACATCCTCGTGGTGATTCGTAACTATTGGAGTATCGAACAGAAGCTTATGGGGAGGATCCTCATGATGGTGATCGAGCGTAGTGTAGAGACCTAGTGGCTGGCTGAGACCTGGTGACTGATGACTGATTCGAATCAGAGTGACTCGACAGGCCCAATAGAGATTTCCCTGGTGAAGTGGAAGACCCATGGTGGGGAGAGCCTTGGTGATGCAGTATACCCATGGTTCTCGACAAGAGGAGTACCTAAGTAGGACTTGAGGGGGAGCACCTCTGTGAGATATGACATACCCACAATGGAGAGTACCTCTGTGTGACGCAGCAGACCCACGGTACTCGATAGGAGGAGTACCTAGGTAGTCCAAGGTTAGTGGGAAGCGCCAATATATGAAGCAGTAGGCCCACTATACTCGATAGAGGAGGAGTTCTCTAGCGGCCAATGTGTTCGACATTGTGACTCGAAATGTTACTTGTTACTACCTATGGAATAATTCCTGGTGTGAGCTATGTCAGAGAATTTGTGTTTTCCACCTGATTGAGTCAAATTACATGATAAATTAGGTATATGTTTGGGCATATACCTAAGTTTGGTTATCTATTTATTTTAATAAAAAAATTTATCCTCGATGGATTTTGTGATACCTATCGGGTCTCTAGGTCACTACTATGTATCTTTATACTCACCCCTACACGGGTTATGCCTCCACTTCATTATGTTTGGTGAAGACGACAGAAATCATTAAATGTGGATGAGAGTACCAAGACTAGATGGTAAACGAAGGTGGACCTTACGAGGAGTCGGTACACCAAGAAGACAGAAAAACAAGGACTGCTGTGGAGGTGATATGTACCTGCCATTCAAGTAGGAACCTATGAGGATGACCTAATAACTGTCTTTCTCTTTTCGTCAGTTGTACTTGTACATTCTAGTTGGGCTTGAATTCTGGCCCCTTTTACATTCATCACTATAGTGTTATACAGTTTACTCGGTGTTTCGTATCCATGTGTGTGCCTTCTTGTGTTTTCATTTACAGGTTATAATGGCTATTCCTTCATTGTTTTAGGGTATTTCCCCTTTGGTGCTAGTCTCCATCCCTTAGCCTATGGATGGTGGGCTTGGTGTAGTCACGTCACGGGCCTCAGGGGACTGGACGTGACACTTTTAAAATCAAATAACATGATCTATGTATTAATAAATATAATAAATTTTAATGGGTACATATATACACAAAATAAATGTGAGTTGTTTTTAATAACAATTATGTATCAATGGAATTTGAATTGATACTAAATTCCGTACCTCACACTTCCTTATGATTGTACGTTATTTAACACCATTTATAGTGGTTTTAAAAATGTTATTAACTTATTCCAAAACCATATTAATACTTATAATATCATATCTCATCCTTTTATAAGATCATATAACATTTTCATTAATAAATATTCTTTATTATCATGGATTAAGGTGTTTATTGAGCTTTTTTCTTATATGTGTTTTGTAATTAATGTTAATGTTATTTTAGATATTATTGGTCTTTATCATCTATTGAGTGAAAAATATTAAATAATTATAATATTAATACATAAATTATATATTTAATTTCAATAATTAATTATTTGTATAAAAACGATGTACATTATGATCACGGAGAAGGTAAGTCATACATTTGGATGAGTAATGTTTCCATTATTCAACGATTATAATGTAAAAGGAGTGAGTAATATCTTAAAATTAAATAATTAGAATAATATATTTAATACCATATTATATAATTATATATATTTTCCATGTGTTGTGGTGATGGGAATAGAGTCAGATAGCTTCATGATGGTTGTAGTTCACAGGTAGACGAATGGCGTTTTCTTCATTACGTGAGTGAAATGGAATGAAATGATGTTATATATATTATCATTAAATAGTGATAATAATTTCATAAATATTATCATTATATCAATTATATTTCATATAATCCTTTAATTTACCTTTCTCACCATCCAATTGAAGTGTTAGTGAAAGATGAGTCAAATCACTTTCCAGCATGGTAGTCTTCCGTACACTCAAGAAACATTATTGTATATCCTATGGAATTTAAGTTAAAATGTATATGTGATATAGTTACTCCATTGGTATTAATATGTTATAAATAAAATATATATACTTTATAGCTTTCATTATAACCATCCTTTATAGGGTAAAATGGAAAAATGAAAGCCATCATTTCACGAGGCAGTAGTTTGTCATACACACAAATGATGATTTTATAACTCAGTTGATGTTATTGGAGATTGTTTTAGGCCCTTAAATATTATTAATAAATTCCTATTATATGGAATAAAATGAAGATTCTCATTGATGAACATTACCTCTTCATTGGGAATCTTCTTTATATTTTCACTAAGTCCTTCAAAGTTTAGATTTTTACTGAAAATAAGGATTAAAGACACGTTTTGGGTTTTGGTAAGTGATTTGGAATTATATTATATAAACCAATGTGGTATTAAGGTATAATGAATTGAGGAAAGGAGAAGTCCCTTTATAAATGGGGGTGAGGACATCAATGTTATTTTTGAATGCAATTGGGTACTCTCATGTTTTTCATAAGGAACATGGTTAAAAAATGGAACATTATAAAAAAAATATTTTTAATGGTAGAAATATTTCCACAAAATAATTTTTAGGAAATTTTATAATCCATTTACTCTATTAGAGTTTTTAGTTTAACACCATGATATTGTAATTTTTAGCTTAACTGTGGTAATTAATGTTTACAACATTCATTATTCCGTTTGGTAAAAAACAATGTTCTACTTATTTAAATTTATATAATATTTAGAATTATAATATTGAATCTATATTTAAAAATTAAATTTATAGGAGTGATAAATTTTAATTTAAAATTAATCCCACTAGGGAGATGAGAAAGTAGTTTTTTATAGTTAAAATTTTCAAATGATTATAATGTTTTTATAACTAAATTCAATGAGAATATGATTAAATTAAAATAAATTAGAATTATTTTTATACAATTGATCTAATGATACATTAAAAAAATAAAAAAATAATAATTTATCATTATAAATTATTTAAATGAAATGAAATCTGTCAATTAATATTTAAAGTTTTCTACTATTCTACCAAAAATAAAACATATCAGAAAATTTACCGAAATATAATTATTTGTATTATGATTTTTAAAAAAAGAATATTTTTTAAAAAATTAATTTTATAAAATTATTTAATGTAAATTTTAATATACGTGTGATAAAAATTACTAAACTATGTTATGTTTAAATTCTTTGTTACATGCATTACCAGATATAGGAGAAATTAAATTTATTATAAATTAAATATATTTTAATTTAATGAGGTGGTATATGATTCACTTATAACTATAGTTGTGGAATTTTTCTATAATAAAAATCAATTAATTGGTTTAATTATCAATGAAAATTTGGTCGCATATTTCAACAACTGTTCGAAAAAAATTGCAATGTGTGAGATTTGATTACAATATTTTATGATGATTAATAAAATATTGAAGCTTCAACCAAGCCTTTAAATAAATTAGTTCATTCGAGATTCATTGAATTTAACTATCATAATTTATGAAAATATAATATTAATATTGTTGATATATTGAAAATATGAAGGAAATGGATATCATAAGATATTAAAATTTCCTTATAATTATTTAAAAAATCAAAAGAGAATCATTAGTTATAATGAACCTGATATATTATTATATACCAATATAATTAGTTTGGATGCTTTTTATATGTATTTTTATGTGATGAAATGAAGGGAAAAATTTCCTATATCCACTAGGATTTATCCCATTCATGGACAACACTTGTGATTAAATAACAACATCAACTTGTAATTTCCAACAATATAAGATTTTATAACAACATCAAATGTTTTTATTCAGGAATAATTAAAAAATATCAAGATGTTCGTATTAATGGATAATTAAAAGGTGTAATTTATGTACATGATGTATTTCATAAATAAAAGACAATTTTATTTACTAATATGAGTAATTAATTGTGGGTCCATTTTTCTATATTTTTTTCAATTTTAAATTAATGATAATTATATGTTATGTTGTTTTAATATTGAAAAATATAGGAAAATATATTCATAGATATTCATCTATGATAGTGGATGCTTCCATCTATAATATATTTTATAGGTTAATCACTTATTACGATGTACAAATACATGTTTGATATGATAATTCACATGGGGGAACCCGGTTTTGGAATATTTCTCTAGGAAATTAATTGATATTATATTTTGATGTTGATTTTACCACAAATAACTAATTAGTATAATTTTTCTAGATAAAGGATCATGATTATATCATTCCATACAACAATAATTTGAATACGTTGAGGTTATTATGTTAATAAATTATCATAGTAATCTAATTTTAATTGAAAATGATTCTAAAATGATTTAAATGATTTAAATGCCCAATAATGAATGATCCAAATGTCATCAAAAATCAGAGGAATATAAGACAATAATTGATAAATATTGATTGGAATGTGGATTACATGAATCCTAAAGATAATCTTTATACATTATATTTGTAAAATTATGGTAACATTTTAGTGAAATAAATAAAATAAATAAATCCAATATGTGACATATTTATTCTTGGATAGCGAGAATTTTTTCTAAGAGTTACATAAAACATTTGAAAATATCGATGAAGGATAAATGTATACATGGTAGTAATATAAAAATTATAATAAATGTAGAATCATCAATGTTATAAGGAACTCAAAAATAATTGTGGAGATATAAAGGTAATTCCTGAGAAGATAGTAAGGGGTGCTTGTTTTTTTGGGAAATAAACAATTTTAATATACAAAATGTAGAATCAATTAAGATATAGAAAAATAACAAATGGCATTCATAAATTATAATAAAATTATTTTCCATTTAGTATAATTGGTTATGTATATTTATAGGGGTGATGAAAATGTAACTATTCAAGTATTGAATATTGTAAAATAGTAAATTTAATTTATTTAAGATCTTATTATTAATGAACTAGTTTCATAATATATATTCATATAAATCATTATTGAATTTTGAAGAGTGAAATAAGGATACAAAAATGGTTATAAATTGTTGTAAATTTATTTTTAATGAATATATGATCTATAGATTTTAATAATAAAATTATGATGATTTTCTTATGATCTGAAACTTGTTGTGATTAAGAGAAATATAATGTGGATTATTGACTTCTATGGTATGTATTGAATGAGCATTAGATGATCATTTTTGGAATAGGGGGAGGGGTTAAAAATTATTTCTAAATAACCAAGAATGCATTAAAAAGTATTGTTACTCCATTGATCTTATCATTCACTTCTCATATTAGTTAAACTATCCATTCAGATTACTACAACCCTTTTCAAAAACATATATTTACACATAAAAAAGGAACCAAAACATATAAATTCCTAACATGTTAAATTCTCATACCATAATTAATCTTATTCTCATTCTACTCATATTTGACCATTAAATTGACCTTTGAACTATACATATATTTATATGATCTATTGTCCTACAATTTTTCTTTTATAGTGTAATTATTATGTTGTCGGTGTATTGTGTATCTCACTGAACACAATTACATAATGAACTGATTTGGATCACTTTTATTTTATAATAATATTGAAACCATTGAATCACATTTATAAAAATTATAAAATAACCGATAAATATATTTACACACCGTACTATGTTTTAGAGATAACATGTATTCATAGCCTATGATGGACAATTTTTTAAAAAACATATTAGTTATAATAACTATGATTCTAATTATCTCCCAAAAATAATTTTCATTCATTAATTCTTGAAGATGAAATATTAACGCATCATTTCATATTAAGAACCATTGAAGATATAGAGGAGTTTTTGTGACACCATCCCCACAAAATTACCACAATAATGTGAGAAGTATGGTGATTGACAAACTCCTGCACCCTGTAGGCCCTAGGATTTAGATTAGAACCTTGGGTATAATAAATATGAAAATGGGAGGATTTACCCTCTAAGAGAAACATGTATAAGCAAGAGATAAAAATAATTAAACCAAACAAAATAGAATAAAACAAATATATAGAATGATAACCCATGTTATTCCATGAAATTTCATACATTACTAAACAAAGAAAAAGATACATATAGGTTCCAAAAAGGTAAAGATGAAAATGACCACGAATTCCAAAGAGCTCTTGCTAAAACTACAAGCTACTAATAATATACACCCCAATCACCATCCTACCCAAAATGACCTAAAAATAAATTATATATCCTCAAGATTATTGTAACAGTAAAATCAATAGGATCCTATATAGGTCCTCTCTTATAAAAGATAAACAATGAATACTAAATCAGTGTGAACTAGTGTGAAACTAACTCGTCATCTAAACAAGTATACTATGTTCCAAAACAAATCTTGGATATCTATCACCAAGTATCAAAAAAAAAAAGAATATAATATAACAATATAATGGTATTATGTTCTCTATTTCCCACTAGTTTCCCACTATTCCCCATCATCACACATCCT
This sequence comes from Viscum album, assembly GCA_963277665.1. Lineage (NCBI taxonomy): Eukaryota > Viridiplantae > Streptophyta > Magnoliopsida > Santalales > Viscaceae > Viscum > Viscum album. Next base: position 2,025,125,705 of record OY728151.1, on the reverse strand, counting down.
GAGAATCTTAGTCCAAAAGTAATCCATCACAAAACACCTGGGTACGGAACTACCAAAAAAATGTAGTGCATCCCATAAAAACACCATCCCATCTACATAAAAATATAGTAACCAAGTGGTTTTAATGATCCACCTTAGACAGTATGATGTATGTCAATCATTAGGTATTATTCCTTATGCTATCAAAGCACATACATTGAGTATATACCTTAAGCCATCCGAGCCGATACACTCCATACAAAGAGTATTCCATAGGAAAATATATCTACAAATACATGATTGTGAAATAACTACAATACATCGTATCCATCTACACACATATAAGATAAAACAAACTGATATTCATACAAACATAATTAACTACACAGAGATAAGAGAGAGGCCAGAGGGGGTATTCATCCTTCCATCCTCCTACGAGGATATTAGGAAAAATACCATCCCGGAGTCCACTGGGAATCACTTTCCCAATCGTCATGGGTGTGGAAACATATGATATCACAAAATATACATTACATAACAATGATCATAACCACACTTTAAGAATAATCTAGTTTTAGACTCAACTAAATCTTATGTGACCCATACTCCTGGAAGCCAATGCTGGTACTAGATATCATATAATAACACAAGTATAAAAAAGATACATTTATTTTCTATTTCATTAATAAATTCACATTAAATAAATTAATTCATTATCAATTAATTTACCATTAAAATTACTCCACATTTTATAACATTTCATTAAATATAAGAGTAAATCCATTCCATCTAAAAATAATCCAAACTATGGACTTGGAATATCAATATTTGTATCTTTATATAATTTTTATTCGATCCTCAGTGAACAATTTAGGTTACACGTTTATTTAAATCTATATTAGAATCATTCCATATCATGGTTCTATAAGGAAATCGTACTAAAATACCACCAGGAGAAAAAATTCCTTCATGAACCTACAGATTATTCAAGTAGTGTAAAAATGGATGAAGATAAAAAATCAACATGACTATCCACCATTAAGTAGATTCAAGCAGGTATTTCATCAAACAACATTTCATCAATGGTTAATCCTGAGATTATTGCATTACATCTTCTATATTGTTATACCATATACCTAGATATATATATTGATTCATATCAACATCATAAGAGACATAGGCTACCAAGTCATTTTACATTCTTCTCATTCACATCCATACAAGGCTCACAAGAAATTTACGCCTCCCCACACCGTATTAAACTTCCGTCCTCTATGCTGAGCCATAGCAGGCTCGAAGCACAACTCTCACATCTAGAGCGCACCAAAAGTTGTAGGATCAAATAAAATAGATAAAGGGAAAAGAGTCCCTCAAAAAAAGTAATTCACCATTCTCATGCTAATGAGCTACCACATAACCAAAACAAGGCACTCAGAATTTCAAAGAAAATAACCAACATAGGCCCTAGATAAATATTTTTATGATACAATTGTTTTCAATTCCATCTTCAATTAAGCGATTCATTTATAATCAAATTCACACTATAGTTGACCTAAGTAATTAATTTATAACTATATATCAAAGGAAAAACATAGTGTTTGAATTTTTTCAGGTTTTATAAAACCGAGAAAAGCACCATTATAAATTGAAATTAATTCTCAATTATTAAAATCAAGAACTATCATGATCATGGTTCATTAAAAAAATTCAATTTAAACATGAATACATGAATCAATTTGATAAATATACAATTACATTAATAATGGGATTCAACAAAAATAAATTTTATTTCTAATTCCAATAAATTATCAGTTAATTATTGGATTTACATTCATTACCAATTTTCATCAAGAAAGACATACTAGAAAAAGGAATAAATATATAAAATCATGAAGCATACCAATAACACCTTACAAATCAACAAAATTGGATTTCTATATAATTATTTTAGTTGGGTTCAATAATTGGATGGTTAATTTCATGATCAATCAAGTGGATAAATCCATATCTATTTACGATTTCATGTAAATAATTTTAGAGAAGCAACAAATATCTACCCTCAATAAACATCAATGTTCATCGCATTAGAATTTTCAGTGCTATGAATCTCTGAACATATATCCTACATAAAATGCATCCCTCTGAAGATGTTAGAAGAAAAATAAACTAAGAACCAATATGAAAACCAAATTAGAAAAATTTTGGATCATCATACATATAATGGAGAGAATAAAAGGTTTTAAATGAGAAAAAACCATCAAAAACCCTTAAAAATGATGGACCAACACACTGTGGTTCCAAATAGTTAACCAAATATTGAAGATGGAAGCCTAAGGAATTATCCCCTTTTATGTAATATCAAATAATTGAATGGAGGGATTCTAGTTCGCATAAAAAGAGGGAGATGGAGATCAAATGTTGGTAGGGTTATGAATAACTCAATAGGCCAATAGTTATTATAACATCGTTATAGTAAAGAATTACATGATGTGTAATACCATTTTAACATCACCTAATCATGAGGGTTTTGTAGATGATGAAAAATGAATCACAATTTTACTATTTAATCCCATTAACTTACATGGAATTAACCTACTATACAAAAGTTAAGAACTGATATTAAACAATTTATAATATCTTTAATTCGAAAATTTTGTAGGAAAACTACTCCAGACCACCTCTAATCCTTAAAAACATGAAAATGGATGGTTTTCTCAGATCTATACATGTAGATGAGCATCATCCTCTGAGAATGAAGCATGGGTATAGAGTTCTATATTTTTATAAATTGTTATTATATAATAATCATGTCTCACCAACAATGAGAGATTTTAAAGTGGTAGGGTTTTTAGGTAAAAAGACATATTATATATTGGCACCTATTTAAAGGAAAACTTTTTGGTCACATCATTACATAATATAAATTCCAATATTTACTTTTATTCCATTAGAGGATAAGTTTTTATTATTATTAATTTCCTTGAAGCATTGAAAAATATACCAATAACAAGGGTCCAAAATATAAACTCATTATAGGATTCTCCCTTTATTATATTAAATCAGAAAAAAACATTCTATTAAAAAATAATTACATTTAAATTTTATTCAAGTTCAACATATATAATATTTTAATTATGAGGTTCTATAAATCTCAATAGACTATGAACTTTTGGAGAGGATATTTATAGGGCCCCGGCCTTAAACATTACTTATTATTGAATTAAATGAATAATTCACATTGAGGATCATTTCAGGTATAGCGTTGTAGAGAATTAGTACATAACTATTACATCTCAGATATTACAAAGTATACACATCTACTAATTTTCCATAAAATAAAAACTCTTAAAAATAAATGTGTCTAGTTCCATGTTTTAGATATCATGTATTTCCTTGATCACATCCATGACCCTATTCGTATTTAAGTCACGTGGAAAACATTTCAAAAACTTGGTATGAGCATAAAAAGCCCATTAAAGGATACACAAATAAGGAAAACTGTTAGTTTTTCAAAACAACATGTAAAACAAGAATAATTATCAAAGTAATACTTTTCACCATTAAGAAGTAGTAAAAAAATCTTCACTGAATAAAATATCATTACTTACCCCTTTTATAAACAAAAGATTACCATAAAAACCCATATAAATAACACATAACATATAAAGTTTACTTGGGACATAAACATACATAAATGGAATAACCATACGGTCGACTTCCACACATATCACTTAATGGAATAGCTATAGGGCTGACTTCCATACCCAATGCATTGGAGGTTATAACGTAACCACCCGTCCTGGTATTCACGACACCACCCGTCATATGGATTATCATGTAACCACCTGTAAAATGTCCAAGTACCATAATTTAATATAAAATATTAAAAATATAAACATTTCAATAACAACATTTCATTTTTAATTACAATAAGTAATTCCAAGATATTGAATTAATCAATCCATTTTCAGAAATCATTTAAAAGAGATTTTTGAATCAAAGTGTCCCATACCACTTTGAAGCTTTTAATTGAATTATAATTTTAAATCATTAATGTCCACATAAATAAATAGTGAAAACCATTTTTAAAACATGGACATTAAAGATAAATATTTAGAATAATGAATCTTTAAAAAATATAAAACAATATTTTTGTTAAATAGGTTTTAACAAAATGAGAGACTCATGAATACAAATAATTACAGAATAAAATTTAATACGAAATTTATAATATCAACATAATAAAGGGATTCATGATATAATATGTCAAAGGACATTATACACACCATATAAGAGTGAATTCGTGCATAACAACAATGAAGTCTCAATGGAAATGTAAATTGAGATGAAATCCATTATAAATATGGTATCCTTAAATTAAGGATAAATAAATCACATAATTAGGTTTTAGAAATATAAATACACCTAATATAAGTGTATATTAACTAGAAAGAAAAATAAGTCATTCACACATAATCATGGAAAACAAAAACCAATGACATAGATATTTAACTCAATGAATTGAGATTGAGTTATGATTTCCCATACAAGTTCGTAAGAATTTATCAATGAGATGATTATGTTTAGAAATAGTATATCCACACAAAGGTTTGTGGAAATAAAAAATAGAGATTATACACATAATCTGGTATAATAAAATCATGAAGTAGAGGTTTAACCCAATGAATTGAAAGTGGGTTAAGAAGTTCCCTTGTAGAAATCTGACAGCCTAACTGTGTCACTTTAAAATTCGGAAAATGAGTTGATCAGAGAGAAAATGGTATCTCATCAATTGGACATAAAATTTACATAAATAATGATATATAAGAAAATATCCTAACATTATAGTATGTTAATTTAATGACATAACAAAATAAGTCTTTTAAAAAGAGGAGGGTGAAAGGTCCCCTTACTGAGTTGGGTATCTTTCAAAACGTACACCCCATGGAAGAATGGTCATACAATAAAGATTTAAATACCCATAAATGAAAATATAATACAAAATGTGTATAATAATGGGAATTAAATACACATCTCAAAGGAAATATTGGAAAACATATCATAAATATCATGAGAATAAATGTGAGATGAAAAATCCCATACGAAAACTCAGCAGCCTAACGGTGCCACATAAAACTTCCAAAAATGGATTTATGAGATCAAATAGGTTATCATGTAATATGAAAATAAAAATTACAGTATGATGAATATAAAATAACATCCCCAAACATAAGAAATATGAGCTTAAATGAAATGACTTAAAAGGGATTACTTAAAAAGAAATAGAGAGGTTGGATCCCTCATATCGTGTTCGACATGACTCGATCGTTCTTTAATCTCCTGAATAATAAAATTTGGTCAATTTATAATTACATAAGGACCTCCATTAAATATTATTATTCAGTTCATATCATATATTATAATGTTATAATAATTTTTTAATAATGGGAGTTCATATCAGATGTTTTTGTCGGTGTTCGGTACTGGTGTAAAAATTGAACTTGTTGGAAAATAATTTCCCTTGTAGTTATATGTACATCATATCCAGAATAGTATTAATGTTTTAAATATCATATATATCCATTATATATTCATTTTGTTCTATTCCATAAAATTTGGAGTTACAAAAAATTAAAATCATCGTTCATGGAGACGGTAGGTCGTACGTACGCATAAACGCTACTTTCATTTTTTTGTAATATTAATGGAATTAAAGATAAAATAGAGATATATATATTATAATTCGAGAATTATATACATCATTTAGATGTAATATATGACATATATATCCATTATATATATGTAATTATAATAGTACATAACATTTGAAGATATGAAAAGAAATGTACCGTTCATGGAGACGTTAAGCCGTACGTACGCATAAACACTACATTCATTTCTTTGGCACATTAATTGAATTAAAACTAAATGAGATTTATATATATATTATAATTCCATTATATTATATATGTTATATATATTACATAAGTTCATTAATTTCATTATTTATAAATTTCATGTATTGAATGAACGAGTCACATCACTTGAGGGGGTGGTAGTCCACACTTCCTCAAATGAAATTATCGCATTTGCACAACATGAAAAGCATAATGGTATGTATTAAATATAAAATAAATAAGCATATATAGGAAATATATATAATATATATCATAAATAAATATAGTTCCATCATAATGGACACCATGAGATGTGGTATGATAAGATAGAACAATCATCATTTCGTGAGGTAGTAATTCGCCATCCACAGAAACAGTATGTTATTTAACCATTAAACGGAGGTGTGTGTTAGTGTAGCTCTAATACTACTCATAAAAAAATAATAGTATATTTTAGATACTGCTGTTGTCACAGAAGAAATAAATAAAAAGAGTTTAGGGTTTGGAGAAGCAAAATAAAACAAAAGAACACTAGGGAAGACATTACCTTTAAAAGGGGTAACTCTTTTTTATTTGATCTCTAAGGATTACATGGGAAGACTTCTGCCCAAAGTAAGTCTTCTAGGAGTAAGATAGGGATTTATAGAGACAAAATGGGCAGGTTTTTCCCGAGACAAAGGCTTGAGAGGTGTGGGTAAGGTGGTAGAGGTGGTGGCCTTTTATAAGAGGAGAAGAGGGGCACTATTGGAAAGTTATAAATGGTTACTTTATTATAAAATGATTTTAGGATTCTAAAGGTCCCAAAATTATATATTTCAAGGATAAGGTGATAAGTGTTCGAAATCCACCCATACAATAGGTTTTTGACATGTGTAGGTCTTATATTTGACATTATATTTTCATTTTATTTAAATAGTTAAATAATGAGGTAATCACTGCATTTTCATGGTGTCATAAATAATTTAATTTATATAATGTCTAAAAATTATAAACAAAATATCATGATGTATTAAATATTTTTATCATTCTAATGAATATTTGTAGTCAAAAATATGTCTTGTATAACCCCATTTAAAAATTTGTTTACTAAAAAACTCATGTTTGTGACATTTTTATTTTAACTTTAAATAAAAAGTTAATTATGTCATTTTCATACCAAAGTGGCTCCATGGGGTCCCTAGGGTGACCCATGGATTTTCTTGGTCGGCCATGAAACATTTAATAAGGGTAGTACATGTGTCTAGGTCATTTCATATTATTAAAACATTATTTTTACCATAAATTACACTAATTACCTTTCATCATGATTAATAAAACTTAAAAGTTACTATTCACCAAAAATTATATTAATCTCATTGAACCACATTTTACTTCATAATGGCAACATTTTATTTCGGATTTTTTAAAATCAAATCACATAAGTGGAAATGTTTCATTTAAACGAAAAATCAGTTTCTTTAACTACCACTTAGTGGTTTCACTATTCATCAAAAATTGATGGTTTTCAGAAAAATACCAAAAATTCACCCAAATCTATATATGATATTCCAAATTCAAAAATTATTTCTATTTTAAAAAATTCAAAATATATATGTTACATTAATTAATTTAATAATTCATTCCCGCTGTCAAAACAAATAGCGTGTTTTTAAGAAACAATATCTACTAAAATATTGACACTAGTTTAAGTCCAATTTCAATGTGAATATAATTCCAATGACCACCATTTGGATAAATGGTAAAAATATATTTTAATTTCACGTTAAAACCAATTAAAAATATAATCCAATCATATAAATAAATTATATTAAAATGAGTTTTTGAATTAAAATATAGCATTTTACACTATTCATTAAAAAATGAACTTTATCGCAAAAATACAAAAAATTAATAAAAAGTCAATTTTGATATCCCGATTCAAAAAAGAATTTTATTTTGTCAAATATAACATATAAAACTGTGAAAAAAAGGATTTAATAGGGGTTTTCCATCAAAAGGTGTTTAATCGACCTTTTAAAGAATATTAGAAGATTAATGCTTAAAATTGGATTCATTTGAATTTTAAGCCTCTAAAATTTATTGGATAAAAGTAAAAATATTTGAAAAACATATATAATTATTTTGAAGTTATTTCATTTCATTCCCACCATTACAATGGCTAGGCGTTAACTACCATTTAAAATAACATTATTTTATTATTAGAGTGCAACGTAAGATTTAAAAGAAACTCATTGTTGCGTACTAGGTATGCCATCGAGCACAGCGTTCCCTTTAATGTAATATTAATATTCTATAAACAAATATGGATAAATATGAAAATGTCATATTCATTATTTACCTAGGGAGTTACATCCTTCACCCCTTTTGGGAATTGCATCCCCACAATTTTAAAATTGGGTTTGGAAACTTCATTGAAAATCCCACATCAGAACAAGAGTCAGTAACACTATCACTTAAAAAAAATTAAAGAGAAGTACAAAGGTCACCCTAGTTTACCCATACTAGGATTAAATGTAAAAAAACATGGATATGGAGGAAAATAAAAAACTTTCGTGTTCTGAGGGGGAGTGATAGAAAACATGTTTAGAAGAAAGTTAACCACCAGAAAATAACAAACTGGTGATTTGTAAAACGGTATTTGGTTCCCCAGTAGGAAAAGTTAAAAGGCAACATTTTTGTTTTTAAGTTACTTTTCATTGAGGAATTTATTTATGATAATAACTAAAACATAAGGAAACATTCTTATTTTTCATGTTGACTTTCATCCTTTACTTTATTTCTTACACGAACTCATAGTTTCTCAAAAAGATGAGTATTTTGGATGACTTGTTTACGTTAAGAGAGCTATAATCAACTTCAAGGGAATCACCTAATCCACAAAAGAGAACTATTTACTTCCCATGTCTTTAGACATTAACCAAAACTGAAATCAAAAAGGTTAGTATGAGATCAGATAATACCCAAAAAGGATAAACCTTTATAAACAAAAATCAATTCTTAATCTCAAAAATTTGTCTAAAAATACCCAAAGTTCAACAAAGACAATTCAATAAACAATTTGTCCGTAAAATTATTCAATGTAAACCAAACTAGTATTGAAACCCAAATATTTGAAGGATTTAATCACATAGTCTTAAAGAGTGAAAATTAACATTTATCTCCAAATAAAATTATTTTCTTTTAAAGTCTCATATTGAAATGTAATTAACCTAATCACATATCCTCCGTGATAGGTTAATAATTTACATAGATAACCCAAAATAAACTTACTCTTGATTCCTAAAATCATCTAACTAAAAAGAATTAGTCAAACTAAGTAGGGACTTTACGCAGTCTAGTGGTTGGTGATAAATAGCAGTCTCACTTTGGTGGTGGGTTCAATTCCCACATCTTTGTCTGACGTGACGGGATATCACATGGTCTGCATGTTGTCCTTTTTCCAAAACTACGTAATTCTTAAAACATTCCCCAAAACGAGATAAAATCTTCAAAAATGATCATAACATATTTTAACCTCAATTTTATCTCATTCCTTTCATTTTCCATCATATCATAGAGTAACCCATAATTACCTAAAAAGTAAGGATCATATAAACCCTAATGGTTACCATTATAATTATTACCCGAACATCCACATTGAGTTTGTCATCTCGTACATGATTCATTAGAGAACTCATCGAGGTTCAAGTGGTTGATCACGACTCCTTGATAGTTGGTTTAGCACAACCACGAGATTCCTCATTGAATCCCCCATTTCATCCAGTCTCTTAATTAGAGAACCACCACGGTTTCCATTAGACCCATTGTCACATTGGTGCCTGCTAGATCTATCCATTTACTAAAAACAGAAATGTCAGTGTGCAAATATCAAAAAAATCATCATGTACTAATGAGTAAGATAATCACTAATATATACTTACTCATTCACTTTATCTAAAAACAATGACTCTTTCTAAAATCATAGCCATTATGGTAAAGTCACTTATACTTATAGAATACCATGACCTCTAAAGATATCTAAATCGACCTTTGATACCAACTATAAGGCCCCGACCTTAAACATTACTTATTATTGAATTAAATGAATAATTCACATTGAGGATCTTTTTAGGTTTAGAGTTTTAGAGAATTAGGACATAACTATTAAATCTCAAAGATTAAAAAGTATACACTTCAACTAATTTTCCATAAAATAAAAAATCTTAAAAAGAAACATGTCAAGTTCCATGTTTTAGATAACATGCATTTCCTTGATCCCATCCTTGACCCTATTCATCATTAAGTCCTGTGGAAAACATTTCAAAAAAATGGAATGAGCATAAAAATCCCAGTAAAGGACACACAAGGAAGGAAAACTGTTAGTTTTTCAAAAAAACAATTAAACCAAGAATACATTATCAAAGTAATACTTTTCACCTTTAAGAAGTAGTAAAAAAACACTTCACTGAATAAAATATCATTACTTATCACTTTTGTAACCAAACGATTACCATAAAAACCCGTATAAAGAACACATACCATATAAAGGTTACATGGGACATAAACATACTTAAATGGAATAACCATATGGTCACCTTCCACACATATAACTTAATGTAATATCCATATAGCTGACTTCTATACCCAATGCATTGGAGGTTATAATGTAACCACCCGTCCTGGTATTCACGGAACCACCTGTAAAATGGTTTATCATGTAACCACTCGTAAAATTTCCAAGTACCGTCATTACAGATAAAATATTGAAAATATAAACATTTCAATAACAACATTTCATTTGCAATCAAAATATGTAATTCCAAGATATTGAATTAATCAATCCATTTTCAAAAATCATTTAAAAGAGATTTTTGAATCAAAGTGTCCCATATCACTTTGAAGTTTCTAATGGAATTATAATTTTAAATCATTAATTTCCATATAAATAAATACTGAAAACCATTTTGAAAACAAGGACATTAAGGATAAAGATTTATAATAATGAATCTATAAAACATTTAAAGCATTATTTTTGTTATAGAGTTTTTAAGAAAATGAGAGACTCTTGAATACTAATAATCATGGAATAACATTTAATCCAAACTTTATAATATCATGAGAATAATGGTATTCATGATATAATATGTCAAAGGACATTATACACACCATATAAGATTTAATTGGTTTATAACAACAATGAAGTCTCAATGGAAATGTAAATTGAGATGAAATCCATTATAAAGATGGTATCCTTAAATTAAGGGTAAATCTGTCACATAATTATGTGTGAGAAATATAAATACACCCAATATAAGTGGATATTATGTGTGATAAAATTAGAGGTCATTCACACATAATCATGGAAAAACAAAACCAATGACATAGATATTTTACTCAATGAAATGAGATTGAGTTATGATTTCCCATACAAGTTCGTAAGAATTTATCAATGAGATGATTATGTGTAGAAATAGTATATCCACACAATGGTCTGTGGAAATAAAAAAATAGAGATTCCAAACATAATATTGGAATAATAAAATCAAGAAGTTGAGGTTTAACCCAATGAATTGAAAGTCGGATTAGAAGTTCCCTTACAGAAATCCGACAGCCTAACGACGTCACTTTAAAATTCAGAAAATGAGTTAATGGGAGAGAAAATGGTATCTCATCACTTGGACAAAAAATTTACATAAATAAGGATATATAAGAACATATCCGAAAATAATATTATGTGAATTTAAAGACATTACAAAAGAAGTATTTTAATAATAGAAAGGTGAAAGGTACCCTTAACGAGTTGGGTAGCTTTCGAAACGTACACCCCATGGAAGAAGGGTCATAAAATGAAGATGTAAATACCCATAAATGAAATTATACTGCAAAAAGTGTATAATAATGGGTAGTACATACACCACTCAATGGAAATAGTGGAAAACGTAGCATAAATGTCACAGGAATAAAAGTGAGATGAAAAATCACTTATGAAAACATGGCAACCTAACAACGCCACTTAAAACATCCAAAAATGGATTTATGAGATCAATTAGGGTCTCTCATAATATTAACGTAAAAATTACAGTATTAGGGATATAAAATAACATCCCCAAACATAAGAAAGATGAGCATAAAAGAAATGACATAAAAGAGAGTACTTAAAAAGAATGAGAGAGGTTGGATCCCTTACATCGTGTCCGACATGACTCGATCGTTCATTAATCTCCAGAATAATAAAATTTGGTCAATTTATAATTAATTAAGGACCTACTTTAAATTTTATTCTTCAGTTAATATCACATATTATAATGTTATAATAATTTTTTAATAAAGTGAGTTTATATCAGACATTTTTGTCGATGTTTGATACACAAGTAAAAAAAATGAACTTGTTGGAAATGAATTTCCATGTAGCTATAGGTACATCAGCTCCAGAATAGTAGTAATGTTTTAAATATCATTTATATACAGTATATATTCATTTTGAACTATTAAATATAATTTGGACATAAAAAAAATTAAAAGCACCGTTCATCGAGACGGTAAGCCGTACATACGCATGAACACTACTTTCATTTTTTTGTAATATTAATGGAATTAAAGTTAAAAGAGAGAGAGATATATATATATTTTAATTCCAGAATTATATCCATCATTTAGATGTAATATATGACATATATATAGATTATATATAAGTACTTAATATAGTACATACCATTTGGAGATAAGAAATAAAATGTACCGTTCATGCAGACGGTAAGCTGTACGTACGCATGAACGCTACATTCATTTATTTGGCACATTAATGGAATTAAAACTATATGAGAGATATATATATTATAATTTCTTTATAATACATATTTTATATATATCCCATAATTTCATCAATTTAATTATTTATACATTTCATGTATTTCATGAACGAGTCACATCACTTAAGGGGGCGGTAGTCCAGACTTCCTCAAATGAAATTATCGCATTTTCACAACATGAAAAGAATAAAGGTATGTATTAAATATAAAATACGGAAGAATAGAGAGGAAATAAATATAATATATATCATAAATAAATATATTTCCATCATAATGGACACCATGAGAGGTGGTATGGGAAGATAGAACAATCATCATTTCGTGAGGTAGTAATTTTCCATCCACAGAAACAATATGTTATTTAACCATTAGACGGAGGTGTGTGTTAATGTAGCTTGAATCCTCCTCATAACAATATCATATTATATTGGAGATACTGGTGTTGTTACAAAATAAATATGTAAAAAGAGTTTATGGTGTTGGAGAAGAAAAATAATACAAAAGAACACTAGGGAAGACATTACCATTAAAACGGGTAACTCTTTTTGATTTGAGATTAAAGGCCTCCTTGGGAAGACTTCTGCCCAATGTAAGGCTTCTATTAGTAAGATATAGATGTGGAGAGACAAAATGGTGAGGTTTTGGCCGAGAAAAAGTCTTTAATGTTGTGGGTAAGGTGGTAGAGGTGGTGGCCTTTTATAAGAGGAGAAGAGGGGCACTCTTGGAAAGTTATTAAAGGATACTTTATTATATATTGATTCCCAGATTTTAAAGGACCCAAAATTATATATTTAGAGGATAAGGTGATAATAGTTCTAAATACACCCATAAAATAGTTTTTTGACTTGTGTAGGTCTTAGATTTTACATTATCATTTCATTTTATTTAAATCATTAAATAATGAGGTAATCACTACATCATCATCGTTTCATAAATAATTAATTAAAATTAATGTCTAAAAATTATAAAAAAACTATAATGATGTAGGAAATATTATTATCTTTCTAATGAATTTTTATAGTAAAATATATGACTAGTATAACCACATTTAAAAATTATTTTAGTAAAACAACACATGTTTGTGACATTTTTATTTTAACATGAAATGAAAAGTTATTTATATCATTTTCGTACCAAAGTGGATCCATGGGGTCCCCAAGTTGACCCATGGATTTTAATGGTCTTCCATTACATATTCATTGAGGTTAGGACATGTGTATAGGTCATTTTGTATTATTAAAACATTATTTTTACCTTAAATTACACTAATTACCTTTAATCGCGATTAATAAAACTTAAAAGTTACTATTCACGAAAAATTATTTTAATCTCATTGAACCACATATTACTTCTTAATGAAAAAAATGTATGTTAGATTTTTGAAAATCAAATCACAGAAGTTGCAAAGTTTCTTTTAAACGAAAAATCAGTTTCTTTAACTACCACTTAGTGGTTTCACTATTCATCAAAAATTGAAGTTTTTCAAAAAAATAACAAAAATTCACCCTATGCTATATTTGATATTATGAAATAAAAAATTATGTCTATTATAAAAAATTCAAAATATATATATGTTGCATTAATTAATTTAATAATTCAGTCCCACAGTCAAAACAAATAGCGTGTCTTTAAGAAACAATATCTTTTAAAAGATTGACACTAGTTGAAGTCAAATTTCATAGTGAACATAATTCCAATGAAAACCATTGGATTAAATGGTAATAATATATTCTAATTTAACATTAAAACCAATTAAAAATATGATATAATCATATAAATAAATTATATTAAAATTATTTTTTGAATTAAAATACAGCATTTTACACTATTCATTAAATAATGAACTTTATCGGAAAAATACCAAAAATTTATACAATGTAAACTTTGATATCCTGATTCTAATAATAATTTTATTTTGTAAAATATAATATATAAAATTGTCAAAAAAATGATTTAAGAGGGGTTCACCATCAAAAGGTGTTTAGTCAACCTTTTAAAGAAAATTAGAAGATTAATGCTTAAAGTTGGATTCATTTGCATTTTAAGCCTCTAAAATTTATTGGATAAAAGTAAATTTTTTTGAAAAACATATATAATCATTTTGTAGTTATTTTCGTTCATTCCCACCATTACAATGGCTAGGTGTTAACTACTATTTAAAATAATATTATTTTATTATTAGAGTGCAACCTATGATTTCAAAGAAACTCGTTATTGCGTATTGGGTACGCCATCGAGCATAGTGTTCCCTTTAAAGTAATATTAATATTTTCTTCACAAATATGGATAAATATAAAAATTTCATAATCACTATTTACCTGGGATGTTACAATATTCTACATTTGGGAAAAATATGCAAGTGTAGAACCATAATTCCTAGGAATAGTTTCGTGATTACTATCTTAAATTTCCCCATAAAAAATTTCATGTATCACTGTTTATAAAAATTTTCCTCGATGGAGTAAATGTAATGGTATATACATTTAATGATTATGTTATAAGAGTAAAATATAATGGTACAACAACAGAGGATATTAAGAAAAATAAGAATATTTTATCCATGAAATCACAAAAAAGGATGTGAGGGAGGTAAGGTTGATGTTGAAAAGTTACACTGGCATAAAATATGTGAAGGTTTTATATTATAATCATTAAATTAAATTATTGAATTTTTCATCATGGAAATAAGTGAACAACGATCAATATTATAGTTATTGTATATTTGTTCTTGAGATTCAGAAGACTAATAATAATGATATTTTAGTAGGATCACCACCATCATAAGTAGTGGACACTAAATACACGTAAAATTATGGGATGTATCCTTTAATAAATGAAACATTCAATATTACAAAAAATCGTGATTAAAAAATATATGTTTTCATGGATATTAAAGGGATATATTTTCATGTTTTTCCTTCTATTTTTAATGGGATAATGAAATATAGATATCATGGGATAAACCAACTAAAAAATTATGGGTTGTAATATTAAAGTTAAAATCAACAAGAAAACTGGATTAAGATACTTTATAAAGATATGAGTGAAATTGGGAAGCAAGAGAATGAATGACTTTTTTCAACGTACAAAAAAATATTTTTTAATTATTGATCAATTAATTCATTGTAATAAATAAATTATCTAAAAAGTATGAATGTAAGTGGTATATTTGGATAATAAAAATATAATAAGATATAAGGGAAAACATCCTCATAAAACTAATGTTAATCCCATGAAATTGGTTTTGTAAATCCCAATTAATAAATGAAAATAGACTGAAGGAAGTATGTCATAGTTGGTTATGGCTAAATCCATTAAAGATAATAAATATGGTATCCAGATAAAATAATATATCATATGAGGATAAATATTGGGGAAGATTCACCATCCAACAAAAAGAAATGATGAAGAAGTAATAATTTGATATACATAGATGAATAATTTTAATGGATCAAAATACATGTTATTTTACTACCAGGAAAAAAATAATTTTGAAATCATGAGGATAATATTTTCATGTAATTTTTATGAATTTCCAAGATTAAAAATTTAACAATAACAAATTTTCATCACTAAGAAATTATTAATTCGTACACTTCATACTTGAGAAACATTATTTTAAAAAAAATTATTTTATCGAAATACTAACTACTAAATGTTTTTTCCTCCCTAAAATAGTATATTTCAATGAAGTTAAAGGAACATGAAATCTTTAATATAAATATTTAGTTTGATGTAATCATTCTTTAAACATGTATTTTGTAATTCATATGAATGGACAAAACTAAACATATCTTGATTATAAAATATGGATGTAGAGAATTGAGGAACACCCATTTGGAAATATATTTAGTTGATATAACAATAACTAAAATAGGACATTAAATATGTTTCATTTATTATTTGGAATATAAATTTTAATTAATTTTTTTAGTAATTTATAATTGGATAGGTAGAGATTTACATCCATGATTAGATATTTAGTTTCTAAAATAGAAAAAAATATAATGGATGAACCAAAATTAATTAATACATTAGAATAAAATGATGAAATTTGTTTTAGGAAAATAAAAAACATCCATTCACAGAGGCTTCAATGAGAATTGACAACATTAATAAGCCTATGAAAATTCTTGGTCTAAATTTTTGAATCAATTCAATTTTAAAAAATAACTTAGTAAAGTGGAAGGGAGGACATGAGAATTAAATAACCTAAAATGTTGTTATAATATTTAATAAAACCATATCAATTGTAATATCAAATTTATGTAACCAGTAACACATCCATTGAAAAAAATTAAAGGAATCACATAAGTTAGAATTAAAAAAATTACTGATTTAAATTGAGGAATGATTTAATAGTATGATAAATTTAATTTTTACTAGTCTTTTCATCATGTTTTGATGGAAATTTTTTTAGTGGTTTTATATATTCCTAGAACACAATAGACAACATTTTAATGGCCTATTAAAAAATGTATGTGAATTAGTTCCTTAGTATATATGATTATTATTGTTATATATTCTGATTTTAATAAAAAAATATGGCATTGAGATGATGTAATCAAATTGTATGATAATGGAATGGTATATTAAATTTTAAATAAATTGGGGTTATCAAAATCTATGTAATAAGAGATAATGAAAGAAGAATATTATTGGCTATGGATAGAAATATTTTTTCTTAACAGAGACTGTTAATAGAAAGAAATTATTTATAAACAATAGAAATTTTCATACATTAATAATATATAATCATTTTCTACTTATATTTATTGATTAAATGTAATTATGCCAAGTAGTGTATGATTTATTTTTATTTCATTGATAGATACTTTGCATATAACATACTGTATATAGCTACTGTGGATAAAGAAAAAACTATTCTCCATATCCCACATGAAGTATTCTCAAGTAAAGTATTCTGCTTTTTTTAGACCCATAAAAACATATTAGATATCTATTATATATTATTTTCAAAATTTTGTGGATAATTTTCAAAATATTTTAATTTATGACTTTTTATAATTGAAATAACATTATATGAGTATATATTAAAAATTTATATAGTATTAAAAATATTTTCGGCGGATAATAATTTTTTATGTGATTAAAAATTATATTATATAATTAAATAATGTATTTCTATTTTGTACAAGATTTATATTCTAGGTATTCATGTTTTATGTGATAATATATATGTCATTAAAAATAATACCACACTGAAATTATAAAATTTATGTAGTTTCATATATAATTATTGATTCCATATAAGTTTTTTATATATCTTTTCGTAATTTACCTTAATTTTAGATAATTAATTGAAAATTATGAACAATTAATTTTAAATCATTATTTAATAGATGTCTTTAAATTTATAAAAGGTAACATGATTATGGTACCCATTAAAATATCAAAAAATTGTATAATATCTTTTAATATAATGTGAAATTCAATGGAATTTTCTATAGGGGTTGTTCATAAATAATTAATTATGATGAATAATTGTTGTGATAAGAAACACCCTAAGGGGGGTGAATGAGAACAATCATCGAATTAAACTTTTTCATTAAGTCATTGAAGTCCTTATTAAAAACTTGTTCCTATATTAGTAGGGACTCCTGTTACACATTCCTGAACAATACAAAAAATAAACATAAATACATTGAAATTGATGAATGTATAGAATACATATATTCAATATGGTTCTCTATAATGGGATATGTCTAAGGAGGAAATATCGATGATGTGATGATTTTCAAGAGTAAAATAATCTTAAATAGGTTATTGTACATAACGTTTTATCAAAATTAACCCAACTATGGTCACACATCCATTATGACGTTTATGGTTCAGTTAACACTCAACCAGGGCACATTTCTATTAACAATCCATACATTTATCTATTTAATTCAGAATCATCATTTTTTATATTCGTAACTATGAAACTAACAATACCATGCCATAAAAAGATCACCCACAATACACATTCATTTCAAAAACAACCCACATATACAAGAACCATTTTCCCCATTAAAAAATAAATCTTCCCACAAACATCAAATTCTACAACCACCACACATCAAAACCACAACACAACCACAACCATAACAGAAACCAATATATATGCACCACAACCAAAACTACTAAAAAGTATATCATACAATTTCCCATGATGCATCTATGAAAAAAACCATCTTTTCAAATCCAAACACATCACCTTGCATGGATAGTCACCTCATCATCTTTAACATCCCAACATCATAAAATGGAAAGAGAAGGGTTGATATTTTATATTATATGATGGAATGGGCATAAACAAACAAAGAAATATTAATAGTGATTCTTATAACCTAGATAGTAAATTAGTGATAATTAATAATATTAAAAAAATTATGAAATTAAAAATTCTCCAAATCATTCATATTGTATTGATTATGTTTTTTAAATATTTACTTCATTTTTTAAATATATTTTATTCACCAAGAAATATGATTTCATTAAAAATAAATTTTATTCATATTTATGAGTTATTATTATAAATATTTTTTAGAAATTCAATAGTATTTACTTTAAATTTTTTAATTTAATTTCTTAGTTTATAATATATATATTATTTTAAAATGATTTTTCAATATTTTTTTAAAAATTAATGATTTTTTCTAGAATATTGAAAAAAATTAAATATTATTTATTTTTTTTATTTTAAAGTATTTTCGTTGTAAAATAATGTTTCTAATCCATATTTAATATATATTATATAATTTTTTTTATAATAATCAAATAATATCTTTTTTAAAAAGATTTATACTTGAATTTATCATAAAAGTATTTTTTATTTAAAATGTGAAATTATCTGAAATTACAGCTTTTTTATAGTTTAATTTTATATTAAATAATTAAACCTAAGTGTTTTATTTTTTTTGAAGTGTATTATACATATTTTATCAATTAATAAAAAATAATTAAATAGTGCCTATTTATTTTTTGGATAATATGAATAGTTACCTTAGTAATTTTTTATTATCTCTATAAAGGGTAACTCGTGTAATTTTGGTTACAAATAAAATGATATGAACAATAAAATGAACTAAAAAACACCTAATTATTTTTTTTTCTATATCAAGAACATAATAATACAATTTTATAATTTAAAAAATATGGGGGCTATATTAATAATATTATTACCATTATTGTAATTTGTTTAGTGAAATGTCAAACATGTCACACTCTTGTTTTTAATAAGTGTAATATTTTAACTAAGGTTTTATACTGAGCATATGTTTGAATATAAACATTAAATATAAATATATTATATTTATATTAATAATTTTATTTTTTTACTTTTCATAGAAGTAATAATTTCATTAAATTATTTCCAAACTCTTATGTAGTAATTATTTAATTAAGGGAAGAATGAAATAAAATTATATTAAATGTGTTAAAATAAATATAGTTTGATATAATTAATTTCATATTATAATATATATATATATACAAACATAACATTTTATGTATCTAATAAAATATTTTTAATATTTAAAAATCATATGGTGATATTATTAAAATCAATGAAATGAAAAATTCTTAAAATAAACATTATAGACATTTTTTTAAACAATATTACATCAAATGATAAAAAATTAAAAAAACATTAAATTTATCCATCATTTTAGGATGAGATTTAAAATATGAACCATGGTCTATGTATCTACCCTTTTTAATTTCATTGTATCTATAATAACCCTCAATGTTTAAAACATTTGGTTTTATCAATAAAATTTAATGTGGTTAAATAAGGTTTAAAACATAATGATAAGGATTTAGAAATAATTATTAAAAATATACATTTGAATCAATGTGGTTATTTAAACCCAAAATCTTCTTATATTCTAAATTAACATTATTTATATATTTATTCTTAAATACTATTTAATGTTAATTTATTATTTTGAGAAGTTCCTAGAGTACCACTCCCCTTCCGTACAAAAGGGAACATATTCAATGCATTTCTTCACACATAAAAATGATTTAGTTTCTATGAATACCAACTGAAATATACTACTATAATATCTCCTATAAAAATATAAGTTTTACCTTATGTAAAATTCAACCATTTTTTTCTTAATGTGTTATGAAAAGGAGATTTTTTGAAGAAGATGTATCATTTTTAATTGAGAATTTATATTTTGTTTATTATTATACATCCCTAAAACATTATTCTTACCTAAAAAATTAAAAATATTGTATCCTATATATTCTGATAATTAAATATGTTTCTGTATTTACCTATATCAATCTAACCTTTTATAAAATTTTCAAAATAATTCATCTTCTGTGAGTACGATGGACTACCACCACACAAACCGATATAATTTTTTTCCAACAGCTCTCTCTCAAGACAGGTAATAATGTAAGAATTTATGTTTATATAAGATATTCATGACTTATTTATCATTCCTAAAGGAAAAAATTTCATATATTTTCATGCATCTCCCTCAACATGAAATTTATAACATCCTTCATCTATATGTGTGGACTTCCACTTCCTCGAAGAAATTTAACTTATTTTTCATCACCACATCAAATGGGTATATTTAAATAATTAATATTATATATAAGATATTATTATAATTCATAAAATATACAATAACACTTACCATATTTTTTAATTATCTTAGAAAAATAGAAACATTGCTCTAGCATACCTATAACCTACCACCTCCATATTTGTTAGATAGTTAATTTTTCATAACTATATAAAATATATGTATTATAAATTATAATTTATGTATAAAAATGATAACCATGTCATTAAAATTATTATGGTGATGATTTAATGCTATAAAATTTGATCAAAATCAACTAAACTAAGTCATTCTAGAAATAAGTGTCACAAATCATCAAAACACCCAATAAGTATTTGAATGGTTAATTAATTAACATTGTAATAATTGATATAATATGAATAATGATATTGAAAATGATTATAAATCAACAATAAATTTAAAATAAATTTTTTATATGGGAATAAAATTTATATATGTGATGTGTGAGAATCATAGAAATGGGATTTGTTTTGGAAATTATTCTTCGAAGGTTCCACATTTTTTTTATAAAATTTAAATGAGAATATTTTTTTACTTATACAGAATAAATGTATATTACCACATTCATAACCTCTTAATAATTTTAATCATACCTTACATGTTTAAATGGATATTTTTAAATAAAATTTTATGAATTTAGTGTGTGTTGTAATTCAAAAATATGAAAATAAAAAATCAGAAAGTTATATTCTGTAAGGAATGTTTTCATGATGCAATAATTCCTGTTTTATGATAATATTATGGTTATTAAGTGTTTTTTATGATGAAAATTGGTTCCATTACATACCAATGAATTTTGGTTCCCTAATAAAAGAGGGAAATGTGGTTACGTTATTTAACAATGATGATTGGTTCCTTGTTAAACCAGTGGTAGGTGATTATGTTATTACAAAAATGAATTGGGTAATACATGAGTCAGAAGTCCACTATATTGGGTATTACATTTGTAAGATTTATATAGAATATTATGTCACAAGATATCTACATTATGTTTATAATATTTCAATTGTGATTTTATATAATTTGATTAATTTTTAAATGTTAAGACACTAATATATTTTAAAAGTTTATTCCCTTTTCTGGGTAAAATGTATTTTTGATGAAACAGTTTTTATGTGGTTTCACTATTCTATCGGTTCTCCATCTTTTATGACACTGATTGATATTTTTGTGAGCAACCCATGTTTAACAAAATCACATGGTTTAAGGAAAATTAGTGGCAAGGAAGTGGTCAATATGAAAATTTTAAGGATTTTCATGAAATAAAATCTTATTATAATTTCATGATGTTTGTTTGGTAAAAAAATTTATATTGGTCATAAGGGACCAATTGTAATGTATGGTTAATATGTAGGTTTTTTTTATAATTCAATAAACCCATAAACCAAACAGATCATAGGAATTATAAGTATGTGAATTCAAGTTCAAAAGTAGTAGAGTATCTAATTTTTTTGGCTGGATTCTTACAACAACCTGACAACATGGAAAACCATATAGGGAAACAGAACAAGAATAATCAGACACAATAACAATACATCCCATCATAAAAATTTTATTCATCATATTTCATCACCATTCTTATTTATGTAACATGCGTATTATCATTGAAACAAAATTTCCCCTGAAATCCAAATGGTTATCCATATATACGCAATTTATTCATTTATTAATGGTTTGATAAAATAGATATATCGAAATGGAGACACAAATTATCATCAATAGTGAAAACAAAGCTAAAAATAGCTATAATTTTTCAGAATTGGAAACAAGAAATCATAATCTAGAAACAATATCATTAAACAATTAAAATCACATGATTACTCCCAAAACCCATAAAATTCAATTTATTCCAATTTCATATCATTATTACGGCAACCCTGAATATCCACCCAAGCAAAAAACAGTAAAATCCACCACACATAGGACATATAAACAGAAATAATTAGGACCTACATCCTTGAATAAGATTTTTGATTTTCCTACACACCATAATGGTAATGAAGAAACAACCCTTAACCCAAAAACACAAAATTAAACAGTATTTCACCATGAACCACACCAATGTATAATAAAAAAATATAGAATAGATTATCCTAAAACCATGAAAAAAATACCAATGTGAAACCCTAAAAAAGAAAAAAAGAAAAATAATGGTGGAAAAGGGAATAAACTCACCCTTATCTCCAATGAAAAACCATAAGAACGCATAGGCTAACACAGGGAGAAAGAGTTTTTAAATTATCCAAAATCATCTAGTGTTTATCTACAAAATGAGAGGAATAATATATTATTATGTTAAAAATCAGAGGAAATAACAATTATATTGGATGTATGTCACCCTATATAATGTGTAATATCAATATTTTTTGTGCAAATTACTCATGTTCTATGTATTAAAACTCATAAGCAACCAATTCAAATCGTGAATCCCATTTTTACTAAAGTCAATGGTTTCATGGACAAAATAAAAATATTACATAAATTTGATTGTTATAGTGTAATTAAGTTTTGGGATTTTTTGTTCACGTCATTCAATTAGTAAATTACAAATAGAAAATGATTTAAAACAAACAATCAATCCATAATACCCAATTTTACGAAATGAATTTTCATTCTTCTACACAACTACAATTACAAATCTCCAAAACCGTTTGAGACATCCTCCAAATGCTATATATCCCCAAAAATATAAATTTAACTTTATTGGAATGTAGGGGATGCTAGAAAACCCATGACCATATTTTTGATAGGTTTTATTGGAATAAATAAATATTTGAATCTAATACCATGATACTATTTCTCAATCTATTTACACATTCATAATATATTTGTAATGATTTTTATCAACTGTATAATACCTTATATCTGGGTAATCTTACCCATGACATGAGAAACTAGAAAATAATATTCTTCTTTTCAGTGGTGTTATGATTTTGAATAACATCAAAATGATAAGGGGAGCTCTGTTGGAAGGATTTTCCTAAATTATATTTATTCCACATTGATATATGAATCATTATTTGGCCCTATTTATTATGCTTCCTCGCATTATTACATTTCTTACATGTTCTCCTCATAAGTTAATTTCATTACTATTATAGATGTAAAAATAAAGATTCAGGTTTATTTGGTTCATTAATGGAATAATAACAAACAAAATAACTAATTGGTGGAATTTATTGAACCAATAAAGATATTTTAAAACATCACAATAATATTTACAGCTAGTCTATTTATATAAAATTGAAAAATAATTTAATTACATAATAATTTAAGGAATGATGAATATTTTCCATATCACAGATATAATGTGACAATTATAATATAATGAGTTCATTTGTGGTTATTAATTAGGTATCTAAGGTAATACTTGAATAAGAGACATTCCATAATTTGTTATTCAACAATATAACATTTAATTTTATAAATCAAATCTAATATTCTAATTTCAGAAATATTTTTCATTAATGACCAACCTAAATTTAACCACAGATATAGCATAAAATTCCTTCATATTGGAATACTTTTTTATATTTAAATTAAGGATAATTATATATTAATTGGGTTAATGGTGACACTGTAATGGGCTGGAATATTATGAAAAATTTCATAATCATAATGGGAGAAAAGGGAAACCAATTGAGAAAAGATTATCTATGTGAGACTAAAAGAATATATCCAGTGGAGGAAATTTAAACAGGATATGAAGGGAAATATGAAATGAAATTAGGTATATGGAATTATAAATATCAAATATAATAGATTGAATATGAAACTCAATGTTTATGGTGTCCCAATATGAATACAATTCTGTAATATTCTTGGATAGAAGTTCAAGATGATATTTTTGGGTACTAATTAATAAATCACCAATCCTAATATTTTTTTAATTATAACTATAATTTTTAACAAAAAAAGATTAAAAAATATGTGTTTCTATTTTAATTGTATATCATGAATTTTTATTATCAAAATTTAATATCATGTCACATTTAAAAAATATTCAATTATTTTCACTAACTATTTGGAATTCATTTCGAAGGTAAAACGTTTATATCATAATGTTTTTATAAAGAGAAGGAATATGGTGAAAATTCTACAACATGGAATAAATTAAAAAAATATTTAATAAAAAATTAACAAATATAATATTTTTTATCATCCAACATTTTTAGTTTTAATGCATATAAATTATGAAGGAACATAATATTACATAGATTTCATATTCCTATATCATTATCCTAGAAATTTCATGTGGAAGAGATAACTATATCACTTTTTTTTTGAATCCACCTTTTGTAATTTTAAAATATCAATATTACAAAAAAATGTAATTTTTGAACCAATAAAAGATACTCAATATAACACTACAATAAAAATATTTGGATTTTACCTTGTATTTTAGAGGAAATTGAATGTGAATATGAAATAGAGTTTCCATTTCATGTGATATAATATTCATCAATGACATGTATTTATTTTTTTAAATAATATACTCACTGATTATGCGGGATTAATATCATAGGATATGGATTCATAGATGATTATTTATATATGTAATAAATATAAAATAAAAATTTATTTATATTGTGATATCATTACATGAACAAAATTCTATAATACAAGATTTCATGAATAAAATTTTTATATAATAAAATATATTAATATCATTAGAGGTGATGCATGTTTTTTACTAGATTGTTTACCATTATTTGGGTAGATCACAAATTGAAACAGAGGATCATATTGGTCCATATTATATACATTTATAAGTTTGATACTATAATTATGAATGGGTGGTAAATGAAATATGAAATATCACTCTAGGTGGTTGGATAATATGGAATTCCTAATAGGCTTTCATCACATATATCACTGTAGAATCATAATTTCTGATGAATTATCAATATTATATCACTGCCTATGATGATATATATTATATCTCTAAGTAATTAACACTAAAAATAATAATATCAATATAAATTTAGTATTATATGACTCTTCAAAACATATAACACTCTCAATGTAAAAGGAAGAATAATCTTGATGTGAGGGAACACAAAAGAATGACCTTGATTCCATTGAATAAAAAGGAAGGTCATTTGTATAAAATGAAACCTAAAGAATATACCTGTATGATCTATTTATCCAAATCAGATAATCCCTTATGAAACTAAACATGTAGAAACCATCTGATGGGTTTGGAAAATGGTAAGAGATTTTCTGAATTTTAGCTAAGTGTGACAAAAATATATATCATAACTGATTTGCATTAATATATATAAATAAAGAATATTTCAATAGAGGTAAATGTTGTATCATTAAAAGGATAAGGTGCATGCATTATGATGATAATTGTATTAAGGATGAACCCAATGATAAATCTTTAGAGAAGTAACTTTTG
Organism: Viscum album; assembly: GCA_963277665.1. NCBI lineage: Eukaryota > Viridiplantae > Streptophyta > Magnoliopsida > Santalales > Viscaceae > Viscum > Viscum album. The sequence continues at coordinate 2,025,099,028 of OY728151.1, read as the reverse complement.
GATGGATATAATCACATTATTGATATTTAAATACAATGTTAGCATGATATAGAGTTGTATGAATATATAATATTTCATTAATCGTGATTTCATCCATTTTTACTTGAGTTTATAAGTATTTGAATTGTGGGTAAAGGGGATATAAAAAATTGACTATTGTATATAATAGAATTCTATATTTTTTATATTAAAACTCTTGCTCTTAATTCTTTCAATTATTAATCAATATTTTGATAAATTAGTGTTAATGTAATGGGGAAATTTGTAAACATAAAATAACTAATATAGAATTTAATATTTATTTCACTATAAATACTGAAAACAATAACAAATTTTTTATAAAATCACTTCCCTAATGGGATAAGGGAATCCTAACTATGAATAAAGTCATTTAATGTATGTTTAGAGTATTTATAATAAATACAGTTTAAGAATATGTCTAATATGTAACATGTTTTTTTAGAAATTCGAATAATTTTAATTATACCGAGTTGTTCTTGGTTGTTTCTCCCACTAATTCCACTCATTATTTAAAACGTATAAACAAATTTCTCTTTTTGATCTTTTAAATATACCAACTCACTTACACAATGCTACCAAAAACATTATATTTATATCACATTAAATTCAAAGTCCTTTATTAATATTCTTATATATATCATATATATGTGATTAATGGATTTACCCATAGATAAGCCCTATTAACTCAAATTTATATCCATCCAAATGATAGAAAAAATTACTTTTATCAATGGAAATAATATTTTTTATCTCCCTCTATTATGTTACACCATTAAATTAATTCTAAATTTTAATCTTCGTAGATAATTTATGAAAACAAATAATATGATTCAATGTAAAAACCTTAAAAAACAATAAAATTTATAGTCATCTCCTGAAATATCATAAAACACTACCAAACAATATATATTAGTGGAAAAACCCACATTCAATAACCACTAGAATACATTTTGTAGAATAAATAAAAAAACTCAAAAAAATATAAGTTTCACAATGCATGAGATAATATCTCCCAACACCATCACTAACTTTATACTATAAATTTGTAGTAAAATATTGGCGTCAATGAAAAATTACTAATTAACCTCCCTAAACCAATATTTATCTCAATTATTCATTCATACCAGCTCATCCAAGAAGGAAATAAATAAAATATATTCATTTAATAAATTCAAAGTAATTCTATAAGACTACTTTTAACTAATATCACATATCAATAACTTGGCCAAAAACACATGACTAAATATAATATATTATAACATAATTAAAAGAAAATAACCATGTAATAAAATTCCCATAATCATTTTATAACTTAGTATCAATATAAATAAACATAAAATTTTAAATCATTTGGGAGGATACTTAAAATATTATAATTCAGTCTATATGTTATATAATTTACTCCCTCAGAAAGCTAGTTTTTTATATGAAATGAAATAACACTATAGGGTAATCAATTGGTTACAATGATTTGGAAATGAAGGAAAATGATAAATTAAAATCCCAGTCCAATAGTTTACCTCATAATCAAACCAGTATCATGATAATGATTATAAAAATAATCTTAACAAAAATAATAAATAAAACAATCATACCCAAAAATATATTAATCCTAATTTATGATTTTTATATCATTTAATCATATAAAATAAATCAATTTTAATATTATAATCTCAAATTTGTATTCTTCAATAATAGTTTATTATAAAAATCCATTAGAGTTAATAAAATGGGTTAAAAACACTGTCTATTTCTTATTCTCCCTATATTTATTGATATTGTCATCTAAAAATTATAACAAATTTCTTTTACATTACATGATCAAAAATGTGTAAAAAATTATTTCACATGACATATATACATATATATCAAATTTCATTATAAATAAGTCATATGGAACCAACTGCACTGGAAATATGTGATGAAATAATTTTTATTCATGTATTTTTTTTACATTTTGTATATCTGTTATTTCATTAAAAGAATAAAATAAAAATTAATTTTTTCTATTATGTGATAAATAGATCACAAAAATCCTAAATAGTATCTATGTGATTTATATGTTTTATATAAGTATATAAAATGTATTTTATAAAAATATTGTATACATTTTTTATCATTTCTAATCCATGTACCCCGTCAAGTGTATTGCATCACTCTTGGATTCACCAATCGTATAATGAATTACATTATCGATAATAATAATAAGTGTGTCTATAGTATAACAATGTATATGAAATCACACATGAATCTATAGTATAACATATCTAGAGGATTAAATGAGTTCTAATAATTATATATCCATAAATATTAGTACATAATTATTTAAATCACAAAATAATAACATGTCATTAAAGCATAACCCCAAAGTAGTCAACTAGGTTTGAATTTAGAATGACATAGTTTATACTCAAAATTGTAAACATAAACTTATTCTGGTATATATATTGTTATCCATATTTAATAATTTATGATCCTTTATGTTATAATGAACCACCAAAATTTATATGGAGAAAATATATGATAATTTTGAATTTCAAGAAAAATTATCCCATGAAAGAAATGAAAATGTCTCTAAAATAGGGAATCATACTGAAATTATATTACTATTTTTTTGACTATGGTATGATGTATGATTTACTACATATGTCATTATAAATATGTTCAATTATCACCATTGGAAGATTTTTTATAAATATTTTTTCTCAATCTCATTAATTTTCATTTTCTTAAAATTAATGGAATGTGTTGGGAGAAGGAGGAAGATAATTTATTAATTAATTATGTGTAAATAAAATGTATAATAATATAGTTTTTAACTGATTAAATAAAAATTAATTAGTTTTTAAAATATAATTTTAGTACATGGAAAATAAAAATCATTATATAAATATTATAATTATTAATATTTTTAATTTGGAAGGTTGGTTCGTTTCCAAACAATTCCTCAATATTCCACTATGGACAATGGTAATTATTTTCTATGAAATCCACTAGAATGATTTTGCAATTTCCATCCATAGAGGACTATATTTTCATCAAAATAAATAATGACTAAAACAAAATGAACCATAATAATAGTAGAAAATTTTTCAAAACCCCTTATATAGATCTACATCTTGAAAGGGTAATTAAATATAATGTTTTTTATATGAATAAATAGATAGATTATGGTGAGAAATACTGATTTGAAGTCAAAATTAATTATTTTATTATTGTGGTTGTTCATGGTCTTGTTGGATAATACTGGAAAATTATATGGAATTTTTTGAAGATAAACCAATACATTTATATATTTATCAAATAAAAGATCGAGAAATGTAACATTTTCCATATGTTGGGGTTGATATGGAATAAACCCTCAAGGTTGAGTGATTTTAGTAATGTTTGTCCTCAAAAGGGATACCAGATATTTGCATGTCCCAAACATAATTAGGAATACGATAGGTAGAAATAAATTTATTGGGTTAAGGAAATAAAGACTGGTTTTATAATGAGGGGAGGGACCACAACTAAATGGTTGGCCAAGTATAATGCATAGGGTTGTATCAGCAGAACACAATCAAATGTAGAATATACCGGATAATAGTTGAAAAATAATACTTTCATTTCCCCTACCTATAATATGTGGTTTCCACATGGAATACTCATCTATTATCACACGGTTCTATATTTTTAATTAAATTATTAGTAATAATGAAAAATTTTACTCTAGTCAACATTTTTGTAGAATTAAATATTCAATTATATCTTCTTTCAACTTAGTTAACAATAGTAATTTTTTCTATGTTCTTAATGATTCTATAAAGTAATTTTTTAATTTTTTATATTATTACACTATATTTGACGGTGAACATACCCATAAAGTGTTCTATATTTTTTTGTAATGAAATTAGTGTTACATTTTTTGATTCATTTGGATCCCATAAATGTTTTTTACAAAATATTTTTTAAAATATGTTCATAAGCATTTGCAGTAAAGTTATTTTTATATTGACAATTTAATATTGGTATCTCTTAGTTGGAAGAATATCTTATGTATCTATATATAAATTCATTTGAATATGAAATTTAACGCAATGTGAATTTTTTAGCTTTTATGTAACAGTGAATGGTGATGTATATTTAATGGTATTACCTAGATAATAACCATCAATGGGTATTATAAAAAGCCAATATATTATTGTTGTGTCAAGAGTGATAAAGAATGTTTTTTTTGTTTTATATTATATGATAGGGTTTCATATAATAATATAATTGATGATTATATATATATATATATATATCTTTATTTCTATATAAAATTTTATCAGGGCTATAAAAAATATAATTTATCATAGGTTTTTGTTATTTAATGGTTCTATATAAACCCTCGAGGGATAAGTTATAAATGAATAACTCAAATTTAAATGTATCTATATTAAAAAGTTTCACTGAAATAAAGAAATTATATATAGAGTATGATTTATGGTGTTGTTTATTTTTATGGTTATTTGAGATAATTATTTTTTACGTGGTTTATGTATTGATACATTTTGCCTAGATTTTTGTAATCTTTCTATCATGATGAGATAATATATTACCATAGGTTAAATATCATTAAGGATGGATCTTTATGTATTTCTACAAAAAATAATAATTTATGAATAATATATTTTAAGTTTCCAAATCATTTATTTTTATTTCAATGAAAAAACATTATTTGACTAAAACAAAAATATATTTTCTCGATATGACACTAACACTATGTGTAGGGTATTATAGGCAATGAATTGTGGATTGGGTAGAAATATAGTGTTATGTAATCACCTTCACCAATAATTTTCATAACAAAATTGTGTACGAACTCTATAGTAGGTATAAGTTTATGTACTAATTTCATTAAAATAACAATTAATACATCTTGTGTCCACAATATCAGAGAAGAGGTCAGGTAATCATATGGTTTCCTTATATATTTTTGAAAGGGTTAATGTTTACCATTTTTAATGATAGGTTATCTTAAAATTGATGTATACCTTTGTTAATGTATGGAAAATATACCAAGTATTTTTTCCTAGATTGTGTTTCATTTTAATTACTAATTAATTATATTTATTCATAGAGTATGTTTTTGTTACTTTTTTGTACCATATGGTGTATCATTGTGAGAATTTGTATTCAGTGAATATTGTTTATTGTGATATTTGATATGGGATTTTTAAATGAGTTATATTTATTTGTGATAACTTAATTAATCGTATGATTTTGTAGTCCTATAAGGTGCATCATAATAGTATTTCTAGAAGTTATTATATTCATGATGATATTTGACATTGATTATAGTAGGATGATATTGCCATTTTACTGTTGGGAATGTGTATTGTGATATCTTAAACTATTATTATTATTTATGTAAAATATTTTCTATATTTCTTATCAACACTATTAATTTCTTATAATGATATTATTCTCAACCTTATATAAAAATTTGAGTTGTGACACACATGGTATTGTGAATGTGTTTGATATTCTACAAGAATACTTGGTTTTTTGTATATGGGGATGGTGGTCTATGGAGATTTATGAGTTAGGGATCCTTATAGGTATAATGGGGGGTCCTATATTTCTATGTAAATCCAATTGTTTGCATATATGAATATGTTTTGTATCACTGTTTTTTATTACATTATTTGAATTTAAGTCGCATATTTTTTATTTTTTATTTTTTATTGTTTGAATAATTGATGTTGTATAGAAGATAAATTAATTCATAGTTACTCTGTGGAAATATATTTAATATTTTTATTTTTAGTATTGTTATAGTAAGAATTATTATAAATTTTTTTATGTTAATACCTGAAATTTTGTATGTGGGTTCTCTTTATTCTAGTCAATTACCACATTCCTATCCGTGAAATGAAAAATTAGTAACACTAAACTTTGTAACTAACCCTACGGTTTTCAAAAAGTAGTTTTCTCATATCATAGAGTATGTATGAAAAAATGAATATTTGGTAAGTACATTTTAGTTAATGATTTGAATGTTTTTTAAGAGTATTTTTAAATAATATTTGATATATTTTAGATCAATTTCTCTAGCTTTGAAATTAAAGGTTAGAGTGTAAATAAACACATTGTAATGTAAAAAAATTTATTTATTTAATAAAAACATCATATATTTTTTTTTATGGTAAAACTACATATGTACATTCACACTATAGTGTATAGATTAATATTTTCTTACAATAATTCTTATTATAGAGGAGATATCATTTTATATTTAGTTAGAAAATTGGAAATATATTTTATGCCTTTCACCATTTTTTATGATAATAAATTTTCAATAGTTACTAATTCATTACGAATAATAATTTTTTTGTTGGAAATCTATATAAATTGATTGGAACATAATATTTAGTTTTTCACCAATCCATGTGTCACTCATATATGATTATAATGATGATGATGAATTCATCCACATACATTATTATGACAGGAATACACTTACTACCAAATCAAGGATGGATCTCTACATTGGGATAGAGATAGATCGAGTTGATGATATATATTATCTGTTTTAATACAAGATGTTTCCAAAAAATTGGAGTGTTTTTTTATATAAGATTGTAGAGGAATTCAAAATTAATATTGATTTATTTAATCTCCAAAGTGAGGATAGAATTATAATGAAAACCTAATTTCATGACTGTAATATGTTATTGATGGATGAAATGTGGTTAATCATGGTTTTATTGTCCCAAATATTATTAGGTGAACCTGGAAAAATGACTTATGATAATATAGATAAAAATTTTCTATTATATTTGATGATGGATGGGGATTAAAATATATGTGACAAAATTTTATTCTACATGACTATTATTTGTAATATATATTAAATTTAAATATTCCATAGTTTTCTTGACATGATGAGTAATGCTAAGGGATCATTGATATAATGTGTGATTTGTATAGGGAAATTTGATGATGATAAAACATCATGGATTCATTCATGTTTAGGTAGTGATGGGTCTAGATTTAAATAATATAGAATAGAATATATCAATATTTGAATTATTTACATGATACAATATGATAGATTAATCTCAATTTATAAGACATAAATTTTTTACTATACTCTAAAAAAAAAGTTTGAAAAATATTTCATGATTTAGATTTTTCATTACCAGCGTGTCATTAGAAAAACATGTCAAACCAAGTAGAGTTAGATTTAATCTTTGTAAAGATGAAATCATTATAGTGAAAAAATATCTAAGGGATAGGCAAGTCGGAAATATCCTAATCTTGAAAAAAATTGGTGAATCCAAGAAAAAAAATATGGTTGATAAACGTTGTACTTTTTTTATATATTTCAGTTTTTAGTATGAGAGTTATTATAGATGCACATTTTATTTTATTTTTTATGGGATCTTGGGTTTGAATTTATTTGGTATAATTCCAATTTAGTGGTGATGAGTATTTATTAAAGGAATGTGGAGACTGGAGTGGAAATTTACGACATAATATATTGTCAATGACCCATGTGGATAATAAACACAAGATGGTATATGTATTCTTGTATTGAAAAACTATTCTATAAAGAACCTTATATATTAGGGAATTATATATGATGCAGTTAGATTATAATGATGCCTTCAAATGTTTCTAGGTTGATGTAATGAGAACCTACAAATGTTATAATTAAATATTCAATAAAAATATATCCCAATATCTATTTATTCATCAATTAAAAATCTATTTAAACAGTGTTTTATAATGTCCTATAACGTTACAACTACACAAAACATGACACATAGTGGAATAAAAATGTTAATTATCTCATATTACCTTCCCTTAACAACTATAGGATAAATTGGAACCATACATATATAATCCCAATCCTTCGGGAAAATTTTTATTTTATAAATGATAGTATAACTATATAAAATAAAAAATAAATCATTTTAGATTAATGATTTCAAATATTGACATATTGAAGTTACCGGAGAGGAATATACCTAAATATAACATTATATTTTATGAATGTTCAAAAAATTTCCCAATAATACATTCCAAAATAATGTAATGGTTTAGATACTTTGGATACTAGATAGATATATGTATATAAATATATAATTTAATTACACTATTCATGACCTCAAACATCTTTCTTTACATATAGAAACATTCTAGACTAATCACACATAATCCATCCATAAAAACAATTTGAAAGAAAACAAAATAAAGGGTGAGATAATATGCTCAGTAAGGGTAAACGTGGTAGATATAAATAATTAAATAATATATTTATCATAAGGGTTTGACACCATATTCATGTTCATGTTCTCAATGTAAAATATTCTAACCTTGAAACATTTAGATCATAAAATCCAAAATCAATTCATATCAAGAGGCGTTATCATTAATGTGCTAATGTAGTAATCATCATTCAGGTGTTATCATAAAGGAACGCAAATCATAATTATATGAATTTCTAATCATGTGAATATATTGAAATAATATAATTCACATGTAAAATATTATGATTATAATTGAAAAGATATCATAATCACGTGTCAAAATTTGAAAAAAAATCGTCATTCATGTCAAAAAATATTCCTAGGACCATAACTAAAAAATGATCGTATTCAAGAATTAAAATATTAAAAGATACTTTTAAATCATGTATAATATTCTCATAACCATATCATGAGATATAAATATCACATTATTCAATACAATGGATGTCTATAATGGACCCAACCACCACATAATCATAATCTATTAATTTGAATCCCAAAATATAAACAAATCACCATATCATCATAACAGAAAAAATGGAAAATCAATGGATTTTGAAAAAATATCGTCATCATAATAATTAACCTTATATATAAATATTAAGGATTATAACATTAGATAAAATATTAAGTAAAGAATATTTTTAATAATTGTATATTATCATACAAGACACTTCTTATTAATAAAACATTGGTATATTTTTTGAAATATATACCATTATTATTTTGATATAACTTATTTAAAAAGATAATTTTCAAAATATAAAAAAACATTTTGTTGATTAAAACCATGAAAAAATATAATGAATGATTTAGATAAAGGGGAATCTATAATGGTGGGAAATTTCATTCATGTTGTAATAAGTATAACAAATATTGTTTCACACCATCAGTAAAAAATTATTCTCCATAAAAATAATAATGAATTGTTTGGATACATTTGTAATAAAGAAAATCACTAATAATAATGTCTTAAAATAATCATTGATTAATTGTCAGAAACAATCATAAAAACATTTTTGAGGACATGATTTTGGAAAAAAGGGTTATCTAACGGAAAGAGGATAAATACAACCATATTTTCTAAAAAACAAGTTTGAATAATTTGTTGTTCCATAGAGGATATTGTTTCTATAATATCAAATTTTAAGGAATATCTGAATGATACAAAAATTAAATAAGTTTTGTATTGATAAACTAGGTAGAAATGTTTTCAATATTAAAGGGATTCCATTGTTATATATAAAATATAAATTGGACACTAAATGGAAAATTTAGGATATTTTCAACCACATTTTTTCTGCAATATAATTTTAATTTATTTTAAAAAAATTTAATTTAATATTATTTTCATAAAATATCATTAGTTTCAATTTTGGAACTATTCATTACATTGATTTTAATAAATCAATATTCCACATATAATTAGAACCAATTATTTTAAAATATCCCCAACATGTTAGGATCATCTAAAAAATCATGGATAATATTAATTATATTAAATTATAATACATTTAACATTTTTAAAACCATTTATTTGATGTTTTTTAATTAAATAATTACTACAACAGGGCTGTGTAAGTTTTTAAGGTAATTGTTTAATTACATGAAATTATATATAAATTACCATATTAATATAAAATAATTAGGCAAACAATTACTCTTATTATTAGATTATAATTAATTTTTTCACAATGTGATCACACTAATGATAGAAAAACAAATAGAGTGACATTTTTTAACATCCACTGAATTAAATAAAATATTAGTCATTTTCATGGACAAGTGTTAATTAAAAAACTCAATTTAGTACCATTAGTGTTACTTGGTTGAATTTTATTCATAAAATAATAATTAGGGTGAAAAATTATTTCCTTATCATTTTTTATTCTTGATTAACCAAATTTTACCTTTAACGTGGTGATAAATATTAATAAAGTTACTATTCATATTGACCAAAAATGAAAGTGGATAATTTAAAATATTTTAAATTATTATTATAAATATGAAATTTATATTATATAAATCAATACCTATAAATATAAAAATTAATTAACATTTATGTTTTTCAAAATGTGGGATTTTTTTTTTTGAAATATACATTTTTAAGGATAATAATACATTTATTCTTATTTTGTACATAAAAATTTATCTTTTTAATGTATAAAACATTATATGATGTAAATATGAATTTCATTAAAATAATTCACTAATATGAATTAATTTTATATATTGATATAGAATTCATTGTACACGTAGAATAATGTTTTCAAAAAAGGTAATTTTTATCGTGTAAATTTTAAAATATGATAATGTGATAACTTGGTAATTTATTTTATAAATGAATAGACCAAATAATGATCCTAGTTCTATTATATCTATTCATTCCTACCAATTTACCAACTATGAAATATTAGAAAAATAATATTTTGGCAATGTTACGTAGTTCGTTTAAACATATTTTTATGTGAACTGAATGAAATAGGAAAAAATACTATTTTATATTAAATATTTCATAAAAATATCTATGTGTTATAGAAAAAACAATTTCTTCAAAATAAATTCAAGTATAGATAATCCATATTAAAATTGGATTACAACAAAAATCTCATAGCTCTTTCCATGTTTTTATTTATTCACGTTCAAATATAATATATAATAAATTTATATTTATTATATATATATATTATAGAAAAATATTCATAAATATATTACCATATATTATTTTTCTATAAAATATTATATACTAAATATTATCAATTATTTTTTAAAAACACTATAATGCATAATAACTATTTTATTTTTCTAATATGTTTCAATTAGATAGTTCTAATACATTAATCATGGTCATGGTTTCATAAAATACATCTTAAAAATCATGAATTAATTATAATATTTACCTATCATTTAAAAATATATAATTATTCATTAAATTTGGTGATGAAAAATTAATTGCATAACCTCTTGGAAACTGTAATACGTGCGTACGCACAGGTGATGTTTCCACTTGTTGATAATTTTATTTAAAGATGTGTATAGTATATTAATAAATTAATAAATCTTTATTATATAATATGTATCATATATATTCATTTAATAAATACTTATTACCATACATGTAGATTGATATCAAAAACAATGATATGTGTCACTTTGTGGTGGTTGTAGTCCACACATATGCACAGGTGACATTATCATATTTTATTGAATAGAAACATAGAAAGGATGATAGGATATTATAATTACAAAAGTAATATTATGTCATAAATTTCAGATATTAAAATAAATACATCATAATAACAATTAAATAATTATGGCTATGTATAATAAAATATATTGCAATGTGGAGGCGGAAATCCACAAGTACATATGAGAGATCTTTTCCAATTACCTTTTTTTCGAAAAGGAGGGTTGATATTGATGGTTACATAATAACTATATTTTTTTAAGTTTTTGATAGTTAATACATTATTATACAATTATTAACATAGATTATATGATTTATAAGATTAAATGAGTCAAAAATATTTACTTAAAAGTTATATCTATTTTTTGGAGAAACTACATTTTATTACTATATAAGATCTTTAATGTTGGTATTCTTCCCCAAATCATTCCTCATGTATGTGGGTATGGATTTTAGGAATGATTTTGGTTTGGTATTGGATTTGTAATTAGTATCATGATGTTTTTATAAGATAGGATATGTTGTTTCCTTTTATAAGTTGGTGAGAAGGGAAAACCTGGTATTTTGGAAAAGATGAAAATATATTTTGGACTTATCCAAGAATGATTTATTCATAAGGATCCATTTTATAAAATAATCTGTTATAAGGTCTAAATATTTCCATAAAATTTCTTTTAAACATGTTTTTTAGTCATTTTATCCCTTAAAACATTTTGTTAACCCGAAGCCGACATATTTTAACCATAACCATTGTAACCGATTTTTACAAAATTTACAATTCATTATGACCAAAAATTAAGATAAACATATTACCTAATATAAAATATTATTATTACACATATTTCAAACATATTATCTATTTCAATTAGAATATTTATTATTATTTAATTTAATATTAAACTTGCAAAAATAAGCAAAAACAATTTTCCAAAACAATGTCTTCATTGATATAATAGGTTTCTATACCCAAATAAATCATTAATCATATTACAATGACACTAATTGTATTACTAAAAATTTATATGAACTAATTTTACTTTTAATCCATTTCTTAAATAATTAATAATTTGAAATTCATGAAACATAAATAAAATTTTTATTAAAAATGTTAATTTTCACTATTTAGTGAATAATAAAACATTTCAAAAAATTATGAACAAGTCCTGCTAAAAAAATATTTAAATAATGATTTCTAAAACTATTTTAATATTATGTAATATATATTTTAAAATTAGGAAAAAATAATTATATTATTTAAAAACAAAGAAATAAAATCAATTTTTTTGAAAATTATATTTTGGGATCATATAATGACATTAAAAAACATGAGTACTTATTGGTCAATATATTTTAATTGAATAAAAAATTTAAACATATTTTAAACATTTAAGTTATTCGTATATATACCACTAATTTTATAGATATGTTATAATGTAATATTATATTATGGTTCTTTTATAACTTGTCACGACCCATCCTCAGGACCCGTGCCGTGACTACCCCAAGCCCGCCTTCCATAGGCTAGGGGCTGGCGACTAGCACCATTGTGTAAATTCTAGTAACAAGGGAAGGCATTGCCTTTATAAAGTAAACAAACACCACAGAGAAAGCAAGCAGTAGAAGTAAACAGTAAGTAAAAACTGGGTACAACAGTAAGTGCGGAAAAAGTAAGTGGGCCAGAATACAAACCCAAACTGAAAGTAAAGTACAACTCGAATGGGAAAACAACAACTAAAAGTAAAGGCACAATGTCGAGCCGCCCACTGGAAGTCCCACCTGAAGGGTGAGTACAGATAGCCTCCACATGTCCTCTGGTCCAACCGTCCGCTCTGAGTACGTCCCGCCAAGTGGTCCACCTCTAGGTACCGTCCTGCTCCGCAAGCCTCAATCCCGATCAGTGATGTCCGTCGTCTACAACCAACACAATGTAGTGTGGGCATAACCCATGCAGGGGTGAGTATAAACTACTCAGTAGGGCCCCCGAGACCCTCGAAGGTCTCCCAGAATCCACAAAGGATATTCCACAAAGGAAAGATACAATAACGAAGTAACTTCCGACACTCCATAGGTATATGCCCATACATATACCTAAGTCACCAATTCTAGTTCGCTCCAGCCTCCGAGCCCAAGCACAAACCAGTCCACACAGGAAATCACAACATAATCTACATAGGATAGCGCAACATAATCCACAAAGGAAAGAAAAACATGAATCATCTCACACAGGTATACTACTTCATATGGCGATAGAGATGATCAGATATAGCCACTGATTCATCCAAGTCATCGGACCCACAAAGGATCGATAGGTACTAACCCATGAAATGACCCACAAAGGATCTGACCCACACAGGATCGATAGGTAACTAACCCCCGCAATTACCCATAAAGGATCTGACACACACAAGATCGATAGGTAACTAACCCCCGCAAAGACCCACACAGGATCAGACCCACACAGGATCTGTAGGCGCTGTCCCACAGAGGACCGCTGAGCGCTGACCCACACAGGATCAGACCCACACAAGATCTGTATCATTAATCCACATAGGATCACTGGGTTTTGTAGTCGTCATCGTCGAGTCCACCGAGGATCCCTGTACAGTCGTCGTCGTCGTCGCAGTCGCAGCCAGCTCTAGGGATCCCGTACACAGCATGCTCGTTCGAAAGGGTCCGCTCCACGAGCCGAGAGGCTGATACATCAACTGGAACATAGTCCAGAGTTTATGTATCCAAATTTTCTGTATCATCAATAGGAACTCAACGCCACAGACAGCGTGTCAATCAGAGGCCCGGTCTGAGAGTTATTGGCCTTTTCTTCCCTAGGTCCAAGTGGGTTTTTAAGTCAAAACCAACCTGATCGTACTCCACCTGCATCCACACCTCTGGAGGAGTAAGCCAAAAGATCTATCTCACTTAGAGGATTCCATCAATGTCGAGAACACGTCAATCGGATGTTCGGAGCTCAAGTTATAAGTGTTTCTGCTCTGAGGGCCCGGTTGGTTTCGTGTACGAACAAACCCGGCCGAACCCAAAGTTTTTTGAGACATTGAGTGCAATATTCTAAAATGACCATCTTGATCCAAGGATCACATCACAACTGATGGTGCGTCGATCGGAGGCTCGTAGCTCATGTTATGGGCATCAGATCGAAGATGGTCCGGTATTAAGGGGTTCGGGCCCGGGCCGCCCTGCCCGATACCCACAAGGTCGGCCCGAATCGGGTCGACCCAAACCGGGTCTGGGTCCGGGCCAATTGGGCGAGGCCCGGTCCGGCTGGCGCGGCCCAGCCCGGCAGTCTGGTCTGGCGGACCGGCTAGGGAAGCCGCCCGGAGCGCGGCGCACTGGCGGGCTGGCCGGTGACTCGGCCGAACGGCCGAGCCATTACGGGGCGGGGGGCACTGCCCCTGCGTGATGGAATCTACTGCCCCATTATGGGGCCGCTCAGATGGCTTGCCAGGGGTTTGTAACCCCTGGCTTTTCCTAGTCCGGTCGGCCCCCTCCGGCAGGCCGACTTTTTCCGCCGTGGGACCAGCAAGACAGTCCCCCCTACTCTAACGCCGGCAGCCTGAACCAGCCGCCGGTTCCCCTGCTCCGCCACAACTCCAGAGATGTCTGGCACAAATCTCCGATAGTATCCAGCTAGTCCCAAGAAACTCCGCACCTCCATCACGCTCCTGGGTGGCTCCCAAGCTAGCACTGTCTCGATCTTCGCAGGATCCACCGCAACTCCCACCTCAGAGATGACGTTTCCCAAGAAGTGGACCTCACGTAACCAGAAATGACACTTCGAGAGCTTTCCATAAAGCAGGTGCTCTCGGAGTGCGTCTAGTACAACCCGTAAGTGGTAGGCATGCTCCTCCTCAGTCGTCGAGTAAATCAATATGTCGTCGATGAAGACCATGACAAATCGATCGAGGTATGGCTGAAAGATCCTGTTTATGAGTCCCATCAACACTGATGGTGCGTTGGATACACCGAAAGGCATAACCAAGAATTAATAGTGGCCATACCGACATCTGAAGGCCGTCTTCTTCATGTCCTCGTCTCGAACTCTGAGATGATGATAGCCTGACCTGAGGTCTATCTTCAAGAACCACTGTGCTCCCTTGAGATTATCGAAGAGGTAATCAATCTTCGGTAGAGGATACTTGTTCCTCACAGTAACCTGGTTCAAGCGATGATAGTCGACACAATGTCCCATGTTCCCGTCCACCTTTTTGGTGAACAATATCGGGGAATCCCAGGGTGAAACACTGGGCCGGATGAATCCCTTTCCCTGAAAGTCCTCCAACTGTACCCGTAGCTCCTGAAGCACAATGGGGACCATTTGATACGCTGGAGTTGATATCGGGGTTGTCCCGAGGTACAGGTCAAAATAAAATTCTACCTCTCTGTACGGAAGTAGTCCTAGAACGTCATCAGGGAAAACGTCTGCGTACTGATCCACCACTGCAGGAAAACTAGGACTATGCACGTCAAATGTTCCTAGGATGAGGCTAGCCAACTGATGAGTGATGGGTTGTCCTCTCCTCTGTGAGAGTACATCCTGTGCTGCAAAGGCTCCCTTCTCTCTGGTGATGGTGAACCTGCTCCCGTCGGTGTGCACACATCGCACCATGTGCCTAAAACAGTCAATCTAAGCATGGACTGTGGATAACCAATACATGCCCAAGATGACGTCGTAAGGCCTCCATGCTTCTACAAGATGATCCCAGCCGAAGCTCTCGCCTCATAGAGTAAGCTCACACTGTCGACACCATTGCGTAATCGTCGAGTCTACTCTCGTAGGAGTCTCTAGCCGTAAGGATCGAGCCAACGGCTCTGTCGGAATCTCCGAGCTCCGAACAAGGGCAGCGACTATGAAATAATGACTCGCTCCTGTGTCTATAAGAACTGCAGCAAGGGTGTAATAGACACAAATAGTACCTCGAATCATCTCAGGTGCACCGTGGTCATAGGCCTCCTCTTTCAGGAAGTGTGCCTGTCTCTGCCCGCCAGCAACCTGTGGTCAGGGTGGACCTCTTGGTGGTGGTGGTGGTAGAGCCTTAAAGTGTCTCCCACCACCTACTGCTCGGCCAACTCCCCTGCCTCGTCCGACTGCTCCCTGTGGACCACCAATATCGACCCTCTTCCTATTCCTAGGTGGCCCTTCAACCGTCTGCTGCTCCTCGGCATGGCGGGTCGGGCCGTCATGAGCCATGTGGCCCTACCCGCCGCATGTGTGGCACTGTCTGCCTCTCAAAAAACTGTCTCCGTGCTATGTGTGTTGCACTACTGAGTCAGTGTGCTGAGATCGTTTGCCTAAGGGTCTGGTCTTCCTGGACCCATTAGTCATCCATCGACCACCTACTACAGAAGACTCTCCTACATGCCTCCCTGCGGCAAGCCTCGCTACTGAAGTAGGATCAACAAGGAAGCTCTAGATTAGAAGAGTTCGCTCCAGTACTCCTTCCTGTGATGGAATGCTGGGGGAGATCAGCGATGCCCTGATCTCATGACTCAATACCTTCTCAATGGTCTAGGCCCAGAATAATGGGTCTCGTACCATGTTCGTTGAGTAGCGCAAGAGTTCGGTAAATCTCATCGAGTACTAGGCGACGGCCAAGCTGCCCTTCCGTAGCTGATGAAGCTCATGGATGCACACCGCACGGATGGTGGATGGGACGAACTCCGAGCGGAAGAGGCTCTCAAAGTCCATTCAGAGGAGAGATGCCTCATCATTAACCTGGAGCATCATTCTCTACCATCCTTCTACTGCCGTGTGCAGTAGGCTTGCTGTGAGGATCACCATGAGGTCTGATGGTGTCCTCACTAACCTGAAAACCCGTACAACTGCCTCCAGCTAGTCCTCAACTTACTGGGTGTCCGTCTCCCTACGGAACCTCGGTGGTCGCTGGTGCTGAAACTCATGAAGAGCACTAAGGCGACGTGCATCGTCAGTGGCTGGGGCTGGAAGCATTACTGGCTTGGTGGGTAGAGGTACCGCCGGTGCCTCATCTATAAAAGGACCATGTACTGAGGCCTCATCCCTAGGTGGGCTATCTCCACATGCAACTCTTGGAAACCAAGCTGGCTGCCATCGTGGGGCCATCCTGAAAAGAGACAGGTGCACTATGGTCAGAACAGTATACCTGGTGAGCTGACACAAAGTAATCACAAAAAAAACTTGAAACACACATGCAATCAATTTTTTCGTGCATTAAGTCGGAAATCAGAAGTTAGGGTCCAGGTGTACGGATACGTCTCCCACTACACCAACATTTGACTCCCTAGACTGATAACCACACTCAATACGCTTAACATTATTTCTTCACATAGAAAAAGATCAGAGTCCCAAGTTCAGCGGTAGAACCAAACTCATCTAATACCAATTTGTCACGACCCATCCTCGGGGCTTGTGCCGTGACTACCCCAAGATGGCCTTCCATAGACCAGGGGCTGGCGACTAGCACTAAGCCATAAATTCTGGTAACAAGGGAAGGCATTACCTTTGTAAAGTAAACAAACACCAAAGAGCAAGAAAGCAGTAGAAGTAAACACTAAGTAAAAACTGTGTACAACAGTAACTGAAGAAAAAATAAGTGGGCCGGAATACAAACCCAAACTGAATGTAAAGTACAAATATAAAGAGAAAACAACAACTGAACGTAAAGCCGCAACATCGAGCCACCCAATGGATGTCCCACCTGAAGGGTGAGTACAGATAGCCTCCACAGCTCCTCGGGTCCAACCGTTCGCTCCGAGTACGTCCTGCTAAGCGTTGTATCTCTAGGTATTGTCCTGCTCCGCCATCCTCAACCACGATCAGCGCTGTCCGTCGTCTGAAACCAACACAACGAAGTGCGGGCATAGCCAGTGCAGAGGTGATTATAAGCTACTTATTAGGGATTCCGAGACCCCCGAAGGTCTCCCTGAATCCACAAAGTATAATCCACAAAGGAAAGATACAATCACGAAGTAACATCCGACACTGCTTAGGTATATGCCCATACATATAACTAAGTCACCAATTCCAATTCGCTCCATCCTCCGTGCCCAAGCACAACCCAGTCCACATAGGAAATCACAACGTAATCTACCCAGGATAGCACAACACAATCAACAAAGGAAAGAAAAACAGGAATCAGCTCCCACAGGTATACTACTTTGTATGACGATAGAGATGATCAAATATAGCCACTGATTCATCCAAGTCATCATACCCACAAAGGATTGATAGATACTAACCCCCACAATGACCCACAAAGCATCTAACCCACACAGGATCGATAGGTAACTAACCCCCACAAAGACCCACACAGGATCGGACCCACACAGGATCTTTAGGCGCTGGCCCACACAGGACCGCTGAGCGCTGACCCACACAAGATCAGACCCACAGAGGATCTGTAGCACTGATCCACGTTGGATCGCTGAGTGCTGTAGTCGTCATCATCGAGTCCACTGAGGATCTCTGTACAGTCGTCATCGTCGTCGCAGTCGCAGCCAACTCTAGGGTTCCCGCACACAGTAAACTCATTCGGGAGGGTCCGCTCCACGAGCCAAGAGGCTGATACATCAACTGACACATTTTCCAGAGTTGATGTATCCAAAAGTTCCGTATCGTCAACAGGAACTCAACGCCACAGACGGCGCGTCAATCGGACGCCCGGTCTGAGATTTATTGTCTTTTTCGTCCCAGGGGCCCGGTTGGTTTTTAAGTCAAAACCAACACGACTGTACTCCACCTGCGTCTAATCCTCGGGCAGAGTAAGCCAAAAGATCCATCTCACTTATATGATTCCATCAATGTCGATGTCACATCAATCGGACATCCGGAGCTCAAGTTATAAGTGTTTTCACTCCGAGGGCCTGGTTGGTTTCGTGTACGAACTAACCCGGATGAAGACAAAGTTTTCCAAAACCATGAGTAAGATATACCGAAACGACCATCTCGATCCAAGGATCACATCGCAACTGAGAGTGCGTCGATCGAAGTCTCGTAGATCATGTTATGGGTAACAAACCGAAGTAGGTCCGGTATTAAGGGGTTCGGGCCCGGGCCGACCCGTCCCGATACCCCCAGGGTCGGCCCGAACCGGGTTGACCCGAACCTGGTCCGGGTCTGGCCAGCTTGGGCGCAGCCCGGCCCGGCTGGAGTGGCTCGGCCCAGCTGGCATGGCCCGGCCCGACGGTCCTCTTTGGCGAACCGACCAGTGAAGCCGCCCGGTGCGTGGCGCGCTGGCGCACTGGCAAGGGACTCAGCCAAACGGTCGAGCCGTTACTGGGCGAGGGGTGATGCCCCCGCGTGATGGAATCTGCTACCCCTTTATATGGCCGCTCAGCTGGTCGGCTGGGGGTTTGTAACCCCCGTCTTTTCCTAGTCAAGCTGGCCTGCTCCGGCAAGCCGGCTTCTGCCTTCACGGGACCGGCAAGCCGTTCCCCCCTACTCTAATGCCGGTGGCTTGAACTGCCCACTGGTACCCCTACTCTGCCGCGGCCCGGAACCAGCCACGAAATTTGTCCATCTGGTGCAGCGCGAAGGCACCGCGCCCCTCTGCCGCGGCCCCGCTCCGGCCGCTGTGCCTCTGAGGTCCTCCGGCGCGGCGCGACGGCGCCGCATCTTTTGTTCATCTTCATTAGCGTGATAGGACGGCGTTGCAGATTTATTGTTTCCAATGGCACGGTGCGACGGTGCCACGCTTCTCCTCTCTTCCTTCTACAAAAATCTGTGCGGTGCTTTGGCTCCGCGTCACCTTCCTCACCGCATCAATATCAACAACCAAAAAGAGGGGAGGAGTGTCAGCCGTGTTCGGGCGGTCCGACCTCCTCCCATTAATACGATAACAGGCGGTTCAATTGAAAGGGGGGATAACGATGGAGGTAATCACAAGAAAATAAACCCCTACCTCAACGTTGTTGACACATGAGCATTTGTCCCGAAATTAACCACCACGGAAGAAGAGGGTCGTCGTGGAAGATGAGGATCATCACGGAAGTAACGTCGCGGAAGAAGCATCGTGGAAGGAGAATTGTTGGCATCATGGTGCAAGGTGTCACGTCATCATTCTCCGAGGGTTCGGCATTCTTCTTCGCCCTTCGTCGGAGGCCGACATTCTTCGTTGGTGAAGATGTGTTCTTCACGTTCTTCAACGAAGGAGTAAGAGTCTCCTCTTTTTCTCCCAAAGTTTTAACACAACACAAACCCAAACCATAATAAAATAAGCCCTCATCTTATTTTATTATCAACATAAGAATTTGAAATTCCAAAGATAAGAAACGAACAATTATTTCGAAAAATTAATTGTAACAATTTAACTGCCCAATTTAATGGGGCGTTTCTTAACCAAAAAAATGCACGGTTGACTTTCATTAAAGATGGGGTTTGCGGGTGTGTTGCTTAGGAGGGAAGAAATGGTGGGTCTCGTGAAGGACCCATCTCAAAAATATCCTACCAATTCCGTAGGATATTATGGGTCCCAACTTATCTGCTTAACTTAGCTTAAGTGGATTTATGTGAAATAAAATAAGGTGTCGCGCCACCTTTATTTTATTTCTTAACTTAACCCAAAAAATTAAAAACCACACCCGAGAAAACGCATCTCCGGAAAAGTAGTTTCTATGCAAATATCGGTGCTGTGATTCCATTGGTGCCCTCAGAATTTGATTCCAAGAACCAGTTCAAAAGTTAGAAAACTCCGCTCTTCCGTTCACTGAACGTACCCGAGCTAATCTTCGGAAAATGATTCCGGGCACACCGGGCCTCAGAATTAGGTACCGTCAGAAACTACGCTCTTGTAAAATTCGAATGAAAATTAAGAAAAATATTTCAATGAATTTTACCGGTCCTTACAGACCTTCAGTTTCATGTATTACAAGCAATTGAATAAATTATATTTTTATGAAGAGAAATATATCACAAAATATTTGTGTACGACATTAGAAACACATTATATTAATTTGACCAGGTAAATCACATCACTAATATACACATTTTTTTATTCTTCTACTTCATAACATATTTTTTTCCTATATATCATCTTTAAATTTATGGTTTTTCCACAAAACATTGTCCAAGATTTTGGTCTTATTTCAAAAATAATTCTCTCTCCTATCAGAAGTATATATTTGTTATTCTTTATAAGATAGTTTATACTATATTTTTATTTCATATAAGTTTAATAGATTTTATGGATAAAGTGTGTATTTACATAGGAAAATATAAGGAACACATCGTGAACTTGATAGAGTGCTTATGGAAGCACTGTGTGATAAGAAACCATCTTGATTGAATAAAAAATTAAATGGATAGATATATATGTTTGGGTCAACATTAAATTCATTTCAAATCTCATAACCACCTTCAATGGAGATATTAATATGAATAACATTTCACTATCATCATACTCTATATGTTTCTACTATTTATCATCATAATATTTTTATTGACTCTAAGATGTGATGTTGTGATGCTAAATAACACTAACATTCTCTATCAAATTTTCATATAAATCATATCTTGGTAGATTTCATTCTCCAATAAAATTTTTTATCTGAATCTAGGATAACATATATAAATATTAAATCATTTTAGATGAATAATCAAAACATTTCAAAATAATAGAATCCTGATGAACATAATTATTTAGTTTAATTAGAAACTACAAAAATAAACATCTTAATTAAGTAGAATATTCATTATATCAATCATCTTTCTTTATATAAGGTACCCTTCTAGACTCATCACTCATATAACCATTCATTAAATCCATGGGAAGGAAAACATAAGAAATAGTGATCATTGATTATTAATATGAATAAACATGAGAGATATTAATCATTAAATCATAAATTGATCATAAGGTTAAGATGAAATATTTTAGTTCATTCTATCAAAATATAATAATCATACCCAATGAATCATAATTCATTCTCATACATAAATTTGAGAGAAATGAAATTAACAATCATGTACAAACATACCATCATAATTGTAACATCCTGAAATTTTATGAAATATATTATTTCAATTAAATTTAAATTATTTAATACATTTTGATACTTGGAAAAAATATTTTTCCATACATCACATGCAGAAACATGTTTTTCTTGAATTTCAAACCAGATCGAGTCCCTTTGATAACTTGTGTTGTACGCATGGTTGAGTCTTACCGAACAAAATTATACTTTTCATTTCAAATGCATATTATCACCTGACCATTATATTGGAAGGTTAGAAAATGAAAAAATATATTATTTCTAAAAATTATAATTAAATTTATCTATATTCATTCTCCAAAATTTATAGTCTTAAAATTTAATGAATCCAATTATCTGTATAAAAAGCTATGTAGTTTTAAAAGGTAGTTTTACCACCTTTTAATGGTTCATGTATTTTCAATCTGATTTTTCAAACATATTAAATATTTATATGAGAAAATAATAATCATTTTTTAAATAATAATAATTTTACTTTATGTTAAATATTTTTATTTGTCTGAAAAATTTCATTTTTTGTGAATAGTGAAAAATATTTCATTTTAGTTGAAAGCTACCTTTTGGATTAATTAATAATTAATGATAAATTATATTTTAATGTTTTTATAAATTTACAAAATATTAATTATAAATCTATTAATACAATATTGGTAATTGGAATCATATTTCTTTCTATATTTAGAAATAAAATATTAATAATATTTTGGATATTTTCACATAAAAACCCATCTTCTTGCCATGTCTCTGAGATGAGTTATAAATTTAATTTTGTCACTTAAATTAATTGAATATGAGAAAATTAATATAAAGTGTCTTAATATGTTTGGAAATTTTTTCCAAATTACAACCATTTTAATATTTTTCAAAAAATATTGTTGAATATAAAGAAAAATTAAATAAGGCGATTAAGGAATAATTATTCATAAAAAGTGACAAACAATAAAATTAAGTGAAAAAAATGACATATAAAAATTTCCATAATACATTTGGTTACCATATTTTGAATACTTCTTATCTTGGATCAAACTATATTATATATTAGGACACAAGTTCGGGAAAGTGACCCATATGATAAGATAAATAATGTAAATGAAAAATTACCTTCCATGCTTTTATTCCCTTTAATGCTTTAGAGTATGGGAGAAGTAACATTGTTTCTGTTTTAAAAACTATTTTTAATTTTAAATATTATTTTACAATAAAGAAAATTTATATTTATGTTTTAACACTAAATAAATTCCAAAAATAGTGAGTATTTAGTTAACAATTAAAAATAAATGATTTTGAAGACATTAAAAGTAAACTACATTGAATGAATTAATAGTTTCCATAATTTTTTTATATAAATATATCATTTTTAAAATCTATGAACTCATTATATTTTAATTACAATATATGTGTTGATATTATTAATGTAAAATTAAATAAATAATGTCAATATTGATATGAATGTTATTTTTCAATAATGATATTTTACAGTAATTGATATTTTATTAAAAGAATTAAAAATTACTAAAAATAGATCATTGTTGATTTTTCATTAAAATGTTGATATATATCAAATATGGTTCAATAATGGAACTATTTATCGTCAAAATTAACTTATTGAGCCATATATGATAATAAAACAAGTAGCATAGTTCGGGTTAATGAAGTGTTTTGGTGTGATACATATGTTTGTTTTAGATTTAATTTCAAGAACACAAGATATTTTTATTTTTTAAATAATATATAATATTTAAAATTCATTAGGACTATTTTTTATAAAAAAATATCACTTTAATTTATTATAAATGGTAAAATTTATTATGATAGAAAAATAGTTACTTTAACATAAAATAAAATGAAAAAAAGGAAACATAAAGACTATGTATAAAAATTATAAAAATGAACTTCTTTTTTCTGGTGGTCAATTAAATAGAAAATAAATTCACATTAATCCATTATTTTTTAATTTTTTTAAAACATGAATTACATGAGATCTCCGAACATTGATTACCTTTTCGTATTTACAGGAAGGCCACTCCACCTCCATTATAAAAAGGAATTCACTCTTTCCCTTCATATAACATTTCATGAATCATTAGATCATCCAAAATTTGAAAAAATTGAATCCCAAAATACCCCAACACCTCAACATATAAGTGTAACATTATAAATAAATTTATACAATGAATCCATTTGGTGAAAACCAAATGAATTTACTTGAAAATGTTGTAACATTCATCAATGTGAATTTTTATTTTATTTTTTTTCAAAAACATCTAGTTATTATTATTTCATGATTATATAATATAATAAGTATCACAAATATTATAATATTTTTATGCTATGTGTTAATACTACACCTAAAAAAACATACATCAAATGTGTTATGAAGATATCATTCATGTGTATGGTGAACTACCGCCTCATGAAATGTTTCCGTTTGTTATTTTCATTACCACCTCTCATAGATGGTAATTATCATGAAAACATATTTTTATATAATATATTTGATAATTATTTTGTATTAAAAATTATTTTATTGTTTTATTACATAATCCTTTATGTGTTTTATTTGATGCAAATACGATAGCATAGTTTTTGGACATGTGTACTACCACCTCCTCAATGTGATGCGATACTTTCACACATTACATTGAATGTATTAAGAATGTTTTAATTAAATGAATGTGACATAAATTATATATATATATATTATATAAATTTAATAATTACTGATCTGAAAATATAATATATCATTTTCTTTTTTACACATTGTCATACCTAGAATGTGATAATGTCATTCATGGATGTGTAAAATACTGCCTCCTTGATGCGATGTGATTCCTTTTACATCACATGAATTCGATATATAAGAATATATATTTAAATAATTTGTAATTTATGAACTAATTATAAATATATAATGATAAGTTTTTCTTTACTTCATTCTATAATGATTATTGAATTATTAGAACGTTAATCATGCGTGTGTATGACCTACCCTCTCCATGATTGTATCATCGGTTAATTATATATAAACATCAGTGATGATTTGTTTTAGATGAATAATTTATGGATAAAAGTAATAATTTTTTCAGGATTATTATTCTTGATTTATTTTAATAATGTTATCGGTGACCACAATGTAACTACCAAAGTGGTTCTGATATACTTATTTATTTTGGGTAAAACATGTAGCTTAAATATTATATATTAAGTAACTCTATGTAACAATTTTTAAATTGAAAAAAATGTAAAAATATACATGTAATTTTTTTAACTTATGGATGATAATTATCATAAGATTATTAGTAATTATGATAGATAAAATTCATGGAAAATTGAACTTCAGATAAGGGATTACATCTCAATTTCATTTCGTTGAGGTATATTGTATAATTTTGCAGCTAGTTTATTTTATATGGTGTATTTACAACCAATTTTACATATAATATCCTGAATTTATATATATTCATGATACCTAAGGTTTTTTATAATGTTATTATTTAATTATTTTTATAATCCTAGTGTTTCTCATGTGTTAGGGGATTTTCATCTCACTTTTTACATCAGTAAGATAAATTAGAAATTTAGAACATACTTATTTTTTGTATTGTATATACTACCGATTTTTGTTTATTTTATTATGAATTATTTTATATTCATTATATTTAAATGTTACATTTATTAATTATTTTGTTTGTTGGGTTTATGATTTCAAATTTATCAAACCAGTAATTGATGGGTGTCACAATATTTTTTCTTTGTGAAGTTTGAAATATTATACACCAATATTCTTTTATAAGGTGTATATACTTCCACATTGACACATTATATAATGAGTAGACATATTATCCTGACATTATAAGTTTAATTTATTGTTAATACATTCATGGGTTTAATGGTTTAAATGTTTCAATGTGGCATGGGATGCTTTGGAATGTTTAAATATTACTTTACTTAAGAATTTTTTAATGATATTATAAAGGTATTTATATTCATCAACATCAAATAAACTTGTTTTTATTTATCCTCTACTCTAGATTCATTGTATTTATACTGTATTTATTCTTTATTTTTATTGATTATTTTTCATTCAATGTGATTTTTATTTAAAACATTTCCTTGCCCTGGGATAATCATGTTACAATGAAATTTCTATTTAACCCATTTATTTTCCATCGTTTAATCATTTTTCAAAGTGACTATTTTAAAACGCACTCCTTTTCTTTATGTTTATTATGTTATCTATGAATAATGATTTTGTATATGTGTATTTTCATGAAAATATTTTATTCAAGTTACTTTATCATTATAAGAAACAGGTGTGCTTGATATAGATTATACGAATGTTTGAGCCACAATATTAGTCTTGAAAACTTGGGAGCATGATATAGATAATAGGAATGTTGATCCCCATTATAGATCTCTGATGACTTGGGAAATGATTTTATTATAATTTTGATGTATTTTTATTCCAATTTAAGTTGTTTTGAAATGTTATAATGAAAGTGATTATCAAATTTACCAATCCTATTTTTAATTACTTGTTTCGAGTTTAAAATGTTTCTATTGATCAAGATTGATATCACATGGATCTTTATTATCGATTTTGATGAATCTGTCAATTTCCATTTTTTCCTATTTTATGATCCATGTATTGAGTTGTATGTGTTTCTTTATGATTCACTCATTCACATTGATCTTGTCATAATATACGTATCCACTAATATCCTCACTGATAGCATTTTATTGTTAATTATTACATTTTCCCCTACTAAACATTTGAGGTCATCCTTATTATGTTTTTTTTACAACTTTTTAATGAATTATTTTGAATGATTTATGTCTATAAATGATTTAACAAGGATGATGATTGTGACCTATTATGAAATAAAAAATATTGGTCTTGATGAAAGAATCAATCTTTTGAGGACATATAAGTCCTAGTTGATATGAACTTCGGATGTATTTTCCAGTCAAAATAATGTAAAACTATAAATATAAATGTTCTTCTGGTAAGTATGTGATCTATGGTCTTCTTTTTGTTTTTCAGATTAAATTACTCAAGAGGGGGGTTTAATATAGAATCAATAAGAATTCATTTTTAAATTCTATTCGTAGAAAGGTTCGCTAATAAATTTAAAAACAGCCCAGTTAATCCAAGTAATATGGTTATGAATGTTTGACTGTTTAAATAACACCTAAGAATTTTTATTAATTCTCAGTAATATTAATGTCAGTTATTAAAGATATTTTTGAAGATATTTTTATAATTAAAAACAATTACAACTTCTTTCTAAGACAAACTACCGAAGTAAATTTTGTTATTATTGAATTATACAGTAAAACAGATAATACTAAATTAAACAACCCAACAGATATAAAACAAGTTCATTAGTGTCATGTAGATACCTAGTCCACTACCCTTGTTTATCACCTACCACCGAGAAGTTAATATATATAAACATTACCCACACCCTAGATTGGGGATTACAACAATTCATTGTACATTCCAGGACACATGACCTCTTCCACAGTTCTTCATGGGTAAGAACTACCAGGTCACACACCTCTTCCACAGAAATCTGTTGGAATAAAAATGTGTAAAAATATGAATGAGAAATGATATCTTGTATCCTCTTGTTTAATGCATGATAAATTGATTATGTTTATACAAACACTCACAGGCACTCCATGAAAGATAAAAAATAATACACAATAGAGTAAAAAAGTTGAGATATAGAGAGAAGTGATCTGAGTTTTATTCAATGAAACTCTAGACTTCTAGGATGAATCATATATAGAAATTGATTCCTCTTATAGAAAATATAGCATCGCAAGTTAACTAGATCTAGCTCATTTTCTTCGTGGATTTAAAAGTAGAAAAATGTTCTCGACTCTAGGATTTAAGTATGCATCATGTGTTCTTCGTCAGTGTTGAGTTTCATGTATCGGTTCTTCATTCAATAATGGTCGTGCATATTCTTTATTTCACACACATATTTTTTTCTATTGTCACTATTTTCGCTCACAAACAAGTTTATCTTTTGTCACTATTGTCTTTATTTTCCTCTTACCACACTATTCTATTTATTTTTCAGAATGCATATATTTGATCCAATAGGATACATTTATTTTTCAACTAATAACTCAAACTATTAGGTGCAATGTCTAGAAAGAGGCATTGATTATTGCAGTGTTAGGATTATAGTGTCTATTTACAGTATCTGATTCATGGTGTCTGGTCATCGTGTCTAGTCACAGTGTCTGTGTAATGGTGTTCAGGTCATGATGTTTGGTCAGGGTGTCTGATTCATAGTGTCTGGGTCACAACATCTTTGTCATGGTGTTTGGTCACAGGGTTTGGGCTGTTTTCAAGAAAAACATAACAGGTGGCAGACTAATGGTTTCTCATACAAAGCCAAGTATCTATACACAGAAAAAATAGTAATATTCATATAATTAATCTGACTCAATAATTTATCAAGGAAATTATTTATAACACGAGTTAAAAAATAGTTTACAATTATTAAATATATCACTTGATATCTTGGATAGGTTTTTTAAATAATAATGAAACCTATCATATGTACATATGATATGAGAATGATTACACAAGATTAAAAAGTGTTATAGAATGTATAGTATTTTTGATCATTAAAACATGATTAACACATTAGGCGTCAAACAATATCCCCCATTTTGATTATCACAAATCTTGTGAGTGAGAGATCTATTATTAGGTAATGTTTCTCTTCCTTAGGGTGCATATAGAATATATATTTCCCCCCTATTAGGGATTATCAAAAAGATTAAATAATAAATTGGAAATAAAAGATTTCAATGCATTATATGGATAAAAAGCATCATTACAAACAATATATAAGAAGAATACAAAAATAATCTCAATTAAAAGATAATGGTCACTTTTCATTAGCATTGGCTAGTCTTCTCTTTCAACTTGGCAGCAACATCAGAAGAAGAAGCCGTAAGAGATGAGGTGGATGTGGAATAAGGGAGTGAACCAGTGGACAGAGATGATAAAGGTAGTCCTTCAAAAAAAGAAGGTCCCAAGGTAGGTGAAGTGGAAGACTGAGGAAACTATTGATCAAGAATAATTTGTCTGATCTTACTCTGAGCCTGAGAGACAGACATAGATGTAGAGGCAAGGGATTAGGATGATAAGGTAGGATAACCATATCTCAGGGGAGATGCTACAGGAGCCACAATGTATGTACTCTGGACATGAAGATAAGGCCTAAAAGGTGTGATGAACTTAGCAATGATCTCACCATTATAAAAATGGGATTTCTCAAAGTCATCCTTGTTATCCATAAACTTATCCAACAACAGAGTGAAATCATTGAGCTATTGGATTTGAGTTGTGAGATCATGAGTGACCTGAGGGATTCTTAGATTCTCAACAATGTAATTGAAATGGTTGGTAATGTCATTCTTAGAGAAGATCGAATTAAATTTGAAATCAACCTACTTTGAAATTTCTTACTGAGCATCATCGACAATCTTGGAATGAATTCTCAGAAAATGAAGAACTATGTCACTAGTCTTGACAACTTCAAGTAGGGACTCTTTTTCAAAAAAAACTGAGGACATCCTAAATTTCTTCTTTTAAAATTGTTCTATGTAGATCACTCTCTAAAGAGTGTTGATATGATTATCCATAAGTATGAGATGTAGTAACTACCAATGTAAGGTATTTCAGTTGATTCTGAACTTTTTAGACACATCCCTTATACTAATCAGTCAACTTGTTAAGACTGAATAAAAGATTATACATATCTGGAACAATTTTCTTGTTTCTTTTAGATACCTTTTCATCTAAGGAAGTGAGATTAGTTTGAATCAGGGAAGCTACATCCTGTGGAATATGACTAAAAATATCCTCAATAGGATGGGAAATAGGTCTTGATCTTGAGTTAATCACACTATGGATTTCTTCAACCATGCCTCTGAGAGCCTGTACTTCATCACTTAGCTATTTTCTCCCAACTCTGACTTCTTGAATCTCATGAAGCATCATGGGTTGAATCTTCCATATGATATATTCCAAAAGCATAGCAGCATCTCTTTCACTTAAATTGGTTATAAGAGCTGATTGGGTATTCATGATATTTTCAACCCCAGCAAATAGGGTAGCTTTAAATTAGTTCAAGTCATCATTACTCACCAAGTATGAAGTTTCTTGTGGAGGTTCAGAAAAAGGAGCTGAGATAAGCTCAGGATCCTTTACTTCTTTACGATCAACAGAATATACGGGTTTCAATTGAAACATAGTATATAGATCTATACCATTCAATGAGTCTTCCTAGGATCCATTTACATCAAAATAACTTGGATGTTTATACCATGAATCCATAGAGTTAGAATCAACTGGATTTGGAAATTCAGCATTTTCTAAACTGGGTTGATGCTCCCCCACAATAGGTGCATCTTTTCCAGATTGAGAGATTTAGATCCTTGAATTACTTCCAATATTTCATACCCGATATCCTCACCCATTTCCTTACTATCCATCTAAAATGCTTAATCTGTTATCTATTCAAAAGATGGAATATTTTCAGGAATATCTTGTTTCTCGGGGTGTTCCTCATGGGAATCTTCATTCATAATTGAAACATGTTCTGCAATATGATCTTCTAAAAAATTCATTTCATTTACCTTAGCAACAGATTCTTCTTCACCATTAGGTTTTTCTTCTAAATCAACAACATCTATAAGAAAATGAACATCATTCTCAATTAAGACATGAAGATCATATTCTTTTTCTACTTTAACCAGAACTATTTCTATTGTTGTTACAATAGCCTCTTCCACTTTTTCCACATCATAATACTCAAAAATTTCACTTTATTCCAAATCATGATCAAAAATATCTTTAGGTTGTGAAGAGTGTTCCACCGGATTAAAATTTTCATAAACAATGTCATTATCTTCCACCCATGCTATTCTCCATGGATTCCAACTGATTCTTATTCTATTTACTGTATCTTTTGAAACAAAACACTCAGAATACTTAATAAATAATTCATCAGGTCCAACCAACCCTTTTGCATGAAGCATTGCTAAGATAAGGTTTGACTAAAACATGGTGGTTGACATGGAGGTTCTTTTATTAACTCACACAAAAGTAGTATGACGTATTTTCATAGGTTGATATTATATCCATTTTTCATGAGATTTTTTTTAAAATACATCATGATACTTGAGTTTTCCAAATACACCTTTTCTTGGGCTAATCAGATTCTGATAAAAATTAAACAGAAATGTAGTTTCACAATCTAGCTCAGCAGTTATAGGTCTTTACTTTGTTTCATTCCCAGTTAAGATTCCCAATGCTTCTTCCAAAACAGTGATCTCACATGGAGGTTTAGGGCCTCTCTGGTAGTCCTCACAAATACCCTCATGATGTATCCTAAGGCATGCAACTCATAACCTTGAATAAAATGTAAAACTCTGGCCAGTGATCTAACTTCACACAACATTTCCATCTTATGTATCAAAAAAGAGTTGAAAATAGTGATAAAACTGTGCAACTAATTTTAGGTAAATAGTCATATCCTTATTTGTGAACCAATCTAGATATCCATTCTTTCTATGTACTTTCAATACCAAAGACTTACCTGGCAGAAGAAACATAGGCCATATCTCTTTTTCTGGTACCCATATTTTGTCTTCCAGATTCAGATTTAGAGGTCCTTCGGGTGCTTACTTCAGCACTACTTTCATCTTCTTCTTTGAATTGTGCTTCTCTGGAGTTGACGAAGATAGACGTTTCACCATGGGAATTCATCGAAAGTTTGAGAAATATAGGAGTTGAAATAGGGGTTACAGTTTGAGGGTAGAGAGCTTGAGTGAAGAAAGAGTGATACTCCTTTAGTTTTATATATTAGGTATAACAAGCATTGTGGGATTAAAAAAATAAAAAATTAAAAGCCTAAAATAATTAACTACCACAATAGGAGTTATAATGTATAAATAAAACAATAAATCATCTTTACAGTGAGACTATAATCCACTTTCATGGATACTGTAACTGGATTTCATGGTGAGACCGTAACTGGCTTCCTTGGTGATACCGTAACATGCTTTCATCGTGAGACTATAACTGTGTGATTTTTAAACAGTGTGACCAAATTGTTTGAGATAGTATGTTCTAAATAGTAATTGTATGACTGAAAACAAAAAACATCGATTCTTAAGATAGTAAAATTATAGTACTAATAGATTGTGATTTATGAAACTGTAAATAGTGAAACAATAAACTGTGAAACAATATACTTACTATTTAATATTTATCATTCCTAATTCTTGAATGATGTAATCTATTCATTCAAAATTTAATGGATTGATGGATAAATCAGCAAGGTGATATTCAGTTCCGATTAATTCCAAAGAGATGTGACCTTTTTTAAAATGATTGTTCAAAAATTGCTGTATTACATCCATATATTTTATCCTAGAGTGTGAAACATGATTTTTTGAGATGTTAATAGCACTTGTGTTGTTACAATTTATAGGTAAATTTTTTAATTGATATCCATAATCATGTAATGTGTGTTTCATTCATAATATTTGTGCACAAAATGACCAGTAGCTATGTATTCAGCTTCTGCAGTAGAGAATAAAACAAATTTTTTTCTTACTACACCATGATACTAGTGAATTGTATGAATATTGACATGTTCCAAAGGTGTTTTTTCTATCTAACTATCATCCACTGATTTCATCATCATAATTAACCACTAACTCAAATTATTGACCATTGGGATAAGATTGTCCAAGATTAAGTGTATGCTTCTGTATTTTTACATTTTTTAAACAACATTTAGATGAGATTCCTTAGTGTTTTCATGAAAACGAGCACACATACACACACTAAACATAATGTTAGGTTGGATATCAGTTAATTAGGGAAGATATCCAATCATTACTCTATACGTGGATTGATCAACTGATTTTCCATATTCATCAAGATCCATTTTACAAGTAGTACTCATTAGAGTGTCAATACATTAGTGTTATCCAATCCAAAACGTTTTATAATTTCTCTAGTACAATTTTTGTAATTTAAAATAATATCATAATTATTTGGAATGATTTGAAATCCAAGAAAAAACTCAAGTTAACCCAATAAAGTCATTTAAAATTCATTTTACATCATTTTAGAAAAATGAAAACACTATGAATTTTCTGAAGATACTAATATAATTCCATCTACATAGATTTGAACAAAAATAAGAATCATTGGAAATGAATTTTATAAAAATGGTAGGATCAAATATTCCTTTTGTAAAACCGTTGGAATTAAGAAAAGTTATTAATCTATAATACCAGGATCATGGAGCTTTTTTTAAACCGTATAAATATTTTGATAATTTAAAAATATGGTTTGGGAAATAAGGACTAAAAACAAGGGGGTTTCTCAAAAAAGACTACCTCAGCTATATAAAAAATTAGGAATTCACTTTTAACATCCATTTGATATATTTTTAAATTCTAATGTGCAGCATAAAAAAGAAGAATTTCTATGGCTTCATGTCAAGGTACAGGTACAATGGTCTCTTCAAAGTCAATTACTTTTTCATGACTACATCCTTGAGCAACCAATCTACACTTTTTTATAACTGTGTTACATGCTTCATCTACCTTATTTCTAAACATCCAATTAGATCCTATTCAGAATGTTTCTTTGGGTTTGTCAAAAAGTTTTCAAAAATTATTCCTTTCAAACTGATTATGTTCTTCTTGCATAGCCATCACCCAAAATTCATCATTGATAGCATAATTAATGTTTTAGGTTCAGGTTTTGACAATAATACTTGGTGTTCAACCTGATATCTAAGAGAAGCTATGGATTGAGTTCCTTTAACTAAGTCTCCTACAACAACTTATAAAAGATGGATCTTAAGAGTTCTAACAACTATAGAAAAATAAGGACTAGTGATTTGAGATTCTTCAATAGGTTCAGGTTAATTGTTACATGAATCTAAAGAATTCACAAAACTGGATGTCTTCACATATTCCGTTATAGTATGGTTAAAGGATATTTAATTAATGTCCAGAATTGATACATCATCCTCTAGGTTCTCTATAGTGGTTTTAGTCTCATGTGGACCTGTTTCATCAAATTTTACATGGATAGATTCTTCCACACATTTAGTTATTTTATTAACCACTCAATAGGCTTTACAAGAGATTAAAAAACCCAAAAATATTCTTTCATCAATCTTGGATGAAATTTTTTCAAAATTTTTATAATTATTAAGGATACAGAATTTGCAACCAAATAATTTGATGTTGCTAACAATGGGATTTCATTTATTCCAAAACTCATATGGAGTTATTTTATGAATAATTCTAATCAATAATCTATTGATAATATAAAATGTTGTATTTATAGCTTCACCCCAAAAATAAATAGGCAAGTTATATTCACTAAGCATTTTTCTTGAAATCTCTTGCAGGGTTCTATTTTTTCCTTCCAGAAATCCATTATTTTGTGGAGTTATAGGGGAACAGAAATTACGAGTATAGTCATTTTTGAGACAAAAGATTCACACTCTTGATTTTCAAACTCACGTCCATGATCACTTCTTAATTATTTAACTATAATTCCACTAATATTTTATACAGTTTTGGAATATTTGGTAAAATGGGAGCATGTTTCTCTTTTGTGAGCCAAAAAGTATTTCGAAGTATGTCTAGAAATTTAATCTACAAGAACATAAACATAGTTCTCCACATTTAATCTATAATCACTAGACTGTACAAACAAATCCATGTGAACCAATTCAATAGGTTGATAAGTTGACACTTCATTCTTTGGTATGATGTAAATTTGATGTCGCTTTCCCTTTTTACAAGGATTAGACATATTATCATTTGGAAACTCAAGTTTGGGTAGGTCTTTGACTAATATTTTTCTAGTTAACTTTCTAAGGGAGTGAGTATTATAGTGTCCTAGTCTCATATTCAAAAGCTATGATTCCTTGTGAAATAAACATAAACATGAAACATTTTGAGAGGTAAAATAATCAAAGTTAACAGAATATACATTTTCCATTCATAAATAAGAAAACACTAATTCATTTTTATAATTGAAAACATTGTAAGCATCATTTACAAAATTAAAATGATATCTATCATCACATAGTTGGGAAATACTAAGAAGATTATATTTCAATCTATTAACAAAATTTACTTTGGAAATAAAAACTGAGTTAGATTTATAAGATTTTTCCAGGGCCAATAATCATTCCTTTTTCATTTTCACCAATGGTGACATGTCCTCTATAAATAGTTATTAAATTCGTGATGCACGAATAGTCTCATATCATAATTCTTGAACACCCACTGTCCAAGTACAATAAGCATTTATAGGAACTCTTTAAGAAACATTCTTACAAAATGGTCCAATGAAAACATATTTTGCTACTCATACTTATTAGTGTCCATTGATATTAGCGATTAGTGTGTTAAGAACACATATTAGCCTCATAGGTTTCCTATAAGAATTATGTAAGGTACATGAAAAATAAATTCTATTTGGTCTAGAAAAGATTGAAACGGTAGAGAGTGTATCATAATTGGAAGTAGGTGAATGTTTTCAATATCTAAGAGTAAAGACGTATATCGTAGACTTAGAATGAAAATTAGTTCTTCCCAAATTTCTTTTACCAGGATGATATACAATTCTAGTAGTATATTTAAAAGCAATATATTTACCTTGAATATGTTCCAAGGTATCTTTAACATTACTGAACTATTCATGATCCTTTTTCAATTTCTCATCAGATAATTTTAGTTCATTATTTTCATTGAGTATTTTAGAATTTTTCTCCCCTTATACTTTATGTTTAGTTTAAAGAGTTGAGGTAGGAGAATGATATTTCTTAAATGACTTTTATTTATCTTCTAATTCATTACATGTCTCTTCTTGCATATTACTTTATTCAATCATTTATTTATAAGACATATTTTCCGAGTCACTATAATCTCTAGAATAATAGGAATTGTTTGTAGGATATTCATGTGTTACATTATCCTTGTTTTTCATAAAACACATATTGGCTTTGTTAGCCTTTTCATCATGTGAAGATTATGAGTTACATGAACTACCCTCAGAATCACTCCATGTTGCTTTCATAACTATTTGATACATTCTATATTTGTCCTCATATTTTTTTTGTACAATATATTTGGTTAATCAGCTTTGAAATGTCCCATTTTCTTACATTCATAGCAGGAAATCTCATCAAACATGCCAATTCATTTTCATTCCTTATACCAGCTTCTATTTTGACCATATCATCCATTGAATTTAGGATTTCTTGAAAATTTCTTCTTCTTATAAAATCTCTAAAAACTTCTGGCTAACTCAACTATCTCCTCATCAATGTTAGGTGATGATTTTTCACTTCTAGTACTTTCTACAGAGAATTCCAATTTTCCTTTATCCTTGTGTTTAGAGGAGGTGTGTTTGAATGCAACATATATTATTTTGGGATCATCCTTCACTTCCTTGTTTATATTCATATCTTCTTTATACATCATTAGTTTCCCAATGAGTTATTTTACCAGTAACATGTTGATATCACATGATTACATAATATGGATAGAGGTTACTCTCCATCTGTCAGGTAGGCATATGAGAATCTTCATGATATATTCATTGGTAGTAACTTCTCTTTCATGAGAAATCATTGTGTTGCCAATTTTGGTGAACATGAGGTACATGTCAGAAATATGCTCATCAGGTTTCATTTAAGAGTTATAATATTTAATATTATGAGTATTAAGTCTCATTTCATTTATAATATAGGTTCCTTTATGTGAAACAGACAATTTATCTCAAATTTCATGGGAATTTTTACATGTATAAATTATATTAAATCTTCATATCCTAAAAAGAAATATAAGGCATTCATGGAGTTACCATTGTTATTATAGCTAGTCTTCGCAGGGTCATCCCATGTGATTTAATCAGTAACAAGAATCTTATATTCAACTATAATTGATGACATGATTTCAAAACTAAAAATTTCAAAATGAATTTTAATATTAATTTTCCATTGGGATTAATTAGTTTTATTAAAGAATGGTGTTATGTTTGTTGTAGCACCCTCTAATATATTATCAATAATAAAAAAAATGAAAGAGATAGATATTTGGAATTATTAGAAATTGACAGATCTTTAATATACAACTAAAATCATAGTTAAATAGGGTCAAAAACAGAGTCTGAATGGGAATAAAAACCAACCCTCTAACACCAAATGTTTATTGGAGTAGAGTAATCAAGAGGGGGTGAATTGAGTATATTTAAATATTTCTGTTTAAATTTTATTCTTAGAATGTTCCCCAAATAAATTTAAATACATCCCAATTAATAAATGTAATATGGTTATGAAATATTGTCCATTTAAATAACTTCTTAAAAATATTGATTACTGCCCAGTAATATTAATATCAATTATTAACATTACTTTTGATGAAATTATAATTAGGAAAAAATTAAAAATTCTTTCCAAGATTAACTATCAAGGTAAATTTTGTGATTTTTGAATTGTACAGTAAAACAGAGAAACAAAATTAAACCGCACAATGGATATAAAACTTGTGGTTCAGTATCATGTCTAGACCTAATCCACTCCCCTTGGTGATCACCATCAACAAAGAATTTTATATAACTTAACATTATCCACACCCTGGATCGAGGTTAACAATAATAAAAAATATTTTCCAAGTCACATGACCTCTTCCACAGTTCTTCGTGGGTAAGAACTACCAGGTCACACATGGACCTCTTCCACACTTATTTGTGGGAATAACCATGTGTAAAAAAATATGTATAAGAAATGATATCTAGTATCCTTCATTTTAATGCATGAGGTAGTTCATGTTTTTATATATACACACACACACATAGAATGAAAGATAAGAAATAATACACAACAAAGAAAAATTGGCGAGATAAGGTTAGAAGTGCTCTGAGTGTTAGTTTATTCCACTATGGACTTCTAGGATGAAACAAATGTTGAAATCAAGTCCTCCTACGGAAAAAAGAGTATCGAAAGTCATATATTTATGTCTCATGTTCATCTTGGAGTTGATAGTGTGAAAATGTTCAAAACTATAGGATTCAATTATGCTTCATGTGTTCATCATTAGTGTCAGGTTGCATGTGTTGATTGTTCTTTCAATAAATATCGTTCTTCTTCATAATCTCACACACACTATTTTTTGTTTTTCACTATTATTTTTCACACAATTTTCTTTCTATTGTCAGTATTGAATTGCTTTTTTTTGGACAACACTGTTCTTTTTATTCTTATAATGCATGTGTTGGATCCAACATGATGCATGTATTCTACACCTCATACCTCTTACTATGTGTTCACATGTCTACAAAGATACATTCATTATGTTAGTGAATATAGAAGCTTCAAATATGACTATTAGATATTAAATTGAAAAATGAAAAAACAGATTAAGAAATGGTGTCACAGTCTATCTGGAAATGGTGTCTTCATGAAACAATGTCTCCTTGAAATAGTATCTCCGTGAAATGACATCTCCTTGAAATGATGTCTCCATGAACAAGTGTCTCCATGTTTTCCTTTGAGATATGAGCCCATTAAGATGGAATAGTTGTATATGGATATGTATCTAGTAGCATAGATGCGTTGTTAGGATCACTTTGTCTTGTCAATGTATCTAATTCATGATGTCTGGTCACAGTGTCTGGTCATGGTGTCTAGGTCATGGTGTCTGGGTCCCAGTGTCTGGTAACGGTGTCTGATTCACGGTGTCTGGGTCACAGTATCTGGGTCATGGTGTTTGGGTCATGGTGCCTGGTCACATAGTCTGATTCACGGTGTCTGTGTCACGGTGTCCGGGTCACGTTGTCGGGGCATGGTGTCTTGGTCCTTTTCCAGAAAAACATTACCAGTGGTAGGCTCAAGGTTCCGGAGACATAGCCAAATATTTGTACACAGACATAAAATGTGATATTCATCGAATGAATTTGACTCAAAAATTTATCATGGAAATTCATTATAACAAGAATTAAAAATAGTTTAAAATAATTAAATATAACACTTAAGATATTTTATAGGTTTATTTAAATTATAATGGACACAATCATTTTTACACATGATTTGAGTCATATTACACAGGATTAACGAGTGTTATAAAATATATATGATATGTGACCATTAAAACAAGATTAACACATGAGGAGTCCAAAACCTTTTAATGTTGTGAGGTTTTTATAGAAAAATTTGGGTCACAATTATCATCCTCAAATAAGAAAAAATAAAGTTATGGGTTTCAAAATAGTATTCTGGAGTCTTAGTTTTTTGTTATTATAGTTGGTATCAATGTTCAATTTAGATAAGTTTTGAGATTAGGTGGTTTTCATGTCTATATATATCATGAGTTATTGATACCATCATAGATCTATAACTTAATGTATAATCATAACAAAAATACCAGGATCCAATGGAAGGCATCCCTATAAAAATGAAAGAAAAATAGGAAAAAAGTCAATAATGAAAGGGGTTATTACATAAACATGTGTGCATCACACCAAATCATTCAGCCTCCACTGGTGGGGTGCTGTTATCAGGAGCCATGGAAGACTATATCATGTTATGATCAAAGAGTGCCTTATTTGCTAGTGCATCTACCACCTGATTGGCCTCCAGATAGACATGCAAAACAGCCACATGAATTTGAGAGATCTTGCTAAGATAGTCAACCAACTGAGGTAGCACACACCAAGGAACTGGGGGAGTCTTGGTTCCCAAATCATGATCCACATTCTAAGAACCATACTCAATCCCCAAACATTTCCAATTAAACTAGACAGTGTACCTGACAACATAAATCGTGGCCCTGATTTCAGCTTTGAAAGTAGTGCCAATTACTGTGGCATAGCAGAAGAATCCCTTGAAAAACCCATGTTATGTTCAAAACACTCACCCACAACCCGATGGATAGTGTCCACATGACGTATCCCCATCATCATTTACCTTGAGAAAAGGGAAAATTGGTGGTATCCATCAAATATGTTTCTGCATCCGAGGATTGCACGGCTGACCCTAAATGCCAAGAATTCTCATAATATAGAGATTAGAAATAGTGTTCAACATAGAACTATCTTGAAAAATATACGCAACATAAATATCCTTGTGAAAAACAACCATACCTTGCTGGACATTTGGGTGCACACAACCAAACATCGCTAAATTTCAGGCTTCCTATATGGCAGCAATTACTGTAGCAGCAACAACAAACAAATGATTATAAATTTTCTCACTAAAGCAAGCATGTGACAGATCCAAATGTAGCTCAAGGACTAGCCTGAAGTTGTCAAACTCCATCACAAACAATTAGCCAGTATAGGCCCAGAGTTGCTTGGCATTTTTACATTCCATTAAAACAAGGTGTATAGAGTCCTCATCAGCCTTGCAAAGAGAACACATAATGGCCATCTAAATATCAGTCCGGATGAGATGATTATATGTGGGAATTCGTTTTTTTCATATTTTTCAGAATATGCTAAATCTATAAGGTCGAATATATCAGGATCTGAAATGAATGAGCCAAATAGGTGGATGAATTTATCCCCCACAAAGAATCTTGTAAAATCCCTACAATTAAACTGTCCATTTCAGCTGTGGGTTAAAATCAATTTTTCTTAATCCATAAAGGATATGTATTGATTTATGTCTCAAACTACACATGAATACTAAATACAAGAGAGTGAATCTATGAAAGGATCCTGATATGGAAAAGTGGCTGCTTTAAGTGGCACATTCAGAATACAAATCGCTTGTGTGAGCCACTTTTTGTTCCAATAGTTCAGGGTGGCGTCTCTGCAAACCAAAGATTTTTTATCCTACGTGATCCCCACATAGGTATTCTGGAGAGATGCACATCCCGATGAGGCAAGATAATAATTTTAACAATTGAGAATCCTTTTAGTGATTCTGTTTGAAAGGAAGTCATCATCATCTTCTTTTGAAATCAGGTTCTGGGTGAATTTCCCAATAAGAACATCATTGAATGTATAGAGATCCTTGATTCCATAGCACCCCATCTCCATAGGCTGGATGTATTCCTTCCATGCAACTATAATAATCATCCTCTCATATGGTGATCTTATCCATATGAAA
Source organism: Viscum album (assembly GCA_963277665.1). NCBI lineage: Eukaryota > Viridiplantae > Streptophyta > Magnoliopsida > Santalales > Viscaceae > Viscum > Viscum album. The sequence goes on along the minus strand of OY728151.1, from coordinate 2,025,057,365 downwards.
TTATGTACCATGCTCTGAAGGTCCATGAAAAGTCCTCTTGGCCATCTATAGCAGGAGAATTAATAGAGAAACTTCGATGTTATCACTGAGTTCACAAGGCATACTATACCAGTTAGAGACACAGCCTTCCCCTTCTAGCTATCCATCTGACATATAGTACTAGAATAAATACCCTTTGAGTACTACCATTTCACGTTTCCCCAAAACATTGTGACCCTAAGGTATTGGAATGGTAGGGATCCCCTCCTCACCATAGGATACTTGTCTATCCTGTTCCTTTTCCCAACCAAAATTTCATTCCCATGAACAATGGAATAATTTTCCTAACTGATCTCCAAGCTATCCACCTCCTCATAATTAATGAAATATGCCATAATAAGAGATATAGTTCTTCATGAATATTGACCAAGAAATAAGATGACATCTGCATACAATAGATGAGATGGAGGATGCTCACACACACTAGCATGAATCTACTTGTAAAGTCTAATTTGATAAAGGGCATTGATGCACCTACTGAGGTAATCTTTAAAAATGGAAAAAGGTATCCCCGAAATTGGATCACCTTGATGTACACCCTAGTTCAAGGAAAGAATCCCATCAGGGCACCATTGACATGAATTAACAACCTTGAAGAGCTGAGTATGGTACATATCATATTCACAAACCCGTTAAAGAAACTGTATCATCTAAGGAAATCCAGATGAATGCCCTTTTTAAGGGTATCAAAATACTTAGAAATATCAATTTTGAGGGAAAAATATCCTTCCTTTGTCTTCTTTATCATAGAATGAAACACTCAAAGGCCATGAAGATGAAATTTAGGATTTGAATCCTAGGGAGAAATTAGAATTTGTTAGCACTGATTAGGGCACCAAGCATTCCACCTATACTAGTCACCAAAATATTAGTGATAAGTTTGGTTATTGTGCTCCCAAGTGAAACTGGTCTGATGTCCTTGATGGTAAGAGTGTTTTCTTTCGTGGGAATGTGGGTAATGAAACAGAATTTCAACCCATGGGGCATGTATGAGTGAGATAATAAATCATTAATGGAATGTTAAATATCATTCTACAAAATATCCAAGTAGAACATGAAATTAATTTTAGTGAATCCATCAGGAACTGGTGGACTCTCAAGATTTAGAGATAGGGGAGAAGATATGATCACCTCTTTGCCTGGGAATAATTTAAGAGATGATTCGAATAGTCATCAATACTAGGGATGATGTTGTCAACCATGCATGGAATACTGGACTACCCATTATCGAAGACTATTCCCTTAAAGTGCTCAACAATAGCCAGAGAAATCCCACTTTCTTCAGTATAGTTATGCCTACAAATGCTAATCACCTTGTTCCAGGCACACGCTGTCTTTTCCTTGTGCAATCTGTTGAAGAACATGGAATTTCTATGCCCATATTTTAACCATTTTACATTCAATTGATTTAAGAACAATTTTACTTGACCATTAATAGATCATAAATCTTATTATGGTATGTTATTTAATCTCTAGATAGGATAGGTTGCTTCTCATGACTGATCTGAATCTTGGAAAGGTCCTCCTGTGGCTACCTGATATCCTCATCAATTTTTGAAAATTATTTCCGGCTTCATTCTCTTAGCTTCCCCTTAAGATGCTTATTTTACACAAAAAATCATTGAAGTGGTATCCCAATGTATTCAGAATTATATGCCACCAAGAATATTTACCTACATCATGGAATCACAAGCCATCCATTAGTTCATTGAAAGGGAGTAGCTGCTGACCTTGTCACTTGAGTGCTAATATAAACAACAATTGTATTGTGGTCAGAGTGGTGTTTCGGATGTGTGAATCCAAAAACTCTAAGGGATGTAGCATGGTCATCAATATTGGAATGAATCTATCAATATTGCTGGTTACCCCCCCCCCCCCCATGTGTATCTACATCATGTGAAATCAAAACCTTCTATGAGAACATGATCCAGATTGTCAGAATCATTATACTCAGAAAATTTAGAGGCAGAAATCCTATTAATGTTGGTTCTAGTTTTCCCTTCGGCATCAAAACAGTATTGAAATCCCCAATAAGAATCCATTTTTATCCATCCCCCAAGTGGTGACTTTGAGTTCCTTCCATAAATCCCTCTCCTGTTATAAGAGGTGGAAGAATGAACAAATTATATCGAGATTTCCAGTCAATCAAAGCTTCAATTAACCAAAACACTTTCAGGCCCACTATCACATGACGTAATCTAAATGGTGTCCGGACTTAAAACCCATATAAGCTATTTAGGGTATGAATGTTGATTATTGGAGAAAAACCTGTATCCTAGGGAGACCCATTTGAATTCCTTCATGTTTTCAATTAGAACATTAGGTTTAGAAATACTTACAAACATTGGCTTTTAGGCCATAATATAATGTCAAAGGGCCCTGACGGTGTGCTAATTCCCCATCCCTTGCCAATTATAATAAAAAAATATTCATTTTTTATTGGACATGCCTTTTATCTGAGGCCCCCCTTTTCTCTCTAATGAAGATTGTCTTTTCCCATTCATCCCTTGTCATACCTACCCATTATTTAGGCAATGTCCATGTAAAATGATGTTATTGTGTTCCTTAGTCAATTTTTTTCCCCGCTGAATCCTTTCTCAATACCAGTTCTATGGTTATGAGTATTAGTGGTAGCATATAGTCCACCACTAGGAGAAATAATATCCTCACCTGGGTTGTCTCTGACAGATTATTTTGGTTGTTTTTCCTCCACATACTTCAGCTTACTATCTTCAACCAGCATCTCATCATGTCCACCACTGGAATCATCATCCAACCTACCAGTGGATGTAACAACAGTCTCCTGTGGGAGGGTTGTGACTAAATCAGTGTGTCGGGCACCAATGACATCAACATGTATCCCATCTGACCTACCTATAGGGGCAGTAGTAGCACCCATTGTAATGGTTGTAACTAACTCAGTATGATGAGCCTCCACAACCTCATCTTACCAGAGTCTTCCACTCAGGGGAATTCATGTATTCCTATATTAAAGTGGGGGATCACGGCCCACAGTAAGCCTCCTTCAGGAAGCCTTGGAGGGGGGGAATGAGTGAATTTTCCTCCTGGATCAGAAGCTGTGTGGCGATACATACACACATCATTGCCACTTTCTTGAGAATCTAACTTAGGTAAAACAACCCAATTGGCATCATGATCAGCCCTCGGCCGGTCAGGTGTGCCCTTCTCCAGATGAGTAGTGGCATCACTCTGATGTAGGATAACTTTCCTATCCATCACAGGAACAAAATCACTACATGGGGAATAGGGTATCAAATTATTTTCCTGGACCCAGAACTTCATAACCATGTCAAGACCACTAAGTTCCCAATTGTGAGGAAGATCCATTTATGCATATGAAGATCCACCCATGTTCAGAGTTTCATTCTTCCTAGGACCAAGTCTGTGACCATCTCCATTACTCTCTAGAGGCTCTACAGGATGTTTCACCTTCCCCTACATTCTTGTACACATTCTCTCATAATGGCCCTTCATCTTACAAAAATTACATTAGTTGACCCACTTACACTCAACAGTCATATGTCCAAAGAACAGCTAACTCAAGAAAAATTTTGACATCTTCTCATATAAAATTCCATGTTTAATGAATTCATCACCCATTTTAAGAACCACCTCCTCAACAAGTGTACTTGACATATCAACTTCAACGGTGATTCCTACATAATACCCGAGCCTCAGATTGTCTGTCTATAGGTCCATTCAAATTGGATTTCTATAGATAATTCAATATCTCAAAGAATCCTTAGGTGCCAATAAAACTAATTTAGCTTATAAATTTTGATCTATAATTCGGTGGGAATATTACAATCATTCATGGGATCAAAATTCCAATCCCATTCATGCATATTCAAAAATCCAAGGATCAACTTGATAGTGCCTTTGATCCATGCTTTCCACCTACCTTCATTTGAGGGGATTACCTCATTATAGTATCCCCTTCCCATCACAATCATTATTCAACCGTCAAATCCCCAAACCTCTGAAACCCTTTTAAATAGATCCTGAAATTTCCATAGCCCTTCACCCTTGGGGATAATGACTCTAACGGTAATTGAATATTTGCATAGGATGACTCGCTCCTCAATAACTTCCTTATTAACTGCCACATGAGAAATCCTCCCCTTACATGTCACTCTTCCATGCGATGGGGCATCCAAATCCATGAATGAATGTCCACTACATTCTTCACCACTTCCGCAAAATTCTTCTTTATCCCAATAGATTCATTCGGAGAACCTACCTTGATAAAATCACCTTTTTGAGATGGGGTATTTTTAACCCCTACTATCAAAATTAAGTGTTTTTAGGTTGAAATTATTTTTAATTTTTAAATAAAAAATGTTCAATTCATATACTTATTGAAATCCCATCAGAAATGGCAAGGTGGTAGGTCTGGAACCCATAACTGAAGGATGGTAGAGTTTCACGCACTATTACTTGACTACAAGATGACTGGGTTAATATAACCATTTTTTATGTAATCATTGAATATTTATGGAGAATATATGGAATGTTTTTGGAATATTGTTTTATTTATAATTGAATAATATGTGATTAAACCCATCTAATATTTGGGTTTCAAAATCATTCTGGAAATGTTTTATGAATAATAAGGACAAATAGTTTGGTAATAATTTTGTTTCAACTCTAGTATTACATTTTATGATTAGTGTATCAACTGTTGGTTCATTCATGAAGAAAATATCTTGATGTGTTTTATCCTTTTGGTTTTGGTTAATATATAATACATGAGGAATATCTTTACTATCCCTTTTATGGTTATGTGGTCTTAAAAAGTTTTTTTTAGTGATTTAGGATTAATGATTTATTCTTGAATACTCATCATATGGAGAAAAAGTTGATATTTTTTGTTTAAATTTATCAAATTATGATATTATACTCAAAAAGAATGTATATATGTTTCTTCAACAAGCAGAGATGGTAATAGAATTATTTATCTCAATGAAAATGATCTTGAAAAAAATTAATTTTATTATATTGAATTGTAATGAACCTATGGTATTTTCAATCATCATATATTTATTTTTATAATGCCCTTAACATTCCACAGATCATTCACGGGGTTTTGGTCAATTACCTCATACACCCTCTATAATTATTTATGCTTTTCCTTTATTCCTTCATAGGTTCTCCATAGAAGGAATTCAAAAAATATGTCAAATTAGGTGATCTTTATGTTTTACACATATACTTTTTAATATGATGTCTTATTATCAATTTTTGTGAAGTGGGTTTTAATTATTGAATAATTGATATGTTAATCATTTGATAACCAATATGAGAGGTTGAGAAGTTGACACTTATTTCTTTGTTATAAAGGAAATTTGGTGTTACATTCCCTTTTGACAAGGATTACACACTTTATCATTTAGAAACACCATTTTTTGTATGTCTTTGACTAAAAAGTTTATAGTTACCTTTCTAAGGGAGTGAGTATAATATTTTACAAGTCTCTTATGACAAATCCAAGAATCATTATGAAATACACATAAAAATGAAACAATTTTATAGTCATCAAAGTCTATGTTAACAGAATATACATTTTCATTTCATAAAAAATAAAATACTAATTCATTTTTACAATTGAAAACATTGTATGACACATTTTCAAAATTAACATGAAATCCATCATCACATAGCTATGAAATACTATTAAAAGTATATTTCAGTCCCTCAAAACAATCAACCTTTTAAATCATAACTGAGTTAGAGTTACTGATTTTTCCGAGGCCAATAATCATTCCTTTTTTATTTCCATCAAAGGTGACATGTCCTCCATCAATCATTATTAATTTCTTGATGAGTGAATAGTATCCTATCATGTGTCTTAAACACCCACGGTCCTTGTACCATAATCATTTACAGGAACTCTTTAAGAAACATTTCTACCAAATGGTCCAATTAAAATAGATTTTGGTACCCATACTTATTTGGGTCAATTAATATTTGTGACTAGTGCTTTAAGAACCCATATCTACCTCATAGGGTTTCATTAATCATTAAGTACGGTACATGAAAAATAAAATCTATTCTGTCTTGAAATTATTTATACTATAGAGAGTTTATCATAATTTGAACTAGATGAATGTTTTCAAGATCTTGTAGTAAATATGTATCTCCAGGACATAGAAACTAAAATAGTTCCTCAAAAACATATTCTCCCATATTGATACTCAATTCCTGTAGAATATTTAGGACCAATATATATACATTGAATTTGTAACAAGGAATCTCTACCAATTTTAAACCGTGGAAGATCATTTTTCAATTTCTCATTAGATAGTTTTCGTTCATTGTTTCATTGAGTATTTTTGAATTTTCTCATCTTTTACACTATGTTTAATTTTAATAGTTGAGGTATGAGCATGTTGATTCTTCAAATACCTGTATTTATCTTTTAATTCATGACATTTCTCTTCATACATATTACAGTATTAAAAAAATATTAGACATATTTTTAGAGTCACTCTTATCTCTAGAATAAAATGAATTGTGTATATGAGATTATAGTGTTACCTCAGCTGTGTTTGTCATAAAACACAGATTGAATTTGTTAGCCTATTCCTCATGTGAAGATTCTGAGTTATTGTAACTGTCCTCAGAATCACTCTATGTTTCTTTCATATCCATTTAATACATTCTATATTTGTCCACATATTTTTTTTGTACATGAGCTTGGGACATTCATCATTGATATGTCCCTTTGCATACATAAATAGTAGACAATCTCATTAAACTTTCCATTTCCTTTCCAATCATTCGTATAGCATCCTTTTTTACAATATCAAACCTTGAATTTGGGATTTCTGGAATATTTCTTCTTCTTGTAAAATATATAAAACCTTCTGGCTAATTGAGAGATCTCATTGTAACTATCAGGTGGTAATGGTTCATTGTTGGAACATTATACGGAAACTTCCAATTTTCCGTTAACCTTATGTTTAGAGGTGGTGGTTTTGAGTTCAACAAATTTTATTTTTTTCTCATCCTCCAATTCCTTGTTCACTTTCATCTCCTCTTCACACATCATCAGTTTCCCAATGAGTTATTTTATAGGTAACACACTAATATCACATGATTTTCTAATAGAAATAGAGGTTCCTCTCTATCTATGAGGTAGGCATCTGGGAATCTTCATGATGTATTCTTTTGCAGTAACTTCTATTCAAAGAGAAATACTTGTTTTGAAAATTTCATTTAACTTGAGATAAATGTCAGAAATATGCTCATCAGGTTTCATTTTAAAGATATCATAATTAGTTTTATAAGTATTATGTCTCATTTTCTTTCATACTAGAGGTTTCCTCATGTGAAACAGACAAGGTATCCCAAATTTCATGGGTAGTTTTACAAGTAGAAATTATATTAAATTCCCCATCTCCTAAAGATAAATTTAAGGAATTCATGGAGTTACCATTGTTATTGTTGGTAGTCTTGGAAGGGTCATCCAAAGTGATTAAATCAGAATCAGTAGTCTTATATTAATTTATAATTAATGACCAGATTTCAAAACTCATAATTTCTAAATGCATTTTTGATTTAATTTTCTATTGAGGACAATTTTTTCTATTAAAAAATGGAGGGCAGTTTGTTGCAACACATTCTTATATATTAACATCATTAAAAAATAATTTTATAGAGATAAATAATTATATTTAATAGAAATTGACATATCTTTAATTTACAACTAAAATCATAGTTGAATAGGTTAAAAAACAGAGTCTAAATAAGAATAACAGACAACCCTTTGATACCAAATATTGGTCACAATAGAGTACTCAATAGGGGGGAATTAAGTATCTATAAAAATTTTAGTTTAAATTTTATTCGTAGAATGTCTCCCCAATGAATTTAAATATATCCCACTTAAACAAATTAATAATGTTATGAAATTTTGACAAATTAAATAACTTATTTAATTATTTATTAATTCTTAGTAATCTTAATATCAGTTATTAAAATTACTTTTGAAGCTATTGTAATAAGGAAAAACAATTATAAATTATTTCCAAGATTAACAATCAAAGTAAATTTAGTGATTTTTGAATTATACAGTAATACAAAGAAAACTAAATTATATAGCACAATGGATATAAAACAAGTAGTTCAGTCTCAAGTAGAGACCATATCCACTACCCTTGATAATCACCCAAAAAAAGCAGTTTATATAAAAAAACATGATCCACACCCTGGATCGGGTTTAATAATAATACAGTGGACTATCTAGGTCACACGACCTATTCCGCAAATCATCGTGGGTAAGAACTACCAGGTCACACAAAGACTTCTTATACACTTAACTGTGTCAATACACATGTATAAAAAGATGTATGAGAAATTATATATTGTATCCTTCAGTTTAATGCATGAGATAGTTCATGTTTTTATACACAAACATACATACTGCACGAAAGATAAAAAATAATACCCAACAGAAAATATTGATGAGATAAGGAAAAAAGTACTCTGAGTGTTATTCATTGCCACTCTGGACTTCTAGGTTGAAGAAGATTCAAAAAATAAGTCCTCCTGTGGAATATAGAGTATCGCAAGTCAGCAAGATATAGCTCGTGTTGTTCTTGGAGTTGATAGTGAGAAAATGTTCTTGACTCTAGAATTCAAGTATGCTTCGTGTGTTCATAATTAGTGTCGGGTTTCAAGTGTTGGTTTTTAATTCTATAATTCTACTGCTTCTTCGTAATCGCGCACACACTATTTTTCTATTTTTACTATTTTTTCTCACACGCTTTTTTTATGTTGTCAGTATTGTAGTTCTTTTCTTCTGGCCACACTATTCTTTTTATTCTTATAATGCATGTGTTGGATCTGACATGATGACTATATTCTACACCTCACACCTCTTTCTTTCTGTTGACGTTTTTAAACAGAGACATTAATTATGATAGTGCATTTAAAATCTTCAAATATGATCGTTTGTGATTAAACTGAATATTGACAAAATAGATTAAGAAATGGGGTCACAGTCTATCTGGAAATGGTGTCTTCATGAAATGGTGTCTCAATGAAATGATGTCTCCTTGAAACAGTTTCTCCTTGAAATTTTATCTCCATTAAACCATGTCTCCATGTTTTCCTTTGAGAGATGAGACCTTTAAGATGGAACAGTTGTATAGTTATCAAAAACCAAGAGAATAGATGCATTGTTAGGATCACAGTGTCAGGTCACGGTATTTGATTCACAGTGTCTGGTCAGGGTGTCTAGTCATGATGTCTAGGTCACAGTGTCTGGGTCCCAATTTCTGGTCATGGTGTCTAATTCACAGTGTCTGGGTCACTGTTTATGGGACATGGTGTTTGTGTCAGAGTGTCGGGTCACGATGTCTAATTCACTGTGTCTTGGTCACGGTGTCTAGGTCACAATGTTTAGTCAGGGTGCCTTGGCCCTTTTCGAGGAAAACATAAATGGTGGAGGACTCATGATTTCTAAGACATAGCCAAATATTTGTACATAGACATAAATTTGATATTCATAGACTTAATTTGATGCAATAATTTATCATGGAAATTCATTTTAACATGAATTAAAAATAGTTTACAATAATTTAATATAGCACTTATGATTTTGTATAGGTTTATTAAAATCATAATGAAACCAATCATCTGTACACATGATTTGAGTCATATTTCACATGATTAACATGTGATAGAGAATGTATAGTTTTTTTAATCATTAAAACATGATTAACACATGAAGATTCCAAAACATTTTAATGATGTGTGGTTTTTATGGAATAATGTGGGTCACAATTATCCACATCAAATCTGAAAATTTAAATTTATGAGTTTCAAAATAGTGCCATGGAGTCTTAGTTTTGGGTTATTAATGTTGGTATCAAAGGTAAATTTAGATATATTTTGAGATTTGGTGGTTTATATGTCTATATATATCATGATTTATTGATACGATAATAGCTCTATAACCTAAAAGATAATCATAATAGAAAGACCAGGAACGGGGGAAAGCTAGCCATAAGAAAATGAAATAAAAATAGGAAATGTGTCAAGCATACAAGGGGTTATTACATAAACGAGTGTGAATCAAACCACACCTGTCAGCCTCCACCAGTTGGGTGTAGTAATCATTAGCCATGGAAGACCACATACATCTAAGATCAATGAGTGCCTCCTTTTCTAGTGCATCCGCCACCAAATTGGCCTCCTAATAGACATGCGAAACAACCACAAGAATTTAAGAAATGTTACTGAGACAGTCAATCCACTAAGGTTGCACACACCAAGAAAAATGGTGTGTATTTGTTCCCAAATCATGATCCGCTGTCTGAGAATCAGACTCAATCCACATACATTTCTAATTAAACTGGGCAGTGTACCTGACAACATAAATCATGGCCCTGATTTCAGCTTCGAAGGCAGTGGCAATTTAGGTGGTGTGGTAGAAGCATCCCTTAACAAACCCATGATAGGTTTAGAACACTCATCCAAAACCAGATGGAAGGGGTTCACCTGATGCAACCCCGTCAGCATTTACATTGAGGCATGAAAAAATGGGTTTTATTCATTGAATATGTTTTAGCATCCGAGGCATGCATGGCCGACCCGAAACAAAAAGAATTATCAGAATTCTGTGATAAAAAAGTGTTATAATGGAACCATATTGTACAAGATAAAATGCATAAACTTCCCTGTGAACATCCACCATACCTTGCTGGACAGTTGGGTGCACACCACCAAACATGACTGAATTTGGAGGTTTCCATATGGCTGCAATTACTGCAGCAACAATAGCCAACAGAAGATTATAAATTATCTCACTAAAACAATCATGTGACAGATCAGAAAGATTGTCATGGACCGGCCAGAAGGTTTCAAACTCCATCCAAAACAAAGAGCCAGTATAGGCCCATAGTTTCTTGGCATAACAAAATTCCATGAAAAAATGCTATATAGAGTCCTCATCATCCTTGAAATGAGAACACATAGAGGCCATATGAATACCATTCCGCATGATTTAATCAGCTATGGGAATTCAGTTTTCCCAGATTCCGTAGATAATGAAGAATCTAGAAGGTCAAAAAAATTGGGCTCTGAAATGCATGAGCTGAACAGGTAGAAGAATTATCCCCCATAAATAATTATTTAAAAATCTCTGCAATTAAACTACCCATTTTTGGTATGGGTACAAATAAATGTGTCATAATTCAAAAAGAATATCCATTGATTTTAGTATCCAATTACACATGAATACCGAATAAATGAAAGTGTGTCTATGAAAGGAAGCCTAAGATTGAAAAATGGTCTGCTATGGGTGGAACATTTTTATTACAATGGGTCTATGTGTGCCACTCTATGTTCCAACAATTCAGGGTGGAGTCCCTGAAAAACAACCATTTGGTATCATGTATGGTCCTTGCATTGGAATTCCTGAGAGATGACCAAACCGATTAGGTAAGATAACAGTGGTAACCATCGAGAATCCTCTTTGTGATTATGATCGAAAGCAAGACATCGTCAGGTTCATGTGATATCATGTTCCATGTGAATTTCCCAATCATACCATCATTGATGTTATAGAGATCCTTGATTCCAAGGCCCCCCATCACCACAGGCTTGATGCATTCCTTCCATGAAACTGTAACAAACATCCTCTCTTGTGGTGATCCCATCCATATGAAATTCAATACCATGCTCTGATGCCCCTTGAGTAGACCTCTTGGCCCTCTATAGAGGGAGAATTAGTAGAGAAACTTCGATGTTATCACATAGTTCACAAGGCAGACCATCCCAGCTAAAGACATAGCCATCCCTTTCCTACAGGCCATATTATGTATAATTCCATCATAAATACCCTCAAAGTACTATTGTTTTACCATCCCCCAAAACATTGGGACCCCATGGTTTTGGAAAGGCAGGGATCCCCTCCTCACCCCATCATACATGACTATCATGTTCCACTTCCCAACTGAAATTCCATTATAAAAAACAATGGAATACTTGTCCCAATAAATGGCTTGGCCAGCCACCTCTTCATAATGACTGAATGGGGACATAATAGATGATATTGTTCTTATAGAATATTGACCAAGAAATAAGATGTCATCAGCATACAATAGATGATACGTGGCGTGCTCACTCACACCAGCCCTAATCTGCTTGTAAAGTCCCATTTGAGAACGGTCATTGATGCACCTATCGAGGTAATTATCTAAAATGGAAAAAAGAATCCCCTAAAGTGGATCACCTTTTTATACCCCATGGTGGAAATACATAATCTCTTCGGGGCACCATTGAAAATAATTAACATCCTTGAAGAGCCGAGTATGGTATAGATCATATTCATAAACCCATGAGAGAAAACATATCGTCTAAGGAAATCCAGATAAAAGATCCTTTTATGAGAATCAAAATCCTTGGAAATATTAAATTTGAGGGAAAAATCCATTTCCATTGTCTTCATTCTTATTAGTTTAACACTCTCAACGGTCATGAAGAGGAACTTTTGGATGTTCATCCCAGGGACAAATCCAAATTGGTTAGCGGTGATCATGCCATCAACCATCCCACTCATCATGCTCATCAATATTTTACTGATAAGTTTGGGTATTGTGTTCCCAAGTACAACTAGCCTGATGTTCTTGATTTTAAGAGATTTCTCTTTCTTGGGTATGTGAGCAATGAAATAGGAGTTCATTCCATGGGGCATGTATGAGTGAGAGAAGAAACCATTAATTTCTAGTTCAATATCATTCTAAAAAATGTACCAGTAAATAATGAATAAAAATTTATTGAATTCATCAGGGCCTGGGGCACTCTCAAGATTTAGAGATATGGGAGAAGATATGATCACCTCTTTTTCATGGGAGAGTAATTAGGAGCTGATTCGAATTGTCGTCAATACAGGGGATGATGATGACATCCGTGAAGGGAATACTGGATTTCCCATCATCAAAGTATATATCCTTAAACAAATAAACAATATCCAAAGCGATCTCACATTATTCAGTGTAGAGATTCCAACCAATGAAAACTACCTTATTCCCTACATGTGTCATCTTTTACTTGTGAAATCTATTGAATAACTTGTAGTTTTTGTCCCCATATTTTAACAATTTAACATTCAGTTAATTTCTGACCAATAATTACTTCACCATTAATAGATCGTCAAGATTATTATGGGATGTTATTTAATCCATAGATAGGATAGGTTTCTTCTCTTTATAGATCTGAATCCTGGACAACTCCTCCTATGACTTCCTGATATCCCCATCAATTTTTTATAATTATTTCCTGCTCTATTCCCTTAGGAGCCCCTTAAAATTAATAAGTTCAACATGAATTCTATGGAGAGGTATCCCAATGGATTTAGAATTCCTTGACTCCAAATCAATTTCCCTACATCCTGTAAGCACAATCCATCCATTGGTGAATTGAAAGAGAGTCGCGGCTGACCCTGTCAACTGAGTGCTAAAATCAGGAACAATTGGATTGTGGTCAGAGTGGTGTTTCAGAAGTGGGAATCCACAATCACCATTGGTTGAAGCATGGACATAAATATGGAAAATCTTATATAAGGCTTTCTGGTTTGTTTCCCCTACCATGGGTATTTACACCATGTGAAATCATAACCTGCTATGGGAACTTGATCCAGAAGGCAAGAATCAATATACTCCGAAAATTTAGTGGCAGCAGTCCTATTAAATTTGATTCCAGTTTTCTCCTCGGGTCTCAACACTATATTGAAATCACCAATAAGAATCGATTTTTGATCCATACTCTTAGTGGTGGCTTTGAGTACCTCCCATAAATCCCTCCTCCTAATATAAGTGGTGGAATAATAAACAAAAGATATTGAGATATCATGTCCAGAAAAGCTGCAATTAACCAAAACACTTTGAGGTCCACTATCACATGATGTAATATGAATGGGGGCATGCCTAAAAATCCATAGATGGTCTATAGAGGATTAATGTTGATTGTTGGAGAGTAAATAGTATCCTATGGAGCCCTATTTTAATCCCTTCCCATTTTCAAAGAGGAATTTAGGTTCAGCAATACAGACAAACATCAACTTGTAGAGCATAATATAATGTCAAAGGGCATTGACCATGATATAATTTCCCATACCTTGACAATTCCAATAATGAATATTCATTTTTTGGTCATTCCTATTTTCATAGGCCCCCATTTTATCTCCAATGAAGCTTGTCTTTTCCCTTTATTTCCTATCCTCTATGCCCCTTATTTAGATAATGTCCATGGAAAATGTTGCTATGGTGTTCATTAATCCCCTATTTTTTCCACCGACTCCTTTCTCATTACCAGTACTCTGGTTATGTGTATTATTGGTAGAATGTAGTCCTCTACTAGGAGCAACAACAACCTCAACTAGGCTGTCTATGTCATATTATTTGTGTTGATTTCCCTCCTCCTTCTTTGCCTTACTATCTTCAAATAACATCCCATCATGTCCACCACTAGCATCAGCATCCAACCAAACACTGGGTGTAACAATAGTCTCTCCTTGGAGGGCTGAGACTAAATCTGTGTGTCGGGAACCACTAATATCAACAGGTATCCCATCCGACCTTCCACTAGGGGGCAGCAGTAGCACCCCCTTTAATGGTTTAACTAGCTCAGTATGTTGAGCCTCATCAACCTCTTCTTATCAGAGTCTTCCACTCAGGGGAATGTAGGAATTCTTCTATTTAAGTGGGGGATCAATACCCATAGTAAACCTCCTTCGAGCAGCCTTAGAGGGGGGGGGGATCTGAGTGAATTTTCTTCCAGGATCAGAAGCATGGTGGGGATCCATACACACATCATTACTAATTTCATGGGAATATATCTAAGGTAAAACAACCCATGTGGAATCAGGTTGAGCCTGTAACCAGTCATGTTTTCCATTCTATACATGGTAAGTGGCATCACACTATGGTAGAATAGCATGCCTATCCATTACATGAACAAAATCACTACAAGGGGAATATGTTATCACCAGATTTTCCTCAATCCAGACCTCCACAACCAAGGGAGGCCCACTCATTTCCCCATTGTGAGGCAGATCCATTTCTGAAGAGAAAGATCCCACCATGTTCATAATTTCATTCTACCTAGGACTAAGTCTTTTGATATCTCCATTTATCTATAGAGGCTCCAGATGATATTTTTCCTTCCCCTTATTCTAAACATGCTCTCATCCTGGCCCTTCATCTTACAAAAATGACATTCTTTGTCCTATAAACACTCAGCAGTCATAAGTCCAAAGTATGTGAAACTCAAGACAAATTTTGGATTCTCCTAATATAATATTCCATGTTTCGTGGTGTCATCACTCGTTATAAGAACCACCTCCTTATAAAGTGTAATTGACATGTCAACTTCAACCGAGATTCTAGTAAAATGATCGAGCCTCAAATTATATGTCTATATGTCCATTATAATGGGGTTGCCTATAGAGAATTAAATGTCTCATAGAATCAATGGGTCTCAATACATACAATTTAGTATATAAATTCTGGATCCAAAATTGGGTGTGAGTATTATAGAAATTCATGGGATCAAAATTCCGATCCCATTCTTTCACATTCAGAAAACCAAAGATCAAAGAGATAATTTCATTACTCTACGTATTCTGCATACCTTCATCCGAGGGGATGACCACAATATTGTATCACCTTACCATAAAAATCATTCTTCAATCATCAAATTCCTAAACCCCTAAAACCCTTTTAATTAGATCCAAAAATTTCTACAGTCGCTCACCCTTAGAGATGATGACTCTTGCGATAATTGAATACCGGTGTAGGTTGAATCGCCCCACAATTGCTTCCTGATTAGCTGAAACATGAGAAATCCTCCCCTTCACTATCACTCTCCGAGGTGGTGGACCATCAAAATCAGATAATGAAGGTCATGCTGCATTCATCACCACTTTGTAAAAATTTCCCTTTATCACAATAGATTCATTCAGAGAAACTACCTAAATAACATCATCCTTTTTTGTGATGAGGTGTTTTTAACCCCTGGTATCAAAATGATGTGTTTTTATGTATAAATTATTTTTAATTTTTAATTAAAAAATGGTCAATGCATATACCTATTGAAAACCCATCACATGTAGCTTAGTGGTAGGTCTTGTACACATGATAGAAGGATTATAGAGTATCATGCACTACCACTGGCCTACAAGATGACTAGGTTAATATAACCTTTTTTATGTAAACTTTTTGTTTTTATTTTGAAAAATATATTTTATTTTTTAGGAATATTCTTTTATTTATATTTGATTAATATATGATGAAATCCTTCTAATAATTGGGTTCTAAAGAGTGTCAAGAAATGCTTTAAGAATAGTAATGATAAATATTTACGAAATAATTTAGTTTCAACCCAAGTAGTATAATTTAGGATTAGTTTATCAAATAATTGTTCACTCAAGATTAAATTATATTACTATGTTATAAGCATGTGGTTTTTGCTAATATTTAAATACAGGTGGAATATCTTGACTATCACTTTTATGGTTATGTGGTCTTAAAAAGATTGATTCAGTGATTCATGATTAAAGAATTAATCATGAATACTCATCATATGGGGGAAAAGTTGATTTTTTTTGTTTGTTTAAATTTTCTAAATTAGGATATTCTACTCAAAAATTATGTATATAGGTTTTTTCTACATGCAATGATTGTATGATAATTATTTAACTCAATGAAAATAATCTTGGGAAAAAAGTGTTATCTTATTAACTTGAATTATAAAGAACCTATAGTATTTTCCATCATTATATTTTTATTTTTATTTTGCAGCCCTTAACATTCCACTGATCATTCACATGTTTGTGGTCAATTACCTCATACAACCTCTATATTTATTAATGATTTTCCTTTATTCCTACATGGGCTCCCTAGGCGGAATCCTATAAATTGTTAAAATTAAATCATCTTTATGATTTCCACATATATTTTTTAATGTTATGTCTTATTATATGTTTTGTGAAGTGGGTTTCAATAATAGAATACTTTAAAAGTTAAGAAGTTCATAACCAAGTGTAATTGTGAGGGAATAAATCATTTTAATGGGGTTATAGAATGAAACATCATGTTATTTTAGGAAATATTTTATTTCAATTTTATTTAAATTAATTTATAGATTGTGTAACAAGAAATACATAGTTAATATTGTATGAAACTCAATACGATGGTTATAATTTGTTGAATGCATAATCGAGTGCCTTTGATTACTTCAGTTACGTGCATGTTTAGGTCTAATAAAACAATAATATACCATTGATATTATTATTGTGTATAGAAGTTATCGCCTAACAATTTTCATGGTGGATGTCAATATGAAAAACTATATTTTGTTTACAAATTTTTTATAGGTATTCTCTATTAATTATATAAATATAATAAGCTTAAAATAAGAATATATCCAATTTTATGTATGGAAAGCAGTATGATTTAAAACTATTTAATGCTCTACCAATTTAAATCTAATTGTTGACACTTTTATTATTTTTATATGAATGAATAACCTTCATTTTATAAATATTAATATCAAAATTTTATTTGGGAGTTTTTTTTGTATATTTTTAAGATGTTTTATTTTTTGATGAATGGAGAAAAATACTGAATTTTTGTTGAAAACATCATTTACATTTGATAATTATTAATGTTAAATTATATTTTAAATTAGTTCTAATGTAACAAAATGCATATTATATATATAACAAACCAATATAGGTCATATGAACAATTTTTATATTGAGTTTTGATAAAAAAACTAAAATAACGTTTGAATATTTTCAATTTAATATAAACATTCTTCTCATGCTTGTGGGATTAGAATTAAATTTAATTTTTCACTTATATGAATTGAATTTTATAAAATAATGACATACATAGTAATAATCAGTTTGATTTTTTTTTGAATAAGATCAACATAGGATTTTGGACCAAAAATGTGAGTAAATGTGATTAAAATTAATTATACTGATTAATGTAAATTTAACATAAAAAGTCACTAAAACTTAAACATAAGGGCCAAAATTCCCTAAAAAATGTCCACAATCCATTTTATGCCCATATTTATACCATATAATATTTTGTTTCAAATTTTATGAGTTATTTCTAAACATTTTCATGATGGTGACCATATAATATGTTAGGTAATGAAAAAGAAAAAAATGTACGTTGTTTTCTTTTAAATCCATAAAAGCTTTTGAGTTTGAAAGAAGAAACATATATACAGTTATAAACACTATTTTTAAATTTAATAATGTATTTCATATCATGATAAATTATCATTAGTTTTAAGATATGATATAATTTCATTAAACACTTACGAAACGCCAATGTCGTGAATATTTATTTTATAATTAATTATATTATATGATCCCAAAAACATTAAATGTAAAGTAAAATTTTATGAATTATCATGTTACATTATTTCTTAGATGAATATAACAAGTTAAACATCAATAAATTAATATATCTTAATAAAAATTTTGTTTTTATATTTTAAATTTAAAATTAAATATAAAATGTCAAATTTAGCATTAATATTATTTTAGAATAAATGATATTTTATTGAAATAATAAAAAATTAAAAAAAATACAATATTAATAAAATTTCATTTTGAATGTCAAAATTATAAAATATCATCAATTAATTGGTAAATTTATATATTATAATAAACTTATTGACCAATGTATTGTAAAAACATTATTATCAAGGGTCGGGATAAAGAAGAGTTTTTGTTCAGTATATCCTATTGTTTTAAATTTAATTTTCATCACATAAGGAATATTTGTTTTTTAAATAATATAAAATATTTGTAATTCATTATTTTTCTTTCATTATAATTAATCTCATAGTAATTTTTACTTAATGTTGAAATTACGTTGGATAGTAATCAAACTACTTTAATAAAAACTAAAAAAAAAGATATCTTAGAAACTAAATATCCAAATTATAAAAATGTAATTATTTTTATGTGATGGATATTTTTATTGACCATAAATTAACTAAAATCAAATATTTTTCAATTTTTTCACTTCATGAGGAAATGGAGACCCCCCAATAGTGATTAACTTTTGGTATTTACAAGATTTTAACTACCCCTCCACCATAAAAATGAATTCACTCTTCCACTTCTTCTAACATCTCAAGCCACATTGGATAATAGAAAATCCTCCAAAATAATCCCCCCCCATATTGAATCCTCAATTTGGTAATAAATATTGACAAGGAATACCTTTGGTGAAATCCAAAAATTAGTTATATGAAAATAAGTAGCTTTATCCAATGTGCATTTATATATTATTATTTTTCCAAAAATTAATTTATTATTATTCAATGAATATATATTCAAATTAGTATGTTAAATAATCTTATATATTTTTATGTTAAGGGTTATACCAACACCTATATTCAATTTCATCAAATAGTTAATGAACTTATCGATCTAGTGTACGAAGAACTCCTACGTCATGAAAAGATTTCATTCGTTTTTTCCTTTACCAAATCAAATGGTTGGGAATTACAATGGACACCAAAATTCTATATGTTATATATGTTAATTATTTTTTAGAAATACATTTGATGTTTTAATACAACACATATGTCTATGCATCCCATTTTTTGTAAAAACTATAACATCATATGTGGATGTGTGGACAACCACCATCACAAAGTGATGTAATATGAACTCACAATACATTGAATGTGTTAAAGATTGGTTTAATTAAAAATATTCCACATAATTTATATATATCATATTTTCATGAAATAATTTCCTTTCAGTAAATATAATATATCATTATCATTATTAACCTTTCATAAACTAAACATTTTAAAATGTCATTTGTGGTCGTTGGGACTACCGCCACATTGACGAGATGTTATTCCTTTTACATCGATATAATTTTATATAAATTTATATACAATTAAATAATATGGTATTTTTGATATAATTATCATTCTATAATTTTTATTTTTATTTTATGTCATTCCATATTTATCATTGAATAATGGTTTCATTTATCAGGCGTAAATAAGACCTATCATATCCATGATTTTAATGTTGGATCATTTTTAATAACAACAATTTATAATTGGTTTTATAAGTGTAATTTATGAATAAATAATATAAATAAATCATTATTCATATTCTAGTGAATTTATAATACTTAACCTTTGACTATAGCTTACCTTCCAATGTCGTTTTGACAGAAATTGATTATGGTCAAAACATCGAACTTAAACCTTATAGATTATATAATTGTATATAACTTGTTTATAAGTGAAATAAGAGAAATAGTAAAAATGGAAATATTTGTGAATCAATTTTATAATTAGCATAGATTTATTATTCTGGAATATATAAAATAATTAGGAAAAATTAGACTTGAGCTATGAGATTTCATCTCAATTTAACTTCAATACAACATATTGTATTGTTATGAACCTAGTTTCTTTTATTGGGTGTATCTAAAACCCCTTTTGTTGATTCCAAAGTTACCTTATAGATTTTTTCATTCCTTTATGTCCTAGAAATCACAAAAACATTTTCTTAATAATACATGGTATATCTAAGAATCGTTTATGTATTTTCTGAATAATTATTCTTATCTATAAGGATATTTTTATACATGTTCATTATAATCATTTTCTATAGCTTAAATTATTTTCTTAGGACTTAATAGCTACTGAAAAAATTAGTTCCTCAATAAAACATGGAATTCATCATCATTCACCATTCTTATCATCTAAAAAATTGAATCTGATTCACCATTCAGAATTATGAATAACCCAGAAAATAAAAACCGCTTCGTCTTTCGCAATTCTGAATCATCAAGAAAATTAAATCTGATTCTTCATTCATAATTCAAAATCATATAGAAAATTGATTCACATTCATCTTTCCTAAATCCGAATAGCATAGAAAATAAAATCCAATTTATGTTTCTCAATTCCGATTCTCAATAATTATATGATCCATTTTTATATCATTCATTGTGTTATTATATTTCCATAATGTAATATTTTCATAACCATCTTAACATTACTATATTTCATTAATGTAATACTTTCATAACATTCTTAAAGTTACCATATTTCTTTATTGTAAGGTTTTTATATATCTAGATTCATTGTTTTTTAATGTTTTCTATGATTGTTTAATTATACTAAACAATGTCATCCAATCTATTATTATATGACCTTAGTATGTTCAAGCTATAATGTTCCCTCTAATTTTTTTGAAAAAATATGACCATTGGTGGAAAATTTGATAGTAGGAGATATCACTTATAAATACCCAATAATTTGAACATGTTTGAAGATGTGAACTTTTGGGAGATTTAATACTCTATGAGAGATCTCCCAAACATTCTTTTTGGGAATTCATTGATGATGTAAAGTTGTGAACAACATGATCGATATACTTAAAATATTCAACAAATTTTTTTAGGAGACTAATTGTTTCTGTATACAATAAATGGATTCCATGTTTAAGGAAGACAGAGGTTCCAGTCACCTTATAAATTGAGGACTTCAACCATTAAGGAAGGCAGAGGGACCCATCACCTTACATATTGATGGATTATGGGAATATCAAGACATATCCTGATCTTCATAACGAGAGAATAGAAAAGTGTGCATAAGATATATTTTCATGAATTTATGAATTAAGAGACCTTTATCGAAAGTGTTTTGGATAATCTACTCATTAGGTTAAAATAATTTTACTCTTTTATATGTAATGTAAATTTCTGCTACAATTTATAATAATCAAGAGATTGTTTCTTATAAATTTTGTTTTTATTGTAAATCTGATTTATGATTTTTTACAATTTATGTTAGAATATTGTTTAAGCATACATGAGTTCTTATTTCAATTCTATAGCTATCTTTATCTGGTAGAAAGTAAATTTTAATTTATCATACAGAATAGTGTTTAAGGGAAAATAATTTTTTTTATTAGACAATGATTCCTAAATATTAAATATGAATGTTTTTAAACCTATAATTAAACCCCTCTTTTAATTGTATATCTATATCTTATATGTCAATCATAAAATTGGTATCAGAAAAATAATCATATTTATTGATACTTATACTTATTATGAAAGGAAAATTTTCATTGCTCATTTATTTTTCTCATTGTTTACATTTTCATGTTTTTTAAAAAAAAAATTATAAAATTTTTCATTATAAATATTTTCTACAGTAATTTGGCTTGTGGAAAAGTAATTATTATATTACATTCAAGACAAAAATAATTAATGTCAAATTCATAGATAATATGAACCATATAAGATAACATATATTTGATGGGAATGATTTCGAATAATAGAGAGACATAATGAAGATTTCTATTATCACTACTAGTATAGAATAATTTTAATTCATACTGGAGATTATAAAATTCTTGACAAGGAAGTTAGAAAATTTACTATCTAAGTAAAGAGATATTATCAGCATAACTATATAGTACTCAATACATTTATTTATTATTTAAAAAGGAATATATATATACAAATATCTTTATATGAATCAACTGATAGCATTTGGATGAATCGGGAAGTTACACATTTTGGAAATTCAAAGGTTATTGAAACTAAAAGATACATTCTTAGAGTTGACTATCATGGTTATATTTTTTTCAATGGATAACCATTTGTTAAATTTCAATTGAGATTTATGAATAATTTAAATAGTCTACTATAAATCATAGAAATTTATTTGATAATTAGATTCTTTTTGACAAGATTATTGACATCATTACTAATGAATTAGAATCAAAGATAAGTGTTATTGATGATTCGTCGAAAGTTAAAACTGTTAATCTTGATGAATTATCTGGAATTCAATAAAAACATGAAAACATATTGAAGAGAGATACTGAGAATATAAAGAAGAATAATGGGTTTTTTTCTTTTACTACTACTTCAAAACAGACAAAATCCAAGACTCGGGAGAAATTTTCAAAGATATCAAATTCTAAAAAAGATGTTATTCATCCCAATCCAAGTGAATATGAACATTTATAGAATTAATTATCCAAACTTCCTTGATGTATGAACAAGACTGTTGGGAAGACTAATTTTCAATAAAGATATATAAAAATAGAATTAAATGATTAGAAGTAACATGTTATGAATTATATAAAGTAGGACATATTAGACCTAATTTTTCAAGGCTTAATAGAAAGGACTAGAATGATATTTATTCTAAAAGTAATAAGAAAAGATATTATAATCCTAATGGAAAGAATTTATTTATGGAAAATTATACATAGAGTGAATGTTTTGTAGACTCATCTGATGAATCATCAGATAATGAATATTTTTTACAATAGAATATTGGTCATATCAATAAAATACTAATTCAATACCAATGTTTCATAGTTAACATACACACTAATGAATATTTAACTAACATATCTTTAAGTGTTTATAATCAGGATGAAGAAAGTTTTACATCCTCTGATGATGAATCTTCCCCAACTGATGAAATATTACATTTATTAAGAATAATCATGGTTCATATGATATATGAAAATAAAAATAGTAATATTAAACATAAACATTATTTTAAATGTTCAAGGATCAATATTTTAATAAAAAATTTATCAGTTATTTTTAAAGGGAATGATTAAAAATCATTCAAAAAATAACTATTTCAAAAACCCATAGAATGTTAATTCTATAATGGATAAACCTATTTTTAATTTCTAAAATGTTATTTCATAGAGAAATATATTTTGGAAAGAATCCACTCCAAGGACCAAGGAATATGAGGAAAAGAATTTAGTAATGAGAATAAAATATGAAATATTTTCCATAAAGAAAAATTTTTCAAATATAACTTATTATAAATATAATTTTGATTATATCTATTCACAAATATTTTCTATTAAGAACAATTCTGTATCTGGTTATTCTCACTAAAAAACAGTTTTTATTTACAACTAGTTTTTTCCTTAAAGTGCCACTTTTTACACTAAGTGTCATAGTGGTGGAAATTGGGAGAAAAATTATTTTTTAAATAAAATTGAATTATTATGATTTCATAAATAAAAAATTTCTAAACAAAATTGGATTCCTAATACTTTATTTGCTAACATTTCTGGATCCATGAATGATTGGATTATGAAAACATAACTAAAATTTTTTCATGAAAATAAAGGATGAACCAAAAAAATACCTAGTTTATTTATAGTGGATGTTCCTAGAACATTACTGGTAACAAAAAAATATTTGAAAGGATTGTTGAGAAGAATGTTGGAAGATTCAATTTCTAAGACAATTCTCAATGATAAATTGTAGGTATAGGAAAAATCATTCTTCTTATAAAAATACATAATTTAAAATTTATTATTTGTTAAGGGTATTTAACACAACTTTATAATCCTAACTCAATTATGCGATGATGGAAACCATGTGTGTTTTTAGAATGATAAATTATTAGTACACAATTCCAAAGATGGGTTCATTCTTTTTTCCCATTGGAATTAAAATGTTTATACAATTAATTTAGAAGGACTAAGGAGCCAATAAATACCTTAACTTAGTGCAATAGAGACCAATCATGGTCATGGAAATGATGGTTATTCCACATTATCCTATGGAACTTATGTAATCTATATAATATTGAACTTTTTAATGATCTATAAGATAATAGTTTTAATTCATCAAAAGTTAGTGACCCTTATCAATATGGAAAGGAACACAAGTCATGCTTTAAATCTATAAGTGAACTCTCAACTTCTGATGCATTTCATCTAGTGCACATTGACTTCCTTGGTCCTACAAAAACTGGATGTATAAGAGGAAAATAATAAATATATTTTATGTTGATGATTATACTAGATTTACATGTGTATATTTTATAGAAATTAAACAGGAATATTTATATTAGATAAATTCTTTCTTAACAAATGTTAAAAATGAGAAACAATTTCCACTGATAAGACTCATAGTGATCATGGAGGATAATTTAAAAATTTGTGATTTTGAATCATTTTATAGTAAGAAAGGAGTTACTCATAACTTCTGAGATCATATATCTCCTCATTAAAATGGGGTTCTTGAAATATGAAATCAAATTCCATTAGAGATAAAAAATAACCATGCTAAGTTACTACTCAATTGATAAAATTTTTTGGGTTGAAGCTGTATGTACTGCTTGTTATAATATAAATAGTGTTTTAATAAGTCCATTTCTTAATAAAACCCCTTATGAGTTATGGAAAGGCTGGAAACAAAAGGTTTCATACATCAGAGTATTTGGATGTAAAGTAGTCATTTTGAATACAAATATATCATTCACAATTCCACACCCAAATTTGATGATAGAATTTTATTAGGCTATTTCAATACATCTATGGCCTATAGAGTTTTCAATAAAAATTATTATACTTTTTAAGAAACAGTTAATGATAAATTTAATGATACTGACCATTTGTTTAAAAAAAATCCTTAACCAACATCATTATATGTGTTCTAAAAAACAGATTAGCAACCTTTGATGGAAGAATCATCTAAGGAGAATAATAATCATAAAAAATTTTCTGAAGTACTCACTCTAGGATATTTTCTACCCAATGTTGATGAATACGTTTTTCAAAACCAAAGTTAGTTGTCTCTAAGTATTCATCCCAGTAATAGATTCATTGGTGATGTAGATATACCAATAAGGACGACTTGTTATTTATGATATGATGTAGATAATCTAACATTTCATTCCCAAATCGAACTGAAAAGTCATATTGAGGCTTTGAGTTATGAATATTGTATCGAAGATATTCAAGATGAAATAAATGAATTCAAAAGGAAAATTTTCTAGACTATTGTTGAAATACCTAATGAATCATCGGTAATTTGAGTAATGTGGGTATTCGGAAATAAATGTGATGATAATGTAATAATAGTAAGAAATAAATCAATATTATTTTCTAATGTTTATAATAAACTAGAAACAATACAATATGAAAAAATATATTCTCATGTAGATAGACTTAAATCTATTTTAATTCATTATGCATTTGAAGCATTCATTAATTTCAAACTTTTTAAAATAGATATGAAGAGTTCTTTATTTAATATACATGTTCAAGATGATTCTTATGTTGAAAAAATGCATCATCATAAAAAAACATCATAAACTTGTATTTAAAATTACCAAATATTTATAATTCCTTAAACATTCCCCAAAAGCCAGTTATGATAGACTTACATGATTTTTGATACAAAAAAAATTATATATAGGGAACTAATGATCCAAAAAAATTTATAGAGAAAGTAAAAAATGATATAATAGTTTATATTTAGGTTGATGACATTATATTTTGATCAACATAGTAATCATTAACTGATTCTTTTTCAAATAATATGAAATATATGTTTGAAATTAGTATGATGGGAAAGTTATCATTTTTCTTAGGTTTTGGAATTTCAGAAAAACTAGAATGAACCAATATATCTAACATATGTATATTAATGATCTTATTAAAAATTATGGATATGAAAACACCAAATGTATATGTACTCCAGTTGGTACCTCTTATACTCATAATCTTGATGCAGCTGGGAAACCAGTGGATCAAAAAATATTTAGAGGTATGATAGGAAGTTTATAATACTTATCAGAAAGTCGTGTAGAATTAATGATTCCATTATGTATATGTGCAAGGTATAAATATAATTCAAATGAGTATCATTTAATTTCAGTGAATATGATTTTTTCTATTTAATGGAAACTATGTATTTAGGACTTTTCTATTCTTCTGGAAATGATGTTGTTTTAGGATGATTTTTGGATTCGGACATAGGTGGTTGTAGAATGGGGAAAATGAATACATACAGAACTTGTAATTTTATAGGAGATTCATTAAATTATTAGTCATGTATGAAAGATTACCATCTATCACATACCATTTGTAAAACACAATGTGTGTCAGTTGGAACTTTTTACTGACATGTTGTAAATTTCACACAAACTAACTAATCCTGGAACGAGTTTTACTAAAACTCAAATATTATGTGATAACACTAGTTCCATATCCCTAAAAAAAATCCATACACATCACTCTCAGGAAAATTTCATAGATATTAGTAATCTAAAACTTATGGATTACACACTTTAAGTAATATTATATTACAATTCAATTGAATAGAAGAACAATTTGATGATATTTTCACAAAATCATTACCTTCTAATAGATTTGAGTACATTAAACATTTGGAATGATAACTATAAGTTAATCATTAATATTACCTTTTTGTTTAAAATATCACTTAACATTAATATAATATTTTTTCATTGGGATAGTATACTTGATTTCATTAATATTTTTTTATTAACCTAAAAAAGTTTTCATTACCAAACAAAAGTCATAGAATTCTAAAAAATTATTTTGGATCTAACAAACTTTTTTCGCACAATAATAAAACATTTTATAATCTAATATTTCTATGAATATTGTTATAATACACTATCAAATATTATAATAAACTAAAATGGTACATTATCATACCTATTACATATTATCCTTCATTTATATATTTTTATTTAAATATTTTTTTTATGAAAACAATTAACAGATCCATCCTTCCATATATCAATTTTATTTCCTTAAAATCTCAAAATATCAGAACATAAATCCATTGTTGGAATAATCATAACTATCGTATCAGATAAGCTCAATATCAACTATTTTGTCTTTCCTAGATGTTTAATTTTTATCTTCGACACCAATGTAAAGGAGGGACTACAAATAAGAATCCATTCCAAGAAGAAAATATTCAGACCCTTGAGAAGAAGAGTCATGATTAACAAGTTCTCTTAGAAAACTTTCAAGATGATTTTTAAGAGTTGAAGAAGTTGAAAGATATTGAAATGGCCTTAATACCAATCAAGGTTGGTTTAGTCGTATTCATATTGAGTAATAAACTAGTTGGTGGTAAGATGATATTTAAAGTTATAATATTAAGTCTTATTGTCTTAATATTCTTTTAGTAAACCAATTGCATGTGGTTTCCAAAAATGGAGATATTGTTTAGTCAATTGTATTCCTATGTCCTTTCTCATTCCTTTATGTTTTGGAAATAAAAAAAATATTTCCTTAATAATATATTTTATTTATTATAAAATCTATATGTACTTCATTAATAATTTTTTCTATCTATATGAAAATTTATATGATTGTTATTTATCTTTTTTAGATATTTCTTAAATTTTTTTTCTTCAAATAGAATAGCTAGTAAAATATATGATACTTAATAAAACATAGAATTCTTTATCTTTGTCAATTCTGAATCATTATTAAAATAAAATCTGATTTATCATTCTATATTCCTAGTGACCCATAAAATCGAATAGGATTCAACATTCTCAATTTTGAATAATCCATAAAATTGAATCTTATTCATCATTACCAATTCTAGATAATCCAAAAAATTGTTATTTATTAATCTTTCTCAAGTACGAATTGCGTAGAAAAAAGAATCTGATTTGTGTTTTTCAATTCCGATTGTCAATAATTTTCTGATATATATTTACATCTTTCTTAAAGTTACTATATTTCCTTAATTTAATATTTTCACATCTTTTTTATGGTTACTATATATATTTAATATAATATTTTTATAACATTCTTAATGTCACTAGATTTCCTTAAAGTAATATATTCATAATTTTCTTAATGTTAATTTATTTATTTAATATAATGTTCTTATATATTTGGATTCATACATACTCAATGTTTCACATGATATTTACATATACTAAACGATGTAGTTCATTATGTTTCTATATAACTTTTTTATGTTTCAGTTGTATAGGACCCTCCGAAATTTTATGAAAAATATGAACTTTGGAGGAAAATCCAAGCATTTGAGATCCCTCTTATAAATACCCAATCATTTGAATGTGTTAAAATCTCTGAACTATTGGTTGATTTGATTATCTATGAGAATTCTCCAAAAATTTATTTTTGTGAAATCCCTGAGGAGATTAAGTTGTAAAAATCTTGTTCTGCATACTTAAGATATTCAACAATCTTTTTTTCATTATAGGTCACTCATAGTTGTTGTATACAATCGAGGGCTTCCATATTTAATGATGACCAAGGGACCGATCACCATATAGATTAATGGATTCCATGTTGGAGGAATATATATAGATAATTATATCCTTATATATCAAGGGATTTAGGGACTAGCAATAGAGATAACGATATTAGTAGTGTGGGTTTTCATAGTGTGTGTAAGATAGACTCCCAAAATTTTTAATCAAGGGACATTTTTATAGGGTGTCTTAGATACCCTAATATTTTGGTTAAAATATTTTTAATCTATTATATGTACTTTAAACATCATTTGAAATTTGTAAAAATTAAAAAAAAATCTTATACTTTTACTTTTGTTGTACCTCTAATTTAAGATATTAGACTCTTTAATGTAGAATCTTTTTTATGTATACTTTTTTACTTATTTCACTTCAAAAATCATATTTATTGAGATGAAATTATTTTTCAATAATAATATAGAAGAGGTATTAAGTTAATATAATTTTTTTAACATTGTTAAATAATGTATACACAATGTTATAATTGAATGTTTTTAAACATTTAATTCACCCACTATAGTAATTGAGTATCAAAATCTCATATTTCAATCCTACACATTTGACATGTTATTTCATGATTTTAATATTCCCGTGATATAGAATGTTTTTTATAATGTTATTCATTGAAGAGATTTATAATTTTAGTGTTTCTCATGTGGTAAATGATTTTCATCTCTATTTTTTCATCAATGAGATAATTTTCCTATTCACCACGTACATATTTGCTTGGTGTATCTAATGCCAATTTATATGTATTATAAAATGAATTATTTTGTATTATTTTTATTTAAATGTCACATTTAATGATTCATAGTTCATGGGATTTATAGTTTCAAATTTACCAAAGCAGTAATGGATTACTATCACAGTTTTTCTTTGATTGTAAATTTTGTTATGTTATACAACTATATTCATTTTCAAGGTGTATATACGACCAAATTGTCATTTTATATAATGAACATCCTTATTCACCATATTTTATAAGATTAATTTATTTTTATTGCATTCATGGGGTTAATTGATCAAATTTTACAATGAGGTTTGGGAGACATTGAAATGTTTAAAGACTATTTTCCTGATGAATGTTTTAATGGTATTTTAATGGTATTTCCATTCATTAACATAAGAAACTGTTATTGTCACTTATCCTCCAATGAATATATATTTTATTGATACTATACTAGATTATTATTTTGGTGGATTATTCTTTAAAATATGTTTTCATTTAACCCATTTCATTCAAATAGGATAACCATGTTTTAGTAATATTTTTATTAAACCTGTTTCTTTTCCATGGGTTAATCAATTTTTAATGATATTGTTTTGAATCTAATTTCATAGACATGGGTTTATCTTGTATTATTTGAATAATGATTGTTTCTGTGAGTTTTATGGCCAATGTTATTTATTCATTGTACATGATCATGATAAGAAACAAGTGAGCCTTATATAGCTTATATAAAGGGTTATCCCCATTATAGCCCACAGATAATGGGTGAGGCCGATATTTATTAAATGAAGGTTAATATATAGTATATCTCAATGATTCATTGGTAATTATTATATTAAGACGTTTTTTATATGGTTATTACAATTGAATGGGGTTTGGAAGGGTTTAATTATAGAGATACATCAGATTTTGTGAAAGATCATTATTTTTTTTCTATAATTTTATATTGTTTCTAGTGATCAAGATTGATATCACATTGCTCTGGATTATTTATTTGATAAATATTTCCTTTCCCATGATTTCATATTTGATTATATAGGTATTTATGTGTATGCTTTCCATAATAATTCTCTTATTCACATTAATTTTGTTGATATACCATTATTCACCCTTATACTAATTGATTAAATTTTATTATTAATGCTTGTGTTTAACATTATTGATTTTTTCATCTCACACTTTTAATTTTATTTTTTACATAGTTCTAATGAATTATTTTGAATTATTTATGTCGATAAATGATTTCATATGGTTGATGTTGATGACCTGTTAATAAATTAGTAATTCCTAGTTAAATGGGTGAATTTTTCATTTGAGAACCTATGAGTCCAATTTTATATGAGCTATTTATGTTAGGTTTTTTCCTAATAATATGAAACTCAAAAGCTAAAAGGTTATCCAATATTTAAGTGATCCAAGTATTCCTTTTGATGTTGTATGGTTTTGATGGAATCATATGGGTCACAATTATCAGCATCATATATAGAAATGTAAAGTTTCTTGTTTCATAATATGATATAGGAGTGCTAGTTCTGGGATGTTATCAACATCTCATGAGATGTAAATATTTCATTACCAAATTATTTTGATTCTATAATGGATCCATAATTCTCAAAATCATAAATGATTCATATTAATTTCATAAGATCATAAAAAATTCATCATAACATCATAACATAACCAATGTAAGATAAACATGTTTAGTACATATCTAATAATCATAAAAATTATAATATCTATAAAATGAATAAGGATTGTATAATTTGAAAATATCCCTAATAACATATAATTAAAATCGATGGATGTTATAATAGATGAAAATTTGAAAAAAAAGATATTGGAAATATTATTTTTGGAAGATAACCATCTCATTTTGAAATCACTTATTTAAAACAGAAATATTTCCAAAATATTAAGGATCATTTTTTCATTGAAAATAACCATGATAATTTTTAATATAGGCATAAAATGATGGAGCAGTCATGATTTTGGTGAAAAATGTTCTGCCAAAATTGTTAAAAAGATGATTTTTTTTCATACCTTCATTAAAATATTACTTCTTCCATATATGACAAGTATATTATTTCAAATTTTTTAAAACTGTAACATTTTGATAAATGATAATTAAAAATCCCTAATTATTATTCAAAACATTATTGAAAACATTTAGGAAAACATGGATGTAGAAGATTAATATTTTTGGATCCTAAGAGAAAAAATTCTATATGCTTTTGATAAAAAAAATTAACAAATTTATATTCCAATGAGAGAAAAATTGTTCAAAAAAATGAAAATTACATAAATAAACATTGTATTGTAAAAATATAATGGCTTTATTAAATACTTATCTTATAATATCCTCATTGGAAATATACGGATCAAAATACTGATTAAAACGAGATTGAAAATCAAAACCCATTCCTCAAGATTCACATTTCTTTATAATTATTAAAATCACTTTTATAATAAATATATATTTATTATACATAAATTATAGAAACATATAATTAAATATTATAACATATATTATTTATTTATTACATTTTATTACCAATTTAATAACAATTGATTATTAAAATCATTTTTGGAGTGATAACCACTTCATTTTTCAATAATGTGTTGGTTTGATAGTTAATGTTATTTTACCTTGTCTATTAGTTCATCATATAAATAATATTAATCATGAAATAATTGAACTTTTTATTTATCATTTACAATTTTATATTTATTTATATAAATCAGTGATGAAAAATTAATTACATTACTTTGTAGAGACTATAGTCAATATGTACACATGAGTGACATATCCTATTTTAAATCGTGGGAATGAAATTGAGGATGTTGATAATACCAATTTAAAAATTAATTATTATTTGTATTTATATCTTATTTAAATTTAATATATCCATATTAAAATTAATTTAAATAAAATATGATTAAACTGATCCTATCAGTTCCTCGAGGTGGAAGTCAACCAGTACGCACGTGTGAGGTTTTAATTTTTCAACTTATAGAATGTTTTTATGATTGATAAAATATTATAATTATATAATTATATTTTAAAAATAAATTTCATATATAGATTTTTAATCCATCATAACAACCAATCATGATTTATGTTGATGGGGAATGAATCATGACAACTTATGGATGTGGTAGTCTACAAGTATACATGAGTGATACATTTCATTTATATTTGAGGGAATTAAGGGTGGGTATATATGGTCATGTATTTGGATTCTATTCTGGTATATTTAATAATAGTAATTTAATATTTTAATATGAATACAATATTTAAATGAGGTAAAAAATACATAAATAACCATCTATTAAAATCTATACATATTCTTGGGAAACTCATTTTCTTGACACATTATACCATCTATGAATGTTAAACTAACAATAATAATAACACTTGGGAAATGTAAGTATTTTTTGGATGGAATTTTATAAAATAATGGTAGATATATTATACACTTGATTTTTTTAAAGGAGAATAGAGGGTGTTACATTTTATATGATGTGGAGAGGACACACAATATTTTTTTGAAAGCATTAAAATATATTAAACTCATACTCCTGAAAAATATAAAAACTGGATAATTTATGAATATGAGAGGATTTATATTCAATATATGTATATTAAATAGTATTTACACAATTTATGAATTCATTTTAACAATTATCAATTTAATTTAACCCCGAAATCCCATTTTAATCATAACTATGGGGACATATTGTAATGTTTTTACTATTCATTATGACAAAAACATAACAAGGAATTGTTATGTAGTATTAATTACGATTATACCAAATTTTGAATCCATTATATTAAATTCACTTTTTAGTATATTAATAATTTAATTTAAAAGTACATTGAAATACATTTCAAAAAGTGGTTTTCCAAAAAATATCATCTTAAATTTAAATGTTTTTATTAAAAAATCCAACATAAAATGGATTATAATGACCATAATTGTTTTATTAATAATATATATGAAATAATTTTACTCTGAATATTTTTTTCTTAAATTGGGACTTTTTAAATAATTTAATTGAAAATACACTTCACACTAAAAATTTGTAATATTCACAATTCATCGATAAAACAAATTTTTTATAAACATTGTCAAAAAAATTCTCTAATTTTTTTAAATATGATTTCAAAAATAATGACAATTTATTCACATGTATCTTTTAAAAATGAAAAAAATTATTTTATTAATTTCTCAAAAAGAGTAATGAAGCCCATATTTGAGGGAAAATTTATTTTTAAAGAATTTAATTAATTTTCAAAATTTAATTACTTATTTTTCTGTATATTTTATTTATTTGAAACCTTTTAAATTATTTCCATGAATTTTTTAATTCATATTCATACAACTAATTTAATAGTTAACTTATAAAGGTATATTATAATATAATTTATTCAGTGTTAGGGTCTCATGTATCACAAGCTATTAAGGAAAATAAATTTATTATCAGAGAAATATATAATGAAATTGAAGGGTTTTAAATATAAAAAATTTAATAAATATAAATATATTAACACATGGAAACTAAAAACAATAAAAATTAAAAAATACAACAACAAACCATCCACTACTAATCACTACTTGATGAACCCCAATAGTTAATCAAATCAAACATGATCACAAACATGAAGACCTGGAACTCAACATAAAAATCATATATAAGTTCATCAACACATATATATTGTATGAGTGTATAATAACATAGTTGGATTTCACTAAGGGACTCCCATGTACCCCATCATGGTTAAATAAAAGTACTTTATATATTTATTTATAGAAAAATTTATCATGTCACATTATTTAGATAAAACATAGCTTTCTCATGATATCTAACATGATAAAAATTCCACAAAACAATTTAACAACATTTTAATCACCCAACCATTTGGTAGTTAATAATCTCCTACACATGTACTCATATTTATCCTAAAATTATATTAATCACATAATGTACAAAAATTTAGTATAAACTTCTTTCCTTCCATCCATGTCTATCAAATATAGCCCCACACTGAACTAGGATTACATAATAATTCTTCTTTGTACTAATGAGAACCATCCTCTACATATATGAATGATTCTTATTATATGGATAATAAAATATCAATAATCACTATCAAAACATCCTATTCAGTTTATTAATGATCACATAATCATATTTCATAAAAAATTTTAATATATGAAAACACCATGTCAAAATTTTATACTCAAATATTTCTCTTTTTGAGGAATCACAATGAAATCCTAAAATTGAAAAAAAAAATAAATTTGAGGCCTACCATGAAAAATTATATCATCATAATACACCATTAATCAATTTTAAATCCAATAAAAATAATTTTAGATTTATTCTTTAAATATAATATCATTGAAAAAATTGAGTGTGTGAATCCACCAACCATATTGTAACAATGAATAAAAACCACACTTCTATGAAAAATATATTTTCAATCATTTCCATTATCCATCACCTAGAACTAAATCATTTAATTTTTTACAATAAAGAATATTTTTTGAATATATATTTAATTTGGTTTATATATTTTATAAATAAATAAATAAATATCAGTAACATTCGAGCGATTTATACCATTGAAATTCATCCCAAACAACTAAATATACATTGAAAATTAAATCCAGAGTGATATATTCACCCCAAAATCATGAAAATTGCACATCAAATCATTAACATCCATGGAATAAGATAGATGAAATAATTTTAGTTTTTTTAATATAGTGTTTTTAATCCTTATAAATGAAAAAATGGTTCTTCCATATATTTTATTTATGTGTGTGGTGATTCATTCTATCAAAAAATTTATTTTCACACAATCCAGAATGTTTTCCATGTGAACCATATAAGATGTTAAATAGCATATTATTTTAGATCTAGTTAACCATTATCTTTCATTTGAAAAAATATAACCACCAAATTTCACTGAGCAGACTCTAACACCCCTCCAGGCCTTCCATTGAACAATAATTAACCTCCTTTAATCAAAATAACCTACCAAAATTAATAAATCTAATAGAATCGAAATCATTAATTTCCACCAAAATAATAGAATATAATTTAATATAAAACATTAATTCATCATGTTCATATACACAAAAACTATAAACAATGACATTAATTCTGAAAATGGTATTTATTAACAATATTTAGACATCAACCAAAAAAATTCTTCCGAACATAAGAATTTTTACTAAAATTATAAAACATATTAAATCCTTAAAGGCTTTAAACATAAAAATAATTTCATACAACAACCCATTATTTTGTTTTAATCAATTTTTACAACTAAATTTAGAACATATAATTAAGAAAAATATCCCTAATTTACAGTATATAACACATAAAAACATTTAACTAATTCTTTTCTCGAAAACACCTTTTAATAAATCATTTTATTGTATAAAATCAATATCTCATCAACCCATCTCATTATAGTAGTTAAATTTCCAACCCTTGTATAGATATATATCTAAAATAATTATAGACAAAAAATAACTACACTCACTGAGGGGATGAAAAAGATATTAAATAATCATAACATTGAAACATCGATGATTTTCTATATGAATTTAACATTAAGAAACTATAAAATTTCTACCAACCCAAATTTTTAATGTACTTAATCTCTCTACGTACCATCATAATTCTAAAGAGGGGTTTTCATTATACACACAGTAAAAAAAATATTTCCACACTAATATTATCTTTCCACTCTATGAAATAAATCATTCACATGAAACTAGACTACTTTTCAATGTAAAATAATTCACCCCAACTTGTATTAGATTATATGCAGTTATTTCTAACCACGTGTCTTCATTAATTTCAATATGTGATTGGAAATTTTATTATATATTTCTGAAATCTGTTCTAGTAAAATAATAATGCATAAAACCACATAATTACTACATAATTTGATCATCAATCCATTCTTCATTTTGACTCTAATTTCCATGACATGTTTCTTTATGGTACACGGTAATAACTTAATAGAAAAGAACAAGAATATAATAAACATAGAAAATTTTAATTAATTGAATCAAATACCCCCCATATATTAGTAAATAAAAAAATATTTAATCTATGGTCAGAAAAATTATCAATCTCTAAAATATAATAATTTAATTTTCAATGCATGAACATTTAAAATCCCATGACACAAAATTATCGTTAGGTGAATTTCCCAAAAATTACTATATTTTAATTTAAATGTTACTCAACATAAAATCTCAATTAAAACATATCTCTAATACATATATGGCATCATTAAAGTCATCAAACAGACTATACACTTTTATAATTCCAAAAAATTCAACACATGTCATATAATTGAAAAAAATCATCGATAAATTGTAACACCTATAATTAAAATATGCATACTACTATTATTCTAGAACTATCATACTTATTCACCTTTTTGTAGTTTAAAATACATCACCAAACCATGATATCAACAAGTTATATCTATATGAGAATCTATTATATTCTAAAAATCCAGTTCTATTTTCTTACTAATATTCCCATTTATGGAACATCCACAAAAATTACTCAATAGAAAACAAGACAACCATGAAAAAAATTGATTATATAAAACAATATAGAAAGGTAATAAATAATGAGGAGATAAATAATTTACCATTGGATCACTCAGTAGTTGTGTTACCTATAATGACAATAACATTTTCAAAACATTTACCGATGAGATGCTTTAGAAAAAAATGTATTTTATGTTATTGTAACTAAAGATATCTATTATTCAATTAACATTCCAACCCCATGTAAATTTTTTATAGTAAAAAACAAATAACACAAAAATTTCTCAGTGAGAACCTGCACTACAATATTTTTGTTTTATCATAAACCAAAACCTCTCTAATGGATCCATTGATTTATCATAGTCAGAAAAACTACTTTTAAAAATTCCCCCCATGAAAACAATTCAAATATAATAATATATAACTAATAAATAATAATGAAATATAAAAAGCCCAGATCATTATATTCCAAACTCTACCCACTAATTCATCATCCGGATGATAAATATTAGATAACATTTCATCTTCCTATGGGATTTTATCAATAAATGGACTAACATATGCAAAAAAACTATTTTATCTATCAATAATATTATATCGGTTGATGTACAAATATTTATGTTTAAATATTTATTCAAAAAAAATAGGTACATCAACAAAAACATAGTGCTTTATGTTTCTTTTTTATTCTATAAATCTCACTACCATCATAATTATAATACCATGACATACTATGGAAAACTATTTGTCCATTTAACTATCCCACTCAATAAATGTTAGTTCTTATCAAATAAAAATTAACCCCATCATTGGTACATGAAATTACATCAAAATTTAAATATCTACTATTTATCCAATAAAAATAAAATATTCCAAAAAAATATTAAATAGTACTTTTCCATAAATGTCACATTTTTTAAAAATAATATTCAACTCATTCTCAAAACTAGAATAAAATTAGGATTAAAATATTAAAAATACCCACACACATTTCAATCAATTTATAATTAGTAATTTTTAATCTACATAACAGTAAAATAGATCATGTTTAATTCTAAATACTTAAAAAATATTAAAAAAACTTCATTTTTAACATAATTAGTATATATATATATATCGACAAATAGAAAAC
Source organism: Viscum album (assembly GCA_963277665.1). Lineage (NCBI taxonomy): Eukaryota > Viridiplantae > Streptophyta > Magnoliopsida > Santalales > Viscaceae > Viscum > Viscum album. Next base: position 2,025,018,721 of record OY728151.1, on the reverse strand, counting down.
AAATTCCTACAAAAAAATATTATACAAAATAATAAACACACAATAAATGGAATAATTCCCTTTAAAAATAATCCAATGCCATTAAAACAATCCCTTATAATTAAATATTGAAATAATAATAACATTAATTAAAAATAACTAAATTCAGAAAAAATTTAGTCAAAATAAAATATCATTAAAAAGGGAGAAAATAAAATTCAAATAATTTTAATTAACATACCCCATTAACACATATAAATACCATTATATTTTTTTTATAAAATACATGAATAAATATCCAAACAAATTATAGTTTTTTTAAGGAACAACCTTACATGGAAACACAAATATATTGTATCCATATAATTTCATTACTAAAATAAAATGATATATGATATGTTTTTAGGACATTAATTATACCAATAATAACCAATAATATAATTAGAATGAATACTAACATTTAACCAATTACGTTAAAATCAAATAATTCTTTTATACACTATCATATATAATTTTGATTAATATTAAATATTTTTATAAAATTTTAATTATTAGAATACTAACATAAATTAATAAGAAACAATAGTATTGATAAGAATAACATGTAAATTTAAAACATTCATCAATAATACCACTTACATAAAATTGAAAAATTACTCAACACATTAACAGTTTTGAATAATAATAATAGAAACATTTAAATTGAATTATACTATTTACCTTAGTGAATCTGTATTTTCTCTCCAAAAAACTAATAACAATTAAATAATTATTGGTTTTAATTAATTCCAATTTATATTATTATATGTGGACATGATATCTCACATGGATAAATAAAGTGAAATAGACTCACGAGATGTCTACCAATATTAGACACTATTATCTAAATATGAATGGAATGATTTTTTGAAACAATAAGAAAAATATTAGTACTATTGATAGGGGTCTAAATCAGGGGTATTCATTTAAAATTTACTCTTAAAAAAATATTATAAATTTTACAATCTTGATCCACTAAATATACACAATCTCTCACCTCGTATGAAACTGAATAATGAAAGATACATCAATCAAGGATTATCAAATGAAATGGCCTCATTTTGAGATCATAATACATTTCAAGTTCATTTATACCCCTAAGAGCTATATTATCACTATAATTAATGTAATTACAAGAGGTATAATTCCTTTCCTTTAATCATTTATATGTAATTGTAGAATATCCATCAATTTTCAATGATTCAGTAAAATTATTGTGTCATTTTCCTCCCTTGTACATTAATCCTTTAGAATATCTTCTTTAACATTACATTTAATTAGTTGTTTAATTCTCCATGGGATTATTTTAAAATAAATAAATGATATTTATATGGGAATAATTATACCCCTATAATGGGTTCAGTACAATATTATGAATTTATACCCCTCCATACTATTCTTTAGGATGACCTTGTATTGCATTAGAGAATATTTTTTTGACAATTACCTACTTCGTCCTAAGTGTCTTGTTTCAGAATGATCAATAACCGTATCATCTTTCCTTGACCTCTTTATAAATATGATTTTTATAACTATGAATCATTCTTCTTATTCTCTCTCTTCAATAAAATATTTATTTGACTTATAATTTTAACATATAGTCAAACAAACAAATTTCAACCCGTTTCTCTATTATGATTGAAAAAATTCTTGAATGATATATCCATAATGAATTGATGATATTATAATGTTTTTTATATAGAAAATCAATGAAGATTTCCATCTTTGACTATGATTAAAACATTTAAATATTTAATTTTATATCCCTGGGAAATCACTCAATGACCATTTATAGTTCATCCAACTCATACTCAATTATATATAGAGTTTAATATTATCTTTTTATATAAAATAATGATATTTTAGAGCGTTTTTATTTGAAAACATATTCTAAGAATTTACATGATTTCAAATTTTTCAAAGAGTAAAAACTCAAAGAGACACATTGGAATAACTCTTCAGAACACATTAAAATGAATATTTTTAATGTGATGGAAACAAATATTCATTATTCTGGTATTTCAAACTTTTTATGTCTACTTAAAATAAGAAAATATTTGACTGAATCTTCTAGGTGTCAATAATTTGAATCTTCAAATGTCTATGTACCATTAAAAACTCATTAATTGGATCTTCATAATTCACATTAATGATTCTTCTAATGTTTGTTCAATGAATCATATTCAATCATTTGAACATCCATTCCAATGTTTTATTTAAGAATACTTTTTTTCAAAATCCATATTCTTGACTTCATACAATAAATAATAGTATTATGTATAGCATTAATAATTTGTTCCAAAACACCTAGAATACATATTAATAATATTTAATCTCTTATTTCACTTTATTGATAAAAAATAAAATATTCAAAAATTATATAGGGTAATTTAATATCCCAAATTGTTTCTTTTATTATATTTTTTCAACTCTATTAGAAACATATATTTATCGAAGCTACATTATAACATGTAATATATTAAATGATATTTATCCTGAAAAACACCATTGAATAATGTACTATTATTGAGGGTATTTATCTCCCAAAGATAAGAATATTTTTTCTATGTAATTATTATTCTATATGCACTAATTCCAAGAAGAATCCATTCATTTATTTCACTAATATTAAGAAATTTCCATATCTAGATACAAAATAGATATGTTTTAGAGGTTTATTTGTTATTCACATTTTAAAATACATCTACAGCGTAGTGAGGGTCATTTTCAATGACCCTTAAGATAGTAGGAAGTGCTCAAAATTATTATTATGCTTCAATATAATAATATTTTCTTTTTATAATTCATTACATTGTATAAAACTCAATTATTCATGAGTAAGAAAGATTTCCATAATTATATACTCATTGTAAACTTTCTTTCCAATAGAGTGAAGCTTTATATACATGTTCATGGATCATGAGTGTTGTTTATGATTTCTAGAATGATATAGAAAACATTTATTATCACATAAAATATGTAACGTTCTTTAAATATTCACTTTCAATACCACATGTTTATCCTTCACCGTTCTTATATGATTACATTAAATATTAGTAGAAGTATTTTTCATTTCATGAATTTAGTGAAGCATAACTATGTTTCTTAAAATACCATATCATATAATTTTTCCCATTAGAAAAATTAAATTTTTAGTTATACCATTATCATTTTAATATCCCACCCAATATACAATATTATAATATAAGATATTAAATTTTCATGTTATAGTATAAAGTATATCATAATATTTTTCCATGTTAATTTATTTTAGAGTTTTACTCACTTAAATAAAATGAGATGGTTTACTATAATATTGATACCTTTAACATTGTCTTATAGAATAAACTATCATATACCTTCATGGAGTGATGTAGAGAAGTTTCTTATTCACCATTCTAACTCCCTTTGTTCCAAAAACGTATATTCATCAAGATTTCGTGGTTTTACCCACATGAATAAGAATAAATATTGGGTTATATTTCATTTTCTCAAACATAAAAAAATTTATAGTACGTCTATGATTTTGAAATAATGATAATATTTTTCAAATCACTTCAAACCCAAATAAGTATCTTATATCACCTAGAATGGATATATAAAATAAATTCATTATTGATCTAGAAACAGTAATTCATGAACACTACTTAATTAGGATAAAAATAATTTCACAAAACAAAAAAATACAATTAAATTAACTAATCAATTTTTGGTTATTTTTAGGTTATTCTACATAATTAAATTACATAATATCATCTATGTTAAGAAATTTCCTAGCTTCAAATTATTTCCACATAGTTTTAAATTTAACCCATAGAATTCATTGTTTAGTTTAAATATATTTGAACCATAATGTTTATGAAAATATCCAATATAAACAAAAAACACTTATTATACTATATAATAATTCTAGAAACAATATTTTGAACCCATGTTGTAAATTTTATAGTCACTATGGGCTGAAAATACTAGGATAATTCTAATATATTTGAATCCTGAAACTATATAAATGGAATATCCAAAACCAATACCTTCCATTTATATGAATCCCTTATATAAAAGTTATTCCTTACTCCTTATTTCACCCCATTTATTATTTAATTTGCACATCAAAAACTACATATAATTAATTAGATTTCCATTATTCATCCTTGGAACACAATACCAAGAGGAATTCATTTATATTTGATCCAGATACTATTTTATGGATCCAATACATTCATTATGATTGATACCTTCATCCAAAAATATGGATTTAATGAAGAGATCATAGATATTTTTTTATCACATTATAGTCTTTGTCTAGTATGAATAGGTGAGACCTAACTTTTAATGATATTCGCAAACTATGTATTATTCAATTTCCTTTGGTATTTTTTTCATTATCAATAGACTAATATTTAACCATAATATATTAATGGTTAATTTTACTTGGTTGTTTTTCATTTTATTTTTTTACAAAACAATATTTTTCCAAACCCTTCTCAATATATACTTCTATATCATCCAAATATGATACGTTTATTACACAGAAAATATATTATATAGAATTATTTTCATATTATATAAATAAAATTAATTTCAAAATCAATTTTTCCTATAATATATACCCTTTTACATTAGATAGGAATATAAGAAATATATCATCCTCAACATTTTGACTAATCATTCCAAACATTGAATTTGTAATATTTAAAATGAAATGAAAACCAGAGATACAAATGTAATAAAAAGCTTCCAAATTTTTATAACATATATAATATGGTTTCATTTTAGTTTTTGGTCTCCTTGAGAATCAATTTTTCATTTAGAAATATATCTAAAAAGTTTACCTAATAAATTGAGAGGTTATGTTATTACAATACATATATTTGTGTCTCCCCCAAACTACAATTTTTCCTCATAGGAACATCATTTATTAAGAGTACAATTATTAATGTTTGAATTCATTATTCCATATTTTATAATATTATATTTAAATTATCTTCTTAGGAATTATTTCAAATTTTTGGAAAAAAAATTTTTTGGATCCCATCCCCATCTCATATTTTATAGTTCTACTAAAACCCATTAAATTTTACAATACTTTTGAGATATGTTTTACAAATAGAACATTTTAAATTATGGTAAGGTAATCTATAATTTTAATTAAAATAAAATCTCCCTGAATGAATTTGGGTCTAGTGGGTCTATAAAAATATAATTGTATCAACTCAAGCATATTACTAAACTATATTTCCACACTTTTATGAAAGAATTCAGTTATTATTTGATTTATAAAATCCTAAATAATTATTCCATTTCATTTTTGATATAATGAAATTCACTCACCACATCTCCCTAAATGTTATTTCTCATTCATATTTGAAAAATATTTCCCAACCATATATAATATTGTTTTCATTTGAACTCTTATGTATATATGGTTTCAAGCCTCCTATATAAACGGGATTGACACTGGTAGTGTCATGACCCATCCCAGTGGGGCCCGAGCCGCAAATCCCCAAGCCCACCTCCAATAGCCAAGGGCTGGTGACTAGCACTGAGTAGGCATGCTACTAACATGGGAGGCATTTCTTATAAAACTATACACATGCACACAAATCTCCAAGCCCATAAAGATGAAAAGTAAAAACTACTAAAAAGAAAAAATTCATGAATACACTAAAACCCAACCAACAGAGTACAATAGTAAAGTAAACTACAAGAAAGTAAAACCCTGGGCCAAAAGTACAAGACCACCAAAAAGAAAGTGTGTAAAAATGTCCATCCTATAAGTAAAGGTACTGGGACTGCAATCTATAGTCGTAGGAACAAACCTCTGCCCGCTTGATCTCATTGAGCGTCGTCCAGCCCTAGTCCACCTAGAATCCTGTCAAAGGATCATTCTTCTTCACAAGACACAACCCGTGCAGGCAAAGCCCATGCAGGGGTGAGTATAAAAATACCCAGTTGGACACCATGAAACCACAAAGGAAATACAACATTGGAAAATACCAAAATGGATGATACAATCATCTCTACACAGAATATGTCTACTGAACATATAATAAGAATATCCAGATATACTCATACACGATCAACTATCGTGAAACCCACCACTAGGATCCAACTAGAAGATTTCCCCTAAGAATGCAACTGGAAGAACACAGTCCTAGGTCTGAAGAGAGAGATACGAAGTACTCATTACGGGAGAACAAACTCTGCAAGAACTTTGAGAAAATGATGCTCAGGTTAGGATAACAGCCATGTCATAGGGTTATTCCCACAACTCAGTCTGAGCTAATCCGCTAAGCAGAGGATCGACGCCTGGGTAAAGTTCATCACATCAATACCAAAAACTCTACCTAGTGTTCGAGGAATGAATAGAGGATCCGGATCTATGTCTCAAAGAGGGGATTCTAGCAACTCTATTTAGGATTTTCTACTGAAGGGATCATACTCTTGTGTAAAGGAAATGATAACAGAACCATCAGGGGAAAGCCAAGGGTACAAACCCTAAGATCTAGTCCATGTCACAGAAGAAAAGTGGCTCAAGCCATGAAGAAAAGGTTACAGGGCATGTAGTATGGTTAAACGCCATGTTCCTTGACCCCTGGTACTGCCCGTGTAAATGGACCGTTTCATTCATTCAAGCCGTGTAAAACCAAACTACACGGTGTGTAGAAAAAGTACACATAGTGTTCCTTGACCCCAGGTACTGCCCGTGTAACCAGATCGTGTCATTCGGCTTGTCGGATATAAAGAAACTACACAGCGTGTAGAAGAATCTCACACCGTGTCCGACCACCTGGTCTCGCTCCGTTTACACTGGCCATGTGTCCGTACATGTTCTCTGCCCATGTCCGTGTTGCCTGCCCTTGTACCAGTACAGAGGGTATCCCGTGTACTGGCTGGGTTTGGTCGGGGAAGGGTATACAATGCTTGTCCTTGGACGTGTACTATGCCCGTGTCCGTGTACTCCTGGAGTACATGCCAGGTGGTCCTCCAACGAACACATGCTGTGTAGCCCTTACTACACGGTGTGTAGTCAAGAAATTTCCAGAACAATGTCTTCTTCCTTGCGCTTTAGCCGATCTTCTGGATCCGCGATCTCTCGTTTGTTCGTCTCGATACTCCAGGGATTGGTTCGATTTGTCATACGAACACTATGACAGGTGTTTTCGGCTATTAAAATGAATCCTAAACATCGAACGATCCATACGAAGAAAAACAATTGAAAACTCATAACTCTATATCGGCTCCAAGTTGTCCGTCGATATCGCCGTCACACATTTTTGACACCGATCCGGGGTTAGATCCACATTTTGGGATCATTGTGTCACATAACAGATGTTCAACGATCTGTCGTTCATCGCCCCAAGATGAACACGATGAACGTGCGCCCCAAGATGAACACGATGAACGTGAAGAAAATAAAGGGGAGAAATCCAAAGATACAAAATTGAGGAATGAACCTCCGCCGTCGTTCTTCATGGCATTGATCTTCTCTCGTTAATGTAATTAAACGAAGCATATTATCAACAACAATGGATTAACATGGATTCAATCTCCAATAAATCCCCACAAAAAAAGGACATCCCGCAAGAACAATAGATCCACGGACTAATCTGTTTATGGATTAGCCCATGTTTGTCATAGAAATCAACAACGGGGATAAAATAACAAACAAACATCCTTCAGGGATTCCGCGACATTTGTCGGTGATGATCCGGTCGATGTATCGTCGTCACAGCGTTGGGAGGTTTTCTCCAGAGCCTCTGGAGCCGCCAAGTGTTTCAGGGTAATGAGGATTTATAAACCTGGACCCTTGCACCAACCATTAATTAAAAAGGTAAGGGATATCTATTGCAGAAGATTTAAAAGATTTCACTGCAGAATAAAGTATTTTTATTTAAATATTTTATTACTCTTATGTCCCAAAATCTGGACTCCACCACCGACCTATGTCGGGTGATGTTAGTCCTCTCCTAAGGAAAAAAAGATGTTCCAAAAGAAACTGTGCCCTCATATTTTTGATCCGAGCACTTGTTCGGGAGTTATTGTACATTTTCGAGACAACCGCACAAGAGCGTTATTTAATTATTAAATTAAATTCAAACATTTGTTCCCGGCTCATCGGGCCTCAGAAGTACATGTTGTCTCATAGATTGGTCTCGAATTAATTCTAATATAATATTAAAATTATACATTGAAAAAATTCGGGACATTACATCACACCCACCTTATTTCTTTTACATCCCTGAAAATCCAAAACAAGGGCTACTCAAAAAGATGTGGGTACTGACACAAATATGAGCCTCCCGCTCCCACGTGCTCTCCTGGGGATTCCCATGTTGCCACAGGACACGCCCCAAGGGAATATCTCATCAAAAAAATATATTCTCTTGTCGATCCTCGGTCTCTATAGGGTACTCCGCAATGGTCACCCCATCATCGATGTCCATCTCTCCCCAGTCAATAACGTGCGATGTATTGTGCACTTATCTTCGAAGCTACAACACATTGAATACATTGTATACCCGGTCCATTTGAGGAGATAGAGCCAAGCGATACGCCACCTCACCAACTCTACTCAGAATCTGAAAAGGGCAATTGAACCTCAGAGATAGCATGTTGCCTCAGCCAAATCTCTGCAATCCCCATCGTGGTGAGACTAGAAGGAACACATGGTCTCCTTCCTCGATCTCCAAGGGCCTCTACCTCTTATCAGCATACGACTTTTTCCAACTCTTAGCAGTCTTCATCTGCTCCTGTATGACCTGCACCTTCTCTGTGGTAGCTCTCACCATCTCCGGGCCCGTGACTGCTAACACTCTGGGGACTATCCAGCAATGTGGGGACCTGAAAGGTCGCCCGTACAGAACCTTGAATGGTGCCATACAAATAGTGGAATGATAACTGTTGTTGTATGAAAATTCCACCAGTGGTAGGTGATCCTCCTAGCTACGATCGAAGTCTAGTATGCATTCTCGAAGCATATCCTCTATGACTTGGATGGTCCTCCCTATCTGACCATCAGTTTAGGGATGAAACGCTGTTCTCAAGCGTAATTGAGTCCAAAAAGATTCTTGCAATCCCTTCCACAACCAGGATGTGAAATGAGCATCACGATCTGAGATTTTCGTATATGGAACTCTATGAAGTCGAACTATCTTCTGCACAGAGAGGTGTCCAAAGCTCTCTACTGAACTCTACTCCCGTGTGGCTAGGAATTGGGCCGACATTGTGAGTCGATCAATGATAACAAAGATGGCATTGTGTCCCCTATACGTACGTGGTAAACCCGTCACAAAGTCCATAGATATCCCATCCCACTTCCACTCTGGCACCTCAAGGGGCTGAGTCAAACTTTCTGGGACATGGTGCTTGGCCTTTACTCGCAGACAAGTATGGCACCGAGAGAAAATCTATGTCACACCCTTCTTCAATCCAGGCCACCAGAACTGGCGTCAGAGGTCCTGATACTTCTTTGCTATGCCTGGATGCACCGCCAATGGGGACTATTGGAACTCCCACATAACCTCCTCCAGCAACGTCTCTGCTGCTACCATGAACCCTCTGAAAAAAACAAAGTGCTCCCCACCTTCTGAATATCCGTCAGCAGCATCACCTGTGGATATATGAGCATGTAGAGTCTCAAATCTTGCATCCTCGGGCTGGGCTTCCCAGACTCATTGTAAGAGTGGAGGGGTAACAACCATCGACTGAAGGCAAGCTCCCTCATCTCCATCCACGAAGGATAACTGTAAGGAGGCCAACTGCCTCGTCACCTCATCCAAAAAATGCGAACTGGATTTCCTACTGAGAGCATCGGCCACTACATTCCACTTCCATGGAGTATAAAAGATCTCAAAGTCGTAATCCTGGAGTAACTCAAGCCATTGAATTTTTCTTAAATTCAGATCCATCTGAGAAAATATATATCTGAGACTCTTGTGATCAGTGTAGATGGTAAACAGCTCTCCCATAAGGTAGTTTCTCTACATCTACATTGCGAAGACTACCACTGCCAACTCAAGATCATGGTTCGTATAGTTCTTCTCCTATGTAATCAACTAACGTGATCCATAGGAAATCACTTCCTTCCTCTGCATCAGGAAACAACCAAGCCCAGTTCCTGATGCATCGCAGAACACTACATACTCGACACCCTCCTCCGGTAATCTCAAGATCAGGGCTCTTTTCAAACTCTGTCTCAACTACTGGAAAGCCTGATGTTATCTCTCGGTCCACATGAAAGGCCGCCCCTTTCGGGTCATAGCTGTCATGGGTGCTACAATCTTAGAGAAATCAAGGTTGAATCTCAGATAGTATCCTTCCATCCCAAGGATACCTTGCACCACCGTTACATGCTGGGGTGGCTCCCATACTAGCACTACCTCCACCATGGATGGGTCCACTGCAACATCATCTGCCGAGATAACGTTTCCCACAATGTGGACCTCCTTTAACCAGAACTGACAGTTCGAGAGTTTCCCATACAACTGGTGCTCTCAAAGTGTGTCCAAAACCATCCTTATGTGTCTCGCGTGTTCCTCCTCAGATGCAGAGTACCCAGGGATATCATCGATGAAAACCACTACAATCATGTATAGGTAGGGCAGAAAGTTCCCGTCATGAGCCCCAGGAATAATGGTGTGTTGTTCGTCACGCCGAAGGGAATAACCAAGTACTCATAGTGATCGTAGTGACATTTAATAGTCGTCTTCGGTATATCCTCCTCCCACACTCGCAACTGGTGATAGCCTGATCATAGATAAAACTTCAAGAACCACTATTCCCCTCTCAACTGGTTGAAGAGTTCATCAATCATCGGTAGTGAATACCGGTTCTTCACGGTCACCTATTTTAAGAACCGGTAATCCACACATAGCCTCATGCTCCCGTCTGCCTTCTTGGTAACCAACACTGGGGCCGCACAGGGTTAAATGCTGGGTCTCACAAAGCCCTTCTTCTGTATGTCATCTAACTACAGCCGCAACTCACGAAGCTCTGTAGGAGCCTTCTGATATGCTGATGATGATATTGGGGTCATCCTGGGTTGCAGCTCAATGCCGAAATCTAACTCCCGGAGTGGAGGTAGCCCGAGGACATCCTCTAGAAAGACTTCCTCGTACTCAGCCACTACTGCTGGAAACTAGAAACTCGTATCATCTGTTGTGCCAAGGGATAGGATAGCCAACTGATGTGAAATCGGTTGTGCCCTCCAATGTGTGAGTCCATCCTGCGCTGCCTGGGTCTCTATTTCACCGAAAAAATAAAACAGTGTTCCATCACTACGGACACACTGCACCCTTCGCCTAAAACAGTCGATCTGGGCATGAACTATGGATAGCCATTCCATACCAAGAATGAAATCGTAAGGCCTCGACTCTACCACCAAGAGGTTCCAACCGAAAATCTAGCCTCCAAGGGTCAGGTCACACTATCTACATAGGTGTGTGATCTCTGAATCTTCTCCAGTTGCTGTTTCGAAGCATAAGGGTCGAGTCAACATCTCAACTGGAATCTCAATGTCTCGAACAAGATAAGAAGCCAGAATGGAATGACCAGAACCTCTGTCTATAAATACAGTAGCCAAAGTAGAAAAGACACAGATAGTACCATTAATCATTACGGGAGTACCAGGGACATAAGCCTCTGCTGCCTGCAGCTGTCCCTGCCTCTGTCCACCATCTCCCTAGGCCTAGGGTGGACCTCCTGGGGGTGGTGGTGGAAATGGGTCAAAAGGCCGAACATCTCTAGCTACACTCCAATCCATTTTACCGCGTCTACCACCCCTCGGATCTTCCAGCTCCACACGTTACCTCTGCCTCCGTGGTCCATCCACTTCTCTTGTGTCAATAGAATGGCATGTGGACAATCTCGAGCAAGATTTCCACTGCCATCACATGAGTACCATCGCCTCTTTTGAGGCTGGCTGTATGCGCCTTGCAAACCCTGTACAGCATATCCCATGTCCTGAGATCTCCTCTGAAAACATCCCCCATGATTGGTCCCTGTCATCAGCTTCCTGCAGCCAAGGCCTCTGCTCGAGCTCGCCCACTACTGACATCTATCGGCTGTCTCTGCTCTGCCAAGAAGCTCTCGACCACCAGAGCCCACTCAAGCACCCCAGCATAAGTAGGAATGCTTATAGGGATGATGTTAGCTCAGATATCTCTATGCAATCCCCGCTCAAAAGTCCGAGCTCTGAAGTACTGATCTCTGACCATATCCATCGGTTACCTCAAGAAGTCCGTAAACCTTGACGAATAGTCAGCCACCGTCATGGTTCCCTACAGTTGCAGAAGAAGATCTGGTATACGTACATCTCTCAGGGTAGCTGGTGAAAAATACTCCCTTAAGAGATGCTCAAACTCCAACCATGAAAGTGTCACCAAATCATAGGTCTAGATAACCAAACTCCACCATCGACCTGGCGAGCCCTGTAGAAGGCACGCTGCCAGGATCACCATCTGGTTTGATTGTATCCTGATAAAATGGAAGAATCTGGCCAGTGCCTACAGCTAGTCTTCTACTGACTGAGGGTCAGGCTTGTCTCGAAACCTGAGGGGTCTCTGTCTCTGAAACTCATAGAGTGCGCTCAGCCTGCTATCCTCCTCTACTGGTACCGTAGGCACTAAACACTGCTCCATAGGTGGCGGGACAACTAGCACACCACCTAGTGGTAAAACTAGGGGATCCGGTCCATGTATCAATGCATCATAACTGAGGGGGTCATCCTCACAATCGAGATGTTGGATCCTAGAAGGTGCGCGTCATGGAGGCATCCTGTTAAAGAAACAATATGTATCTCATTCAGTGAATATATCTGGAGAGAAAACTCAAAATGGACATGGAAACCACAACCCATTCCAATATGATACATGTTCCATTACTTCCCCTACAACTAGTGTTCTCATGTTCCAAGTCAAAAATCATGTTATCAGAGTCCTGGTGTATTGATACGTCGACTGCCCGCACTAACACTGGGGTCCCTGGCCTGAATTCTGAACTCGAAACACTTAACACTGTTTCCCAAAACCAACTCACAGACTCTCGGTCCTATGGTAGAACCGACCACCTCTAATGCCACTTTTTCATGACCCATCCTGGTGTGGCCCGAGCTGAAACTCCCCAAGACCGCCTCTAATAGGCCAGGGGCTAGTGACTATCACTGAGTAGGCATGCTATTAACATGGGAGGAATTGCCAATAAACCATTACACACGCACACACATCTCCAATCCCATAAACCTGAAAAGTAAAAACTACTAAAAGGAAAATATGAATTCATACACTACAACCCAACCAAAAGAGTACGACAAGAATGTAATGTTCAAGAAAGTAAAACCCTGGGCCCAAAGTACAACCCCACCAAAAAGAAAGTCTGTAACAAAGTCCAAACTATATGGAAAGGTACTAGGACTGCAATATGTAGTCGTAGGAACACACTGCGGCCCTCCTGATCTCACTGAGTGTTGTTCGTCCCTGGTCGACCTAGAATCATGTCAAAGGATCATTCTTCTGCACAAGACACAACATGTGCGGGAAATTCCTGTGCATGGGTAAGTATAACATTACCCAGTAGGACACCCCTAAAACACAATGGAAATATAAAAGGTGAAAAATACCACAATGGAAGATATTGTAAGCTCTACATAATATATGTCTACTAAAAATATAATAAGAATTTCCAGATATACTCATACACGATTGACTATCGTGAAACCCACCACTAGGATCCAGCTCGAAGATTTCCAATAAGCATGCAACTAGGAGAACACACTCCTAGGTCTGAAGACAAAGATACGAAGTACTCATTCTGGGAGATCACACTCCACAAGTACATTGAGAACATGATGCTCAGGTAAGGATCGTAGCCATGTCATGGGGTGATTCTGGAAACTCAGTCTATTCTAATATCCTAAGAAGAGGATATGAGCCCGGGTAAAGTTGGTCACGTCAATACCATGAACTCTACCTAGGGTTCAAGGAATGAATAGAGGATCAAGCTCTAAGTATCACAGAGGGGATTACAACAACTCTATTTATGATGTTTTTCTGAATAGATCATACTCATGTGTAAAGGAAATGATACCAGAACCATTATGGGAAAACCAAGGGTACGTGCCCTAAGATCTAGTCCATGTCACATAAGACAAGTGGATCAAGACATGAAGAAAAGGTTACACGGCGTGTAGTACGGTTACACGCCGTGTTCCTTAGCCCTGTGTACTACCCGTGTAAACGGCCCATGTCATTCGTTCAAGCCGTGTAAAACCAAACTACACGCCATGTACAAAAAGTACTCGCCGTGTTCCTTGACCCCAGGTACTGCCCGTGTAACCGGCCCATGTCATTCGGCTTGTCAGATACAAAGCAACTACCCGACGTGTAGAAGAATCACACACCATGTCCGAGCACCTGGACTCACTCCGTGTACGATGGCCAAGTGCCTGTACACGGTCTCTGCCCTTGTGCGTGTCGTCTACCCGTGTACCAGTACAATGGGAATCCTATGTACTAGCCAGGTCTGGCCGGGGAAGGGTATACACGGTGTGTCCTTGGCCGTGTACCCCTCCCATATCAGTGTACTCCTGGATTACATGCCGGGTGCTCCGCCAATGAGCACACACCGTGTATCCCATACTACACGACGAGAAGTTGGGAAATTTCCAGAACGCCGTCTTTTTACTCATGCTTCGGCCGATCATCCGGATCTGTGATCTCTTGTCCAGTCATCCTTATTCTCCAGGGATTGGTTTGGTTCGTTATATGAACACCGTGATGGGTGTTTTCATCCTTTAAAATTGATAATAATCATCGAACGATCCATCCGATGAAAAACACCTGAAAACTCAAAACTCTCAATCCGCTCCGAATTGTCCGCCGATATCGCAGTCGCACCTCCGCGACACCGCTCTGGGTTTGGATCCACAGTATGGGATCGCTGCTTCATAGAACAGATGCACAATGATTCGTCGTTCATCGCCCCGTGAATAACGTGATGTACGCGAAGAAAAGGAAGCGGAGAAATACAAAGAAACGAAATTGAGGAACGAACCTCCACCGTCGTTCGTCACATTGTAGATCCTCTCCCGTTAATGGAATTAAACGGAGCATAAAATCAACAACAATGGATTAACATGGATTCAATCTCCCACAAATCCGCTAAAAATTCCCATCTCTAATGAACCATCTATCCTCGGACTAATCTATTCGTTGATTAGCCCACGTTCGTCAGAGAAATCAACAACGGGGAAGAAATCACAAACAAACATCCTACCTGGATTCTACGGCGTTCGTCGGTGATGTTCTGGTCACTGTGTCGTTGTCGCCGCGTTGAGAGGTTTTCTCCAGAGCCTCCAGAGTTGCCAAGGGTTTTTAGGGTTATGAGGTTTGTAACCCTGGAACCTTGCACCAACCTTTCATTAAAATGGTATGGGATATCTGTTGTCGTAGATTTAAAATATTTTGCTGCAGAATAATATATCGTTATTTAAATATTTTATTACTCTTACATCTCAAAAACTGGATTCCACCACAGACCAGTGTCGGCCGATGTTAGGCCTCACCTAAGGTAAAAACGTTCTTCCGAACGCAACAGTGCCCTTGGATTTCTGATCGAAGCACCTATTCGGGATACATTCCACTTTTTCAGGATAACTGCATGGGTGCGTTATTTAATTATTAAATCAAATTCTGACATTTTTTTCGGGCTCAACAAGACTCAAAACTACATGTCGTCTCAGAGCCTGGTCTCGAATAAATTCATATATAATATTAAAATAATACATGGAAAAACCTGGGACATTAGAGGTACTCTCACATGTTTTAGTAATATTTCAATATTTCATCATCTTAAAGAATAAATTATTAAGAAATCCCAAGAATAACATATGCCTATATTACATCATTTGAGATGAATATTAAATAAATTTGATAACAATAAATACCCCAAAATGAAATGGTTTAGTTTCTTTAATGAAAAGAAACACAATTAACTTACATAACGAATGATTTTCAATATCACTAAAAAATTCCTTGTTACATATTAAAATTCTTATATATACTGTAACTAAATATTTTTATCAAAACCTTTTCAAATGAAACAGAAAAAATTATGAACATGGATTCATAGTAAGGGTGTGTCAAAAAGATTTCAATTAATGATCATAAGTTACTATGTGATAACAATAATTGTATGATAACACGATCGTAGCTTATGAAAATAATATCCAATAAGATAATGATTTTAATCATTAGCTTTTTCATGAGTATATTTAATGACAAAATACATAAGTTTTAAGTGTGTGGAAACATAAATAATCAATCATGATTCACTAGAATATATCATAATAATAAGTTATATGTTTGTGTAATAATCATAAATAGAGAAAAACATTATTTGTCATGGATTACTACTAAGAATATCATAGAGCATTAGGTTCACTTCTTATTCCATAATCATCATAGTTAATGATCATATGAAAGTCTATCAGTGTGGATCTATCCCCTTGATAAACTGGGTTTAGTCACAATTTCAATTTTTATTACCGCATGAAATATTAATATTTCCTCAACTAATTGGATAGATATATAACTTTTCCCCACCCATAACATAATGAAACCCATTATAATATATGGTACATGATTATAGAACATTCATCATATAATAATATCATAACCCATGAAAATAAAATTGGTTTCATAAACATTTCATGGTTTTTTAATAGAATAAATTATTGATATTTAATGTGATTCATTAAGGTTTCATCATAAAATAATTAAACTATGTGAATGATATAGATATTATAGAATAATACATAAATAATCATCATCATAATCCATTCGAAGAAATAAATTTTTTAGTATCATAACATTTTATACACATTGAAGCATAATAATCCTTAGAAGTTGTTAAAATCGATGTGAAATTCTATTAAAAGAGTATTCAAACCACTACATGAAAACATGGGAAAAATATCATTTTCTGTTGATAAAATTTTAATTAAAATTACATGAATATTGAGAGAAAATATTTTCAATGAAAATTACCACTCTATAATTTAAATTGAAAATAAAATAAAATTATGGTCATTGTGGTATGAATAGTGGCTCATATTTTATACATTAAAAGATAACATTCTTTCCCAATTTTTGGAATACTAAAAAGATGAGTTCTCTGTAAAATATTTCATTATAAATATTTATTAATATAAATTAAAAAAATTAAAAGTAAATGAAAATTATCATTTTATATAATTTAAAATAAAGTTTAAAACAATCATTAAACAATTTTTATGAACATGGTCAAAAAATAATTATTATTTCACACTGAAGAAATAGGTATGAATTTTACTTAAAAAATTTATAGATATTTTTAGGTTTTGAAGTGATGGAAATAGTATTGATATTTAAAAAATACTATTATAAAAATAGTATAATAAAATATGAGGTGATTAATTTATATGAACTATTAAATTTACATTAACATAAATTTATCATTTACAATCCCAAAAAGAAATGATTTTGTGATATAAATTGTTAAGGCATAGATAATGTCTAAATCAAAACCTCATAAAATAGATAAAATTATTTAATATTTTATAATTAAATTATTTTAATGATAAACATCATAAGATATATTTCTTGATTATATACAACATACACAAAATATATTTGTTGAATACAGTATATGTCTCGTAGAAATAAATGTGAGTGGATAAAACCTTACCACTTAAGAAGCATTTGAATCAAAACCCTTAGTGAAATATTTGGAATATTATCATTAAATACCATTAATTTTGATGAATACATGATATAAAGTTATAAATATTATGTATATACACCTCATAAACATAATTATTTTTTATAACATCAAACATGTCTCGATGTAATAAAATTGAGCTGAATAAACCTTACCTCAAGTTTCATCTTTATTTTTAGGTATTGAAAATTCATGTATAATTAATATATTATTTTTAAATAAATTAAAATACTATATTAATTTTTTTAAACCATATATAATATACTGAAAATATCAGATCTCCGGATTATTGAAATTTATTTATTAAATTCATTTTTCTTAGTGATAATTGTGTCATTTTTCATGCATGATTCGACAGAGAAGTCCTATTACATTTACATTAATCATGGTTAATCGTATACATAATTTTAATTATTTAATTATTATATTATCTAATCATTATATAAACATGTATATCTATTCATATATTTTGGTAATACAAAATTAATTACATCACTAGGGTAGAGACGATAGTCCTTTTGTAATCATTAGTTATGTCCCCACATTTACATGGATGGAATGAAATAAAGGAAACAAATATTTATCTTTACTTAACTATTATATTTCCAAAAATATCGTATATATTTAATAAATCTCAATTTATAACTATTATTGTGATGTGGTGATGAAAAAATTAATGCATCACAACCGGGAGGTTATAGTCCCCATATACACATGAGTGAAATTTTCATTTCACATATAATGAAAAGGAATGAAATAACGGTTCTTCCATAATCATAATAAAAGTTAATTATATTTATGATAATGTATTCAATATTTTATAATGGATTCCAATATTTATAAGATCTATAAAGGCAAATAAAATATAATTTAATGTGTAATGAGATATACCACTTTATTTAGAATCATTTTTTTAATTTCATCTTAAGACATGAAAAAAACCCAATTTTTGGAAGAATAAAACATTTTGGGTATGGGGAAGGATTCTATTAAGATATTATGGTTTTTATTTTTTTGATATATATTTCATTAAAATTTTAATTAAGGGGTGATATGAGGTTCTCTTATATAATTGAGGGCTGGGGCCCTTTTGAATTTCCTAAAGTATGATATTAATAAAATTAGTTACAATTTTAATGGGTTATAAAATTGATATATTTAAATTTAGAATTATTATGAGTCATAATACACAAATAAAAAATTTATACATGTTTAGGTTATTTTTTATCTCTTATCTATATTTTTTTATCCCCCCATTAACTCATTTTTTGGGGAAAATATAATATCTTTCCGAATTTTAAAGCATTTAAAAAAAATTATTTTAAATAAGACACTATTAAAGTTATTGTCATGAATATTCATATAACATTACATTGACTTTTTTAATATTGAAATTGAACTTTAATAATAATATTTATTAATTAAAAAATATGTTTTATTTATCAATAAAATTTATATAGCATAATATTTCATCAAATTGTATTACATTTCATATTTGTCAGATCACATATTTGATTTTTTTACCACTTGAACAAGTACTATGTTAGCATTGGGTTATAATTTACGGTAACTAATTAATAACTAAAAACTAAAGTTAAACAACCATGATAAGAAATTTTACATTCCAACCCATTGTTTACTATAAAAGATAACAAATCCAACAGTTACATGAACTCATGCACACACCCATATGCCAATGGATGTTGAATAGAAATGAGGGTCTTGTGATGGTACAATGGGGAGAATAAACCCTCATAATTAGATTATCACATTGGTATATCATATATAAATAAATTTATAGTATATTCTTTAATAATAAATGACATAGAGTAGTGGAAGATAATATAAATAACTAATTAAAATGGAAGAGAGTGCCTAAAAATCAACAGATGATGCATGTCAAGATGATGCTTCATAATAAAATAAGTACCTTTATAGTAGGATATTCAATAATAAATATTGCATTACTAAAATACAAATAACATATAAAAGTATAGCTTCATGGGAATAATGATCCCTATCTCCGTCTTGTGCTCCCAAGGTCCCATGTATAAGTGAACAACACAAGCATAATTCATAAACATGATCCTGTAATCTTGTGGTCTACTTGGGTACACTAGTGAAATAGCATCCTGAAAAGGGTATGAGATTTACTCTGTAGACCATCACCAATGACATAAAATACAAAATCTAATCCATGAGATTAAATACATCATTGTGCATTAATTATATATAATGGGTGAGTAAATAAATTAACAATGGTAAACAAGTCAGATATGGTTCCTCAAAGACACATGGATCGTTATAACTGGTTCCGCCTAATCCAAAATGTCTCTAAACACACCCTCTTATATATATATAAGAATATGCGTAAATGATATAATAATTTATACACATACATAGTAAAAAAATCAGGGAAGCCACATAATGTAAGGTGATAGTGATACAAATTCATAGGACCCTTGGATATAATCCTAGGTGTCTATAAAATGTGTCTATGAAACCACAACAGAAAATATAGGTAGTCATATGTATCTATAAATAAGGCCACTTGTTGGCCAGGGACCTTAGAAAAAATAGAAATTTAATTCAAGAATATCATCTCGCACAAATAGAACCCACTAATAATACTTAATAATAATAAAAAAATAAGTTATTTTATTTTTTGATTGAATCTATCCAAGGGATGTGCACATTGAAATCCAAGTATCACTCAATGTGAATAACATGAATATCATTCCTTTTATTACATATTAATTCATTATTTATTAAACCAAACTACATATAAAAATCCTGTTACACTAAAACTTATTCTGTATTTGAGAATTAGAATCATTACACAAGAATGTTAAATAGGAAATACAACATCTTTATTGAAAACATCCTCAACATGCTCGTACTTAATGAACATAGGATAACCTAGGGACATAACTTGGGGACATAAATAAAAATGTATTTAGATATAAATCCAAATAATGTAATAAAAAATTAATGACATGATGAAATTGAGATATTTTAGACAAAAAATAAATGTGTTATAAAAGGGGTGAGAATCATAAAAATGAATAATGAGGCATGTCATATCATGAAAATCATAATGGTAATACATGAAATGTGGAATGAAATTAAAACACAACATCATAGATATAGGTCAAGGCCAACTTCAAAGAAATTATGATGAAAATGTCCCATGATGCAATATGTTCACCCCTTAATCCCTTTTATTAAATAATATGACACTAATACATTACCTAATTAATTGGATTGCTATATTATTTTGGGTTTACCCGTTACCTTTATTCCATTATCATGCATAAGTGTGCAACATTGATCATATAAAATGGACACATTTATCATAATATTTTATTATAAGATCAATGACTGTAGAAAAAATACATTTAATTCCCAAATAATAATTTATATGTTCATAAAGTTTAACACCCTTGATACAAAATGGGTTTGTGTCTTCACTACCCAATTGTTTGACATGGAAAATCAATATGAAATATAAGAATCATAATGGTGTTACATAAAGTTTCTTAAAATGAGTTGATAAGAGATAAATCAGATTATAATCATTTTAAATCAAATTTATAATAATATGGACATGGGGAAACATATACCAATATTAGGAATTGGAAATATAAATCATAATATTATTATTAAACATTAATAAATATGATAAGGTGAGGATCCCTTGCCATAAAAGTATGATTCCAAATTTTTGGGAGGACCTTCTTGAGAGCTGTAAAGATCCTTAGAAATAAAATAGATATGTAAGGTAAGATTAAGGATATGATCGTAGTATATTTATCAAATAAAAATTGGAGCTTGGGTGGGTTTTTATATGCAATTATTGGGGAATTATTTATTATTTCTCATGTTTCTGTTTTTGAATTTATATAATAAGATAAAAAAACCAAAAACTAAAACATGTTTTTTTAAAATTATTTATACCAAAAAAAGTGTTTTTCATTATTTAATATTTCCAGGGGCTGAAATTAATATAATAATACCCTTTATAATGTGGAAGTGAGTAATACTCTTATTAGATATGATTTTAAAACCTCAAAATATATTAATGGTTTTTGAGAATTCATAACTGCTATAAAAAACTAAATCAAATAAACATGAAGACTCGTTATATTAAATGGAAATCATATATTTTGACTTGTTTACCCTTTATAGTATTTATAACATCACTTTCGGTTTATTAAGATGTCATAATACACAATGTATATTTCTATGGTTTTTAATTTTTTAGCTAAAAAATGACTTTGTCACCAAATTATAGAAAATTACCTATTGTATGATTTCAAAATAATAACTGCTAAACCAATATTCATTTTATGTAAATAATATTTAAATATGTTAGGTTTCACTTTTATAATTATAATAAAAATTTATTGAGAAATGTTGTGGGGATTTTACAAAAATAGTTTTAAACTGTTATAAAAATTATATTTAAATTCTTAAAATAATATGAAAATTTATATTTAATAGAAATTATTTAAAAATAATATTTTAATAAAATTGTATCTATTTAAAAAACAAATAATTCATTAAAATAAAATTATAAATTTAATTTGAATATTAAAAATAAAAAAATATTATTGAAGAAAAATATAAATCATTTATAATGTATATGTAAATATTACCATTATTTTATTATAAATATTCATACTATTATATTTTTGATAGAGATCAGTTTAATACACTATAAAACACCCTAAGGGAAAGGTGCACGACCTTGATATTTCTTTGGGGTGGTAAGACATACATGGGTTGATTTGGGATCTGGATTACCTTTAAATTCTATTATTAATGGTTTCAATCATTATTAAGTTGTTGTATCTAAAATTGATCTTGGTCAAGTGAAAATTGTATAGATATTATCCCCTTAGTGAGCTCCAATAAATTGGAATTATAGGGAATGATCCTATATGTTGTTTTTATCACTTCCTTTTTTTACGCCAATTGGATTTTATAAAATCCTAAATTTATACTAATTATATGATTATTTTCAATGACTATATTATAAATGTTAATTAATTTTAATGATAATTTAAATCCAATAGGATTTAAAAAACCAAATTAATTTTATGTTTTTTCTGAAACCATAATTTATAGTAAGATATTTAAATAAACATAACGGGAATTTTATTTATAATAGTGTAGTTTGTTACAATATTCCCCCAATTAAAAATTTCCCCTCAAAATATTTTATTTCAAGAACAATAACATATGAGGGTACTTTTTATTCATCAACTCCATTGTATGAAACATCCCTTAGTCAAATTGGTTGTTTCTCTAATATACATTAACCATGTTAGGCATATGGAATGAACTTACATAAGAGGGAAACATGTAATACATCATTAACTTGGGATATGTTATGTGGGAGTGGTTGTCGATAGGACACATCTTTGTTGCGATCAGGGATATCAAATGTATCGATGTATCTTGGACTAAAATTTCAATTATTCCAAAATATCATGACTTTTATACTTGGATATATATAGAGGAATACTATGTGGCCAACATCAGTCTCTACATAATAGTAACAACTTTCTACATAGATCTTTTGTCGACTCAAATTATCCTTTAATTGGTGATGAATGGTCATGATCTTTATCACCATTTCCTTGACCATTTTAGGGCCTTGGAATTTTTGTTCCCAATATCCATCCTAACATGTAGGTGTTCTTCACCTATTCCCATTAAGGGATTCATTGGGATCCATTTGAATTCTTGAGTGGTAAATTTTATTATTCAAGATATTTACTATAAGATGATGTTTTTCCCATACTAATTTCAAGTCAATTGAGAAATATCTCAACATGTCCTCAAGGGTATATATAGTTAACTATGATTGGACATGAGATTAAGGGTGATAAACTGTGAAAATTTTCAAATCAGTATTTTGAGCATGTCCAAAACTATTCTAGAATATAGATGTATATTTGGGTCTCAATAAGATATAATCGATTATGGTATTCCATTCAGCCTCAACACATCTCAAATGTATATCCTCGATTTTTGATCGACTGAGAAGTACACTAAAATTGTAGTGAAGTGACCAGTCTTTGATAGACATTCCATGATAACCCATATAGAATTATTTCCAATTAATGTATTTAATAGACCAGTGAAATAATTCATAGTGATTTTTTCTAATTTACATGTATGTTTGGGTAATGGTTCTATCATTCCCTTGTATTTTTTTCTTTTCTACCTTCACTTGTTGGCATAAAAGACATATTGACATATATTAAATGATCTATGTTATCATATTTTCCCAAAAATAGTTCTCTCAGTGATCCTGATTCAAATTATTCCTTCCAGGATCGATGTAGATAGTAAAACTATCTACATCATCCAAATTCTCCTTACTTAACTCAAGATTAGATTGTACAAATATTCATGACCCAAATCTCACAACTATATCTTTATTTATATCAAACTCTATGGATTTATAATTTCTTATAGCTTCCTCTTTTTTTGAATTCTAACATCATATCATAGAGCATCCATTATCTTTTCTTAAAGATAATGTTGATAAATATTTTGTTAATGGATTAATTATATTCCATTCTTTATGATTCCCATGCCAATACTCTTTATTTCTGTGAAGAATTGACTCTTCTTAATTGTTATGAAATATTGAATTTATAGATCATTTATACATACATTTAATGCCAATTTAATAACTTTTATATGAAGGTAGTGGATTGGGATGATATTGTACTTGATCATATCTAACCATCACCACTAGCTCATATTCATCTCTTTATAATTTACAATATTCATGAGTCTTTTTATACAGTATATATTTAAAACTTATCCCCAAAGATAAAATGCCGCTAGATTCTCAATGTGAATCTCAGCACAACCAACTATAGATCATGTGTTGTATATATTTATTTTTGAACATTTAATTTCCACGGGGCATAAGCTATCACATTTTCTTCCGGCATTAACACACAACTGAATCCCTTCATCGAAGAATCTCTGAATACTAAGAAAAGTTTCCTAGATTTGGTTAGAGTTAGTATTTGTGTAGTGATAAGCCTCTTTTTCACCTCTTTTAATCACTCTTCTCATTCATCATTCCAATAAAACATGACTAATTTATGTGTTCTCATGGTTGGATTGTTTTATAATCATGAGAAATTTCTCACATATCAATGATTGTACCCATCTAATCTGAGTAAACTATGGATTTACATCATAGTTGTTAGTCTTGACAATATTTCAATTTCTTCTTCTATTGAAGGGTCTATAGATATCCCATTTTTTGTGATAATATTCCTCATGATTGCGACATCCTTCATATAGAACACCGTTTTTTAAAATTTGAAAAAATATTATCTTTTCATATGGTCTTCCTAAAAGTGTTATGATTATTTTCATTCCCCTCCATGGTTTTGGATTATATTAGAATATATTCTATAAAGACTAAGGAAATTTTTTCAACATAGTCTCAAAGGAATTTATTAACTAAATACATGATTATTTATTGAGAATTATAGAGTCTCAATGTCCATACTATGAACTCATAGTGCATGCACCGTGTACAAAAAGTAGTCTTCGGGATTTCATCCCTCTTTACCCTAACATCGTAATTCCCTGACCACAGATCATCCTTGGAAGAGTATGTTCTCCACATTGAGAATGGAAGAATTAATCAATTTTTGGAAGTGGTCACTTTTACAATATCATGATTTTGTTGAACTTTCAATAATTAATGTAAATTCACATTGAATCATCATTCTTCTTGATAAATAGTTAGGTGAAACCCATGGAGAATCACTTGGGAGTATGAACCCCTTATTCATATTATCTAGTAGTTGTTTCTTCAGATAATAAAGTTACACAATATCCATTATATATGGAGTCTTGGATAATGAAAATTCCCATGTATAAGATGGATTGAAAATTCAACCTATCAACTGTGAGGAAGACCATGAAAGTCATCGGTAAAAACATTATCATTTAAAATCACAATGGGAATGTCATTATGGATGTACCATTACACAGACTTAAAATTTTGAGAAATATATGCTTTATTATAGGGAATTTATATCCATGATTGACATGTTGGTGTTCAAGAATATTCATCTCTTTTCATACATTTTTATAAAATTAGAGGATGATCCATGATAGAGAGAGTGACTTCCTTCTTCTT
The DNA here is from genome assembly GCA_963277665.1 of Viscum album. NCBI lineage: Eukaryota > Viridiplantae > Streptophyta > Magnoliopsida > Santalales > Viscaceae > Viscum > Viscum album. Next base: position 2,024,992,758 of record OY728151.1, on the reverse strand, counting down.
GAAAATTATTTTGGCTCTATATAGAGAAATACAATCCATGCCCATATTTGAATCAAATTCCACCAAAGCAAGTAACAAAATGTTTATTGGGATATTCATCCCAAAATTTTTGATAGGGGAGGAATTGTCTACTTTTGATGGAATAATTTCCCCATTTTCTATTTTCACTAACCACTCTACATACATGCTTTGTGGTTGTGTTTGAATTGTTCTACAAAAAATTCATGATTTTAACAAAGTTAGAGAATAATAATCATAAAGTACAATCTCTATTCATGAATGAATTACCATCTTACCTATTACTAATTAATTTTTTATGTTCACTTAAGTAGTTGTGATGGAAAAATATATCCATTTCCACCTTGGTTGTTTTTGGTTATCTGTAAAAACCATTTTCATAGTGTATTAGTTTTAAAAGTGACCTAGTTTGTTGTAGTTGAATAAATGAACAAGAAATTGAGAGTTGACTGGAGGATTACATTCCTCCATCATATTTCTATGTTTCTCCCATCAATAATTCTAATCTAGGAATCCTTTAATCACACACTTAAATAATTCCCCACCCCCATTAAAAAAATTATAGGGTTCTTCATTCCACACATTAGAAAACTAGGATGTATAAATTTATTATCACTATTATATTTCTTCATTGGACTGGAATAATTAAACCACACTTTCTCATACTAATCCCAATGATACCCTTCAAATCCACGAATCCCTAATTTGAATTATAGGTAACATGGAACAATTTCCTCATAACTCTCAATGTCATAGATCATATGGGATTTTGGTATACAATGTTATAGAACACCAATGAAGCTACTAACCTTTAATCCAAGTGAGACGACAATGCTAGAGTTGTATTTTGAATTACTTTTGATGTTTTCCTCAAAAAACATGATATATTTTTCATCAATTTGAATGAGTTAAAGGAAATACATTTAAATTTTATGTTTGAGAGTTCCAGGATAATATATTTATAAAAAAATTCATAATTCCTTCCACCTCATTTCTTCAATATACTCTTCAGTCTTGCTATTCTTGATCAAGGTCGACTAAAGATCATCTTCACCCTCCATACGATAAAAATTGAGTATTATCATTTATTGTTATGAACAATAAATTATCGAGAAGATCTTATCAATAGGTTTAGTCTATTATTCCTTGATTAATGGATATAAATAAAAATTTAAATTCTGAGTCCTTCCCCACATAAAAGACTCAATTAATTCTTGTTCTTTATTTAGAGGATTTTGTTTCTCCAATTGATTATATTTTCTATTTTAATCCTGATTGGGATGAGAGAGTATTGTGATAAAATTCCTGATTTCCACTCCATTCATGTTAAGAATAACCTTCATGAATGGCCAAGGACATCATTTTTTATTCATTTTTTATCATCCCCCATTTAATAAATAAAAGGGGACCCATTCATGGCCCGTAGGCTATGAGAAATTACATGACCAGATGGTCATAAAGGAATCCATCCCATACAATTACTACATGAAACTACCCATCCCTATCGTCTACATCGTGATCATCACTCCACCTCCACATGAATGGTTGGATAATTGTCTTATGCTAGGATGTATAGGCCTAGTGCCGATGGAAATGACATACCCTCTCAGTTCTCTTAGTTAGATTATCTCTCCTCTAGTGAATGTTCATGCTTTTAATCCTTATAGAGCACATTGTTCTTGGTAATTCATTCTGGTACATCTATAATTAATAGGGCTCATAGGCCATGAGGTGGCTGAAAGGCCTTTTTTCCAAAAGGCCTTGGGTGGACCGATTTCCTTGAAGGACCCAAGGACCAAACCCATATCCCAAATCCCTAATCATGAGAATAGTTCCAGCAATTACTGAAGTAAATATTACTTAGAACTATATCTTCTATAGTAACTCAGAATAAATTATTCTGTATGGATTTTATATTGGTTCTATTAGATGAAATTAATTAATTTTCACCAACTGGGATGAGGGTCATGTTCAATTTGGGAATAACATTAGGGATGTCATCTCATTTTCCTTGACGTTGGTTGTTTACCCAATTCCTCTTATTTTTGGAAACATTCTAGAATAATTTAAAAATTAAGGCTCATTATTTTTAAACTATTAATCACATAAACATGAATCCAATGACATTAAAGTTATAACTTTTAAATTACATGTACGTTGTAAACATATGAATTTATAGGACTCAATCTATGTAATAGATGATCTATTTCCTAACATGTATTATTGTGTTATTTTTTATTCCCTTTATAATGGTTCATAATAATATTATGAATTTACTAATGAATATGCATTAGGAGTGTCATTTTAGGTGTAGATAAAGGTCTATTATCATTCACTAGTTCTCATGAGAGTCCAGGAAAACATAGTTTTTTCGGTTTTATCCCCATATACATCTATTCCAGATCCATATCCACCTTTTTTCTCTATATAGGGATTTATTTTTATGATACACCACTTAATTGATACTTTAAAAATTTATGGATGTTTTATTATACTTCATATTATCACTAATTCTTTTTATATATTTTTATAATCATAATCCCCAAAAATATCTAAAATTGTCCATCGATACAAACTATGAAAACACATATCTTCAATACATATTAATTCATGATTATTTAAATAGAAATACACATAATCCAAATTCAAAGACATAAAAGTATAGCTTTCATTGGAATTAGGTACATTACATAACAACTTAAAATAAGTAATGCATCACCCTTATGAAAAACATTGATAATATTCTCATACATAAAACTGAATGGGATAACATGGGGACATACATAAAATGGGGTTGAGCTATAAAGACCAGAATGTGAATAAAAAAATAATAACCTGAAGAATAAAATACATGTTATCCAACATTTATTTCAATTTTTAATAAAAACAGTGAGATTCATAAACATGGACAATGAGGCATGATATAACACGAAAACTATAAAGGAATCTTGGGAAAATTGGAAACTATATTAAACACCACATCATAAACATTAGTCAATGATAAATACCAAGAAATCATGATTGAATAAGTCCCATGAAGTATTGAGTTTACTCCAAAATCACTTTCATGACATCTCAATACAAAAAAAACTTTACCCGACTCATTGGAGCACTGTATAATTCTAGGTGCACATGCCGCTTTCATTTCATTCTCATGCTTAATTGTGCCATATATTTTATACAACATGATTTCATTCATCATAATATTATATTCCACAATTTAAAAGTTTGTAATACACAAATCTAATTCCCTAATCCACTAGTATAAGTTCATAAAGGTGAAAACCCATTATATGAAATGGGAAATGGTATTCAGTACACAATGGTTTGGCATGGATATTCACAGAGAAATTTCAACCGCATAACGATGTAACATAATGATTCGTAAGAAGGTTGATGAGAGAACAAATTTATATATTCATTTGGAAATAAAAATGACCATACTGTGGACATTTAATATCATATCCCAGCATTAGTTATTTAAAATATAAGAATAAGATAATTAAAAATATTTAATAAATATGAGAAGGTGAGGATCCCTTAACTTGAGAGTGTGATTCCAATTTCTAGGGATGAGCTTCTTGAGAGGTTTGTGGAACCATTAGAGGACTTTAGAGATGAGATGTCACATTAAGAGTTTGATAAAAAAATTTGGTTAATTGAAATGGGATCTTGGGTGGTTTTATATAGGGAATCGGTGGGAGATTCTTTATCATTTCACTATCATTGGTTTGGCACTCTATAATAAAATTACTAATACCACAAACCATTCCATTTCTTTTCCTATGGTTTCTGACCAAGGTTATTTGTTTCATTACATTATAATGATAACATACAAACATGAAAAAACAATACATTTTATGACATGTAAGTGAGTTATACTTTTAATGCAATGATTTAAAAACAATAAAATATAGTGATTGTTATAGAGGATTCAAAAAGGATTTATAAAATTAATAAAATAAACATAAAATCGCAATATATTTAATTTAGAACATATATACGTTCATGGATACCCATTATAGTATTTATAACATCATTTTGTGTAATTATGATGTCATAATACACAAAATATTTTTATATGGTATTTAAGATTTTACCATAAAATTTGAATGTCTCAAAAAATTACAAAAAAATTCACTATTTAATAATTTTGAAGAACGTATTCCAAAAATAATATTCATTTTATATGAATAATTTTCTAAATATGTTTATTTTTCTTTTTAGAATGATAGTCAATATTTATTGAGAAATTATGTTGATTAAATTATAGATTTTTATCCCTTATCGAAATTACACTTGACTTTATAAAAATAATATGATCATTTATATTTACAAAAAAATATTTTATAATAATATGTTAATAAAACTTATCTTCTTAAAAAAAATTTATTCATTAAAATAGACCACTTAATTGATGTGGAATATTAATAACTATATTTTTCTTTTATTGCATAAAAAAGAAAATAATTTCTAAAATATAAGTAAATATAACCATTTGTAATATCTTCATTTATTAAAAAAATGAATTCCTATGTTAGATATAATATAAAATATGACACAAAAACAATCAAAGAATAATTAAATATGGGTTTTTAAATGTTACTTTTATAACCTACACATTATAATGGGGGATATGAACAAGAATAACTACATTATGAATATGAGGATTAACTGTTTGTATACAAATAAATTCTTTTCAAATATTTATAACTGATATTAAAACCCTTTTTACAAAATAACTGTTTTATAAAAATCATTTTAATTTTGAACATGTGTTTTTTATAAAAATAAAAAAAACTCTTATTGGATTATATTAACTAATTTATATAAAATACATTTAATATAATGTATAACATTAATCCTATGTTTTTTCTAATCATTATATAAGAATAAATCCAATTTTATGCATAAAAGATATAAATTTTTTGAACGATGGTGTTACCGCCTTTTGGTGGTACCCATGTTTTAAATTTAGTTTTTGGAAACAATATATTTTAAATTTTAAAAAATATAATTCTTCGTTGAAAATGGAATATAATAATTATAATTTGTTTTTTTTTATTTTTCTGATCAGTTTCTTGTTTTGATAAATAGTGAATAATAATGGATTTTAATTCAACATAGCTTTTACTTCTAAATAATTAATATTTTTAAAAAATATTTTTGATTAAATTTCCAATATAAGTAAATCCATTTTATATAATTTAATTTTATTTAGGTCATTAGAATCTATTTTACATGGAATATACATATAAAATTATTTCAATAATCTAAATTTTTTCACATTAGTAAATCATTTTCTCACCCCATAAATGGGATTAATGTTAATTTATTTTTAGCCAATTATTTGTATTGAATTTTGAAAATGTATACAATATTTTTAGTTATTGGGTTCAAATTTTGTTAATAGGTCCCTTTTATTTTTTGAAATTATTAATAGTAATATTTATAATGTTTATTACTATGCTTATGGATAAATCAGGATATTTAGGGTTAAAATAATTTGATACATATTATAAAATTACAATAAAATGTGAACTAATTTAATTGGATGATTTATTTTCAACCAAAATAATTCTTGTTCTGAACTTGTGAGCTCTTTTAGCTTCTTAGATGCATTTATTCCAATTATTTTATTTTATTCAATGGAAAGTCTATTTTTTCATTCTTTTTTTATAAAAGTGAAATATTTTTATTATGGGATTATGTAGGGTATATGTTCAAATATTAATATTCTTTTTCAAATCTAAAATTTTTATATAAATAATAGTAATGTATTTTTAATGTCTTTTTGATATATTATTATCGTAAAGGCATACACAATGATGATGTAGTAATTGATTCAATAAATTAAATAACTCATAAAATATATTATAAAATTAGAATAAATCTAATTTCAGATACTCAATGTCTTCCACTGATGTTTTAGATTAATTATAAATTTTTGGGCAATTTGAAAATAATTTTTTAGAATATATTTTGGTTTTATAATATTTTAAAAAATTCATGTAATTAATATTGTCACAATTTTCATTAAGGACATATTAAAATATAAAACATTTTATAATATGATATAAAATTTATAAAAATAAAAAATTAATATTATTTGGATAATTATTAAAATGTAATTAATTAATAATTTTTTGGTATTTTAGTATTATATAGTAATTATATAAAACATCACAGTATAAATTTCAAGATATCACAGTAAGGGTTTAAAGGGTTAAATAATGGTTAAAATAATAATGATTAGGAATAAAATGATAATAAAACCTTTATACATTTCATTGGATTAATTTATTTTTACCTATAATCATCTTATATTCATAATAAATAATTTTGGATCCATTTTCAATATAAAAATAATTTATATTAATTTAATATTTTGAGGAATTCAAAGAGTGGCTCCCCCCTCTCTTATAAAAGAGATCAACTTATTCTATATTATTCACACTTAATAACCTTTTTTGTTTAGAAAATATCTACACATATAACATCCAATAATCCGTACTTACATCATATAGGACGTATGTTAGGCATAAAACCCTCTTTATATGTGTTAAGGTGTTAATTAAAGGACATCGTCCAATGAAGAGGTATCCTTTTTAATTATGTGTTTCTATTTTATTTATTCATAAAATTACTTAAAATGTTCTTAAAACATGTTGATATAATAACTAAGTTATTATAAATATAATTATATTTTATAATGTTAATATCATCACATATATCCATCTAATTTACCGTCAAATTGGAAAATAATTCATTGGCCAATTATAAGGCAGACTACCGCCTAGGAAACCCATGAAATCCTGTTTCCATCACCTTCTCCCAAGATTTGTTATAATGATGGAATTAATTTTTATATATTAATATACTGAAATATTTATCATTATAAAAAAATAATATATCATTTATGTTCTTACCATTATATTTATATAAAAATTATAACGTCGTTTATGCGTATATGTGACGTATCACCTCAACAAATATATGTGATTTTTTTCATAGGATCATCACATGAAGGATTTATATATATATATATATAAGTTTATTTAAATTAATAATAATATATAAATGGTATTTTGATAATTTTTTAGATGTAAAATAATACTTTTCTTCTTTCCATAAAAATAATTGAAAATTGGAAACATTACTCATTTTTATGTCTGACTTATTGTCTTCATGATGGTAATGTAGTTTTTTTCTTATCCATTTGTAATGGATGGATTTAAAAGAATAATTTATTTATAATGGGTAATTTTATTTTAATAACATTATTTTGGATATTATGTACTAATAACCTCTTTCACTATTTAGATCATCGTAAATTCATTTTGGCCTCACTTAACGAATATCATCAAAACGTCAAACATGAACATAAATAATCATGACATTGTTATAACGTGAAAAGAAATGTTTTAAAAAATAAATAATAAACATTAAAATGTTTCTCAAGAAGGTAAATAATTTACCTAATATTATTATTTTGGAATGTAATGATTGAACATGATTACTGAGACTCTTACTAAGGGACTTCATTTCAATATCTTTTCATTGAGGCATATTTTGATGACATACAACAACATTATTTTATAGATATTATAAAAATATAATATAATATATCACCTCATGAATATATTTATTCTCATCTTATTTAATTTTTTTAAAATTTTAATCATTTATGGGGACTATTATTCAAATATTTTGAAGTGGTATACAACACATTGATTTAAAAATCACATCTTAAATGATTATTTATTTAATATATAATTTTATTACTCAATGTAAATATTTGTGATATTATTTCATATTTTCATTTATATGGATATAGAATGATTATAAACAATATTATATGTCTCCATCAATTTCTAATCAATATTTTTCAAAAAGGAATTTTTTTTGTTTTCCATACAGAACATTTTACTTTCTTCAAAAATGATAAAGGGAATGATTTTTAATATATAACATGATCATAATATCTTTTCCACCATGAAAATTATTTTCAATTCGTATTCCTCTATAATCAATTATGTTTTCAATAGAAAAATAGTCCTCATTTTCTCTTTTTCTGGGAATTTTTTTTGTTTTCCATACAGAACATTTTACTTTCTTCAAAAATGATAAAGGGAATGATTTTTAATATATAACATGATCATAATATCTTTTCCACCATGAAAATTATTTTCAATTCGTATTCCTCTATAATCAATTATGTTTTCAATAGAAAAATAGTCCTCATTTTCTCTTTTTCTGGGAATTTTTTTCAGAAATGAGTTTTGTAAAATGATTGTTTATTTCAATAACATGAAATGTTTCCTTATGAGTGGGAATGAAATTTAAAAAGTGAAGTTTTGAATATTTCAGGATTTTATGTGATTTGGTTATATAATGGCACTGGGAATTATTATGGGTTGTAATTTGATAACCTAATGATGATAATTTTTTTAATAATCTAACGAACATGTGGTTCAGTGATAACCCTCTAATAAATTCAGTACAGAAGTTAACTCTCTGATTATTCCATTTCTAAGAGGGAAATTTTTAGAAGTCGACCACAAGGTTATTCCATTAATATGAATGAAGAGAATAATTACCAATATATCTTTATGTGTTATCAATGTTTTCTTTGGGTTTTTTTCTAATCATGTGAATCCAAAAATAAAATGAAATTATATTATTTTAAAAGGTAAAATATGTATTATTTCTTAAGGGTGAAATGTATTACTTTATGATAAATTTTCATTGGTCTTAATTATTTATCATGACTCAGATTTTTCAATCATTGTGTATCCCTTACTCTTATTTTTTGTGCTCATTCTAATTTTTGAAATGATTCTCACCTGATTTTAGAGAGAATAAAGAAAATTATGAGATCATGGGGATAATTGTGATTATTTTTCAAAAAGATAAATCTTTTATTACATTCAAGAGATAAATTTTTGTGGAAATTATTGATACTAAATATAAGTGTCCACTAGTAAAGTATGGGTTTATTATAAAATATTTTGTTCTAATTCTATAAAACAATAAACAGAAAATATCATCAAATATGAATTCAAATTAAAAAACACTAGAATATGTAATTTTTAAGGCCAGGTCCTTACAATTGGTTTGAAATTAAATTTTAGAATACTTTAGTGGTTATGATGTTACTTAATCAAAAGTTATAAGTCATATATAACCAAAATAGTTAGTACGGTTTGAATAGAAAGAGTTATTTTAGGTAAATTTAATGATTTAAAGATAAAATTAATGTGGAAATTTTATTAATTATCATCATCATAATATGGAATCATTTTATTTTATTACTCACAATAATATTATTGGTTTTTTCAAATGGACGGATCTTGATGAATCCAATGTAACAATAGATGTGAAAGAAAATGTGGTAGTTATCATTTTAAGAAACTAAACGAAATAGAAGTTGCAATGAGAACACTAACGGTTATTATGAACCTACTATTATGAGTAATTTTTAACCACTTGAACATTGTGGAGTTTTTTATAGAATCATATATGATAGAAATGAACCCCTTTTGAGGTTCAGGTAACAATGATATTAAAAGTAAATTTATTCAATGATATATATGTGATGGATATCGAATGAAATGCCCTATAAAATGTCTTAATGGGATGGTAATATGTTATAAACGTTGTAAAAGAGGTTTTAAAGAAATAATATTCCTTAGAAAAGGATGTGTTCAGTTGACTATGTGAAAGGGAAACAATCTCTTTACAAGTTATCAATTCAATTTTTCAAATGTGGGGATTTTGATCATTATGAAAATAGATGTCTTAAGAATAATTATACTTAATAGGATAATAAGAAATTTACATATATCTATGTAGGATTACGAAATTCCATTACAAGTGAATATGATTAAATTAAATATGACATATAAAAAGTATCTATAATTTCTTGGTTAATGGTTTGGAAAAAATAAATATTAGGATATGATTTATGTTCTGGTTTATAGGAAATAATAATTAATTATTATGATGTAAAATAATTATTAATGTTTTAAAAATTATGTTGAATGATTAAAATTTCTACATATAAGGGATTCAAGAGTTATAGAAGATCAATAGATTATGAAATGATTAAATGTATTAATACTTTTTTAATAATAGGATTACATTATAATACATTTCTTGAGTTTTTTTATATGTAAACCTTATTTTTGTCATGAGAAATTTTTATTTGATAAATATTTATATTTTCATGTTCTATTATTAATTATAAATGTATGGATAACCATTTGGTATTTTCTTTTATTGTGAGGTTAATGTACATAGAATTTTGTAACATTTTCTCAAAAGTATTAATTATAATTAATTAATTTGCAAACAAGCTTCATGTGTTTTTAGGTTATTTTTTAGTTTTTTAATATTTCAATTATTTTTTATATTATTTATTTCACTTTACTTAAATATTACTTATTTTGTTTAGTTTATTTTGATTAATGAATATTATATTTTTTATTATCTTTTTAAATTTACCTTCTAAAAATAATATATTTTAATATATCATTATATAAATCTTCATCTTATTATTTCTATTATTACTAATTACTATAACTATTTTTATTATATTTAACTTTCAGATAGCTAGATATTTTTAATTATTGAATTTTATTATTTATTTAATTTTTTATGTTAATTTTAATTTATTTTTGTTTCCCCCCATCAACCCCACCCTACTACCCCCTAATTTCCCATATCCCCCCAATTGACCCATTCCTCTTCCATATTTCACTCACCTGTTGCCCGCTCACTCTCACCACTCACATGTACGCATTGTTTCCCCCACCTAACTTCTCTCCAATCCACCCCATATCCCCAGTCGCCTTACTCGCTCCCCTCTACCCCTACTAACTCCTCATTCTTCCCCCATTATTCCCCTGACCCCACTCATGATCCCCTCTTCCCCTTCACTCACCCCCTACCAATTTATCCCCCCTCAACTCCCCAGGTTTCCTCATCCCCCATTTTGACGTGTTCACATCCATAGTGCCCCATCCAAATATCTTTTCTCCCCCACCCGTTGTCCACATATTTCTACAACACACCAGAATACCTTCTACAATGCGATTCAACTGCAAGGGGAAACCACTCCACCATCCTCATCTACTTCAAAGGATGCTCTTTAGTCTCCCATGCTTCCTCCTCTTCATCCCACATCAGGATTGGGTCAGAGCATACCATCCTCCACTTCCTCTTCAACCACCTACACTCATGTGGATGCACTGTTGGTGTTTGACCTCATTGTGTGCATATGAATAATTTTCATTTGATGATTAAATGGTTACTTGTTTCATTGGTCATCATGAGTGAAAAATGAGCTTATTATTTCCTTCGGTAAAACTATTTTATTTTTTAAGATTAATCATCTCAATACAGCATTAATTTCATTAGTTGTGATGTTAGGGTAGTTTCTTTTGTGTTGCGATGATGATCGAGTATTTAAAATCATTGGGAATTCCATGTAATGATTTCCTTTTGTGAATAAATTTAAATTTTATTTATTTTAATTGTTTTTTTCTATTTAATTTATTTTCCCATGAATTATCTACTAAAATGGAAATTTTAGATTTTAATAATATGTAATTTGAGAGGTCTGAGAAGGTAAATCACATTGACATATTTTATGGGGAAATTAGTGACATACCGTTGTAAGAAACATGCTATGTCATTTCACGATTTAGTTTGATACTGGAACGAGTCTCCTAATATATTTATAACACCAAATTATGGGATGTTAAATAAATTATGTTATATAAAATGAGAATGTAAAAATTTATTACCTTTTTGGAACTCAAAATTATTTATGCTCAATAAATATTTGATCGCATAAAATGATATGTTTTATGGTTTCAAAGTAGTTTTTACAAAATCAGTATCCTCGACACATTATGTGGATTTAGAGTTGATCGTCATTTTTAATTATAGTTTACATTATTTCTTCCACTTTACAATATTTTAGTATTATTAATAAAACAAAAAACATCAAATAATAATTACCTCAACAACTGTCTGTCTGAAAATTATCCAACGAGATAATTTTAGTGAACTATATTCCATTCCCTATGTGGGTCAACCCTACCTAGCACATTTACGGTAGCCAATTGGTTCTAATTTTTTTGAAATTCGACATGATTCGATGCGCGTACCAAATTTATGATGTCATTTTTAGTGAGCATCCACAGGTCTAGAATTTTAGAAATTTTCAAATTGTCATTACTTTAGAAACGCTTCTCCTGAAGTGAGAACACTCATAATTCAGATCCAATAAAAAAAGACCCACCCCTTGATCCAAAAAATGAACATAAAAATGCGGAAATATAAAATCATTACCATAGAAGAAAATAAAATGCATCCACCAGATTAATGTATTGAAACTCACATACTGATGGTTCCTAGTGAATAATTCCAACCACTTTCCCATAACCATCTTAATTATCAAATGCCTCAGAAAACTATGATATAGGAGTCATGACCCAACCTGGTAGGAGTTATATTAGCCATAACAAGACCCAAAATTCAAGAAATGAAAATTGAATTGAAGCCTTCTACGATCAACCTACCCCAACAACAAGCACAATTTTATGGATTGATAATTGTAGACCCTTAAGCATGTGAACATATTTCTCAAAATATGTAACAACCCGAGACAACCATGTTTTTTTACAAGTTTGTTTTTCCAATATCACCCGTTAAGTAAACCAACAAACAACTAATAATAATAATAATATGCACCAAATGGATGAAAACTTTTATTTATTTAAATTAGAAACCTTTCGGCTACAACATCCTCTTACCAAAAAAGAAGGTAAACTAACCAAAAATCCCAACTAAGAACCCACTTACAATAATGGGAAGACTGCTTAAAACTACTAAGAGCCCGAGAATGTGGTAGGGGTTTCGAGAATCCATCATAAGGAACATAAGGATTGCTGAAGCCACCGCGACCGTGCTCAGCACCAAGGGGATCACACGAACCATCTTTGATTCTCCTTCAGTTAGTTGGGGTAAGGGACACCCAAGACCAAACCCTTTTTTATAAGCACCTTAATATGACTCTTGAACCCCAAAATGGCTATAAATTCGACCGTTGGTTCCTATAGAATCTTGTGTTTATTTTTGACCGTAGGAATAAAAACGGAATAATAATTGTGTTTTTGCTTTAATATGTCATCAATTTTAATTTAGTTTTCCCAAAATGATAATTTTATTTTATGTTTCTAAACGGCGAAAATTAATATTATGTTTTTTCTTCCATTATACATATTAATTTGAACAACTGAACTCTTATTATCTATTTATATCGAACTTGAGGGATTTTTATGAGTTATATATAATGCAAAAAATTAGATACATTACTTCTTTAATAATTTGGCCTTTATTAACCATTTTGGAAACTATAGTAAATTATGGTTTTAATTAAAAATCTCGCATCTTTAAGTTTACACAAATTATTTTATGAAACCAATTTCTTTTTCTGTCCTTAAAAAGAGTGTATCCGAATGTTTTCGTTAAATTATAAATTAATGTAATTATTATGTAATTCAGCAAAGTAAAAATAAATAAATAAATAAACAAATAAATATATATTATTATTCTTTATTTAATTGATTATATAACCCTTTAATTTTCCAAAATATAATAATTATGGTTTAAAAAATAATATACTTAATATAATAAGGCCAATAAAAATTATTAGTATTTTAAAACAGAATATATATATATACATATGTTTTTATAATAATATGTTTTGATTAAATAAATTGAAAAAAGAATTTTATTAAAATAATGAAAGTTAATTTAATAATTGAGTGTAATAATGTTGTATTAAATTAATGATAATATTATTAATAAAATGATTTTATTTTATTTTAAAAAAACCTGCAAAAACCCGCATTTTAAACCGCGGAAAACCCCAGGCCGTCCGATCTTCCTCCCCCTGATCGCGGCCATCTATTTCGTTTAAAGCTGCACCACTCCTCAGCCGCTCAATCTCCCTCTTGTAATCACTACCATCCATTTTTTTCCGTGTTTCCCTCCTTTCGTTTTTTTCTTCCTCCCCACGTCCGCCTTGTTTTTCTTCTCCCTCAGTGCGTCGTCAAACCAGTAGCATAGAGCCCCGTTTTCTTCTCTAGGCCGGTGAAGTAGGCCCTACTGTTCCATATTTTCCACAGCCGACACCGACCCCTCGCCTAGCCCGATGTCTCCCTCTTCTTCTTCTTCGTTTTTTTAAAACCCCCTGTTGCACCGAAGGCCGAAGGACCGACTCTCTCTTCGGCTTTTGGACCTTGTTTGTTGGATCATCTTCCTCTCCACCTCCTCGTCGAGCTAAGGTAAGGGTCAAGTCCTGTCATTTTCTTTTTTCAAGCTTCGGTTGGTATATATATATATATGTTATATATATATATATAGATGATGGTTTGTAAACCTGTTTTTTTTCATGCCTCCTTGCTGCATCATATCCTCACCGAGACAAGGTAAGGGTGTAGCTCCCACAGTTTGCTTCGATTATATAAAAACCTTTGGCTGACATATACATTATATATATATATATATATACATATGTATACAAATATGTGAAACCCATGTTTCTACCTGCTGCCTTCTTCGACCTATTTGGAGTTCCAAATAGAGGTATGGGGAAATCTCGGTTTTCCTTTAAGATCTAAACCCCAGTGTATATATATATACAAGTTTATATGTATATATACCCATATGTATATACTCACCATGTGTATGCATACCCTAATGATAGAGAAAACCCCTCTACCTCACTTATGTTTTGAAATAAAAACGCAGGAGACCAGATTTAAGTTGTGTTTTTACAATTCGGTTTATATATATATACACTATATGTACATGTAAATATGAATATATATATATACTTATATATGTATATGTGAAACAAACCAATCCTTTTTTATGAAATGATTCTCTTAATGTATGAAATACATGTAAGGGTCAAACTCTTTTTTTAAAAAAAGTTTGATTAATATTCGGTTTCCATATATATAAATATATAAGTGTATATATATATAATCATATATATACTTTCATATACACATATTATAAGATGATATGCAACATTTTCTCAATGTTTATACCCCATGATTTTTCCTCCCTTCTATAAAATGGAGATTTTGAGTAAATGGATGAATAGGTAAAATTGTACAAGTGAATGATGTATATTGTTGTTGTATACACACACACGTATGTGTATCAATATTAACATAGTGGCCATGTTTACAATTTTTATAAAGCATGACGAAGTTTATGGGTTGGTTGGATTTCCAAATCATTCTTGAAACTGAGAATTTTCATTTATCACTGCTTTTGATAATCAGGATTTTTCTTAAAATGGATAGTATGGGCTTCTTGAACTTTTCTAAATTCTTAAATGTATTATTAGGTATGTAATCATGTCTATTTAAAGTGATAATGGAAGAGTTTACACAAATATACATGATTTCCCAAGATGGACTTGATTATGCACATTTTAACCTCAACTACCTGTATTAAACGCCTAAGATATCCATTTATCATCACATGTGTAATTTATGAGTGACCATGCTTTAATTGGGTATTTCGATGTATGGAATGTTAAGTGTTATGTTTACTTTCTTAAAACCCATGTTTTCGAATGTTAACTTTTTATGTGCACAAAACATGATCATGCATGTCTTAATGTTTTTAATGAAAGAACTATTTTCATGTTATGAATACGTATGTGAAAATGGGGTTAAAGTAAGAATGCATGGAACCCCATTTACAAATGACCATGTAAAGATATGTGAGGGATGTATAGGACTTACATGTGACGGGTGCACCCGAAATTATACAGCGCTCCAATGCATTGGGTAAAGCAAGAGTCTCATGAGACGTTATGTGCAACGGTCTTGGCGAATAGCCTTGGATCGTGCTATCATGGTCAACGGTCTTGGCGAATAGACTTTTCTCGTGCTACCATGTGAAACGGGATTGGCGTTTGTCCTTGACCCGTACTAAAGTTATGTTTTAAGGTCATGATGCGAGGTCTTGACAATGTCCAGTATTATGCATTCCCTCTGCATGTAATGATAAAGGATAACCAGGGGTTAGTTCAACTAACAGGACAACTCCTAGTTGAAAGCTCCCATGATCATGAAAACATACATTATGTGTCAAGAACTGTTTTTCATATGGTAAACTGTTAGATGATCTTCATTTTACTCATGAACCATGATATGCATGTTTCCCTGCTTGGCCACAGAATTATTTTAGAATTAATGTAACCTTTTTTTAACATTATGCATTGGTTATTCTTTTTATACTGTGCACACTGATCATGTTTACATTAATGCTCATTTCAAGTACGTGCTTTATTGTGCAAGTGGTTTTCAAAGAAAGATGGATTTCATGTTTTTAATAAATGATAATGTTTTTTTAGCAAAGTATTTTTATTCTTTTCAAAAGGACTTATTTAGGAAAGGATTTTCTTAAAATTTTCTAAAACCCCTTACTGGGAATTTTTGCTCACCCTACGTTTTGTTAAAAAAATTTCAGGCTCGGTTGATACTAATGAAGTCAATCAGAAGCAGCTAGTTTCCCAGAATACTGAGCCTCGCGATCTTCTGTAGTCATGGGACATGATATTTTTTTGTAATGATGTAATGATAAGTATGTCATGTCTCCTGAGGCACCCTGGGTTTCGGGGTCACTACAGTTGGTATCAGAGGATAGGTTCAGGCAACTCTAGAAAACTAGGTGAAATAAATATATTGCTAAGACTAGGTAAAAATGTTATAACTTTCAGATGGCTGTTGTACCTACCGACCTTTTTTCACTTCCTACTGAGGCTCTAGAGAACATTATATCTCTATCTAGTCGCGAGAACATTCTAAACTATGCCCAAATTCGCATGACGTGTAAGAACTTGTACGATGTGTCAAACTCATCTAGGGTGCTTAGTCTCCGCTGGGGAATGGGGATGGATTATCTCATAATGATGACGACCCAATTTCCCTCCTATGCACGTCGGGGAAGGTATCACGAAGGACTCTTCCGAGTGTTTACTACTGGTAAGGAATTTGGCACAATGCTTGATAACCCTTTTCAAGAAGCTGCTGCTGCTGGAGACCTCTGAGCAGCTTATCTATGCCAAGTCCTGCACTATGGCTTCTGGGGCCAATTAATGGACTTTAGAGTGTTGGAAAATGAGTCCATTAATGTCTCTCTTAGGCAAGAAGTGTACACCGATGTTTCCCAATTCAACACCCCTCACGCTAAACTCAGGAGGCGTTATAAATGTTCCCATGAGTTTAGTCCTGTATGTTCATCTTGTGTGTGGTTTGAAGAGTTAGGATGTTTTCCACTCTTTGTTGTGTGCGTCTTGTAAACTTAGACTTTGCAGTGTAAACTTTTTCATAAATGGAAGTTTCTTGTTCTTTTCATGTCTTCACCGTATCTATGTTGTTAAGAGTTTCCCTTCGATGTTTGTTTTCAGATGGCTGGTCAAACAAACTTCTCATCCCTACCTGATGATCTAGTAGAAGTCATCTTGATCAAGGCATGCATGGTGGATTACCCGTCCTTTCTCCACCTATGCGGGTCCTGCCAACGTTTGCTCAATTTAGAAAACGTTCCAGAGATTCTTCGGCTATGTCAAGAGAATGATCACATCTTTCACCTCATCGCTACTGCTCAACTCCCCTGCTTTAGGCGAAGAGGAATGTACATTGAGGGCATGTTCCAGTGTTTCACTCTAGCACAAAACATTATTGCCAGAGCTTGTTTCCTTGTGGCCGCCCAGGATGGCCAGCTCAGTGCAGCTTACATGTTCCAAGTCCTGAACCTCAGTCTCCTCAACCGCATCATCCCTCTCAACTATCTCGAGCATGATGTGGCCAGAAGATTCAACAAATAGTTTATCTACTCGGATGTTTCTGAGATTTTCATCACACGAGCCTCCCTTTGGATGCCCATGTGCAGTACACACGAACGAGAGTTCAAGGAGCACTGTTCAAGGTGCATCTGGATTAGGGAAACAGATGAGTTGTGTGCCAACTTTGGTGTCCCGTTAACCGAGCCAGACCCGCTGTTTCGGTAGAATTGTACGTATGGGGTTTTCAGTTTTTCCTCTTTTTATGATAGAATTGCGAGGGCGCAATTCTTTGAAGGGGGATGTAATGTGACAACCCGAGACAACCATTTTTTTCTTTGACAAGTTTGTTTTTCCAATATCACCCATTAAGTAAACCAACAAAAAACTATTAATAATAATAATATGCACCGAATGGATGAAAACATATTTTATTTAAATAAGAAACCTTTCGGCTACAACATCCTCTAACCAAACAAGAAGGTAAACTAACCGAAAATCCCAACTAAGAACCCAATTACAATAATGGGAAGACTGCTTAAAACTACTAAGATCCCAAGAATGCGGTAGGGGTTTTGAGCATCCATCATGAGGAACATAAGGATTGATGTAGCCACTGCGACCATGCTCATCACCAATGGGATCACACGAACCATCTTTTCTTCTCCGTCAGTTACTTGGGGTAAGGGACACCCGAGACCAAACCCTTTTTTATAGTCACCTTAATATGACTGTTGAACCCCAAAACGGCTATAAATTCGACCGTTGGTTCCTAAAGAATCTTGTTTTTATTTTTGACCGTTGGAATAAAACCGGAATAATAATTGTGTTTTTGCTTTAAAGTGTCGTCAATACTAATTTAGTTTTCCCAAAATGATAATTTTATTTTATGTTTCTAAACGGCGAAAATTAATATTATGGGTTTTCTTCTATTATACATATTAATCTGAACAATTGAACTCTTATTTTCTATTTATATCGAACATGAGGGATTTTTATGAGTTATATATAATGCAACAAATTAGATACATTACTTCTTTAATAATTTGACCTTTATTAACCATTTTGGAAACTATAGTAAATTATGGTTTTAATTACAAATCTCACATCTTTATGTTTACACAAATTCTTTTAAGCAACCAATTTCTTTTTCTCTCCTTAAAAAGTGTGTATCCGAATGTTTTCATGAAATTATAAATTAACGTAGTTATTATGTAATTCAGAAAAGTAAAAATAAATAAATAAATAAACAAATAAATATATATTATGATGCTTTCTTTAATTGATTAAATGACCCTTTAATTTTCCAAAATATAATAATTATGGTTTAATAAATAATATACTTAATATAATAAGGCCAATAAAAATAATTGGTATTTTAAAATAGAATATATAAATATATACATATGTTTTTATAAAAATATGTTTTGATTAAATCAATTGACAAAAGAATTTTATTAAAATAATAAAAGTTAATTTAATAATTGAGTGTAATAATGTTGTATTAAATTAATGATAATATTGTTAATAAAATGATTTTATTTTATTTTTAAAAAGAAAACCTATAGAAAACCACGTTTTAAACCGCGACGAACCCCAGGCCGTCCAATCTTCCTCCCCCTGATCGCGGCCGTCTATTTCTTTTAAATCCTCACCACTCCTCAGCCGCTCGATCTCCCTCTTGTAATACCTTCCGCCCATTTTTTTTCGCGTTTCCCTCCTTTCATTTTCTTCTTCCTCCCCGCGTCCGCCTGGTTTTTCTTCTCCCTCTGTGCATCGTCGAACTCGTAGCATAGGGCCCCGTTTTCTTCTTTATGCCGGTGAAGTAGGCCCAGCTGTTCCCTCTTTTCCACAGCCGACACCGAACCCTCTCCTAGCCCGAATTCTCCCTCTTCTTCTTCTTCATTTTTTAAAACCCCCTATTGCACCGAAGGCTGAAGGACCGGCTCTCTCTTCGGCTTCTGGACCTTGTTTGCTGGATCGTCTTCCTCTCCACCTCCTCATCGAGCTAAGGTAAGGGTCAAGTCATGTCATTTTCTTTTTTCAAGCTTCGGTTGGTATATATATATATATATATATATATATATATATATATATTTTTTATATATATATAGTTGATGGTTTGTAAACCTGTTTTTTTTCATGCCTCCTTGCTGCATCATCTCCTCGCCGAGCCAAGGTAAGGGTGTAGCTCCCATTGTTTGCTTCGATTATATAAAAACCTTTGGCTGACATATACATTATATATATATATATATATGTATACAATATTGTGAAACCCATGTTTCTACCCGCTGCCTTCTTCGACCTATTTGGAGTGCCAAATGGAGGTAAGGGGAAATCTCGGTTTTCCTTTAAGATCTAAACCCCGGTTTATATATATACATATATATATATACAAGTTTATATGTATATATACCCATATTCATATACTCACCCAGTGTATGCATACCCGATTGATAGGGAAACCCCCTCTACCTCACTTATGTTTTGGAATAAAAACACAGGAGACCAGATTTAAGTTGTGTTTTTACAATTTGTTTTATATATATATACACTATATGTATATATAGATATGAATATATATATATATACTTATATATGTATATGTGAAACAACCCAATCCTTTTTTTTATGAAATGATTCTCTTAATGTATGAAATACATATAAGGGTCAAACTCTTTTTTTTAAAAGATGTTTGATTACGATTCAGTTTCCATATATATAAATATATAAGTGTATATATATATATATATAAAAACATATATATACTTTCATATACACATATTATAAAATGATATGCAATCATTTCTCAATGTTTATACCCCATGATTTTTCCTCCCTTCTATAAAATGGAGATTTTGAGTAAATGGATGAATAGGTAAAATTGTGCAAGTGAATGATGTATATTATTGTTGTATATACACACACGTATGTGTATCAATATGAACTTAGTGGCCATGTTTACAATTTTTATAAAGCATGACGAAGTTTATGGGTTGGTTGGATTTCAAAATCATTATTGAAACTGAGAATTTTAATTTATCACTACATTGGATAATCAGGATTTTTCGTAAAATGGATAGTATGGGCTTCTTGAACTTTTATAAATGCATACATGTATTAGTAGGTATGTACTCATGTCTATTTAAAGTGATAATGGAAGAGTTTACACAAATATACATGATTTCCCTAGATGGACTTGATTATGCACATTGTAACCTCAACTGCCTGTATTAAACGCCTAAGATATCCATTTATAATCACATGTATAATTTATGAGTGACCATGCTTTAATTGGGTATTTCGATGTATGGAATGTTATGTGTTATGTTTACTTTCTTAAAACCCATGTTTTTGAATGTTAACTTTTTATGTGAACGAAACATGAGCATTCATGTCTTAATGTTTTTAATGAAAGAACTGTTTTCATGTTATGAATACGTATGTGAAAATGGGGTTAAAGTAAGAATGCATGGAACCCCATTAACGAATGACCATGTCAAGATATGTGAGGGATGTATAGGACTTACATGTGACGGGTGTGCCCGGAATTATACAGTGCTCCAATGCATTGGGTAAAGCAAGAGTCTCATGAGACGTTATGTGCAACAATCTTGGAGAATAGCCTTGGCTCGTGCTATCATGTTCAACGGTCTTGGCGAATAGCCTTGGCTCGTGCTACCATGGGAAACGAGATTGGCTTTTGGCCTTGACCCATACTAAAGTTATGTTTTAAGGTCATGACGCGAGGTCTTGACAATGTCCAGTATTATGCATTCCCTCTGCATGTAATGATAAAGGTTAACCAGGGGTTAGTTCAACTAATAGGACAACCACTAGTTGAAAGCTCCCATGATCATGAAAACATACTTTATGTGTCAAGAACTATTTTTCATATGGTAAACTGTTAGATGATCTGCATTTTACTCAGGAACCATGATATGCATGTTTCCCTACTTGGCCACAGAATTCTTTTAGAATTAAAGTAACCTTCTTTTAACATTATGCATTGGTTATTATTTTTATATTGAGCACTCTGATCAGGTTTACATTAAAGATCATTTCAAGTACGTGCTTCGTTGTGCAAGTGGTTTTCACAGAAAGATGGATTTCCTTTTTTTAAGAAACGATAATGTTTTTTAGCAATGTATTTTTATTCTTTTCAAAAGGACTTATTTAAGAAAGGATTTTCTTAAAATGTTTCAAAACCCCTTACTGGGCATTTTTTCTCACCCTACTTTTTCTTTTAAAATTTTCAGGCTCGGTTGATACTAATGAAGTCAATCAGAAGCAGCTGGTTTCCCAGAATCCTGAGCCTCGCGATCTTTTGTAGTCATGGGACATGATATTTTTTTTGTAATGATGTAATGATAAGTATATCATGACTCACGAGGCACCCTGGGTTTTTGGGTCGCTATAAAAAAGTCACAGATTTAAATATAATGTGTTGAATAATGATTCATTGATCCTATGGTTTTTTCCATTCTCATTAAAAGGTAAATAAAATGGTTGGTTGGAATGTCTTATCCCAGAAACAGTTTTCACCTGGGCTATACTGAGAAGATAATTTTATTATTGATATTGCAGAACACAATATTTGAGAAAAATATATTCCATGAATCTTTTTGAAAAAGTGAATATGTATTATTAGGATAATCATGGAAATGATTCTAGTCTATTTTAATATTTTTTCCTCATCATGGGTGGAAGTTGGAAAACTAGTTGCATGATTTTTACTAAGTACATGAACCTGAGAGTAAGTGTACAATCAACAAAACTATAGGAAATGAATTCATGGAAATGGATCCTGATGATCTATACACATTCAGTCAGAACACAGATGAATATATTTTCCAATGGACATAAATTTTTTCATAATGAATAGAATGAGTGCATCATGTTTATTATTACATATTCATGGCGGAAGAATTTGAATCTTTCATCAATAGGATTTCCGATTTGTCAGTAAACCCAACTAAGCCAGTCTATGTTATTCAATTTGAAAACATACCACACTATGATGTTCCTAATGATTATTCAATATCCCCATAACACACATCTATGAAAAATATATCTAATTATAACTTTTTCATATACAAAAAGGAAGTTATGGAAACAACTACAACACAAAACAAAAAGAAATAACCAAAATGAAGGATGGAAGGAACTAACGACTACTCAACCAATAAACACGAACATGAGTCCTCCTAGGATTCCTACACAATATTCCTTCAGACTCACCTTGAAATCGTAAGTGAAAGGATCTAAACTAAAATACTAACCTCCATTTCATCAACCAAAAAAATATAAGGAGGAAAAAAATAACAAAACTTGGCACATCTTGAAATATATGGTCAATGAGATTGGGGAGAAACTATAGAAAAACTATTGATGTCCAATCAATGAAGGTTTCATTTACAAGAGATGGAAACTCAAAATTCTTCTACAACAACCCAAAAGTAGAAGAAGAAACCAAAAATCTATAAAAATCAACACAAAATGTATAGGCTTCGATGCATAACATTGAAAATCAATTCGGTCAGATATCCACACAAATGGAAACCCGACAACAAGGAACTCTACCATGAAGCACTAGAGTTAACCCAATAGAGGAGGAAAAATCCTTCAAATTGTGAAGTGGCACACACTTATCCGAGTACCAAATGACTGATGTTCAACAAACAAATGAAACCTACACCTATCACTATGAATGGAAAGTCAACAAAAAAGAAATCCAACTTGAAGCTTAATATGAGGAAGATCATAAAAAATTTTACAAAATTGAAAACGAAATGAAGTTAAAGAAAAATGAGGCACTAAATGAAAGTTTGAAAGCTCACATACCACAAACTCCATTTCCATTATGACTGAAGGAAAATAAATATGATGTTTAATTTTCATAATACATGGAGATGTTCAAAAATCATAAAATAAATATTCCTTTTTGGGAATCCATCACTCAAATTCCCCACTATGATAAATTTCTCTAGGAGATTCTTTAAAAATGAAGAAAACTAGATTCTGTGGGAATAAACATATTTCATGTGGAATGTTCAGTAGTAATACCTATATCCATACCTCCAAAACTAAGAGTCCCTGGTAGTTTAACTGATCGTTGTAATATTGGTGGATGTTAAATAAAATGATCATTGTGTAACATCAAATCTACTGTAAATCTCATAGCATCTAGAGTCCATAAATAAATGGGAATCACATAATTAATGCTAATAAGGGTAGGCATGAAAATAGATAACTAATTATTGAAGTGTCCTCATTGTATTCTAGAGGAAATACTCATCAAGGTTGTTAAATATTACATTATTACAGATTTTATTTCCATCGATAATGAAGAATACAAGGACATCTCACTCATTCATGGGAGACATTTCATAAAAACGTGCAAAGAGCTAGTTTATGATCAAGAAGAAAAATTATTTTTTAGAATTGGGGTTGAAAACATAACAATTTATGTCCTAAATGATATGGAAAAATGCTATCTTGAAGACTATAATTTCATGGAAATGATTGATGAATGTGATTAGTTAGCAAGCGATGCAATGGATCTTAAGGATTTACACAAACAAAATAAAGATTTTACTAAATCAATCCCAGTAGTGGAATTCATTAGAAATAGAGGTGATCCTTTAGATAGACATGACTTTACCTCACTGACATCATAACATGAAATAACTCCAACACTTATGCATAAACTTCTTCTATCAGACCAGAGATATAGCTAATTTGGTGAATTAAACACCTAAATAGTCACAATAAATTCCAATATTTTGAGTGAATTAGATAGAAAATTGATCAATGTACTATTGTAATGGAATCCATCTATAGTTTGGACCATTGCTGATTTAAAGGTATAAGTAAATCACTCTGAACTCAAAAAATACATATGGAAGATAATTCAAAACCTTTCAGGCAGCCAAAAGGATGCCTAACACTTCCCATGGAAGAGGTCATCAAGGAAGAAGTCATTAACTATTAGGTTCACTGGGTCGAATCACCTTAGAGGGGGTGAATCGGTGTATGATATATTAAAACATTCTCCCTTTTGGATCTTGATTCATTATAAAAAATACTAAATTCTCTCTTCCTCCCATTTAAATATATGAACAGATATGATATCATGCATAGGACAAAAAATATTACTTGGTTCACCATAAATGGGATATGTCCAAGGAGAAAACAACGACGATGTGTTGATGTAAAAAATTCACAAAGGCTCTCATCCAATAATAATACAATGTTCGAGCTATATCTTCTACACCCAGGTTTCCTTCCTTTTCAAGGGTTAGGTTCTACTCACAACATTCCCAAGGGTAACTCTATATACCTCTTTCTCTGGATCACTACCATTTAAAAGGGTCACCATATTTATTTTCCTATGCTCACTATACATGTAAAAAAATCCACACATAGTATATTGAATTATAGGTAATACAAGGTTTATGGACATGTAGTTCCCTTAATTTTCATAAATTTATTCATATTCAACTATTAGTATATTCTCTATTGGTGTTCCTTTTCACCTACAGTTTAATTCAACCATCCCAGGTACTGTTATATTAAGCAATATACTGTCGTAAACTGATTTAAAGGTTTTGAAATCCTCCTTGTAAAAACACTGAACTGAATCCTTCTAACATGAATTGAGTCCCAATTTTGGTATATAGAACTCATCCTCTGTGTACTTATATAGCTCCCATGAACCCTCTTTCATTTGCGGACTGCTTCAGCCTTCGCAGTCGCATACCAATTCTGTGTACCATCTTCACAAAAGGCCTCTTTGAAACACCCATTGTATGTTAACTTCTATCTATTCATTGAATACCTTCTCTTAACCACATTCAAACCAAACCATCTTCCTATACATACCATTTCCTATGTGGTTTACAATTCTATGTAAAAACATTCAGCGGAATTACTTTCATGTGAACCACTTCACCATTCTCATAATTCTCTCCGGCGAACATCCTTCTATCTTTTCCGAAATCCCAGAAATAAAATATGTTTTCTAATAATAATCTTTCCCACATCTAATCTGTGAGATTTGTGATTTTTATATAGGAATATATACCCGAAATATCCTCTAATCCATGATTTTACAAATCATTGATTCGGTACAACCTCCATTGCAAACCAATTCTCCTGCCATCAAAAATCACACCCATTACATGAACCATTTTTCCACACCATATTCATACTTATATTCTTCTAATGAGGTATATTTTCTTCTCCAATGATAGTCAATCCCATATACATAATGCATTCTATGTACCGTACACCATTCGTTGTGAACCGTTTTCGGTTTTGCGAACTGCTCTGTCTTACCATTCATTCTTCTTCGTGTACTATTCTCGTAACATGGTATGTAGTCCATGATTTGTGGTACATGGTCCACCATAAAAACCTATCTTAAAAAAATACCTAACCATACTCATTTTCGGTCATCTGGATTCATCAAAAAACACAATCACAGTGAAAACACACCGAGAGGGCACATCAAGTGATTTTTTCCCAATATTAAATTTCATGATGCTAGTTGAATATATATTGAATCTATAATAGTTAGATGGTCAGACTATTGAAGTTGGTACCTAGATATGTGTGGAACCAAAATAGTTTTGAAAATAATGTGGAATTGATAACCGCAAGAAAAGTGATTTGATGGAGAGTGTGCGTCTAGTATTGGAAATTGAATGTTGCCACGAGAAAGAAACACTTCCCCATATCCTTTATTGATCATATCAATGAACAATTGGAAAGAAATGGATTGCTATTCTCTCTAGGATGGATACTTGGGATATAATCAAATAGTAGTTATAGTATAATATCATAAGAGAAGCACATTACCATGTCAATTGAGTACATTCACTAATTGGATAATGTCGTATTGAATGTGCAATGCACAAACAACATTTCAATGATTAATGATTCAAAAATTCCATGACATGATTGAAGTGTTCAGGGAAATATTCATGGATTACTTCTCTGTATATGGGGATTCTTTTGATGACTATATAGAAAATTTGGATAAGTTTTTTCAAATTTGTGAAGAAAAAAATCCAGTGCTAAATTGGGAGAAACCACACCTCATGGTACAAAGTGGAATAGTATTAGGTCATAAAATATCAAAGGAATTGAGTTTCATGCTTCCATGATCAATACAATCTCTAAGATACCCATGCCTACTTATGTTTGTTGAATTAGAGGTTTTCATGGGCATGATGGATTCTACCAACGTTTCGTTATAGATTTCTTTGTTATTGTCTAGCCCCATACCATACTATTTGGAAAAGTTGTCACATTCCTTTTTGGGCCTGAATTTTAGGAAACAATTCAATTATTAAACAAATGTTTGGTTGAAGCCCCAATAATGATTTCACATAATTGGGAGCATCCATTTC
The DNA here is from genome assembly GCA_963277665.1 of Viscum album. Classification (NCBI taxonomy): domain Eukaryota; kingdom Viridiplantae; phylum Streptophyta; class Magnoliopsida; order Santalales; family Viscaceae; genus Viscum; species Viscum album. The sequence goes on along the minus strand of OY728151.1, from coordinate 2,024,965,437 downwards.
AGTTAATGTGTGATTCTAGTGACTGGGTAGTTGCTATTTCCTTAGGTCAAAGAAAAGAAGGGATCTTTAAACCAATATTTTATGCCAGCAGCACTTTGAATGAGACTCAACATAATTAAACAACAACTAAAAAATATATTATAGTAGTTTTATTATTTTTTGATAAATTTCAATCTCATCTATTGTTCTCCAATGTCAGTATCTATAAAGATCACTCTACCTTACATTATCTGATGACCATGAGATATGTGAAACCAAGACTCATTCGATGTATATTGTTACATCTTGAATTTGACATTAATGACGAGGACAAAAAGGACACTGAAAATGTTGTTGCTGATCATTTATCACACATGGACCAAGAAACATGTGAAATCAATGTAGAACTAATCAATGAAACATTTCTTAATGAAAAAAATATTTCCACTGAGACAATCACACCTTGGTATGATGATTTCGTGAATTACATAGCTTCAAGAATGGTGCACCAAAATATTACAAAGGAATAGAGAAAAATATTTTTGAATGAATAAAACAATTACTAATTGGATTATCCATGGATTATCATGGACTGTATGGATGGAATGATTAGAATATTCCTCCTAGAATAAGATGTTGATAGTGTTTTGAACTTGTTCTATGCTACAGAAGATGGAGGACACCATGGAATTAATTGAACAATCATCAACATGTTACAATGTGGTTGTTACTAGACATCAATGAATCATGATATTCGTTAATTTTTCCGGACATCTGATAAATGCCAATGAATTTGGGGTATAAGCTAGAAGTGCGAACTGTCACAACATTCAATCATGGGAGTTGAAAATTTTAACATATGTGGAACTGACATTAGGGGTCGTATTCCAAAAAATTTTGGAGGTTCATACATATTTTTTTTGTTTGGACTATGTGTCAATTTGTGTAGAATATGAATTGTTTTCAAAAAATAATGTTCGATTATTCATCATATTTTTTTAAAAACATAATTTTTCTTGGTTCAGAATTTTAAGGCTAATCATTAGTGACTGTGGTACCCATTTCCATAATTCATTGTTTCATAAGCTAATGAATCACTCTGGACGTCACCACTACATTATAACCACATACCATCTACAGAAGAATGGGAAATATTTGGTTTCAAATAAATAGATTAATGTCATTATAGAGAAAACATTATGTACATCTCGAAATGATTTGGACTCCAAACATGAAGATGCACTTTGGGCTTATAGGACTGCATACCAGACACATTTTGGAATTTACACATATCACTTGGTCATAGGAAAAAACCAACCCCCTACCTATAAAAGAAGAACATAAAGCTTATTAGGCTATGAAGAAGCTGAATATTGATTTCAAAACTGCCCAAGAGAAGATTTTTCATTATTTTAATGAAATAGATGAGATAAGAAGAGATGCGTATAACAAAGCTTTGATCTATAAAGAGAAAACTAGAGTTAGGCTTGATAAAAAGATCCAAAAAAGAAATTTTTCATCAGGATACAATATACTCCACTTCAAATCATGACTTCTTATCATGACAGGAAAACTCAAGTGAATGATTTCAGGTCCTTACACTGTCACAATTGTTTATCCACATGGTGTTATCAAAATTTAGTACGTGAAGATTCCTCTATTCATGGATAATGGTAAACACCTCAACATTTAACACAATTTTGATACAATAGGCATTATTGAAGAATTGAAATTATAGTAAGAAGTTATCCATCAGGCTGAAGATGTTAAATTAAGCTCTGATTTACAGGTAACCTGACTGCTTCTTCATACTTTGGTCTTTATTTTCATACACTCTATCTATATCTATATCTATTTTTGTGGGTTAAATTACATTTTTTTATCTCTTCTACAACTTCAATGGTCATTAATGTTCGTGTTATATCTTTATGTGACCCCATAAAATGGGTGACTCCGCATCTAGATAATTTTAATTGCTATCATAAGGTGAATTCATTAGAGATCCATGCTCAGCAGTTGTCACGACAACAACAAGAACAAATTCCATTCCTTCTATGCTATATTCAATCTCACTACACTCCTGAGGTGGTTAATCCAACTATTCACCCACATGTGCTCGATGAAAAAACAAAGAGTTCATACAAGAGGCAGAGCAGTTCAAACTTGGTGGACCAAGATGATTGACCTTTTTCCATCTGCCTGGATGAAGACAAAAAACATGGATCTTCCAAGGAGGCAACCCATGTTCTAATTTTTTATAATTTTCCTTTATTTTTCCTAGTATTTTTATGAAATATTCCTGGAATGTGTGGAATATTTTTAGCCACTCCAGATATTTTTTTCATTATCCATTCCCCCGTATATCTACTTCCATTTTTAAGACCGTTGGTGTTTTCATTTTGATATGATGTGGGTATGTGTTTTTAATGTGTAGATTTTACAGGTACATCATTTCTGGGAGCTTCATCAGATATAAATAGCCTCTATATATCTATCGTCTCTTATTCATGGAACTATTTTATTTTTTCCATATTTTAGGCTTCCAAAAACTCCAACAAAAATAAAAATTTAAGAAAACATTAAAAAAATTAAAAATAACTAACATTCCACTCATTGATGAACCCGCATAAAAGCCATTACATTTTTTTCATAACAATTTCGAGAGTATACCAATTGTTCCCTAGGAAGTTTTAGTGCCTAGTTCTTATTTAGAATGATTTGATCCTTGATCTCATAACATTGTGTATTGTGGATATTATTCCATTTTATGAAACCATTTTTTTAAACATTTTTTATTTTTGAGACACCAATTTGCACTCAATATTATCTATTTTGTCCAATATTTTTTTCCCTTACATATGAGGACTATGGTTGATTTTAAATAATCTAATACTTCCATTTTTCTTGATTTAATCTAGAATATGATTTTTCTTCTTTAACATTCCATGTTTTCCGTCTAAATGATTAGAATTTTGAATGATTCACTAAAATGACCGTGGCCTCTATTTGATTTTCAACCCTGTTGACCCACTATGACACTTATTCATTTTCTCAATTGTATAGCCCTTAGAATATATGAAGAATAATTTTTAAGAAGAGACCATAACCAATACCCTTACGTACACATTTCATGATTTTTTTCATAATGAATTACATTTTATGTGTGGGGGAGAGATTTAATAATGGAAGGTGTTTTTTTATTAGAAGTGAGTCATTTGATTTACATTGATTGAAATTCTATCATCATAATCATATGTGTTATGTATCATAGTATCCACATTCTTTTCTTGTATTTTGATATAGGAATATTAAATCTTTTTGGGTTCCAATAATGAGTACATTGGTGGTTATTACGTGGTAACCCTCTCTTTTGGGGATACCTATGAATGTGATGATCCATTTCTCTAGGAGAAATATATTTCTATATATGAACTAAATTCACTGAAATGTTATGGAATACATGCTACATGATTATTATTATTTAGGATTATTTTCTAGGAAATATTTTATGGGGTTTTAGAGTTGATACTCCCCATTTTTTTATCCCCATCTTATTTTAGTGAGTTATCCCTAAAAAAGATTGAAACATTGGATTATAATTTACTTGGGGACAAGAAACGTATTAAGTGTTGGGGAGTGAGAGTTAGAGGGAGACATTTGGATTGACAATTATCATAAATTTATTTCATGATTTTACCCTCTTTTGTTCCAAAAACTATCAATTTTTTTGATCCCCTATCCCGTATCCTTAAATACATTTTAACCTAATTCGATGCCCTTGAGATCAGTGCATTATTTTGATTTCCACTAACAGAGCTTTGAAATTCAGTGAAAGATTATGGTAAGCATTCCTGTGTATAAGGATTGAGTATTTCTTTGATCCATTATTTATAGAGATAAGAGTGATGGCGAGATAGGCGTTATGATAAATGAGTGCACATACATGTTTTGGAATGAATATGAGTGGAAGAAAAAATGGTTTTGGAAAATTGACGTTTTAAATGAGGCATGGCATTTTATGGGTAAAAGAGATTGAATAAATTTTAACATTTAATTTTGATATTTTGATTTTTCTATAGGTCTACCTGTGTATTCTTTCTAATAGCATTTCCCATGAGTGAAATCATTTATCTGGAGTGGATTTGATGTACATGTATTTTTTTAATTTTTTATATAATTTTATAATTAGTTTAGATTAATTTTATAAAAATATTTTTGGGTATTTAGGTCCTTTTGTATTATATTAAAATTTTAATTATTTTTTATAGTTTTTAGTGAATTTTATATAAATATTAGTTATTTTTATTAATTTATTTTGTTTAATTAATATCTGTTTTTATTAGTTTTTAATTTATCTTTTAAAAATAATATATTTTAATATATCTGTAAAAAAGGACCCCAATTACCCAGATTCGTTGCATTAATACATAACATTGGAATGATGACATGGAATCATGTCATAAAAGGCTGGTCAGTTTAGTAGCCTTGGATATGCAAGATATATTCATAAGATTTAAATTACATCATGAAATAAAAAATCAACAACACGTTCCCCCCTTTTTGAACACAATTATATCCTTAGCCTATCCCTACAGCTCAACCAATAAATACTTATTCCAATCCTAATAAAAATAATACATAGAAAGGGGTGAGCTTATATGTTCAGTTTGGAGAACAATATAGTAAAAACATACAAAAATAAGAATAAAAATTTAAGGTAATGTATTAGACCAAAACTAAATCCTTTTAAACATAAAAATCAGCATCATATGAAAAATATAAAATCAAATAATTCCATTTACATATTCTAATGGATATTATACTATACTGATAATCAAATGAAATATCAGTAGCTGCTATCATAATGATGGAATGCATAATGCCAGATTTCATAATCACATCATCATGTCCATGTTCCACGACTACATATAATAATTTTTCAATTCCTTGTTCCAAGACACTAGATTGTCTCATGAGACCTACCTATGCATCAAAGAGCTACAACGGGCTCCACCAGTCACTTACTAAGACCAAAGCATTCCTCATATGAATAGGTATAAGCATAATATAAACATTCGTATTAAAACTAGCATATGAAATGTCAATACATTATCCAAAAACCATTAATGGTATAAAAATAACACATCCACAGTCAAACATATCATAAGACCTTCAATACAATATTTAATATTTGTATCATAATAAATCAAATTCAAATAAGATAAAAATCCTTTAAAAGGATGTTGACATAGATGGAATTAAAAAAAAAAATTAAAGAGATATCTCTTTATATTTTGAAAATATTTAATAGTCCTATAATTATAAAAGAAAACATTTATTTTGAAAATATTTTTATAATAATGTAATAGAAGATTTTATTATGTTATAACAGTGGAAAATAGCCACACCTATTGTATAAGATAAAAAATTACATTCTTACCTTAATTTTGTCAAAAAGGACATAAAGTACCTTGTTTGGAAAAGTACTGAAAGATTTGTTTCCAAACGTATATGGTAAAATAAAGGTATAAATGACTTTAACCCATAGTGTAGTAAATATTAATAATGTTTTGAATTAAATTTTTATGAAAACATGGATGTGGATGATAAAGAGTTCCCAGTAGATACATACGTAAAAACAACCTCGGATAATTAAGAGATTGTGAAATTAAACCTTGTACTTTTGTTTAGTAGATGGTATGTTATCCTATTGTATAATTGTTAAAAAAAATTATTAAATTATACAAGAACTATATCCATAAATATTATATCATATATGATCTTATAATATTGCTTTGTTAATAATATTTTAGTAATATCATCATTTTGGGTGTTAACTGATTCGTTTTCCTTTATATTCATGGACACCTAAGCCATTTTTTATGGATATGATGTATTTTATTAATATACAGAATTATATTATGTTCGTTAACATTTTTTTAAGCATAAAATAAAAATTATTCTTGAATGATTAAAATGGGGAATTAATCTCATCGCGTTCGTGGTCACGGTAATCAGTACGTATGCACGAGCGACAATATCATTATATTGATGGAGAAATTTTATGTAATTGGATGGTATATAATATATAACGAATATTTAACATGATTTATTTATTATTAAATCAGTTATACTCATTATTAAACCCATCCAAATAATGAAGTGTTTGAATAAAAAACTAAACCACGATGTGGAGACGGTAATCTGTACGTATGCATGTTTGGTGACTTTGTCATTTATAGAATTGATAGAATAATGAATACAGTAGTAAAATTTTTAGAATAACATAACAGAATTTAGATAATACTTGAGTTATTATATTATAATGGAGTCAACAAATAAATAGGAATTGGGAATGGAAAAGAACTTGAAAGAAGTGATGAAATATTTACCTCTTCCTCGGGTTATTCCTTTTTATTTGATCAAAAGGTATCCTTTGGTTGGATTTCTGACAAATGGAAGGTCTCTAAAGATGATTGGATGAATATTTGGAAGGATATTTGTGCAGGGGTATGCTGATCCAAAATTCTTTTGATTTTTTAAATTTATTGAAGAGGATGTTCACTTTTATAAGAGAGGTGGGGGTCACATTAGAAAAAGCTTGAAATATTATTCTATAATAAATTAATATTCAGTTTATAAAGACTCAAAAAAATTATTAAAAGGATAAGGTGGGGATGGGTCGAAAACCTCTCATAAAATAGGTTTGATATAGGTTTTGGTCATTATATTAACCTTATCTTTTATATTTAACTCTTAGTTAAATAGATAGACATTTATCATGTCTCTTTGTATTTTTATATTATATGGTTAATAAAAATACTATAAACATCCAAGAGAACCCAATGTGGTTCATTAATGATACACTTATCAATATATATATCTTTGGGGAAAACCATAGATTTTTATAAATATTATATGAGTTAATAATATATTATTTAATTTTACAACTCTTTTATGTCAATTTGAACACTATTTGGTATTTTGTTTTTGTTAAAGTCAAAAAGCCATGATTACTTCCAAAAATTCATTTAATCAACCCAAAAATATTATATTTACCAATAAAATTAGTGGATGGACTTAAAACATTCAAATTATATTTATTTTAATATTTATAATATCATTTATTTGAATGATTCATTATGAGGGAAAATACGACATCATTATTATGTCATATATAAATATATTTATTTTATTTCTAAAAATTAAAAATAAATTATTAAGATTTAGAAAACATTTTTATATTTCTAATGAGTTTTTACTGTCGAATATATCAATTATATATCCTCATATAATTTTTTTTACTACAAGATGTTTTCATTGGTTATTTTTGTCTTTACTTTCGATTATTTAATATAAAATGTCATTAACACTATCAAGTGGAACCAAGGGGTCTCAAACAAGACCCATAAATGCCAATTTATGAACATATATCATCCTATAGGGTTATTACACATGTTAGGGTAATTTATGATTATGATAATATTATTTTTTAACCTTATTTTCTGTATTAACCCCTTTAACCACAGTAAGTAAAATATATACTGATGTAAATATTCATAATTTTTAAAAATAAAAGTTACCTATTTAAACAATTTGGAACTCTTTATTGAGAATATGGAATCCATTTCTCCAAATTCAAAACACAGAAGTGGAAGAAATTAATTTAAATTTAATTCTCATTGTCAAAATAAAAAGTGTCTTTTTTTGAAATAATAACTATCAAATGATAGACACATGTTTATGTTCAGTTTAATCATGATTTTACATCCAATGAACTAAATTATAATAAATGATAAAAATATAATCTAATTATATATAAAAACAATTCAAATGTATAATTTAAATATATAAATTATTTCAATTAAAAAAAAAATTTATTTAAAATTTAATATTTTACACTATTCGTCACAAATTAAATGTCTTCAGAAAAGTATCCAAAATTAACTCTAAGCTAATATTAATATTCTAAATTCAAAATAAGTCCATTTTGAAAAATAAAATTTATAAAAATTTAAAATGTGGGTATTACTATTCATGATGTCTAGTTTTATTGGTCGTTGTGTGGTAGAATCTCAAAGGTGCGTTCAATGCAATCTTTGCATTATTTAAAGGGAAACATACCGTGGAATCATGGGTTGTAAGAATATCATTATATTAATATTATAATTTTTATTATTATTACTAATTATTAATTTTATTATTATTATTTTATTATATTTTTAGAAAACTAGATTTTCCCTAATTTCAAATTTCATATTTTTATATTTTGAATTTTAATTATCTTTTTTAATTTTTCCCTCCATTTACCCAACCCACCACACCCATACATCCTTATATACCCTTTGTTAACCTGCCTCCTCCTTCTGTATATAACTCACTTGCCACCCCCTCTCTCTATCCACTCACCTGCACCCTCCTATTTTCCCCCACCTCCCCTCTCTCTAATCACCCCCATCTACCCATCTACCACACATACTCCCCTATTACCAGGATCACTCCCCCACCTCCACCCATTATTAACCTAACCCCACTCACAATCCCCTCGGCTCCCTGAGTCATCCCCTCCACCTTATCCCCCCTCACCTCCCCTAGTATCCTCAGCCCCTAGTCCCCTACTGACAACTTCGGTGCCCTTACCCCATCTCTTTGCGCTCTCACATATAGTACCCATCATTTTTAAGGTCACCAGTACACCTTATATAGTGCAATCCCACGGTCAGGAGAAGCCTCACCTCTATCTGCCTCACCATCCTAATATGTAATTCAGTCGTCCAAGATGATTCCTCTTTACACCACACATGGAGTCAACCAGAGCGGACCATCATCGGCTGCATCCCCAACGTCATCCCTTATTGTGGATCCATATGTGGTGTCCAACCACATCGTGTGCACTGGAATCATTTTCATTCAGTGATCAGCGGGTTTCATGTTTCTTGATGCAGAAAGAATTACAACGGAGCTGATTATTTCCTTCGATAAAGATTTTTTTTTGAAATGTCAAACACCTGGATTTTGATCCCAAATTAAAATTATGAGAAATAAATTCGTAAAAGTGGTGGATGTATAATCCGTATATTTTTTTAAAAAATGAAACACTAATTTTGATAAGGATAAAATAAGATACCACAAGATGAAACGAAAAAATAAATATTGTTATTTAAATTTGACCATTATTTCCAAACTATTATATTGGATGTTATCAATGGAAATAAATAATTTATGAAATAAATATATTGTTACAACTAAATTTTAATTTAGTGGTATGTAATTAGGCAATAATATCACAATTTTTGGTAAATTCATTTTATTCACTGAAAAATATGTTTCCCCAAAAATGGTTATTCTTTATTTTTATGACGGAATTTTATATTTATTTTATAGATTCTCCAAAACATTTATTTAATAAAATTAATTTAATTTTTTCAATCATTATTTCAATAATATCTTAATGTTATTTATTTGACAATTTCTTGAAAATAATTAATTTTATAAGGATAGTGAAAAATAGTAATTTTTTTATTGAAAACTATATTTTATTTTAAAGGATTTATATAGTAAAAATAGTTTTTTTTTATTTTAAAAAAATAATATTATGAAATTTATATATATCAAAACCCAATTATGTTTCAAAATGGATTATATACTAGAATTTAGTATAAAACATTTTATATTTATTAAGATCATTTTTCAGAAACATTATTTTTTATTGCAATACTCCCATTTAATTTGAAACTATATTCATAAAATAATGATATGTTAATTATAAAAAATGGAATCCATATTTTTAAGTATTTGTTCCATATTTATTAAATATTTATCTTTTATTTTTGGAAAATATAAATAGTAAGAACAATTATTTTTTGTTTTCATGGTAAAAGGGTTAATATTCAAATTTCCCCTTAAAAATAAAATGATATGGACTATGAAATTACCATAAGACATATTTAAATATTATTTGGTGAGTAGATACATACCATAATAATATTATGGAATAATTTATGTGCTTTTACGTCTATGTTTATATGATTATGAATTTAATTGTAATTAATCATAAAAATGTAAACATGTCACAGTCTTGTTTTTAATAAGTAAAATATTTTAATATAGTAATATGTAAAGGATATATTTAAATGTTAATATAAAATTTAATGATTAAATTTTATATTAATAAATTATATATTTAAAAAATAGGAATGAAATAATTACATTATATTCTTTCACAACACTCATGTATAATTTTTTTAATAATTAATAAAATCCAACAATTGATGTTAAAAATATTAAGATAAATTTTAGTTGAGATTAATAATGTTATACACAAATTTTATTAATTTTTATAAAATTTTTGAGATATAAGAAAATATTTTTATGTGTTATATTTGATCTATTGATATTATTATGTTCGGTGTAATGTATAATTCAAAAAATTGAAATTATTAATATTCTATAACAAATGATGTTTTATTAAATGATATAAAATTAATATAAATATAAATTAGAAAAAATTGTAAGGATACGGTTTAAAATATTAACCATTATAAATTTATTACTCATTTTATATTTAATTGTAACTATATTAACTCTGATTGTATTAAAAATTCTTATTGTCAAAGTAAAAGTTAAAGAGGTTAATAAGGGTTTAAACCAAAAGATAAGGTTATTAATATATTCAAATATAATGTAATATTTAATTTCTAACGTTATTTTAACACATAATCATTTTATAATGTTTTTTTATTTTTATTATCAGTATGGTATTACATATTATTTTTTTATTTAATATTTTGAGAAATTTTATGATTTCCCCTCCCCTTTCTTATCAATGGGAATAGCTTCTTCCCATTTATTCACACAAAAAACCCATTTTATATCAGAAAATGCCGACCATAATATCATCATATAATACCTCAAACAATTTTATATATCTTCTTTTCGACATAAGACCACTTTTATTTTTCGTAATGTGGCATGAAAAGGTCATTTTATGAAATATATTTATCCTTTTTAATCGTGTGTTTCTTTATTTTTTATTATTATAAATCCATAAAACCTTATTAAACCATGATAAAATAATAAATTAATTATCCTAAATATATATAAATATATATATGATATTATTTCAATTTAATTACCTATATTCATCTCCACATCCATCAAATGGGAGGAGAATTTATCATTCGCGTGTACAAAAGATTACCGCCTAATAAACCGATGTAATTTAATTTCCAACACCATATATCCAAATTGGATATTATGATGAAATTAATTTTTATATAATATATTAATGAAATATTTCTAAAAATGAAAATTTAATACAACATTTACATTATTACATTTCCATGAATAGAAAATTGATTACATCAATCATGTTTACATGTGGACTACCTCCTCCACAAAATGATGTGATTCATTTTTCAACCCAACATCACAAGGATAACATATATATGAATATATATAAAATCAATATTATATATATTATATTATGATAATTATATAAAGGTAAACTACAACATAACTTATTTTCATAAACATTTCATGAAAAATGTATCTGTTATTCATTCTTGTGTACGACCTATAGTCTCTATGATTGTAACATAGTTCATTTTTCATAATCATGTTTCATTGATAAATTTAAAATAATAATTACTATATAAAAATGATAATTATTTTTTAAATATGATTTTATTGATGATTAAATGATGATAACTTTGACCACATTCAACCAACCAATCATATTCTTGACATATGAACCGAATATCATCAACATTTCCAATGTGAACATTAATAATAAAGTAATTGTAATAACAGGGTATTAAATAAAATAAAAGGAATAAGAAACATGATATTTGTTATCAAGAATGTATATAATTAACCTATGTTTTTAATTCAAGAAGATATTAAATGTATATGATGATTCATACTCAAGGTAACAAACTTTATTTTAAAAATCATCTTTAAATTTTCCACTTTAAAAAAGTCAAAAAGTAATTTTTTTGACTTATATGGTGTAAGGAAAATATCCAATAAACATGATTCCTAAAAAAAATTTGTATTCCTATAAATATAAACAATTTTATTCTCATATAATATATTTTTCATTTATAAGTATTCAATTTTTTTAAAAATAATTTATTTCAAAATATGAATTCTTTTTTATCCAAAATGATATTATTTATATTTTATTAAAAGAAGAACCCGATTTACCATTTTCTTGTTATTGTTTTATTGTATATGTGTTCTTAAAATAAAAATATAATTTTATATCTAAAATTCATTGAATATGTGTTTTGACGAATTTTTAATGGGTTTCTGACAACAATTGGATGAATATATTTTTTATTCATAATGTGGTACTGGATAATTTTATTTAAAATTGGTGGGCCCTATACAACTTATATGAAGGGTTTATCCTCATTATTGATCATGGGTGATCATAATATATATTTTGAAATTAGTGCATCCAAATAGATTTGGGTGAGCCTTTTTTTCTTTTGGGGAACATAGATAGATCTCTAATGAATTATGTAATGTACCCTATTATTGTTGAAATAATTTGGGAGTTACCAAAGAGTTTCCACTATGGATTTAACTAAGGTATTATTATTTTTTTAAGTGGGGTTAAAATGTGTTATGAATTTGGTCCTCTAAGCTTCCAATTTTCTTTTTAATGATTTTTTATCCATTCATTGAGAAAATGGTGTGTTTGATGTTCATATAAAAATAACATCTTTAAAGATCTAAGAGAAGATTTCGATAACATCAAAATTTTCATGTATTTTCTTATTATTAAATAAACTAATGTATTTGTCCTTTTTGTGTCACTTATTATGAATTTTTTACTCATACTACATTTAATAAAGACTTTTTCACATGGTTTAATGATGAGTAGGTACATGAATGTTGTATTGATGAAATTTGTGAATATTTATCATGAAAATATATTATTTTTAATTTAGAGTGATTTTTCAGTGAAAAAATGTTTACTTGTTAGATTTTTTTCACTAGTAATTTATGAGGCTACATTGTTATATTTTTCTTAATTCTCAATAACTCAAAATAAAAATGATATTAAAAAAATTAATAGAATTATTTCTATTTCAAAAACAATAGAATATGTCATTATTAAGCTAATGTACTTATAAAAATTACTCTAGATATCGATATTTTTTCCAACATATAGAGTATTAATTTATTAAAATAGTTATCACTATATAGTTATTTCATTTGGGCGGTTTTATTTTCCATCATAATATACATTATTTTTATTTAATTCATTATATATGAAAACATTCCATAATCATGTAATAGATTATAATATACTTAGAATAATAATATTTATCCACAATAAAAATTCTATAAAAATCCATTAATAATTATTATTGAAACAAATTACATTCATTATATAGGTAGTGAACCAACCCAAATATGAAAAATGATACCGCTTTAGAATCAAGTGAATCCATGGAAGATGATTGATATTTCGTCATAATATTAACAAATATGTATATTTATGTTATTTATGTAACTATGATTAGGTTTATGGAAAACATATTGTGGCGGTGGAAGAAGAAAAAAATTAAAATATGTTTAAACTATGGTTTAACTTTATAATTAGTTTTATCTACTTCGGATACACTTTAAGGATCTATGTAATTGTAATTGGAGAGACAAAGGATTCTAGATACATGTAGAGAGAGATGCAGATAGAGTTTGGAATGCTTTTATTATGATATATGTCTTATAATGTGTGATGACATGGGGTCATGTTGGGTGATATTTATTAGTGGAGAAGAGGGGATTTTTATCATTATATTAACTAGTTTTAATTTTTGATGGAGACACAAAAATTGGAAAAAAATGACTACATATAGTAAATGGTGAATGTGAGGTTGAACTAATGAGTTATTAAATCATATATGACTCATAAATCAATTATTTAGTATAAAATGTAACATAAAGTATTTTTTAGTAATTCATTATTCACCAAAAATTAAAGTATTTTACAAAAAATCCAAAAATTCATCACAACCAACATTCACTATTTATATTCAAAAATAGAAATACATTTTATAAAAATAATTTACTATATATATGTAGTTTATTTATTAATAAAATTAATTACAAATTTGCTGAATTTAAATTTAAATAACATAATAAATTTACTAAATCATTAATAATTACTTATGGTCTCAATAAATTATATTACTATTATAATACTTATTAATATTAATTTATTAACTAATATTATAAAACAATTTAGATAAATTATTATATTTTTTCAAAATATAGAAATAAACAAATTTATGTATGACAAAAAAATCAATTTTAGAACATTTATTTACATGTATCATGATATATATCTGCCAGATTTTGATAATAGAGGATAAAAAATTATTTCACACTACAATTGGTTAGAACACAGCTCTACATGTCAGGCTACTATTTCTAACAGTTATATTACTATACCAATGTCAAGATTTCTCCCAAATTACTTTTATAAAAATGATATTTGTAATGGTCATAAGGGTTACCTAATTTATATAAATTACACATATTTCGTACATTTTTCAGCCACATAAATTTTCTCTTATTGATATATATATATATTCAATCCCAATTTTAATATTTCTTTATTAATACTTTGATTCTTTTATATAGTGTTTATCATGAGTATGATTATACTGGCGGATCAAGAAGATCCATATTTTCAAATTTATGTTATCTTATTTTTTTTATTTTTATCTCATTGAAACATTTTCCATTCATATGATTATATTTATTCTATAAATGTAAGGTAAAATATTATATATCCAAATATTTCTGGTTTTATCATGTTGTCCATGGGCATTATTTGATAACACATTATCAAATTTGAAATAATTATATAATTGTAAGTTCAATTACATTGATAAATTCCAGGTTCATTATATTCCTCCCACCTATATAAATATTGTACTATAAATTTCATTTTTCTCACTATAGTGGAAATAGATGAGGGTTCTTCTATTTCATTTATTTCTCTGGATACCACGTCTCCTATTTACCTTTATAGTTAACAAATATTACTTTTATTAGGTTAGTTTTCCAATTAAATGAGACATTATATATGTGGTCCGTGATCTTCACCTCCTTCACCTCACAAGAGTAATAATTTCCAATTTTACCACTTTGAAATTCTACACTTATGAGGTATTATGTATGTCATTTTCCCTGAGGTATATGTAGAACACATGTTTTAAATGAGACATTGTTATTGTTTGGGCTATTAAATAGTAAATAAATATCATTCAATTATGAAGCTCCTTGGTGATGGTGTAACTAGGACATAACTTCACTTTATTCCCAAATTTCATGAATATTTTCCATAGAGATATGTAGAGGAACTATTCATCTCAAAACTCAAATTTATGGACTTTTTGATGATTTTTAGTATTGTTATTCTATCATAATTGATCATATGTGTGGTATTATTTAATGGTCTTTAATGTTTATAACATTTTTTGTAACATTTCAGTTTGTAGGAGCCTTTGTTCACCAACATCATCCCATCGCACATGTGATATACATCACATCCCATAAAGATGTTTATATTAATCCATTAGGATACACGAGTTAAAGATAATTTTTTATGGGAACTCGACCATAGGATGATGTTGATCACATTAACATTTGAAATACACTAATCAAGATCTCAACATGTCATGAATTTTCTCAATACTGTACTCAAATTTATCATTTATTTTGAGGAGATAAACCACAATGAAATTAACCTATGTTTTTATAAAATTATGGATAATTTTTAAGAACAAGGATGTAAACCGTGGGTCTCAATCTAGTAAAATTAAAATTGGTGTTAATGTTACTCTTTCCACTTCTCTAATATATATCATTACATGTTTATCAAGTTAAAATTCATATCAAATAGAAATCTAATGAGGAATATTTGTAAGATAACCCATCATAACCCATTTAACATTATTCATTATGGATTTCATTGTAACAAATATTATTAAAATACAACGTGATGTTCACCTATTTCTATTAGGGATATGCTTAATACATTAATCACCCCCTTGTAATTTTTCCATTCAATAATCACAAGTTAAAAGATAATAAACATTGATTAATATCATTTGATTTATAACTTCATATTACCCCACCATTTGTAATCTTAGAGATCTTGATGCATCTTTGTGATCCCTGTGTGGATGAAGATGGTTGATTGATGAGAATCATTCAATATATGATAATTTTTTTCTGGAATTAGTTGTATACATACTTCTTACCAAATCAAAAAAATACATTTTCATCAATTTTTAACTCTATGGATTTACCTTTTCTTATTTCATCACATTATTATATATTTCTTACCATATCTCATTATCCATACTAAAAATGGGTTGATTGAGAAATAATTTGAGAAAATAATGATGATGTTCCTTTTTTTATTCCCATGTACATACATTGTTTTTCTAAAATGATTGGGTAATTCTCAATTATAATTATGGATAGGGTTTTTGGATTGTTTCTGCTTAGTGAATCTTCCACCATATTTTACTTCCTCAAATATTTGATGATAATCTATTCATAACCCATGAACATGTATTTCCAAATTTCATAGTACATATCAGGATCCTTCTATGTAAATATATAATTTGGATCTTATTATTAATATATATTTTACACATCTCCCTATAAAGATTATTCAAACAAATTTTCAATTCAATGGAATAAATAACGAACTCCTGACCATGGGTTGGGTTTTTCTGATCAAAAAAAATAAACTACCTTGAGTCTTATGCTATCAATTTATTATTTTTCATAAGTACACAACATAAGAAATTAATTGAAGAATTATCATATACTGTGAGTAGTTCTCCACTATATGAAATCATGGGGTTCAATGCATTGATAAACTCGAATCATCAATTTTTGAATCTGTCATCATCAGAATTATTTTAACTAAACATTACTTCATTATGATTACACAGGGAAATATATCTTGAAAATCTTGATAAGTTTCTCAGGAATATTATCTAATACACATTTAGTCTAAGTAATCCATAGATATCAATTTAAAATACTTCTAAAAGAAATTTCTCCATCAATTTCATTATATAACAGGACAGAGATATCCCATTACTAGTGCCACCATGTCTCAGTATAGATATATCATCTATTCAGAACTCACATCTATTATACACTGTTAATAGATTTGAATTTCAAAATATTGTAAGAATAGTATTTAAACTATTTTCTTTATCCTCCAATCATTTGAAGTATGTTATAGTATCATCAATAAAGACTGTAAAGAATTTATTGATGCAATCAATGAAGACAATATTAATTAAATCTATGATGATTATTGATGAACTATTTTTTCTGAAGGGATTACCTATGAACTAATGTTCTCCATACCTTGTTTGAGTGTTTGTTTTGGGAATATACCCCTTATTCACAATAAATTAGAAGTATCCTGACTCATGGACCATCATAGAAATATTGTGTGACCCATGTAGTAGATTGACCTAGTCATAAATCTTTGTTAAGAGATACTTGTTCTTTATTGATGTTTTTTGAGGTCATGATAATATATAAATGGTTCATTGAACAATCTTTTTTCTACAAAAATAGGACCAATAGAACACATGGTGAATCACACATGTATGTAAAACCCTTTCAAATATTTTAAGGTATCTTTTTTTACTAATACAACTAAATGCTGCCTTTTTTTAAATATTATTACTTTTGGGAAGAGATACAAGTATAAGATCAATTAATAACTAAACCACTCATTCATGTGAAGGAATAAAATACTCATTCATAAATACATTAGTAAAGTCCCTCACTATGTACATGTCATCAAGCCTAATTCTATCAATTATCTTAATCATGTGATTAGTATTTTACACTCATAATTAAATAATTTCATGGATTTATAATATTATTTAAAATGGGATTCAACAAATTACATACACTTGTACAAATTTGGAGGATTCCATTGGATGGGAAGTATGATATCCCTTTCCTAATAAATTATTTTGTAATTATATATGTATAACCAATAAATTCCCAAAATAGAATCAAATTCTAGATATGAATGTAAGAAAATATTTTCTATGAGTTTCAATCCTAAATCATTGATAGGAAAGGAGTTATATCATATATACGTAATAATTTCCCAATATTTTCTTATCATATATATCTAAACATCTATATATTGAGTTGGTGTGGTAATAATTCTGCAAAACATGAAGCATATGAAGTAATCTATAGAACTAGAATCAGAAAATACATTTTTTCATGAATTAATAACCAGTATACCTATCACCAAATTGTTGTTCGGATCCACATTAATAGTAGTAATAGAATTTGACCTACCATAAAATCGTGTCATTAGATGTTTATATTATCAAGACCCATCCTCGGGGCCCATGGTGTGACTACCCCAAGCCCGCCTTCCATAGGCCAGGGGCTGGGAACTAGAACCAAAGGTTTAGATCCAGATAAAAAGGGAAGGCATTGCCATTATATAAGTAAACATACACAACATATAATGTAAGCTGAAGTAAACACTAAGTAAACTGAGTACAAAAGTAAGTGATAAAAAGTAAATGGGACAGAATACAAACCCAACTAAAAGTATAGTACAACTGAAAAGAAAGTACAATAGTAGTAAAGTAAATCAGTAACCACAGAGTCGTCCTCTGGCTATCCCACTTGAATGGTGGGTACAAATGGTCTCTTCAACACCTCGGGTCCGACCGTCCGCTCCCTGTATGTCCTTCTTGATATTACACCTCTGGATACCATCCCACTCTTCAATCCTCAACCGAGATCAGCGCTATCCGTCATCATCAACCAACACCACATAGTGCGGACATAGCCCGTGCAGGGGTGAGTATAAAATAATCATTATGGACCCCGAGACCACCGAATGTCTCGCAAAATACACAAAGGATAGACCATAAAGGAATGTTAGAAACACGAATTATAAACCATCTCTAATTAGATATATTCCCATACATATAAATAAGTCATAAATTCCAGTTCGTCTCCAACTCACGAGCCCAAGTACAACCCAGTCCACACAGGAAAGAACAACACAATCCACAAAGGAAAGAAAGTCAATCATATCGATGATATTGATTGAAATTCATGACTCATCCCACACAGGTATACTACTCATGAAGAGGGGTGGAGATGATAGATGTAGACTCTGAATCATCTCCCCTACCGAACACATGTAGGATCCAAGTACATAAGTCATCGTTGTCGAACCCACATAGGATCGAAGTATAATAACCATCGCTGCCAAACCCACATGGGATCCATGTACAATCGTCATCGCTGCCAAACCCCAAGAGGTTCCCAGTATAGTCTTCATCGTTGCTGAACCCACAAAGGAACCAAGTACGGTCGTCCTCACTGCCGATCCAAGGTTGGATCCAGGTATAGTCGTCATCATCGTCGTAGTCGCAGCCAGATTTAGGGTTCCCACACACAGCACGCTCGATTCTGGGAGGGTCAGATCCACGAGCCATGGTGGTTGATACATCAACTTCCACGAAGTCTAGAGTTTTTTTATCCCAATGTTGTGTCTCGTCAATAGGAACTATATGCAATAGACGACGCGTCAAACAGATTCCCGGTCTGAGAGCTATTGGCTTTTCCGTTCCAGGGCACGGTTAGAAATTTTCTCATTTCTAACATGTAAGATATCCAATTTTATCCAAAACATACATAGAGTATTGAAAAAATATAGTCTCATCAAAAGAGTCCCAGTTCCACAGACGGCGCGTTGATCGGACGTGCGGTCCTTATGTAATTCACGTTTCTGTGAATAACGGGCCCGACCTGTTTAGCCGAGTGGGCCGACAGGTTGGGTTTACCCAATTTGATGTGTCTGACCTAGTAGGGGTGTCATACTGGTCCGAAGAATTAATTAACTAGGCCTGAAGGGTGCTTCCCAGCCCGAAGTGGCGCGGCCCGGCCTAAAGTGGCATGGCCCAGCCCGGCGGGGAGCTTCCTGACACGGCGGGGAGCGGCCTGGCCTGGTGCGGCTCGGCCCGACTAGGCGCGGCCCGGCTCATTCCATCTAGGCACGGTCTGGCTAGCTCAGCCAACTGCCTCGGCCGGCATACCGAGTGGTGTGGCCGAAGCCGAGCAGGCTCAAGGGGGGGGGGGTGGTGGCCCCCCCCCCGGTTATCTGCACCGGCGGCGCCAGGCAGCGCCTCCATTTCCCAAACCAGCCAGCTAGGCTGGTCGGCCCTCTGGCGCATGCAGCCCGCACAGCGGGCCGTGACTTCTTTAGCACGGCTCTCTCCTGGCGCTGCGGTCTAGCTACGCCAGGTTGACCGACGTGCCGGCCGGTCCTCTAGCGCGGATACCTTCCTAATGTCGAGATCTCCTCTTTTCCCAGCAAACCAACGGGCCATCAGGTTCTTCCTCCGAAGCGGCCCGTGTAGCGGGACATGGTTCTTTCTGCACAATCGACGCGACAGCGCCTGTTCCCTTCGCCTCGTTCTCGGCATGGCGCGACAACGACGTGCTTCCTCCGCCATCAATTGATAATTCTAAAATAATAATCGACACTAACGGTGGGTTGTCGGGCCGTGTTAATTCGGCATGCACCCTCCACGTAAAATGATAGTAATCGGTCAAATTCGACAATGATTTCCAATAAGAATGGTGTATGTAAACATCCACTTTCAAGATTAAACCCCAACCTCGATAATCGATGTCATTTTCCTGGCATTGCGGAAGATGGTGTCGTTTCCGTTTTCATCATTATGCACCATAGGAAGATCGGCGTTCCCTCTCTTTTCACGAAGGACAGATAATTGAGGTGCATTATCATTGGCGAATTCCCCACATCGGTGTCACCCCTCTTGTCGCGGAGGAAGAAGAGGATGAGAACCATGGTCGCCGAGTTTTTCTACGATGGAGGGTCGATGTTCTTTGTTGGAGAAGAACCTTCCTTCGTTGAGGATGAAGTTTTTCAAAAACACTAGTGTTATCCGAATTCCTCCTCACACAACAATTATAACCAAAATAAAATAAGTCTTCTCCTTATTTTATTTTTATTTTCCATGCATTTAAAATTACAAAATTCAAATCCTAATTCACTTAATTAATTAAACCATGAGTTGTCTAATTAATTAAGATATAGGTTGGCATGTTTTAATGATGGAGAGAGTGGATAAGAAGAGTTACACATTTAATGGATACCAAATAATTGGGGAGTTTCCATGTAATTAACATTGGAGTTCAAAGGGGGTTAAGGGGTTATGGAATGTGAAAAGGGTGGGGCTCGTGTTGGCCCCACCTCTCACATAACCACATATGGGATGTTGGGTGGTTGTGGTCCCCACTAACAACTTCCCATGGGATAGTTTAACTTCCAAGGAAAATAAAATAAAAGTGTACATAGTTTTATTTACTTCTTATTTAAACCCCAAAATTTAACTTCATCCCACGTGCAAACGCATCTACAGTAAAAGTCCTCTAAGGAAAATACCGGCATTGTGAGTTCATCGGTGCCCTCAGATTCCAATTCTGAGCACCGGTTCAAAAGATAGAAAAACATGGTTGTTCGTTTAATGAACATACCCAAACTAAAAATAGGAATATTATTTTGGGCACATTGGGACTCAGAATCAGGTGTCGTCAGAAACTGCACACTGGTAAAATCTCAAAGAATTTAAGAAAAAAATTACCTTGATATTTATGGGTCTTTAAATTAACCCCAACTCATGGCTTTACGTCACCGTATTGCTATATAATAAACTGGGGAATCAAATGAGGGTACAATGCACACATCTGATCAACAACTTTTCATTTCCTCAATCATAATTAAATTAAAAAATATATTCTCTTAACAACTTGTCCATATGGTGTTTCTTGGTCCAATTTTTTGTGTCTAGAACACTTCATTTTTGGAAACCATTGAAATTTCCATCCCACTTCTCATCTACAAATATATTATTATATCATTCCTTATTCATGATGTCTAATGAACCTGAATAAAAAAATTGGTTTTAATATTTGTGGAATGTTCTATGACTTACCATATTTTCAATTCTCAATAACATTAAAACATTATTCCTTTCAACAACTAATGACTTTTAATAAAAAAATCTATTTTCTTGACTGTGTCGAATGGATCATCTGATCACTAACTTTACAAATCACTTTTTTATATGAAATATTAGTAACTTCACCGAAAATAGTTTATAAAATTTCAATAACACATTTTTCAAATAATTTAAAAAACATTTTTTTTAAAAATAGTTGTCAGCAAAAACCAAACATTGTTTAAAAATAATCAAAAAAGATCTTTAATGTCCATCTTCTATTTTTTTCAAGTATCATCAACTACTTTTTCAACTCATCATTACATGACTTTTAATCTTTTACCCAAATAAATTTTTTTAAAAAAATTCCTGTTTTTTGACTTTTAAAAAAAATCATCTTTCTCAAAATTGATTTGACTAACACCATAATACATGATAAATTATCTTTTTGTAATTAATCCCATCTCTTGGTGATAGAAAAATATGTTTCTATGTTTTTATAAACTCATCCTTAATTTTATATTTTCCTCAGACATTTCATTACCTCTCCTATTTATTATAACCAAGGATTAAAATTAATTTATGTAAGAAAATTAATTCGATCTAAATTATATGATTTTTTTAAATATTATCCCCCTTTGACAACATAATATAATGAATATTTGGGGAAATATTTAAGTTGTTTAAGTAGTCTTTGGTGGTGTCTAAACATGAATTTGCGACCCAAATTCATCAAATCTCTCACTTGGAATAGTGTTTTTTTTTAATCTAGAATTTATTATTTTGTTGAAATATATTCCATAAAAACATATCTAAAAGAAAATTTATATTCTATAAATCGAAATTTGATATCAATATTCTATGATCTTGATAATTATATTAGTTTTTCAGAAATACCAATTTTACCTTAATTATTACAAAGTATCTTAAATAGATTCCAAACTAAAATATGAAAATCCACCAGTTGATCATTCATCAACAAAATTTTAGTAAAATCCTGGGTAGATTAAATATATCATGATTATAATCTGATCAATGATAATGAACTAGTTTTCTTACTATTCCAACACACACAACATTCTACCAAGAAAAATGATCATACTGAAGATGATTTTCTATCATTATGATCTCTATCATAATCATCATCAACATAATCATGAATGTTAATTTCCAAAAATAATTATTTATAATAGTCCATATGATTATTTTAATTTAACATATCTCAAAATTTTATTTTCTACCAACATAAGAGATTCATTAGATAATTTTGATTCCGGACACATTTGTTTACAAACTATATAATATGAGGTCTTGAAACTCGTTGGTAAATAAATTTTTTATAAATTTTAAAATATATTTATGATAAATAATTTTCAACAATTTACTATTAATCATATTCATCCTATGTGAAAGAGGTGTAGAAACATTATAGTTTTCTTCCATAATTGATTTGTCAACAATTCCAAGCCATAAATTCTTCAGATAAAAGAAATGTATTTTTTTAAACATGTATGTCTAGTAAAAAAATTTAATTCTACCAATATTGACATATCAAAATTATGATTCATTTACATTGAAAATGATTCTTTATATCTTGCAAAAATTATATTAGCAACTGGAAAAAATAAAATTATGGTGATGGAGCTAACTTCTTTTTTGTATAATATGCTATCAGTATTTCCTCATAGAAATTTATGATTCATAAAATTTAGAAAATTTGGAATACCAAGAATGTGTATATTGTTTCAACCCATAAAAGGATTTATTCAATCAGTAATCCAATATTTCATCATTATCAAGTTGAAACCCACAAGTTTTCATAATGTAAACTTTTTTAAAATTTTACTATTTTGAAAATCTATCTATATATCCATTTGAATGTCTATGAATTTTCAATGTGTGGCCACTGATAGAAACATTTTGATTGTTTATAATCCTGAAACTATGGTAATGGTTTCTTCAAAATCTAGACCATCCATATATAAATGTCCTTTACTGACAAGTATTTCTTTTTTTCATAATACTTATACATTATCATTCAAATAGTTTCCATACACATAATTTTTTACAATACCATTTTTATTTGGTATACGTGGAAGAAGATCCACGTAATTGTTTTTTACACTTATCTAATTCTTCATTCATAAGATAAACCCATTCCTCATGTTCAATCTCTTATAAAACTGATTTTAGTGTAATTGGTGAATTGAGTGGTCTCAGATGTTCTAATCTCTATCTTAATCTTGTCTGAACTAGAGCATTCTAGTACCCATGATTATTTTTAGTTTGAAAATGTTTTTCCATATTTGGAAATTTCATATTTTCACTTCCCACTTCACTTTCTTTATCAAAAAATTACCTCGAGTTCTTATATATCTAATTTTACTCTGATTCATTATCACATAAAGTCTTTAGTTCATCTCTCTCAAAATTATAATCAAATATTCTTAAAGGAATTTTTTATTCAATAACATTCACATAATATGAATCTAATAACTTTTATAAGTTCCTATAATGATATTTTTAACTACATCCATATGGTGAATATCCTTTAATAATTCTTTATTCACCGTTCTCATCAAATTTACCTTTACCCATATGTTTTATTTTTTGTAAACATGGAATTCGAAAAACAATAAAGGTACTTAAATGAAGGTTTTTTGTTAATCCAAATTTCATAGTACGTCATATTTGATTGATAACTCAAAAAAAATCTAATTTTTATGTATAAAATTGTATTAATAGGTGCACTCTAGAATAAATTTGAATAATTTTATTTTTCTGACATTCCCCTTTGTTGTTTCACAAAAAATCTGTTTTTCCATTCCAATGCTTTATATTTTTAAAGGTTTTATGGAGCACTATAGTAATGTTTCAATACAAGTTTCTTAAAATAATATTTGATTTTATTATAATTATATTCCTTTTCATTATGAGTTATCATAATTATTTTTTAAACACACATTTCTATTTAAACACATCCTTTAAAACTCTAATCATTTTTACTTCAACTGACTTTTTCTTCAAAAACATAATGTTGGATATATAGGTAAAATACTCAATAAATGGAAAAAAGTCAAAATATCCAATTTTCAATTTATGCCTCTCCATCCCACAAAAATTGAAATTAATATGATATGGATGTCCAGTAGATTGATTCTCAAATATCATATGGAATTTACTAACCATCTTTCCTTTCTGAAAATTTATGATAATATCATCACCTCTTATTTCTCATTTCGAGAAAATTTAAAACAACATAAAATATATATGATTTTTTCATAAATTTATGCCCAAGATAAACGATTTTATTATATGACAAAATATTCCCATCCTCAACACTTAGCTAACATGAGTTATCAAATTCGATAATCTAAAAAATATTATCATTGGATCTTCCTCCTATCATTAAAATTTTCTATCCTCCATACTTTTGATGAAACATGAATATTTTATGAATATCAATACTTTTCCATCATCAAATAAATGAGTCACATAATGTATGTTACTTTTTATCCAAGTAAAAAATAGAAATTATTTAGATTTCATTTTTTATTCTTTAAAATCATTTCTTCCAATTCCTTGTATTATTAATAAAATATCATTCCCATAGGTAATAGCTCCTCCATAATTATGTTCAACATCTTTTAAGATTTTAATAATACTATTCATGTGTGATGAAAATCCATTATAACATGTTCATTTTTTTATTTTACATTCACAAACATCTTTCTCATTAAAAAAAGGCATTTCCACCACCTTCTTTATTCCATATTTACTATATATTCTATAATAAGAACATTTCCCTAGATTTTCATTCATAAATTATTAAGCATGATGGAAAACATAGTAAAATATTCATGAATGTTTTTCAATAAATTCAAATTTTTTTTATATTGGACAATTTCTAAAATCTTGATAATTAACTTTTCTATATTTTGGTGTTTTTTGAATGATACACATTATTCATACATTGTTACACCCCATTGCATCACACATATTACTAGGTAGAGTCATTTTGTTTCATCAAAGATAAGATTTGTTCTTAGTAATTCCATATATCCAACCAAAATGATTGAGTCTTGGTCTTCTTTAGATGTAAGAATTTTCTGGATAAATAATTCTTTGAGGTTAAACGTTATTCTATTCTATCATACAATATGCACGCACCACCATTCATAACGAGAGAAATTTTAAATTTTGGAAATGCGATAGATTTTTCACAGCCCTTCTCAAACCATTATTTGTGAAAAATATTCTTAATTCCTTGAATGATAGATAAATTAGATGAAAAATTTGTTTTGGAAGGTGTATAATTCACTTAATTATTGGAATGAAGATTTTTTATAAATTTACATGTTTCCGACTTTACTACAAAAGCCTTACTAAAATTTTCATTCAATAATATTAAAGTAATTTTAGCCTTAGAAATATGTTATTGATAAAATTAACTTCATATTCCTTAAAATCCAATATGTTAATGAGATCATCAAACATATTTATCTATTCAGAAGTTCTCAATTTAAAACTTATGATCTCCACAATGTATTATTATTCAATTCATTATCTTATCATGCTTAAAAAAATTATACTATATTTATTCATCATTCTGATATATTTCATGATTGTTTTGATTTTTTGAATACATATAAAAGGTATAATCTGATATGATACTAACTGTATGAATCGTCACCTCCAACAATTTCTCTATTTGATGAATATTTTTGTATTCATAACTTTTTAAAATAGGGTTTTTATTATATAGAATGAGTCATCTTCTGATAAACAAATATCCTCTATGTGAGATTATAGATTCATACATATAATACTTCTTCATTTTCCAGTGAACATAGTCTTTCCACTAATGTACTTGGACTATTTCATTAAAGCGTTGTCAAAATTCTTCTACTAAGGGATTTATTAACAATTA
Organism: Viscum album; assembly: GCA_963277665.1. Classification (NCBI taxonomy): domain Eukaryota; kingdom Viridiplantae; phylum Streptophyta; class Magnoliopsida; order Santalales; family Viscaceae; genus Viscum; species Viscum album. The sequence continues at coordinate 2,024,938,449 of OY728151.1, read as the reverse complement.
TCCTAAAAATCATTATCTTTATTTTTGGGGATATTCATAGTAAAATTCATGATTCATACATACCAAAAAAAATTGTTAGTAAGTTCTTCTATATACATTCCTACTCCTCTCTAATAGTTCTTAGAGATAAGAGATTTTATTTTTTCAATAAAATCCACATCCTCTATATCTTTTAAATTACAAAAATCTATATATTAAATATCTATATATTTTATCCTTATCAATGATTAAAAATCAATTTAGCATTTCATATTATTTTTGAAAACAAGATACTTTCTCATTTCATATGAAATAATAATGTTATATTGTTTATCAAATGATAAATAAACATTATATGTTAAATTAGAAATTTTAGAATCAAACATGTCATAACTTTTTCCCATGAGTTCCTTTGTAATTGTAGAATCATCAACGGCATATCCAAAACATCTAATGTAGAAAAAACATCATCAAATCTATTGTACTGCTCGTCAATAGTTTCTTCACTTGATATTCTTATATATTTAAACATGTTATGCTATATTTGTATTCTTTATTCCTTCACATTAGTATTCCTTTAGAAAAAACATTGTTTCTTGTCTGAAATACAATTTCGAATTTTGAGACCGACCACACTCATATTAAATGTTTATGAATTAAATGTATGTATAGAATTTATAGCTCTTCCATAAAAAATAATATTAATTCCATCCAGAAAAGTCATAATATGATCTTACTCAATGGGTGGAAAACCAATTGAAGCGACATCAACAACTTCTAGGGTAAGAGATAAAATATATGGATTTATCCAGTTTATCCTACCATAAAAATTATTTCAAATTAATGTTGTAACTACTCTACTATTGGAGAAATTGATGTTATAAATGATAGGAATTCAAAAGTGGTGCCTTCCTCTGATAATAACTATCATTTCAAAGGATCAATGAAATATATAGAAGTGGTGGTTGAATCAATTGATTCCTTTTACAAATCTCATCATTAAAAATCATTACCCCATCCTCTTGGTTTAATTTATTCTTTATCAACGTCACAAAAAGTAATGTGTAGGTTGAAATAGAAATTATACATGAAAAAATTAATTAAATGAAATTTAATTAACCAAAAAGCTTACATACATAGACTATCTCGAAGGTCTATGGAAATTCATAATTATAAAGTAGAAAATAAAACATGTATCAAATCTTGTAAGACACTTTATATCCCAATATGTTAAAAATAATACTTACTATAATTTATTTTAAAAAAATTCCTTGAATAAAGGGATAAAAAAAGAAAATCATCTTTGATATTTTCTACTCTATAATGGTTCATCTAGAAATATATATTTGATCAACCTTTCTAAGATAATCCAGTATCTGATTGTCTTCCTCTGATAGCCTTAGAAAAAAATGAAATTTTCCCAATTTATTCGGTTTCATAATATTATGATATTCTTTTATAACCAAACTATGATTCTCAAAAAAAAACTAAAAAAATAATAGACCAATACCCTTGATTGGATTCTCTATATCTCATAATATTAACAAACCCTAGTCTGATCATCTGCTTAGAACCCTTTGTCTAGAATGTCTTCCTCAACATGAAACAAATTTGGTTCGAAAATGCTATTTGAAAAATAGTTCTATAGTGTACCAGATTTTATGCATGGTTGAATAGTGTTATGTTATATTATAATTTCCACCTCTATTTTTAGCTGCCCCAAAAGTGGAAAAAAGAAATATTTTACAGATCACGAAAATTCTAAAATCATATTTATTAAAAATTCAAACTTTATTTAATAGAATCTCAATTCTTCCCATCTCTATTGGAGCCTTCTTGAAATGTCATTAATAATACAGAATCTTTTCTAATTTCAAAAAATTTGTCCAGTGATGTTATTCATGGAAACCCTTCATATTTATTATTGTCTTGACCAACATGAAATAATAAACATTTATTCAGTATAATCAATAGTTCATATCTAAAACTTTATAAAAAGATTCTTTCTGATGGAAATCCTTAAATCACTTATTAGAAACATCACATCTTCTGACTTCAACATTCTTATTTTAGATAATCTTAGCCTAATTAAAATTAATCAAATCTTTTATGTTGACCCATTGATGGATGATAAAAAAATGAAACAAAATATTTCTAACTATGATGCTCTAAGACAACTGAAAATGGTTATGTACGTATTAAAAACTCATAAAGACACTAGAAAATGCGAATGACTATTCAGTATCAGCTTCAATATGATTTTAATTTTTTATTATAATTCTCATTCTCTTTAACTACTCTTCAGTTTAATGATGCAGAGTCTGATTGCACTTTTCATCTGATGACATATCAATTTCAACAATAGATCTGATGGACCATTGTTAAAACATCACTTGGAAAATCATTATCAGTTGGAGTTTATAAATTTTTTTCTCCATAAAAACAAATTGATCTAAAAATCCACAACTCATTGATCTTTTAGATAAGTTCTCCCTCTGATGGACTTTTTCTATTTCCTTGGGTCAAAACTTCCCTTTTGTACTGACTTGTCAACTGCTTCATATTTGAACAGATCTATTTGATAGAAATATCTAGATTTTCACTACTTTTAAAAAAAATTAATGTGATCAAATTTTATGGTGATGAAATTTCATAAATCTTAAAATATTAATATATTAAATCTTTATGATCTTCATATTTATTTATCATTTCAATGTCCATAAAAACACAAAACATAAAAACTAAAAATCCATACTTTCTAAAAAAATGCATCATGATGATTCATGTGTAGTCATGTGTGTCCAACGACTTTCATAAAATTAAGATAATTCAATAAATAGGATTAAAAATAAACAAACATCATCAAATTTTTATACTTTTCCATCTGAAAAATTGTTTTTTCAATGATTCTCGGTCAGATGTTCGGTGTCTAAAACCATTCATTTTTAGTATCTTCAAAAAGAAATATATATCTTTTCTTATAAAAACAATATATTATATACTTACTTTTTTATGATATTTTAGGAACATGAATGAATAGAAAAGAATTTTAAAAATTATTTTTTTAATGTTTTATGACTTCCCATATTTTTAAGTCTCATCAACATTAAAATTTTGTTCATTTAAAAATTATAGAATTTAAAAAAAACTTCAATCTGATGGACAATGTCTAATGGATCATCTGATGTCCCTCATTAAAAAACATTATATTTACCTATATTTTCATAAATTTTTTATAAAAAATTTTGAATCATTCAGTAACACATCATTCAAGATATTTATTAAAATATACATTAAAATGATAAAATTTTTAGTAAAAAACATTGTCAAAATAGAAAATAAAAATATCATAAATATTAAACCATCAAGAGAAATAAATTTTATATTATCTATCATAATAAATACATATAAATATAAAAATAATTAATTGATTGTTGAATATATGAAGGATACCTTTTAAATAAAAATCTAACCATTATTTAAAAACTAGAGAAAAATAGAATTTTATTTTCGTAAAATTATAACATATAATTATATGAGTAATGAGAAAATGTTTTTCTTCGTAAATAAATAATAAATCAATTAAGGAATCCTTAAATAAAATAATGATCATGATTGTGGGACAATCTGTTCATATTGTATAGATTTCCAGAGAAGTGATACAATATAATTATAATTATAATTATAAAAAATTCAATTAATGTTTAAAGCATTAATTAAAAATTTATGATGAGCTCGAACATAGAATAACAATTTTGTTGAGAATAGTTTAAAAAAGTCAACATTTTCTTAAAAACTATTCTAGATGATTTTATACAACCAAAAGAAAATATGATATTAATTTATTATACAATAGGAATAAATAAAAGAAAATATAATGTATGGTTTTTAAATTTTAATAACCATGTACATTACATTGACATAAATTTATCATATGCAATCACACAAATAAATATGTTTTTTACGTAAACCTTTACCATTAGGGTAATCATCAAATCAAATCCTACATAAACTTGGATCCATAAATGAATGGGTAAATAGTCATAATTTTCAGGGGATTAACTATAATATATATTCAAGATATTATATACAACACACACATGAAGAAAGTTGTGAATATAAAATATGTCTCACAGAAATAACATTATGATGGGAACCCTATGTCACATTAGTAACTTTTGAATAAACACCCCTTGGGTAAAATAATTTAATAATTGAATTTATATAATATTAATTCATAAGGATACATTGTCCAAAATTTTCAATGTGTAGTTTATACACTTCAAAAACATGAACAGCCTCGTAATGCTAACAATGTTTCAAGAAATCTATATTAAGATAAAGAATCCATAAATCATGTTTTATCATTATTTATATGTATTAAAACCTACCATATAATAAATATTTATTTATTATAAATATATTATATCAAAATAATCACATAAATCATAGCATATATTATTTACATAGAATATATTATGAAATTTTTATAAAAAAAATTAATAAAACCACTTCTACTAAGTGATAAATGCTAAATTTTTCATGCATGTTTCAGTTCGGCAGTTCCAATCCTTATCCGGTGATAATGGTTTCATCCTATACTAAATATTATTCATAAAATTATCATATTATTTAGTCATTATATTTATTTTTATAATAATAAATAATAATTAGTGGTGATAATTGAGTTTCATAATATTGATGTGACAGTATTTTGTACCTACGTATGAGTGACGATTAAACACTTTGATAAATGGTAATAAAAAAATAAATTATAATTCATATTTATTAAAATATATAATATATTTTTTAGAAAATATAATAATTAAATACATTATTATGATCATTAGTCATAATTTGTGATAAAAAATTCATCGGTCTGCTTAATATAGGTGGTAGCCACACATACACATAATTTTTTTCTCTTTCTATTAAATGAAAATAAGGTACAAAATGGTTTTTCAATCATCATAAGAAACATTTAGTATAATAAAGAATTTTTATATGTAATTTTATGTGGTATATCTTATATCTGTAAGATATTGAATAACCAATAAAATAAAAAATATATTTATAAGAGTTTTACCTCTTCATTTAGAAACCACTATTAGAATAACAGTTATGCATGTAAACAATGGAATTTTTTCTACATGAAATTTATGAGTACATGAGGAAGGAATATATTATGATATTATGTCTAGTTTTTTCAGTAAGGAGTGATAAGACCTTGGGAATAGGTTATGATATGAAGTCTCCATTTATATCTGAGAATATGGTTCCCTTGGAATTATATAAAGTATTTAATTAATTAAAATTAAATTTCATATTCAAGTTTGAAAATTGATATATTTCATATATATTATTACTATTAGTTTAAATACTCTCAGATAATAAAATTCATCCTTTTTAGGTTATTTTTTAACACAAATCTCTTAGTATTAATCTCTGTTAACCCATTTCACATTTAACATGATATTAATGTTCTTTCAGCATTAGTAGCATTGAATGATACAATAAAAGGAAAATTAAACCATTAGTGTAAGTTATATGATATTATTTACCAAATCATAAAATTATTTGTGAATATAAGTATTTTATAATTTTTAATGCATTGAGTAAAATATTATATAAGATAAGATACCATTAAATCCATTTTTAGGACTACTCACATTAAATTACATTAAAGAGAACAAAATAGAAAAAGAATTTGAATAAATATTTAAAACAATTAAAATATTTAATTTCTGACTTTAAAATTCATGGAACACATGAATTAATCCAAACATATATTTCTATTAATATATTTAAATTCTACTATTTTTTTATTACTTGAAAAAGAAATGAGTTGACATTACATAACTATTCAAGGTAATTATTTTGTCAATAATAATTAAACATAAATTAAATTGATAAAAATTAATTAAAATTTAAAATAATGATTAATAAAACATAACCTATTCATATTCCAATGAATAAATATTAAACATAATAAAATATATAGAGTTTCATACTAGCTATATTCTTTGATTAAAATAGAATTAAGGGCATTTGTAATGTAACATTAATATAAAATTTGAAAAATTAAAGTTAGTATGGTTAATTTATAATAAAACCAATAAAATTAAATAAATGAATGTGTTTGTGAGATTCATAGGCCATATTCCATAGTTATAATGTAGTTTAACCTAGTTAATCTATATCTTGTTAAAAAAAATTTACGGTGGTTACTATTAATAATGGAAAACAAGACATATTTACCAAATTTGAACCTCCTTGTTCCAAATATAGAATAATGTTTTAAATATATATATATATATATATAATTATTTTTAATTTCATGTGTAAAAAACAGAGACCACATTTTTTTTAATAAGTTATTTTTAAGCCAAAAAATGAACATATATACAAAATCTAGTATAATGATAATTATAATCAAATTAATATGGTTATATGTAATCATGGGATAATTGTGTCACTTATACATAAAATTGAAAAAAATGGTTCTTTTAAATTAGTTTATTTAATGAAAATAAATGAAAGTTTCACACAAATCTGTATTTTTTCTATTCAATTAAAAAATAAATATTTTTAAAAAAAATCATAAAATATCACAGTATGATAATTATGGAAAGATAATTTTTAATGTGATATTCATTTCCTAAAAAATAATTTCAGAAAAAAATAAAAAATTATTTATAATGTTCATGTGAACAATTTAATAAAACCTATTTTGTGAAATAAATCATATTTTTGATGAGTAAAATGGAATTAAAAAATTTTAAGTGTATATTTATTATTCTATAGTAATAAAATTAAAATTATATAAATAATTATTGATATTTACCATAATAATGTAATTATTATTAATACCACAAATATATATTCTCGCTAATAGGGATAAAATAACGATATTTTGGTAGTATTTCATCTCTCTCCTAAAACATGGTGTTGTGTGTTTATCGATCTATCAAGCATATCATTATTTTAAACTATTTTTAGGGGTTTTAAATTATTAAATCATATACTATATTTATTTCCATCATCATGAAACTATCCAACACATAAAATGTTTCTTTAATGGCTAATATTGTTTTTTTATTTTAAATTTAAATTTCTCCAGCTGAAGAAATTTAATTTAAAAAATAAAATATAATTTTTGAAATAATATTGCAGAAATAAAAATAAAGTGTATTTTTGATATTTTACAAAAAACATTATTATCCTGATAAATAGTAAAATCAATAACGGATTTTAATTGAAAACTGTTTTTTTGTTTAAATTATTTAGAATGTTAAAATTTATTTTTAACCAGTTTTAAAGTAAAATTAGTAAAATAATATATAAACTTGTACAATTTATGTTATTATACTCAATTTCATTTTTCAATTGTATATAAAAATTTTGTAAACATTAGATGATTTTTTCTTTTTAATGCATCTTTCCTATCATGTCAATGAGATTAATTTTAAATTAAAATTCTTTTATTTTGGAAATTGAATTTGAGAAAATGGATTCTATAGTTGGAATATTAAGAGTTTATAATATATAATATATTAATGTTAATTTTTGACCCCAATTAATATTGAAAACTGTAAAAATTATTTACCATGATTAAGGAAAAATGTATTTATTGGGTGGTAAAACTAAAAAGATATGGGTTTGAAATGACCAAAAACATGTATAAATCTTATTTTAATTCCATATTTGCATCTTATAGTTCCCAATTTCGAATCTAGGACTATTTGGAATCATTATTCAAGGTAATTAATATATTATTTTGGAGTATTGTGGTAAAATGTCTATATAGTTTCCAAGAGGGTTCCTTTCCCCCGTGTTTAAAATGCCACCGCCAACCACAATGTATTATCATATATAAACCATTTCAGATAGGAAAATACCTACACAAAAAAATTCCATTATTCCATTATATCTTCCTAGAATCTATAGTTCGTACAGAAATCATTCAAAAGAATGATTTTTGTGTAAACATGTGGAGGATAACTATAGAAGATGTAACATACATCAATGAGAATAATTTTTTTATTTCTTCCTCCACATCATTCAATTAATATTATATCATGATTATATAATACATATATAATCCTCCATATTATAAGGTGTTATTGTTTATAGGAATTACATAAAACCATCTCCACTTCCATAAACTAGTTTACAAATTCATTTGTTCGAATGTGCAAAGAACTACCGACTCACGAACCAATGTCATTTATTCTTCCATTTCATCCTCTAAAGGATTGAAATAATGATGGAATTATGATTTATGAATTGTATTTGTGATATTATTATTCTTATATAATTATTATATAACACAAAAAATCATACTCCCTATTTATATGATTATGATAACATCACTCATTTGTACGGAAGACGACCACCTCCAAAAGTGATGTGATTTATTCCTGCTTTACATGGATGATATTAAGGAAGATTTTAACAACAATATGTGTTATATATGAAATATAAAATATTCACAAGGGTAATATAACATTAAACATTATTAATTTAAATAGGAATGGAAAATAGAAACATCATTAATCTGTATTTATGACCTACCATCTTCACCATTAATGTTTTTCATTTTCCATCAATAATATTTATGGATAACAATAAATAATTATATAATGAATATATAAGATTTTTTAATCATCTATTAAATTATTGATATTATAAAATCAGGATCAAAATAATATGACTAATACTAAAAAATAAATACATATATGAAAAACAATGAGGGTTTTATCTAAAACATAACATTTACATGAAATTATTAATAAATGCATTGTAAAAGATCATAAAATAATACTATATGATCGATATATATAAATATTTTTCTATATTACATGTATTATAAAATATCATTTATTATAAAGAAGATTTAAATGTATACAATGAAAGATAATACTTATGGTAATGAGTTTCAAGTCTTTATTTTATTTTGGGTAGACATATGTGAATTAACCACATGTTTAATTTTCATGGTTTATATAACACCCTGTTGATATTTTATATCATAAATATAATTATTTTAATGATAATTAATGTTTAATAAGATGTTATATCTTATTTGGATTATGATCCAAAATATTACTAATGTAGTAAGATATTATTTTCACAAATCTCGTTATTTGATACATATGTTTATGTTTTCCACGAATCTTATTTTAATAGTTCTATATAAAACCACTTTAACAAGTAATAAGATGAATATATTTATAATCATTATATTTGATGTTTAATTTAATTATATTATTTCATGGGTATCATATGTCATTGTTAGTAAAGAGGTAATGATTATATATTTCAATCTCACCATTTTATTGGTTGTTTTTTATTCTTATTATAGTGAATAAATGTTATAATCCATCTCTCCAGAAACTCATGAATTTTATTATTTTCTATATATGAAAAGAGAAAAAAATTACCTTCATTTTCCACTCTTTATGTACTCAAGAGTAAAAAATTATTTTTTAAATAATAATTTTATTTATCTTTCTCTTTGGAAAAAAATCAATTTTCTTTAAAAACCAAATTTTAAAAAAAATTTAATTTTTATACTATATAACATAAAATTATAAAATTTATTTTTTACCATTATTAAAATTTTAAAGAGTCTTAAAAATGAATCTTTATTTTTTTTCATAAAAAATATAAATATGGCTATTTACATTAATTGTGAATGAAATCAGTATTTTAATGTGTACATCGTGTGTAGAATTTTCTGCCATCAAAAACACAAAATGATTGAATGTTGAATAAATAATTTTTAATGGTTATTCAAAAATAAAACTACTTTTCATTTTTTATGTTTTAAAAATATATATGAATTTTATTTTGCTCAAAAAATATTAAAAATTATCAATAAAGCTTCATTTATAAGCATTTATGTTTTTTCGATGATTTTTTTTAAAATGTGTTATGTATTAAATATTTACATACAATAGAAAGTTATTTTTATTATGTAACATTCCAATTAGTCTTTCAAAATCATTCTCTATCTATCAGGAAATCCTTTTATGTTACTTATTCATTACTAGGGATATGATTTAAGGATATAATTCTTATTGTTTCACTAAATGGTATTTGTTTATGATGATAAGATGTTAAGGAAATTCATTTCTCTTCTATGAGTCATTCCATTAAAAAATTATTATGTGATTTTCTTCATTTAATGGGTTATGATATGATGAAATTGTTATGGAGAACATTTTATTTCATGAGTTACGGTATGTAAAATTTTTATGATCTTGTAGAACAAATATATATGGTTCTTATTAAGAGAAGGGTTGGGACTATATCTCACACTAATGCATTGGGAAATTATTTATATTTATTTATAAAGATAATAAAATAATTTGGAGTGAATCTAGTTTAGTATGAGAATTTTTTCATTGTGATAATAATTTGAGAGAAACATGAATACTATGAAGGGTGGGGGAGTGAAACCATTCCAAAATTATATCCTTGGTAGGGATACATCAACACAATGGAAATAATTTCATATGATTTCAGGTATACAAAAAATCTATTAATTATTAATATTTTATGAACTCATATCATATGTTCATTGATTCACTTATTATTCATGTCTTCTGAACTACATATATTTAATCCCTTAATAAATTCCTATCTTTGATATGTTGGTTATGGTTTAAAAATGTTATTTATATCTTTTCATATCATTATTTTCATGTTATGGTTACATATCTCCCTTGTTTTCCTTATTGATAATATCATGTAACCCTTTATTATGTTTCCTTTCCATAGGTTATGGTGAAATGTTTTATGTAAGAGTACTAAAGGGGATGATATTTATTGGAGATATTGAAGATAATTCATTATTTAAGATGATAATTTTCCAAGATTCCAATGTCACTACACTATTATAGTCCCAAATAATGTGTCTGTGTAAAATAAATATCAATCATCTAAATTATATAACATCAAGGTATAATAATCCTAGGTCACTATAGTAGGTATTAAAGTAAATATTTTGTCACCATTTGTAATATGGAATGTAAAAACCATATTGAGATCCCTAAGGACATGTCTAAATATAATTCTAATGATGTATCAAAGTATAAGAAAATTTCATTGACTTTTGGTAATGTATTGGGAAATTGGTTTCAACGAAATTGTATCCCTGTCTGGAAATAATAAGTGGATGACACTCTACACAAAGGTACATAGTTGTAGTAAATATTAAAATTATTCATCGAGAAAACCATGATAATCATCGAGTGCATGATAGCATCCATTATTGCGCACATTGTATGACACTCCTAGGGGATATACATAAGAAATTAAAAAACACATTATAAAGAATAATGAAAGATTTAAATTGATTATGACTTTGAATAACCAAGGTTAACTGATATGTGTAATTGATTAATATTATGGATTCATGATTTGGAAACCATAAAAGTGAAACTTCTAGATTATTTGGTTCCTACTATAAACATTGATACACACACTAAAATTATCAGTTTAATTCTTTTTGAAAATTATAATGAACAATATCAATATTTAATATGACAAAAAATTTATTGATGAGAAAAACAATGAGACTATTACTAGAGTAATGGATGTTGTGATTCTTCCTAATCAGTTGTCATGATATATTATTAAAACATTCACCTTAAACAACTCTCATACTCACCAAATAAGTGAATTAAAGATTACACATAGTGATCAGGTAATTGAGACCATGGAGGAGATAATATTAATTTTTCTATATGTCAAAAAATTGGAATAAGAACATATCTTAATGCCTTAGATGAACGAAAAGATGAATTGAGTGAAGAAAAAAAACACAGATCATGTAATTTCTGAGTAAAAAAGAAAAATTTTAGTGAACCAAATTTTTGTGAATATTGGTCTCCCTAATATATATTCAATTAAGGAATGTTTATAATGTATAAGTTATTATAATAATGAAAATAAATTTCCCAGTTGTAATGATCCTGAAAGAAATAATCAAGTTTATATAATTAATGGTTATTTTAATGATTATTGAGAGACTAAGAATGAAATATTAATGGAGATATATATTAATTAAAAATAACAAGAATCCTAGTTAATGGTTTGAGATGAAATAAGTATCATTGAGTTGTATATGTATTTGTATAAAAAAAATATGAAGTATGTAAGGATTTATCCATATAAGTTTTTCAGTAAGGATTTGAAAGAATAGGATTAATAGTCCTGATGACAGAAAAAAAGATATTTAATGGACAAGTTATATTTTATGGGAAAAATGATTGAGGGTAGATAACCCTTAATATTTTCAAAAGGTTGAGAAAATGGTTTTTAGTTTGGATGAATCTATGATTGATAAGGATTACATAAATTGGATAGTATTAATAACCTTGGTACTGAAAAAGGAATTTTTGACAAAGTGGTTTATATTATCATTGATAGTGTTTACAATGATATTGGATATCTAGAATGTTTTTGATAAAATATGATGTTATTAAATGAATCATTCATGTTTTTATTATGTTTTTATGGATATTTTGGTTGTAAAAAGCATTAGGAGAATACATTTCCAACATATTAACATATTTGAGATGTGAAAATTAAGATCTCCTTAAAGATTTTTGGGGATTACATTTAACTTAATTTTGGAAAATTTAGTGACCTTATTTATAAATGATTAATTTTTGATGGGTTATAATGATAAACATTTAATGAATGGTTTAATTTGAACATAGTATGAGATCGTAGATATTAATGTATTATTTCAATATATGAAGATTTATTAATAACTTGTGATAACTATATTGTTTTGATAATAACTAGATATCGAAAGAATAAAAAATAATTATATTATAGATCATACTATCTATTACAATTAATTTTGAGATATTAGGGAATAAAATATTCGATTTGGGATATTCATTTTTTAGATTAAGAGATAAATTGTAAATTAATCAATGAATGCAATGAAATTATTCTTATGGAATTTAAATGAACTATGTAATTAGGTTTAATTATATTTTTATATAGTAAAATAATTTATCCAATCTAAGAAATTCATATTGAAACATAATTTTATCAATGGTATATAATTATAGTTGAATCTATGGTATCTAAAATCATATATGAATTATGTTTTTGAGCATATTAACTTTCAATTGATTATTTACTTTCATGTTATCAATTTTCACTACCACACTCCATCAATATTTTATTGTTAGTTTTCTCTTCTATGTCCATGCTATAACTTTTTGATTGTGTTCTCATATTTTGAATCCATGTATGTGTTATTCTAGATTCCTTTCTAACATCATTTTCTCTTTTTTGATGAGGACATTATTATTACCCCTTTTTACGTTGTGGGTTCTTATGCTGTAATTATTAAATGTTAAAACAATGATTAATATTATGAATTTCTAGGAAAAATTTATTTTATGTGAGGTAGAATGTAACAACCTAATAGTTTTTGATATTTTTAAATTAATTTAATATTTTCAATATGTTTTATTATAAAAAACAATTAGTTTATATATAATTACAACGAATGAGTTTCTTCAATAATGTGCATGAAACACAACAATGAGCTTCAACGAACCATGACAAGATATTATTTTAAACATGATCATTATATCATAGCCATTAAATAGGTGGGTATGAATAGTATTAGAAATTTTATGAAATAATCATTTAAATCTGCTAAAATGTTTTAATTTATTTATAAATGATTAATAAATAAGCAAATAATTTTTGTAATGTGATTATAATAATCAAAAGAATGATTTATTCAAATATATTTTGTATTTATTAGGAGAAATTAATATATAAATTTGAAAAAAATTATTTGATAAAACTAAAATTATTTTTGAACTCGTCAAATCAAAATTAACATATGGGAAAAAAAATTGGATTCTTCAGGATGATTGTTTTTAGTGAATATTTAAAATTGTTGATATTTGTATAATAATAATTTTTTTCAATAATGTAATAACATTAAATGAACCATTATGTTTTAATGTAACATAAGTATTATTTAGTAATATTTAATCTCTTTAATTAATTTTGAATCAAAATTATATTGGATTTGAGTATATGTTAGTTTTTGTTTTAAAATCGGTTTTTTATGAAAACTGTTTCAATGTAGATAATGATTCTCTTATTAGATTATTTAACACAATACCTAATAAGAAATGCATTAAAATAAATTAATAGATAATATATTAATAAATTTTTGTTTTTATTTATTCAATGTATATTATTAGATATAGAGTTAATATAATGTCATATTTTGATGAAAAAAATACCCTTCTCGAAATCCCTCTTTTCATCATTTGTACAAGTTTTGTTTTAAATATAAATTTTTCCATGATTATAAAAATTATTTGAAAAAATAAAATTCATTTTTAAATCATAATATAAACGTTATATTATCTTTCATCTTTTATATTTTTCTTAAAAAATTAATATTTTCATGAATAGTAAAAAATAATATATATTAATCGAAAAGATCCTTTTTGCCTATATTATTTATAATGAGAAATTATATTTTTAATTATTTTTAATGTAAAAATAATAAAATTATAAATATTTTAATCCAATATAGTTTATTTTAATCAATTTCATAATGACTTTTGATATAGAAACATTTTATACATCTGAACATTTTCTCTTTATAAACTCACATTACCATCACGCCACTAAGGGTTATTTTAAACAATTTTTTTTCCACTTATATGAATTTAATTTTGAAAAACCGATTCCATATTTTTAGTTAGAATAATTTATATTTTATAAATGTTTATATTAATTTTTTAACGATATGAATAATGAAAAAAATTATTTACCACTATTAAGGATATAATGTTTTTACTATGGGGTTAAAAAAGGATAAGGGTTAAAAATGACACAAAACATGTGAAAATTATATGTTATAGATATATGTACAGATTATATTTCATATGTTATAATCATGTTTCATTTTTGAAGATTTGGGAATTAATTTATTATTTTGTGGTATTTTGTGAATCTTCAATGTAGTTTCCAAGTGGGTTCATTTCCACCACATATAAAAGACCACCACCACCCTTCACTTCATGAAACCCTAAAAAACTTTTTGATATAAAAATTAATACTAAAAAACATCTCAAATTCCTAAATTTAAAACAATAATTCTTAGTTTTGATATAAATCCCACCATGGAATATTTTTAGTGCAAACCAAAGAATAATACCTGAAAAAGAGGTAATGTTCATCAATGATATTTTTTGTTTTATTTAATCCTCCATATACATAAATAATTATTATACCAAGATGATATAACTCCATAAGTATATACCATAAACAAATATATTTTTATGATATGGTAATCACCTACAAACATCTATACTTCCATCAAATGGGTTATTAAGTTATCATTCCTCCATATGATGAACTATCACCTCATGGGTCAATGTCATAAATTTTTTCCTTTTCCACCTCTAAATGATATAAATAATTATAGATGTATTATTTATAAATTATGTTTATGATATTATTATAATTAGTGAATTATTATATCACACATACCATCATATTATCTATTTTGTGGAATATGATAATATAGATCGAATTTACAGAGGACTACCTCATTGCGAAGAATTTTAATTCTTCAATGTTTTATATGGAATGTATTATGGATTAATTTAATGATAATATTTGATATATATAATTTAAAATTATTCTTTAATGGTAACATATCATTTTTATTTTAACAAAACATGAAAATGAATACTAACTTCATGCATATGTTTGTCCCGCCATCTCCAATTATAGTATATTTTTTACATTTCATAATTTTTTATATTAATATAAATATATATATTAAATATTTATTATATTTAGGACATGTTTAAAATTAATTATATTGTTAATTAATTATCATTTTAATATGAAAAAATTAAAAATGAAAATACATAGAAAAAGCTATGTAGTTATAACTCGAGACATCTCTTTGACTTGGAATTGTCAATAAAAAAGTAATAAAAAGTCTTTAAAAAACAAAAAGTGGTATTATATATATAAATATTCATTATAAATTGATGTATAAAAATATTATTATTATTATATGGGTATTTTGAAGAAGTTTCATAAAAGTCATGATATAATGTAATGGATTTCTAGTCCCTCTTTTCTTTCTAAGGGACATATGAAAATTCAGCACATATTTATTTTTTGTGGTGTATGTACATGCCCATAGATATGTTTTATCATGAATATACTTGTTTCTAATGATATATTTTTTTTCATTTGATGTTCTTATTTATTAGATTTTATGATATAATATATTACTAAAGCGTAAGAAATTTTTTATTCAATTTTCCAAGTTAGTAACATATGATTATATTATACACCTATCTTCTTTTACGATATGTGTATATGACTTGGTTTACATGTAATATATTGAATTTATTTATCCACATGGTATTATTATTTTCATATAATTATTTTACATTATGGATTAACATTTCATTGTTTCATAGTGGTAAATATTTTATGTTACAATCCCATCATTTATCAGGAATGTTTATGATTATGATTCTAATTATGAAATATTTTGATCCATATCCCTTGGAAGTCATTAATTTTATTATAGTATTTTTATTTCATGATAATTATTGTTTTTCTATAATTTTACTTTCTTTACGTACTTTAGAGTTCAATTTTTTTAATATGAATTTTCTTTTTTCTCTCTATGTTTGAAAACCTTTTTTCTATGAAAATTTTTATTTATAAAAATTATTAATTTTTTTAACTATTATAATATAGTTTGTAATGAATTTGTTAACCTTGTTTAAATTTTTAAAATGAGTTTTAAAATGTAATCTTAGTGTAATTTAAGGAAAACAATCATGTTTAGATTTTTACTGAAACTATAAAAAGATACTTTTTTAACATGTATTTCATGTATATAATTTTATGCCATCACGAATTAATTTTTTTTAAAATAATCCTTTATAATTTTTTGTAAATATTATTAAATTCTAGTATTTTAAATAAAATCTATATTTCGAAATGCGCTTTTAATAATATTTTCAAAAAAATGGTAATTTTATTCCAAATATTTCTTTTTTAAGATATCATGTTTATTTTAAAATGGAGAGATTTTTTAATTGTTTTATGTTTTACAAATAGATTTTCAATGAAAATATTTCTTCTTCCATAAATGTTCCATGTAATCATTCAATATCTTTCTCCATCTAAGCTGACATCCTTTGATGTTACTTTTGATTTACTGGGGATGTTATCCAAGGAAACCATTCTTGTTATTTATCTGAATGGATTATGTTTATAATGAATTTAATTTTATAAAATTTAATTATCTTCCACATATTTTACCGAGGTAAAATAATTAGGAAACATGATTCATTTTGAGGGGTCATTCTAGGATGAAATTATTATGAAAAGTGTCTCTTTTCCATAGGTTATTATATGATTAAATATTTTTAAAATCCATTCAATTTTATGGGTTTCGGTATATTGAATATTTTTAGTCTCATAGTACACATAAAAATTATTTCTATAATGAGACATGTGGGAAATATATCTCATTAAAATTCATTGGGGAATGATTTATATCCTACGAGATAATCAATGTCAAAAAGGGGAATAAACCTTGTTTAATATGGGATATTTTCTTCTATTCTGGTCTTAGGAGTGAACCATGATTGCTATGATGGTTTGGTGTGTGAACCCATTACACTATGATATCCTTAGAAATGAGCCTTGACTACTATGGATATTATTTTCTATTATTTTTGTGAATGGATAATACATATGACTTATACCAATGCTATTCTCTCATATCCCATGTTCTTTTATCTCTTTATGTTTCATTTCATATGAACTATCAATCATTTATCCACGACATAATATATTAATAATTAATATGCTGGGAATGTTTTATAAATGTTATGTTTATGATCTCTTACACTTTGGTTCATGTTATTCATATATATATATATATATATATTACCCTAACTGAGTATTTAATTGAATCATTTATTATGTTTCCTTTTATGAGGTTATGAAGAATGGTTTTAAGTGGGATTACTAAAGAGAAAGAACATTATGGGAGACATTGGATAACCATCAGGAAATTTGAACATTTTCTTTCAATATTACAATTGAAATAAATTATTATATTCCTAAATACATTTTTGTTTAATTTAATAAATATTCACAAAAAAATAAGAAATATCCAGGTATGAGAAGCCTTAGATTCTATAATTTTCATAAAATAACAACTAGTATGGTTTCTCCTATTATCTGAGATACATTAATAATTTTTTGTTATCCTTTCATGAGGAACTAGAGTTTCATTGATATTTTTCATTGATAGGATGTTGGATTTACTAAACCTATCACTATTTTTACACTACAGAAAAATATTAAAAATATGAAAAATAATTAGGAAAAAATTTTATGAACATTATGGAAGTAATTAATTTAATATAAAAATGCAATAATTTTAAATAAATGTGTAATATGAAGACAAATATTTATTATTGCTATCTTGGACTAATATACACTTGATTTTACATGAGATAAAATTCCATTGTTCATATAAAATATTATATTTTAGTGCCATAAATATATTATAGGTTAACCATGGATGTTAGAGAACCAAAATGATTTTATTTTATAATCAATAAGGAAGGAAACATGTTGGTTATTAATAATAATATACAAATTTATTATATAGAATAAATATAAAAAATTTATATTTATAATTGGTTGGAAGATATTAATTTTGATATTGATTCAATATACTAAAATAATCTATTTAATTATGTGAATACTCTCACATAAGTAAAAAACCAATAGCTATAATTGATTTAACAAGAGAAAAATTATATATAAATGAGAAATTAGGTACTTATAATTCATGGTTGGTAGTCAAAGTTCTGATGAAACGTCGTTATATTGATTATAATGATACTATATTACAAGTATCATTGATAAAATATTCTAGAAATATTTATTCCATAACATAATACCATGATTAATAAATTTAGTAGAGGGATATCGATGAAATGTTATTAAATGTAAAACATGTAAAATATGTATATTTGACATAGATATAATGGTTTGTGGAACCAATTGAATATAAATATATTTTAAAGTTACATGATTCCATTTATAGACTGATATGTGCATAAAAATGATGTTATATTAATTTGGTTGATATTTAAAGAGAATCGAGTTTCATTATGAATGATAGTAATCCA
This sequence comes from Viscum album, assembly GCA_963277665.1. NCBI lineage: Eukaryota > Viridiplantae > Streptophyta > Magnoliopsida > Santalales > Viscaceae > Viscum > Viscum album. The sequence continues at coordinate 2,024,919,211 of OY728151.1, read as the reverse complement.
TGGGTTTTTTAGAAGGTCAGTGGGAATTCCATCATTTAAAAAATTATATATATTAATTATATGTAATTAATTTAACAAAGGGAATATATTTAATATTCATTATTTTCCTAGTTAAATGAATGTTTCTACAAAAAGGACTTATGTGAATGATCATGCATTATAGGGATTTTGATATATTATGAAACATCTAAGAGGATTCATGAAAAAAGTTAAAATATATATATTAGAAAAATATTGAATATATAAACTATATGGAAATAAAGTATTTTTTTTGTCACATGCCATACATACCTCTAATAATATATGTCCACAAACAAGAGAAGTGTGGAAAAATGAAAAGAATTATTTTTTCTTCATTTATTTCCTTGTGATATATACATGGAATTAGAGTGTCTATCATTTCATTTTGGATAGAAGAGAAAATGATGATCTTAGAGATCTATATTGAGTAGTGGTTATGTAAATCTTTATGAACATGTGATATTTCAAGGTTATGATTTTGGTATACAAGGTATATGAGCACCTATTAATGATTAAACACATAGATTTTAATTTTAAAAAAATTCAATATAATCTATAATTATAATTATCATCTTCATTTTTTCTTAATAGTTTTATAGGGAGCTACTTGATTTCAAAATAATATATGATAACAGAATCATACTATAGAAACTGAGTATATTTTTCATTTTAATTTAACTATTAAATATTAAGGGATATGTAATTTTCAATATAATCGTCAAGTTATTCCTAATAGTGTAGATCTAATTTTAATATATTATAATAATAACACATCAGTTTTTCTAGGTAATGAACCTATGTCACATCAATGGATGAAGTATATCGTTTGATGTATTATCACTTGATGGATTTTATTTAATGTGATGATATTTTAGTTTGTTTATTTTTCATGAAATATAATTTTATTTATCCCTTGAATATAGACTTTCCATAGCAGAAGAATTAATTTAAAATTGGATATTTTGGTTTGATGTTTCTTTGTAATTTCTTATATTGCAAGGGGGATTATGTAGAAGTTGGTCCTATAAATCAAGTAACATTTTAATGTTTATTAATAAAACATTATTATTCTTTCACATAGTAATTATTCTTGTTTGTAACATTATTTTGTTAAATAAAAATCCATTTTTTCATATTAAAGGGTTAAAAAGGATAAAAAATATAATGAGAACTCAGATATTTTTTGAAAATATTATAAAATAATATTTTGTAAGATCAACATATATTAATTTGAATGTACTAATTTTACATATTACTATCATGTGTTGTGGGAAAATAATAATAGATTATTCTACATTTATGTTTGTATATAGTGATCTATAAGAATATATATCATGTAGATAGAACCACTATTAGGGAGTAGATATATTTTCTGTGTCTATGGATCATTAGGATCTTACAAAATTTGTATCAATCATTGCAATTGTGAATATTAGTATTGTGTATTATGAATTTTACACTTTTATGTATGGACCAATATTATGATGACATGTACTAAATGTGTGTTAGTAGATAATGGGAACACATAGTTTTATCTTTGGTGATGGTCATATTAAATTTTGTGTTATTATTGTGGCAATAGTTGTAAGATATCATCCTTTTCTATAGTCATCTTGGGAGATTTTTCATCTACCTTTTGATGTTTATATGATCCATTTTTGTTAGTAGTGTCTTGGGGTTAATTTGGGATAAATTTTTTGAATAACTAAGGGACAGTGGGTTGTGCACAGATTGTGCATGGTTTGAAAAATAGTGAAACTAAACCTCAACCAGCATGCAAAACTGGATAGTGACGTCCTCATAGTTTGTGCATGGTTTAATAGGTCATGGGGGTAAATCGTGCCAACTGTGAAAACCAATACTGATATGTATGTATGGTCGGAGCATGTTTTCCCATAACCATGTTCCCCTACCTAGGAAACCATTCGCATGAATTTAATTATCTGAAAATTTATTTTTAATCCACCAAAACCTCCGATAATACCATATTTTGACCTTGTATTAGGCTTGAAAATTAATAAATGATCCAAGATCCTTTATTATGGATTACAAGGTAATCCTAGAATCATTCCTTGAGGACCAAATCCAATATTGGAGATCCTCTATTTTCCTAGTAAGTGAATTTCTTCTCGTTGCTACTCTCATTCATTCTTCTATAATTCCTTGACCTTTCCAAGTAATTTCTAAAATTTTGTCATGGATATAAACTTATGAGTTGATATCTAGATCTTGGATTGTGGATATTGATCTAGAATTTCATGATCTTGATGCGTTGAATCTTAATTCTAGTTTAGGGATTTAGATTTGAAGATTGATCGACGATGTTGTGCTGCATAGATTTTTGGTCATTTTGTTGGGCTAACGTCTATCAATAAACCATTATAGGTGGTTTAAATCAAACTTCAATATTTGTGGATATGATATGTGAATGTGATTTTATGATTTTATAGCTTCACTTGATTTTTGATTTCTTAAATTGGAGTAAATATGAATGTGGAATTATCTTGTGATTAATATGGTGAATAATTGATTATTGAATAATAGAACAAATGAGGGGGGGGGGTTCCCAAATAGAGATGATTTTGGAGAATTATTATGGGTTGAAATATTGTAATTGAGATATTGAATTTATTGTGATAAGATAATTAATTCAGGGAGAATTAATTATAAAATGATGTTTGGAAATGTAAGATAATTAATTGCTATATTTAATTATGTGACCTGATATCGATCAAAAATAATTAATTGTGAGAATTATGTATGACTATTTGATATTTGATATGGATAAATAATTGTGAATAATTAATTATGGAATGATAATTGTGATGATGTATTAATTAATTGATGATTTAATTAATTAGATATGTACTTATTTAATTTTGGTGTTAACTAATTTTCTTTTAGTTATTTAACTAATAATTTTATTTGTAATGTAATGATGTGGCTAATTCTTTTGAATTAGAAAATGATTAAATGGATGTGATTTCTTGGTGCATGAAACGGCCTTCTAGACCGATTAGAAGTTGAGGCTTGTACATGGTGTTCCTCTCCAACTGTTATCCAATATTGAGATTTTGGGCTTCTATAAATAAAAACCTATAGCGAATGAGATTTGGAGTAATATGCATGAAAACATACACTTTAGAAGATTTGGGTTTCTTAACATCTTTATCATCACCAAATGAATGGTAATAATGAATGATGATTGAAATGAGAAACATGAATTGAAACTCAGCCTAAAGTGAAGATTAAATATTAAATTACCATGAGATAACACTTTAATTTTGCATTGTATTTATTACTTAATAAAACAATATACACTATCATTTTACTGGACATGTTCTCGACACCATTGGTGGTGGCCTAATGAGATGTACTGACACCCAATTCGGGATGCCAGATCGGAACCTGAGTAGTCTTTTTTTTGTTGATATATAGGATAAGGGAATGGTTTTGGGATAGGGAGTTGTTTGAGATTAGAGGATGGGAGAGGGAATAAGATTTGGTTCCAGACCCTCTTGGGGGTCATTATGTCATTACGTCTAATTGCACTATATACACTTGAAATTCTCATTTTTATAGTATGTTTTAGCTTTCAAATGAGTATTGTATTCCCCTATTTTTAGTATCAAATGACATGGTATTGTTTTGGTATTTATATACTTTGGCACTTTGTAATTTGTTTTCTTCAGTTGGTTCCCTATTATGATAAATTGGGGTATTCCTCCCCATGACTGATCTAACAAACACTCACTGACAGTCTGAACCCTCAAGCGTATAATGAGGAATGCTTGAGGGAATGTGGCCAACCAGTTTCAGGCCCAATTTTGCGGAACCTAAGTCGGAATGTCACAAAGTGGTATCAAATGGATTTTATTTTCATTATTCATCTATTTCTTTACTATTATGGGAAAGTTATATAAGAGACTAAGATGATTCAAGGCATGATAATGAGATCATTCATGGGAGTTACAAACCCATGTATGGGGGAAATCCAAGTACTCCGAATGGGGTTGTTGTAATTACTATTTTTTGTTATAGTTTCATATTATTTCACCACATTAGATGGACGTGTGGTGTGATGTGATATATTTTTTAAAAAATTGATGAATTTTGATTAATTTTCTAAATATGCACTATGCATGAGCCTGCATGCATTATTCTAGGCACTCAGGGTTGTTGTGACATGAATACTTCTAGGAATATACATGATCAGGGTTATAGGTATGTTGTTGAACTTCAAAGGGGTTTCCTTATTGTGAGGTTGAAATAGTGACACAAATTTAGAATAAGCTGGTGTTAAATAATAACCTTGATTGATAAAATGCATCTGATTCAGTAATTAAGTTTTGAATTAATTAATTTGGGATAATGTGATTAATTAATGGTTGAATTAATTGATGAGAAAAACATTACCCTTAGTAAGAAAGACCAGGCTGTAGGATGGTTAAGGGTTGTGATAATGCCTTGGTGTTGACCGTGTGGTGAGGAAAAGGGCGAAAGGACATTTGGAAACATGTTGTGTTAGTCTCTTCCATTTCGTAAATTTTATAAGGTATTATTACAAGACCTAAGACGTGTTTTTGGATTTGTATATATATGCTTCTATGACGCTTGTTAAGGTAGATAATGAGGGGTATGGCCTCAAATAAACTTTCAGATAGGGAACTTGTGGCACTATTGGTGAAATAGGAGGAGTAAATAGAACACTTCCAATGGAACATTTCTTTTTTTATTCAATTCATGGAGAGATACCCATGTAGCTTTTTAAAATTCATTTTCGAGTTGACTGGGGAGTTTTAGCTGTAACACCCTCATACTTTTACTAGTGTCGGTGGACCTATGGGAGAATAATTCTTGATTGAATCCATATATATGATACTAGAGAATTTGGAGGCTCCGGCTGGGAGGAGGGTCAAGTTGGATACTATTATAATCTAGGGTTTAGAAAAGCACTGGTGGGACATTTAGGTATGATCAATACAGACTAATGATATGTTAAGGAAGGAAATTCAAGAGATGTTCTTGGAGAACGTTTATCCAGAGACAATAGTACAAGAGATGGATTCAATTTTTACGCACCTAACCCAATGATGAATGTCCATAATGGATTAGGATGAACATTTGACATATTTACAACATTTTGATCTATCTTTTGCAGTTGATGAGTCTATTCAGTAAAATGATCTCAGGATAGTCTTATGTGGGAAATTAAGTCCCAATTAAATATCATTAGGCTAATGAAATTCGTAGAAGTGGTTAATTAGGCTCTCGTTATAGAGGGGAACCTGAATGAGTCATCCAATACTGGATAGGTAGCTCTCACTGGATGATCAGGGAGAGTTCATTCAAAGAGAAGGAAGCTCCATTACATGAATCATAGTCAAGAAAATGGAGAGTAAGGTGGACTTCTAGGAGGAATAGTTTCACTGGATCTTACTCATGTGAATTTCCACAAGTGTGGTAGGTAGGGACACTACCATACACATTTTCCTTGAAGACCAGTGGAGTTCCAATTTTGTAGCAAGATGGGGCACCAATAGATGTTATGCCTGATGTAGTGATAATCTAGTACTGAGGGCGTAGCTGCAAAGAGTCACAGTGTGGGAAGGGGTAATTCAACACCATATAGGTATGGAAGCTAGAGTTCTACTATAATAGGTGGTAGCGGTAGTTTATATAGTGCTTCATGGTATGATTGCCTGTATCACCAGAGTGGCTCTACTCATGGGAGTCAGACGAAACCACATCGAAGAAGGAAATGAAAGTTACATGATGTGTAGCCTACAATTGAGAAAAGATAGAAGGGTACATCGATAGTGAGAGGTAATATTCATGTTTCTTCTAATTTATCTACCCCCTTGTTTGACACTTTTTCCATTCATTCCATTATATTTGAAAATATTGGTAATCGTTTGAACATGGAGGTGATATATATAAGCGTGGTAATAAAGCTAGATACACTGTTGGGAAAATGGTCTAGGGATATCTTTTTCGGAATTGAATGTTCAGTAGATATTGGAAAGTATCATTTTATTTAGGATATTTATGTCCTTGATATAATGAGCTTCGACCTGATTATGGTTATAGACTAGATAGTTGCATAACAATCCCATAATAATTGTTACCACATGAAAGTGACCTTTGTATCTCTAGAGGGTGACCAATATGTCCCCCATGGAGAATGAGATATCCATGAAGGCCAATCTAGGCTAATTACTCAGTAACTTGGAGAGCTCACAACCCTTATTGCTAATCCATTTCTAGATGATGGGAGTGGTAGTCAAGACATCCTCCCCCTATTAGTAGAGAAGTTTCATGATGTCTTTCATAATGACCTTTTTGGTTTTCCACCTTTGAGAGATGTGTAATTCCCTATTGTGCTCATGTCAGGGGAAGAGCAAGTATCTATACCACCGTACAAAATGGTAATGACTGAGCTTGAAGATCTCAATACATAGTTGGAAGAGTGGGATGATAAAGTGTTTATCTGTCCATGTACATTTCTTTGGGTATCACCTATTTTGTATTTAATTAATGATGAAATTCGTTTAATATTGTTTTTTATTTATAGGTTGAGGAAGAAGATGACCAGGAAGGTTTGAATCCACTTCTATGAAATGATGATCTGTTTAACAAAATGAAGTGGGGGTTATATGTTATAAAATATCAATCTTTTCTTAGGGCATCATCTATTGAGAGTTCAGACCTCTGATCTACCAAGAACTACTTTTATAAGAATGTATGACCTTTATGAGTTTGTTTTATTGCATTTTGGGTTGGCAAATGCTCCATTAGTGTTTATGGATGTGATAAACATGATCATTCATATGTACATAGATCAGTTTGTGGTGGTGTTTGGGGAGGATATCATTGTGTACTCTATGAATCATGATTATCATTACCAAAATCATGAAATCATACATGTTTCACTAATAGAGAATAAGTTATATTCCATGTTATCTAAATGTTAGTTTTGAATTGACATGGTAAACCTTTTGAGTCATATCATCTTAGAAGAAGGTGTGGTAGTGGACCTAGAAATAGTGTTGGAAGTGATATCATGAGAGCATACCAAGAATGTTTTTGATATCTGAATCTTTTTGGGATTATCTGGTTATTACAGGATTTTCATCTTGGACATTTACTGATTGGTTTCACAAAATTAAGACTTTAAAAATATAGGGATAATGTTTGATGAAACAGAATCATGTGATATTATTTCTAGGATTTGAATATGTTCTTGATATTAGAAACAATTTTGATCTAAACTAAATTGGCTGAGGAGTACAATATGTATTGTGACGCATCGAGGATCGGACTCAGAGTTGTATTGATGTAAGTGGATTGAGTCATTGTGTCTGTGTCTCAGTAGTTGATGCAACAACAATGCAATTAACCTACACATGAACATGAGTTGATATCATTGGTATATTTTCTTAAGTGTTGGAGACACTATCATTTGGGTGAAAAGATTACTATTTGTATATATCACAAAATATTGAAGAATATATTTTCACTATGCGACATGAATCTTTAGCAACGAAAATGGGTAGACTATATGCAGTCCTCTGATTTTGAATTAGCCTATACACATGGAAAGGGAAATAATCCTAATGATGCCTTGAGATGGAAAATGAAGACTCAGTTAGTATATGAGTCGAGTTTAGAGTGGAAGATGATGACATTTTTGGGAGATATGCATGTGGTAGTTCAGGAGAGTAATGGGAGGATGACTATGGTTTCATTAGCAATGAAATCTATACTCTTGAGACGGATCTGGGATAGGCAATATGAGGATTTGAAGTGTTTAGCCTTAACGAATAGCCTTGAAGGTGGGGAGACACCTCCATACTAGATAATAGATGAGGATGATATCATCTATGTGATAAATAAGGTTTTTATGACTACAAATATGTGATAGGAACTCATGAGATAATTTCATGCCTCAAAGTTGGTTGTACATACTGTGGTGACAAAAATATACCATGAACAAAGATGACAATATTGGTATTCATGCATGAAAAAGGTGGTATTAGGGTTCATAACAAGATATTTCACTAGTCAGCAGGTGAAGACATAGCATCAACAACATGGGGGCCTATTGTAGGAATTTCCTATTTCAAAATAGATGTGGGACGTCATGACTATGGAATTTTTGGTAGGAATTCCAGAGGCTCTTAGTAAGAATCATTCTATTTGGGTCGTTGTGGATAGAATAATAAAGTTAGAACATTTATTTCCTATTTGGGAAACCTTTATAGTAAAACAATTTGTAGAACTGTGTTTATGGGATATAGTTCATTTACATGGGGTGACATGGACTATACATTCATATCACGATTCGCGCTTTATGTTATTATTCGGGAAGGGATTACAAAATGATGTTTGTAAATTGGTTTTTTATGTACGACCTTCCACCCTCAATCATATGGTATGTCAGATCGTACCATACATGTGTTTAAGGATATGCTGAAAGCATGTGCGCATGACTCTGATAGTTTTTGGGAGAGTCACTTGGTTTTAGTGTAGTACTTCTAGTATAACAGATATCCAGAAACTATAAAGATGGAACCATATGAGGAACGTTAGGGAAGTCCATTTAGATAATTGATATATTCATTATTAGTGGGTGATGCAATGCTTTTGGGACAACATCTGTTCAGTATACATCAAAGCAGATGTAGTTGATTTGAAAATGTTTGGATACATCTTGGGGTATGTAGAATTCATACGCTGAAAAGTAGAGAATTCCCCTATAATTTACATAGTGTGATCACATATTCCTTCAGGTGTCACAGAGGATGGGTCCCCATAGGATACAAAGGTAGGGAAAGATAACACCAAGGATTCTAGGACCATTTGAGGAGCTAGAGAGAATCGGGCCAGTGGTGTACCGATTAGCCCTTCCATAGAAATTCAACATTGTTGATGGTTTTTTGAATGTGTCACAACTACAGATGTATCACCATGATTCTTTTAATTTGATTTATGTGGAATAAATTGATCGAGAGATAGATACATCTGTGGAGGAGAATCCAATATATGTGTTGGGATGCAGTGAGTATGTTTAACAGGGATAGAAAGTGCCGCTAGATAATGTGTTATGGGAACATGGAAGTGTCTAATAGGAAAATTGGGAATGGGGTGAAGACATTAAGGCCAAAAGACCCAATCATTTTTCCTTTTAATCATAGAGATGTTCGGGAATGATGCCTGAGGACAAACTTTTAGGGGTGGGGATATTTTAAGATACCATCCTTTTATGGATTCATCTCTATTGTGATTTCATGTACATTAAGTTATATTTACATAACATTGTTTTGGAGTAGTGAATTAGGGTGAGTTTTGTTAAACATTAAAGAAAAACTAATGGATAGTGGTATGTTTACAGTTTGAATATGGCTGGACAAACCGTGCGACTAAACAGTTCCAAACGTGAAAAATATGACAGAGAGTTCCATGTTGTTTTCAAATGTTTTGAAAGACCATGTGTCTAAACCATTCTTACCTTGAAAACCAATATATAGAGTTCCACATAGTTGTTGTATGAATTTCCCTATCCATGCACCCCTACCCAAAAAACGTACATGTTGAATTATTTATCCAATATTTTATTTTAAATCCACCCAAACCCCTAAAACTCCCATATTTTGACCTTGGCTCGGGCTTGACAAATTATAGATGATCCTGGCGCTTTATGGAGGGATTCCAATGTGATCTGAACATTTTTCTTCAAGATCTAAACCAAGATTGAAGATCCACTATTTTCTAGCGCTTGATTGATGACATTGTGTTGCATGTATTTAAGGCAGCTCTGTTGGGATAACATCTATCAATAAAACAAGTTAGGTGGTCTAAATCGAACTCCCATAGTTGTGAATTTTATATGTGAATGTGATTTTATGATTTCCTAGATTCGCATAAAAATTTATTTCCTAAACTGTAGTAATTAGTAATGTGGAATTGACATCTGATTTCCTTGGTGATTAATTGATAATTGAATCACATAACAAATGAGGGGGAGTGGGGGTTCCCCAAATACAGATTTTTTTTGGAGATTTATTATGGGTTGAGATATTTTAATTGAGATATTTAATTTATTGTGATAAGATAATTAAATTGTGGGAAATTAATTATGAATTTATGATTAGATATATAAGAAAATTAACTACGAGAATTAATTATGTGCCATGAAACTAACCACAGATAATTAATTGTGAGAATTAATTTGGACTTGTAGATATTTGATAAGGATAATTAATTGTGATGAATTAATTATAGAATTATAATTGTGTTGTTGGATTAATTAATTGATGAATTAATTAATGAGTTATGTTATTAGTTAATTGTTGAATTAAATAATGGAATTTAAAATATTTAATTAATTGTTGGATTAGTAATGGAATGATGTGGATAATTCATGTGAATTACAGAATGATTGATTTTCTATGATTTTTATGGTGCTATACAAAGCAGTCAGGACTGATTTGATGTTGGGACATGATCATGGAATTCCTCCCCGATAGATATCCACACATGAGATTTTGGGGTACTCTTCATGATGACCTACACCCAATGAGATATGGGGTGATAAGCATGAAGACCTACACATATTGAAATTTGGGGTTCTTGACATCACGTTCAACCCCAAAAGAATGATAATAATGAATTTATATTAAAATTGGGAAATATTTATTGAAACATGGCCTAAAGTTTTGATTAAATATTAAATGGCAATATTATAAATTTAATATTATGAATTTTATTTATTTCATCATAATAATGCATAAACAATCATTTTACAAGACATTATTTACACACCATTGGTGGTGTCCTACCATGTTGTACTCACACCCTATTCGGACCACCTAATCGGCACCCGTGTAGACTTTGTTGTTGTAAGATAGGACAAGGGAAAGGCCATGGGATAGGTCATTGTATGGGATTGAAGCATGTGAGAGGGAAACAAATGTGGTTCGGGGCCCTCTAAGGAGTCATCATGTCATTAATTTTAGATTCAGTACAGGTACGTAAAATTCACATTTTCATGGTATGTTTTACCTTTCAGTTGAGTAATGCATTCCACTTTTTCGGTATAATATGACAAAGTATTGTTTCATTATTATATGTCTCTTCACTTGTTTATTGTTACTTTCTTCCATTGGTATTTTATTCTGGAAAATGTGGTTATAGTCTCCCTAGTAATAACTTACCAAACCCCCACTACAAGTCAGCACCGTCTGGCGTAAGGCGAGGCGTGCTTGAGTTTATATGGGAATGTAGTTCATGACACCATTGAGTGGAACTCATGTCGGTACGTCACAATTTTTCTGTAATAGAATATGGTGAAATTCATGTTATAGTTGTTCTCTTTTCTGGGTAGTTATGGTGCTTTTTGAGTGATCTTATTTGGCTGGTGGTGAGTAGAGGGGGTCTTGGTTAATGTATGTTAATAATCGATTCAGTATTGAACTAAATTTATTATAGTGTTTATCAGGGGACATACATGTGTTTTTGTAACAAATAATGATATTAAATAAGTAAATTTTGTTCAATAGATTATATGACATGAAACATAGAGCATATATTAAAATTTATAACCCCAAAACATTATGATATATTCATTTTTAAATAAATTTTATCTATTTTACAACATAAGGACCATGAAACACTGACCCTAAATAAACCATTATATAGTATAACATTGTATAATAGAAATTAAATTGGATGATATGAATAGTACTGAATATATTATTAAAATTATTGTAATCGATTAATTAAATATAAAATAATTGATTTTATTGAAAAAAATGTTTTTTGAAAAACTGTAATTATATAAATGGGGGTTTATTCTTATTTTCTACAAATAATTTAAAATTTATATTTAAAACATTCAGAAAATATATTTAATAAAATTTTATTCATTTTATTAATCTACAAAAAAATCTTATATTAATATTTTTTTTTTAATAAATTTTTCATTTGATGATGAATAGTGAAAAATATAGTTTTTTATTGAAAACTAATTTTTTTTAAATAATTTATGTGGAAAAATTATTTTTAAAATTGGATTTAAAATAAAAATATATAAATATATAAATATTTAAGTAATTTAGGCTATTTTTTGTGAATTCATTATTAAATTGTGATATTAAATCATTCCATAGTTAGGAGACATTTTTGAAACCCTGTTTTTCATTAAGTCTGTCACTGTAATTTTAAATTATATTCTTCATGTTTTTTGAATATAATATGGAAAAATTGATTCCATATTTGAAATCATAATAATTTATATGATTTAATAAGGTCAACTAAATTTCGGCCTTTTTGAATATTAAAATCAATAAAAATTATTTATTACGGTTAAGTTAAAAACTAATTAACTAGAGGGTAAAACTAAAATGATAAGGATTAGAAATGACCAAACAATTGTCCACAACCCATTTATGCCCTAATTTATTCCATATCATCAATAAATATCAATAATTAACCAATTTAATCCCTTTTCATTATATAAACATGTTCGTAATTGATTCACCTCAAAAATTCATTTTCTGTCTTCTCCCCCATATATAAATAGCCACCCCTCCCCTCCCTTATTCACTCTTAAAAAATAATTTTTTTCAACGGAACCATCCCCATGTAAGTTACATACTCCCCTATTTACATCACATAACCCTTGATTTTCTCATAAATCAATCATGTTGGGGGTTTTGGTGCAATATATATATGTCTTCTGAAGAATATGTAATGTCCTAAAATGATCATTTTTGTTTTATTTTTTTCCTTCCAACTCATTAAAATAATAAAAAATAATGATAAGATAATAAATATATATATATATATATATATTATATGTTATTATGTTACTATAAGAACCTATATTCATCTCCTCTTACATTAAAAGTTATCCAAAATCGTTGATTGTGTGTAGGACATACTACCCCCTCACAACCCGATGTAATTTTTTTGATAAACACATATCAAGATTGTATATAATTATTCATTAAAGGTATATATATATAAATTATGATATTAATAATCTTGGGAATAATAATTCAAGATATACATTCTTATTTTCCATGTGGTTTAGGTTATGATATCATCACTCATCTATACTATGAACAACCTCCTTATGAAGTGATTTGATTATTATTCACATAATATTTACATAAAATGTAAAAATGATACATTTAAATAATATATGTAATATATATTAATATATATATATTTTAAAAAATAATATATCACATAATTCATTATCCATTCACCTGTTATGGAAATGATAATGCCACTCATGCGTATGTTTGAGCTACCATCTCCACAAAGTGATGAGAAAAATTCTCCATGATTAAAATAAAATAATGACTTTTAAATTTTATCTAATTAATAAAATGATATTGATAAAATTAATATAATTATGGATATCATGGAACTATATAATATTTTAAATCATCATAACATTCTGTATAAAACATCGATAACAAAAAAGGTTGTTATCACTCAAAACACCGCTAATAATGAAATATTATTATCTAATATAAGATATGATGTTATATAAGGTATATATATATGAAATTTTAATTTTTAATATGGTTATGTTTTAAATTAATTAAATTATTATAAATACTATAAATGATTTTATGTTATGAATATCCAAAAAGAAGCATGAGTTAAGAGATTCTGTCTCAATTTACATTCACTAAGGAAAATTTATATGTTATGCACCAATTTCATTTATATCGTTTATATATGTACCCTTTTACATTTACGGTCATGAATAAATCATATTTTATGATATTTTATGTTTTAGTTTGATTGATTTAATCCATGTGTTTTTTAATTGAAAATTACTATGTGGTAAAGAATTTCATAACTCATCTTCTTTAAAATCGGTTACATTACTTATTCATTGTTTTTAATAATTTAGGATTATGTGTTTAATAATCAGATGACATATTATGTTTTATATAAAATAATTATGATGATTTAAATTTAATAAATGTAATTTATTCATCTATTAATTCTCACCTCAATATTATGATCATTGTAAAGAATTTTTCCTCAATTTCAATTCAATGATGCACATTAGTATGTTATGAAGAAATTTATTTTATATAGTGCATATAGTTCCAATTTTACCTGTAATATCGTGAATAATTCATACTAAATTGGATTTTAATGTTCAAATTGAATTATTTAATATTATTATATTTTTCATGAAAATTTATACGTTGTAATGAATTTTATTACTTAATTTCTTTTCATTGGGTTACATTACCTCTTCATTGTCATTGATATTAAAATATTATCTGTGTAATCATGTTTTATTTAACTAGGTTTTATTTCCACTTTTTATGTGGATTAATATTTGACACACATAAAGTATTATTTGATTAATTTTCACATTAATTTTATGATAATTTTAATGGATTTTGTATAAATACCCATTTCTTTGAGGAATATTTGTTAATATTCACCTATTAACTTTTTTATTTTGTTTATACATCTCATTTCATTTACATAAATTAAATACCAATTTTTCAATTAATTGTTTATAAAAACCTATATTCAAAATGATTTGATTTACACCTCTCAATTCTCATTTAATTATTTGATTGTTAACAGTCCCTTGAGACAATCCCATTCTTGTGATAATTGTTCATTGGACATTAGATTTCTATTAAATATACATAATAATTATGTCATGGATACTATTATTTATTAACCCATGTATCTTTTTTAAATATTGTTTTTATATTAATTTTCATTTTATTATATGGGAAAATATTTATTAATCATAAATATTTACTCAATAATGATAATCGATGATAGGGTACATTATTCATTAATTAAATTTATTAGTTGATATTTGTAGAATTATTAGGACATGTACTTATAGTTTGTGACCATTTATAGATATCCCATCAATTCATTGATAGTTTCATGAGATGAATAAGTTGGATTGCCTTAATTAAATGGATTTATGGTGTATTCTTAATAATATGTTTTAAACAATCTTGTAAATTTTCTTGACTAAAAGAGTATCACTATACCTGAGATCATGATGTCTAATAATTATAAATTTTATTCATTATGAAATAATATTTTTATTATCGATGACATTTTCACAGTGACATTATCTCTATTTGAATTTAATTATCAGTTTAATGATTATATGGAACATGTTTTCTATTATTATACTTTCCCTAATGATTATTCCCTATCTTATCATGAAATTCAAGTTATTG
The DNA here is from genome assembly GCA_963277665.1 of Viscum album. Taxonomy (NCBI): domain Eukaryota; kingdom Viridiplantae; phylum Streptophyta; class Magnoliopsida; order Santalales; family Viscaceae; genus Viscum; species Viscum album. The sequence continues at coordinate 2,024,903,936 of OY728151.1, read as the reverse complement.
ATTAAATTTTACTTGTGTTCAAATATTTAGATTTCTATATTTATTATTAATTATATATTAATGATAGTCCTCTTATATAAATTGAATGTGTCTTTACATATTTACCTTTATATATTGATTTTTAATTTTCATATCCTAATAGTTATGTTAATGATTAAATGGAATGTGTGATCATATATTAACCATTCAATATTGATCATAACATATTGATTATTCTTAATTTACACGTGATATATTCCTATTTTAAAAACACTTATAGATAATTTTATCTACCCCTTATTTTTTCCATTCCTAGGAATCTAGGATGTGTGTCTATAAATGATATGAAAGGATATGAAACTAGAAATAATTATATTCCTGAAAAAAGTTAATTTATAATATTTATATTCCTATTTACTGTTGAAAAAATGATTGTATTTAGATTACCAAGATTTCTAAAATAATAGGTCCTTCTGTATGAAATCTTTTATATGTTATAAAAATTGAATAAAACTGAAACTATCCACGGGTTACTAAGTTTGGGGTCATTACATTAGGTATTATAGAAAGTTTATAGGAGACATTTTTAACTATATTTATGAAAATATATTATAGGTAACATAACCATTTTATAGAATTTGAGTTTATGTTTTGAACAACACAGTAATTGATTTTAAAGGTAGATATTATGAGTCCTTTCTATGAAATACATCATAGTCTAGATGATAAAATTGGATATTGTTCTAGAATAGATTTACCTAGTGGTAAATACTCTAAAAAAATTCATATTGGTCATGAATCAAGTGTTACCTAGTTAATGAGAATTTTCTTTACTTGAATCGATATTCACACTCTAGTGAGATATTCATTTGATAATTCATATTCTTCAAACAAACCATTATGAAGGACATTAATAATTGATGAAAATTAATAACCAAGGATAAACATATTGCATATTACATGGAAAATATTGTTTCATGATTTAGAAATATGGTAATTAATTCTATGGTTTTCCCATTATGATTATTTTTTCTCAAACTATGTTTTTTTATATAATGAATGGAGACTAAAGGGATAATGTTAACAATGAACATGAGGGAAAATGTAGTGATTAGGTAAAGCCCAGTGGGATGTTGACAGGAGTGAAAGATATCATGATTGTGCCTAATTAGTTATCCATAACTATGTTTAACAAGATATACCATATCTAACTTCTAGAATTTCCAAAAAATTATATGGATGGAGTTCCCTAAGATATCAAGTGGTAGAGAAATTAGGGGAAGGAAGTCTCAATTTCCATAATGTTTGAAATACCAAAATATACACCTTGTAAATTGTCTCAATAGAGTAGAGAGTTGTTTTATGTGTTAAAACAAATGGAAACAAAAAATATTAAATTACTGAGGAAAAAATGAAGACTATGATGTAAGGAAATAAAGTTCATCCTAGAAATATATTTATTGTTATTTTTATTACATGTGGGGAACTTGTGAATTGTTTGAGTCAATTCCATCATATAATTTCCAACACCTAGATTATGGAAAAACTTTTCTTGAAATAAATGCATGAAGTCTTTATATCATTTAATTTAAGAATGAAATTGTAGAAGTAATTTTTTAGAAATTGTATTTTGGATATAAGAATCATGATATATTTATGTATTCTATAAATTTTTAAGAGAATTTATGTCTTCATTAACTTAATAGTCATTGATTCCATTATGGGTTTTTGTTTTTATGGTTAATAAAATGTTATACATATTAATGTCCCCTTTTGAAAATTTTTATGGTAGGAATATAATTTCATTAATGATATTTTTGGAAAAAATTGCTGAATTAATACATATTTATTTATTATAAGAAAATGTTATTTGTGGAAGAATTTACTTACATTTTTTGAATTAATATTAAATTTATTGAAAACCTATATCTATTAACATGTCTATGATGTTTTAATATTTATGGTTAATAATAATTTTGGAATGTTATATGAATTTATTAATATGGGTTTGAAAAATGAAAACACACATAATGGGTGAAAACTTATCATATCCAGCTATGTCGTAGGGCTTAAACCCACAACTGAAGGATGATAAGGGTTTAGCTCATACAACTATATTAAATTATGTTCTACTTAACATTTAGTTGTTTTTACATAATGTTAAACCATTTATGTAACAACTGATGATTATATTTTAATGTATTATATTTTATAACTTGTTCATACTCTATTAGTTAGGGATAATATTTAGAGATAGAACAAATGAATTGAAACTATTTTATGGATTTTATGATCCGTTAAACATTAATTTTAGTGAATTAGGCTTCATAAATTAATTTTTTGATATTAATTTCATGGAGTAAAATATGAATTAGAAATTGATAAAACAAAAATTGGATAATTAAATTTCTCTTATGAAATAAAAACACATCATGTAAGTATTTTTCACTGTATTCATAAATAATAATATAATTTATAAAATTTATGTATAGGATATTAAATAAAAATTATTATATAATTACCTTAATATTAGATATATCATTGGTAATTTAAATCTCAATATATTAATGGGTTTTTTGGTAATAAAATTTATCTTAATTATTCACATTCTTCTATTTAAGGACCTCTATCACCGTCCATCATTTTTTTTATTGCGCACATTATAGTTGTCCATATGGTCTCCTACCACCTATTTTAATCTCATTGGTAACATATATGTTTTTTATTATATATAAACATTAATATTTTTGTTTCCCTATTTTAAGTGGGAGTTTAATTAACCCCTTTTCAATTAGGGTTTTCTACAAAAGAATTTTCAAATTTCAATAACAAAATTTAATGTTAATGTTCAAATTATGAGGATGAAATTTATTGATGGTGGGTATAGTGTAACACAATGATATTTTCAAGGAAATAAATTTGGTTCTAAATCATATATAAAAATATGTTGTGAGATTATATGAGAATGTAACACCATGATATAATATGATATATTTCCTTTTAAATAAATTTATTCTCTTCAATATCTTGAAAATCACACAACCACTAGTTTAAATGAACTATAATATGGTATATAGTTATAATCAAGAAATTAAATTTTAGAGTTGGAATATAAATAAATAAATTTTTAATTTTGTGATAATATATTTATTTGAAATAAAATAATAATCATTTAATGGAAACTATAAATGTTTTCAAAAATATTATATTTCCCTAAAATAATATTTTATTGATCAATTAACACATTATATAAAATTAAAATTTTTCACATGTAGAATCATTATTTTATGAAATAAATTTAATATTTAAAATCATATATTAAAATTAACATACAGGGATTTTTGGGGTTTTTAGAAACGATTAATTTTTTTTCTATATAGTATGAAATATTTTTTTATTAAAAACATTCCTTTCATTAAAAAAATATATATGTTTGAATAAAATTTAAAAATGATTTTAAAGATTAATTAGTTTAAAAATATTACTATTTAACTAGTATAGGCCATTTTTATAAATTTCTTTTTGAAATTTGAAATTTATTCCTTTTATACTTGTGAGAATATTCTCCATGGAAACAAACTTTTTCTCCTTGTATAGAGGTATATTCTTAAATTGAATTATGCCAATTATATTAATTGAGATTTAAAAAATAGGTTCAATATTTTTAATTTTAATAATTAATTTTATATAATATGTTTATCTAAATTTTTTATTTTTTTGAATATTAAAATCAATAAGAACTAATTATCACGATTAATGTAAAAACTTATCTACATGGGGATTTAAAAAAAAATTGGGTGAAAAATGAGAAAACACTTTTCCAAAAACCTTTTTATGGAAATATATATACATTATTAGTATAATATTATATAATGAGTCATTTGGGAGGACTTTTGAATGATAAAAATGTGGCTTCAATTGATTATTTTTAATAATTCTACTTGTCTCATATCCCCCAATTATAAAAGGCCACCCCTCCCCTCCATTCATCAAACATCCTATCCATTTGTTAAATAATTTAAATAAAAAATTAAATTTTTTAATCCAAATAAATTAACCTATTTCCATTTTATAATAACGATTTCATCCTATATAGTATCTTCGTGAAGACCTAATGATGTCGTCTCAATAAGAGGTAATGTTTTAAAGTATCTTTTTTATTTTATTTCATCTTTCACCTCTGTAAATTATTAATAAATCTAATAGTATAAACACAAAAATTCATAACTTATACTTTATTTGATTACATTAATTGAATCACCCATATTTATCTCATCCCCCTCAAATGGGAAAATAAATCGTCGATCATTTGTACATCAAACTTCCACCTCACAAACCAATGAAAATCATGTTATATCAATACATCTCACAATTTATTATAATCATTTGTTTAATGTATATATATATATATATATAATTTTTTTGGATATTATTATATTTCTGGAATTATAATTTCACTAATATCTTCTAAATTTCCAAGCCTTTTAAATTACAATAGCATCGCTTGTGTGTAATGTGGACTATCGCCTCTCGAAGCGAAATGATTTATTTTTCACTTATTCATTAAATTTAATATAATAAAGATATATTTAATGAATATATTCGAAATATATGGCATGATATCAATTCTATAAAATTAATATATCACATAATTAATTATAATTTCACCAAATAAAGAAATAATAACGTCTCTCGTGCATACGCACAACCTACCATCCTCGAGAAGAAATGTGACCATTCTCTATGATAAAATTTAAATAATGTTTCTAGAATATAAAATATTGAAAATAAATTAAATATATAAAATATATATATTTTTGGATGTGATGCAATAATATAATATCATAGTGAATCATAACATTCACATTAAAACATGCATGAGAAACAATGATTCTATCATTCGTAATAATAATAATAATAATAATGAAATATTATTAATGAAATGGTGTTCAGATGTTATAAAATGATCATATATTATATTATAAATATGAATATGGTTCTCATATAAAATAATAACCTGATTATAATAATTATACATGAGTTTAAAGCATTTTCGTCCAAAACGAAGCATTAGGTAATGTATTTTTTCTTAATTTAATATAATTAAGGGATATTTTATATTATGAAGCTATTTATATTATATGGAGTATACAATGACCCTAATAGTTATTATATAATAAATAATTCAGAATTTGTGGTAATTTATGTTTCAATTGGAATTATTTTATACAATATTATTAGAATTTAAAATTACAATGTTGTAAATAATATCATAACTCAATTTCGTTTCATTTTTTAACATTACTTACTAAATATATTTATTATTATAATATTATGTGTGTAATGAATTTTAATTACATTATTTTTTATTTATAATTTTATTATCTGTTTTTAAATTTGATAATCCTTATTTTTCACTTCAATATTATGATCATTGTAAGAGATTATATCTCAATTTTCTTTTATTGAGGCAATTTTTTCTGTTATTAAATAATATATTTTATAATATTATTTGATCTTATATAAGATATTTTTAAATATGTTGTTTTTAATTATATTCTCAGTTGGAGAAATTTGATTTCCACGAAGTATTCTTCCTTCTTATTTAGAAATAATTTTATATCTTTATTTATATTCTCAACCAGTTTCTTTAAGGATTTTTTCTCAAACATCTTTTGGGTGTTTCGATTAATAAATGATTTATGACCATCCATAAATATATAATAAATGTAGTTTCTTCCACCTTCTTCATCACTACATGAGGTTTCATTATTATTTTAAAAATGATCTATATTCCCTATAAGCAATTCAAGAACTTGTTTTTTTTATTTACTTCATTTCATGGAGGATTCTCCATCATCATTTCTTATAATTCCTCACATTTTCTTCTAGGAAAACTTATATTGTTCCATGTAAATTTATTTACACTCGTAATTTTTTTCCTTATTTATTTTTCAAATAACATTTTTTATTCTAATCGTATACATTTCTAATGGTGTATAGAACAACCATAATACAAGAAATTAAGAATAATCCTATTATATTGAATGTAATGGGATAACCACCATTGGTAGATATAACACTATAAATGTCATAACTTTTAAAATGAAAGATATTGTGTATCAAAATGAAAATGTAGAAGTTTGTAACATGGAAAATCAACCCCCATAGAAGGGTGATATAGATACACCAATTGAGGATGCACACAAGCAGAACCAAATAAGGATCCAATATTGTGTACCTTTAAATATTGATATTTAACTCTCTATGGTGGAACACTATCAATAAAAAATTGAATGGTGTGAACCAATCCCAATCATCATATAAAGGAGTTGAATTTACTTCCACTTATGAAAAATTGTCAAAATATGAAAATGAGGTTCAAACTCACCGAAAACTCAATGAGGAGAGATACAAAGGAAATATCCCCCCTAGGTATCATCATCATGATGATTTGAATATTCCTCCTCTAATAATTGTTGCCCCACCAAACAAGAGAGGAATATAAGCATCAGATTTACTCCAGATCTAGGAAGATGGCATAAAAAATAAAGTTTAAAATAATCATTTATTCCCCCTATTGTGGAAACAACCTCTACAACTCCAGGTAAATCATTAATTCATAAGATGAATCATGAATCAGTAGTAGAAAACTATGGGGCCACCGGGTATATCCCCAACCATTCCCTATAGATGTGAGGTGGATCAGACATTAGTGGCCTTAAATATTCTTAATGTCACCATGTCCTTAGTTAATCTAATGGAATCCATAGAAGAGAGAATTTCACATATGTTGGTGGAGAGAAATCCATATCCCAAAGTGTTGGATGAAACCCCCCCCCCCAATTTTGGAAATCATACCTTATCAACTGTTGGCATTGTGAGAATCACTAAATAGTATCTTACACACTTGATATCCCAATTTGGGATGATGATGGGCCCTCAAGATCAATAGGTGGCGAACAAGATGATGTGTTTTTATAGACTCTAAAAGGGTAGGCCTATGTTTGGTAAAACTATTTTCTATAACGATCTATTGTAGGATGGTAAGATATTAATTATCAATTACATTATCATTTATGTTCCCCACTGATGAAAATGACAATAGTTGAACTGAAAAAAATACAAGAAACATGCAATGAGAGGGTTCCAGACATCATATCTAGATGGAAATGATTAATAAAATCACGCATAACTCCTATATATTATGAGAATCTTTCTAGAAATATGTGATTAAAATTTCTTGGATGAGTTGCAGACACATCTCACCCTGATTCAGTATCTTGGTGAGTTCCATGAGTTTAATTAAATAGCCCGTTTATTGGAACACTCCATTCTATAACCCCGATCGAATTCAAAACTCATGCCATCATCTTGGGGAAAAAGGATAGGAATGTTATAAGCTATATATGTCACTCCTAATCTATCATTAGTGCCCATCCAAACACCTGTTTAAGTCCCAAAACACCTAGAACCTCCAGTTGAGTGGAAACAACCATAAAATATCCCTCGACAAGAATCATAATGAATTCAATATCACCTGAGATTTACGGAATAATTTAATAAATCATACTCATTATGAAATAGACATTTCCCCAGTTGTTTCTTTGCATCCATGAAAAATAATTTCCTCAAGCTGATGTATCCCAAGAAGTTCCATGAGGTCAACCTCACCAATAATCCTAACTCTTATCTGTTCCATAGAGGGATGGGCAATAATTTCTTTGATTAATTCATCTTCAAATATATCCTTCTAGGAAATGGGAATTCTAAATAGGTTGTGTTATTAACCTCTTTATAGATAGGGTCCTTCATAATCATCACCCAGTCAAATGACTAATTTTATTAGAAAAAGTCTATTCAAGATGTGGGTGGAAGTTAAAAAACTAGATCCCTTAAAAAAATAGTTGACCAATCCCAATTCACCCTGATAGAATAGCTATGTAGACCCAAGACTGTTCCACCACATATGGAGAAACATCATTTATTCCTCATAATAGTGGACATGACGATTGAAATTATGATGAAAATATACGAGTCATATTCTACTCTAATACAAACTCTATCTCTTTCGTATTTATTCCCTAAAATATTCAAATAATAAGAACATCCCAACAAAAATAAACCCACATTGGAAAAAAAAATATCTCATGTTTTGTTCATATAACATGATACACTTAGAATAACCCTCCATTGATTATGAATATGCATCAGAATATATGTCTCCCACACATAATCGAGGAATAGTCGAGAACATGTGCATGAACTAAATATATAAGGGATAACACGGACATTGTTAGACCCAATATTTCACTCACATCCCTAGATAGAACATATATGTAGTTGAGACTCATTGTAAATTGTTCTATAAGGACTAAAAAATATATTTTGGTGTCTCAAAACCCTCGAGCTATCGTCGATTCCCATCAGTCCTACATGACCACCTAAAATGGGTGGAACTATCTGCACAACCTAGGAAATGGAGAATGTTGGCATGAACTATGATACTATATAGAGATATACCCTCAACCTATGAAAAAGAAACATTCACATACTCTTAGAATTACTCATCTCATGATCTAAATATCAACGAGCATCCCAACATAGAGAAACACTGACATATGGATCCAATGATTGACATTTTGAAATAGATGGTGGTTTTCTTATCCAAGATCTCAATATGGGATGTGCTCTATCTTTAAAAATAACTTGTGGAGGCACTTATTGAATCCCTTAATAACCCAAAAGGGGTTTGATGTTGAATTATTTTTCACCAAATTTTATTAATTGGAGATCCTGTAATCAAAATTCCATGTCACCATCTCATTAACTAACTAGGAGAAGGAAAATGTCATCTAAGGGAACATCATTCCCCAATACATATTGGGAATATGCATTAATGTAAATATATGAAGTTATTTGATCGAAATTATTATAGGATCACCCTCATCATAGTCCTAACATTCATCATTTGGGATATATTGAAGGGGATCAATCACCCACCTAGATGACCCTTCAAGTGTATGGTAAGCGTGGGAAAATACCTATTGGGATGTTTAAGCTAAATGCATAGTTTGGGGATATAATATATCGGAATGAATATATTATTATCTTGTAAGGAACCATATAAAATGGCCTTCTCATACGGCCCTATCTCCTCATACACATGTTAATACGATTAACATTCCATTAGTTTCTGAAATAATCCTACAATATAAAGGTTCACAAACAACATGGTGATAGTTCCCCTTCGAGCCTTGTATATCCTCACATGATGAAGATTATTTCTATAAAACGTATGTTAAACAAGAAATGTAGGATGATGATATGAAGGTCTCATCCCCCGAGGACTGCCCCTTAAAATCCATGGAATATGGTTGATAATGAAGATGTACTCCCCATAAAATCTACATGAGATGGTAGTCCTAAGTCCAAATATTCAAGATCCTCATATCCCCAACTAAAGTATAAAAACAAATATTCAGCATCTCTCTGTAATGAATCAATAAAAAAGGAATATATTTCATTTTCTTATGGCCTCTATTACCTTGATAGTGATAGGGAATCCCCCATATCACCAATTTCTTCTAAAAATGTCTCCATAGAATCAAAGGTGGAAGAAGATGAGGATAACCTTAGGAATATCCCATCAACATTTTTGGAAGGAATATCCACCACCATTGAAAATAATATGAATGAGAATATGTGAATATAAGAAGACCCATGACTAACATTAATTACTGTCTCCATACTTCTCGAAATGTAATAGATCTATATTTAATTTTGTATGTAACACTAATTTTTGTTCACTTGGAACTATAAAGAAATTAATAGAATAAATATAGATGTGGCTACACCCTATCTCAACGTACCTGGTGAAAGTCAAGGCATCAAAATAGAATCCAAAATAATTCGACCCTATTAGGAAACTAATGTAGAGTTGGAAGTATAAAAATTGAACAAATCCAACTTTTTCAAAGAAGGGAGATACCCAAGATAGCTCACCGACATCATTCCTTTCATGAAAAATAATGGTATGATTAGAGTCTACATAAATTTCAAATACATTAACTTGATCTAACCAAAAGATATTTTCCAAATACACACTAGAAATTTTTTATCAATGAAAATACTAGCTTCCAAGAAATTTACTTTATAGGAAATTATTCAGGGTACAATAAAATAAAGATGGTCCTTGAATATGTATAATACCCCACCTTCAGTGTTCCTCTGGGGATCTGTTCATATCCGTTCATTCACATTAGGATAAATAATATTGGATCCACTAATAAATCCATCATTTATCATAAATATAAATTTTTTTTGGAAGAATTGATTAATTTTATGTTTACTACATGGTGGTAAAATCGTAATAGTGATGTCATCACTTCTTGAATCACCAAACTATCTTCAACAAGCTGCTACATCACAGTCTAAAGAAGAATCCACTGAAATGAACCTTTAGGGTAATCTGATGGATGTTCCTTGTCTGTATGGTATTCCATCATGGAATCGAGGTCATCAAGGAAAATACTAGTACATATTACCTTATGTTACACCCATAAATCTCAAATAACGTAGGGGTATCCAAGGGAACCAAACCTACATTTTACATTTCAAAGCCAATGGGGCCATAAAAGTAATGACTCAATGTTTTATCAATAGATATCAATTCTTATAATTATTCATTATAGTATAATTAGATAATACTACATACAGAACAAAATAAACACATTATAAATGAAAATGATATAAATAAAAGGTATCTCAAGATGTTATGGGAAACATACTGACGACATAGTAACATGACCATTGGAATAAAAACGAGTCCCCTATGAATAGTAAAATGACCACTCTAATAATAACCTCACCAATGAATGTAATTAAAATTTTACCATCTAATAAGTGTCAATATGATATAATTATATCATAGTATAAGTAAATAAATATTTTAAAAATTATTAATTAAGTGTTTGTATTTTTGTAAGTCATGTATAATTAATTGCAATTTTATGATTAATTTATTAAATTAAAATAAAATAAATATTCAAAAAATGTATTCATAAAATAATATTTTTATGTATTATGATTATAATATATATTTAAGTGACAATTATTAATTTTTCATGGTGTTAGGAAAGCATTTTAAATTTTAAAATTTGTAATTTTCAAGTAAATTATAATTTTAAATTAAAATAAAACTTCCCATATTTAGTAATTTATTTTCAATTAATATAGTTTATTTTTTCATTCAACACATAAAAATATCGTTAGGGTGATTTTTTTAGATTTTTATAAAAAATCTGAATTTTTGGTGAATAGTAAAATACGTTAATTTATGGTATATAGAAATTAGAAGTTAAATACTCTATTTATTGAGTAACGGATGATGAAATAACCATTGGTTCAAACTCACATGATCTAATTGACTTATTTAGTCTCAATTTTTATCATGATTTATTATATTGATAAAAATAATAAAATAATGAATTAAATATTGATAAAACACTATCCCCTACTATAAATACTGCCCCACACCACCTCTTCTCCTCACACTTGTCCATCCATGTGACATGTACATATTAATCTCAAATCTATTCCCCAACCCCTCTTCTACGTCCAACTGCTCTTGGTCCCAGAAAAATAACAAATCCTCTTCCCTAAGGAGGCTCTCAAAGAGGGTAAATTCAAGACATAAATGCTTCTTTCTGATTCATTTATTTTATATTCAAGTTTCATTATTTTGGTTCTCACTCCTCAACTCCCTTTGTCCAAATTGTATGAAAAAAGTTACTAAATTAAATATACATTAACTTTTTATTCTAATGGAATGATTCATCATCCTTTCCCATTATCTGTTCTTTTCTACTAAAATGAAAACATCATCTTTCATATGTTAATTTATCACATACATGGAAAACAAAATATTAAATTTCCTTAACAATTATCATGGTCTATTCATGAGATCATTTTTATGGTTGAACCAGATTATAATATATGTAATTTATCTTATTTAACGTTTTTAATCATTTTTTAATAACAAAATTAATTTATAACAGAAAATGAGTTCATTGGTATTGAAAACCTGACAAAATAATCCTAATCAATTGTAATAAACTATTTATCTAATGATTCATACACATTTCCTGAAATGAAATGATACAGTAAAAAATTAACCATTTTATGATCATTACTAATATAAATTTTCAATTCTATATAATTAACCCCACTTTACACAACCCTTCATACATGTGTATAAGTAAACCAATTATGAAAACCAAGGAAAACAAACATTCAATGTTAATGAAGTTGAATCTCTTAACCCATAAAAAAGGCCATAATTGATGTTAAAAAAGTTATAATAAGTAATATTAATATATAATCGGTTAAATAATTATAAATTAATTAGTATAATTTTATTATTATGGACATTAAAATGAAGTGAATGAAAACTTCAGACATATGGTTTGGGATTTTACCCGAACCTCCATTATTCCTTCAGGATATTCTTTCCCTATCTCTTCCCAAATGAAATACAATTTTATTTTTATGTTAATATTTTAAATATTTATTATATTTTCTTAAATATTATATCAAGATTAATTCCCAATTATTTTTTGGGGACATACATGTTTTTAAAAGGTTCTATAATGAATTTCTCCCAATAAGCATGCCCGATTTATGGAAACTTCCCGAATTATTACCTATATTAATGTTTTCTCCATAAAAAGTTTTAATACACCATTAATTTTACAAAATGAATATTTTTTTTTGTCATGAAAAACTAACTTGGTAAAATTATGGTTTTATACAAAAAATTATTCCTTTTCTACTTTACAGAATCCTGAATGGATTCTATTAAACCATACGAAAATGTTTTATTTATAATGTTTCTTAAACACAATTTTCAATTCTGTTTGACATCACTTATCATGATATGTGCCTATATTATTTTATGAATGTAAATGTATGATTTTTTTCCTTTATTTAATCATCACTTTTACAATATACCCATCTACTATGCTTTTGACATGATTATGGTACACAATTATTTCCATGGGTAACCCTAATGTTTAAGTTTGATTATTTATGTATAATTATGTATATGGAAAGAATATTAGTGAACATGTTATGACGGTTGCACCCATATATTTCTCTAATTATTTTGTCAATGATTAGTTTTGTGAGAGTTTATGTGCCATGATCTAGGTGGATAGCCAGGAATCATGATCCTCTATGTGAAATGAGCCAAGACTCATGCTACTCTATGTGAAACGATCCTTGAATCATGCTATAATATTGTTTTATTTTGTTCTCACATTACAATGAATCCATTATTATTTAATCCCATGTTATGATTTTGTTTTTCAATCATGTTCCATTCCTTTATATATCATTATTTAATGCCTTATAACCAATGTCAAAAGCATTATTTTAAGCATTATTCCCTTACTAGGATTTTTAGATCATCCCTTTGTTTATTTTATCCCAATGATATACAGTGAAAATGAAAGGGATAAACTGGATATAGTAAGTCTTAATGAATATTAAATAAAATATGTTCTTATTTCTGAATTGTGATGTTTTATTATGTACCCAATCTTCTATGATAGAAGTCTTTATTATCCTTGACTTGTAATAAGAATTTTAATTAGGAATAAAATAATTTAATTTCATTTGTAAAAGGATAGGTTTGCTATAGGAAATCTTATTCCATTTATTAGGATAATGAATAATGTAGTCACTTACCAATGATATGATGACTACCATGCTTCCTTAAAATGTCCCAAGATGTACTTACTACACCTATATGTTCTGTTTCCTCAGGTGGAATGAAGTCCCCTAATCATATATGTTTCCACTACATAACACTCACTAGGTACCATCAATGAATATAATAATTATGTAGAGAGTGAGAGTAGTCTCTACTACCTCAGTCAAATGATAATAGTTACTGAGACCTTATACTATAATTTTCAAAAGGATAGCCTTGCACTAATATTTATAGTGAAAAAGGTGAGTCATAACACTGTTCAAAACAAACTCCATATCGTATATTATATTGATCCATTAAAATACATACACGGACATCCTATATAAAGTAGGTGCTTGGCCCAATGGCTAGTCATTCTACATAAAAATGACATTCAATTTGTATAAAAAAATTTGAGAAAGGGAAATCCCAAGCTAATTTCATCATGGAACTTCATACCATAAACAATACATTGGTGGAAAGTGAGATCAAATATAAGGTGGTATTCTATTCTTATGATACTCCACAAACAAGGAATATATTTTTGGATGGTGTCTCTTAGAGTCTAATTGGAAAAGGAAAGGAATATATGAATATCAATTAGGTTGGCCTAGGGATTATATTTGTCTCTCTAGAAAAAGTAGTTTTTTGATACTCTTTCTCAATCTATGAAGGTTTCATGAATAATGAGGTCAAATACCAGTCTATCATATTTGGTGTAGAACTATCCCTATATATCCCAACATCCAACATGAGTATCAAGGGGGATTCATAGCTAGTGTTATAGCCAATCGTTGAAGAATATTCCAGCTGAAAAGAACAATTGAACCCTATCACTATTTATGTCAGGGGATTGATGGTAGGGTTCCTTATTAAGCCCAAATATCATCATGTTCATTGAAAATAGAATACTCATGTAGATTCAATGGGAAATTCTGAGACGACCTTGGCCGACCTAGATTTGGAGGAAGTAATATTTTGTATCATGCACCGAAGAATTGTCTCCAGGATCATTATCTATGATGTATAATAAATAAAGCAGGTCAAAACCACCATAGGGATTCATGAACAAGAATCCAACCCTATATGGATGGATCCCATAATAAGTTGTCTCCAAAATGGTAATCTCTTGAAAAATATATCTATATGGGAACTGATTAGGCGTCATTATTTTAATATTAACCTATATGGCCATTCTAATGATAATAAGGCTCTCTAAAAGAATGGATTTTATTCAATAATCCTCACATTCATAGCCAAAGGACATATTCTATTCATATTGATAGAATTATCTATGGGGTCTTACATTACTCATAAATCAGGTACTATACTCTCCTGGAAAATCAGGATGTTGTGTTATTAATAAAAAACCATGATACCAGACAACATGAAATTCAATAAGAAATTTCATTAATGCTTGATCCATGAAAACTTCATCCATCATCCCCTAGACCTTCTACATATAGCTAAAAATTCCAAGCCATTTCCAATATGGGAAATTGATGTTTTGTGGCCATATACTCCAACCACATCCCAGTAGTTCAAGTACATACTTACTTTTACAAAAAAATTCCATATTGTGATGAGTAAATAACCCTCAGATAAGGTAGGTTGAAGAGAATCATAATCGTTATAAATTCCCATATAATAACATGGTTTAGACTCCCTCACATAATTTATACAGATAGAAAAAAAAACTATTAAATCAATAAGGTTTTCCTTATGACTTTTCCATTATTTCTTGTTTTGAAAATCAAAAACACCCTATACTTAAGAAAATTTACATTTTACTAATATAAGGTAAATTTCCTTCTCAAAGGAATTTACCCCTACTATGTTTTGATTGTTCATATAAATATTTTTTCTTAAGTATAAAAATTGGATTCATATCAAAATCATCAGAATAATATAATACTCAGATATGAAGCATTCTGTTATAGGATCCGAATTCTGGATATGATCTGTAATGAAGTTCCACTCCGAATATTGGTTATGAACTGTAATGAAGTTCGACTCTGAATTCTGGATATGATCTCTAATGAATTTCCTCTCCAAATTCTGGATACGAACTCTAATGAAGTTCCATTCTGAATTCTGAATTCAAACTCGCATGTAGTTCGACTCCAAATTCTGATTACGAACTTATTTATCTTCTGACTCAAGGTTCACTGAATTCAGACTCCGAAATCTTATGAGTTCTGACTCCTAATTCCCATGAACTCTGAATCCAATCTTTGTATGTTCTGGTTCCAAATTATGATGAAACTAGATTCCAGATTTCTATAGAATTTAGGTTCTGAATATCCTTTTATTATAGACTCTGAATTCCTTTTTGGTTAGACTCCAAAATTTTATTTTCTTACATTCTGAACATCATTTTTTCTTATGCATACAGTCATTTCATTATAAAATGATATTGTTTCTTCAGTTACACATTTTTTGTTATAAAATGATTTCTTCTATTCTATTTATAACTAACCATTGGATGAGTGACACATGTACATGTCTCTCTGAAATTTATGGAAAATATGACCTTTGTAGGAGGGAGTTGACCATTCCAACCGAGCATATAAAAACGATCACATTTTAAATAGCTCAAAATATTGAACAAGTTGATCACTCTAGAAACCACACGCTGTTAAAGTGATTTCTAGAGAGAAAAGCTTTTCATGACTTATGCATACTGAACTGCTCATTCAGATTGCTTCGTGTGACTCTGAATATTGGTGATTACATTTTAGGGATATAGGGGATAGGAAGACAGAGGTGCCGACTACCTTGAAGTTCGAGGGCTTCCTTGCTGAGGAAGACAGAGGTTCCAACTATCTTGAAGTTGAGGGCTTGCGGGGATAACAAGACAGAGATTCCGATATTCATATCGAGGGCTTACCCAGG
The DNA here is from genome assembly GCA_963277665.1 of Viscum album. Lineage (NCBI taxonomy): Eukaryota > Viridiplantae > Streptophyta > Magnoliopsida > Santalales > Viscaceae > Viscum > Viscum album. The sequence continues at coordinate 2,024,887,309 of OY728151.1, read as the reverse complement.
TGTGGGTAATATAGACTTGTCTGAAAGTATAAATCAAGGGACCTTTATCCAAGGTAGTTGGATACCCTTCACTTTGGGTTAAAAGATTTATATCTTGTTACTTGTTTGTATTAAATGTTTTTCGGCTGCATTTTGTATTGTAAGGAAAGTATAATCTTATTATATTTACTTACACTTGTACTATGATTAATTTAGATTCTATACTCTTTAAGGTATAATCTCAGTTTTTAAACATTGGTTAAGTTTCATTTTATGGATCCATATTTCCAGAACCGGTTTTTTGGAATCACTTTCAATATTTAAGCAAGTGTAATGAACTAGAAGTTTTTAACATCACACTTTTTCCCAATCATTCAATTGGTGTTATAGGTGTTGTTAATTTTCTTTGTTTAACATTGTTAAAATTTGATCATTCTTTATTTAAGGAAATTTTTAAAGTGAACAATTCACCCCACCTCTTGTATATTGAGCATCTACATCGTTATTTTGATCCTACAATTGGTATCAGAGAAGGTCTCTGAAATACTTATATTCAAATATAATTTTTTTTGTATAGGTTATCATTGTTCTATATTTTTCTTTATTAGGAATATTTTCCTTGAATCTGAACATTTTTTATTAACAATTTATTGTGTATCCAATATTTTCTTATGGATGGCAGGTTTAAATGTTGGTTCCATCGACAACCTAAATCCTACAAGACCACCAATTTTTTCTGGCAATGATTATGAGTGTTGGAGAGATCGAATGAAGACTTCCGTTATCAATACTGGAGTACAAAATATTGTTATGCTTACTGGTGGTTATCAAATTCCTAACTATGATGTTAGTATTATCACAAACCAAGAGAAGCATGATTATAAATTAAACTATAAGGTACACAATACTCTACTATGTTCAATGACTTGTAAAATATATAGCCAAATTTCTTCTTGTGAAACAGCTAACTGTATATTGAAGAAACTCAAAGTTACACATTTTGGTATATCTAAAGTGATTGAGATAAGAAGAGATATGTTGATAGCTGAGTATCATGGTTTTAACATTACTTATGGAGAACCCATTTTTAAGGTGAATCAATGATTTATGACTATTGTGAATAGCTTAAAATCTATGGGAGTGAAAGGTATAGATGATGAAGCTCTTGTGGATAAAATTATTGATATTATGCCCAATGAGTGGGAATCAAAGAGAACAGCTATTGATGGGAACATGAATTTCACTCAAATTTCTTAAGATGAGATATTTGGAACTCTTCTCCAACATGAAACAAGGATGAAGAGAGATGATAACAACATCAAAAATAATAATGGGAATGGTACTGTTGCATTTACTACAACTTCAAATTACATGAATGCTAAGACTCCTTAGAGAATAACTAGATCCAAGTCTAAGAAGGTTATTATCCAATCTATATCTAGTGAGAGTGAAGTCTCAGAGAATGAGTTGTCTAATCTTGCTCGAAGAATGAACATGATAGCTGGACAAAGAAATGTCCAATCCAAGTATAATTAGAAGTAAATGAAAGATAAGAATGATTCATAGGTCACATCCTATGAATGCAAGAGAAGAGGACGCATAAGAATTGATTTCTCTATGATTAAAAAGAAATAATGAAAAGAGTGGCATTCTGAAAGGAACAAGACTAATTTTTACAAAGATAATGATAAGAAAAGTTTGAAAGCTAATACTATGAGGAGTGTGAGCTGTGGAGAATCTTCAGAAAGTGAATCTTTAGAATATGATTCATCAGCTCAGAAGAATATGGGATTCATTGCTAATACTTTTTTTCACATACATCTCTTATGCCCAAGGTACGCTCTGCCGAGGCTTTAACAAATTTATCTCTTGATAAAAAATTACTATTATGAAAATAGTTATTCTAATGAAGATACATCATCCTCAGAAAATGAAGAAACTTTATATGATGAAGTATCATGATTTTCCATGTTACCTGAAGCAAAAAAATTGTAAAATTTCTAAGAGATTAGACACGGTAAAAACTAAGGAAAAAATTCATACAAAAGAGATTTCAAATCTTAGTGAAAATCTTAGAGATAAAGAATAGATTTTAGAAAAACATTCTAAAGACCTTGAGAAAGAAAATTCTGATAAGGAAGAACATTCTAAAGATCATCAGAATGCTATTTTAAATATGAAAATTTTTGAGGAAAATTCTAACTCTATGGAAATGATTCATGAGGTTAAGAATTTGGTCATCAGACTAAAATCTGAAATATTATCCCTTAAGATTCTTTTTGCAAAATATAACTCTGGGAAGGAAAATTTTTACAAGATGTATTCTCAAAATTAAACCTCACAAAAACACTACTAGAGTAGGTTTTACTCACCAAAACTAGTTTTCAAAGACAACTATTTTGTTCCTTCTAAAGCCCCTTTTTCCACTAATTGTCAAAGTGGCGGGCATTGGAGGAAAAACTATTCTTTGAATAGATTTCAATCTCTTGGGTTTCATAAAGAATATTATTCTTTACAAATTTGGCTACCCAAAATTTAGTTGTCTAACAATTCTTGATCCAAGAAAGTCTGGATTCCGAAACCCTAACTTGTTTCTTATTTTCAGGAAAATTAGGAAAGTAACAACATCAATACATGGTACATGGATAGTGGATGTTCCTAGAATATGACTGGTAACAAAAACTATTTTGAAAAGATTATCAAGACGAAAGGAGGAAATTTAATTTTCGGAGATAATGCTCAGGGATAAATTGTTGGTATAGGTAACATTGTTCTTCTTGGAAAAACCGTGATTTCAGATTTTTTGTTTGATAATGGTCTTAAGTACATTCTCATCAGCATTAGTCAATTATGTGATGAAGGTTACCTTGAGAATTTTAGAAATGATAAATGTATAGTTCATAATTCCAAGGATGAGTTTATTCTTTCTGGCCATAGGAAAGAGAATGTTTACAAACTAAACTTAGAAGACCTTAGGTACCAAGACATACATTACCTTAGTGCAATGGAAGATCATTCTTGGTTGTGGAATAGAAGGTTAGGACATTGTAACCTTAGGAACTTATGTAAACTCTCTAAGAAGAAACTAGTTAAGGATCTACAAGATCGTAGATTTTATTCTTCTAAAGTTTGTGATCCTTGTCATTATGGAATGCAACATGAATCTATTTTTAAATCAATAATTGAAGTCTCAACAACTGATACATTATAGTTGGTGCACATGGATCTTTTTGGTCCAACACAAACTGGAGACATTGGGGGAAAGTATTATGTATTTTTCTTATTTGATGATTACACTAGATTTACATGGGTCTATATTCTAGCAATAAAATATGAATCTTTTTCTTATTTCAAAAGTTTTAGAGCCCAAGTTAAAAAATGAGGAAAACCTTCCAATGAAAACTATTCATAGTGATCATGGAGGAGAATTTCAAAATTCTGATTTCGAAACTTTCTGTATTAGAAAATGTATTACTCACAACTTTTCAGCACATATAACTCCTCAACAAAATGGTGTATTTGAAAGAAGAAATATAATTCTTCAAGAGATAACTAGAACCATGTTTATTGAATATTCTATAGCTAGAAATTGTTGGGCTGAAGTTGTAAGTAATGCTTGTTATACTATAAATCAAGTTTTTATTAGACCTTTCTTAAAAAACTCCTTATGAGTTATGGAATGGTAGAAAATCAATACATTCCTACTTAAAATTTTATGGTTGCAAGGTATTCATCCTGAATACTAAATATAATCTATACAAATTCACACCAAAATCTATTGAAATAATTTTCTTAGTTTACTCCATAACTTCTACGGCTTATAGAGTTTTCAATAAAAACACTTGTACTATTGAGGAAACAGTACATGTAAAATTTGATGAGTCTAACCCTTTTGTATTTAAACTATCCCAACCTACATCCATGGATGTGTTTTAAAAAACTGATTATCAACCTTTGAAAGAAGATCCTTCTGATAAGGAAAATGTTCAGGAAGATAAACCTGAAACATTTACCCCAGAAGACTTTCTACCCTATGTTGATTAACATGTTTTATAAAACCCTTGAGAGGTGTTTCTTAAGAATCATCCTAGTGATATTATCATTAGTGATGTAAATCAACTTGTAAGGACTAGAAGTTCCTTGAGGAATGAAGTAGAACATATAGAATTTCTCTCCCAATTAGAAAAAAAACTGATGAATCTGTCACGACCCGTCCTCCGAACCCGTGCCATGACTACCCCAAGCCCGCCTTCCATAGGCCAGGGGCTGGAGACTAGCACCAAGGCGTAAATCCCGGTAAAGGGAAGGCATTGCCTTTGTAAAGTAAACAAACAAACAACATAGAGAGGTACGAAGAAGTAAACACTAAGTAAAAACAGGTACAACAGTAAGTGCGGAAAGTAAGTGGGCGAGAATACAAACCCAAATTGAAAGTAAAGTACTAATTGAAATGGAAAACAACAACTGAAAAGTAAAGCCACAACGTCGAGCCATCCACTGGAAGTCCCACATGAAGGGTGGGTATAGAAATCCTCCACTGCTCCTCGGGTCTATCCGACCACTCCGAGTACGTCCCGCCCAGTGGTCCACCTCCAGGTAATGACTCGTCATGTAGTCCACCTTCGGGTACTGACTCGTCGTGTAGTCCACCTCTTGGTATCGTCCAGTCCTCGAACACTCGACCTTCCTCAACACTTCCCGTCGTCTGCAACAAACACAAAGAGGTACGGGCATAGCCCATGTAGGGGTGAGTATAAAGATACTCAGTAGGGACCCTGAGATCCTCATGGTCTCACTAAAACCAACAAGGATAACCACAATGATTATCTCAACAAATAACCTCTACTTAGGTATATGCTCATGCATATACCTAAGTCATCTAGTAACCCATCTCAATCATGAGGAAACACAAGGGTTATGAAATCAACGGATAACCACTACCCAGGTATATGGCCATACATATGCCTAAGTTATCAAGTAACCAATCTCAATCATGAGGTAACACAAGGGTCATAGACTCAGGTCAAACCAGGATTTTCATGATCGATACCGTAACTACTGATGAGCCCCATCTCTGGAGTGTACAGTGGTCCTGTCACAACTCTGAGGTACTACTCACTATCCTAAGACTACTGACGTACTCCTCCTGTCGAGTACTATGGGCCTGCTGCTACAACTAAGCGCTTCCCACCATGGGTTTGCCGCTACAACCAAGCGCTCCCCCTCATAGCCTCAAGAGGTACTCCTTCTGTTGAGTACCGCGGGTCTCCCGCTACAACCAAGTGCTCCTCCGCCGTGGGTCTACCGCTACAACCAAGTGCTCCCCCTCATAGCATACAATGGTAATCCTTCTGTTGAGTACCGTGGGTCTGCCACTACAACAAAGAGCTAATCCGTCGTGGGTCTGCCGCTACAACCAAGCGCTCCCCACTGGGCTATCCGAAACACACCGAGTCGATCAGTCAAGTTGTCGTCATGTCTCAGCCGGTTACACAGTCTCCATACTCCACACGTTCGTCTCTGAGAGGGTCCGCTCCAAAAGATGCCGGTCGATACTACAAGTATCAAAAATTCCCACGAATAAGTATCTCAAAGGACCGTCTCGTCACAGGGGTATCAACACAACAGACGGCGCATCAATCGGACGCCCAGTCTGTGAGTTTCTAGCCTTTTCGTCCCTGGGGCCTGGTTGGTTTCGTGTGCGAACCAACCCAGTCATAAATCAACTGTACCCCGAACTCTCATAGGGTATACTCAAAGCGACATTTTCTCAACGTGATCACCAATGCCGCTGATGGTTCTTCAAACAGACGTCTGATCTGAAAGATATCAGCTTTTCCATTCCAGAGGCCCGGTTGGATTTCGGGTACAATCCAAATCGCCCAAACTCCAACTGCATCTAAACCTCAGGTGAAGTATTCCAAATGTTCTGTCAAATCAAGAGGAAATCATCGAGACAGACGGGGCATTAATCGGACGCCCGGTCTGTGAGTTATTGGCTTTTTCGTTCCACGGGCCCTGTTGGTTTCGTGAGCGAACCAACCCGACCGAACTCCGACGGCATCCAAACATCGGGCATAGTAAGCCAAAATATCTATCTCACTTAGAGGAAAGCATCAAAGTCGACGTCACGTCAATCGGACGTCCGGAGCTCATGATATGAGCGTTTCTTCTCCGAGGGCCCGGTTGGTATCGAGTACGAACCAACCCGGCCGAACTCAAAGTGTTCTGAAACCTTGAGTGTGATATACCGAAACGATCGTCTCGATCCAAGGATGGCATCGCCGCTAACGGCGCGTCGTTCGGAGGCCCGTAGATCATGTTATGAGCAAAATACCGAAAAGGTCCAGAAACGGGGGGTCAGGGCCCGGACTGACCCGGCCCAACCCCCCTGGGTCAGCCCAAACTGGGTCGACCCTACCCGGGTCCGGGTCCGACCCAGTTGGCGCGACCCGGCCCGGCCTGGGCACGACCCGGGCGGCCAAGCGGAGGAAGCTGCGAGGGGGGGGGGGGGTGTTGCCCCCCGCGTGAAACGAAGCTGCAGCCCCGCGTGGGGCCGCTCGGTGTCACCCGATGCGGTCGGGCCGCCGCGTCCCTGCCTTCAGTTCCGCACAGCCACGGAACTGCCTCCCGTTGTCGTGGCTTCAGCTGCGGGGGCTCCGTTCGGTGGCACGCCTGGGTGCCACCGCCTCCCGCCGCCAGCGCCGCCGTGCCAGAGACTCGCGCCGCCGGTGGAGTTCGCGGGCCACCGGAGGTGTTTCGGTGGTCCGTTTTCTTTTATGTCTGCGTCGTAGCTCCTCCTGGGTCCCAATCTTAACTACAGAATCAAAAAATCGTCCTTGCGGCCCTGTTCGTTTTCGTCGACAATCCGCACGTCAATTAACAAAATGATCCATCTTTGTGGTTCTCCGGCATGACGCGATGGCGTCGCGCCCCTTTGTCGTGGCCCGACTCCGTCCGCGGATGTCTTCGGGTTTCTCCGATGCGGCGTGACGGCGTCACGCCCTTGTTCGTTTTCACGATGCGGCACGACGGCGCCGCGCATTCCTTGTCACACGTTCCACGCTGTGCGACATCACCGCGCTATCCCCTTTTCAATCCACAAAACAAACCAACAAGGATTAGGAGGTTGGTCAGCCGTGTTTGTAGGTTCTGGCTCCCTCTCGTTAATTGATAGAAAATGTTCATATTTCACAAAGATCGTCAAGGTAATAATCAAGAACAAATTAAATAATAATCCTCAACATCAATCAGGATGAACGGACGATCCGCCGACCAACTTGGAATTGGTTGGTCTGCGCTCGTCGTTCTTTTCTCAAATGATAATAGAACACCAAAATAAAAATCCCCTACCTCAAGCGTCATCGAGCGAGGGTTCGTCACGGATTTTCTCATCGCAGAAGAAAATCGTCGCAGAAGGATCATTGCAGAAGGAGTTTCGTTGACGTCGCGGTACACGGCGTCGCGTCGTCGATCTATGAGGGTTTGGCATTCTTCGTCGTAGGTCGGAGCATTCTTCGCGTTCTTCGCATTCTTCTTCAAAGAAGAACGCTTTCCTTCAAATTCTCTCCGCCCCACAAGTCCAACTAAATAAAATAAGTTCAACCCTTATTTTATTATTGACCTACGCTTTTGAAATTAAAAAGATAAGAATCAAATAATTAGTTCGTTGAATTAATTGTAACAATTTAACTGCCCAATTAATTGGGGTGTTTCTTAACCAGAAAAATGCATTGTTGACTTTCATTAAAGAGGGGTTTTCGTTGGTGCGTTACTTAGAGGAAAAGAAACGGTGAGGCTCGTGCAGGCCCCACCTCACAAATATCCTACCAAGAGGGTAGGATATTTTGGATTGCACCTTATCCGCTTCAACTCACCTTATGTAGCATTTATGTGGCTTTAAGTGGCTTTAAGTGAAATAAAATAAAGTTTGTCGTACCACGTTATTTTATTTTATTAACTTAAAGCCCAAAAATTAAAAACCACACCCGAGCAAACACAACACCGGAAGAGGCGTTTCTAAGCAAATACCGGTGCTGCGATTCCATCGGTGCCCTCAGAATTCGATTCCAAGCACCGGCTCAGAATATAGAAAAACCCGCTCGTTCGTTCACTGAACGTACTCGAGCTAAATTTCGGAAAATGATTTTGGGCACACCGGGCCTTGGAATCAGGCACCGTTAGAAACTGCATTCTTGTAAAATCCCAAAGAAAATTAGAAAATAATTTCCCTTGAATTTTACAGGTCTATAAATTACTCCCACCTCAGGGATTTACGTCCTCATAAATCTTTAAACACAATCTAGGGATACAAAAGCGGTACTGAGCACGAATCTGAGCCTCCTGCTCTCATGTGCTCACCTGGAGGTTCCCGTACTGCCAATGAAAGCGCACCTGAGGAATAGACCGTCCTTGAAGGATCCTCTCATGTCGATCCTCGATCCCCACTAGAACCTCCATGAAAGACACCCCATCACCATCGCCCGGCTCCCCATGGTTGATGATATGCGAACGGTTGAGCACGTATCTCCTCCGTTGAGATACGTGGAAGTCGTCGTGCACCTCGTGCAACTGAGGTTGATTGTTCAAGTGGTAAACCACCCCGCCTACCCAGCTGAGGACCTAAGAAGGTCCGCTAAACCTCGGAGATAACTTGATGCATTGGCCACATCTCTGTTAACCTCGTCGAGGTGAGACCCGTATAAGGACGTGATCGTCATCCTCGAACGTCAGAGGTCTCCAATTCCTATCATAAATGGAACTCAAATGACTGCTACCAAGAGGGTAAGGTTGACTAACTCAAGAGTTTTTGGTCGCACCCCTCCCCCTATGCATGAGTTACCCTGTGCTGCCTGGGGTTTCCTTTTTCACCGACCAAGGAAAACTCGTTCCGACATCGTAGTTAAACCACAACCTTTTTGCCTAATACCGTCAATTCGTGTATGAACTATGACTGCCTGGTCCATACTCAAACCAACGTCATAAGGCCTCAATGCTTCCACCAAGAGATTCCATTCAAAACTCTCTCCTTGAGGGTCTGACCACACCATCAGCGCAAGTGTGATTATCGAGTCTCGTCGCAAGGTATCTCCAGACATGAAGGTCAAGTCCACGGCATACCGGAAACTCTAGGTCTGGGACAAGATTTGCGAATGCGAGGAATGATTCATATCGACGTCTGTTACTACAGTAGCTAGTAGTGGTCACAGACTATCCCTTGAATCAATTTTAGAGCCATTGGGTCACACTCCTTGACCGCAAGCAGCCGCACTCTTCTTCCGACCTCCAGCTCCCTAAGCCTGGCGGTGATAACTAAGGCGGGTGATTGTAGCATGTTAATATGTTCACCACCTCTTGCTGCTCTCCTGGCTCTGCCTCTATGTCTACCGCTTCACAGACTCATCTCTCTTTTATGCTTCCTCTTCTTGAAACATTTAACACACCTGATTCTCTAATACTGGAACCGGTTTCCTGTTTCTTACTACACTGTGCAGTCTTCATCTGCTCCTGGATGATCTGCACCTTCTTTCCCTATGATCTGGAAGAGCTGCTAAAATTTCTCCTTTGCCGAAAAGAGAAACCTTGTCTCATCCCCCTAGATGAACCATGCCCATTGCCTAATAAAGTACATCCTGACATGAAGGGTGCATTCATGCCATGGATGACGTTGTAAGGCCTCGACGTAACTACTAAGAGATCCAACTGTCACTCTTGCCTCTAAGGGTCGAGTCACACTGTCGGCATCAGTGTGAGGTCACTGGGTCTCCTCAAGTGGGAATCTCGAAAGTGAGGGTCAAGTCAACAGTCTTAACCAGGACCACTCAGTATCAACCAAAGAAAAAGGACAGGAAAGCAAAAATCACAAAGATAAGTGTCTTTTTATTATCGCATCTCATAGTACAAAGACACGAATACAACAACAAAATGGAACTAGAGTACAAGGGATGTATCCACTAGTTCCTCTCCTTTCCACCTGCTCCCGAAGCTCTACTGCCTTGTCCACTGCTCGGCTGTTGCCCAAGCACTCGTCGCTGCTTCTGCCTCGGTGGCTCCTCCAATGCCTGTGGATCAACTGTATAAGGAGTCGGATAGTCACATTCCAGGTGACTCTTTCCGCCTCATTCATAACACTTCCTGCTCCTTCAACATCTGGCTCTGGCTCTCTTGGACCTCTGCATCATCTGTCTACTACCCACAGATGACTCAGTTACTGATAGAAAAACACGCAGAAAAGGAAGCATCTCTTGAAGAATCTCAGGGTGTAGAGCTACTGGAACAAACTCCCCCCTGAATAAGGTCTCAAAGTCTTCCCATGTGAAGGCCACCCCATCAAAAAACTGGAATAAGTGGCTCCACTACCTACCTGCTGCTTCCTGAAGAAGGCTGGTAGCAAAGATCACCATGAAGTATGCCGGTGTCCCCACTAGCCTGAAGACTCTCACCACAGCCTCCAGCCAATCCTCAGCCGCCTGAGGGTCCATCTCTCCCCAGAACCTGGGTGGTCTCTGGCACTGGAACTCATGTAGAGTGCTCAAGTTGTGTGCATCGCCTACTGCTGGGGCTAGTGGCATCGGTGGCCCAACATATGGTAGTACCGCTGGTGCCTCCGCTGGTGCCTCAACTGCAAGAGGGCCCTGTACCGAAGACTCGTCACTCGGTAAGCTGTCAGTACGTACGTCCCTCTGCACTCTAGCTGGTCATCTGAGAAAAGGCATCCTGAAAGAAACTATGTGACACTGTCAAACGATTATACCTGGTGAGCTAACCTGGTTTGAGCTGACATTTAAAAACATCTGGAACCACACACTCAATCAGTGTTTTCGTGCACAAAGTCGGAAATCAGTTGTCAGGGTCCTTGTGTATGGATACGTCGTCCGCCCGCACCAACACTGGGCTCCCTGAACTGAAAACCACACTCGGTACTCTTAACACTATTGATTCACAGAAAGAAAAAAATCAGAGTTATAAGTTCTGCGGTAGAACCGACTCCTCTGATACCAATTTGTCAGGACCCTTTCTCGGCGCCCGTGCCGTGACTATCCCAAGCCCGCCTTCCATAGGCCATGGGCTGGCGACTAGAACCAAGCCATAAATCCCGGTAAAGGGAAGGCATTGCCTTTTTAATGTAAACCAAAAAACAACACAGAGTAGGAAGGCAGAAGTAAACACTAAGTTAAAACAGGTACAACAGTAAGTGTGGAAAGTAAGTGGGCCAGAATACAAACCCAAACTGAAAGTACAGTACAACTCGAAAGGGAAAACAACAACTGAAAATTAAATCCGCAAGGTCGAGCAGTCCACTGGAAGTCCCACGTAAAGGGTGGGTAAAGAAAGCCTCCGCTGCTCCTCGGGTCCAGCCGACCGCTCCGAGTACGTCCCACACAATGGTCCACCTCCAAGTACTGACTCGTCATGTAGTCCACCTCCGGGTACTGACTCGTCGTGTAGTCCACCTCCGGGTACTGTCCAGTCCTCGAACACTCGGCCTCCATCAGGACTGCCCGTCATTTGCGACCAACACAACGAGGTGCGGGCATAGCCCATGTAGGGGTGAGTATAACGATACTCAGTAGGGACACCGAGACCCTCAAGGTATCCCTAAAACCAATAAGGATAACCAAAAAGAATATCTCAATAGATAACCTCTACTTAGGTATATGCTCATGCATATACCTAAGACATCAAGTAACCCATATCAATCATGAGGAAACACAAGGGTTATGAAATCAATGGATAACCACTACCCAGGTATATGCCCATACATATACCTAAGTTATCAAGTAACCCATCTCAATAATGAGGAAACACAAGGGTCATAGACTCATCTCAAACCAGGATTTTAATGATCAAAACTGCAACTGCTAAAGAGCCCCGTCTCTAGAGTGTATAGTAGTCCTGTCACAACTCCGAGGTACTGCTCACTAACCTTAGACTGCTGAGGTACTCCTATGGTCGAGTACTATGGACCTACTGCTACAACCAAGTGCTTCCCACCATGGGTTTGTTGCTACAACCAAGCGCTCCCCCTCATAGCCTCAAGAGGTACTCCTTCTATTGTGTACCGCAGGTCTGCCGCTACAACCATGCGCTCCTCCGCTGTGGGTCTACCACTAAAACCAAGCGCTCCCCCTCATAGCCTCCAGAGGTACTCCTTCTATTGAGTACCGCGGGTTTGCCGCTACAACCAAGCGCTCCTCCACCGTGGGTATGCCGTTACAACCAAGCGCTCCCCACTGGGCTATCCAAAACACACTGAGTCGATCGGTCAAGCAGTCGTCAGGTCTCAGACGGCTTCACGGTCTCCGTACTCCACAAGCTCGTCTCTTGTAGGGTCCGATCCACGAGCTACTAGTCGATACTAAAAGTATCATAATGTTCCATGAAGAAGTATCTCAAAGGACCTCCTCGTCACAGGGGTCTCAACACTACAGACGGCACATCAATCGGACGCCCGGTCTGTGAGTTACTAGCCTTTTCGTCCCTAGGGCCTGGTTGGTTTCGTATGCAAACCAACCCGGCCGTAACTCAACCGTACCCCGAAATCTCATAAGGTATACTCAAAGGGATTTTTTCTCAACGTGATCACCAACACCGCTGACGGTTCGTCAAACGGACGTCGGGTCTGAAAGATATCATCTTTTTCGTTCCAAAGGCCCGGTTAGATTTCGGGTACAATCCAACTCGCCCAAACTCCAACAGCATCCAAAAATTGGGCGATGTATGCTAAATGTTCCGTCAAAACATGAGGAAATAATCGAGACAGACAGTGCGTCCATCGGACGTCCGGTCTGTGAGTTATTGGATTTTTCGTTCCAGGGGCCCGGTTGGTCTCGTGAGCGAACCAACCCGACTGCACTCCGACAACATCCATACCTCGAGTGGAGTAAGCCTAAATATCTGTCTCACTAGAGGAAAGCATCAAAGTCTACGGCACGTCAATAGGACATCTGGAAGTCAAGATATGAGTGTTTCCACTCCGAGGGCCCGGTTGGTTTCGTGTACGAACCAACACGGCCGAACCCAATGTGTTCTGAAACCTTGAGTGTGATATACCGAAATGACCGTCTCAATCCAAGGATCACATCGCCGTTGAGGGCGCGTCGTTTGGAGGCCCGTAACTCATGTTATGAGAAATATAATGAAAAGGTCCGGAAACGGGGGGTCTGGGCCCGGACCGACCCGGCCCAACCCCCCTGGGTCGGCCCGAACAGGGTCGACCCGACCCGGGTCCGGGTACAACTTGGTTGGTGCGACCCGGCCCGGCCTGGGTGCGACCCGGCTCGGCTCGGCCGAGCGGAGGAATATGCGGGGGGGGGGGGAGTGTTTCCCCCACGTGATACGAAGCCGTGGCCCCTCGTGGAGCCGCTCGGGGTCACCCGACGGGCCAGGCCGCCTTGTCCCTGCCTTGGGTTCCGCGGGCCGCGAAACCACCTCCCGCCGCCGCGGCTTCAGCCGTGGCGGCTTTGTCCGGTGGCGCACCGGGGCGCTGCCGGTGGAATCCGCGGGCCACCGCAGTTGCTCCGGTGGTCCGTTTCCGTTTCTGTCTATGCCGTAGCTCCTCCCGGGTCCCAATCTTCACTGCGGAATCAACAAATCGTCCTTGTGGCCCCGTTCGTCGTCGTCCCACAATCCACACGTCAATTAACAAAACGCGCCATCTTCGTGGCTCTCCGGCACGACGCGACGACGCCACGCCCCTTTGTCGTGGCTCGACTCCGTCCGTGGATATCTTCGGGTTTCTCCGATGCGGCGCGATGGCTTTGCGCCCTTGTTCATTTTCACGACGCGGCATGGTGGCACCGCACATTCCTTGTCGCACGTTCCGCGTGGTTCGACGACACCGCGCCATCCCCGTTTCAATCCACAAAAGAAACCCACAAGGATAAGGAGGAGGGTCGACCGTGTTTGTGCGGTCCGGCCCCCCTCTCATTAATTGATAGAAAATGGTCATATTTCATGAAGATCGTCAAGGTAAAAATCACGAACAAATTAAATAATAATCCTCAACATCAATCCGCATGAACGGGCGATCCGCGGATCAACTTGGAATTGGTTGGTCCGCGCTCGTCGTTCTTTTCTCAAAAGATAATAGAACACCAAAATAAAATTCCCCTACCTCAAGCGTCGTCGAGCGAGGGTTTGTCGCATATTTTCTCGTCGCGGAAGAAAAGTATCGCGGAAGAAGCGTCGCGGAAGGAGCATCATTGACGTCGCGTTACACGACGTCGCGTCGTCAATCTCTGAGGGTTTGGAGTTCTTCATCGGAGGTCGGAGCGTTTTTTGCGTTCTTCGCATTCTTTGCGTTCTTCACCGTAGAAGAACGCTTTCCTCCAAATTCTCTCCATGCCACAAGTCCAACTAAATAAAACAAGTTCAACCCTTATTTTATTATTGACCTAAGCTTTTGAAATTCAAAAGATAATAAACGAACAATTAATTTGTTGAATTAATTGTATCAATTTAACTACCCAATTAATTGGGGCATTCCTTAACTAGAAAAACACACTGTTGACTTTCATTAAAGAGTGGTTTTCGCTGGTGTGTTACTTAGAGGAAAAGAAATGGTGAGGATCATGCGGGCCCCACCTCACAAATATCCTACCAAGAGGGTAGGATATTTTGGATTGAACCTTATCCGCTTCAACTCAGCTTAAGTAGCACTTAAGTGGATTTATGTGGCTTTTAGTGAAATAAAATAATGTTTGTCGTACCACGTTATTTTATTTCTTAACTTAAAGACCAAAAATTAAAAACCACACCCAAGAAAATGCAACTCCGGAAGAGGCGTTTCTAAGAAAATATTGGCGCTGCGATTCCATCAATACCCTCAGAATTGATTTCTGAGCACCGGCTCAAAAGTTAGAAAAACCTGCTCGTTCGTTCACTGAACGTACCCGAGCTAAATTTTGGAAAATGATTCCGGACACACCGGGCCTCGGAATCAGGCGCCGTCAGAAAATGTGTTCTTGTAAAATCCAAAAAAAAACATTTTCCCTTGAATTTTACGGGTCTTTACAGAATCTTTAGGTTATGATGATTGGATCATAGCCATGCAAGATAAGCTAAATGAATTCAAAAGGAATAAAGTTGTTACCTTGGTTGAAAGAACTAAGGAAACTTCTATTATGGGATGTAAATGGGTCTTCATAAATATGTGTGATGAAAATGGTGTCATTGTTAGAAATAATTCCAGACTAGTTACTAAAGGCTATAATCTGCAAGAAATAATAGACTATTAAGAAACCTAGGATCCAGTAGATAGAGTTGAATCTATTCATATTTTACCTTCCTTTGCAGCATTCTTTAATTTTAAACATTTTTCAAATGGATGTGAAATGTGCTTTTCTTAATGGTTATGTTCAAAAGGAAGTTTCTGTTGAACAAGCTACTAGCATTGAAGACACAAAATATCCTGATCATGTTTTTAGACTTACCAAAGTTTTGTATAGTCTTAATGAGCCCCATGATCATGGTATGATAGACTTGCAGGATTTTTTCTTCAAAATAAATATGATAAGGGAAATGTAGATCCAACCCTTTTTATAAAGAAAGAGAAAAAATTGTTTTGGTTGTTCAATTATATGTTGATGACATCATATTTTGTCCATCTCAGCAATCTCTAACTGATTCCTTTTGAAGTCTAATGAAATATGAGTTTGAAATGAGTTTGATGGGACAGTTAACATTTTTACCTAGTTTTCAAATTTCTCAAAAACCAGAAGGACGATATATATCTCAACATAAGAATATTAAATATCTTCTTAAAAAGTAAGGATTTGAAAACACTAAAAGTATTAGTACTCCTATTGGTACCTCAAACACACTTGATCTTGATGAAGCTGGGAAACCAGTAGATCAAACATCTTTCAGAGGTATGATAGGAAGTCTACATTACATAATAGCTAGTCGAACAGACATGATATTTTCTATATGATTATGTGCAATATATCAATCCAATATTAAGGAATCTCATTTAAAGGCAGTGAAAACAATTTTTCGCTACTTAAATGGAACCATGGATCTAGGATTATTTTATACTTCTAGAAATGATTTTATCTTAAATTTTTTTCAGATGCTAACATTGGTGGATGTAGAATGATAGAAAAAGTACATCCAGAACATGTCATTTCATAGAAGATTCATTCGTTTCTTGTTCATGCAAGAAGAAACACTTTGTAGCACTCTCCACTGATGAAGATGAATATGTAGATGCTGAATGTTGTTGTGCTCAAGTGTTGCGGATGCAACACACACTCACAGATTATGGCTGTAGTTATACTATGACTCAAATTTTGTTTGATAACATAAGTGCCATTACCCTTAGTAAAAACCCAGAACATCACTCTCATGAAAAGTACATTGATATTAGGCATCACTTTCTTATGGATCACACACATAAAAGTGATACCATTCTTCAGTTTATTGGAACACAAGATCAACTTGCTGACATTTTCAAAATATCATTACACTACGATAGATTTGAATACATTAAACAGAAGTTAGGAATTATAATTCTGAGGTAATCCTTCTTCATTAAATTCTTGTTGAAAAATTCTCCTTATAGTAATAAACTCTTTTTCATAGGGGGTACATTTTCTTCTTAGCATAATAAAATTTTTTGTAGTCAGTTTTTTAAGGCTTTTGTAATCAAAATTTTCATACTCAGTTTTTCAAACTTTTATAACTAAAATTTTTGTAATGAAGTTTTCGGAACTGAAATTTTCATAAAGTAAATTTTCGGAATTGGAACATTTATAGTGAGAATTTTTGTACTCAAATTTTTCATAATGAAAATTTTTCGTACTTATACTTTTCGTACTGGAATTTTTCGTACTCATAATTTTTGTAATGAAATTTATCATACTCAAAATTTTCGTACTTGGATTTCCGTACTCATTCTTTTCGTACTAGAGTCATGGTACTCAAAGTCTTTTCAACGTTATGATTTTTGTAGTTAGTATTTCGTAGTCAAATTTTTTCTTCAAGAAGAATATCACCTATTATGAATAAACTTCCCAGACAATCCAAAATGTATTATTTCTTTACTTAAGTGTTCGTAGACATACTTTTCTTGTTGGTATTTTCCTATGAGTTTTAAAATTTCTCAAATTCTAGATTTTTTAAATCCTATTTTTTATCATAAAACCTCAAAATATTGGATTCAAGATTTCCTAGAGGGTATGTTTTTCAACCGCCAGATCAGATCAAAGAGTTTTTCAACTATTATATGGTTTTCAGATGCTCAAAGTTCACATCTATCACCAATATAAAGGGGATCCCTGATGGTTTTCCCACATCGACCTTCATGATCTCGTGTGTTGATGTTCTGCCTCCCTTCATAAAGCCCGTTTTGAATCATCCAGAGATCTTCATTCCGAATGTCTGCTGAAGCTACTTCTCATGATATTTCAACTATGAATCCAATATCAAAATGTATAGTTTACAGGGATAGGTTACTGCATCCGAGTTTCTGCAAGTATGATTCTCTTATATCTAAGAATAAAAGATTGAATGGCTGGGAAAATGTTTTCTAATCAAAGAAAGAGAATTAGGATCCAGTTTATACAGATTTTCTTGTTGAGTATTACGAGTCTATTTTCTTCCTTAAGGAAGATAGCAGAGAGTTGTTTTCATTAATGTCTTATGGGAAGACTTATATGCTTTCTTACACCAAGGCTGCAAGCTTGGTGAGTCTATCTTATGTAGGTGAAACTGAGTTTTGGTCAATAAGCTTTTGGATGAGCAATGAAGTTTCAACAAGGTAAATCCAATGAAATGCCTTGGACTTAAAGATGGCAAGACTGCTAAGATTTCTCATCTGTCTTTGAATAATCAAATTCTACATCTGTGGGTACATGGATTTTTCATACTGAGAATGGGTGATAAGGATAATCTCAAAAAGTGTGATATATACATCTTAGATTTTTGGGTAAATCATATGAAGTTGAATTTCATGAGGAATGTTTTGAGTATAGTTAAGAATATTAAAGAAGGGAATCTGAAAGCTCAGATCATAATGTATCCATCCTTGCTTTCTATGATTATTATCAGATGTCTTGATTCATTTAAGGGTTTTTTCACTTATAAGAAACAAAATTTCATGGGAATGATTTTTAATGATGATACATTAAAGAGGATGAAGATGGATTTTTCTGTTGAATCTAGATAATTCTAGCCTTTACCAGAGGAAGAGGTTGAGGCAGCTCAGAAAGATCAATAAACTCTAGAACCTTCTAAGATGGTGGGGAAGAAGAGAATGTTGAAAGGAGTGGTGGCTGAAGACGAAACCCAGAAAACTATGGAAACTCAATATGCACAACCCATTCCAATGAAACAAAAAACCGATCTAGATGAATTTTCTTCTAAGCGGAGGGAAGAAAAGGAGAAGGGAAAAGAAGGGGACACACTATTTGGATTGAATCTCACTGAGGCTAAGGCCTTAAAATTTATAGCATCTGATGAGTTAGAGAGGCATGCAAAAGAGAAGAAGATGAAGAAAAATATGTCTGAAGCAGGGAATGTACAATCTCTGTTGAGAGACACAGAAGTAGCCTCTGAGAAGATCCCCAATCCAGAATCTTATGATGTCCAACCATTAACAGAGTCTTCTGGAAAAAACTACTTCACTCCAAAAAAAATCCATAGGGAAAGGGGTTGTTGAAGAAGTAGAGAAAACAACTGGTGATGAAGTAGAAGAATAAGTAGAAGAAATAAGTACTGATCTAGATGACCTAATTAAACAATTTGAGGATTATCAAGAAAATTTTGAATCTGAAAAACATGTCACTCCGGGAAAGGGATTTGATAAAGAAGGTAACAAATATGATGATAATAAAGAGGAAGAGAAAGAGTATGAATTATCTAAGGAAGAGACCTATGAGAATAATTTTCTTTAGGAAGGAGAATAAATGGATAAAATAGATGAAGACAATATTGGTCAACTATAAGAGAGTGAGTATGATTCTCCAGATGATCAACCCATTTTGAAAACTGATAAAGGTAAACAAGTTCTCTTGGATACACTAACAAAAGATATCATCAGGAAGAAAGAAGTTGGTGGTTATTCTAAATGGAAGCTGGTGAAATTTGAATAAGAACAATCCCCAACCAAAGTGTCTGATTCGGAATCATCAGAAAAGGTTCATGACATTGTTGTTGAGTCTCTGAGGAAATTGGTGGACACCATTCCGATTTTTCCCACCATAGACTCAAGGATCCAAATGCTTCAACATACTCTAAATCAGAAATCAGAATCCTTATCCATGGTGATGGATAAGTTTGTGAAAATTTAAGCTGACCAAATAAATTGTTTCATCAATTATGATGCTCACCGGAAAACATGCAGAAAAATAACTTTGTTGTCTAAGAAAGTTGAAGAAGACTTGGCTAAGTTTGATCATTTTCAGAATAATGTTAAATATACCTTCGACACTGAGAATACCAATATTAAGAATCTTCAGGATGTTCTAATCATTGAGAAATGTTCTCAGAATCAACAAGTAATGGGCTCTAACGGGATGTTTAATTCTGTTGCTCAAAATTTTAAAAGGGATAGAGATCTCCAGATTGAGCTTGAAGAAAAACAAGTAAAGAAAGATGAGTTATTGAAGATGCAGGAAGGGGCGATGAAGGCTTAGGCACAGGTTCTGAATGATCAACCAGAAATGATCTCTGCTTTGGAGAGGCAAGCTGAGGAGGATCAAAAAGATTTGAAGAAGCTAAAAAACTTGTTGAAGAAGCTAATTACGAAGGAAAAGGAAGACAAATAGACTCAATCTGATATTTTTTTTCATTTTTGTTTCCTTGTAAAATATTTTTTCAATTCTAATGAAATTTTTGGTTGGTTGTAACTTGTGTTATTTTTTACTAATGTTTAAGGTACTTTATTCTTTTCCCTTCTCACAATTCTTTTTGAAAATCACAAAGGGGGAGAAGAAAAAGTGAACTCTTCTTAAAGGGGAAAAGGAAAATTTCTAAACTAAGAAGAACTATCCTTATGTAAGGGGGAGTTCTCATTACAATTCCTTCATTCTAATGAAAATTATATTCCAGAAATTCAGAATACAATCCTTAGAGTTCCAAATCCTAAGGGGAGTTAGTTGTATTCACTATCATCTATGAACAAAGGGAGATAAGTTTTAATTTCAAACTATAAAGATGTTTTCCAAATTCTTTTATATTATTTTTGTATGATTTTTTTTATTTTCCAAAAAAGGGGAGATTGTTAAGTCAATAAGGGTTTCCTTATGAATTTATCCATTCCTTCTTGTTTTGAATATCACAATCACCCAATTCTTAAGAAAATATAAATTCTAATTATATATGGAAAATTTCATTCTCAAAGGAATTTACCCCTACCATGTTTTCATTGTTCATATCAATATTTTTTCTTAAGTATAAAAATAGGATTCATATCAAAAACCTCGGAATCATATAATACTTAGATATGAAGAATTCTGTTTTAGGATCTGAATTTTGGATATGAACTGTAATGATGTTCCACTCCGAATTCGGTATACGAACTGTAATGAAGTTCCACTCCGAATTCTGGATATGAACTGTAATGAAGTTCCACTCCGAATTCTGGATATGAAATGTAAGGAAGTTCCACACCAAATTATGGATACGAATTCTAATGAAGGTCCATTCCAAATTTTGGATATGAACTCTCATGTAGTTCGACTTCGAATTCTGATTACGAACTTATCTATGTTCAGACTCTAGGTTCTCTGAATTCAGACCCCGAACTCTTATGAGTTCTGACTCTGAATTATCATGAACTCTGACTCTGAACATTGTATGTTCTGGTTCCAAATTCTGATGAAACTAGATTCTGGATTTCTACAGAATTCAGGTTTCGAATTATTACAAAATAGAATCTGAATATCCTTTTATTATAGACTCTGAATTCCTTTTTGTTTAGAATCTGAAATTTTATCTCCATACATTCCTAAATTTAGTTTTTCTTATTCTTACACTCATTTCATTATAAAACAATGTTGTGCCTTCAGTTACACATGTTTTTTATAAAACAATGGAATCCATTCTGTTTCTAACTAACCGTTGGTTGAGTGAAAAATATACAGGTCCCTATGAAATTTAAGGAAAATATGACCATTGGAGGCAGGAGCTGACCGTTCCAACCGAGCCTATAAATAGGAGCACATTAGAAAGAGCTCAAAATATTGAGTAAGTTGATCACACTAGAGACCACACACTATATAGGTGATTTCTAGAAGGAAAATCTTTTAATTCCTTGTGCATACTGAACTGCTCGTTCAGATTGCATCGTGCGACTCCGAATGTTGGTGATTAAATTTTAGAGCTTCCAGGGATAGGAAGACATAGGTGCCGACTAACTTGAAGTTCGAGGGATTCCTTGCTAAGGAAGATATGGTTTCCAACTACCATGAAGTTGAGGGCGTGCGGGTATAACAAGACAGAGATTCTGATCTTCGTATTGAGGTCTTACCTGGGTGTGGGTAAGACAGACTTTCTTGAAAGTATAAATCAGTGTTCCTTTATCCAAGGTTGTTCGATACCATTCTCTTTGGGTTAAAATATTTATATCTTGCTACTTGTTTTTGTTAAATGTTTTTTCTGCTTCATTTGTATTTTAAGGAAAGCATAATCTTCTTATATTTCCTTACACTTGTACTCTGATTAATTTAGATTCTATATGCTTTAAGGTAGAATCTCATATTGTAAAATTTTGTTAATTTTCATTTTCCGAATCCATATTTCTTGAACTAGTTTTTCGGAATCACATTCCAGATTTAAGCAAGTGTATAGAACTAGAAGTTTGTAACATCATACTTTGTTCCAATCATTCAATTGGGGTTAGAGGTGTTGTGAATTTTCTTAGTTTAACTATGTTAAACATAGATCATTCATGTTTATGGAAATTTTTAAAGTGTTCAATTCACCCCGCCTCTTTTATATTGAGCATCTACATCGTTATTTCGATCCAACACCAATATCTATTCGATAGATTTGAGGAAATTATACCAGGTGTAAAATATTGAATCTAATAATTCATCTCATAATAGTGTAGTATAAAATGGATGGATAGATTCCTTAACTATGACTATGTAAAATAAACACCATAAGGTGGTGGATAAGAGTAATAATTCTTTGGTCGAATATGCTCCTCCATGCTTGATGGGTCTATCATAACACCATGAATTGTGCTACACAAGAAACATCATTCTCATTTGTGTATGGGAGTGATGTAATATCACCAACAAAAACCCATAATCCTTTTCTCCAAATAGATACCTGTGGACAGATCATGGATAATGTGAAATAAAAAATCATCTAGATGAATTGGATCAGCTCTATGAAAAAACGATGCATGCATTTCACAACCATGTAAATCGGATCATGCAGTCCTATAATAAAATAGATTTACTCTTAATTCATCCAAGTATAAATTTCATTGGATCTCAAGAACCCATCTATACTAGGATATAAGAACCCAGTGATGGAACCCAAATCGGAAGGGCATTACACTACACCTAATGTCTATCCCAATGAAGCTTACTCACACATCACAGTGGATACAAAGAATGTATGACCACCCACCATTGAAATGTATCTCAAATAATGGTTTTCATATATGTAATCAAGAATCACTCATCCTGGTTTCATGTTGTTAAACTACACAAGTTCATTCTGATCACATGATGTGAAGGAACAAATAATTCTTCTAGGAAATAAGACATTAAAATTCACAGAATCTCTCATCCTGGGAGAAAGACATTAAAATGGAAAGTATCCTACATCCAAATCACATGAAATTAAATTTTACAAAGCAAGTCCTCATGGATAGATTTTGAACATAATGGATTATTTCCCTACTTCCTAGTATTAAACTACAAGGGGTTATAGAATATCATATAGGATGAATATCATTCCAATGAGATATGTATGGATATATTGATCCTACATATTTTTCCATTAAACACAAGATAAAAGTTCCATATCCCTATCTTTAATTTTCTTTAAATAGTGAGAGGGAACCTATCCATTCATTTTTTCAAACACTGATCATAGATCACATGAGATTATAAATTTCAGTTAGGGATTCCTTACACAAAAAGTGCATTATATCTCACAATAGATTCACCATTGTCATGAATTAATGACCTTAAAAGGCACACCATGAGTCCTCTCTGCATGATGTTAATCTTCATGATAGATATAATTTTCATAACATAAACTATACATTCATGTGGACATCCCTCGATGGGACCACTGTTGTTAGATATTGATTTCCTACCACACCTCCATTCATGAAATTGGTGTGACATGATTCTTGACACCATATCATACGTAGTCACACCCATATATTCAATATTTCTTCTAGCCACAAAAAATATAAAAATCCCCCCTTTATGTGTATAGTTCTAACTTTTTTAGGGAGCTCCTTCCAAAAAAAACTACGTATGACTTGATTACTATTATCATATAATAAGTAGTGATGCCCATATTTCAATCATTGTGTCCTACCACAATAACCCTTTTCACATCAAGAAGGCAAATTAATATCCACATAATGTTAAATTTCATTGTTTCCCAAGAACTATGTATGGATTCATTACTATTACTATAGGATATATAGTAATTCATAAAAAATAATCCTTGGGTCCAGCCACAAAATCCTCTTTTACATCATAAAGAAAATGTCCATGATTCGTGAAATTAATCTACGTGGTTCCTCAAGAACTATACATGGTATGATTCATTTTATCACAGTATATATAGTGATACATGGATCACTTTTTTCAGGCATAACTCCAATAATCATAAAAAAAATTCCCACCTTTCCATATGGGTTAGACCTACTTAGAGTGTTACCCATTCAAGAACTATGTGTTGATTGATTCATGCAATCATTGGATAAATAGTGAAACACTTATCTCAAATCGCCAGTCTTGATAAAACAACTCATAACGAAAAAATGTTCTGCAAACTGCATAGGGGCCCAGTTACAGAAGTTCATTTTTCTTGTGTATGAGTTATATTTTCTTACGACTTTCTTGTGTATTCCATATAATGAACATAATTTTTTTATATTAGTTCTTACATCCTTAACACTAAAATTAATATATAAGGAAACAAACAATCTTGTAGAATGATGTTAAACTGAAAGGAAAAAAATACATCCTTACCACATGATGATGAACTTCCCAGAAAGAATCCTTACTAAATGATATTAACTAACACCTAGAAAAATAAATCACCAATACATGATGTCCATGAATGCGGACCATCACCCATTTTTCTTCCTATATCAAAGGACTATGAGTGACTTAATCTAGTCATCTAAATTATGGGCGAATTCTATAGTATTTTAAGAACCTCAATCCATAAATCACACTCTATGTCTATAGTACCATAGTTTACAAAAAACCATCCTTGGTCCATGAAAAATATAACCTACTTGAAGGTACCCATTATTTGACTATTCATGTATACCAAGGGCTCTTACATGTGATCATACAATCATCAACCAAATGTGTCTCTCTATGAACGAACATTCTTATCCTTAGGAGCATTGAAATTAACATGACAGAACATAGCAGCTCAATGTGTTTTGAGTGACTTATGGTATTATTTTCCATTATAATTACTCATTTCCTGTGTACCTCATGCCAAGATTTAAAATATTTCCTTCTCTCATTTAGAATGATGTTGGATTGATCATGATCCTAGGTTTCCGTTTTAGGATCTTGTGTAACATCCCCTATTTTAAGTCCATGTGTGTCATGACCATAAACATCATGAATATGTTTAAATAGGTATGACCATAACCTCTATCCTATAATGTTATAAATTTCATGAACATAAATTTATTTCAAAAGAGACAGAAAACTTAAACAGTTAAAAACCCACAAAGGGAAGCCTAAAAATAATTCAAGTCTTCACTCGCTAAAATCTTCATCTCTATATATATTATACAAAATTTTAGGGAAAAAATAAATAATAAATAAAATTCATAAGTCCAACTCTTTAGCCCTATTAAAATCAAGGAAGTGAATAATAGACCCCTATTTTAGACAAAATATATATTATTGATTTTTAAAATCTCCTCTCCAAGAGAAAAAGTTCTCTATGTGGTGCCCCAAAAATTATGGGGATCTAAATATCCTTGAATATAACAATGTCCCTGAATCACAAATCTGGATTTCAGTTCCTCAGATCACTAAAATCATCCATGGACCTTGGAAAATGATACCTAGAATCAAGGGACCCATTTTAACTATGAATTCTTTCCTATGACTCTTGCATATGTACATATGGTCGTCAACACATTACATTACTTTTCAAAAAGGGATTTATGATCATTGTGATCTATGACCTCTTCACGGCAGAATGTATCACCTCACTATGTTATAGGAAAATCTTGATATGACTATCCAAACCAATACTCAGGACCTGAACACTTTAGACTAGGATATAAATTCCTTATACCCAACTATTCAAAAGATTCAATAACCTCTATGTAACATCACAAATTCTTATACCCTTTCTCAATGATGAAATTTGACACACCTATCCCAAACATTTGTGGGCCCACAACTCTTGATTATAAACCATTGTGTGAAGTACTCATGATCCACAATTTATGAGCTAAACTTCCCTAGTGTTCCCAAACCCTTCCCTGATAAAATTTCTTTCATACCCAACCTCATTATATTGACATTTTACTCTTCATGAATCATTCATGGACCTCAAAAAATAGTGGATATGATATTAGATCTATCTTTTTATCAACACATAATGGATTTTAACTAAAAAGTAAATACTTAACCACCTTGTAAGAAAGCAACATCTTTCCTTGTGATCCATCAGTTAACCATGGAAGAACCTGTCATCTTAGAGTGTAATGGGTTATCCCCATCATGTCTTCCACATTCCAATTTCAGATGCTCAATGTTTTGTGTTATGAATTATATCCCACATAGACCAATTATCCAGGTTGACCTATATGCACTACAATTTCTCCCTCAATAGATAATACCACTATAAATCATCTATTACCCTTGGAAAAGAGTATATACACCCCTGTTTAACAATGCAACAAATGCATAAGAACTTTGACCTACTAAGAAGATGTATATTCTACTTCTAAGAATGGAGCTCTAATTCTTGTGAGCCTCAACAACAATATTGAAGAACTAAACACCCTAGGGTGTTTTGGGTCTTTTCTGGAATGTCTAAACCATATTCCTTGATCACCAATCAGGTCATGTAATAATATTATAAAATTCCTTGAATCATATGGTCTGAGCCAAAAGACCCTTAACAATAGTTATAAAAGGTCCAAGATAAATGAAACTAACCTACAGTGATGGACAGTCAGAACTAAAAGACACAAAACTAAAATAATATAAGGATTGATATAAAAAACAAAAATAAAAAGTTAAAATTTCCTAGCTAGAATTCCCTAAAATGTAGTGATTGATGCTTCAACAAAAAATACCCTAAACTGGAATGATATAAGGTCCTAGCCAAATGACCTTGGACTAAAATGATATATGGTTCGAGCTAAAAGACTATAAACAACAGGGATGGAAGGTCTAAGCTAAATGAACATAAACTAAAATGATATAAGGTCCCATATAAAAGACTAGATAATACAACATAAAATTGATTTAGCCTACAAGAATGGAAACAACTCTAAGGACCATCATATGGACCTGGGAAAAATAAAGCTACACTCTCCAAGCCTATCATCTTCAATAAAATAATGTGTAATATATATCTGGGATGTATATTCAACCCAATTATCATGTCATGCAAGAGGTAAAATCAAGATAATTATAACAAATACATGAATAAAGAATCAAGTATTATCGGGAATTCATGAGCCCTTCTGGGGAAGAATAAATCGTTAATATGAAATTCAAATCCCACTCATTTTGGTTTACATGATATTATGTAATGTATCGGTAATGTTGGTGATTCCTATAAAATCGGGTTAGAAAAATGTCTTGCATATCACAAATGAAAGAAAAAAAGGTTAGAAAGCTCTATGAAGCTTTGCCAGGTCCATAATAGCCATTCCCATTTATCAGTTAAGCTCCCACTGTGGAAAAAATCCCATTTCCTACTCCATCTATTTCCATGGTTGTTTAAATAATAGATGAATATACTCGAATAACTATAATAGATGGAATTATGATAGAAATCACAGTCATTCTGCACCAAGTGGTAGTTTTCCAACATTGAAGGAAACCCATGGGTTTGAGGTGTCTCTATTCAGAAATCCTCAAAAATTGTTTTCTATATATAGTCAATAAATGTTGAAACGAAGAAAGATAGAATATTTATGTTTGAAGGAGGAATGGCAATTTTGTCCATGAATCCATCCCTGTATAGATGAAGTCAGGGTAATAGTGGTTAATTCTATAACTAATTTGGTTGAAACATCTTCCAAACTTAATTATCCAAATTCTCACAGTATCTAAGGAATGAATTATGGTTTCTAATTATCATAGAACTGTGATAATCATTAATAGAGGAAGTATGATGAGAGTCGAAATCCATCTCAAAAAAAGTAAGCAGCATATGGAAAACATATAAAATTGAATATCATTGATGGAAAGTTATAAAACTCGAAACACCATGCACATCACATGGGACATTAAATGGATTCAAATTTCACAAAAAGGACATTCAAATCTTCTAACACCTAAATATCTTGAGAATCAACCAAAGATGAAAGACATCATGAAACCACATGACCCCTTAGAAAATAAAAGATCTTGTGACCTTAAAATAGAAACATGAGATGAATAATATTCAACAAATCATTTGATCAATACAGAAGGTCACATGAAACCCTCAAGATGATCATTCATCCCCACGACACAGGTTCAAGAAATTACGGAAGAAAATTCCATGGTTGATTCGAGTGGTCTCCTAGCCATATAAATAATTATGAATCTTTTCTAATGGGAAGGTATCATAGTGAATATTCATGATGGTTTCTTGTGGGAGGGAATTATGATGTGGTTACATTATGGAAGAAGGGTGAATGGCCTCGGGAGAAGTGGGTTAACTATTGAAGAAACTGCTCTATAATCCCTTATTTATATGGAAATTTATAGAATACAAAATGTCTTCTAGATGATTAAACATAACTTGGTAGACCAAGCGTTGTCATAGAAATATATTAGAGATACTACCCAAGCCTCATACAAACATTTACATTCCTCCAAATCAAGCCCTTATCCCTGTAGATGTTATTCTTAGTGGGGTGCATTTGTTGATTCCTTTAAAATTAGCATCAAACAATTTTCCAAATAAAAAATACATGAATAAGGGTATTTTTTCCCTATAATGAAATATTTGAATATGGTGTTGATGATCATGCGGATTTCATTACCCCTCCCCTCCCCCCTGAAGACATGTGATGACATGTCCATCATAAGGTCATGAAGATGGTCACGAGTAGCACATAACATGTGGAGGAAACGGTGAAGACCCTTTAAATAAGCTTCACCAATTGTTGAAAATATCAATAGAGAATTAGTGATCAAGAAATTATTTCCATAAATTTACCTCTGCCTCACGTGAATTTTCAAGTGGTTAGTGCCTGAAAAATCATCATAAAATAAATGAAAAATACGTTCAAAAGTTCCCAAATATGGGAGCCTCTTTCAGTCCTAAATATCATGTGACACATCATGGATATGTAGAATAATTTTTTTTCACAACATTCATGAAACCTTGGGTGATCTGCTAAATTTTTAAAATACAAAATAAAAATAATAATTGGAGAAGGAGGGAGCCTCTTGTGGTTGTAAAAATTCTGCAATGTAACCATGATGATTCACAGGACACCACATAAACCTACAAAAATTATTTACACGTCTCAAAAATCCTAATATAATGTCATCCTCTTCACACAATGCGTGTCAGAAATTTCTATGATACCTTTCTCTCCCAGTTGGGCTCTATATAGATGAAAGATATGGATTTTTCCATGAAATGAGAACACATATCCAAATGATCATTTATTTTTAATGATATTCATCAACTAGAAGTAAAGTTATTGTCATAGTTAAACTCATACAACTATGAAATATGTCCATCCATTATATAATAAATAACAAAAATGAGAAAGGGATATGAATGGAACCTCTTATAGTCATAAAATTCATGAAAACTTCCAAGAATGGTCTTGAAAAATATCCCTCAAAAACCATCCCTATCTCACGAACGGTCATAGACAAGTTAGCTAAAATCATGTGAGGGAGTTTTAACAGTAATCCTATTCTCATAATGGTACATTGACATTTTATCCTAACAATATGAAATTCCATTGTCATGTCCACATGGTTTCGAAATACCCCCTTAATTAGATATAATCTACTAAAAGAGGCATTGACTAGATAGTACCACAGTCATTGAAAATCCAGAGACATCCCCAGAATTACCTATGATGGGAACTCAAAGAATGCCTAACTTCAAATCCCTCCACCGAATCTAGACTAGATTCAAAAAATATATGCCACAAAA
Source organism: Viscum album (assembly GCA_963277665.1). Lineage (NCBI taxonomy): Eukaryota > Viridiplantae > Streptophyta > Magnoliopsida > Santalales > Viscaceae > Viscum > Viscum album. The sequence continues at coordinate 2,024,857,798 of OY728151.1, read as the reverse complement.
AGAGAAAAATTATTAGTGTGGAAAGGCATATAAATCCCACAGACCAGAATGAAAAACACACAGAATTTTAGTTGAAACATCCCACTGGTGCACCCAATAATTGGGGAGGATTTATCAAATAGGTTTATCTTTAGACAGGAAAATCATCCCTTCCAGTATGATCAAAAAACATTGACTGATCATTTGTGTGATCATTGATAAACCATTTGAAGGATTTCATGCGGGACATAAAGAGAACCATATTCATATATAATAGATCATGGAAGTCATAATAATACTCTAACACTGAACAAAGCTAATGTTTTTACAATAAAAGTTTAGAACATAGACTAAAAATGGGTGACTTCTGTAATGAACATAAACGCTTATCCTCTTGTATATCATGGGAACCACCTAGTTCATGAGGAAAAACAAGTACATGTCGCCCAGATAACATGATGCAACATTGGTATACTATTTTTATTAGGGAAGAGTCCTCTTGATATATCAAAACATGTCACATGTCTCCCTCATTCATGCCATCTATGTCAGAGGAAGCCCTCCATGATCACCATCCAACCATGACACATCCTTTAGACATGTTTCCCAAATCATATGGTGGAACCATCACAGGTTAACCGAGTCTCACGGTAGCACCCAATCACATCAAATAGATATTACGATGCTTCCTAGGAAACACTTAATTATCTCATCATTTCCTTAAAAAATGTAACCTTGGATCATGTGTCACCCTCTAGACATGTCACATTTACTCTCATAACACCCTCCAAGATTGTCATCCGGTTTTCAAAATGAGGCTGGGGAATGTCAACCAGATCATGTGACACCCTCTATACTTGTAATTTGGGAACATGGGATGGCTTCATGAATCAGGAAGCCAGGTCTTGTGATGTTCCTCATACATGATGACCACTTACATTCTATGACCCTATAATATTCCATATAAAATATGTAATATTCTAGTCCAATGAAACTAGATCACATGATTACCTTTGTACATGTAATCAATATAACTAGATATGTATAGATATCATTCGATGTGATATGATAAACAATGAAGGCATGTTAAGTAGGTAACCATGAAGGTCATGTAAATAAATTGACCAGGTCAAACAGGCATTGCCAAAATTTATATCCTTGGGAATCCTTTATGTGCAAGACCCATTCAGAAGGGAAACATTCATGTGTAATCTCCAATCATGGTAATTATGATAGCTATGACTCCTACCATAACTAGGATATATTGGATGACTCCTTGAGGAATGAGCTCTATATTATGCTTTTGAAGGGTGGTCCTTGCATCAATTTCATGCATTCACAAGATATGATAACGATTATTTTCTATCCCTTATTTTCTACAATGGGAATATCTCACCTAGGATTAGGATGTTTCAATGGTCATGTTATTCATATAGGGTAACCTCAATATTTATGACCCAATAAACTAAAATACAATGAATCTGACTCCTACAATAAATAGAATTACTTTTTATAGCCCAATCACAAGATAGAACCCACTTCAAGATGATTCCCTTATGTATATAAAATATCAAAAATCAGGACCTAATAATTCCCATGGGATAATAATTCAACCTCATCCATAAACGGATTGAGAAGACACATGGACCTCGATGTCTATGAATCATGTCATATCCAGGATATGTATCATGCTTCCATGTGGCATGAACTCTATACTAAAACATAATAAGGGAATTACCTAAACATAATACTTGCACCCATATGTAGTTAAGATGATTACTTTATATTCATTTCTTCTCACAACCAGTATAGATCACCTGGATGTAGGGAGGTGAAATAATAATATCAATCACATCAAAAATCTACACCATCTATGAAATTCATGGTATTTAAGACCTAATGAGTGACATGAAATAAACATCCCCCATATGAGGGAATCTACCTAGGGTCTTATTCTAAGGGTATGATTGGACTATGATAACTCATATTCATTCTTCAACCATGTTTTGTAAGAGGTATCTTCAAGACTCATTCTCCGATATATTTTTCCTAATTGACCGCCCATATGTTGTTTCATTGTGACATTAAACTGCATTGGTTTAATGAACTACATGGGGATTTATTCTTGTAATAAATAGGATATATCAGACACCTCATAATGGCTCAATCCCCTCCATGGAATATAAACTGCTTCACTACATGGTAGAAAATTTCAAAGTTCCTCATTATATGGATTCACCATATAGGTATCTATTCATCACTGAGATATGGATGAAAAAAATTAGAAACATGTAGATGAATTCTCTAATGAGATATCATTCTTCCACACATAATAGGGGTTAAGGTATCATAATTCGGTTTGGGTAACTTTTATCGTATTCAGATTAGAAAGATATTAGAAATCATATATAAAATATATTATATAGTTTTGGAGGAGGAAATAGTTCCCTACAAATAAGGGTTTAATGGGTCTAAACTCCCATCCTGTAGAACAATTTGTGGACCAAAGAATCATTGGGTCTGTAACCACAACTAAACACCTACATTTAGAAAGAAGGTCCCTACTGAGTTATTGATGGTGGAACCATTCAGAGTTACCATTAATAGTGATAATAGTGGCCCAAAGTCACTGATTGGGAAATAAGTTGGACCCCCCCCCCCCACAATAAATCACCATGATGTACCAAATTTACCTTATTTGTTATATTTTTCATCAAAACAAAAAAAAGTGATCCTGGTGTGAACTTATTTAATCACGAAATTTCCTTCACAAAATTAAAATTATATGCATCCTAGTTCCTGTCAAACTAATTGTCTCATCAAATTAAAATTCATGTTACAATATATTCCATAAAAATAATCATACATTAAACAATTCATCATCCCTAGGTAATATAGAACTGAATATAGAGTGAGATCAAATAATTAATAAGGGTAAAATAGTGATAGGTCAATGAAAACTAAAATATATAATGATCATAAGTGTATTTGAACATAAATATAACATTTATAAACCATACCCATCATATAAAGGATAATAATATTTAGTCATGGAATAATGATTGGAAATTCATAATACATGAATCATAAGGGAAAAAATAACATAAGCCATCAGAGTATAACAAAAAATATTAAAATATAGAAAAATACAAATCTTATAACATTGTGAATATAGAGAAATATAAAAATGATCACTAGTAATGTTATGTTCATGAATTGAAGCCCTCACATAATATTTTGGATGTCAAAACATGGTATACACATAATGTAATGGTCATGAAATCTAGTTCATCGAATAAAATCATGGACATTAAATCTAGGTCAATGATAAAACCAATCAACATGAAATGAGTGTCTACAAATAAAATTATAGACCTGAAAATTATGTTAATACAAGAAATTTTTAACAAGAAATCATGTTTATGTGTAACATATTTACCACAAGATTTATCTGACTTTACCAAATTCAATATAGGTTTTTAAGGGGAAAAAGATTACATAATCAGAAGCACTCATCAACCAAACATTAAATTTTTATTGAATGCCCAAAAATATCCAAGACAAATCAATGTCACAATGGTATAAATAATATAAATCAAGTGCATCATATTTAAGAAAACATTCATGTGAATAATCATGCAACCGTAAGATGGCTAATAATATGTACTGATTTTTTTAGCCACTAAAAATGAAAATAAATCTCTAACATTATAACCATAAAACCAGATATGATAAAGGGTAACCAGTAAATCAATTATTCCTCTACATTTTTGAATGTGATACATAATGGACAATAGAATTTTATGCTCACCCTGAAGTGATCTAAGAGTAACAGCTGATTTGGCATCAACTAACTCTAACTGAATGTTTTGAGGAAGTAATAGTCCAGTTTTCTTTATCATTGTTCTTACCTCTTCTATAACAGAGTCACCCCATCAAAATATGACACTAAAAGAAATAATAACTAAACTATGGTGATATTTAACCACCATACCCACTCGCATGAAACAAGTAGTACAACATCCAACCACGTTGAACATAAAATCACTGTTCAATGGCCTTGATCTCACCTATCTCCCCTACCTAGTCATATGTGGAATAATAGAATTGGATTTTCTAGGTATGATCCAACTAAACAGGTTTGTAAACATTTATCATCACAATCATAAACCTCCATTTGAAGTAATATGTATGGTATATTGGGTCATATCACTTGTGATGTATAAGAAACATCCAAGGATGTTATCATAGATTAATTTTTACTTTAACGGATCATTAGAAAATTTCATGATGAATATATCCTTCTGAAATTGAAATAACCTTTATGAAATTAAAATTTTAACCTACATTAAGGAAAATAATTCATTAAAAATTATATTGGAATATTTTAATGGAAGAAAAAAAAATGATGACTCCTAATAGTATGAATGTTTTTCCAAGTTGTATACGTTAATATAAAACATTACCTAAACAGTTTGGTACAAAAATTCATAAAATTCCTATTTCATAAAATGACATGATGATTACTTATAATGGATTTTTTAAAATTAAACCATTAGTAAAAATGAAATTAAATAATGATATGATAATAATGAAACAGATTATAATTTTTTTACAAAAAAGTTATAGGATAGTAAAAAGTTTTTTTGATAGAAGGGAAAAATAACATTGTTTTTCCTTTAAAAATTACATTTGGTCGCTTTAGTACATAATGTGAGGAGAATAAAATAAATATTCAAACAAAATAATAATAGGATAAGAAAATTCATGAATTTATTGAATTTATATAAAAAATAGTTATTAGAAACATAATCATAATTAATCCGGATAAATAGTGAGATTGAATCATTAAATCCATAACACATTGTTAACATTTGAATAATAATATCCATGAAATAATATATTAAAAGAAATATATATATATATCATGACCGTTAGTATAATAATGATATAAAATTTTTAATGGTATTATGTACACATCATATAATTATATAGGCTTATAATAGAACATTTTTCAAAATGACGTCAATTTGGGATGACAAACCCTTACCTTGATATCCGTTTTCCATGAATGCACTCTGACCTCTAGTTTAATAGATATAAATTCACTATAATTTTATAAATAAATAAACTATATACATATAATATCATATTCAATCCCATTATAAAATTTCAACTCCCATATGTTAATAATTATCTATTCAAATATTAATTCATAGGTGTTAATGGATCTATTTTTCATGATAATTTCTATTCAGTATTTCCATTCCTTTCATTGATCATGGTTATATAATTTCCAGAGTTTTAATAAATATATTGATACCATATATATTCATTATATATATAGTAATCTATATAAATATTAGTTAAAAAACATAATTACACTGTTTATGGAGATAGTAGGTCATACATACGCATGAAAATTATTTTCACTATTCAATGGATGGAAAAAAAGAAAGGTAAATGAAAATTAATAGATAAAGATACATTGTTATATCATATACATAATATATATTTGTAAAATGTGTTTTTATTTTTATCCAAATAATGTGGTAATGAAAAAAGAATCACAATGCTTTATTGAGGTGGTAGTCCAAATATATGAAAGAGAGACATTATCAATATTCCATGGATTGAAAGGTATGATGTTATATAAGATATAAATATCAAAATATCATAAATATTTCATAAATATAATATATCATATTTATACCCATAATAATACTCATTCAGAAAATATGGGGATAAATAATGAATTGTATTGCTACATTGAGACGATAAGTCGTATGTACGTATGAGAAATACATTCACATCACATTTGTTGGGAGAATGGTTTATAATTATATTAAAATTATAATATTAGTAATTAATTATATTCAATATCAAAATTTTGTTGTTTTATATCAAAAAATATAGATTTATTGGAGGTAAAATTTTAATTATGAAGAAACTGATAGGCTAAGGTGATTACCACTTGTTTGAAAAAAACCCAATTAGGATTCCTATTAAGGCCTTAGAGTTAGAAATTTTTGAATAAGAATCCAATATATTGTTTATATGGTAGAGGAAAGAAAAATATTATTGGTATAGGTCAATCTATAAGGCCCAATTTTATGTGTTGTAGAGAAAGGATGGGAGCCCATTGATAAATGTGGGTAGGGGTACTATTGGGATTTTTTAAAATATTAAATTATAACAAATTCATTATCTATCAATATTTTTCTAAATGAATGGTTATTTAATGAAATATTATTATTAGGTTTAAATACCAAAACGCAATAAATTTAGACTGATTTAGGTGCTTTTTTAAGCTTTATCTTATGGTTTAACCACTTTGTTATTTTTAACATAAAAAAATTACTTTTTAACCCTTAATGGGTTTTAATATTATATATATGGTGAATATTTAAAAATAAATGGAAATTGGAATTAATTTTCTTTCATATATTATACAACTTTTCCCCTTAAATGTTTTTAAATAATTCAATAAATTATTATTTTTATTAATTATATTTAATAGATATTTTGATATTATAAAATTAACATCACGTTGAAGACATAAATACAATGTAAAAATTATAATTTAATCCTTTTTCTCGTCCCCAAATTATTATTCTCGTCTAAAAAATCAACCTATTAAATCACTAAAATTATGTTATTTTTAATACATTTAATATAATTTATTTTATTTTTCTATTTATTGAATAAATAAAAATATTTTCATTGCCCAATAATTTATGTTAATTATTTAATCACAAAAAAAATAATGTTTATATTTCATTTATTAAATATATATTGTAAAAAATTATTTCAACATCAATTGTAGTAATAAAGAACATTAAAAATATTGTATATTAAAACATAAATAGTTAGGCCCATTTCATTATCTCATTTAAGTCCCATGAACTCTATTAATGTTTTCATTAGAACCTTTACTTAATCCATTTTTCATAGATCCACCCAAAACCCATATCTACTCATCTACCATCATTAGGAATCCTTAGAATCTCTTAGTTGCTCGTTCTTATCCTTTGTCACTCTATTTGTAATCCCTTTACAACTTCTATTATGAATTTTTTATTTTTCTAATTTTTTTTCTGGTTGATTTAATCCATTTGATGATGATAAATTATGTGGTTTTATATTTTTTATATGATCAATTCTATTTATTATAGTCTCATTATTTTTTTAATTCTTAATTTTAAGGTTTTATCTATTTTTCAATATTCAAATTAAATTATCTTACATGTTTTTTGAATTATATTACTCGCATCACGTTATATCTATTATAATCTAATTAAGAATTGTAGTTTTAGAAGTTTTAATGTCACCTTTATTTTGTTTTAATTATGTAAAAAGTATGTATATAAATATAATGATTGTTTTCATTTTAATGCATTTAGTATTTAAAAAATAACAATTTCAAAATAAAATATATAATATTTTCGAAAATTTGTATTTTTAAATGAATAAGAAATTCTCTATGTGGAATGGAAATTATTATTTTTAGAATAATTAATATAAATATTTTCCAGTTTTAAATATTTTTTAATAAGAAAAATAGCATCTCATATACAATTTTTATGTGGATAAATAACAATGATACCAATATCATTTTAAAAATGTTTAATTATTTTAAAATATCATATAATTTAAATGATGACTATGATTCCTACCATATCTTGGATATGTATGGTTACCCCATAATGCCTAATCTATAAATTAATCTTTTAATGGCTGGTTTTAGCTCTTAAGTCCTACATAGACAAGAAATGATACTGATTATTTAATGTCCCTTATTTCTTACACCGGGCATAGTTGACATAGACTTATGAAGTTGCAAAGATTCTTTCATTCATAGAGGGAAACCTTAGTGTGTAAGTCAAGATCAACTGAACTATGATAAATATTGTTATTGGAACAAATAGGATACATTAGATTACTTACTAAGGCATTAACTCAAGCGGGCACCCACATTAGCATATGTCCCTTATGTCTCTGATATTTTAACCATCAAGGAGAAATAATTCCCATGGTATGAGCATTCAACACCATCCTATTGTGGAATGAGAATCCAACATAACAATGATGAATCTAATTCATTTCATTACCGAGATATGTAAGATGCCACCCTGAAGCCTGAGCTCTATATTAAAACATAGCTTGGGTAATCTAAACACAATATACCCTCACCCACATGTAGTGAGGATGAAAACATACTTTCCATTGATTCTCATAAAGAGTATAACTAATATAGTCTTTTGAAGGTGCATAGTCATATCATTCAAATATTAAATCTCCACTAACTAGGGAAATCTCATTATAAAATCCCCAATGAGTGGCAGGGAATAAACATCCCTTGTGTGAAGGAATCTATCTTGGGTCCAGTCCTAAGGGATTGATAAAAGTATGATAACTAAGATTTATTCTATAAACAAGACATGTAAGACACATCCTCAAGATTCTATCTCAAATATATGGTTTATAAGATCCCACACACATGAAATTTACACATGATGTTAAACTAAACAGCTATGAAGATCTATGTGAGTTTTGATTCCTTTAATAAATAAGATACGTAGGATACCTCACAATGGATCAATTCCCTCCATAGTAAATTAACTAGATCCCAACATGGATAAAATTTATTAAATGTCTGGTTATATGGATTCATTATATAAGTACATATTTATCACAAAAAATGGATGAAGAACTACATATACAAACAGATGGATTCACAAATGAGTTACCCTTCATCCGTAGAAAAAATGGGTCTACCAATAACAATTTTTTTACTATAGTATGTCATTTACTGGGATTATGAATAGATTCAAAAACATATTTTAAATCAGTAAGAGAGTCCTAAAGTCTGAAATAATTCCCCCCAAATAAGGCTTGATGATCTGGGCCTCCCATCCTCTAGACGAATGTGAGTACCCAAAAATTATTAGGTCAAAACACAAAATTTAAAACGTATGTTTGGAAATAAGGTACCTACCTAGTTATGTATGGGGGATAATTGGGAGATTATATTAATAGTGATAATAGTGACTTGAACTCATTGATTTAGAAATAAGTTGTACCCTCACAATCAATCACCACACTAAACCAAATTCACCTCATTTTTCATGTTTTCTATAGAAATAAAAATGTATAACTCTATGTGATCTTATTTAATCATGACATAACCATCACAACACAAAAGGATAGACATACCAATTCTCATAAAACCATTTAACTGATTAAATGAGGTTTACTATTTGAATCAATTCCAATAAAACAATCGTACATAAAACATTCTTTCATATCCTAAGTAAAATAGAACATAAGATAGAGGGAGTTGAAATTCTTAAATAGGGTAAAATATCATGATATCAATGCTTACAAAAACATAACCTGAGAATAATGGTATTAGAACATTTGAAAAATATTTCAAATCCATACCCTTCATATAATGGGTCTTAGTATTGAGTCATGACATACATATATGAAATATAGAACATATGAATCATAAAGAAACAAAGGGTATAATTCATCAGAGATTTAAAATATTATAATTATAATAAACCAAATCCTATAACACTATTAACATTATTAAATAGAAAAAGTGTCCGTAATTAATTTAATTTCATGACATTTGGCCCTCACATAACATTTGGTTGATGATAACTAGGTGTAAACATAATCTTGTAGACATGAAATCTTATATCATGAAATAAATTATAGACATGAAATCCATGTCTATTCTTTAACTAATAGACATGAAATAAAACACTACATATAATATTATAGGCATGAAAATTTAGAACATAAATGAGATTTTTAACAATAAATTTGGTTCATGCCTAACATATTTTCAACATGATTTATCTGCCTTTACCAAATGCAATAGAGGTATTTAAGGTACAAAAACATCACAAAATTATTACAATCCATACATAAAACATTATATTTTTATTGCATGTTGGGGAATTCCCACGAAGAATTAAAATATTCCACTTTATTCCACTACGACCATGTATGATAAATGGTCACCATAGAATCATGGATCCTTCTACATTTGATAATGAGTTATGTAATGAACCATGGAATTTTAATCTTACACAATAAAAATCCAATATTAACAATTGATTTTATTTCCACTAACTCAAGTTAAATTATGTGAAAAAGTAATAGTTCAATTCTATTTGGAATCATGGTTTCCTCCTCTATATAGGACTCACCCCATAAAAAGATGGCACTAATAGAAATAGTAACTAAATAAGAGAGTTCTTGAACAACCCCACCCCCTCACATGAATCCGGATGTACAATATCCATCCATGTTGAGCTAGAAACCATAGTTTATTGTCATCCATCTCACCCAACATCTTTTCCTGGTCATTTTTTTAATAAAAGAAATGGGTGTTCTAGGAATGAGTCTTCGAAACAGGTTAGTAAATATTTCATCATCATAATCATAAAACACCCTTAGAAAAAATAAAGATGGTATCATTGGTTTATATCCCCCATAATGTAAAAGTAACATCCTAGGATGTTATCAAAGATACCAAAAAACATTAGTGGATCATTGGAAAATTTCATTGTGTATATATCCTTTTAAAATTTAACAAGTAATTTTAAAAAATATAAATTTACAAAATATTATGAAAAAAAATTCGTCAAAAAAATTGGAAACATGTAATGAAATATATAGAACATTTACCTGTCATGATAGACTGGAATTTTTTTACATTTCGTATATGTTAAAATACAACAATCATTTCCCACTTTTGTTGAAAAAGTCGTAATGTACCTCATTGATAACTTCTCTTGAATATTACTTCAAAATTATTTTGTAAAAATCGAAATTTTTAAAAAATGGTGTTAAAGATTCATAGGATAAGAGTAAAACCATGTATACATTTTATTACAAAACATGTATATGGGATTAATTTTTTATCAACAAATTGAAAAATAATTTATATATTCAATGAAAAACTTCATGTTGTCTTTATATTACATACTGTGAGGAGAATAAAAAAATATTATTAATAAATAATCAATATTCATTAGTTTATTTAGAGGTAAATAATAAAATTTATTTATTCTAACCATAATTATAATCAATCTTTTTATATAGTGAGATTGTAACATTAAATCCATACCACATTCATAACATATGAATAATCATATTATAAATGAAATAATAGCATCAAATGAAACACTATTTATCATGAACATGAGGATAATCATGAAATAATATGTCAAAGGGTAGTATATAAGCATCATAATAGAAGACAGGTAAACAACATAACATTGATTATAAAGATGTCAATTTGGTATGATAAAACCTCTCCTCAAGATTCATTTTTATCAAAATAACTCTAACTTCCAGTATAATAAATATAAATTCAATAAAATTAAATAACTAAATAATTTAAAGAGTAATATTTTCATATATAATCCCATTATAACATTTCAACACGAATTCTTCAATAATTATGTATAAAAATACCTATTTTGGATGTTAATTGTTTCATTTTTTATGATAATTTGTGTCCACTATTCCCATTACTTGTAAATTGATCATGTTTAAATCATTATAAAAGTGTTAAAAATATATAAATACCATATATATTCATTATATATATATATATATGTTAATTTATAAAATTTTTATAAAAAACATAAAGAACAAAATTAGTGGACATAGTTGGTAATACGCACACCTGAACATTGTTTTAAACATTAAATGGATGGTAAAAAAGAAACTAAAATGTTAAATCAAATATAAATTTTCATTATTATATCATATATACCATATTTATTATTAAAATACACCCTTAGTATGATCCATATAATAAGGGAACTAAAAAATAATCACTTCTCATTGTGGATCTGGGAGTCCACACTTATGAATGAGTGACATTATCGATATCCAATGGATTAGAAGGTATGAAGTCATATTTGATATAATAATTAAAAAATAATACAAATTACCTAAAAATTGAATATAATATTTATATCCATCACCATACTCATCCATAAAATATGGTTATGAAAAATTAAGTGCATTACAATGTGAGTGCGTAAGTCATACATGCGTCTAAGTGATACATTCACATCAAAATTGGCTTAAAAATAGAGGATAATTTTGGATTCATAATAAAATTACAAATTATGTATATTTAATATTCCAATTTCATTATTTTATGTTAAATATCATATATTTATCGAAGGTAAAATAATAATAAAAAAAATAGTGGTTAAAGAGATTACCACTTCTTTGAAAAAAGTAACTTAGGATTCCTATTCCAGTCCATAGAGTAAGCCTTTTTGAAATACAAATTCCTATATAATACTGATATTGTAGTGGATAGAATATTATTCTTGGTATAGCTCAATCAAAAAGGATCAATGTGGTGTGAAGATGAGAAATGATGAGTTCCCTTATATAAATGTGGGGAGGGGCACTCTTAGGATTTCATAAAATATTATAATATAATACATTTAGTATATATCCAATTTATTCCAAATGACTGTGGATTTAAAATTATTTTAGTATGGGATTGAAATACCAAAAAAATATTTTACAGGTTTAGGTTGTGTTTCAACCCTTCTCTTACGGTTTAACCACTTAGTTATTTTAACCATAATAGTGGGAATGACTTTTTCACTCTAAAAGGTTTATAATTTTACATATAATATGAAAATTGAACCAAAAATGGAAAATGGATTACATTTTAAGCATATATTATCCAACATGTCCTCATTAATTTTTTTAATTTTAAATAATTCAACAAAATATTATTTTTATAAAATATATTTAATATAAATTTTGATATTATTCATTTAATTTAACATAAAAGACATAACGATAAAGTTGGAATTATAAGTTATTCTCTTTTTAATTCACAAATATATATTGTTCAAATTTTTTTATTATAAATCACTTTATTTAGGTTGCATTTAATATTGTTAAAATATTTTTTTCTCTTAATTGAATAAATATAACAATAACATACATAAAAATTTATATTAATTATTTAACATGGAAAATAATAATTTTATTTATAATTTATTAAATAACTGAAGTGAAAATTATTTTCAACATCAATATTAGTAGCAACCAACATTAAAAATCATTTAGATGAAAACATAAACAATTGGGCCCATCTTATTACCTATTTTCAGTCACAAAAACTCTATTAAATTTTTCTTTAGAACCAAAAAAAATACCCTTGTTAATAAATCCTCCCAAAATAAATATACTCATCCACATTCACTTGAAACCTTCAAACTCTCTTAGTCATCTACCATCATCCTCCATCACTCGCTTTTGTAAACCTTTACATCCTAGGTTATATTTTTCTATTTTAACTTTTTACTTAGTTAATTTCCTTTATTTAATGTAGTTAAATTATGTGGTTTCCTTTGTTTTCTATATTTTCAATTTTCAAAATTATGGATTCCCGATTATTATGTAACTTTTAATTTTAGGGTTTTTTTTCAATTTTCTAATTAAATTAACTTCTTCTTTTTTGGAATGATCTTACATGCATCGTAGGCTTTCTATTTTACTCTGATTATGAATTGTAGTTTATAAAGGTTTCATTTAACCTTTATTTGGTTTTCAAGATGTGACAACTATTTATATAACAATTTTTTATCATTTTAATTTATTATGTATTTGGGAAAAAATAATTTCCGAAAAACTAAACAATATTTTCTGAAATTAATATTTTAAAATATATAAATTACTCTCTACAAATATTGAAAATTATGTTTCATATAATGTTAATTATATGTTTTTTTAATAGTATTATTTAACAATAAATTTTTTAACTCATATATAATTTTTTTATGGATAACTCATAGTGCTACCAACAGCATATAAATGTTGATTAATTATTTTAAAATATAATAAAATTATTACAATGATTATGATTCCTACCATAAATAGGATATATAGGATGCCTCCCCATGGCCCGAGCTCCATATTATGATTCCAAAGGGCTATCCAAGCAAATATGTCTCACATTTACATGTAATGAGACTAATTGTTTTTTCTTCCATATTTCCTACATTGGGCATAGATCACATATGATTAAGGAGTTGTAATGATCATGTCATTCATAAAGGGAAACCATAGTATGTATTTCCTAATCAACTAAACTATGATGTCTTTGAATCATGTAACAAGAAGGATACATTGGAAGAATTCCTTATGCTCGATCTCCTATGGAAACCCATATTATGGTTTTTACCTCATGTGTCTAACATTTTAAACATCCAAACCCTATCATTACGATAGTCCAATCATTAAACATCATCCATCACCAGACTGACTAGCCAAATGAACTATCATGACTCTGATTCTTGTCATAACCAGGATTCATAGGATGCCTCTCTATGGCCTGAGATCCATATTAAAACATACCATGGGAAGTCCCAACACATAATCCCTACATCAACATGTACTGTGGTTGATTACTTGACATCATTTGTTTGACACATCCATTATTTATCATATAGGCTTAGGGAGATTAAATAGTCATATCATTCACATTGATAATCTCTACCAACCTGGGAATTCTCAGTATGGATTTCCCGATGAGTGGCATGATAAAAACATCCCCAGTATGAGGGAATATACCATGGGTCTAGTCCTAAGGGAATTATTGAACTATGATTACTCTCATTCCTTCTATAACCATGTTATGTAATATGTCACCTCTTGACTCAAACTCAAATATTTGGTTCCTATGCACACACACATATATTGTTTTTATAGGATGTTAAACTATAAAGTTTTAAATAAATACATGAGTTTTGATTTCAACAATAAACATGATACATTAGATTCAATTTAACGGATCAATCCCCTCCTTCAAATATTAATCACCTCCCTATATGGAAGAATATTTTGAAGTTCATAGTTATATGGATTCGGTATATGAGTTGCGATTAATAATTTAGAAATGTATGATGAACCTCATATACATACAGATAGATCCACTAATGAGATCCCTTTAATCCAAATATAAAAGGGGTTAACCTATGATCTATTTTATGGGGTAACTTTTCATGTATTGGGATTATTAATTGGTTCAAAAATATATAGTAAATCACGAATAGACTACCGAAGCAGGATACAATTCCCCAAAAATATGGGTGTGATGAGTACAATCTCATATCTTATATACCCATGCTAGTACCCAAGTGTCATTGTGTCTAGAACCAAAACTGACCAACTACCTTGGGAATGATGTTTACGGCCCAGTTGTGGATAGGGAAACCATTGAGTGTTTCCATTAATATTGATAGTGGTGACATAAAGTCACTGATTAGGAAATAAGTTAGACCCCCCACAATCAATCACCATGCTAAAAAAATTCCACATAGTCATCTAAATTTCTATTTGAACAAAAAATGTTGAGACTAATGAAAACATCATTAATTAAGAAATCTTCTTAAAAACATAATAAGTAATTATATCCAAGATCCATTAAAACCATTTGTTTCATCAAGTGAGGGTTCCTGGTAAGATATTTTCTTGTCAAAAAAATTTCTACATAAAAAATTCCTCATTTCCTATTGAAAATAGAACATAATATAGGGTGATCTCAGACACTTCATAAGGGTAGAATAGTTAGAAATCCATGGTAACTAAAATAGAACATGATCATATGTGTATTAGAACATGTGAATAAAATTTCAAAACCACACCCTTAATATATGGGATTTTAAATTTAGTCAGAGTATAATGATTTTAAATTAATAATACTTAAACACAAAATAATAAAAATAAAATAATATATTATAGAATAAAACATATTTTATAATATTGAATAAACAAAATCATATAACATAATGAAAATATATAAATAGAATAATGATCACTAGTAAATTTATATTCATTATTTTAGTCCCTCACACAAACTTTTGGATGTGAAGACAGTGACTATACATAATCTTATGGACATTAAATCTTGTTCCATGAATAAACTAATGAATAGGAAATCCAAGTCGATTCTTAAACTAAAGGACATGAATGACACATCTTCACTTAGTTTTATAGACCTAAAAACCGGGGCCATGCTTGAAAATTTTAACTTGAAATCACATTCATTTATAACATATTAACCACATTATTTATCTACTATTACCAAAATAAATGGTGGTATTTAAGGGGCATGAAAATCACCTAATAATTACCATCCATCTATCAGAAAATATATTTTTATTCTAATCCATGAAATTACCATTTCCAAAAATGTCATGGTGGCCTAAAATAATGCAGGCTGAGAGAATCATATTTAACAAAACTACGATGCACATAAGGATGTGACACTATGATTGAAAATAATAATCATTGATTTTCTTTTATCTCCTCAGAGGATTAAAAACTTGTAACTTTATTCCCCTCATAGAAGGTATGATAAAGGGTCACTAGTGAATCATGTTTCTTCTGAATTTATGAATCATATTTGAATTGGACCATGGAATTTTATGATTTCCGAAAAAAAATACCAAAATAACATTTGATTCAGTTTCCACTGACTCAAACTGAATATTGTGAAAAAGGAATAGTTCAATTTCTATTAGTACCACACTTTATTTCTCCATACAAATTTCACCCAATTAAAACCCATCACTAAGAGGAATAATGACTAAACCATGGTGATCCTATACCAAGCCACCCCCTCTAATTACACCAGTAGTACATGATCCATCCATATTGAGTCTAAAACCACTGTTTATTGGACTCTATCTCATCCATCTCCCATTTTTGGTCTTATGGGGAACAAAATGAATGGACATGCCAGGCACGAGACTTCTAAATAGCTTTGTGAACATTTTATTGTCCTAATCATAAACCACACTAAAAAAATAATGATAGTATAATTTGATCATATCCCTAATAATGTATAACTAACATACTAATATGATATCATAGATAGTAAATTAATTCGATGGATCACTATAAAATTTCAAGAAAAAAATGTTTTTCATAATGAATTAAACTTTTTTAAAAATAAATATTTAGAAAATATTTAGTAAATATTTTTTATTTAAAATAACCTTGGATACACGTAATGAAATCTTCAAATCATTTCCCAGTCCTGATAGGAGTACATTTTTTCATTCCATATATGATAAAATAAAACATTTTATTAATAATTTTGTTGAAAAACACAAAATCAACTATTCATAAAATGACATGAAGATTACATATAAAGAATTTTTAAAAAATGAAAAAAATGGAAAAAAAATTATTAAACAATCATAGAATAATATTAAAAAAAATTTACTTTTTTTAAAAAAATCATTTATTTGAGTGATTTTTGTTTCAATAGAAGATAAAACTAAAGTAGATTTTACTTGAATAATTTCATTTTCCCTTTTGAGTACATAAATCAAGGATAATAAAAAACAAATATTTTAAATAAATAACCATAGTATAAGAAAATTCATGTGTTTGTTGTGGGGTAAATGATGAAATTTTATTATCATAAACATAATCACATTCAATCACTCTCTATAGTGATTTGGTGACATTAAATCCATACAACATTGCTAATATTTGAATCACAATATCCATGTAATAATAACTTCAATTAAAACAATATATATCATGAAAATGAGTATAATCATGATATAGCATATAAAATTGTTGTATATAAACATCATGAAAGAATATAGGTGTACAACATTACATTTTTAACAAAGAAGTCAATTTAATAGGATAAACCCTTACATAAGGATCTATTTTCAATTAAAGCACTCTCTACTCTAGTATAATAAATTTAAATTAACAATAATTATATAAATAAATCATTTATAGAATTGTAATATCATATATAATCCCATTATAACATTTCCACACCCATTTATCAATAATTATGCATTAAAATATCAATTTATGGGAGTTAATTATTTCATTTTTTAGAAGAATTTCTATTTAATATTTTTATTCCTTGTACCTTGACTTTGCTTACATAATTTCCATATTATTAAAAAATATAAAAATAAAATATATATTTATTATATATATATTAATCAAAGAGATAGACAAAATGATGAAAATCACAGTTTATGGAGACTGTGGGTTATATGTACACATGAATGTTGTTTTAACCATTCAATGAATGGAACAAAATAAAGGTAAATTATAATTCAACAAAATTGAAACATTATTATGTCATATAAATAAAATATATTCATATATTAAAACAATATTATTATCCTAAAAATATGGAATGAAAAAATATAAATTCACTTTAAAGAGGTGGTAGTCCACATGAATCCATGAGTGCTGTTATTGATTTACAACAGATGGGAAGGTATGGAAAAATATATTATATATTAATTATTTAATTAGAAATATTTCATAATTATTAAATATAAATATTATACTGATCATAATTCTCATCCATAAAATATCGAGATGAAAAATGAATAGTATTGGAATGTGGAGATGATAATTCATACATAACTACGAGTTATACATTCCCATAACAGTTGATGGAAAAATTATAGATAACAATGGTTTCATAAAAATAAAAATAATACTGTATATTTAAGATACCAACTTCATTATTTTATTATAAAAACAAGATTTTTATCGGAGATAATATTATAATTTAAAATAAATCGGTTGGTTTAGATGATAACATCTTCTTTGAAAAAACACCATTAAGATTTCTATTAAGGGCATTGGAGTAAGAAATGTTAAGACCCGCAAATTTCAAGGAAATTTTTTTTCATAATTTTCTTTGGAATTTTGCAAGAATGCAGCTTTAGACGGCACCTGATTCCGAGGCCCGGTGTGCCCGGAATCAATTTCCGAAGTTTGGATCGGGTACGTTCAGTGAACGGACGAGCGGGTTTTTCTATCTTTTGAACCGGTGCCCGGAATCGAATTCTGAGGGCACCGATGAAATCGCAGCGCCGGTATTTGCTTAGAAACGCCTCTTCCGGAGTTGTGTTTGCTCAACCGTGGTTTTTAAAATTTTGGGCTTTAAGTCGGAAATAAAATAAAGGTTGTGCGACAACTTTATTTTATTTCACTTAAACCGCTTGGAAGCCACTTGAACTGAGTTAAAGCGGATAGGGTGCTATCCGGAAATACCCTACCCCTTGGTAGGATATTTGTGAGGTGGGGCCCGCACAAGCCCCGCCTTTTCTTTCGCTAAGTAACGCACCCGCGAAAACCCGTCAAAGTAACTGAAAAGTCAACCGGAGCGTTTTCTTTAATTTCTTAACAGACCATTTAATTGGGCGGTTTATTTCGTGAATTAAATGGGCTGTTTCATTCGTTGAATTAATTCAACGAATTTAATGGGTCGTTACTTACGCGTTTGCGTTCGTTGGCGATTTAATAAAATAGACCAACGTGTCTATTTTGGAGGATTACTCTTTATTCTCTGGGCCTCCACCCTCCCCGCGAAGAACGCGAAGAACGCGAAGAACGCGAAGAATGCGAAGAACGCGAAAAACGCCGGAACCAAAATTCGACGACGCACACCGTGATCCGCGACGTCGACAAACTTTTTCCGCGACCTTCTTCTTCTTCTTCGGTGCTTCTTCATCCGCGGAAAACCTACGATCGGCGGTTAAAGTTGAGAATCGAATCTTCTAAATTCTCCCTTTTTATAATTCGATATCAACGGATTTAAATTAATTAAATCCGTTTGATCTTGATCCGGAGATCGTCGGCGCGACTCCTTCCCGCGGTGCGACGAGCGTCTCTTCCGCGACGATCACCAAATCCGCGACGACCTCTCGTCCGACGACGACGACAAGTAGGGATTTAATTCTTGATGATTCATTCCCGTGTTTTTATTTCTTTTTGAATAAAGAACCGGCATGAATATTTTCAATTAATTAAAATTGAATTGCCGTTTAAATGAAAAAGAAGTGAACAATTTTTATCTTGATTAAAAATTGTTGTAGCCCCTTTCTCCCATTGTTTATGACTAACGCGGAGGGTGCGGGTCTAACGAACAAGACCCGACAACCCTCCGCTGATCCTTTTCGTGTGCGGTTTTGGCAAGCGACGACGAACCGTGCGGAAAGGGCGATCCGTTGATCCCGCATTGAAGATCGGCCCCCGGGAGGAGCAACGGCGCAGACGGGAGAGGAATCGGGCCACCGGAGCAACTCCGGCGGCCCGCGGAAGGCGGCGGCGGCGCCGGCGACCGGGGGCGGTGGCGCCCGGCGCGCCGCCGGAGGATCCGCCGCGGCTCGGCCGCGGCTCGGCCGCGGCGGCGGCGAACCGCCGGACCGCGTCCGCGGTCCGGCCACCCAACACGCGGCCCGCGCGGGCCGCGTTCCACCTAAGCCGCGGGTCAAACCCGCGGCGCCCCTTGGCCGCTCGGCCGAGGTCGAGCCGGCCGGTCCGGTCGGCCGGGCCGCGCCCAGGCCGGGTCGGGTCGCCCCGGGCCCAGAACCCCCGTTTTCGGGCCCTCTCCGGTCTTTTGCCCATATCTTGGGCCTAGGACCTCCGATTGACGAACCGTCAGCGGATACGCGATCCTTGGATCGATACGGTCGTTTCGGTATATTACACTCAAGGTTTCAGAAGACTTTGGGTTCGGCCGGGTTTGTTCGTACACGAAACCAACCGGGCCCTCGGAGCGGAAACACTCATAACTTGAGCTACGGACGTCCGATCGACGTACCGTCAGCTGTGGTAGTTTCCTCTAAGTGAGACGGAACTTTTGGCATACTCCGCCTAAGGATCGGACACAGGCGGAGTACGGTCGGGTTGGTTTTGCCCTAAAAACCAACCGGGCCCCTGGGACGAAAATGCCAATAACTCTCAGACCGGGCGTCCGATTGACGCGCCGTCTGTTGCGTTGAGATCCTGTTGTCGATACGGAACTTTTAGATACATCAACTTCGGACTATGTGTCAGTTGATGTATCAGCCTCTCGGCTCGTGGACCGGACCCTCCTAAACGAGCTCGCTGTGTGCGGGAACCCTAGCGATGGTTGTGACTTCGACGACAGAGCAGAGATCCTCCGTGGACTGCGACGACGACAGAGCAGAGATCCTTCGTGGACTGCGGCGACGACTGTGCAGATATCCTCAGTGGACTGCGTCGACTACTGCACTCAGCGATCCTACGCGGATCAGTGCTACAGGTCCTGTGTGGGTCCGATCCTGTGTGGGTCATCTCTTACGGTTCTGTGTGAGCCATTGCTACAGGTCCTGTGTGGGCCCGATCCTGTGTGGGTCATTGCCGAGGTTAGTACCTATCGATCTTTCGTGGGTCCGACGACTTAGATGGATCAGTGATCATCTTTGACGTCATCTGAAAAAGTATACCTGGTTGAGCTGAATCTTATGTTACTCTCCTTTGTGGATTGTGTTGAACTATCCTATGTGGATTTACTATTTACAATTTACTCTCCCTGGTGGATTTGAGTCTTGCTTTCCTATGTGGATCGAGTTGACCTTGAGCTCGAGAGCAGAGTTAGAAATGGGGACTTAGGTATATGTATGGGCATATACCTAAGTCGAGTTAGTTGTTTCTTCGTGGTTGCCCCTTTCTTTTGTGCTATATCCTTTGTGGATTTCGGGAGACCTTCGGGGGTCTCAGGGTCCTTACTGAGTAGTTTATACTCACCCCTGCACGGGCTATGCCCGCACCTTGTTGTGTTGGATGCAGACGACGGACAGCGCTGATCTCGGTTGGGGCGTGGAGCAGGACGGTACCTGGAGGCGGACCACTGGGCGGGACGTGCTCGGAGCGGACGTGGGACCCGAGGAGCCTGGAGGCTATCTGTACCCACCCTTCAGGTGGGATTGCCAGTGGACGACACGAGGCCGCCGTCTTTTCTTCAGTTGCTGTTCTTTTCCTCTTCAGTTGTACTTTCAGTTGGGCTTGTATTCCGGCCCCCTTTACTTTTCTGCACTTTGTAGTTACTTTCCGCTTGCTGACTCTGTGGTGGTTGTTACTTATAAAGGCAATGCCTTCCCTGTTTACCGGGATTTTACGCCTTGGTGCTAGTCGCCAGCCCCTAGCCTATGGAAGGCGGGCTTGGGGTAGTCACGGCACGGGCCCCGAGGTCGGGTCGTGACAAATTGGTATCAGAGGAGGAACCCATCCTTATGTGCGCGGTGCACTGCCTGGGTTGAGATGTAGGGCCCACAACGAGGGCCTTGTGCTCTAAAGGGGAGGTGATTGTAACATCCCCAAATGATAAAGGGTTAAATGACTAATTGATATGACTCATGTCAACAAGGTGCACCTTCCTTTTAATGTGACAACCGAGTCCCGGTGAAAGCACAGCCACATGAGGATGGGTTCCTCCTCTGATACCAATTTGTCACGACCCGACCTCGGGGCCCGTGTCGTGACTACCCCAGGCCCGCCTTCTATAGGCCAGGGGCTGGCGACTAGCACCAAGGAGTAAAATCCCGGTAAACAGGGAAGGCATTGCCTTTATATGTAACAACCACCACAGAGTCAGCAAGCGGAAAGTAACTACAAAGTGCAGAAAAGTAAAGGGGGCCGGAATACAAGCCCAACTGAAAGTACAACTGAAGAGGAAAAGAACAGCAACTGAAGAAAAGACGGCGGCCTCGTGTCGTCCACTGGCAATCCCACCTGAAGGGTGGGTACATATAGCCTCCAGGCTCCTCGGGTCCCACGTCCGCTCCGAGCACGTCCCGCCCAGTGGTCCGCCTCCAGGTACCGTCCTGCTCCACGCCCCAACCGAGATCAGCGCTGTCCGTCGTCTGCATCCAACACAACAAGGTGCGGGCATAGCCCGTGTAGGGGTGAGTATAAACTAATCAGTAAGGACCCCGAGACCCCCGAAGGTCTCTCGAAATCCACAAAGGATATAGCACAAAAGAAAGGGGCAACCACGAAGAAACAACTGACTCGACTTAGGTATATGCCCATACATATACCTAAGTCCCCATTTCTAACTCTGCTCTCGAGCTCAAGGTCAACTCGATCCACACAGGAAAGCAAGACTCAAATCCACCAGGGAGAGTAAATAGTAAATAGTAAATCCACATAGGATAATTCAACACAATCCACAAAGGAGAGTAACATAAGATTCAGCCCAACCAGGTATACTTTTTCAGATGACGTCAAAGATGATCACTGATCCATCTAAGTCGTCGGACCCACGAAGGATCGATAGGTACTAACCTCGGCAATGACCCACACAGGATCAGGCCCACACAGGACCTGTAGCAATGGCTCACACAGAACCGTAAGAGATGACCCACACAGGATCGGACCCACACAGGACCTGTAGCACTGATCCACGTAGGATCGCTGAGTGCAGTAGTCGACGCAGTCCACTGAGGATCTCTGCACAGTCGTCGCCGTAGTCCACGAAGGATCTCTGCTCTGTCGTCGTCGCAGTCCACGGAGGATCTCTGCTCTGTCGTCAAAGTCACAGCCAGCGCTAGGGTTCCCGCACACAGCGAGCTCGTTTAGGAGGGTCCACTCCACGAGCCGAGAGGCTGATACATCAACTGACACGTAGTCCGAAGTTGATGTATCCAAAAGTTCCGTATCGACAACAGGATCTCAACGCAACAGACGGCGCGTCAATCGGACGCCAGGTCTGAGAGTTATTGGCATTTTTGTCCCAGGGGCCCGGTTGGTTTTTATGGAAAAACCAACCCGACCGTACTCCGCCTGTGTCCGATCCTCGGGTGGAGTATGCCAAAAGTTCCGTCTCACTTAGAGGAAACTACCACAGCTGACGGTACGTCGATCGGACGTCCATAGCTCAAGTTATGAGCGTTTCCGCTCCGAGGGCCCGGTTGGTTTCGTGTACGAACCAACCCGGCCGAACCCAAAGTCTTTTGAAACCTTGAGTGTAATATACCGAAACGACCGTATCGATCCAAGGATCGCGTAGCCGCTGACGGTTCGTCAATCGGAGGTCCTAGGCCCATGATATGGGCAAAAGACCGGAGAGGGCCCGAAAACGGGGGTTCTGGGACCGGGGCGACCCGGCCCGAACCCCCTCTGGGGGTCGGCCGAACCGGGTCGACCCGACCCGGCCCGGCCCGGTTGGGCCGGGTCCGGTCTGGCCTGGGCGCGGCCCGGCCGACCGGACCGGCCGGCTCGACCTCGGCCGAGCGGCCAAGGGGCGCCGCGGGTTTGACCCGCGGCTTAGGTGGATCGCGGCCAGCTCGGGCCGCGTGTTGGGTGGCCGGACCGCGGACGCGGTCCGGCGGTTCGCCGCCGCCATGGCCGAGCCGCGGCGGATGCTCCGGCGGCGCGCCGGGCGCCGCCGCCCCCAGTCACCGGCGCCGCCGCGCCGGCGACCCGCGCCGCCGCCGCCTTCCGCGGGCCGCCGGAGTTGCTCCGGTGGCCCGATTCCTCTCTCGTCTACGTCGTTGCTCCTCCCAGGGGCCGATCATCACTGCGGGATCAACGGATTGCCCTTGCCGCACAGTTCGTTGTCGCTTGCCAAAACCGCACACGAAAAGGATCGGCGGAGGGTTGTCGGGTCTTGTTCGTTAGACCCGCACCCTCCGCGTTAGTCATAAACAACGGGAGAAAGGGGCTACAACAATTTTTAATCAAGATAAAAATTGTTCACTTCTTTTTCTTTTAAACGGCAATTCAATTTTAATTAATTGAAATTATTCATGCCGGTTCATTATTCAAAAAGAAATAAAAACACGGGAATGAATCATTAAGAATTAAATCCCTACCTTGTCCTCGTTGTCGGACGAGAGGTCGTCGCGGATTTGGTGATCGTCGCGGAAGAGACGCTCGTCGCACCGCGGGAAGGAGTCGCGCCGAAGATCTCCGGATCAAGATCAAACGGATTTAATTAATTTAAATCCGTTGATATCGAATTATAAAAAGGGAGAATTTAGAAGATTCGATTCTCACCTTTAACCGCCGATCGTAGGTTTGCCGCGGAAGAAGAAGCGCCGAAGAAGAAGAAGAAGGTCAGGGAAAAAGTTTGTCGACGTCGCGGATCACGGTGTGCGTCGTCGAATTTTGGTTCTGGCGTTCTTCGCGTTCTTCGCGTTCTTCGCGTTCTTCGCGTTCTTCGCGGGGAGGGTGGAGGCCCAGAGAATAAAGAGTAATCCTCCAAAATAGACACGTTGGTCTATTTTATTAAATCGCCAACGAACGCAAACGCGTAAGTAACAACCCATTAAATTCGTTGAATTAATTCAACGAATGAAACAGCCCATTTAATTCACGAAATATACCGCCCAATTAAATGGTCTGTTAAGAAATTAAAGAAAACGCGCCGGTTGACTTTTCAGTTACTTTGACGGGTTTTCGCGGGTGTGTTACTTAGCGAATGAAACGGCGGGGCTCGTGCGGGCCCCACCTCACAAATATCCTACCAAGGGGTAGGGTATTTCCGGATAGCACCCTATCCGCTTTAACTCAGTTCAAGTGGCTTCCAAGCGACTTCCAAGCGGCTTAAGTGAAATAAAATAAAGTTGTCGCACAACCTTTATTTTATTTCCGACTTAAAGCCCAAAATTTTAAAAACCACGGTTGAGCAAACGCAACTCCGGAAGAGGCGTTTCTAAGAAAATACCGGCGCTGCGATTTCATCGGTGCCCTCAGAATTCGATTCCGGGCACCGGTTCAAAAGATAGATAAACCCGCTCGTCCGTTCACTGAACGTACCCGAGCCAAACTTCGGAAATTGATTCCGGGCACACCGGGCCTCGGAATCAGGCGTTGTCTGAAGCTGCGCTCTTGCAAAATTCCAAAGAAAATTAAGAAAAAAAAAATTTCCTTGAAATTTGCGGGTCTTTACATTACTCCCACCTCAGGGCTTTATGTCCCCGTAAAGATACATCAAAAACTAGGGGAACAAATGGGGGTACTGAGCACGCATCTGATACCAAATGTGACAACCGAGTCCCGGTGAAAGCACAGCCACCCCGCCTTAACATGGCCGTCGGGTCCTGGCCCACCTAGTACCAGTCAGATGACCCGTTCAGGCATGTGAGTGGACCCTAAGGTGGGCCCCACATGTCTGCGGGGCAACTGCTGGTAGTTGGTGGGCCAGGACCCGACGACCATGTTAAGGCGGGGTGGTTGTGCATTCACCGGGACTCGGTTGTCACATTAAAAGGAAGGTGCACCTTGTTGACATGAGTCATATCAATTAGTCATTTAACCCTTTATCATTTGGGGATGTTACAATCACCTCCCCTTTAGAGCACAAGGCCCTCGTTGTGGGCCCTACATCTCAACCCAGGCAGTGCACCGCGCACATAAGGATGGGTTCCTCCTCTGATACCAATTTGTCACGACCCGACCTCGGGGCCCGTGCCGTGACTACCCCAAGCCCGCCTTCCATAGGCCAGGGGATGGTGACTAGCACCAAGGCGTAAAATCCCAGTAAACAGGGAAGGTATTGCCTTTATATGTAACAACCACCACAGAGTCAGCAAGCGGAAAGTAACTACAAAGTGCAGAAAAGTAAAGGGGGCCGGAATACAAGCCCAACTGAAAGTACAACTGAAGAGGAAAAGAACAGCAACTGAATAAAAGACGGCGGCCTCGTGTCGCCCACTGGCAATCCCACCTGAAGGGTGGGTATAGATAGCCTCCAGGCTCCTCGGGTCCCACGTCCGCTCCGAGCACGTCCCGCCCAGTGGTCCGCCTCCAGGTACCGTCCTGCTCCACGCCCCAACCGAGATCAGCACTGTCCGTCGTCTGCATCCAACACAACAAGGTGCGGGCATAGCCCATGCAGGGATGAGTATAAACTACTCAGTAAGGACCCCGAGACCCACGAAGGTCTCCCGAAATCCACAAAGGATATAGCACAAAAGAAAGGGGCAACCACGAAGAAACAACTGACTCGACTTAGGTATATGCCCATACATATACCTAAGTCCCCATTTCTTACTCTGCTCTCGAGCTCAAGGTCAACTCGATCCACACAGGAAAGAAAGACTTAAATCCACCAGGGAGAGTAAATAGTAAATAGTAAATCCACATAGGATAATTCAACACAATCCACAAAGGAGAGTAACATAAGATTCAGCTCAACCAGGTATACTTTTTTAGATGACGTCAAAGATGATCACTGATCCATCTAAGTCGTCAGACCCACGATGGATCGATAGGTAAAAACCTCGGCAATGACCCACACAGGATCGGGCCCACACAGGACCTGTAGCAATGGCTCACACAGAACCGTAAGAGATGACCCACACAGGATCGGACCCACACAAGACCTGTAGCACTGATCCACGTAGGATCGCTGAGTGCAGTAGTCGACGCAGTCCACTGAGGATCTCTGCACAGTCGTCGCCGCAGTCCACGAAGGATCTCTGCTCTGTCGTCGTCGCAGTCCACGGAGGATCTCTGCTCTGTCGTCGAAGTCACAGCCAGCGCTAGGGTTCCCGCACACAGCGAGCTCATTTAGGAGGGTTCGCTCCACGAGCCGAGAGGCTGATACATCAACTGACACGTAGTCCGAAGTTGATGTATCCAAAAGTTCCGTATCGACAACAGGATCTCAACGCAACAGACGGCGCGTCAATCGGACGCCCGGTCTGAGAGTTATTGGCATTTTCGTCCCAGGGGCCCGGTTGGTTTTTAGGGAAAAACCAACCCGACCATACTCCGCTTGTGTCTGATCCTCGGGCGGAGTATGCCAAAAGTTCCGTCTCACTTAGAGGAAACTACCACAGCTGACGGTACGTCGATCGGACGTCCGTAGCTCAAGTTATGAGCGTTTCCGCTCCGAGGGCCCGGTTGGTTTCGTGTACGAACCAACCCGGACGAACCCAAAGTCTTTCGAAACCTTGAGTGTAATATACCGAAACGACCGTATCGATCCAAGGATCGCGTAGCCGCTGACGATTCGTCAATCGGAGGTCCTAGGCCCAAGATATGGGCAAAAGACCGGAGAGGGCCTGAAAACGGGGGTTCTGGGCCCGGGGCGACCCGGCCCGAACCCCCCCTGGGGGTCGGCCGGACCGGGTCGACCCGACCCGGCCCGGCCCAGTTGGGCCGGGTCCGGTCCGGCCCGGGCGCGGCCCGGCCGACCGGACCGGCCGGCTCGACCTCGGCCGAGCGGCCAAGGGGCGCCGCGGTTTTGACCCGCGGCTTAGGTGGAACGCGGCCCGCGCGAGCCGCGTTTTGGGTGGCCGGACCGTGGACGCGGTCCGGCGGTTTGCCGCCGCCGCGACCGAGCCGCGGCGGATCCTCCGGTGGCCCGATTCCTCTCCCGTCTGTGCCGTTGCTCCTCCCGGGGGCCGATCTTCACTGCGGGATCAACGGATCTCCCTTGCCGCACAGTTCGTCGTCGCTTGCCAAAACCGCACACGAAAAGGATCGGCGGAGGGTTGTCGGGTCTTGTTCGTTAGACTCGCACCCTCCGCGTTAGTCATAAACAACGGGAGAAAGGGGCTACAACAATTTTTAATCAAGATAAAAAATGTTCACTTCTTTTTCTTTTAAACGGAAATTCAATTTTAATTAATTGAAATTATTCATTCCGGTTCTTTATTCAAAAATAAATAAAAACACGGGAATGAATCATCAAGAATTAAATCCCTACCTTGTCGTCGTCATCGGACGAGAGGTCGTCGCGGATTTGGTGATCGTTGCGGAAGAGACGCTCTTTGCACCGCGGGAAGGAGTTGCGCCGACAATCTTCGGATCAAGATCAAACGGATTTAATTAATTTAAATCCGTTGATATCGAATTATAAAAAGGGAGAATTTAGAAGATTCGATTCTCACCTTTAACCGCCGATCGTAGGTTTGCCGCGGAAGAAGAAGCGCCGAAGAAGAAGAAGAAGGTCAGGGAAAAAGTTTGTCGACGTCGCGGATCACGGTGTGCGTCGTCGAATTTTGGTTCCGGCGTTCTTCGCGTTCTTCGCGTTCTTCGCGTTCTTCGCGTTCTTCGCGGGGAGGGTGGAGGCCCAGAGAATAAAGAGTAATTCTCCAAAATAGACACGTTGGTCTATTTTATTAAATTGCCAACGAACGCAAACACGTAAGTAACGACCCATTAAATTCGTTGAATTAATTCAACGAATGAAACAACCCATTTAATTCACGAAATAAACCGCCCAATTAAATGGTCTATTAAGAAATTAAAGAAAACGCGCCGGTTGACTTTTCAGTTACTTTGACGGGTTTTCGCGGGTGCTTTACTTAGCGAAAGAAACGGCGGGGCTCGTGCGGGCCCCACCTCACAAATATCCTACCAAGGGGTAGGGTATTTCCGGATAGCACCCTATCCGCTTTAACTCAGTTCAAGTGGGTTCCAAGCGACTTCCAAGCGGCTTAAGTGAAATAAAATAAAGTTGTCGCACAACCTTTATTTTATTTCCGACTTAAAGCCCAAAATATTAAAAACCACGGTTGAGAAAACGCAACTCCGGAAGAGGCGTTTCTAAGCAAATACCGGCGCTGCGATTTCATCGGTTCCCTCAGAATTCGATTCCGGGCACCGGTTCAAAAGATAGAAAAACCTGCTCGTCCGTTCACTGAACGTACCCGAGCCAAACTTCGGAAATTGACTCCGGGCACACCGGGCCTCGGAATCAGGTGCCGTCTGAAGCTGCGCTCTTGCAAAATTCCAAAGAAAATTAAGAAAAAAAAATTCCCTTGAAATTTTGGGGTATTTACACAGGAGCGGGACGTGATCGCCTACGGATCACATCAGTTGAGGCCGCATGAGCAGAACTACGCCACTCATGACCTGGAGTTAGCAGCAGTGGTCTTCGCTCTGAAGACTTGGCGGCACTATCTGATGGGCGAGCGCTTCACAGTCTTTTCTGACCACCAGAGTCTCAGGTATATCTTCTCTCAGAAGGACCTGAACCTGAGACAATGGAGATGGCTTGAGTTCCTCCAGGACTATGACTTTGAGATAGTCTATACTCCTGGGAAGGGGAACGTGGTAGCCGATGCCCTCAGCAGGAGGACGGGCATTCAGCTACTTGAGGAGGTGACGGAGCAGCTAGCCTCCTTACAGATATCCTTCGTGGATAGAGACAGAGTAGCCTTTCTTCAGTCTCTCACAGTCTCTCCTCCACTTCTACAGCGGGTCAGAGAGGCTCAGCGTGGGGACGCTGACTGTGAGACCCGGCGTGCACTAATATCCTCAGGTCAGGCGCCTGATGGCTTCTCCCTTGGAGCAGAGCATGACATCCTTTTCAGAGGACGTACCTTCGTACCAGTCGCTTTACGAGAGGAGGTGCTGAGAGAGTTTCACATTTCTCCCTTGGCGGTGCATCCCGGAGTGGCGAAGATGTACCAGGATCTCAGACGACAGCACTGGTGGCCGGGCATGAAGAAAGCTGTGGCAGAGTTCGTTTCACGATGACTCACCTGCCAGCAGGTGAAGGCAGAGCATCAGGTACCAGCAGGCTTGGTATAGCCCTTGGAGGTCCCGGAGTGGAAGTGGGACGGCATATCTATGGACTTCGTGACTGGACTTCCACGCACTTCCAGAGGTCACGACTCCATTTGGGTGATTGTCGACCGACTCACCAAGTCGGCACACTTCTTACCCATCAGAGAGCAGGGCTCAGTGGAGAGCTTGGGACGTCTTTACGTCCAGGAGATCGTACGGCTTCACGGTGTGCCATCGTCTATCATCTCCGATCGAGATGCTCGTTTCACTTCCCGGCTTTGGAAGGGGTTGCAGGAGGCGTTCGGGACACGGCTCCATCTGAGCACAGCCTTCCACCCTCAGACGGATGGTCAGACTGAGAGGACCATACAGACACTCGAGGACATGCTCCATGCATGTGTTCTCGACTTTGGTCGCAGCTGGGAGGACCACCTACCCTTGGTGGAGTTCGCGTACAACAACAGCTACCACTCCACCATCGGGATGGCACCATACGAGGCGTTGTACGGAAGACCCTGAAGATCACCGTTGTGCTGGACATACCCTGGGGAGTCAGCACTCGTGGGACCAGAGATGGTCCGAGCCACGACAGAGAAGGTCCAGATCATCCAGGAGAGGATGAGGACAGCTCAGAGCCGACAGAAGTCATATGCTGACAGGAGGCGGAGGCCACTAGAGTTCGAGGATGGCGACCACGTCTTTTTGCGTGTCTCACCTCGACGTGGTTTACGGAGATTTGGCCGAGGCGGAAAGTTGTCTCCACGCTTCATCGGGCCTTTCCAGGTCCTCAGCCGGATAGGAGAGGTGGCTTATCGCCTGGCTCTACCACCTCAGTTGCACCGGGTGCACGACGTCTTCCACGTGTCTCAGTTGAGGAGATACGTGCACGACCCGACGCACATCATCGACTTTGGGGAGCTGGACGTGGACGATGGGGCGACTTTTGCGGAGGTCCCAGTGGAGATCGAGGATCGACAGGAGCGGGTCCTACGTGGGCGGTCAATTCCTCTTGTGCGCGTCAGATGGCAGCACGGTAACCTCCAGGAGAGCACTTGGGAGCGGGAGGCTCAGATGCGTGCTCAGTACCCCCATTTGTTTCCCTAGTTTTTGATGTATCTTTACGGGGACGTAAAGCCCTGAGGTGGGAGTAATGTAAAGACCCGCAAATTTCAAGGAAATTTTTTTTCTTAATTTTCTTTGGAATTTTGCAAGAGCGCAGCTTCAGACGGCACCTGATTCTGAGGCCCGGTGTGCCCGGAATCAATTTCCGAAGTTTGGCTCGGGTACGTTCAGTGAACGGACGAGCGGGTTTTTCTATCTTTCGAACCGGTGCCCGGAATCGAATTCTGAGGGCACCGATGAAATCGCAGCGCCGGTATTTGCTTAGAAACGCCTCTTCCGGAGTTGCGTTTTCTCAACCGTGGTTTTTAAAATTTTGGGCTTTAAGTCGGAAATAAAATAAAGGTTTTGCGACAACTTTATTTTATTTCACTTAAGCCGCTTGGAAGCCACTTGAACTGAGTTAAAGCGGATAGGGTGCTATCCGGAAATACCCTACCCCTTGGTAGGATATTTGTGAGGTGGGGCCCGCACGAGCCCCGCCGTTTCTTTCGCTAAGTAACGCACCCGCGAAAACCCGTCAAAGTAACTGAAAAGTCAACCGGCGCGTTTTCTTTAATTTCTTAACAGACCATTTAATTGGGCGGTTTATTTTGTGAATTAAATGGGCTGTTTCATTTGTTGAATTTATTCAACGAATTTAATGGGTCGTTACTTACGCGTCTGCGTTCGTTGGCGATTTAATAAAATAGACCAATGTGTCTATTTTGGAGGATTACTCTTTATTCTCTGGGCCTCCACCCTCCCCGCGAAGAACGCGAAGAACGCGAAGAACGCGAAAAACGCGAAGAACGCGAAGAACGCCAGAACCAAAATTCGACGACGCACACAGTGATCCGCGACGTCGACAAACATTTTCCGCGACCTTCTTCTTCTTCTTCGGCGCTTCTTCTTCCGCGGCAAACCTACGATCGGCGGTTAAAGGTGAGAATCGAATCTTCTAAATTCTCCCTTTTTATAATTCGATATCAACAGATTTAAATTAATTAAATCCGTTTGATCTTGATCCGGAGATCGTCGGCGCGACTCCTTCCCGTGGTGCGACGAGCGTCTCTTCCGCGACGATCACCAAATCCGCGACGACCTCTCGTCCGACGACGACGACAAGTAGGGATTTAATTCTTGATGATTCATTCCCGTGTTTTTATTTTTTTTGAATAAATAACCGGCATGAATATTTTCAATTAATTAAAATTGAATTTCCGTTTAAAAGAAAAAGAAGTGAACAATTTTTATCTTGATTAAAAATTGTTGTAGCCCCTTTCTCCCGTTGTTTTTGACTAACGCGGAGGGTGCGGGTCTAACGAACAAGACCCGACAACCCTCCGCCGATCCTTTTCGTGTGCGGTTTTGGCAAGCGACGACGAACCGTGCGGCAAGGGCGATCCGTTGATCCCGTAGTGAAGATCGGCCCCCGGGAGGAGCAACGGCGCAGACGGGAGAGGAATCAGGCCACCAGAGCAACTCCGGCGGCCCGCGGAAGGCAGCGGCGGCGGCGCCCGGCGCGCCGCCGGAGGATCCGCCGCGGTCCGGCCACCCAACACACGGCCCGCGCGGGCCGCGTTCCACATAAGCCGCGGGGCAAACCCGCGGTGCCCCTTGGCCGCTCGGCCGAGGTCGAGCCGGCCGGTCCGGTCGGCCAGGCCGCGCCCAGGCCGGACCGGACCCGGCCCAACCGGGCCGGGCCAGGTTGGGTCGACCCGGGCCCAGAACCCCCCCTGGGGGTCGGCCGAACCGGGTCGACCCGGGCCCAGAACCCCCGTTTTCGGGCCCTCTCCGGTCTTTTGCCCATATCTTGGGCCTAGGACCTCTGATTGACGAACGGTCAGCGGCTACGCGATCCTTGGATCGATACGATCGTTTCGGTATATTACACTCAAGGTTTCGGAAGACTTTGGGTTCGGCCGGGTTGGTTCGTACACGAAACCAACCGGGCCCTCGGAGCGGAAACGCTCATAACTTGAGCTACGGACGTCCGATCGACGTACCGTCAGCTTTGGTAGTTTCCTCTAAGTGAGACGGAAATTTTGGCATACTCCGCCCGAGGATCGGACACAGGCGGAGTACGGTCGGGTTGGTTTTTCCCTAAAAACCAACCGGGCCCCTGGGACGAAAATGCCAATAACTCTCAGACCGGGCGTCCGATTGACGCGCCGTCTGTTGCGTTGAGATCCTGTTGTCGATACGGAACTTTTGGATACATCAACTTCGGACTATGTGTCAGTTGATGTATCAGCATCTCGGCTCGTGGAGCGGACCCTCCTAAACGAGCTCGCTGGGTGCTGGAACCCTAGCGCTGGCTGTGACTTCGACGACAGAGCAGAGATCCTCCGTGGACTGCGACGACGACAGAGCAGAGATCCTTCGTGGACTACGGCGACGACTGTGCAGAGATCCTCAGTGGACTGCGTCGACTACTGCACTCAGCGATCCTACGTGGATCAGTGCTACAGGTCCTGTGTGGGTCCAATCCTGTGTGGGTCATCTCTTACGGTTCTGTGTGAGCCATTGCTACAGGTCCTGTGTGGGCCCGATCCTGTGTGGGTCATTGCCTAGGTTAGTACCTATCGATCCTTCGTGGGTCCGACGACTTAGATGGATCAGTGATCATCTTTGACGTCATCTGAAAAAGTATACCTGGTTGAGCTGAATCTTATGTTACTCTCCTTTGTGGATTGTGTTGAACTATCCTATGTGGATTTACTATTTACTATTTACTCTCCCTGGTGGATTTGAGTCTTGCTTTCCTGTGTGGATCGAGTTGACCTTGAGCTCGAGAGCAGAGTTAGAAATGGGCACTTAGGTATATGTATGGGAATATACCTAAGTCGAGTCAGTTGTTTCTTCGTGGTTGCCCCTTTCTTTTGTGCTATATCCTTTGTGGATTTCGGGAGACCTTCGGGGGTCTCGGGGTCCTTACTGAGTAGTTTATACTCACCCCTGCACGGGCTATGCCAGCACCTTGTTGTGTTGGATGCAGATGACGGACAGCGCTGATCTCGGTTGGGGCGTGGAGCAGGATGGTACCTGGAGGCGGACCACTGGGCGGGACGTGCTCGGAGCGGACGTGGGACCCGAGGTGCCTGGAGGCTATCTGTACCCACCCTTCAGGTGGGATTGCCAGTGGACGACACGAGGCCGCCGTCTTTTCTTCAGTTGCTGTTCTTTTCCTCTTCAGTTGTACTTTCAGTTGGGCTTGTATTCCGGCCCCCTTTAATTTTCTGCACTTTGTAGTTACTTTCCGCTTGCTGACTCTGTGGTGGTTGTTACTTATAAAGGCAATGCCTTCCCTGTTTACCGGGATTTTACGCCTTGGTGCTAGTCGCAAGCCGCTGGCCTATGGAAGGCGGGCTTGGGGTAGTCACGGCACGGGCCCCGAGGTCGGGTCGTGACAAGAAATTTTTGAATATAAACCCTATATAACGTGGATTTGGAATTGAAGAGGATAATACTCTAGGTATAGTTTGATTTAGAGGGCTCAATGTGGTGTTATGTTGAGAAAGGATGGGAAAACATTTATTAATTTGTGGAGGTCCACTCTAGATATTTCCTCAAAGATTAAAATAAAATAAATTCATTATATATCCAAAATCATTATAAATGGATAATGTTTTAAAGATAATTTTTTAATGGGGTTGAAA
This sequence comes from Viscum album, assembly GCA_963277665.1. NCBI lineage: Eukaryota > Viridiplantae > Streptophyta > Magnoliopsida > Santalales > Viscaceae > Viscum > Viscum album. The sequence goes on along the minus strand of OY728151.1, from coordinate 2,024,822,720 downwards.
TCCCAAAAAACCGATAAATATAGACAGGTTTACATGATGTTTTAAGCCTTTTTATATGGTTTATCAACATAGTAATATTAAACATAAACATTGAAATGAATTTTTCACTATTAAAGGTTTATAATTTTACATATAAGGTGAAAATATAAAAAGAATTGGGAACTAGATTAAATTTTCATGAATATATTATCCACCTTATCCTCTTCCAGTTTTTCATGATTTCAAATTATTTAATAAAAAAAAAATTTATAAAATATATTTAATAGAAATATTTTTATTATTCATTTAATTTTACATAAAACCAATAATGAAAATGATGAAATTATAATTTAACACATTTTCATATCCCTTACATATTAGGATTAGCTAAATAAATATAACACTGTAAATCACTAAAATTATGTTACATTTAATATTTTTAAAATAATATTTCTTCTCTTAATTAAATAAATATATAACATAGTTGAACAAGAATTTATGTTAATTATTCAATCACTAAATATATGTTTCTTTTTATTTTATTACAGAACAACTGTAAAAAATTATTTTTAACATAAATTATAGTAATAACCAACACTAAAAATCTTGTAAAAGAAAAAATTAAATATTTGTCCTATATAATTATCTCATTTAAGTCATGCAAACTCTATTGAGTATTTCATAAGATCAAATCCAAAAATAATATTTATATATCCCCGAAAAAATCAATTTACTCATCCACTAACATTCAACACCCGCATATTCTCTTTGTTATACCTCATCAACCTCCAACACTGTCTTTGTTAATCCTTTACAACTATGGTTATCTATTTTCTATTTTTTTAATTTTTTTACTTTTTTGATTTCCCCCATATCATTAATATATATTATTTAGTTTCCTATTTTTTTTTATATTTTCATTTTTCCTCATTATATTTTAATGATTTTTATGTAATTCTCATTTTTAGGTTTTCATCAATTTTTTTGATTTTGTAATTAAATTAACATCAATGTTTTTGGAATTTTCGTAATGATTTCAGTATTGGAGAAAAAATAATTTCAATATAAAAAGAATAATATTTTATAAAATTATTATTTTTAAATAAATAACATATTCTCAGTGTGGATTGGAAATTATGTTTTTTATAATAATAACCATTATTTTCTTCCTATATATTGTTTTATTTAAAAAGAAAATTTTACCCTTATATATTATATTTTATAGATAAACATTAGTGACACAAATAACATAAATGAGGTTTAATTATATTAAATATAACATAATTGTTACTTATATTATAATTTTTATATTTTTATTCATTATTATTTTTACTTTTAAAAAATTAAATCATTTCTTTATTTATAAAAGAATATTTTAATTTCTAATGTAAAAATACACTAAAAAATAATCAATAATTAAATTATTTTTATATATGTGATAATGAATCACGATTTGATTACTATATGGTGAACGTGTGACAAACAATAGGATGATGTTGACGTTTTTTTTGGAATTTTTAAAATAATGACATTTTTGATCAATGCATATGATGAAATAATTAATAATCCATATGGGAGAGTGATATAAAGAACATTTATGACCCAATGATTGTTTTTTATAAAGTAATATGAACATCTATCTGAGTTTCCTAAATTGTGGATATCATGGTATAAGATGCATAAATATCATAGGTTGATTTATATATTAACATTAGTTTTATGACTCATACTAAAGAAATTGATATCTTTATATAAATATCCAGTTGATTTTTTTAAAATTAAAATTACGAAAATAAATATATGATGGATTTTATATGAGAGAAGATATTAATAAAAATCATTACATCAATCTAATTATATAGAAATAAATATATGATTTATAACTTTATACATTTGAAAATGGTGTTAGAAATCTATAACATTATTTTTATATATTGATTGAATCTATATCAGAGACCTAGTATAAAAAATAGTTCATTGTATACTTTAGGGAATTTTCAAATTATCTCATGAATTTGGTTTGATAAGGAAATATTTCAAGTTGATATTAATGATTTGAGGACAAATATAACCTCTAAATAATATTTAAATTTACTTATCACTATTAAATTATTAACTAGAACAAATATAAGAGGAATTTATTTGTGTATGATTTTTAGAATGTTAATATTTTTAATGGAATTAAATAAGTATGTCTATAATAAAACACTTCATAGAATATTGAAATTTTTATTCATTCATTGTTATGGGGACTATATATTGCCCAATTTTTTGAATAAGGAACATCATGTTACAAAGTAAATAATTTTATAAAAATTGTGTACATGGGATGTCATGACCCATCCCAGTGGGTCCCATTCCGTAACTCCCCAATCCTGTGTCCAATAGGCTAGTGGCTAGTGATTAGCACCGAGTAGGAACATTACTACCATGGGAGTCATTTCCTAAATACTAAAACACATGCATACATCTCCAAGCCCACAATACTAAAAAGTAAAAAATGACTAGGGAACAAAAATTCATGCATAAAACTAAGGCCAACCAAGAGAGTATGATGGAAATAAATTACTAAAATTAAACGAGGCCAGAATACAAGCCCACCAAAAAAGAGTCTAAAACTACAATGTCCAGCATCTAAACATAAAGAGGTACTGGGACTGCTGCTCATATCTGTAGGAACACCTCGGCCTCTAGAAATCTCGGAATGCTTCGTCATATCCTGGTATTCCCTGGACTCTGACAAAAGGTTGCCCATCTTCACAAGACACAAAACGTGCGGGAAAATCCCATGAACGGGTGAGTATAACAATTCTTAGTAAAGAACCCAAAACCCCAAGGCAATACAAAAAGGAAAGGCATAGTCAGCTCAACACAATATATTTCTACTGATCATATAATAGAAGAACACAATCCATATATACTCAAATCCCAAACCCATAGTCTAGGTAAAAGTAACGCAACAACATACCCCCACTAGGGATTCAGTTCAAAGATTCCATGAAGCACTCTCCTCGGAGAACTCATTCTAGGAGTCTAAAATCTCGGATGACATCCGTCTGAGAAGTATTGTCTATTGGGAAAGGTCACGAGAGATAGATTCACACATTCGGGGAGAACACACTCTGAAGTGGGGAAAAATCATGATACATAGATTAGGATCACTATTATGGCCTTGGAAGACACAATGACTCAACTGGAATTCACCTGCTAGGTAAAGGATTAGTGCCCTTGGAAGAAGTCACATCGATACATCACTCTACCTTGGGTCATGAATGGATAGATGATCTCGCTTGAGACCTCTCAGAGGGATACATGACTCTATCGTGGAAAGTCCTACTAAAGGTATCATACTCCTATTGTAGGGAATGATACATGACCTTCAGGGGAATGAAAAAAAAGGTGCAGTAACCCAAGCAAAGCATGTCCATGATCTGGTGGATAAGAAGACCAATCCATGTACTGAAAAGTATATGGTGGGTAGAAGTGTCACATGCCGTCCTTCTGACCTTGGGTATTTCCCATGTACCACTGCCTATGTCACAATGCTGGTCATGTAGGAATGTTAGTACATGATGTGTAGTACAGATCACACATTGTGTTTAAGTAGCTGGGTCAGCTCCATGTAGGCAGTCGTGTGCCTGTACACATCATTATCTCATGTGAACAATCTCATGTAACTGGTACACTGGGTAACCCATGTTTCCGGCTAGTCCTGGTCATGTGGTGGAGTACACGGTTGTATACTCCATCCCATGTCCATGTATCACCCGAGATACATGCTGAGTCACGCCTAGTCACCTCTGCCATGCCACGTAGGTTATACACGTCCTGTTCTGAAGCCTTGTAGTCTATCTTGTCCTTTTGTACCTCCCAAAATTCATGTCAAGCTTGGGTGAATTTCCAACACGCCATGTGATTGGGGCCACATGCCTTGTGATGCCTATCTGACCCCCTAAAACTTAGTTTCCACCGACGTTACCACACAACATGTTCATCGGGATACAGGTCATGTATTTCGTAAATTTCCAGAATCACGAACCTCCACCATCATTCTCCTTGTACATCCCCGTTCATCTATCCGGCCATTCGATCGACATGAAACTCAAGTGTTATGGTCGCCTTGACCTCACAATGTTGATTATGTCAGTTTCGGACCTTCCATTTTCCCTGAAAATTTATTTTGATCATCCACACGAAGAACGTTCGAAGAACGATAATCCCAAAACCATGTCAACTCGTCTGTCGCCATCGTTATTACACCTCCACTAGGTCACCATGATGTTGGATCTATAATTTGGGATCATTGCGTCATGAAACCGATGTGCAATGATCTGTTGTTCATCACCAAATGAAGAACACGAAATATAGAGGATACAAATCCAACACACCAAAATAAGGAATGAACCACCACCATCGTTCGTCACAACGTTGATCCACACTCGTTAGAAGGATTAAATAAGGAGAATCAAAATGATAATCCACCGATTATCACAATTTAATATTCCCAAATAAAAAACTGAATGAAACAGAAAATAACACCCTCATATAGGAATACAAAAAATGCATATCATCATGTTTTTTGTTGATCAACGTTTGTAATTTAAATCCAAAAATGGGGAAATAGGAACTGAAATAAAAACCCCTACCTCATTCAGGTTGATGAAAAATCTCCACGTCATGTTCATTGTCGAGGTTCGTCAGATCTGAGTTGTGTTGTTGTCGTCCACCAACGGGTTCTCCTCCAATCCTCAAAGATCCACTCTCTCAATTCGCAGGGTTATGAGACTAAACATGTGAACATTCCATAATCAAATATCTAAAAAGGGAGGAAGAAGGAATCTACGCAAGAAGAAAATGAAATAAAATAAATTATTATTTTATTTTATTTCCATTAAAAACATCTCGAAACCAACAGTTTTAGCTGACCCACGTCGGTCGATCATAGGTCACACCTATGGTAAAGTCGCTTCTCTGAACGCAAGGGTGCCCTCAGATTTCTGATCCAGGTACCCATTTAAATGGTATTCCACTTTTATATGAAAACATATCACACAAATTGTTCACAATTTTAATTAATTTCGAACAATTGTTCTGGGCACTCTGTGCCTTGGAATTGCATACTGTTGGAAGGTCTTGTCCTGAAACAATTCCATATATTATTTAAAAATAATGCATAGAAAATAGGAGACATTACATTCACCCCACCTTGGGTCTTTGCATCCCCAAAAATCCAAAATCGAAGGATACTCAAAAATATGTTGGTACTGTGAAAAAATATGAACCTCCTGCTCTCACGTTCTCTCTGGAATATTCTCGTGGTGCCACCAGACACGTACCAAGGGAATTGATTTCCCGCGAAGGACCCTCTCCTATCGATTCACAATCTTCATTTGGTAATTAGAAAATTTCACTCCATCCATGATGTACAGCACACCCAAGCCAATGACTTGCGATGGGTCATGCACATACCTACTCAGCTACGACACGTGGAAGATATGATGTACCTAATGAAATTGTGGCTGTATAGCTAGGCAGTTTTCCACCTCACAAACTCTAAACAGTATCTGGAAATTTCCAATGAACCTTATAGATAGCTTGCCACCACGGTAATATCTCTGCAACCTGCTTAGAGATGAGACCCATAGAATTTCATGGCCTCCCATATTGAACTCCTAAGGGCTCCATTGTCTATCAACATAAGACTTCTGTCGGATCTTTTTAGTCTTCATCTACTTTCAGATGAAATGCATCTTCTATGTGTTAGCTCGTACCATCTCTGGACCCATGATTGCTGACTCTCCAGGGTCAGTCCACCAAAGTGGTGACCGGATGGGTCTTCCATAAACGGCCTCGAATAGAGCCATAAAAATGGTACATTGGTAGTTATTGTTGTACAAAAACTCCCCAAGTGTTAGGTGGTCCTCCCAAATGTGAGAAAATTCCAAGATATAGGCCCAGAACATAACCTCCCGAACCTATATGGTCCCCTCCATCTGACCATTGTTCTGGGGATGAAACGCCGGGATCCAGTATAGATAATTCCCAAAGCCTCCTGTAATCCCTTCCATAACAAGGATGTGAAGAGGGAATTTCGATATGAGACTATTTCCAAAGGGATTCCATGATGTCGAACTATCTCCTGCACGTAGAGGCATCCCATGCTCTCTACAGAACTCTTCTACCTGATAGCTTGGATGTGGGCCGACATGGTGATTTATTCAATGATCACCCTAATGGAGTCATGACCCTTGGATATATATGGTAATATTATCACTATGTCCATAGATATACCATCCCACTTCCACTCTGGAACTTTCATAGGGTGTGCTAATCCTACTGGAACTCGGTGCTCTGCCTTCACCTGCTGTCATTTAGGGCATTGAGAAATGGAATTTGGTACTGACTTTTTCATGCCTGACCACCATAATTCCGTTATCATCTTCACCACTCTAGGATGTACTTCCATAGGGGATGTATCAAAATCCCTCTGAAACTCTTCTTGCAATGCCACTGGTACAACAACGCATCTTGTGGAAAGAAGTATGTTCTCCCCACCTTGAGAATATCCATTAGGATCATGTCTTATGGATAACTGAGCACAAAAATCCCGATTGTCAACATCCCCTAGCTGCACCTCCCTAACTCGCTGTAAGAGTGGAAGGGTGATAACCATCGAATGTAGGTAAGCTATATCCTCAATGTCCAAGGGGGATAACAAAAACATCGCTAAATCTTCTATCACCTCGCTCAATAGCTGCGATCTCGAGCTTCTGCTAAGAGTATCCACCACCTTGTTCACCATCCCAAGAGTACTTATGATATCATAATCATAGTCCTGGAGGAACACTATAAAGAGACTCTTGGTTAGATTTAGATCATTCTACGAGAAGATGTACTTAAGGCTCTTCTGGTCAGAGTATATGACAAACTGATTGCTCATAAGGTAGTTTCTCTACTTCTTTAACATGGAGATGACCGTTGCAAACTTGAGATCATGGGTCACATAGTTCTGTTCATGTGGCCTAAGATATTTCACCCCATAAGCAATCACTACCTGTCTCTGCATTAGGACACATCCAAGCCTGGTCCCTCATGCGTTGTAGAAGACTATGTACTCGACTCCCTCCTCTGGTAATCTCAAGATTGGGGAACTCTTCAAACTCTGTCTCAACTGATCGAAATCCTACTGGAACTTCGACATCTATATGAAGGGTTTCCCTTTCTCGTCAAGGCTATCATCATTGCTAATATTCAAGAGAAATCATGAATGAATCTCCGGTAATATCCTTCCATCCTTGGAAATCTTTTCACCTAGTTCATGCTATGAGTTGGCTCTTATTCTAACACTACCTCCACCGTGGCTATGTCCATAGATACAACATCTTCCTAGATGATATTTTCCAGAATTTAGACCTCCTAAATCCCAAACTGGAACTTCGAGAGCTTCACATAAATTCAGTGCTCTCCCAGTATGTCTAGAACCATCTGTAGGTGTCCCGCGTGATTCTCCTCTGTTTCCGAGTACATAAGAATGTCATTAATAAAGAACACTATGAACCAGTCTTTGTTTGGATGGAAGATATGGTCCATCTATCCCATAAACACTACATGAGATTTTTTCATGCCAAAAAACATCACCAAGTACTCATAGTGACCATAGTGGCATCTGAAATCTGTCTTTGGTATATCCTTATCCCGTACTTGTAACTGGTGATAACCTGATCGAACATAAACCTTCAAGAACCATTGTTCCCATATTAAGTGACAAAGAGGTCATCGATTCTCGATAGTGTATAATTTTTCATAACCATTTCCTGGTTCAGGAACCGGTAATCCATGAACATCCTCAAATATCTGTATGAATTATTGGAAAACAAGACTCTGGCTGCCCAGGGTGAAATTTTGAGTCTCACAAAACCCTTCATCTATAAATACTCCAACTGCACCCTCAGTCTAATAATCTATTCATGAGCCATACAATATGATGGTGAGGTAATCAGTGTCATCCCGGGGTGTATGTAAATGATGAAGTCGATTTCCCAGTGAGTAGGTAGTCCTAGAACATCTTCGAAAAAGTTGTACTCATACTCCGCCACTAGTGCTAGGATCTAGGAGCTCATAACATCTACTAGTCCAAGGGAATGGCTATACAACTCATGAGTGATCAGTTTCACCCTCATATGTATGAGCCTATTCTATGCTACATGGGTATCCTTTTCCCTAACAAAAGACATCATAATTCCATCACTGCGGACACACCACACTTTTCTCCTAAAAAATCTACATGGTCATGGACAAAAGAAAACCAAAAAATACCAAGAATGAATTCATTAGGCCTCGATTCTTCTACCAAGAGGTATCATCCAAAACTCTCACCTCCAAGGGTAGGATCACAATGTCTGCAAAGGTGTGTCATCATCAAATCACCTTTCATAGATGTCACAAAGTGTAAGGATCGAGTCGATGGATCTACTATAATCTCAATGTTTCTCACAAGACATGCGGTGATGAAGGATTGACTAGAGACTATGTCTATAAGTATGGAAGCTAAGGTAGAGAAGAAATAGATCATACCTTGGATCATCCCTGGTGTCCCTGGGTCATACACCTCGACCACAAGCAGTTATCCCCGCCCCTGTTTTCCAACTCCATGAGCCTGTTGTGGACCTCCTAGGGGTGGTGGTAAATGCAAATCGAAGTGTCTACCACCACCTGTTGCTCTCCCAGATCCACTTCCATGTCTGGGGTCTTGCGGGTCTGCCTACTCCACCCTCTTCCTTGGTGCTCCATCCACTTCTTCCCTGTCAGTAGCTCAATGGGTCAGAAAATATATATTGAGATGTCCCATACCATCTCACGAGTAGCACTGCCACTCCCTAGGCCGAGTAGATCCATCTTAAGAGCCCTGGACTATTGATCCCCTATCTTGGATCATTCAATCACATCTCCCATGTCCATATCTCTGTTCCTGACATCATCTCCCTGCTTCTGAGGTCTCCATGACTATCTACTTGCTATTGACTAATGTCAGCTATCTCTTCTCTACCAAGAACCACTCGTTCAATATTACCCGCTCGAGTACTCTAATAGAAGTTAGAATATATAGAGAAACGACACTTGCTCGGATTCCCCATCTTAGACATTGAATGAAGCTCCGAGATCTGGAGTACTGATCCCTAACCATATTTCTCAAGTACCAGGTGTGGTTGGTGAGCCTCGATATATAGTCACCTATAATCAAACTACCTTGCTAGATCTGAAGAAGCTCCTAGATGCGAACTTTTCTCAGCGTAACCAAAGAGAACTCCTCCATGAAGATTTGGTCAAACTTCTTCCAGGAAATAGTCTCCTCGTCGTGATTCTGTGTGGTTAGACTCCACCATCACCCCTAAAAACCCTGAAGATGGCTCACTGCTAGGATCACCATCTGGTTCGCAGGTGTCCTCACTAGATGGGAAAATCTATTCACGTCCTCAATCCATTACTCATCTTCTTGAGGGTTGGGCTCTCCTTAGAACCTGAGGGGTCATTGTCTATGGCACTCATGGAGCGCACTCAGCCTGTGCTATTCATCAGTCAGTACTATAGTTACCACGGGCTACTCCACTGGTGGTGGTATAGCAATTGCACCACCTGCTAGCAACGCCTTGGGAATATGTCCCTATATCAAAGCCTTGTCACTGAGGGAGTCATCCTCGTGATCGTTCTGCTAAATCATAGTAGGTATATGTCATAGAGGCATCCTGTAAAAAAACAAGATGTACCATGGATAATGAGTATATCAAGACAGCTGACTCAAAGGACATGGAAAACACAACTCATTGCTATATAATGCATGTACCATTCTTTTAATTCCCCTAAACTAGTGTTCTCTAGTAATGAGTCAAAAAGTAAGTTATCAGAGTTCTGTTGTATTGATACGTACACCGCCTGCATGAACTCTATAGTCCCTGGCCTAAAAACTGAGATCTATACACTTAACATTGTTGCTGCATACCAACCTCACAGACTCATGATGCTAAAGTAGAACCAATCACCTCTGATACCAATTTTCTATGACCCGTCCTTGTGGGGCCAGCACCGTGACTCCCCAAGCCTGCCTCCAATAGGCCAGGATCTGGTGACCAGTATTGAGTACGCATATTACTAACAAGGGAGGAATTACCAAAGTACATGTACACACACACACATATCCATGTCCATAATGGTGAAATTTAAAAAAACACTAGGGAACAAAAATTAATGCATACAACTAGACCAATCCAATAGAGTATGACGTAATGTAATGTACTGAATGTAAAATGGTCCAGAATACAAGCCCCCATAAAAAGAGTAATAAAAATACAAAGTACAACCTATAAACATAAATAAGTAATGGGACTACTGCTCGTAGCCATAGGAACAGCTCACCCAGTAGTGAACTGAGAATGCTCGGTCTTGACATGGTCCACCCTAGACTCTGTCAAAAGGATTCTTGTCTGCATAAGACACAAACGGTGGGGGAAAAGACTGTGCATGGGTGAGTATAAAAATACTCAATAGAGGAACCCAAAAACCATAAGACAATACACAAATTATAGGCCCAATCAACTCTACATAGTATATTTATACTTAACATATAATAGGAGAAAAAAATCTAGATATACTCAAATCCCAAACCTGTAGTCTAGGGAGAAGTCACGCCATAGAAAACCCCCAACAGGGATTCAATTTAAAGAATCCACGAAGCACTCTCCTAGGTGAACTACCTCCCTGAGTCTAAAATCTCTGATAATGTTCGTCTGAGAATTAATTTCCATCAGGAATTTCACGATATATAGATGCACTCATTCTGGGAGAAGACTCTCTTGAGTGGGGAAAAGATCGCGATACACATATGAGTATCACTACTAGGGACTTGGAGAATACCGTGACTCATCCAGAATTCACCTGCTAGGTATAGAGGATCTCGTTCCAGGCCTCTCAGAGAGATTCCTGACTCTCTCTCGGAATGTCCTGCTGAAGGGATCATAATCTTGTAGTAGGAAATGATACATGACCATTAGGGAAATGTAAAAAAGGGAACTAACCCAAACAAAACATGTACAATATATGATGTACAATAAGATCAGCACATGTACTGAAAAGTACATGATGTGTAGAAGTAACACACACTGTGTCATCTCAACCCGTGTACTTCCTGTGTACCCCAGACCATGTCGCAAGGCTAGTAATGTATGAAATTTAGTACACGACATGTATTTCAGATCATGTTCCTTGTATGAGTAGTTGGGGTCAGCTCTGTGTACACAGCCATGTGCCCATTCACGATATTTTCCAATGTGCACCATCCCGTGTAACTGGTACATGGGGTAACCCATGTTGCCGACCTGGTCTAGCCATGTGGTGGTGTACATGACCATTTAATCCATCCCATGTCCATGTATCACCCTAGATACATGTGGAGTCCCACTTAATCACCTCTTCTATTCCTCATAGGTTCTACACACCGTGTTCTGAAGCCGTGCAGTCCATCTCATTTTTGTGTACTTCCCAAAATACACGTTTAGCTCCGGGGAAGGACCAAAATGTCGTGTGACTAGGGTCACATGCTGTGTGATACCTATCTACACCCGAAACCCTAGCCTCCACCGCTGGTACCAAACAGCATGTTGATCGGAATACACGATGTGTATTGCGGAAATTTCCAAAATTGAAAACCACCACCGCCACGACTCCTCTGTTGCATCGTTCTACGATCTGATCATCCGATAAACATTTAACTCAAGTTTTTAGGTCTCACTGACTTCAAGAGGTTGATTTTGTCAGTTTCAGGCCTCCGATCGGCCCTAAAAATTCATTTTGATCATCCGCACAATGAACTGTTGAAGAAAGATAATTTTTTAACCATTACAATTCTTCTATCGCCATCACCATGACACCTCTACTAGGTCGCCACAATGTCGGATCTCTAAATTCGGATAATTTCATCATGAAATGGATGCTCAATGATCCATTGTTCATCCTCCCATTAAGAACACAAAAAAAGAGGATGAAAATCCAACACACAAAAATATGGAACGAACAAATGTCGTCGTTTGTCCCGACGTTGATCTAATCACCTTATAAGGATTAAGAAAGTTTAATTAAAACAATAATCCAAAAATTATAACAATTTGAAATTCCCAAATCAAATCCCATAAGAAACGGAAAATAACACCCTCCGGCTAGAACGCACGATCTGCAGATCAACATGTTCGTGCTTTATCCTCTATCTTCTTTTAAATTCCAAAATAGTGAAATAGGAATTGAAATAAATACCCCTACCTAGACCCATTTTAAGAATGATCATCGCATCACATTCATTGGCGAGGTTCGTTAGATCTAATATGGGTCGTCTTCATCCACCAATGGGTTCTCCTCCAAAGCACCTAGACCCTCTCTCTCAATTCCCAGGGTTATGAGGCTAACCAAGTGAACAATTGATAAGTATGTATTTAAAAAATGAGGAATTAGGTCACTGCGCAAAAAGGAAGAGAAATGAAATAAATTATTATTTTATTTGATTTCCATAAAAATGTCCTGAAACCAACTCTTTCAGTTGACCCATGCATATTGATGTTAGGCCACACCTAAGGTAAATTCGATGCTCTAAACGCAACGGTGGCCTTAGATTTATGTTCTAGGAAATGGTTTAAACGATATACCACTTTTACAAGAAAACCACTCACACACATTTTTTAAAATTTTAATTTATTTCAATCATTTAATTTAGGAACTCCGGGCCTTGAAATCACACACCTTCAAAAGGACTAATCTTGAAACAATTCTATCTAATATTTAAAAATATTGCAAGGAAAATTCGAGACATTACATGGGACACCATGGTTTTTTTATTAGTAAACTAAATGTGAAAAAAGTAATAAAATTGATCATAGTAATTTTATATTACACAAATTCCCTTTTTAAATGATTAATGTTTTGAGAGTGTGAAAAATAATGATTTCACATTTGTATGAACACAAATATTTGTAATGATATAAATTTATTGAAGAAATGATCACTCTTTTTTCATCATCCAAATTGGATATATCATGTGTCAAAATATATCATCCATGTGTTTGATATTTGTGAAAATATATTTGGTAGTTCTATTAATAAATTGGTTGGTATTAAATGATAGACTACAGATGTTTTCAATGATTGATCATATTACTATAAATAGAAATATGTTATGGTTTAGAACCCACTCCTAAATGAAAATGATCAAAACAATGGATGAAATATAAAACACTATACCAAGGATAAAAAAACCATTTTACAACCAATTTGGTTTAAAAACGTATCAAGGATATTCTTAAAATGTCATAAACATAGTTTCATTACTCGATTTGAAGTAAATTTTCATGAAATCTCAAAACTATCATGTTATGATAAAACGTGTCTGGAAAATTACATCTCATTGATTACTATAAATCCATTATTTACTAACTATCATTAAGGCGTGTTAAATTTTTCAACAATTTTTTAAGAAATTGATAGATCTGTGTAAATTGAAAAAATTAGGTAAAAGTTTTTTTATATACTTTTTCAACTGAAAATTTACATTATGTTATCTTCATTTTGATGTCTTGGTATATTTAACAGTTCACATAGTGTGAAAAGTCATGTTTTTTAGTCTTGTATAATTACATTATGTGTATCCTTTTGAATCGTATATGTGGATATTGAAGGATAATATATAGAATTCACATCGTACAATAGCCTCTGTTATTGGGAAATAAATTTCAATAGAGGTGGATGTGTTTTATATACGATACTTCTCTACAATGGTGCACATTATCTTTCATATATATCGCCATGAATTTTTCTTTTTAGGGGAATGGGGGCCATTGAATTGAAAAAATTTCTATTGAAAACTGATAAAATTATATTGGTATATTTAAAATATTTAATATCATATATAATTCTCAGTCTTATACAGTGGAACATATTAAGGTGATAGAATAATATTTTCCCATGAAGAAAGATATATCTGCAATGTATGACTCTAATATTTTTTTCCATTTTTTAATTAGACCATGTGTGGTAGATATGACATTGTTTGAAACATATATATGGTTGGTTTATGAAAAAATTTATATGTGATAACATTGTCCATGTATACCATTAATGGATATAAATTTTACACTAAAGACTTGGAAAACCGATGTGTTATTCGAAATAGTGGTTTATCGATGATTACTGAATAAATATGTTTTTTTATAAAAAAAGAGAAAAAAACCCAACCTTCATGTCAAGGCATATTAGGAATTTATTGATGAAATATGGTAGATTGATTAAATTAAACTGTGGTTCCCTATAATCCATTGTAAATTTGTAGTTAACAACAAAATTATTCAACAAAAATAATGATACAATATCACTAATATATAATAATATATTAAAATGAACTGATTCCACTTTAATCATCGAAATGCATGTGAAACAATTTTATCAAAATTCTCGATCCTTCAATGGGAAGTGGTATATCAATTTTTAAAGGAAAAAATTATTTTTCAGATGAAGATGACTACAATAAGGATAAATTATGTGAAATATCTGTTTCGATGTACTGGTTATGATATTATATTAATAACCACATCATAAACATTGTTATATCCAAACATAATGATCATGAGGAGGAATGGAGTAGAAATTTTTTTAGTAATCACCTTATAATATCGATACTCTATAATTTTATCATATTTATCTTTTCAAAAAAATTCAATATATACATATATTATTTCATATTTTCTTTTGTATTTAACACACAAATATTTACAAAACTAAAAAAGTGTAGTTGAAATCATATTAAAAATAATTACTAATTTTTCTTTTATATTTTAATTATTTTAAATAATAAATTAGTTTTTATATAATTCTATCTATATCATTTCATCACACATTTATATATTCATCATTTTTATAAAAAAAATTATTTTACTTCAAAAATTATGATATATAGTTTCTAGTTTAGTTTAGTTTTCTTTATATAAATTTCCAATTTTTGTTTACTTTTATTTATAATAATAGGATTTATATCATCTATTATAATTTATTTATTTTATATTTATCATTTAAAATTTAATAATGTGTGATATATATTATTTTTTTATTGTTCTTTTAAGACTCATATTTTAAAAGTCAAAATTTGTTGTTTTTTACTCAAAAATTAATTTCATATAAATATTTAATTTTAAGCTGTTTTTATCTTTATATATGAAATTATTTTTTCTTTATACTGTTTATAACATTTTTAGTGTCATATTTAGTTTTGGTATTATTTATAATTTTTTTAAAAACATTGAATATGATAAAAAATTTGATTAATTTTTTTTTATTTCTACCAATTTACATTTGTTATCATATCTTATATGTAATTGTTTGATTTATATAATATTTTACTAAAAATTTGTTAATTTTATTTATAGAAACTATTTAGATAAAATAGGTGACTCATATCAATATTTTCTGAGGACCATCAATATACTTTTTTAGAGGATCCACCTCATTCTTCTATAGAGGATACGTCCATATCTATATGGAAAATATGTCATCAATGGTTAGTAAATATGGTATAAAATGTATACATAAATGAAAACATACTCATTGAATGGAGTAAAATATATATATATTACGTTTGATAAAAATGGTAATCCCAAAGTTCCAATTTTTTTTAAAAAAAATTAGAGTTATTTTCTATAGATTCTCCTGAAAAAAGATGTATATTTATTTTGGATTGGGGAATTTTCAACTACATTAATCTTACTCATTTATGGTAAATAATTTTAATATAATAATTTTTTATAATTATTTTTATCACGACTTATTTATAAATATATTTCAATTTTTCATATCACCTTCATATGATATATGTTTTAGCTATGACTAATTATGTGTAGTGGAGAAATTATATCTGAATACTATGAAATCAAAAGATTTTAAATCAACAATAAATTTAGATTAAATTTTATGAGAAATTAAAAACAAACATCTATGTGAAATATATGTATTATAAGATGATGATACAAAAATGATTTTTTAGGAATGTAGATTGGGGGAATCATTTCTATTAAGTGAATTTTTAATGGTCTGATGTGTTTTTTAAAATAATTACAAAAGAAGATCATATAATTGATTTTTTATCTTTAATTAAATGTACCTAATGAGATACCATCAAGGGATCAGATATTTGAATGTTTAGAAAACTAATTTACCTCATGGTGGTTATCTGTTACTCGAAGAACAAATGATTGACTAAAAGACTAATAAATTTTTCAGTCAGTATATAGGAACCACATATAATTCTCTTCCAACTGCAAAACTATAAATAAAAAATAGAAACTTAATGGACAACGAAAAGTGGTAATTTCTTATAGAATAGTTAAATGGTATAGTTGGGATAATTATACGAAGATGTTTTTTTGTTTCTAAACTCTTTTATTCTAAAACTCTGATAACGTTTTTCAAATATTCATTATTTAATTACCTTAAATAGATGTCCACACACGGTACCTTCATTCTTAAGGGTATTAAGGATAAAGTTTATTCTATATTAAGAAAAGAATAAAACATTGGTCTTTTATGAGGATATAATGTGGTTGTATTAATAGGTAAATAGATCTATTTTTTGGGTACTTATTGGATGTAAGATGTATATTAAAAGAAAAACACTCATTATTATGAAATGTTTGGGAGATGGGTTAGATGATATAGGATAGGATTATAGAGTATTCATATTCAATTTAAAATATCATGCAAAGATAGATTTTGGATTTATATCCCAATATTCCACTGCTATATGAATATCCAACTCCGCCACTTACTCCTTAACAGTTTCGTATATACTTGGAGGTATTTTTTGAGAATCCCCAACATTATTTTATTTCATATGCGATATTAAATTTTATTTTGATGTCATACATTTTTTAAGATAGATATGAATCATGTTTGGGTATAGATAAATGGTATTATAGATGTGTAGTTTAGAGTATGTTTTACTAAGGATGATATCTTTAACATCCCCCAATATGATGCGCATTCATGTGGTAGGAAAGGGTTTGTTATGAGACCTCAAGAATACCTCATTTGTGCTAGAGGATGTCGACTTGTAGTGAGGGTGAGAAATTTAATGTGGGCAGACTATACCCCCTTGTATGAAGTGTCATAGCTGTAGAACAATCATATTAAATTAGAAATAATCAAATTAAATACATGTTGTAATAAAACAATAAAATCCAACTAAATAATAAAATAAATAATTACGGAAATAATGTAGTAATGTGATGGAATGTAACTCGATAAGATTCTAGAACAATTTAATAAAAATAATAGAAAATAAAAAAATAATTCTCAGGTTTTAGGTCCCCAATCCCTCATCAGTACTATCTCAAACATCACCCCCACCAACAAACAACCAATAAACAGAAAGGTATTTTTATCTTTGACCAAAACATCATCCACGTAGCCTTCATGGGTTCTAAACGGTAGCCCAAATTGAGTGTGAGATTTTCATATTAGGTCAACACCACCATGTCTATAAAAACTATTCTGATAATAAGTGTATGTAATAATGTGATCACAAGATGTATTTAGTATTCAATAATTAAAAAAACCGAACAAAATAAATCTTCTTCTCTCTGATGGAATAAATCTAAGAATGTATAACAACCATTCCCACCACAACCATATAACAATGGTTAAATAACCTCCTTCCGGGCCATTTCATAAAATCTCTAATAATTTCTTATTACCATGTCCACTACCACCATATAACCAAGGTAAGATACCCTACATGAGTGAAATTCCAAAATATATCTAATCACATCTTCTGAATATGCCATCCATAACCATATAAAAAAGGTAAGATAACCGACTTCGGTTCCATGCCAAAATATATCTGAGCATGTATTAAAACTTTAAAAACCATAACCACATAACCATTTTAAAGTCACAATTATCTGGTTAAAATCCCTATACACATTTTCGTATTCCAAGTTAAATATTATTAATAATTATATCATTAGACAAGTTATAGATCACCCACTACATGAATTACAACATGTGATTGGATCAAGACCACTCAATATCATCATTACATCATCTAAGTGTGAATGTGACAGGGATGAGCCCGATATATAATCATTATAGCATGGAACACATTCATTGTCATACAAAAAGGATATCACAATATCAAATCACAATTATCAATGGTTAATTATTCAAATTACCATTCTTTTTTCATAATCCACTCGCAATTCAATTAAAAATTGATTGAAAGTTCTATCATTAAGAAATAAGCCACTATATAGTGATTTTATATTATGAAATCACCCTACGTTAGATGAAATTCTAAACATAATTTAAGGCATTATCTTATTACAAATCCATTTGGAAAAATTATAAATCCAGTAATAATTTCATTAAATAATTTAATTATTTGGGGGGCACACAATGATGACACAATCTCGATATTGAATAAACATGGCAATTATTAAACCATAGTTTTACGATTTAGACCCTGTACATTTAAGAAATGATTCAATAATACTTCTAATAGCCAACATCCATGAGGGAGATAATGAAGATGATTGAAAATAGGTTCCTAGATCAAAACTAACAATACCATCAGACAAAGAATTTCACCACAATGGTTAGAGAACCAAGGGAAAGGAAAAAAATAAATCTAACAGATGGAACATTCTGGGGATTAAAGATTCGAATAGAAAATTCAAAAGGGAGGTTGGAACTCCAAAATATCCTATAGAAAGTACCAAATTGAGAGGAGAGGATATGTAGAGAAATAGAATTAATTTTAGTTGAAAAAAAATGTTTAATACTATATGTTGGGTATTTACATGGAATGTAATGTGGTTACATGTTATGTAATTTTACTAAATAGAATTATTTTAAAAACCTATAACCTCATTTTTAATTTATTAAAACCCTCAAAATATTACATGATGTGTATCCTTATACACAATGTGTAAATTTTATACAATTGTTATTTCATCACATTTTCATTTTAAAAAATAGAAAACCCCCTTTATTGATTCTCAACATACTATGAACCCATAAAACACTTAAACAATTTTTAAAAATACTCTATATAATCAAAAGAGAATAAATACCCAAACCTTAGGTAATTTTATCTAAAAAGGCTCTCTGTCTCTGAACAAGACTTTACCACCAATACCAAAATAAAAAACATAGAGAAAGACATACCTGAAAAAATATTAGATATTATAACATCAAGAACTTATAAAATATCACCCATATGATTCTCTAAGTGTCACTGTGAGGACTCAATGAAAAAGTCTATTCACTATGTTTTTTTATCATAATCCCTCTTCTAAGACTCCTATTGATCTCACCCATTCTTCCACTACACTCAAACCAATGCTGTAGTCTGACCCTGAATATGTTTCTCACTACGATCCACAACCCTTATTGGATACTCCTAAAGGGATGTATAAAAAAGATTGAATTATGCTATATCTGTCACATGGGAAGTGACTTGATGATATCATCATAATTTTTACATATATAACTAATCATGAATATAACTTTATACCCATGAATGGGAATAATGGTACACCACTAGACTTGACTTTCCATTATTTCAATTGGCCTAACAGACCTAGGCACTAGATCTCCCTTTTTCATGATACGAAATTTCCCCGATCAAGGAGACACCCAAAAAAACATGAAGTCCAACATCTAAATCCAGAGCTCATCTCCAATGGACAACATATGATTTCTTCTTTCTCTAGGCAGTAGCCAACCAATGTATGAACAACTGAACCGGTTCAGATGTCTCTTAAATGAGAGTAGACCCAACAATTGATGACTCACCGACCGCTGTACAATAAAGAGGATCAAAAAACATCGATTAATGCAGAGCCTAAAAAGGTTCCATTTGTCTTGATGAAAGTAATCTATTATTAAATTGTAAAACAATGACTTTCATATATGTCTCCCATGAACCAAAAAAATCCAATACATCGGCTCGTAATATATCCTTAAGAACCTGAATAGACTGCTCATAATGACCATCATTCAGTGGGTGGTAGGATATAATTTAAATATCATGTGATCTAAAGGATTTATGTAGACCAAACCATAATCACTATTAGAAATGTGGACCTTGTTTTGGAATCTTACTCATTGGAACATCATGAAACCTAACCACCTCACACACATAATGATTTACCTAATTTCCCATGATGATGTTTTCACTAATAGACACGAAGTGGGATATATTAGTCATTCGATCCCAAATAACCCATTCAAAATCATATTACATTTTTACCTTGGATGTCCTATCAAAAAATCCACCGTGAAATCATCCCATTTCCATTCATGAATGGGTAGAGGTTGTAAAATCTCAGATGTCCTCTAATGCCTACCATTCACTTTCTGACATTTGAAGCATCTTACCATGAATCTTTCCACCCAATTCATTATTCCTGATCAATAGTTATATAAAAATAGATCATGATACATATTTTTAAAACCATTAAGCACCTCCCACCTAGATACATGAAACTCCCTCATCATCTCATTGTGAAAGACTATAAGAACCCATACTCGACCATAGAAAAGAATAGAATTTCCACTATCAAGAGGCCATCCAGATGGAATCTACCCACCATATAATTTTTCACTCAGAATTGATCCCTTTGGATTGTACAACTACTAAGTTTTTTTCCTACATAAAATCATGGGTATAATTGATGTCAAAGTAAGAGTTACTCACCAACGATATTTCTGGACAATCAGATGCATGTCATAAATGAGTGTTATTATCCTCCAATCATTACAAAAATCACATAATACCTCTATTTTTTCCTCTTAGGTCAAATCATATGTAACAAATTTTCATTTTCATGGTGTTTAAAGAAATTTAATGTCGAATGACTGTAGATACTCGACCCACCTCCTCTGCTGAAGGTTAAGGACATGTTATGAAAACATGTACTAGAGGCTATTATGATTCGTGTGTACCAAAATCTTCTAACCCAAGAGATAGTGTCTTTAACATTTTAGGGAATGTAATACTACTTCCAACAGATGAACAAAGGTAGGGTAATTCCTCTAATACAGTCATAGATTCATGGATCCATAAACAACAACACGATTCTCCGGTACTAGAACGACTTCGAGTCTAACAAAGGATAAGTCCAAATACATGGTATAGGATTTACCTAACATAATTAAAGCAAAGAAATTTTCTTAGAACAACATTCCATTAATCTCTAAGAATATCTATCTCATGTATCAACCTAATGAAATTTCACCCCTTTCATTTTCATCAAAACATTTGTACACTAAAATGGGTGAAATCATGGATAGAACACTGGTAAAAACATGCAACACCTAGAAAGATCCAACATTCAAATATGTTTTGAGGTTGTTGCCAATATATAATAGGTTTTAATTTCTCATGGTCCACTATCACTCTTACCTCTATGGTGACATGCTGTAAAAGTGCACATTAATTTTCATGAAACTTCATTTTGTTAGCTTGGCATAAATCCAATATTCCCTTAATATACTCTAGATGATGTCAAGATGTTTGGAATGTCCATTTTCTAACTAACATGACACTAATATATCATCGAAAAAACCAAAAAAAACAAATCAGGAAATGGATTAATGATCCTATTCATTAAGGTCGTTAATGGCGCATGCACATTAGTCAACCCAAATGACATCACTGAGAATTTTAATAAACCATAAATGGTCCTAAAATCAGTCTGAAATGTGTTATACATGTTCAATATTAATTGATGATTTCATCACCTCAAATCAATATTGATGAATATCTTAGAACTTATCAACTAATTGAAATGATCATCAATGCATGGAAGAGGATATTAATTATTGATCTTAATGTAGTTAAACCTCTAATAATCCACCTATAAGAACAAATATCCATCATCTTTATTGGTGAATAGAACTTGAGATCCCCAAGGAGATGTACTTGGATATATTAAATCTATTATTTCTAGATATTCTATATAGGACATCAAATCCTGAATATATTTTGGACTCATTCTTTAATGCATGATAGAAACTGCATTTTCTCCTGGAAGCAACTCGATTGTGAACTCAACAACTCAAACAGGTGGTAAACCAAATAATTCATCTGATAATACATTCAAAAAATGGTCCACCATTATTGTAAAATAATCTGGATTCATTCCACTATTATCTAGAAAATGATAGATATTTTGATTTGTGAGAGTTTCCAGTGTGCAGAGATTTGTTCATGTATATCCAGCCTAAACATTCTACTCACCCTAGTGAGAATAAATGAATCTTTATAAATATAGGAAGATAACTTTCCTCTTATAATAGTTGATATAATCCTATTATAGGTCTAACCAATCCATACAAAGCATCATATTGTAGCATAATATTTTCATTATGGTTGGTTCTCTGATGAAATAGAAAACACCAATCTTTAGATAACACACCTTGAAAATTGTGATATTCTCATACCAAACCCCAAATGGTGTGCTACTAGAAAAAACAAAAATAATATTTCCCCATCAAATCAAAAACGAATACCAAAAAGACAATATATAAAAGAATTTTGTTCTCTTATATCAAAAAACACATTCCATGCTCAATAATACAAGGATCATAACCCTCATGGTAGATAATAGGGCATCCTCATTAGAAGGAGTATTCTGCATAATGTGTGACTGAATTGTCCCTCTACCATGGGATCCAGTAAGACTAGCGTAGGCTATTTCTAATGATTGATATTGTTACTCATGCACTGAGTAAATACATCCCCTATATCAACCTGAAAAACCTATAAAACTCTAGCTACCAGCCTACTAATGGGTAGCTGAGCCCCTTCCTAAAAATAGTGCTTGTCTTGATCATTTTCCACAGGAAGGATATATAAAATTCACAAAAAACCTCTGAATATGGCAAGGTATACCGTATATATGACACTCGACTATGGTGTAAGGTCATTTTATGTGCATATGGCCAAACATTATTTTTTGGTATTACTAAAACAAAAATACTCCTTTTATAGAAGTCCACTACCCTGAATTCACTGAAAACTATTACATTTGAGGAAATTTTCATAAAAATTCTTCTTAATACGAAATTAAGAGCACCCATATTTCCCTCCAAAAACAACATAATTACTTCTAAAGTTCTCCCTTAGATTACCTTCTGTGATGACTGTATAAATAAACACATAATCAAAGATACATAAATGGAAAACATTTACTTAGAAACTGATATAATAATGAGGACCATCCTAGAAATTTCATTTCTTTGAGAAATCATCACCTACTAGAGATGGAGCAATGTGTTGTAGGTCTATAAAATTTCTTTTATAGTTTAGCACAAGAAAAAATCTCCCACGTTAGATGCATGAACTAATTATCATTTTCATCCCTTATGGTCTTGGGATTGAAATGGA
Organism: Viscum album; assembly: GCA_963277665.1. NCBI lineage: Eukaryota > Viridiplantae > Streptophyta > Magnoliopsida > Santalales > Viscaceae > Viscum > Viscum album. The sequence goes on along the minus strand of OY728151.1, from coordinate 2,024,799,268 downwards.
TTATAAAAATAGACATTAAGTTTTTATAATATAGATTATCTTCCATTGTAGCTTCTCCCTGAATATCTAAAAAATTATTATAAGGTTCATGATGCATATACACAACACTATTAACATTCATATTTTTAGGTGTCTCGAGATTATTGATTATGTTCCATAATAATTCAATTTAGAACTCAGATGATAGGGGTCCACCTTCCACAATAACCAAAGGAGGATATTTAAGATGAAACTCCCTTGTCATCTCAGACATTGAGGGGACGGTATGAATAGTTTCACATTCTATGTATCAAATTACCCTCAAGAAGCTATCTTGAATCTGAAGATTTATCTACTCCTCAAGAACTACCAGATGTTCTAGTTTAGTTGTGTTAGGAATGTGATGATTTCCACAATCCAAAATCATGATTAAAATATTACAAGGATTCATTTTCCCAATGATAATTCACAAACTGTAAATAACTGGCTAGAAAAATGGTCAACTCCAACATGTGACTATAATAGAGAACCACTAACTCATGGTCTCTTTAGACATGGATTATTATTATTTTTCCATGACATGAAAAATCAATTAATTTATCAAGTGGAATATAAATATAAATATATATAAATATATCATATTATATTTCAACATGCAATGATATATCACACGGAAAAAATATGTATGTCCCTTTCATTAACAATGAATGTAAATATATCCCTATGTACCTATTATGAAGCATTTATTCCCAACTCCCGCCATACCGAGCCATGAGTAAAAATCCTAAATAAATATTAAGATCATAAAATAATAACCACCAATAACATGTGAATCACCCATGGTGAAATAAAATAGATAATAAAAATCACACAATACAAATAGAAATCCCATTCATAGGCACTTATATTTCCCCACACAAGGGTAATCTACTCCCATGAACAATATCATTACCAATTCCTGACACATACTAGTCTCCATTTTGTAATACCTATATTGTAAGGAAAATGAAAATAAAACCATCTTCTTTGATACCAAATTAAAATGTCCCCAAATCTGATACTCTCTCACAGGGCCAAAAAGTGTTGGTTACAAGACCTCAAGAACACCTCCCATACGCCTTAGGCAACCAACTAGTAGAGATGGTGTAAAATATATTGTTTATATCCTATAACCCAAGGTATTAAGTGACATAGAAGTAGAAAAATTCATATTAAAATAAAAATAATAAATTTATATAAATATCATAAAACAAAAATAAAAGAAACCTAAATAACCCAAAAAATAAATAATGCATTAATTAAATGACATGATAGAATTAAACTAAATTTTATGCTAGAAATATTAAAAAAAGAATTGATGAATCAAATAAAAGACTCAATTCATGGGTCCTGAACACCAGGTCGGTCCAATTTCCAAAATCCATCCAAGTAGAAATAAAACCATCCACAGTAAGGACAATTTCCCTTTACCAAACCGACATCAATGAAATAATCATGGGTAAATAATGATGGGCTGAATAGGGTGTGAGTGTTACTCAGTAGGTTGACACCACCATTCGAAAAAACATGTCTTCTAAGAATTGTAGCAATAAAGAGATAAACAAGGATATTAATTAATCAAACAATTAATAAAATATAATAACAACATACTTCATCTATACGCAAGAATATCTCTGGGCATGTCTTTTGACCATGACAACCACAACCATAAAACCATGGTAAAATAACCTACTACAGTTCCAAGTCATAATATCTATGAACTTCTCTTTCAATCATGCCATGAATAACCATATAACCAACGTTAAATAATGTGTTTGACACCATCCAAGAATATCAATGAGCTTGTATTTTTATCTTGCTAACAAGAACCATATAAGAAAGGTGAAATAACATGTTTCGAAACCATTCCATAATATCACTAAGCATGTCTTATGACCAAGATGACCACAACCATAAAATAAAGAAAAAGTCACAACAATCCAAGTCAAATTCCTATATGCATTACAATATTTCAGGTCAAATCCTTCTAAGCATTGAAATATGAGACTTGGCATATCCTACTCTATATAAGAATTATAGTATGGTATTAGTTCTACCCTACTTGATATCAGTATTACAATATATAACTGTGAACTTGCTAGGGCTAAGCCTGATATATAAGCATTACACCATGGAACATATTCCCTGCCCTGTTGCATGGATATCATAATATCACATCCCAATTACCAATGGATAACTATGTGTATTATCGCTCTGCATTCAAATTCCACTTTCAATAAATTTTACAATTGATTAAAAATTATATCAATAAGAAATAAGACACCATTTAGGGATTCTATAATAATAAATAACCCAATTTTACATATTAATATAATATTACTTTAAGCCTATAAATTATTCTAAATCCATTTGAAATCAATATAAACCATGGAATAATCAAATCATTTGATAAATTAATTTTCTAACATAGATCTATGGCACAATAATAATATTTCATTATGTTATAAATTATCAAACCATAATATTATGAATTGGATCCCATACCTTTAATCAATGATCCATCAATGTTTCCAATGGAAAAATTCTACAAGGAATAATTTTTGTATTATTGTAATTATGATACGTGATAAAACTTATCAAGATAAAAACCAACAATGCAACTGGCCAAAGGAATTCACCACAACAGCTGCAGAACAAATGAGAAGAAAAGATAAACTTAACCAATGGAACATAAAAGGGATTGAAGACACCAAAAAATGTATAAAGTGGAGTTTAGCTCTATAAAATCACATATAGAGTTACCTAGGTTTGATATGACATGATCAATTATGAAAATAAATAAATTTCACCAGTCTAGCATGTTTAAAACTACAGGTTTGGAATTTACATATAGTGTAATGTGGTTACGAATCAGGTAAATGTTTTTAATTGAATTTTCTAATAACCCCATAGCCTCATATTTAATTAATTAAAACCCTTTAATAATAAATGATTTGTAATCAATTTACATGATGTGTAAAAATTATTTAATTTATTTTTCGACCCATTTTCCTTTTAAAAAACCTAAACCCCCTTTAAATCTTCTCAAAATACCAAGAACCCATAAAACACCGAACTCATTTATACACGGACTACATTTATTCAAACAAGCAAACATCCATAAATTTTTGGTCATTTTCTCCAATAATGTCTCTCCATCTCTGAAAATGACATGACCAACATGTCTAAAATGAATAACACAAAGATCTATATACCATGAAAAAGACCAGACCTTACATTGTTACTATAATTAGACACATTGCAATTAGTTTCCTACATTGGGAATCTAGGTATATAAGATGACATACCATTGAGGTGTTTATATATTATAATCATTACATAATAATTTTATTAAATTATATATATATATATATATTAGGAATACATTAATGATAATAAATTTTTTTTATAAAGATACAATAATTTGAGGAACCATTTACATCCCAAAATACCTTTTCTAGAGTAATTGTTAAATTATAATAAAATTCCTTTATGATAAAGGATGTTTTTGAGTTTACAATAAATGGTGATATTTTTGGAATGATTTTATTTGATTTATTTTAATGAATGATATCATAAATATTATAACTTTATATATGTTGGCCCCCATTGTGATGGAACTATTTTCTATGTAATTTGGTTATCATATTTATTTTAACTAACTAAACATAATATAACATACTACCAATGTAATTTTTTATTATATATTTTCACAGACTTTGTATTTAATTTAATGTTACATCACTGAATGAATTCATAAATTTAAAGTTTACTTCAATAGTAACAAAAATAATGCAAGATAATGAATGAATAAAATGTGTGTCAATTATTTTATAATGAAAGTATTAAATCTTATACTCCTATTATCCTAATTTTTATATCAAATATATTTTCATATCATGTAGTCTCTCATAATTAAATAAAGACCCACATTAAATTATTTTATTTTAGTGTAAGATTTTTTTTCCATGAGAAAATACCTCTTTTACATATTCTACATATTTAGTAATGTGTATGAAAACTAAAATAATGTATTGGATATGTAGTTTTGATTATATTTTTTATTATATGCGCTAATAAATTTTTTATTTCATTCGTTGTATATAATTTTCATACCAATCATAGAAGCACTATAATCTATAAAATTAGAAAGTTTTAAAAAATGATAAATTATGTGTTCCCAATTGATAATTATATTATATGTACTATAATTCAGAAAATGAAGAAAAATAATTTCGAATTGATTAAATATATTGATGTAGAATTTTCATCATATTCATGTAATACTAAAATGTTTTTACTATGTTTTGAAATTATTGTACGTAATAATTACATTTTCGATATTTATATATTTTGAAAAGGTTATATTTTATTTAAAATATTACATTCATTTACATTATAATTATTTTTAAAATAAATGTGTAATAGTTTCATTTTACTTGTAATCGTTTTGATGAACCACACCAAAATAATTTAAGGGAGAAAAAACCTCTATAGGGTGTATGAGATGATTCTTTCACATTATTCATTATGGTTTAGTATATCACTTTATCTATGTAATGTATATTTTTTATTTTATCATTTTTAATTTTATGGATGTTTTATTCTTAATCAAATTGAAATATAAGTTGGGGGTACAGAATTTTATATGGATGTTAATCTAAAGGAATTTTTTGTATTTTAAATAATTATTATTGAAATAATGGTTTTTTAAATGTTTGTTAAATTTTTAAATATTTTTTTGTAATTTGGTTGTTATTATAACTAATGATAAAAATATGAACGATATTAGTTATCAAATAACAAATGTGAAAGATGGTTTTATATAGTGTTTATATAAAATATTATAGGATGAAATATATATTTCAAACCATTTAGTTTCAAATTGTAGTGTAAAATTCTTTAATTATTCATTTTATTACGGTTTTGAATATCAATTATTTTTATAACTGATTTGGCCAATCTTTTTTATGTCTGTAATTTTAATCAAAGGTAAAAAATATTTAAAACGTTTATTAAAAATACCTTGATTTTTAATAGATATTAAATATTGGAAAAATTACATTAAAACCCCTTTAATATACTTATTTTTATTGAATGAAGTGTCATATATCAATATGTTTAAAAATTTTAATTGGTCAAAGGAATTCAAGTTTAAATATGAATCATTAAAATCATTTGTTAAACTAAAGAAATATAAATGAAATGATTGGGAATTAATTATCTCCACGTAATGAAATTATTTGTAGGATTAATTAAAAGGAAAATATAAGTTAAGACCTCAGTCATTTTACTTATTAATATTGACCAATGTGGGGTGGCCATGAATTATTTTTTATAAAGAATGGTAAAAAAGGTCAAACCCATGTGTTAGGTTACCATATCATATTATTCAATTTTATGTACACTTATTAAGAAATCACTATGATATAGGATACTAGAAGAATAGAGTTGAGATTATTCATATGATTGATTTTTTGAATAGGGATGACTTTTAATTATTTAGGGATTATATAACATATTGTTGAAATTATGACCTATCGAAATAGATAAGGTGTGAGGGTAATTCCAAACTGGAATCCATATTTTTGAAATATAAATATTTCCGCACATATCTATATGATTTAATTTATAATTGGTCACCATATTTTAAGGATAAAATATGATGAAATACCTCATTAAATGATTGTAAAACATCATACTTATCCAATAAAATCTTATATTGTAGAATAAATGGATGCATCACAATAAAAAATGTATTTCTGTTCAATATAAAAAAGGATAATCCAAATGGACACAATATTCTAGTTTGGTAAAGAAACATAATAATGATTATTATGAAATAATGGAATGTTTATGTCATAGATAAACCAAAATTCATGAGTACTTCACAAGTGAATCCATTCAACAAATGTATAATGATTATTATTATAAGTGTGAAAAATATTTTATAGATGAATATATCATTAAACATATATTTTAGATTCTATGTTTCAAATGATATATGACAATTTATATTAATTTAAAATGATAAAATACCAAAAATATCTATTAATAACTATCTCCGAATATGTGGTTGGATGTTCAAAATTCATTATTTAGATACATGATGTCCAGAGAAACTTTGGAATCTACACATGTACTCAATATAATTTGATATGTTACAGACTAATCAATTACTTAATCAGCTTTATGATTTAGTATATCCATAGACATTATTTTATAATAATTATAGTAAAGTATATAGATTATTATTATAAACATAAAATATTATACAGTTTGATAAAATTTCACATGATATCATCAATATATTGAGGAAGATTGAGTCAGGAAAGGAATGTATAGGCCCAATTATTGTATAGATAGTTTAATTGGGTAAACTTTTAAAATTGTATTCTAGTATATATAAATATTTATTGACTCATATAGGAAGATTTATAATAGTGGGTAAATGCTTCCATTGGGTAAAGCCTAGTCATTAGGGAAATAAATAAACGAAATATTCAAAGGGTTAATTGAAAAAACATAGAGATTCCATGTATATAATTAATATTATAAGGCTATGTTATCATATTTTAATGGATATATTATATACCATATACACATTAATAATTTTTTTGAATATGTATATCAGACTAAAACTGATAGAGGATTACCATTTAAATAAAAAATTATGCATTCTAATGGAGTATTAATAGCTTCTAAAGAATAAAAACGGATGAGATGGATTTTTTCAAAGATTGAATGAAACTAAAATAAAATATGTGAATTTGGAATCTCAATTATTATTTATTAAATTATAATATATATTTGTAAACAATTTTTTCATGACAAATAAATAAGTGAGATGTTTATATATTCATGGTTACGATTTATTTGATTCTATAAGATCATTTAAAAATTAAAATGAAAAAAGTATTTTTTATTTAGGATAAAATAGTTTAACCAATGTATTTTTTAAAATAATAGGGTTATGATACCACCACCTAAAAATGGAATATATTAATGAATTAAATATATATTTTTGGAATATTACACTAAATAGAAAACATAATATAAAAAATATTGATGTATATAGTATATATATTTTATATTCCCACTAAATGAAATATGTTTCAATATCGAACATTGAGAGTATTGTGTCCCTAAGACTGAGTGTTTGTTTTAAGTAGTTATTATGAGGCATATTAGAGAATATTTAGTTATATAGAAGTTCAAAACGTAATAAAAAAATATGAAACTTGTAAAATTAATCCTATAAATTAAATCATTTCTATAAGTAGTTAAGGATGATTAGGGTGATAAAGGGAGTGTAAAGAGTTACATGTTTTTCAAAATCACACACATCATGCTCTACGAATACTATACCAGTGCTTTGGGATGATATTCTACATATCCTCAAAATAAAATCCCTATAAAATAGGGGAACCTAACTATGAATGCGGGTCTTTGGTGTATTGTTTATAATAAAATACCCATATATCTGATTAAGGTATTATTTGAAATAATGGAAATCATATTCACAATCTGGAAAAATAAAATGTGATGAATGATAATAAATAACAGTGAAATAATAAATGATATGTAGAGAACACATGTCAGGAAACTAATACACCAATCAAATTTTAAATACAATATCCCATGGACCAAAAGTTAAATGAAAATACTATTCACCAAAATATACCAAGTTACAATCCCAGTTAAAACTCCCTTACTCCACTCCAGAAAAAATGCAATCAATAAAATCAGGATCTTACCCAAAAATGTTTGTACAACACAATTATGATAGCTCTTGAGCGCCCATGTTCCCTGGAGTCTATAATAGGATATGATTAAAAAAATAGGACACCTCCTATGGTATACGTAAAATTCTATTTCAATATTGATGTTTATTGTTTAGTTATATAAAAATTAACATAGTTTATCACTATAAATAAAAATTAGTAAATAAATTTGAAATGTTTAATCTCCATGGTGAAAAATGACATCTCTCTGTATCTTTGTTATCCATTTTTGTTATAATATCCTTGCCATTATGGAGACACCTATGTTTGTAATTGTGTGTAATCAATTTTTAAAATCTATTTTTTATGGTAAATATTAATTAAATAATATTTAATTCAATTCAATTTTCATTAAAAATATTATTTCATGTTAGAATGTTTTCATATTTTATTTTGAACATTTTTAGTTTTCTATTTTACTCTAAATATTGGCATTTTTTAAGTGTTATAAAGATGATACCTTGTATAAAAGGCCTTTAGGCCAATCCAATACCCACATCAAGGGGGACATGAATTTCTACCCCATGGGGGGACTATCCCTCAAGGTCCTGTATAATGGATGGGAATAATAGTTCTATGAAGGCTTTCCCAAGATAGTGTGTAAGACCCTTTAAGAATTCCAGTAAGATTTTAAGTGGGATAAGTCCCCCGCATGCCCCGCAATCCCATCTGTGTGTGTTGTTTTTTTTAGGACCATGTATTATCACATCTCTATTGACAAACTGAATGACCTCCTATAGTTATGTTCGATGTGTGATAGTTTTATTAAAAACATTACTATTCATCTTTCAGTTTCTCAAATAGTTACAGTGGATTAATTCTCACCCATTGGTTCTATTATTGTCATCTATTTATTCACCATGTTTATCCTACACTATAATTTTGAAATCCCATGCTCCATTTATCTTTTCCTTCATCTTTTTGATCATACAGTCATTCACATGTACACTAGTGAGATTCACACTATCTATGTTTTATATAAATAGACTTCATCATCTCATTTCATCTTTTTCAATTTTTATTGTTATGCTTCTTCTCTCGAGCTAACTATTTATCATCTTAGTCACCTTCCTCTACCATCCCTTGAGATTTTTTATAGTGGTGTATTTCATAGTATATCATTAATATTTAACCACCATTCTATTTTCATCTCTAATAAGTAACATTTTCTCAATCTCTATTTTCATTCATGGTTGTTATACTGGTTCATGTATAATCTCTAATATTTGTTAAAATTTTATTATAATGTATTTGATGTTATTTTTCATCACTTTTTTTTTCCTGGGTGGATTTCTATGTTGGATGGAAAAAGAGTCACCACTAGTAAAAAACCAACGGTAACTGTCTTGTCACCATTGGTAATAATCCAATTTTGATTAAAAAGTAATAATTTGAAACATACTAATGGTGGGTCATGTATTACCACCATATTTTAGAGGTGAGTGATTTTAATAACAATTATATATCAATAGTGTTCCCTTTTAACCACTATTAGACATCTATGGTAAGTGTTTTTCCTACCATTGGTCATCAATGGTTGGTTATCCTGCCCACCATCTATTTTTTCTTCCTGTTGTACAAAGTACTAGAATTTTCGTCCTCAAGTTCCCACATGAGATAATTCTTCTTATTCATTTGAGTGTATTTCGTAGTATTTTTAAATAATTTTGTTTTTTTTCACTTATTTATATCAGTTAATAATTTCATATGTTTTTGAGTATTTTTCTTTGTTAGTAGATGGTTTTTAGTAATGCTATTATTGTTCATTGAAGTAACATCATTTTTTATTATTTATTTTATCCATATCATAATTATTACTAATTTTTAGATTTACTTTTCTTGAGTCACCGTTGGAAGCAAAAGGTGATTCTTGAATCAATTTTGGTCACCCATCCTTAGGTATTTTTATTCTTCTCATGATCCATTTATTTCTAAGATGCATGGAGTATCTTTTTTTTAGTTTAACACAGAATATTTTTTATTAAAATTTAAACTCGAGGTCATGTTCTATTATGAATATTTTGAACATTTTGAATGATATATCATGAAACACATTTACTATTTTTTTTAATTAATGTTTTTTCAATTAATTTATCTCTTAAATGTTTTGTCATTTTATGTTGAATTTTTTTTATAATAGTGTTTAATGAAATTTGTACCATTATTTGATGTACATTGTATAATGAAAAACTATTAATCTTATGATAATTTATTTTTAAAAAATTATTATATATTTATTTTCTAGATGTATATATTCTAATTTATTTTTTAAAATATTGTTTATTTGTTATAACTATTATTGTTAAAATATTAAATGTTTTATTTTATTATTTTTAGAATAAATAAAATTTTTGATTTTTTTACGGCACAAATTTTACTTAATAATATAACAGTCATATTATTGTACGTTTAAAAAGTTACATGTTTCATGGAAATATTGGATATGGATATGATCATAATGTATCATCTTTAATGATCTAGGATATCTTTTCATGTATAAATAACTTATACCAGTGCACATATTTTCTTCGACAATTATATAAAGATATAATTTTTATTTCTATCAATTTGTTTAGTAAACATATTATTCCTCTGTTGTACTACAATGATCACATTAAATATTCATCTCTTTTATCATCCACTACTTGATATATCATATAACATGAGCTATACTGAATTATTACATCATCTGATCAATATTCTATCTAAATTGGTTTTTTATCAATTGAAATACATCCAACCATTTATTTTTTCTCTAGGTTTTGGATTAATATTTTCCTAATATAAATGTGTCATTGGGTTATTCCTCCAATATAAATTGATGGAAATATTGTTCCTCTCTACCGAAAGGAATGTAGGTTGTGAATTATCCAAAATTAAGGGGTTATACCACCATGTGAGAAAATGGTATGTTTTTATTTATATGTAATTGGGTTATCAATCTCATTAAAAATTGATGATATAAATAATTAAAGTACACCAGAGGTGTTGGATATGTTGATGAGGTAACTATGATCATGTTGATCTGATCCTCCATAAAATATTCACGTGTTATCTGATTAATATCTGCTAAAAAGTTTAGCAAAATTTTGACTTTGATTATCTAATTTTTTAGTAAATCAAATGGACAATCCACAACCCCCTATAGTCACTACTTACATACCAAGGCACTTAACAATTGGTCTCTGAGTGTTTTTCTTCTTTATTATTGGGTTTTATTTGTCTCATTATCTATTTATGATATCACCATTATCCATGACATAAAAGACCACGAAAAATATCCACTAATTTGGTGTGAAAAATCCATATATTAATATATTCAATCCCATCATACCACCTAAGTTAAATGGATGATACAATGTCTAAGAAAAGGATATAATAGTGGGTTTTCATAAAAATATGTCTTTTTCATAGGGCCATAATGTGAAAACCATATAAACTAGCAGATGATGATTTAAAGTCTCTCACTCTAAATGATGCTAGATAATGACTTTTAAATTACAATGTTATGAATTACATATACATCTATCTCAGTAGAAGTATGATTATTCATATTTCATCTTGTATATCTTCTTATCAAATAAAAAAGAAACTAAAATTCACTAATCAATAAACTGATGAGTTTTAGAGAACAACACTATTTATACAATGAGCTAAGCTCCATGATTTTTGGATGACTAATCAAGAAAGCATAATTGAGATGTTTAGTAGATTCTGTAAAATTTTTATCAGTATTTTTTCACTCAGAGACACCATATAGAATTTTTCTCTCATCCAAATATTACATGGAGATCTACTATGCATCCTTTCTCGTTATTACAGATTAGTTCATGATTTATTAAAAAATATTATAGATAATAAAACCTATAAGAAAGTATAGTTCATTTATGAATTACATAAATTAAATAACCTAATAAATTCGGAAATAAATCATCTTAATTAAAAATTTCCATGTCATGATCATATTTTTACTTCGTATATAAAACTATATGAGATATTCTAGTGACACACATAGAAAAGGGTTGAGATACAATACACAGTACGTGAATACATATTTAATAACATGGAATAAATAATTCATGTTGTAAAATAGTCAAATCAATAGGTAATAAAATGAGTTAGAATACTAAACATGAACAATGAGGTGGTATATAAAATTAAAATAATAAATAAGACATAAGAAAGATGAAATAAACCTAAAACATGGAATCATAAACAAACTTCCAGGATAAATTCCAAGAAATTATGATGGAAAAAGTCCAGTGATTGATTAGGTTCAATCTATAATCCCTTTTATGATGTCTCATGAGACTAAAACATCACCCATTTAATTGAAATGCAATACATTTCTTAACGCACCTGTCACATTCATTTCATTCTCAGGATCATGTGTCCCACCTAGATTTTAAAACATGGAATCATTTATCATAATATTTTTTCCATGAAAATGGAATGTTGAATAAATTAATTTATATCCCAAATAAATTAATTAATGATTCATAATGGTGAACACCATTTATAACAAATTGGTATGGGTATTAAATACATGATTGTTTGGAATATAGAATCATAGTGAAATTTCAGAAGCATAACTTGGTGTATGAATGTTCAGGGGTGTGATTGATGAGAGTTAAATGGTTCTGTCATACTTTATATATAAAATGGATAGTATGTGGGATATGTAAAAACATATCCACACATTATGAGATGATGATAAAATGAATAAGATAAATAAGACACTAGATTAAGAGGATAAGGATATGATCCCTTACCTTGAGAGTGTGATCCCAAAAGCTTGTTAGGAGAATCGTAAGAGCTTAGGGGAACTATAATACACTATAGAGGGGAAGGAATATTAGAGTTATTCTATGTGTATTTTTAGTGAAGTGAAATGGGTTGATTGGTGGGATTATATAGGGAAAGAGAGAGGATTTATTAATTATTCCCCAAACATTGGTTTTGGACTCTATATATTAAAATTACCAAACTAAAAACCTTCACATGGGGTCTCCATTGTTTTTTAAAAATAAGTTTGAATTTAATTATCTTATTATTCCATATGACTAAATTGTTAATATATAACCTTTAGTGATGTGGAGGTGAGTCATTCCCTTAAAAAATAACGATTTTAAAACGTTAAAATGTATTATAGGTTTTTGAGGATTCATAGAGGGTTTTTCAAATAATTCAAATAAATATAATATCAAATTAGTTTAATGTTATTATTTTTATTTTTTCAGGGACACCCTTAATTGTATTTATTGCCCCACTTTTAGGTCATTCAATTTTCCAAATACTCATCATATAATTTTACGGTATTTAATTTTTAAACAAAAATTTGAGTCTCTCAGAAAATTTAGAAACATTAACAATTGGATAATTTCAAAAACATGACATTGAAAATAATATATATTTTATAAAAATAATTTTTTAAATATGTGAATTTTCACTTTTAAAATAATAATCCACATTTATTATCAAATGATTCTATTTTTTGACAATAATAGCCATCAAACCATTTTAAATAAATATATTTCACTTCATAAAAAATATGTTATCATTTATATTTGACAAATATTATTTAATATTAATATTTTATTAAAAAGTTATTTATTTAAAAAATCTATTACTTCTCAAAAGTATATTCCATATTTGAATTAGAATATTAAACAAAAATACAATTTGTGTTTTCTTGTATATGATATAAAAATTGTTTATAATGTAATGATAAAAATAAATATATATTGTATTATATTAATAATAGATTATAAATATTAATATTTTTATTCTTTTTATAAACTTAACATTAATTAATTTTAAAACTTCTTCAAGGTATTGTTTGGATGATAATATTTTAATGGGGTGGATTGGGATACATGATTTGGGTTGTGATCTCATTGAGCTTGAACTTCTCCTATAAATGGTTCCACCAATGCTTAATTTGTTGGATATCAACCTGGGATTCATAAAGGTAAAATAAAAATGAAGTTATCTCTCTTTGAAGAACTAATAAATGGGATTCATAGGGAATAATCATACAGGTTGATGATATCATTTACTCTTCCTTTGTCAATTGGATTTGTTAAAACCCTATATTTAAACAAATCATATGATAATTGTTCAATTACTATATTATCAATGGTAATGATTCTAAAAATAAATTTATATATGATATGATATAATAAAACCAAATATGTGAATGTTTTTTCAATAACCATATAACATAACAATACATATAATAAAATTGTAAGAGTAATTTTATTTACAAAATTTTGGGTCATTACAATCTTCCCCCTTTAGAAATTTCATCATAAAAATTTTCATTTCTGACAATAAAATAGAATAGTGTAATTATGTTTCATCACATCCTCTCATTCCCACACTGCTTCTTCAATCATGTGGTTTCTCCACAACACTGTGAAAGGGTGAATTGCATTATTTAGTAGAAATTTGTCTTCATGATCTAAGATCTTCACTAGCTTCTCCTCATAGGAGATATCATTATTCAATGCTACGACCATTATATTGATTATATATGAGGGGTATGGTATGTAATTTTCTCATGAGGTATACATGGAATACATCATTCTCTTGAGAATGTCCAGGTGAGATTTCTTGTCGATAGGCCACCATTCTGATATGATCAAGGATCTCAAAGTAACTGATGTATCTTGGACTAAGGATTCTTTTCATACCAAATATCATGATCATATTCCATAGAGATATGCAGAGGAATAGCATGAATCGAACCACAAACTATAGTTATCCTCGAATATTGTTAGTATTGATATTATATCGACTATGAGTATCCATGATGTGAAACTGAATGGTCTTGAACATTTCCACCATTTCCATGACCACTTCAGGACCTAATAGTTTTCCTTATTCAACCTTATCCAATCATGTCAGGGTTCACTACAACTTCCTATTATAGGATTATTAGGGAGAAAATTAGACGATGTAGTAGAAAATATTATTTAGTAAGAACTCGAACAGTGGTATTTATTGGTCCAATCCTCATTTTATGTCAATTGGGAATGCTCTCAACATTTACCTAAGTTTTTAGATTGTCCACTTAGATTTTCCATCAATTTTAGGGTTATTATCCATGATGATGTTCAACTCAGTATTTATAGTGTATGGGATACTCTTCCACCACATGAAGGTAAATATGGGATTTCAATTGGATACATTATATTGTTGTTTTTTATGAATCTTTCCCACTTCTATAATTTATATCATCTCTAGTTTGTTATGGGATAAGTACTCTCAAATTGAAATTCAGATATCAATACTCGTAAGAAAATCCACCACAATCAATATATAATTATTTCTATTAGATGTCCTTAGATGACCAGTGATAATGTACATGGTGATGCTTTTCTATTTCCATATAGCTATTGGAAATGTTTTCATTATACCCATGGATTTGTTCATTTCATCATTCACTTACTGACATACTACACAACATGATGTATATTAAATAATCAACATATTTTTATTATACCCCAAATAGTTATCTCAGGGATCTTGATACATCTTTGTAATTGCATGAATTATAGAAAAATTTATATCTATGAATCATCCAACAACTCCTTCTTCAACTTATTATTTTATAATACACATAGTCATGAACCATCCATCACAACTCATTTTTCAATAACTTTTTCAATATGGGGATTTCCCTTTTCGTATCGATTACACTTTTTTCTAAATCTGAAAAACTACTATTTAAGAATCATTTATCCTCTACAAAAGCGTTGTTTAAGCAATAATTTTTGAAATAATTTATTATTATCCTTCCATTATGATTCCCATGTACATATTTTTCGTGTCTATGAACATTTGAACCTTCTCAATTCTCATCAATGATAAAATAGTTGGATCCTTTATACATAGGGAATATACCACATTATTTAATTTCCCAAGATTGTATTGGATTGCACAGTTATAATCCTTAATCAGTTGTAACAATATGTTTAGGTGCATATTTAGCTTTTTCTATGTGAATATATACTTGAGGCTATTATGATCCATACATATTTAAAACTCCTTGAAAATAGATAATTCCACTATATTTTCAATTCAAATACCACTGTATAAAACTCTTGAACAAGCCTTGGGTATTTAGGTTCATGAAATTTCAATTTCATTGAGGAATAGGCTATCAAATTATTATTATATAATAACACACAATCTAATACCTCCATTTAAGATCGCTAAATATCACGGAATGTTCTCATCATATGGGTTGTGTGTGTACATGTGCAATGATAATATACTTTTTTCAACACCAAAAAGATATCTTCTATTATATTTTCCAAACAAACATAACTACCTTATTTATTTTCATGGTTAGAGAATTTTAAAATCATGAGAAATTTCTCACAAATCGATGATAGTACCCCACTAATCCAATGAAACTATGGATATATAACACATATTTTGTCCTTATACATCCTTCAATTTTGTATGTTTTTTTAATAATATATATATATCTCATTTATTGTGATAATATTCCCCATGAATATTACTTGGTCTATGTATAAGTTTGATGGATAACTCATCCTCTCGGCTCGGAGAAAGACCAAACAGTTCTATGGGAAACACATTAGGGATTTACCTTACAATGGGAATTCTATGAAGGATGATATTTTCCTTAGACTCAATCATTTGAGCTGTATATTCATTATCATAGGGAAATAATATCCTTCATTTATATGTTAGTGCTAAAAAAATTTCATCCTCCACCATGTACTTGTACAGAATAAAAGGGTGAGTCATGGTACATAGGGATGATATCTTCTTCCAGAAAATTATATTCTCTTTAAAAATGGGAAACACATTCCCTAACAAAGAAAATATAAAATTTCCTCTAAAGGGAGGCCTATAATAATTTCACGATCAAAATTCCCAAAAACATAAACATGTAATAAAATAATTAAATATGATTCCACTAATGATATAAAATCTTTTTAGGTGATGATTTAATGTTAATTGTAAACATACAAGGTAGGCTAATAGGGAATGAATTGAAATACAATATGAAATTCACTGACTTGATGTAATGGATAAATGTAATTCAATCATCACAATGAATCTCATCATTGTAATTTTCATGTTCCCTTAATAATGAACATTTATGATTCTCATCATGCTTTTCATAACCTAAAATTGAGATTTATCTTAAACAATCCCCAATTTTTCCACAAATTCTTCATAGAACTATATATGGAACCCTAGATTAAAAATTACTTAGATCCATCAAATTATTAATTTTTTCATGTATATTGGATATATTTTCCATTATTCCAAAACATCAAACATCTCTCTATCCCTTTCTTCTTTCCCTTAGTTCTTATTTCTAAACTTGTTACACAAAGGAAATTGGGTCTTCTTTCCAATGTCAAATTTATCAGATGTACTTCCATGATATTTAATCATTCTCTTACTTGATGAATTTATATAATATATAGTGTTGTAGTTTGTATTTATGATCTTTTTATGTCAGTTTGGCATAATCATGACATGTCCTATGTGGGCTCCCATCTGATTGAGCATATAATTTATAGAGTCATCTCATTTCCCTTCAAATTGTTGTTTTCCCGATTCCACCTATTTATGGACATTGTCTTGAATAAAGGGAATAATTAGGGATGATTATTTCTAAAACTATTTACACATAAATAATAATCCAATGACTTCAAAGGGATAAATTATAAATGACCATTATTTTTTTCTTATGAATTTACATGGTTCAATATATGTTTTCCATGATTTATTTCATAATATATACTCTTATGTGCATTGTTTTTTACCATAATAATTGTCTATAATGAAATTGTGAATTTACCAAGTAATGTACACAATGATTATTAATGATGGGGTGTAGTAAGGAAAGTTTGCATGCACTATTTCTCAAATGATTCTAGCCAAATATAGTGTTTTGGGTTTTACAGCTGTGTGAATCTGTGCTAGAGCCACATCAATATGTAGTATCCAAAAAAGGATGAATTTCATGAAAACCACATACTTTATAAATTTATAAAATTTAGGGATGTTTCCTTAAACATAGTTATATCCCAAATCCTTTTTCAAGAGTTTTATAATCTTAATCCCAAAAATAACAAAACCCTAGTTTGATATCCAATTTGACAACCCTTCTCATTATTACACATTAATTATTAATTATTTACATAATATCACACAAAATAAATCTAGGAAACATTTACGATATATTTTATTAAAAAAATGGAATTGAAAATAAATAAATTTCCATAAAATAAAATATTTTCTAGTTTATAAACATGAACATCGTTGATAAGAAATGATTACGGCTATTCACTATACAATTGTTTTACATTGAAATTCAAGGTAAATGATCATTAGCATAAAATGGGTGTATTAAGTTTCATTGGAGGGAATATTGAGAGTGAAATAGGTCTCGCATTATTTATAAATAAAATGGAAACTAAGGTAGATATTTAATAACCTAACCCATCTTTTGTAAATGATGATGAACTGCATATAATAAATATAATACATGAATCAAGATCATAAGGATATGATCCCTTAACATGAGTATGTGATTATAAATGTTTGGGAATAGATTTTTGAGAGCTTGGGGTAACCATATGAGGACACTATTGAGGGTTGGGTAGAGTAAGGACGTGGTGAAAGGATTTTGAGTGATGAGAAATGGGATCTTGGGTGGGTTTATATATGAAAAGAAAGGTTAGTTATTTATTATTTCACATACATAAGTTTTTTACACTATATAATAATATAACCAAAAACACAGACCTTACAATGATTTTTCCCATTTCTTATAAAAATAATTGGTGGGTATGATAGTTCTATTAGTCATAGAACCTAAATTATTTAAATAATACTCTTTTTAAAGTGGAGGTGATTCATTCCCGTATGGAAATTATTTTAAAAATATAAAATATATTATATGTTTTGGAGGATACATAAATTATAAATAAAATAAATAATACATATAAAATAAATATTGAATTACATTATTTTACTATTAAAACATATATTTGGTATTGGATACCCATTATAGTATTTATTTAAACTCTTTTTGATCATTATGCAGTCTTAATACACACATTATATTTATATAGAATTTAGTTTTTACTCAAAATTTCGACTATCTAAGAAAATTATGAATCATTCACTATTGGAAAAATAAGAAATGATGATTTCAATAATAATATTAATTTTATCCCAATATATTTTTAAATATTTTTGTTTTAACTATTAAAATAATAGTCGATATTTATTGAGAAATGGTGGGGTTTTTTAAATAACAGTTTTCAAACCCTTATAAAAATTACAATTGACTCCATAAAAATTATATGATAATTTATATTTGATAAAACTAATTTAATAATAATATTTTATGAAAATATTATTTATGTCAAGAAATGAATAATTTATTAAAAAATTATTTAATTGAATGTGAATATTACCAAAATTTACAACTTGGGATTCATTGTTTCAAAAATCATAATTGTATATTAAATAATAAAAAAAAGTAAATATAACCATTATTATATTGAAAGTATAATATGTATTTTTATTTTATTATGGTCTTGATTCATATCTATTTAATACACTAAAAAATTCCGTAAGGGTAATGTGTGATACTGTTATATTTTCATGGGGTGGATAAACATAATTTGTTTGGGCTTTGATCTCGATGATCTTGAACTTCTAGCGTAAATAGTTTGGATAATTATTAGGATGATGGATATTAGTTTGGGATTGATCAAGGTTAAATCCCAATGATCCTATCACCCTTGGAATTTTTGATAAATGGGAGTTATATTGTATGATCCAACTAGTTGAGGTCATCACTTCCTTTATTGGTATCAATTGGAATTTATAAAACCTAACATTTATCTAATCTTAAAAACATGGTTGAACTAATATATTATCAATGATATTTATTATTATCATTATTTTAAATATAATAGGATATATTAGAACTAAATAATTTCCTTTGTTTTCTATAACCATATGACATAATATGAAATTTAATTAAATCATAAGTGAAATTTTATTTATAAAATATTTTTTCATTACATATTCCCATGAGATGGTATAAAAAGGATTATTATATTAATGAAATTAATTATTTCACTATTTATTATATGCATGATTTGATATGATCACTTATACATTATGAGCAAGAAGTGAATAATGAAAATAATTTTTATCGTGATAAAATGAAAGGTATTGCATTCAAATGAAATATAAATGTTATTTATAATTTGTGTCATTTGATGTTAAAAAAAGTGAAATAAATAAGATTAAACTTTCTCCCAAAGTGTTTACAAGTATCCTAAGGGTTATATAGGCTTCATGAATTATCAAATAAACAATTATCAAATGATTACAGAAAGGGTAGTAAAATATTTAAATGTAGTAAATATAATGTTTCTGAATAAATATATAATGATTATAGGAAATTGAGGAATATAAAATCAAAAAATTAAAAATAGAAACATGATGGAAATGATATTAAATATAATGATATAATAAGTTCTTTTTATTTATGATAGAGATATAAAAAAGATTCATACTCAAGTGATGTTGGTTCTGAAAGTGAAAATAATCTGCCAATCTATTTGTAGAGGCAACAACTTTATATGTCGTATAAAACGATTAAAATTTTAGATCTACTTATGATTCTGTTATTGAAAATTAAGTAACGTAATTAAATAATCAAAATGAAAATTTCATAGTTATATCTCTAGAATTGATGTTCTATATAGGGAACAATAAAGATATAATAATAAAATTAATGAAGAAAATAAAACAGGATGTAATTCTATTCTATGTAATATAGAAATGAAATAAGGTTTATATTTTGAAATTTTAAATTCCAAATATGAGATTATCAAAAAATATATATTTACTATAAAAAAATGATGAAGGTTGACCATAATGATTGAAATTAATCTAGGATGATTTATATCAAAATGAAAATGAATATATATATCTTAAACCTAAAAATATGAAACTATAAAATTCATGATCATGCTCAAATGAAAATATATGTGATGAAATATAAGTTATCCAAAAATAGAATTAATAACATAAAAATGAAATTACCTATTTAAATGAAAAAAAATAATTTTTTTGAGGACCAGAGAAATTTGATTAAATAATATCTATAAACATACCCAAATATGATAATATTGGTTTTCATTATAATAATCAGGTTCTTAAGATGTATAAAACAGTTTTTCAATGAATAAATGATAATGTTTAAAATTTTACTTATTTAAGATGTAAACTAAAAGGGATTTGTTCAAAAATATTATTTAATGATTAATAAATCTTTAAGAGATACTAACTCTTTAATTTCATATAATCAATCTTATAGATTACCATAATTTAAATGTCTCAAATCTATATGGGTTCATACGTTCTTTTCATCTAATCCAGTTGAACCCAAAATAATTAAGGTATCAAAAAAACCATATTTTATATTTTTTGTACATAAATATTTACTAAAGAGATTCCTCATCAAATTTAATACGGACAATGGTTTCCCTAGTAACATGACTAGTGAAATCTATAACTTTTTATCATTTAAATTATATTAATGAGGTACTGTCAATTTTGGTGATAACATTATGGTTATGTTTAATGGTTTTAGAGAAGTATGTATATTTTTTTTATAATATCTATGGTAATTTTTGTAGAAGGATTCAAAAAAAAGTTAATACGTGTATGACAACTTTATGATAATGGTATGAATGTAATATTTATTGATAATAAATATTTAGTTTTTAAATATAATAATGTTTTATTTTATTCTAATAGAAAATAAAATAAATATTCTATTAATTTTTTAAAAATAACCCAATAATATTTGAAGTGATTACATTCTTTAGATAGTGATCACATACTGTGGAGTAAGTGGTTGGAACATTTTAATCATAAATAGTTGTAAAATATGGTTAAACATGAACTTGTCCCGGAACATCCATAATTCAGTACATGTAAGAATTATGTATCTGATTCTTGTCTAAATGGAAAGAAACATAAAGATTATTAGTGCGGTAAATACTACTAGATTATTATAATTACTTTATTTTTATCATTTTTTACAAATGATAAATTATAGTTTAGGTTCTATAAGATTTGATTTTATAATTTTTAATTATTTCAGTATATTAACATGGGCAATTATCTTCTCTCAAAAAAGTGTAACCTTAAATTTTTTTTAAACTCTATAAGAAAATTAATATTCAGAAAGGTCATGTTAGATATTCTATTAAAAGTGATAAAGGATTGGATTATTTTTGTTTATATTTTTCAAAATTCTATGAAACTAGTGTATATTTTAAAAATAATTCCACTCCTAGAACAGAAAAATATAATTGCATTGTAGATATGAAAAATTGAACTATCGAATAAAGGAAAATAACATTTCTTAAGGAATTAAACCTTCCAAAATATGTTTGGGATGAATAAGTTTACACAAAACATTTTATCATAAATTGATTTTAAACCATTCCTTTGATAATAAAAACTCTATAAAAACTGTTTGAGAACAAGAAACCCAAAATTGGATATTTTAATATTTTTGGATTTCATGTATATATTTTAAATACTTATTATAATGTATACATGTTTTATCCAAAGAGTGATGAATGAATGGTTTTATGATACTCTAATAACAATGTGACCAATAGGGTATATAATAATAAATTTATGATAATATAATAATATTTGCATGTTATATTCACTGAAAATAATCAATATAGTAATGATTTTGATGATAATGTCAATGATTTTAATGAATTTAACATTGATAAATATAAACATAAAATTAATAAAAAATAAACTAAGGGGAATAATATTTCACATCAATCTTAACTTTTAATTTGGAAAACATGAAATGATCACTCTTTAGAAAATTATTTAGGAAATGTTCAATCTATAATTAGAATTAGAAATTCTATTTCACAGTTCTATGATAATTCTCCATTTATATGATATTGTGAACCAATTAATATTAATGTTTTTTAGAAAGATTCTTACTAGACAAATTCCATGTATGATGATATTGACTAGTTTGATTGAAACATAGTATAAAATCTAGTTTCGTTACATAATGGTATAATCACTATAGAAACCAAATGAATTTTCTGAAATAAATTTCATATGTCTAGTAATATAGTTATAAATAAGGAATTTTTAGTTTCCCATGGTTACCATCAAGAAGATGGAATTGATTTTGAAGAGGAATTAATACCAGTTGATTGATTAGAATCTATTGATATTTTATAATATTTTATTTATTTTATAAATTCTAAATGTTTTAAAAGGGATGTAAAAATTGAATTTTTAAATTAGTGTATTGCATAAGATATTTAATTCAAAAAAGCACATGGTTTTAAAAATAATTAATTTCCAATAATGTTATCAAAATTTCAAAAGTAGTATATGTTCATAAAGAAGATCCTTGATATCGGTATGAAAGACTATCTCTATTTTTAATTCGAAAACATTTTGATAAAGTTAAGGATGATCTTTCCTTATTCATAAAAAGATATTCAAAAGATATTATAAATATACATATTTGTATTGATGATATTTTTATTTTTTCCAAAAATTATAAAAATAGTTAGGATTTTCTAAAATGAATTAAAATTTAATTTGATATGAACCTAATGGGGGAATTGAAATTTTTCCATCATTAATGAATTAATCAAAGAGAATATGGTATTTTCTTAAATCAAGAAACGTATGAGAGTGAAATTTTTAAATTTTTTGACTAGATTATTGTAAAAATATAAGAAGCCCTATAATTGTAAATTATAAACTAGATAAAGATGAATTAGAAGTTTCACTTTGAGATATGTTTTATTGATACATGATATGAATACCTCTATATCTTTCTGGTTTTAGGAATGATATAATGTTTTCTATTTTTATGTGTGATATATATCAGTCAACACCCAAATAACATCATCGTGAAGATGATAAAGGATTAACTAGAAATATAAATGGTACTATTTTTATTAGTCTATTTCATTATAATGAAAAATTATTTGATTTTAATTTTAATCTAATTAATACATTAGATGATGCAGAATTGACTAGAAAATAACTTCAGGTATGTGTCACTTTGAAGGAACCCTTTAATTTTCATTAGCTCTATGAATGAACTGTCAGTAGAAATATTTAGTGCTAATTCTAAATATGTTTCTTCTTCTTTTTTTTACACAAAGTAATTTGATAAAGGAAAATATTATTATATGAATATTTGATTAGAAAAATTCCCACATTCAATGATAAAACTATTCCAATTTTAATTTCAAAAAACCATGTTTTAAACTCTAGAATGAAACAAATTAGAGTTAAATTTTATTTCCATAGGGATCATTTAAATAATGGTGATCTATTTTTAGATTTTTTTCCTCTTGGGTAATTAATAGCTATCATTTTCAAAAAAACATTAGATTTTATTAAATTTTTGAAAAAGAAGACTGCATTTGGTTTTTTTGAAGGTAAAATGTTTCCTAGTAACATTTTTTGTTTTGATAAATCTATTCATTATTTTTACATGACTTCTACATCTCACTATCACTATATACTCTTCTAATATAATAATAAAATAATTCTATTTAAAAATGCATTGTCTAAATAAAACATGGTCTTATTTCTTCTTTATTAGGATACTGTATCTAATTTTTTATTATCATGATAATATTTTACCTTTTTAGTTCCACTATTTATTTTTTAGACGGGGTATCTATTATATTTTAATATGGTTTTTGAAAAAATTTCAAA
The DNA here is from genome assembly GCA_963277665.1 of Viscum album. Taxonomy (NCBI): domain Eukaryota; kingdom Viridiplantae; phylum Streptophyta; class Magnoliopsida; order Santalales; family Viscaceae; genus Viscum; species Viscum album. Next base: position 2,024,774,642 of record OY728151.1, on the reverse strand, counting down.
AAAGTGGAGAAATTATTTGATGATTTAATAATTTTCTTTTAGGTTCTTTGAAAATTTAATAAATTCTATGTTTCATAATTTATAAAAAGATGGAGGTTATTTGTAATTAGTTGTTGAAAGCTTTTAATATCTTATAATTTTGTTAAATTATAATTAAATATAATTTAATTTAATTTATTTTTTTCAAAAATATTATTTCATATTAACATGTCTTAGTATTTTAATTTTTTTATTGTTTGTATTTTATTTTTTACTCTTAATATTGTAATAATTTTTAAGAGTTATAAAAATGAATCCTTATATAGAATAATTTTAGGATGATCCTACACACATGTATCATGGAATCTTAATGTATAACCCCATGAGAGGACCATCCCTCATGGACCCGCATTGAGGCTAGGAAGTATAGTGTTAGGAAAGATCGCCTGAGATAATGAATAATGTGCTTAAATCACACTAGAACGATTTTAAATGTTTAATATTTAACATATGTCTCGTGGTCCCATATGTGTGTGTTGTGTTTTATAATAAATGCATGTTAGTGAAAATATCTTGATAAACCACTCGGACTCCTTCATATCATTTAGATGTGGGATGTATTTTTTTAACATCAGTGTTCATCAGTCCTTTTCTAGGATAGCAGTGGTGGATTTTTTCTCACCCATTATCCAACCATTATCCATGTTTATCCAATGAACTCATTTCAAACTCCCATACTCCAGTATTATTCTTCCATTATATTTTTTAGCATGCACTCATTCACCTATACACCAGTGAGATTAAAAGTGTCTATGTTTTAAATAAAAGATTTTCATCATCTCATTTGATCTCATTTTATTTTTTTGTGATTCTTTTATCTTGAAAAGTACTACTAATCATATTATCCTTATATGTCCATCCTTTTATCTTTAGTATGCTGGTGTGTGTCACAATATATCCTTCTTATTTAATCGACCATCTGTTTTATTCTACATCCATTGGAATTTCCGTGGTCTCTATTTTCATTACATTTTTTAATACTAGTTCATATTTCATCTATTATCTTGGTCATTATTTTATTAGTATGTTATTTATCATATATTTCTTCCTCATTTTTTCAAACCCAATTCAATGTATATGTCAGATGTACAATGATACACCATTGGTGAAATAATAAATAATGATTGTTGAATCACTATGGGTAAAAAATGGTGAGTAATGAGTCACCATTGAAAAAATAAAATAATTTGGTCGTGACTTACTACCAACTTTCAACGGTGAGTGACTTTACACACCATTGGATATCAATACTGAGTCCTTCCACTAACTATCGTACATCAATAGATGTTGTTTTATCCATCATTAGACACCAATGGTGGGTCATCCTTCCCCCCCCCCCCATTATTTTTTCTTCCTATTTCACAAGGCCTCGTTAGGATCTTCTTCATGTTACAACTAGAGTTATTTAATATTATTTTTAGACCTGATCATTATTTATTATTAATTTAATTTATCTTTTTTTATTATATTTTTTACTTAATCATTTTATACTTTTTGAAGTTGTTTTATTTTTTTGTAGATGGATTCTAGAAAATCTATTCTTGTTTTTTATGGAACATATTTTTTAATTAATTTTTAATTCATCTTTGAATTATTACAGATATTTGGAAATACATTTCATGAATCACCATTGATCCAAAAAAAGAGATAGAAGTATCCATTGGAAACCTAATGGTAGGTATTTGTTTATTACTCTCATGAATCCATTTTTTGGAAAGATCCATGGAATTACATTTTGTTTACAAGAATTATTTTTCTTTTTTCTTAAAATTGGAATGGTATTCCATACTATGTTTTCCACTATTAATCATTTCTAATGGTAGGATATGACCAAACATTAGTTAAAAATGGTTTTTAATTTTTTTTTATCATTTTTAATTATGGTAGTTAAAATTAACTTTTCCCTTAATTTTTTTCATTTTTGGGGAAATACAATTGTAATATTGTGTTTAAATTGTAGTTCCAATATTTTATGTACACATGAAAATGTATAAATCAGAACCTTATAATGTTATATTATCACAGAATTATATTTTCTTTCTTTTCTTGAATAATATATTCATATATAGATTTTGTTTTTTATAATTTTTTATCATTTAGAATTGTTATTTTTAAAATATAAATTTTATTATTTTATTATTTACTGAATAAATATAAATTCATATTTTCTTTAATTTACAACACAGATTTTAAAAAATAATTTAATGGTAATATTTTTATATTGTTATAATATATCAAATTTCATGTAGATATTTTACATGTATACAACCTAAAGTATATTTCCCTAATGACCTAGGATAGATTTGAAAGGATAAATAATAGACACGAATGATTCTATTTTATTCAACAATAAAATGATGATAAAATTTATACAACTCAAAAATTGATCAAGAATCCTTCTTTAATATTTTTTTCTAGATGTTATCACTATTAATATTCATCACATTCAACATTAACCGCTAAAGTGAACAAAGAACAAGATATGAAGCAAATTTCAACATAATATTCAAAAGTTGTGGTGTAAATTGTTTTTTCTCTATTGTAATAATTCCTTCAATCTATTTTTTCATCTGAGTCTGGTTAAGGACTTTCCAGAACAAAATTTTTTATTGGGATACACCTAACATCTAAAAGGATGGTATGGTTGTTCCCCACAATATAATGAAATGTAGTTTCTGACTCATCAAAATGTTACGGGTTATACCACTAGGTGTGGAAAAGTTATATTTTTATTTATATGAAAACGGGTTATCAAACCCATTACAATGAAAGGATCTAGTAATAATAGTCATCTTGAAGAGTATAAGATATTTTTGAGAGGACTCTTATCTTAGTGATCTGATAATCTTTAAAAACATCCTTTATTATCTATTTTATTTCTATTGCAACTTTTAAAAATTTTTATAGTATGATAAATTTGTTTTTAATTTTAATAAATCAAATAGAAATGTAAAACCACACTATAGTCATTATAACCATACTAATCTACTGAAAAATGTCATAATTATTTTAAAGTAACTTTTTATCCTTTGATTGATAATTTTTTATTAGATATTTTCTAAGGAATGTTCTGTTATATTGTGGAATCTTTTGAAGGGTTTTTTGGGAAGTGCAATGTTTTTGCAAGGTTTTCCCAAACCCTAAGCATACCCCTAGAAAACGTTGAACTAAAAAAATAGGGGGTTTTCATGGATATAAAATTTCTTTTGAAACTATCAGCCCACTTAGGTGAAACCATTCACCCAAGTTAGTAGTGGGAAAGCAGTAATGATTTGTGGTTTGGAAAATTGTGCGGCCCTACCTAGGAAGTTTTGTGCCTGAGAAATAATATCCCTAAGAATTTTATAAATTTTTTGATCCTCGAATTTATATCCCTAATCAACCTAGATCGACCAAATATTAATTATCACTCTTTTTAAGGATCCCTGCAATATTCCATGTCTCCTCAAACATCATTCAGGGTGAATCAAAGATCTAGTTGAAGGAATTGACCACTATTTTGTAGGAGATCTCTTTTAATTTAGATTTTTATCTCTCTCATCCATATTATAATTTGTATATGGTTTATTTTTATCTATTTTAAATGGTTTATATGTTTTTTTAATAGATATTGATACTAGGTTTTTGTTATAGATATCCTTTCCCATTATGAGTTTGATCATTCCACATCGAAGTTTGGGTTAATATTTGGAGAGAATTCATCAGTAATCTTGGGTAATGTAGTCTAATTGATACTTTCCATAGTATTTATTATGGTTTTTATATTTTTATTTTTTATTTTCCTCATTGGTCAATTTCATTTTCATTTGAATTATAGAATTTGATTCCAATTTGATTTTAAATCCCTTCAAGGACCCCATTGGACCATTTGGTGATTGTGTGATTGGACATGATAGAAACCCACGAGGTGTAAAAATATCAAAAAATAATTCATTTATGAATATGAAAATGGTAATAATGTGTTATTAGCATTGAATCAAATACATATTCATGTTGATAATTTGAATTAAAGTGTTGGTTAACATAACAATGAATGGTTAATTAATTATGTTATTAAATGTTGATAAATTGATTTGGAGTGTATTTTTCATGATATTAAATGTGATTGATGTAGATAACCATTTTCATGTTTGGTAATTGAAATGGTTCACCATAATTAAAATGATTTGAAATAAGGTCAATGAAGTTGAACCATGATCATAAAGTGATATATGTGATATTTTTGATTGATTTGTAAATCTAGTGTGGGTAAGAGAATGATGATCCCTATACACATGGGGTGTTATAGTGATGCTCCAGGCCCCAGATTAATGCTTTTGAACACTGAAGAATGATACATTGAATAATTCTCCAAATACCAATGAGTTGTGTGATAGTGGATGATTCCTTGAATATTGAATAGGTACTAGCATGATTCTCTTGGATCAATGACATTGGAACTGGACTGATGTTCCATGTTCCCTAGAAATTGGTACATCGACTGATGCTCTATGGAACTAGAATTGAATTACTAATTAAATGAATAATTAAATCCTGTGAAATATTGAAATGTGATGTTTCCATTAGGTGAGGTTCGGATTCTTGATTTTTCCGAAGGATGTATGATTAGTTTAGGTGTACCATGAACCATTCCGCCTATGTTGTTAATTAAAGAATATTTAAATTTGAATGAAATTTATAGACTGGATAATTCTTTAAATTCTATTGGTGGTCGCCCACAGATTTCTAATCACACCCTACTTGGGTGCCTAATCTATACTAGAATAGACTTCATGTTTATCTGACAAGATCTTTCAAATATCCTTATGTCAAATATTTTAGTTTGGATTTGGGATAGAGCATAAATGAGGGAACAAAACATGTTGTCAGGATATGCATAGGATTTTTCTATGTGACTTTTTTTGTCATTTGGAAGGTGACACTTACTGGCCTTACATGTCTATTACATTGGATTATTTTCATTTTTCATATTTCTGAATTATACAATTGTTGTTGGTAATTTACTAATTAAGGAATTACCTTGAATATTGTTTATTATAATTTGGAGGTGGTTTTTTAATTTCATTTACTATTCTAATTGGATATAGGGAATATTGTCTCCCCATGTCCCACATTAGACCCTCACTATATGTTGGCAGTATATGGAATACATGAAGGTGAACCTAAGGTCACGTAATAAAGCATCTTGGAAAAAAAGCATGTGGAACCAAAGGTGGGACATTATATTCAAAGTGTATCTAATCCTGGTATACATCATATCAATAATGATTCTAAGGTGTACATCAATGTAAATTATGGTCTCCATAATCTAAAGAAATTAACATGTGTCAATTAAGTATTCCTTCTCATAAAAATCCATTGAAATACATGGGTGGTCCTTTGGATTCCACTATTCTATTCTCTTAGTATTAACTAATGTAACATTATATGATGTTTAAATTCATGGATTTATTGGAATACATAACTCATAGATGCAATATTCAACCTAAATATATCAGGAACAATCTTGGTTGTTCATCATATGGATTCAATGATGGTTCCGTACAATAACAAATGGTATTAACCTATTTAATTATACACAAGTAGACCTTACCTAAATCCATGGGGGATATTCCATTGGGTATTAATGATTATTAACCATAGTAGAATCCAATTCCTTCCCCAATAAATTCCATAGAATAAATCATCAATAAATTAGAGTGTTTCATCGTACCATGATAATCATCAAATTTCTCTTTTAGAATCCAAAAATCATTGATGTATTTCCAAAACAATTAGTTATATAGTTAATAAATGGAATATATCTAGGTTTTTGTAATCATATCGTAGGTATAAAATAAAACCAATTCATTTAGTTCTTTTTTTCACTCTTTACATTCCATGGAATAACATCATTCTTTTTAAAACATTCTATTTTAGCCTTTAATTCAATTGGTATCCATGTACCCTAGTTACAAATTACCAATATAAATATATTACGTATACCCACCCGAATCAATAAAAATTATTCTATTTGTTTAAAATATTACATCACCAATATAATTCAAAATTTCAGTTCAACAGAACAAGTCAAGAAAAAATTTGAATCTAAGACTCATAGGGATTTGGAGATTCTATCTCACAATCATCATTTCAAAATAATATTTCATTTTCACCCATTTTGACAAGGATTCCCACATTTTCAATAAGAATCCATGTCATTAAATATTATAAAACTTCTAGTATTAGGAACTAAAGGATATCATTTGGTCAAAACAATGTTTATGTTCCCAGAAGAGTGTCCCATTGTAACTTCCCTACATAATAAGTCTATAAATTATTTTAATGTTGATTTAAATTGTTTGAGGACATAATGGAAGGATCCAATTAGATTCAAAGTTTATCATATGCATTTCATGTAAAACCACACATCCATTGTATTTTAAAATTTGAACAATAATATGGACGAATCATAGGAAACGCATATCATAATAAACACTTTTAAAACAAAATTGGGCCTTATAATACACTTACAAAGCCCATCCAACTCCAAAATCCCAATATCAATCACTCACAATCCTAACTCACATAAAAAAAGATAATTATAATTAAATTGTTATTAATTATCATTTTATAACTACTATCCATGTTAATTTACTAATGAATAAGTTGAAATACACTCATCGAGTGATCTTGTAAAATCTTACCCAAGACCAATAGTCCCCTGAAGATCAATTCAATGATCTCAACACTAACTTGGTAAAATCCCTAACAACGTGAATGAAAACTATATGATAAGGTGATTAATTTTTCTCAAACCCCAAGGAGGAATCACCTGATGACTTACCTCCACCTAAATGATGAATGAAAAAATATTGAATTTATATCAGGATACCTATAAAATAAGACACATAAAAACACAATCATATAAGGATGATTCCATAATTCTATAGTGGAATAATTATATATATATCCATAACATGGAAATTGGAAAATTTGGGAGAGATGGTAAAGGAGAGGAACAGATTTGAAACCTTATCAAATGCTATTGATAGTAAGAAATAGTATCTAAAACTATAAAGGATTGGGAGATATCATTCATTAAATCTAATGATATATAAAGAGTTATGAAGATGAGCTACTATCCAAGGGGGAGGAAGAAAATCTAAGAAGGTGTTATAAATGGAGTCCCTAGTAATATTATCGGGGTACCACTAAAAACATACCAGGAGGACACTGGCTAGCTGGTGGACCAATTCATAGCTTCTCTAGGGACATCAACAAGTAGGTAAGCCCAGATAAAATGTATGGCCTCTTCTGTTTCCATAGGATCACCGATATATTTACACCATATATCCTATTATAATGCAACATCAAACTACATCTCTGAATCTTATGCTGAATCTTCCTGCTATATTCATCTACCATCCAACCCTTGATCTAATTCAAAAACACCCAAAAATGAGAATATACCATAATAATTAACATCCAAACCAAATAGTGAGTAATTTTAGTCCCGATTTTTTAATAATTCATACTTATAATGGAAATTTAGAATGTCCCTTGAGCACATTATATATTAAAATATCCCCAGAATACTACAAAAACGGGAAAGGTAAGCTCTACCCCTTTATCAGTGCTAAAAAGAGCACTGATAAAGGGGGGATTTATCAGCACTTTTTCCTAGTGGTGATAAATTATATGTTTAAAAAAAATCATGAAAAATAAATTATTGTTATATAAGTATATTTATATTGATATAAATATAATATATATTTTTTAAATATGTTATAGATGCGTATAAATAAACTATTAAATTTAATATATATAAAATTTAATGAAAATGTAATTAAAATATTTTAAAAAATATTATTAATTAATTATTTTCTAATTATTATCGATTAAAAATAATTTAATATCAATTTGAAGACACAAGAAATAAAAAAATTTATAAAATATCTAAAATATGTTGAAAATGTAACTCAAATATCAAATGGCCATAACTTTTGATCTGGTTGTCTATTTGAGCTTTACAACATATCAAATCGAATCCTGTGACAAGATCTACGCATTGGTTACTGAGGAGAAGTCTCTGTCACATTTTTTAGGCCCAAAAGCCCCGAAAAGCCTCCAAAACTGTGTTTTTAGTCAGGATACCCTGATTTGTTAACATTCAAACAAGTAAAACTTCTGATCTATATTTCTGTTAGCCCTGTACGACATATCATATCAATTTGTTTTTAATTTTCTTAAATTTTACTTGTTTTGGAGTTGAAACTGGCTTCTAGATTATATGTTATGATCATTTTAACATTCTATGGCTTTTCAAATACACATATATATGTATTTATTTGTAAATAAATAAATATATATATAGATATATATATGTGTGTGTGTGTGTTATATATATGTATGTATGTATTTATTTATTTATTTATAAACAAACATGAAAAACATATTTCATAAATGCATTTACAACTAATATTATATGTATATATTAATACACAAATAAACATTCGGATAAAAAATTATAACTAAAAATATATAAAATAAATAAATAAATATTAATTTATTTAATATACGAATGAATATATATATATACTAATATATGAATATGTATATTTATATCAATATAAACCTATATAAATATACTAATAAATATAACTATATATATTAATAAATATATATATCATTAAATATAGAAAAAAATAAAATAGCTTAGTGGTAAAGGTGCAGCCGCGAAAGGGGGAGGATGCAGGTTCGTGTTTCGGTGGAAGTGAAAAGGTGTGCGCACGTGTGAAGATGTGTGGGAAGGTAAATGCATGGGAGACCACCTCTCACTAATAAATGGGGGGGGGGGTCCATTACTATTAAAATCTCTCCCCACATTATTTAATTATTTTTAAAAAAAATTCTTACTTTTATCAGCTCTTTTTTTAGGACTGATAAAAGGGGCCTTTATCAGTGTTTTTCGGAGCACTAATAAAAAGGACCCCCATATATTATCGTTGAGCTTCACAGTGATTTTTTGGAATTTTTAAATCCCATTTTGAGTGCTGATATAGGCCATTTTTGTAGTAGTTCCACCATAGAACTTATTATCAATAAAATAACCAGTTGGCCATCCAATAGTATTTTTTGACATAATTCATTCATAAAACACCGTTAATTGTTGTATTCCAATCCTAAATGTCCAATTAAAAACTAGATAATGAATTTTAATTCCACCCCCTTTATCTTCCAAAACACTATGAACCACATAAATTCATCATTGAATCATAGTGAAATTACACGCCCATTATCATCTATCGGAAGACACAAGAGGTGTCCTCCATCAACTAATAACCAAGATCGTGGATCTCCACATTAGTAGAAAAATCTAAAAGGGGGAAACAATGGGCCATGACACCCTATACCATTATATTTTTCAATCAAAAATGACATTAACATTCAATGACATGCTTGAAATTATTTACAATACACTACACCAAGCCACCCCAGACATAGAATTCGGAGGCCGGTACTACTATAATTTATTGATTTCAAACCAAAATCTTAAAATTTAAGTCATCTAAGTTGTTATCTTAATTATGTTTTTTATCCTTAGAATCCCATCCAATACGTATAATATTCCTATCATATTCATAAAAAATTTTATGTAACAACTTGAAATCCACATCATCTAATTAAACACAAGAATTCAATTTAGAGTTTTTCTAATTGATTTTCCCAAAAATTCATGTCCCTATCCACTAGTGTATCATTATCCAACTCAACCAAGTTGTTGTGAAACCCAATGGAATCTCATGATCATTCAAAAAAATCCACCAAATTTATAACATATATTTTTGTGACATTTCATTGTTACACTATCCACTATCTATTTAAACCATCATTCCTTACTAAGTTTACTAATGCAATACCAACCCGGTCCCATTCATATCTGTCTAATTCATCCCATTTCTAATGGTGAAACGAAAAATAAATCAAATACCATATCTAATTCAACATCACATTTACATAAAATCCACTAAAATAATTCTCATTTACCCACTGATCTCAAAACTCCATAACCATAATCCTTCGATCAATATCACTCACCATCCATAAACCTATAATGTGGTTAACATTACCAAAAACAACATCCATCTACCACTATAGGATAATCCTTATATTAATGTGATATAAAAATTTAATGATCTTTATGGAATGATCTTCATCCATCACTGAACATGATGGAAATATGGGGATGAGACTATTCATCACAGAGCATCACAATAAATGGTAAATCAAATGATAACCTATCATAAGGGAATTCATCAAAATACTATCATTAAAAAAGAATTCAATTACCTACCAAAAATGTGTTCGACAATTGCAAACATTCAATGGAGTTCTCAACAACACCCATATCATCATTTACAACTCAGAGACGTGACCCAAATGATTCTCCTATTATCCATATCTATGTATCATATTTTTACCCACAACTTCGTCAAGTCATATAATCCCAATCGACCTAAACAATGGTCAACAAAAATTAATCTTTTTAGTGCACCATATCCTTCTATGCACTTATTCCAAAACAATAACATCAAGATTCTCATTAGAGAGCCATAGGTCACCATTCCCACAAGAGTCTCATCACATAAAAATCATTCCTCATTCCACACATGGATCCTTAATATATATACACACACAATTAGTAATTCTGGATCAAGTGGTAAAAACATAATCATTACATTTCCTGTTTTTATATCGATAAATGTGGACAAATTATATCCATTCAAACATAATGCATCAGAATTAAATATGGGATCAGTTACACACCCGATGTTATTTTTAGGGTTGTAGTTTTATATAATTTAGAAAAACTCTTTCAATGTTGAGACTACCACATAATATCTATTCTTCTAATAGGGTTTTTTGTCTATTAAGACATGAAAACATTACTCATGGTAACATAAAATTCTAAAACTCTGCCATTATTAACTATTATACACATTACATAACGCTATGGACAACATTTATAAATTTTTAGTGACTAAATATAAATCAGTAAGGTACATAAAAAGTAATAATGAGACCCATTCCTCTTTGAATAATCATAAAAATTATTAAATTTTCCATATAACATTTTGGTACAAAATAAATATTTTTTTAAACATGAAATCAAATACTATTCCACAATATTTTCATGAAATATTTGAATATAAATATTAAAGGCATAATAAAAATCATGACTGAACCTTTTAAATTAGGAAATCAAATGAAAATTTTTACAAAATATGTTTTACATTTGACCCATATGAAGACTAATTCAATTTCCTTTAATCATAAACTCAGGAGAAGTCTTATGGTATATTAACATAATGAAAAAAGTATCATATGATCATGGGAATATAGAAAATGTGGTAAAAACACAAATTATGAAATAAGATAAATTCAATGATATATTCAAAAGCCACATTATATGGTAGATAGAGCACCATATTCAATTTTGATTAATCCTTAATAACATTAATGATCTCTCATGATGAAAATAATGTAACCAATATATTAGTTCTCTATTTGAGTTCACGCATCAAAAACTGTTAATAATTATGTGTTTGAAAAAATTAAATCAATCATATAGAGTTATACCTATAAATGGAGTATTGTATCATAAAAAATTCTCTTCACACATAATATAACATTTTATATATTTATATATTACTTTTCCTTAAAACATAATTATCAAAACTAAAATTCATAAGACAATTTAAGGGGGTGTTTTCCTAGATGAAAATGTATAATAATATAATGGAAGGAAAATATTAAATAATGGAGTAATTGGTGGAATATATTTTAATACCTTATACCTTATATTGTAATATTCTTATTTTTCTTTTTTAAATATATTCAAAATATTATTTATAAAATACGTAAAAAGATTCTTTTTGAAACCCCTTGTAAGAAAGTGAAAGGTGACATATAATTTCATTATAATATATAATTTATTCTTTAAATTAATATTTTGAATTTCAAAATAGAAGAGAAAAATTATAAAAAAAATATTTAAAATATTTAATACAATTTTATTCAAATAAATTGTCCTGTTCATTTTATTTGACACTACTTTTATGTTTATTATATTCCCCTCCATTGAAAAAACTCATCAGGATTACACAAAAGTAATTCATAGTTTGGTTATCGTAACACACAGAAACCTCAAGGATGTGGGTGGGATGTATGAATGGGACTAGGATATGTAATATCAAAACAAAAAATTATATTTTATGAAAATAAGAGAGTATTATCATTTTTATAATAAATAATAGGGGAAATCATTGAATTTTATAAATTAATAAATTAATTTTCATTAATTTCCAAATACAAAATCCAATAAAATTATAATATTCAAATATAATTTTAGATATGAGTGAAATACTCTGATATAATAATTTTTTTCATGTTTATATTATGTATTTACACATATCTATTTTTTAAATGATTTGTTAACCCTTTTGATGATTCCTTTGATAAAAACATTTTTTAACATTTATAAGTGAAGATAGATACAGTAAAAGGATAATTATGACATTACTAGGTGAAATTTTTCATTTTAAACCATATCCTAATTACTAGTATAAGTATATTGTAATGACCTGGAATTTACATGTAATATTTTTCATAATAAATGGGAATTTTACGAGTCCATGAAAATTAATGATGCGTTATTCCGAGGTCCGGAGTGCCCGGAATAAATTTCTGAACTTTTTTTGGGTACGTTCTGTAAACATGCATGGGGTTTTTTTATACTTTGAAATGGTGCATATAATTGAAATCTGGGGGCACTGTTGAACACGCTACACTAGTTTTCGCTTAAGGATACATTCACCTCGATGGTAGATGGTCGAGGGTGAACATTGATTTTTAGGGTTTTTCATGGAAATAATAAATAATATAAACACATGATTTATTTTATTTTTGTTCTAACCACCCTCCATGTAGATGTTCAGGGGTGGGGTCCATCGGAACTAAATCTCCTCTTAATGTCTAATTGTGGGGGGGGGGGACCACCTGAGTTTTCTATAACCTCCCAAAGTGAATTTAGTGGAAGGGACCACCCGACCCCTATTAATGGGGGGAGAAGAAACCACTCAACCATCCCACATTATTATGGAGGAGCCCATTGAGCTCCTACACATTAGTTATTCCAACCCACCTTAATTAAATGCTCCAACCTAGGTGTTTAATTAGGATATTTTTCACACCTGAGTTTTCAATAACCCCGCAAATTGTTTTTAGGGGTGGGCACTAAAGGATTCGAGTGCAGCGGAATCTCATTGGTGGATATTCCCACATGGATTTTTGTCATTAGCAATGATCAATCCAGGATCAATACGACGATCAATTCCAAACTCCACAGATTGAATCACAGAAATAGAAAAAGAAGAAGAATAGTCCTGGAACCACAAACGAGGATTCTCACAGGTTGATTATAATTAATTTAATTAATTGAAAAGAAATACCTTCTATGTTTTTCTTTTGTTGTTGATATTTCTGATCACGTTCTGATGTGATTCTTCGTTACATCATATAAGCCAAGTCTATACTTCCTCTAGCAGTGATCCACTCGTGCACCATGTATCTCTGGACGTCGCCAAAGGAATCCTTGAGTGCCAGCCTGGAGAATCCTGTTCTTGTGTTTCCCACCATAGATCGTCTCGATCCAATAGAGGAGGATCTCTCTTGTTCTTAAGAGCGTTTTTGGAGGAATTAATTCTTTTTTCCTTGAGATAATTCTCCAAAATTGTTGTGCACAACCATTCCAACGAAAAGTGTTTGGGTTTTGAGGATATTTTTAATCAGGTTTGAGGATATAGAGTTATGAACATAAATAAACTTCATATAGATTTTATATATTTCATTGACTTCTATATAAATCCCTACATGTTGAATCATTAATTCCTTGACATTCACCAATGCTAATTATAAGAAATATAATTTAATAAAACAATATTATTTCCTCAAAATCCTGACTAGAAAAACTACACAGCAAGTAATAATTAATATATGGTGTGTACTTGTTTTTAATAAAACTACATGTCTGTAATCATTATGCAGGGCATGTACTTGTTTTTCATTTCCTTTCCAAAATGAAAACTACACAGCATGTAGTCATTAAAACATGACATGTATATATTGTTTTCATTTTATTCTTCCTCCAACATTAACATGAGTTACACTTCCTTGAATAATTATTAAACCACGTGCGGTAATAATCTATATTCTACTTGAGATACTTGAATAGAATTATTGTGTGACCCTATATGACTCTTTCCCGTTGGCATTAGGTATGCTAGACTAATGTCCAAGATTTCTGTCTAGCAATGGGTTAAGGCACCGAAGAGAAATAAGTTGATGCCGCATTGACGTGTCACCACATACGAACGCATACTATGTAATTTAATCTCATTGTCTCAATATATCTTCAAGCAGGTTTCATGGATGTTTCATAAACCTATATGATTGATCTGTCATTCATTGAATTCCAAAAATAAACTCGTCATTACACTATGACCATGGAATTTGGGCGACAGTTCTATTTCAATCAAAGGCCACGAGATATCTAATTCCAAAAATATAGAAGGGAAAAATCATTCCTAGACTTATCCATTAACAACATGTCATTTGTGATGCACCCAATGTACCCAACATCCCACAAACTATCTCTGTGATGGTTTTTGTCAAAATAATCTAAGTGTGCGATTCATGACATGGGTTAATGATAATATTCTAGTCTATGGACCATTACGCATGATTATAGATAGTTATTTCTGATGACACCAAGACATGTGGAATTACTACTAGCGGGTATGTTGTCATAATCTCCCATATTGGATATTACCAAGTTCGAACTCTATGAGAGATAGTATCTTCTTCTTATGAGTACTTGAACATGACAGTCTCTATACTATGTGTCCTATCATGGCATTTCACCCAACCATAGAACTTTATTTTAGAATATCGTTATACGAATTCATGTTTCTCAACATAGAGGGGATCTTCTATGACCTCATTAATACAAAAAATATTCATGGAAATTATATATTATAGTCATGTAGAATAATTAAAAATATATAATAAGTGTACATTAACATAATCAAAGTACAAATAGTTGCTTCACAGGACACAAACTCTAACAAACTCCCACATGGACTAGAAACAACTGCCAATGACTTTTAGTTTACTAGACCTCACATTATGATAATGTTTCTTCTGAGTCAAGTCTTTAGTCAAGGGGTTCGCCACATTTTCTTCCACGAAAATACTACTCACTGCAACTTCACCTCTCTGAGAAAAATCCCTCAAGATCTGATAAATCTGACATATGTTCTTTGTCGGCTAATGTGACCTTGGATCTTTTGCAAGTTCCACCGCTATTGTATTATCACAATAGAGTGTGGTTGGATCTCTACTACTAGGTACTACATTCATATCTTGGAAGAAGATTTTCATCCATACTGTTTATTTAGCTTCCTTAAAAGATGTGATATACTCAGAATCTATTGTAGAATCTCTGACCAATCATTTCATGGATCTATTCCATCTCACTGTACCTCCATTCAATCTGAAGATGTATCCAGTCTACGATTTCATGTCATCTTGATCAGTATGGAAGCTAGCATCTACATGTACTCTTATGTCTAGTTCCTCATATCCTCCATAAACCTGGAACATATCCGTAGTACGCCTCAGATACTTGATGAAAGTCATGATTTCCATCCAATGGTGGTCACCTGGATCAGCTTGATATCTACTTATCACACGTAATGCATAAGCAACATCTAGACTTGTATATAGCATAACATACATGACTGAACCAATCGTGGATGCGTATGGGATCCATGCCATTTTATTTCATTCCTCATATGTCTGAGGACACATTTTTCTGGAATGATAAATTCCATGTGACACTAGAAACAATCCCCTCTTGGACTGTTCCATTCTGAATCTCTTCAGTATCATGTCAATGTATGTACATTGACATAGGTTCATCATTCTCTTGGATCTATCATGATGGATCTTGATCCCAATAATGTATTATACCTCTCCCAAGTCTTTCATAGATAACCATTTATCCAACCATTCCATAACTGACAGTAATACAAGTACATCATCTCCAATTAGTAATATGTCACAAAATATACTATTAGAAAATGGACTGTAATTCCAATAACACATTTGTAGACACAATGCTCACATATGTTCTTAAAAAAGCCAAATTCTGTTACAACTTCATCAAAATTAATGTTATAGGACCTTGATGCTTTCTTTAATCCATAAATGGATTTATGCAACTTACATACCTTTTTGGAAACCATTAGAGTCACATACCCTTCCGGTTGTGTCATGTAGACATTATCCTGGAGGTTCTCATTAAAAAAATGTTGTTTTTAAATCCATTTCCCAATTTTCATTCTCATGGTATGCGGAAATGGGCAATAGGATTCTGATGGATTTAAACATCTCAACTGCTGAAAAGGTTTCATCATAGTCAATTCCTTGACTTTTCCTAAAACCTTTTTCAACCAGTCGTGCCTTATAGGTGCTGACTTGTCCCTCCATGTCTTTTTTCTTCATGAATACCCATTTATTACCAATAATCTTTACATAAAATGGATGATCTACCAATATCCATACTTAGTTTTGGTACATGGAATCCATTTCAGAATTCATGTATAATTGCCACTTGGAAATGTTTTTTCCTTAAAGAACATCCTTTTATGTAATAGGATCATCATTTTCGACCAATAATGATTCACCATCCATAGTGACAAGAAAACTGTATCATTCTAGTTCTCTCATCTCCCTCATGCTCCTACGCAGTTCTTGTGTCTCTCGAACAAATTTTTCTTACACGGGGCACTGTGGAATATGTTCTTCTACCAAAGCCATTGTATCTTGACCATGGACTTCATCGAAGTCTATCTCTCTCCCAATATCTATTTTAGATATGTTATCCCTCTCATGTAATATGGCATGTCTTTCCATTGTCATCATTTTATCCGAGGGGTTGTGTAGGTAATATCCCATAGTTTCCTTGGGATATCCTATAAAGATACACTTTTTGACTCATGGTGCAAGTGTGATTTCTGAAGAGGCCTTAATAAATGCTTCACTACCCCACAAATGTAAATTTGATAACTTTGATTTAAGTCAACTCCATAACTCGTATGGAATGATATTTATCGATTTAGTTGGTACTAGGTTTAGTATGTGTGCCGCTGTTTGTAATCTATATCCCCAAAAGGATAATGGAAGACTCACATGAATCATCATTGATCCCAATATGTCTAATTGGGTTTGCTTCCTCCTTTAACTTACACCATTCCACTAAGGATTTTAAAGAGGTTTGAGTTGAGATATAATGCCAAACTCTCATAAGAAATTAATGACGTCCTGATTAAGATACTCTCCTCCTCTTTCTGAGTGGTGTTTCTTAATCTTATTACCAAGATGGTTCGCAACATCATTCTTGTATTCATTGAACCGATCAAAAGAATCTTACTTAGACCTCATTATGTAAATATATCCATATCTACTAAAATCATCAGTAAAAGTTATGAAGTATAATAACCAACCCCTTGCTTCAACTGGAAATGATCCAAACACATCTGCGTGAAGTAATTCTAGAATCTCTTTAGCCATTTCATTATTCCCACTAAATGGGGATTTGGCCATTTTTCCTTGTAGACACACATGAAATACACCAATTGGTATTTGTTTAAAAGAATCTAAATACTCATCTTGATATAATGTTTTCAATCATTTCTCATTGACATGACCTAGCAGGTGATGCCAATGTTGGGTGTGTTATGATTCATGTGAATTAACATTTTCATTGAATTCCATTACTTCATTTTTTTAATCTAACACATAAAGGCAGTTATATAAATGTTCCCTTCCAAAAAATGTCATCATTGTAAAAGAAGCAACATTCATTTCAAAACATGAAGATGAGTCCATCAGTAACTAATTTGGATACTAAAATTAGTTTTTTGGTTACAGAGGGTACATAATAACATCCTTTTAATACTATGAGCATCCAAGTAGGCAATGTGAGTTGTTAGTCTCTAACATCTACAACCGCAAGTCTGGATCCATTGGCTTCTTTCAGATCCACCTCACCTAGGTCAATCATTCTAAATCTACTAGGATCCTATATTTGGATACCGATGTGCTAAACACAAGATATATATAATAACCAATAGGTAAAAATAGATATATTTCATTCGATAACAAATTTACCTGAATCATCCCCTTGCTTCATTAGCTGGGTGCATTTTTTCATCCAGTGTCCCTTCTTGCCACATGTGAAACAAACAACCTCTTGATCTCTTGCCTCCATTTTGAACATCCTTCTCTTGGAAGGGCTTGAAGAAGCTTTGGGCTTATATTTTTTCACCTCCCCATTCCTTCTCTTCACCATAAGGACAGGATGATTTTCTTGATTCATATCATTTTTCACATGGAGAATGAGGATAAGAATATCTGATAGATACTTGTCAATGTTGTTCATGTTGAAATTTACAACAATGTTGGAGAAGATCTGGTAGAGTGTTGCATGAATGAGATTGGTACCCAGTACTTCAGGGAGTTTAAACCCAAGAACCTGCAATCTATCAATGTATCCAATGAGCATGACTACATGAGGCACAGCTGGGGCACCCTCTCCATGATTTCTATGAAATAGATCCTTAGAGATCTCAAAAGTTTCTTGTCTTTCTATCTCCTGGTATAGACCACAGAGGTTCTCGAGCATGCTATAGGAATACATGTCTTCATGAGACTTCTTGAGCTCACTTGACATTGATGGTAGCATCAAACCATTAACGTCAAGCGCGTTAATCAAATTTTGATCATAAATCAGGAAATCTTCATCGCTCGCCCCTTGGGCAGGCGAGTCGAGAAGTGAGGACTCCAGCACTTAAAAGTTTTGTTCAGGGCATAGGATAACCCAAAAGCACCTAAACCATTTTTAAAAGATATTTTCGGAGACGATATAGTTATTATACAGAATTGATCATAGATAAAATGTGGTTGATGAGTTTTCCATATTGATTGTACAAATTAAATGAGAAAATTTTTCAGTACTTTATTGATTACATTTTATGAGAAATAATAATTTTTATTAAGTCTCCCACTATTTTATCAAGTCCCAATGTCCCTCACCATTGAACCCAGAATGTTTAGTTGAGATGAAATTCTAGTGGCAATGATCCATATTCCCCTTTTCATAATCCCAACATGTTTTGCTCAAGATATTAGATGGTATTTAGGTAGGCATGTCTTTTCCATTTGTGAGGTTACAGTTCCTTGATCTGTTGAGTGAACTCACCAATCCTAAAATCCTAATTTGGATTTCCTCAACACTTGCCTCTATTTTACAATAATTCTAGAAATGGATACACATCTTGATGTAAAATATTTATGTTAACCCGAAACATTCATTAGAGCTTCCTTTATAAAAGTAAGTGTCCCAACATGAGTTGGTCAAACACATAGTTTAATTGAGTCTTTCCTTTAATAATGTAATTTAATGCTTGGTCTAACATACTACGGTATTTGAGATATTTTTATTTATTATCCATAGTTTTTCATTATCACATGCTTTTTTATATTAAGTAATTCATGCTTATTTGATTAACCATGTTCTGATAATGTTTACACATAGTCTAGTTATTATTTTATTCCCTATTTTCATGTTGTTTTATTGATTAATTATGTGATCGCAACAACACATACATAAATAATAAACAATGAAATCAAACAAAAATAAAATAGGATGGAATGATTGTGAGATTATATTGGTTAGCTTATCTAAAGGTTTTGAGTAGCTAACCTTGACTTAGAGATAAACACCTTGTACTGATGGTTCTTGTTCTGTAGCTCCCACTTGTCCACATTTGTATCTTCATGGGTTTGTTTCACCTCAACATTATATTTTGAACCCTCTCCTATAGCTTGGAAGATCCTCTATTACATGGGGTTTATATTGAACAAACTTTGGGCACACATGCCCAACATTTTATTCGATGAATGATCGAAGGCCAACAAATTTAAAAAAAAATTAAATGAAACCATAAACACACAAAGGTTCTTTGGTCTAGCTCATGATCATCCATAGAATGCAAAGACATTTAAGCATATTTAGAATTCAAATTCTTTTAATTGTTCTATTATTCAAGGTAAGTCGTTCTTGAATTCAAATAATTATGATATTATAATTAATCAAATATTTATCTTAAATTCCTTTCTGAATTTCCTAGAGATTCTTCTCATCAATATTCATTGTAAATGTCTTTGTAATTTGGAGGAAACCTGGTTAAATTCTATTTCTATAAAGTACATTGTGTGTAGGATATATTACATGGAATGTATTATCACCCTTAATCCAAATTACACACCGAGGGCTTTGGTGTGTATTCTGTACTGTTGAAATTATGGAGTACAAGGCTTGTAGATTAATATAACATTGTGTGTAATTCTTTGTTACGCAGTAACCAGACGAGCATTCCCATGTATGCGGTACCCAGCTTCTCTTTGTACATGGTTTCACTGGGGTTAGATCAAACTACATGACATGTTGATTCAAAATAGACGATGTGTATTCTGGTTTCCATGTTACATTCATTTCTAGTCAACACTGTGTAATAAATACATAGGTATACACAATTCTCTACGCGTGGTTTGGCGGACCAGTACCGGTTCATTGAACCTAGGTACACGACATGTAGTTTTCACTACACATCGTGTATTCTAGTGTTGTACAGATAGACAGAGCGGCTCCTTCGGATGAGGTCCTCATTTTTTAATCAAAATTAATATTAAAAGTTTTTTTTTGTAATGTGAATCGAGAAATGAAGGTGTAAGAACAAATATCATTCATTCATATTTATAGAACAATTTATTTTCAATTGAATCAAATATAAATGCGTAAATTATCAAAAAAATTAAATAACTATAATCAATGATGTAACCTCCCTCTAGTTCCAATTGAAGGTTCCAAGTGCAGCAGAACTCATGGGTGGATGTGCACAATTGGCTTTCTGTCATTTTCAATGATCAATCCGGGATCAATACGATGACAAATGTCACACTCCATGGATCAAATAACAGAAATAGACATAGAAGAAGAATAGTCTGGGAACCACAAATGAGGATCGTCACAGGTTGATTATAATTAATTTAAATAATTTATAAGAAGTGCCTTTTATGGCCTTTTTTCATCATTGATATTTCCGATCACGTTTTGATGTGATTCGTCATTGCATCACAGAAGCCAAGTGTAGGCTTCCTTTAGCAGTGATCCACACGTACACCACGTATCTCTGGACGTCTCCAATTGAATCTTTAGGTGCTATCATGGAGAATCCTTTTCTTGCATTGCCCACCTTAGATTGTCCGGATCCGATGGAAGATGATCACTCTCGATTATGAGAGCGTTCTTGGAGATAGGAATTCTTTCAGCCTTGATAGAATTATCTAGAATTGTTGTGCACAACCATTGAGAGGAAAAGTGTTGGGGTTGTGAGGATATTTATAATTAGTTTTGAGGTTATAGAGTTATGAAAATAAATAAACATGTTCCGCATTTTATTCATTTTATTAACACTTATTAAAATCCCTGCATGTCGAATCATTAATTCTTTGACATGCGCCCATGCTAATCATAATAAATATCTTTTAATAAAACAGTATTATTTCCTCAAAATACTGACTGGAAAAACTACACGTCGTGTAATCATTAATACATGACGTGTACATGTTTTTTCGTAAAACTACACGACATGTAATCCTTAATACACAGTGTGTATATCTTGTTTTCATTTTATTCATCCTCTAACATTAAAATGATTAAAATTCGTTGAATAATTATTAATCTATGAGCGGGAATAATCTTTATTCTACTTGAGATACATGAATACACTTAGTGTGTGACCCTCTAGGGCTCATTCATGTTGGAATTAGGTGGGCTTTCCTAAATTCCAAGATTACATTCTAGCATCGGGTCAAGGCACCCAAGAGAAAGAAGTTGACGCCGCATTGATGTTTCACCTCATACGAACGCTTACTGTGTAATTTAATCCCTTTGTCCCAATATCTCATTAAGAAGGGTTCATGGTAGTGTCATAAACCATTATTCTTGATCATTCATTCTTAGACTTCTAGAAATAAACTCGTCGTTACACCATGGCCATGGAATTTGGGCGACAGTTCTATTTCAATCAAAGGGCCCGGGATATCTACTTCCATAAATATGGAATGGACAAATCCTTAATCGATTTAACCAATAACAACATGTGATTCGTGATGCACCCAACGTACCCTACATCCCACCATCTATCCCTATGTCATATTTCATCAAAAAATCTATGTGTGTGAGTCATGAAATGAGTTAATTGAAATCATACAGTCTAAGGACGATTACACACACTCGTAGATAGTAATTTCTGATGACACCAAGACATGTTGAATTACTACTGGCGGGTATGTTCTCATAATCTCCCATCTTATAGATTACCAAGTGTGAACTCTATGAGAGAGAGTCTCATATTCTTACGATTACTCACACATGATGATCTGTATACTATGCGTCCTAACATAGTATGTCATCCAACCATATTACTTTTTTTATGAATATTGTTATAACATTTCATGGTTCTCAATTTTGTAGGGATATAACATGACCTCATTAATGAAAAAAATATTATAGTGCATTATTATATTATACTCATTAAGAACAATGAACAATTTATAATATGTGTACATTCGCATAATCAAAGTACAAATAGTTGGCTCTCAGGACACCGACTCTAAGTGGGACCACCCTACCCCTATTAATGGGGGGAGAGGAAACCACCCAACCCCCCTCGATAACGTGGAGGAGCCCCTTGAGCATCCTCCACATCAATTACACCAATCCTCCATAATTAAATGTCCCAACAAAGGTGTTTAATTAAGATATTTAAAATTTGTGACAATGATTAATGTGGGGGGAAACACATCAGTTGGCCATTTTCTTTTTCATGGAGCCTTGGGAGAAAAGCTCTCCAATGAGCATCTTCTTCTCCGAATGAAGAACGTGTTATTCGAATGAAGAACGTCAACCTCGAATTCGACTTTATTCCTTGAGACTTCCTCTGACGTAGGATTTCTTCAACTATTATGAAACGATGGAGAAACTGATGATCGAGGAAAACACCGAATTCACCATCAACCATCTTTTTACTAATGATTGGTCTTCTTCCCCATGACTCCATCGACGTATCAACCTGAGGTAGGGGTTTAATGATATTTTGTTATCACTTCACAAGTACACCCCTTATTTTCTTTTGCGGGTTGGGAAGAATCTTTGTGGAAGGGTTTGATGTGATTTATTATTGTGAACCAAATACTACCTCTATAATGTATAGAATCCATGCCAAACTAACATGGCCCATCTTCTCCATAATCCTTGTGTTCTTTTGATGTGTTCATCGAAATAGAGGAAGGCGATGAAGGCAACGTCGCATCCCCCCGCATCCTCTACGACCCGCGTCGCCCCTGTGGCGCTCTGGCCTCCCAGCCAAACTGTCCCCGCACCGCCGCCAACCGAACCAGCCCTGCCCCATGCCGCTCCCAAGTCACCCCAGCTGAGCCACCCTTGCCGCTCCGGCCATCTAGCCGAATCAGCACCGGTCATTCCCCCCTGGCCGAAGCGGCCTTGACCGTGCCACCCCGGCCCCTGAGATAAACTGCCCCGATCCACACTCTCACGACCCTCCATGCCAAAATAGACCTACGCCCCGGGCAAAGCCGCCCGTGTAGCACCAACTGGGCTGAGTCGCCCATGTGGCGCCCTCTGGTCTGAACCGCTTTCATGTTGACCCACTATCGGTCCACGCCCTCACCGCCCGCCTGCCACCTCACGGCTCTCCACAGCCCCCCATGTCCTGCTGGGCTTTTCCAATCGGGTCGGGCCGAACCAAACAGGTCAGGCCAGTCCCAACAGATCAGACTGGGTCGACATGAACTGGGTCGGACCAAACTGGGTCGGGCCGGGTCGGTCTGACTAGGTCGAACTAGACTTGGGCCTGCTATGACCCATTTACGCTCCTTCGGTTGTATCCTTGGCATCAAACGTCCGTTTAAAAAACTGCCAGTGGAGCTGGAAATTATAGAGCATGATAGTCTCTTTCAGTATACCCCACTAGAGTTTGGGGTATAGTTTAAATTCAGTCAGGTTGGATCGTGCAAGAATACAACTGGGCCCCTGGGACTAAAAGTCTAATAACTCATAGACCGGGCATCTGATTGATGTACCATCTGTTGCGTTGAGAACCCTATTACATGGAAAAACATTGAGAAACTTCTTCATGGGAATTCGTGATATTTGGAGAATTGACCAGTAGCTCGTGAAGTAGATCCTCTCGGAGATGAGTGAGCATTGTGCAGAGACCTAGTAGGTGGCTGAGACCTGATGACTGATGACCATTTTGACTCGGAGTGACTTTACAAGACCAGTGGGGAGTGCCTTGGTGTCGTGGAAGACCCATAGTGAAGAGAGATTTGGTGTCACGGTAGGCCCACAGTACTCAACATGGGGAATACCTCAGCAGGCTATGAGGGGATTCACGCTTTGTGACACGGCAGACCCACATTGGCGAGCGCGCTTGGTGACGTGGCAAATCCAGGGTACATGATAGGAGGAGTACCTCAACTGTCCATGGTTAGTGGGAAGGAATCTTGGTGTCGTGACATGCCCATTATACTCAATACAGGAGGAGTTCTCCAGTAGCCAAGGTTTCTATAATATGACTATGAATGTTACATGATACTAACCCCTAGAATAAAATCCTGGTTTGATTTGAAAAAGTTTTTATATGTTTTCCTCACGATTGAGATGGATCACTTGATATCTTAGGTATACGTATATGAATATACCTAAGTATGGTTATCTTCTTATTTCAATCTTGGTGTTTATCCTTATTTTGTTTTGTGAGACCTAGAAGATCTCGAGGTCCCTATTGAGTATTGTTAAACCCCCCCCCCCCTGCACCGGCTATGCCCGCACTTCATTGTGTTGGATGAAAATGATGGACAACACTAATGGAGGATGAGAGTACCAGGACTGGATGGTACCTGGAGGTGGACCATACGAAATGTCGGTACCCAGAGGAGACTGACTGATATGGAGTTCTGATGAGGTAATCTCTACTTACCCATCATGTAGGAACAATGGAGGACAATTCAGTAGCTTTCTTTTCTATTTCATCAGTTGTATAGAATTTTAGTTTTACGTGTACCTTTACTGTTGGGCTTGTATTCTGGCCCCTTTTACTTTCATCACTCATTTGTTATACAGTTTACTTGGTGTTTCTCCCAGCTGTGTGCTTGATTGTGTATGTGTTTACAAGTTATAATGGTGTTTCCTTCCTAGTTTTAGGAGATTACTCCTTTGGTGAAGGTCACCATCCCCTGGCCATGGAAGGCGGTGTTGGGGTAGTCATGACACGGGCCCCGAGAAAAGGGTCATGAAAAATTGGTAACAGATTATTCATTTCTATCACAGAACATAGGACTCTGATCTTTGTTTTCTATGAATCAATAGTGTTAAGTGTAGTGAGTGCAATTTCCAGTTCTGGGAGTCCAGTGTTGGTGCGTTGGCCAACGTATCCATACCCCAGGACCATAACTTTTGATTTCCGACTCAATGCATGAAAAAACTGATTGTGTGTTTGATTCAAATGTTTTTTTAATTCATCTCACCAGGTCAGCTCACTAGGTATAACTTTTAACCGCAGCTCATCTGTTTGTTTTCAAAATGCCTCCATGCAGACAACCAACTAGATATCTGAGCATTTTATTCATAGATATCCCACCGAGCGATGCGGCCTCGGTGTAGGGCCCTCTTCTGGTTGAGGCACCTATGGTACCTTTCCCCATTGGGCCACCGATGCCTCCAACCCTAGTAACAGATGATACATGCTACTTGATCACATTTCATGAGTTCCATCACCAGAGGAAACAAAGATTCAAGGGAGAGACAGACCCACAGGTGGTTGAGGATTGGCTAGAGGCTATGGTACGAGACATTCAACTAGTTGGGACATCGACACACCTGATGGTGAACCTTTCTGCCAACATTCTACAGGCAGCAGTAGGAAGATGTTGGATCTTGATGCTCCAGGTTCATGATGAGGTGACTCTTTTCTAGGCATTTATCGAGAGACTGTTTCAGACAGAGATTGTTCTAACGAATCTTTGTGTAGTGCGCATACAGGAGAAACTTCATCTACATTAGGGCAGCATGAGTGTAGATCACTAATCAGCATGGTTCATTGACCTCTCACATTACTCCACAGATATGGTGTGGGACAAATTAATTACGGCATGGACCATCTAATTGGGACTTAGGAGGGAGATCAGGGCTTTAGTGATATCACTCAGAATCCCCATAAAGGAGGGGGTGTAATAGAGAGCCCTCGGGGTGAAGAGATTCCATGATGAACAGACACTAGTAGTGAGGCCCACTTCCATTAATCACGTAGCGGATTCTTCTGTAGCTGGTACTAGACATATGTCGAAGAGGTCGAAGAGGACCAGATCTATAAGTGGAAGACCGCATGACTCAGGATGGGTTTTGCGGGGCTCCTAAAGTGGAGACAGGCATTCCAGGATTGGGAAATGTTTCAAATGTGGTGGGCAGGGTCACATGGCTCGTGACTGTCTAACCCACCATTTGGCTGATCAACAGATAGTTGAAAGACTACCCAGGCAGAGAAAAAAATTTGATCAAGGTGGTCCACAAGGAGAAGGCGGACGTGGCAGAGGATCTAGTCGTGCAGTTGGAGGTGGGAGACAATTTGAGGTAATATCACCACAACCACTAGGTCGTCCACCCCGACAGCAGGGAGCAGGTGGACAGGGGAGAGCATAGATCTAGGCAGCTGAGGCTTATGACCATATCACTCTGGATATGATTCAAGGTAAGATCTGTGTCTCCTCCACCATAGTTGTAGTGCTTATAGACATAGGTTCCAGTAATTCATTTATTGCCACTTCCCTCATTCAGATATAGGATATTCCAACAGATTCATTGGCTCAATCCTTATGGATAGATATTCCTACAAGAGCATATTCGACGATTATGCACTCGTGCCAGCAGTGCGAGCTTACTCTATGTGGCGAGAGCCTCGGCTGAGATCTCCTAGTAGTGGCATAGAGGTCTTATGATGTCATCATGGGAATGGATAGGTTTTCTACAGTCTAAGCTCATAATGACTGTATTAGGTGAAAAGTGTTGTGTGTCATCATGGATGGGACAAGGTTTACCTTCACCCGTGAGAAGGAAGCCTTTGCAACATAGTATGGACTTTCTCGGAGGAGAGTACATCCTATCACTCATCAGCTGGCTAGCCTTACCCTTAGAGATGTTGAAGTGGAGAGTCTGAGATATCCTGTAATAGTGGACCAGTACACAGATATTTTCTCTATTGATATCCCAGGTCTACCTCCTCACAGAGAGGTGGACTTTTACATTGAATTGTACCTCGATATGACACCGATATCTACTCCAGTGTATCAGATGTCTTCTGCAGAGCATCACGAGCTATGAGTATAGCTAGAGGAATTTCATGAAAAGGGGTCCATCCAGCCCAGTGATTCTCCCTAGGAAGCCCCAATTCTATTCGCCAAGAAAGCAAATGGGAGATTGAGTCTTTTTGTTGACTGTCAACACCTCAACCAGTTGGCCGTGAAGAACTTGTACCCACTCTATAGGATTTATGAACTCTTTGATCAGATGAAGGGAGAAAAATGGTTCTCGAAGATAGAAATTCAATCAGGCTATCACCGGCATAGAGTTCGACACGAGGATGTGTATAAGATGGCATTCAAGTGTCTGTACAGCCACTATGAGTTCTTGGTTATCCCTTTCGGCGTAACCAATTCTCCAGTAGTGTTCATGGGACTACTAAGTGAATCTTTCAGCCATACCTTGATATCCTGGTCGTAGTCTTTATCGAAGACATTCTGATCTACTCGACTACTGAGTAAGAGAATGCATACGATTTGTGGGTAATATTGGACACACTCCGAGAGCACAAACATTATAATAAGCTCTCTAAGTGCCAGTTCAAGATCATATAGGTTCACTTCCTGGGACATGTCATATTGGAGGATTGATTTGTAGTTGATCCAGCAAATATTGAGGCAGTACTTTGCTGGGATCCAACTACTTGTGTAATGGAAGTACAATGTTTCTTTGGTTTGGCTAGATACTACAAGAGGTTGTGCCGGATTTTTCCAAAGTTGCAGCACCACTTTCAACATTGACGAAGAAGGGAAAAACCTATGTGTGGTTGGAAAGATGCCAGCAGAGCTTTCAGGAGCTGCGGTAGAGGCTGACTAGTGCCCCATCTTGAGGTTTTCATTGGAAGGTGTAGGGTACGATGTCTACAACATTATATTAGTGACTAGAATCAGATGTATCCTAAGGCAGGAGCATGTAGTGATCACTTTTGAATCTCAAAAACTAAGACAACACATGAAGAACTATGCTACCTATGACCTGGAGTTAGGAGTAGTGGTCTTCGCCTTGAAGACGTGGTTACACTATTTGATGGGTGAACATTTTACCATGTAGTATAATCACAAGAGTCTCAGATATATCTTCTCTCAAAAAGACCTGAACCTGAGACATCAATGTTGGCATGAGTTCCTCAAGGACTATAACATCGAGATAATCTATACTACAGGTAAGGGGAACATTGTTGCAGAAGAACTCAGCCAAATATCTGGTATACAACTGCTAGGTGAGGTGATGGAGCACCTTTCCACTTTGTAAATATCCTTTGTGGATCAGGATGAAGCATCTTTTCATCAGTATCTTATAGTCACTCCCCCACTTCTTCAACGAGTCAAGGAGGCACAGTTTGGGGACACTGACTACGAGACACGACATGCTCATATACCCATAGGGAAAGAACCTGATGGATTTTCTGAAGGTAGGGAGCACACAATTTTTTTAGAGGACGTATCATGGTACCATTGTCCTTTCAGGAGGAAGTTCTTAGGGAGTTCCAGACATCCCTTATAGTGGTTCATCCATGTGTGAAATAGAAGCATCAGGACCTTTGATGGAATCACTGGTGGCAAGGAATGTAGAAAGCAGGAGCAAAGTTTATCTCTCGGTGCCTCACTTGTCAGCAAGTGAAGGTAGAACATCAGGTACCAGCAGGCTTGGTTCCACCTTTATAGGTTCTAGAGTAGATGTGGGATGGGACATCTAAGGAATTTGTGATAGGAATTACACATACATCCTGGGGACATGACTCGATTTGGGTGATCGCCAACCGACTCACCATGTCGGCCCACTTCCCACCAATCAGAGAGCAAGGTTCAGTAGAGAGCTTCAGATACCTCTATGTGTAGGAGATAGTGCGGCTACATGGATTAACCACAACAATTTCTGTCCATCATAATACACGTTTTACGTCCTAGCTATGGAAGGGGATGCAAGAGGCTTTCAGGATGCAGCTTCGTTTGAGCACCGCCTTCCATCCTTAGATGGACGGTCCGACTGAGTGGACCATTTAGACCCTCAAGGAGAAGCTGTGTTCTTGTGTCCTGGACTCCAATCGTAGTTGGGATGATCACCTTCCTTTGGTATAGTTTTCATACAAAAATATCTATCACTCCACCATTTGTATGGCACCTTTAGAGGCATTGTACGAGAGACCTTGCCGATCACATTAATGTTGGAATGACCCAGGGGAGTCAGCACTAGTGTGAGCAGAGATGGTACATGATACCACGGATAAGGTGAAGGTCCTCCTAGAGTGGATGAAGACTGCACAAAGTAGTAAGAAGTCATATGATGACAGGATATGGAGACCTATAGAGTTTGAGGATGGTGAACATGTCTTTCTACGGGTCACATATCGATGAGGTTTTCAGAGATTTGGACAAGGTGGAATGTTATATTAAATGTTCATCAGACCTTTTCAGGTCCTCAGTAGAGATGGAGAGGTGGAATACTGCATAGCTCTGCCACCACAGTTGAACCGAGTGCATAATGTCTTCCACAAATCCCAATTGAAAAGATAAGTGCATGACTCTTCTTACATCATCGACCATGTCGAGTTGGATGTCAATGATGGGGATACTTTTATGGAGGATTCATTAGAGATTGGGGATCGACAAGAGTGGGTCCTTCATGGATGGTCAATACCTTTGGTGCGTGTTCCCTGGCAGCACGAGAACCTCTAGGAGAGCACCTGGGAGAGGGAGTCTCAGATGCGTGCTCAGTACTCCCACTTGTTCCCTTAGTTTGAGTTGTCCCTTACGGGGATGTAGATCCTTGAGTTGGGGATAAGATAAAAACCTAGAATTTCCATGTATGTTTTCTAATAAATGTAAATTTTATGAGTCCACAATAATTGACGGCTCATGACTCAGAGGCCCGGAGTTCCCGTAATGAATTTATGATCTTTTTTTAGGTATGTTCAGAAAATGTGTGAGTAGGGTTTTCTAACATTGAACCAGTTCTTAGAATAGAGATATTAGGGCACCATGGAACTCTCAGCGCCAGTTTCACTTTAGGAGAAATTCACATCGAAGACAGATGGTCAATGGTGAATGTTAGTTTTTTGGGTTTTTCATGGAAATAATAAATAAAATAAACACATGATTTATTTCATTTTTGGTGTAACCACCATCCCTGTGGATGTTCTGGAGTGGCGTCCACTGTATCTAAACCTGCTCTTCATGTTTAATTGTGGTGGTGACCACCCGAGTTTTAGATATCCTCCCAAATTGAATTTATGGGTGGGGACCACCAGACCCATATTAATTGGGGGAGAAGAAACAACTCAACCCCCCACATTAATGTGGAGGAGCCCCTTGAGATTCCTCCACATTAATTATTCCAACACACCTTAATTAAATGTACCAACAAAGGTTTTTAATTAGGATATTTTGAATTTTTTCCAACGATTAATGTTAGGGAAAACACATCAGTTGGCCATTTTCTTTTTAGTGGAGCCTTGGGAGAAAATCTCTCCAATGAAGAACTTTTTCTCCGAATGAAGAACGTGTTCTTCAAATGAAGAACACTAGCCCTGAATAAAACATTTTTCTTTGAGAATTCCTCTGACGTAGGATGTCTTTGACTATGATGAACCGACACACAAACTGATGATCGAGGAAAATGTCGATGACACCGACATCCGATTTTTTTCCAATGATTTTTCTTCTTCCCTGTCACTCTGTCAACATATAAACCTAAGGTAGCGGTTTAATGTTGTTTGATTATCACTACACAAGTACAACCCTTCTTTTATTTTGCATGTTGGGAGGAATCATTGTGGGAGGTTTTGATGTGCTTTGTTCTTGTGAACCTCTTGCTACTGCTCTAATGTGGAGAGTGAATGCCAAACTAACATGGATCGTCCTCTCTATAACCCTTATTTTGTTTTGTGGTGTTATTCAAAATGGAGGAAGGCGAAGAAGGTGATTAATGCGACGAAGGCAACGATTCCACCACCTAGGGCCTCCGCGACCTGTACCGCCCCCATGACACTTCGGCTTATAGCTCAAAATCGGCCCTGCGTCACCTCCGGCCGAACCCTCCTTGAGCTGTGTCGTGCTCCGGCCTCCCCGCCGCACCGGTCTTCGGCCAGACTAAACTCTCGGCCGAGCCGCCCTGGCCGTGCCTTCCACCGGTCGAGCCACCCTGGCCACTCCATCCTTCCGGGAGAACCGGCCCTGGTCGGGCCTCCCGCTGGCCGAACAGGCTCCCACCACGCTACCCCGGACACCGAGCCAAGCCACCCTGAGCAGCGCCCCTAGGGCCCTCCCATCCAAACTGACCCCATGCCCTGGGCCAAGTTGTACCCGCAGTGCCCTCCCAGTTGAGCCGCCCAAGCGGCGACCTATGGGATGAAACCACACTCATGCCAACCCGCTGCCGATCTATGCCCTCGAGGCCGGTCCGCGCCCTCCCGGCTCTTCACGGCCCCTCCTGACATGCTGGGCTGGGCCCAACGTGTCAGGCCAAACATAATGGGCCAGGCCAGACCCAGCAGATCTAGCTGGGTGATTCTAACCAGGTCATCCCATACTGGGTCGGGCAGAGTCGGACTAGAACCGGGCCCACTATGACCCATTTACGCTCCTTCGACCATATCATTGGCACTGGACGTCCGTTTCACGAACCATCAGCAGCACTGAAAATAATGGAGTGTGAGGGTCCCTTAGAGTATACCCCATTGGAGTTTCGGGTATAGTTGAAATTCGGTCATGTTGGATTGTCCAAAAATCCAACCAGGCCCTCGAAACTAAATGACTAATAACTCATAGACCAGGCATCTGATTGACACGTCGTCTATTGAATTGAGACACCTATGACGTGGAGGACCTTTGGGAAACTTCTTCATAGGACTTAGTTATAGCTAGAATATCGACCAGTAGCTCGTGGAGCAGATCCTCCCAAAGATGAGCTAGTGTAGTGCAGAGACCTAGTAGCTGGCTGAGACCAGACGTCTGCTGACTGTTTTGACTATGAGGTATTATACTAGCCTAGTGCCGATAAAATTTGGGTCACAGTGGACCCATAGTGTGGAGCACATTTGTGTCATGGTAGACCCATGGTACTCGACAAGAGGAGTACCTCAATAAGCTACGAGGCGGAGGGTGCTTGGTGTCGCGGCAGACCCATAGTGGGGAGGACACTTGGTGATGCAACAAACCCACAATACTCGACATGAGGAGTACCTCAGCAGTCCAAGGTTAGTGGGATGCACACTTAGTGTCATGACAGGCCCACTGTACTAGATAGAGCAGGAGTTCTCCAGTAGATGAGGTTTGGATAATGTGACTAGGTATGTTACTTGATACTACCCCTTAAAATAAAATACTGGTTTGAGTTGCGTCAGTTTTTCTGTGATTTTCTCATGATTGAGATGGATCACTTGATAACATAGGTATATGTATGGGAATATACCTATGTAGGGTTATCTATTAATTTCATTATTTGGATTTATCCTTGATGGATTTTGTGAGACCTAGAGAGTCTCAGGGTCCCTACTGAGTATCTCTATACTCACCCCCACACACCCTATGCCCGCACTTCATTGTGTTGGGTGTAGAAGACTGACAGTGCTGATGGAGGCTGAGAGTACCAGGACTGGACAGTAGCCAGAGGTAGACCATAGGCATGTCGGTACCCGGAGGAGACAGATAGACATGGAGTGTTAAGGAGGTGATATGTACCGACCCATCAGGTAGGAACCTCACATGACGATCCAGTAGATGACTTTTCTCATTATTTAGTTGTATTGTATTTAAGTTCTACTTGTACCTTTACTGTTGTTCTAGTATTATGGACCCTTTTACTTTTAGAACTATTTTTTTATATAGTTTACTTGGTGTTTCATCTAGTTGTGTGCTTTATTATGTGTGTGTTTACATGTTATAATGGCAATGCCTTCCCAATTTTAGGGGATTACGCCTTTAGTGCTAGTCGCCAGCCCCTGGCCTATGGAAGGCGCGCTTGGTGTAGTCATGGCACGGGCCCTGGGGGACGACTCGTAACATAGATGATGTTTTGGAATATTAAATCATCCAATTACACATTATTTTAAATAAAATATCATTTATTTCATTTTTTTAATTATATGAAATATTAAAATATAATATATATCTAACTCTTGTCAAATGGTTCACAAAATAAATGGATGTACTGATAAGGAATATACTGTATTAATATAATCAATCAAAAAAATGATTAATTTTGATATCATTTTGAACCATATCTTCTGTATTAAATCCTGGGTTAACAAATTTTAACTTTAACTATATTAATGAAAGTTTCAATATTAAAGGTTTATAATTATAATTTTATGGTGAAAATTGGATCATTAATGGCCAAGTGATGAAATTTTCCACCATTTTTCATTTTAATTTTATTTTTATATTATTTCTTTGTCTTTTAAAATAATTAAAAAATATATAATTTATCATAAAAAATCATTAATGTTATTTTTGAAAAAATCCAAATAATTTTATTTGGAGAGGAAAAACATCCAATAAAATAATATACCCATTTAAATATATTTAAAATAATCTCACTGACTTGGGGAATCGAACTTGTGACAACACACAAAACCCCAACCCCCCAGCACCTTCCCAACCCACTACGTGTGGTAATATATATTTAATTTTTTTAACGACAATGTGAATTTAAATGACATAAAATATAATCCTTTCAAAAATAATAAACATGTTATATTTATGTAGAAAAATTTTTAAACATAGGAACTAATTCAATTTATATTACATTTAATATTTATAAAATAATTTATTTTATTAGTTGATTTTTTGAATAAATATTGTATTGGTGTAGTGTATGCATTTTGGGAGATTATTTCATCAAAATTATTTTAAATAAATAAACAAATAAAATAATAATTTATATATTAAATTACCATTAATAACTAAAAATACCTAATTTTTTAATTAGGATAAAAAATTAATGATAATAAAGCAAAAAGAATGTCATTTTTGACATTTCTGTACAAAAAATATTATAAAAGGAAGAATCATGGATAAAATATAACAAAATTTTTTAATATAAAAATTATAGATTATTAAATATGAAATATAGTCATCTAATTATATGATGATAAGTGTGGGGGATATCTTTTAGAAATTATTATATTTTTATTGAAATTAATTTACAAATTTTACTTTTACCAGGGTAAGAAAATATTATATAATTACTATTCATAATGAAGAAAAATAAAATGGACCATTTACTAAATTTGGACCTCTTGACTTTATTATGGAATCAATTTTTCAAAATTTGTTTTTATATATTGTAGAAAATAATGTATGATTAAAACTCAAAACAAAACAACAATAGTTTATAAAATTCATTATTAAGTATAAAATGTTTATACCAAATTCAACAATAGAATTCATTTAAAATAAAATAGTTATATAATATTTAATAAAAATGAAATGAATATTTTTTATGAATAATATTAAATGGAAATTGAGCTTATAAGAAAATTAAAATAATATATCGATTTTAAAAAATTCTATATTTTTCACCATTTATTCAAACATCATAAATTTTAGAAAAAATTTAACATCTCACCAATACATAATTTTTATATTCTAATTTAAAATGTGATATCTTTTTTAAATCATAAAATTGAGAGAAGTACAAAAAAATAATTATAATTTTTTTTCATAATAATCTATAAAAACAATTTTTATGATAACATTTTTTACGAATAAAATGACTTAACTAAAAATTTTATGACTAATTAATAAGAATTTATCAAAATATTTACATTATGTATGATCATTATGTATATTTCATAATTATTTTAATCTTATTCATACCTAAAATTTTAACGACTATATTATAATAGTCATATTTAAATAATAATACATAAGGGTCCATTTAGGATTGTTGTTTTGTGTTGTATACACTATCAATTATAGTTTTCTCTTTTAAATTCATGGGATGCTAAATAATCCCCCCCCAACAAAAAATTACATCCTGGAAATTTGAACATGGATTTCATAATAAGTTTTTTAAATATTAGAATAATTTTTTAACATCTCACATCATAATAAAGGGTTAATAAAATATCTTCTTGAAATAAGGGAATGGGAAATAAGATGGTCGTTTGAAAAAACACATACAAGATTAAAAAATTGGATAAAATTATTGCGATGTCAAAATATAGACATGTAGGAAAAATTAGTTTCTTGATAATGATAAAGAGTTATATAGTTTTTTGATCACATGATTTTGAATGATCATTAGAAATTTAACAACAACAAAACCACAAACCAAATAGATGTAGGAATGACCATATATTTTTTAGAAATGAAGGTAATAGGATAAAATTTTAGTTTCAAGATCTTTTTCCCAATTATGAGGAATTCCATTACCATATAAACTAAAACATAAGGACATATACATAATAGAAAATCATAATTTCATCCTTCAAACAATTTCTACAAAAATATCATATTTTTCTACAAAATAAGTGTATTCAAGATGAATGACTATTTGTGAATAAAAAAATAAAATTATAATGGTTCACATAATACTAAATAGTATTTTATCTTATGGATATGGTATTTCAAAATTATCCAAATCCAATATTGTTTGAAAAAGTAATGATAATTCCTAAAATTAATAACAATTAATATAATACATTAATACATTAATCCTCAAAATTGAACAGTAATACCCCATATTGAAAAAACATATTTCCTAATAACTATAAAAAAATCAAAACAATCATTACTAATATATACTTCTTAATAAGAGAATGATTTGATCACATATTTTTCGAAGAAAAAATCATTCATTTATCTCTAACTCACCTAAATCACTCTTTATGGATCATACAAAAATATATATTCCATAGTTTTATAACCTCTATTACATGATAACAGTTGATTAATATAACTTGAATAACTATAAAGCCACAGTAATATCATACATGAATAAAAATTTAATTCACACTTTATTACAAAAATATCATATAATATTCCAAAAATAAAAGAAATTAATTAAAAAACATTAGCCGCATAGTCACCACGACCCTTATCAATCCCATGGTTTGTTATATCATTTCTTCCCAAACTATAATAACACATAATTAAATCAACATTAATGATGACATTAAACCTAATAACTATAAATAACATTAAACACTTCACCAAAAATAGTGAATGGAGTCATCCTCAAATAATAATTTATTTTAAACCTAAGTATTTCATATACCTCAACCCAAAAAATTGACCATAATTCCATAAATCAAATTTAAATCCAATAACAAAAAAAATATGTGGGTGTCTATGATTTTCAACTTATGATCAACATTAAACCAATAAAACAATGATGGAATCCATAAGTCTTAAGATAACCTCACCTAAAAACATCCAAGCAATAAAGTTATCTAACCACTTATTTATACCAAATATTAATACCCAATACCTTAAAATCTAGATCATTGGTTAAAACATGAGCTTTACATTCCTATTTTTGATTCAGTTTAATGTGACCCAATTTTATGGCCTCAAACGTACAACATTAAAATAAAATATTGGATCGTAGACATACCCAACAACAATTTTAGGATCAGAGTTTTTAAAAAAAAATTAAAATATATTACTAAGTATATATTTCCATATAATTTCCATTTTTTTAAAACATGTTTGTTATTTATAAAGACACACATGCTTCACTCAGGATAAAATTCATATTTGAAACATAAACAATAATAAATTTTACACTCATCCTCATACAATAA
Source organism: Viscum album (assembly GCA_963277665.1). NCBI lineage: Eukaryota > Viridiplantae > Streptophyta > Magnoliopsida > Santalales > Viscaceae > Viscum > Viscum album. Next base: position 2,024,737,248 of record OY728151.1, on the reverse strand, counting down.
TAAAAACATTTAAAAATAGGGAATGATATAAAGAAATCATCAGTAATAAATATAAAATTAATGAATAAAATATGTTAGTATATGACTGGTCACAAAAATACTCTCTTTTTAAAAACAATTATTTTACTCAAATTGGACATTTTCATACATCGAATCACATACTCGAGGTAAATTCATTTTCTTCCTCTAATTCAGACAACATCATATGTTTTACAAAAAAAGCATACTAGGATGGGTTTATGACCCAAAAAATATCTCTAACATGTATGATAGATATATGGAAGGGATATAAGTTCATTTCTAATGAGAAATTATGTTTGAGGTGTGAATAAATGAGATGAGGGTGATCCCTTTTAAAAGAGATAGGAGGGGAACTCATAGTATTTCACAATGTATTATATAAAAATTAGTTAATATTTCTATTTAAATGAATCAAAAATTATAATATTAGAAAATAATATGAGGATGATCTGAAATAAATTCGTCCAATAAATTTTAGACAAGTTTAGAATAGGATTTTACCCTTATCTCATTGTTTTAACCATCTGTTCACCCTTTTAACAATTATTATGGTGGCAAACATTATTAAAATTTATGTGTCCGGATAGTTGATATAAAAAAATTGAATTATAAATGGAAAATAGTTGATATTTTGAATAATATAAAACCAGTTTTTATAAATATATATTTATTTCAAATTTTAAATCATTTAATTTGACATTATTTTTTATAAATTAACATACATGTAATTTTTAGAATTACAAGAAATATTATAATATTCTATATTTCTAACTCATGTAAAATGGCTCCAAAATATAATGGATTAGAATATAATGAATCTTTTGTATTAACATAATAATCCAATGATATCTTGATTGGATTTCATATCATTTTATATCATTTTATAATTGATTATCACCATGGTTATCAAATTTTGACCATAACCACTGTAATGACAGAAACAAAAATAAATGGTACATTATATTAAATATAAAGTTATAATTTGATTTTAAATGGAAATGGGAATAATTTTTTTACAATTTTTCTTGTTAATTTTAAATTTGAAATATTTTTTTTATTTTTATAAAATTTAATAAAATATTACTTAACATAAAATATCAACAAAGTTATTTTTGACAATATTCAATTAACATGACATTGAAAAAAACATGATGGATAATTAATTAGCATATAATCATTTCAAGCATCCCTAAAACGTTATGTTTATGTAGAAATTTCATGGGACACAATATTTCATTAAAATTATATTACCTTTAATGTTATTCAAATCATTTATTTTATTTTTTTATTAATTAAATAAATATTGTGTTGGTGTTTAGTAAGAATATAGGGTAATTATTTCAGAATATAAAATTAAAAATAAATTACCACGATAAAATATCAATTATTTTTTAAATTATTTTTTATAATTAAAGATTCCTTATTTTTATCCCTATGTGAATAATTTAAAGTCAATATGATAAATAGAATGAATTTTTTAACCTCACTTAACCAAAACATATTATAATGGTAAAAATCATTTCCAAATGGAAAAAATGTAATATATAATAATTTTGGATGATTATGGATGAAATATATCAATCAAATAAAACTAAGGAAACGTTTTTTGGTAAATTTTTTGTCATTATCAAATTTTTTAGTTAGTTTACACATTTTCCCATTACGGCTATAAAAAAATTTAATATGATTATTATTAATAATTAATAAAAATAAAATTAACATGGATAAAATGAAAAATGCAACAATAAATAGTTTTTCAACAAATTCATTTTCAAACATAATTTTTTTTTAAAAAATAATGTATAAAATTCATTCCAAAGAATTAAAATATATTAATTTTAATGAAAATGAACTATGTGTTTTTATAAAAAATTTTAAATAAAATTTGAATATTTAAATACTTTAATTGAATATATAATTTCTAATAAAATCATATTTTTTCACTTTTCAGTGAAAAGTAAAACATTTCTAAAAAATATAAAAATATAACTACAAGATATTTATAATTTTATAATTTAATTGGTGATATTATTTTTGTCATGACCCGTCCGAGTGGGGCCTGAGCCGCAACTCCCCAAGCCCGCCTCCAATAGGCCAAGGGATGGTGACTAGCACCTAGTAGGCATGTTACTAACATGGGAGGCATTGCCTATAAACTTGTACACACACATCTCCAAGCCCAAAAAGATGAATAGTAAATACTACTAAAAATGGAAATGTATGCATACACTAAAAATCCCAACCAATATAGTACGATAGGAAAGTAAAGTACAATATTGTTAAACCATGGGCCAAAAGTACAAGCCCACCAAAAGAGAGTCCGTATCAAAGTAAAACCAGTAATGAAAGGTGATAGGACTGCAATCTGTAGCCATAGGAACACACCTCCGCCTGTCTGATCTCACTGAGTATACCATCCAGTCCTTGTCCGCCTAGAATCTTATCAAAGGCTCGCTCGTCTACACAAGAAACGACACGTGCGGGCAAAGCCCGTGCAGGGGTGATTATAAAAATACGCAGTACGACGCCCCGGAACCACAAGGGAATACGTCAAAGGAAATACCACAAATGAAAGATACAGTCATCTCTACACAACATATGTCTACAAGAAAATATGACCAGAATAACGAGATATACTCATACACAAACGACCATTTCAAACCACCACTAAGATCCATCTCAAAGATTCTACTAAGAATGCAACAAGGAGAACACACTTTTAGGTCTGAAGAGTGGGATACGATGTACTCGTTCCAGGAGAACACACTCTACAAGTACATTGAGAACATGATTCTCATATGAGATCACCACCAAGTCATGGGGTGATTTTGACAACTCAGTCTGAGCTAATCCACTAAGTAGAGGATCAGCTCCCGGGTAAAGATGGTCACGTCGATACCAAGAAATCCACCTAGGGTTCCAAGAATGAATAAAGGGTCTTTCTCCAAATATCACTTAGGTGATTCCAACAACTCTATTAAAGATGTCCTGCTGAAGGGATCATACTCATGTATGTAAGAAATGATACATGGAACCTTCAAGAGAAAGACCAAGGGGATGAACCCTAATGTAACTAGCCCAAGTCACAGAAGGGAAATGGCTCATGCCATGTAATATTGGTTACAAGGCGTGTAGTATGGTTACACTTCATGTTCCTTGCCCCCAGGTACTGCCCGTGTAATGGCCCGTGTCATCCATCGACGCTGTGAAAATCTCAACTACACGGCGTGTAGAAGAATCATACGCAGTGTTCCTTGATTCCAGGTACTGCCTGTGTAAACGGCCTGTGTCATTCAGTTTGTTAGATAGAAAATAACTACACGGCATGTAGAAGAATCACACGCTGTGTTCGAGCACCTGGGGCTTGCTCCGTGTACGCTATCCATGTGCCCGTACACTTTCTCTATCCATGTCGCTTGCCCGGGTACTAGCACATGGGGTATCCCGTGTATCTGGCCGGGGCAGGGTATACATGTTGTGTCCTTAGCCATGCAGCCAACTCGTGTCTGTGTACTCTCGGAGTACACGCCAGGTTCTCCTTAGATGAACACACATCGTGTAGCCCATACTACATGCTGTGTAGTTAGGATTTATCTAGAAATGCCGTCTTCCTTCTCGCCCGGCAGCTGATCCACCGGATCCACATCTTCTCATCTGTTCTTACCGATACTCCAGGGGTTGATTCGTTTCATCATACAAAACACCATAACATGTGTTTTTGGTCCTTCAATCAGATCATAAACCTCAAAACATACATCCAACGAAAAATTCCTAAAAACTCATATATCTCGATCTGCTCCAAATCATTCGCTGAAATCGTCATCGCACCTCTGTGACATCGCTCTGGGGTTGGAACTACAATCATGGATTGTTTCTCCAACAAACGAATGTGAAATGATCTATATCCTCCATGAACTCATATAACGCAACAAAGAACACGAGGGATAGAAAAATAAAAAGGCTCAAACAAGAGGGTAAACTCTCAATATTTGTTCGCGATGATCCAGGTTCAACACTGTTAGATCAAACCCCCAACAATCAACATATTATAAATCTCGAGTATTTGATCTCCTGATAAAAACCCCAAATCACACGTTCCTAGAAAAAGATCAATCTGCGGGCTAATCGGTTCACATATTAGTCCATGTTCGTCGTAGGAAACAAGAAAGGGGAAAAGAAAAATAAAAAACAAACATCATACCTAGATCTGCGGCATTCGTTGGCGAAGATCTGGTCGCCGTGTCGTCGCTGCTTCGGGAGGTTTTCTCCAGAACCTCCAGAGCCACCAAGGGTTTCAGGGTTATGAGGTTTGTAACCTTGACCCCAGTGCAAGCATTTATTTAAAAATGATAAAATATATCTGTTGCTACAGTTTTAAAAAGATTTCACTACAGAATAAAATATTTTTAGTAAATATTTTATTACTCTTACGTCCAAAAACTAGATTTCACCACCAGCCTACGCCGACCGATGTTTGGCCTCGCCTAAGGTAAAATCGCTATTCTAAACACTACAGTGCCCTCGGATTTCTGATCCGAGTACCCATTCGGGAGTTATGTCACTTTTTTAGGAAAACCGCACGTGCTCATTATTTAATTATTTAATTAAATTCAAACATTTGTTCCAGGCTCACCGGGCCTCAGAACTGCATGCCTCCTTGAAGACTTGTCTTGAAATAATTCCCACATATTTTAAAATATAGTATGGAAAATTCGAGACATTACATCACACTCAAATTAGGTCTTTTACGTCCGCAAAATCCAAAATAAAGGGTACTCAAAATGATGTGGGAACTGCACACGAATCTGAGTCTCCCGCTCCCACGTTCTCTCTTGGAGATTCCTGTGCTACCACTAGACATGCACCACGGGAATTTCTCACCCATGAAGGATCTTCTCCTGCTGATCCTCAATCTCAACTGGGTACTCAGTAAAGGAATCTCCATCATCGATGTACAGCTCGCCCCAGTCGATGACGTGCGATGGATCATGCAAGTACCTCCGTAGCTGTGACACATGGAAGATGTTGTGTAACAGGTCCATCTGAAGAGGTAGAGCCAAGCGATACACCACCTCGCCAACTCTACTCAAAATCTGTAAAGGGCATATGAACCTTGGAGATAGCTTGTCGCCACGTCCAAATCTCTACAGTCCCCTTCACGGTGAAACCCGAAGAAACTCATGGTTTCCCTCCTAAAACTCTATGTTCCTCCATCTATGGTAGGCATAAGACTTCTTCCGACTCTGTGTAGTCTTTATCTGTGCCTGGATGACCTGAACCTTCTCTGTAGTAGCTCGAACCATATCTGGGCCCGTGAATGCTGACTCTCCTTGGTCAGTCCAGCAAAATGGTGACCTTAAAGGTCGCCCGTACAAAGCCTCGAATGGTGCCATACCAATATTAGAATGATAAATATTGTTATAAGAAACTTCCACCAGTGGTAGGTGATCCTCCTAACTATGATCGAAGTCAAGCATGCAAGCTCGTAGCACATTCTGCAGAACCTGGATGGTCAGCTCTATCTGACCATCAGTCTAGGGATGAAATGATGTGGTTAAGAATAACTAAGTATCAAAATCTTCCTACAATCCCTTCCACAACCGGGATTTGAAACAAGAATCATGATTTGAGATGATCGTGGATGGTACTCCATGAAGTCGAACTATTTCCAGCATGTAGAGGCGTACCATGACCTCTACTGAACTCTTCTCCTGTATGGCTATGAAGTGGGCCGACTTGGTGAGTCGAACAACAATCAACCAGATGGAATCGTGTCCCCTAGAAGTATGTGGTAGACCCGTCACAAAGTCCACCAAGATCCCATCCCACTTCCATTCTGGAACCTCAAGGGATTGAGTCAAACCCGCTGGAACCTGGTGTTCATCCATTACTTAATGACAAGTAAGGCACCGAGAAACAAACACTGCCACAATCTTCTACATTCCTGTCCACCAAAACTGATGTCAGAGGTCCTGGTACAACTTTGCCCTGCCTGGATGCACCACCAAAGGAGATGTATGGAACTACCTCTGAACCGCCTCCCAAAATGTCATCGGTACTACTGTACACCCTCTGAAAAGAACAATGTGCTCCCCAACTCTTGAATATCCTTCGACAGCATCACCTGTGGATGTCTGGGCATGTAGAGTCTCATAGATAGCATCCTCGAGCTGTGCTTCCCTGACTCGTTGTAATTGTGGAGGGGTAACAACCATCGACTGAAGGTAAGCTCCCTCGTCTCTATCCACGAAGGATAACTGTAAAGAGGCCAACTTCCTCGTCGCCTAATACTTCAACTGCGAACTGGATTTCATGCTAACAGCATCTCTCGGCCCACATGAAAGGCATCCCCCTTCGGGCCAAATCTGTCATGGGTGTTGAAATCCTGGAGAAATCATGAATGCATCTCCAATAGTAGCCTTTCATCCTAAGGAAACTTCTTACCTCTGTCACGCTCCAAAGTGGCTCTCTTGCTAACACTGCCTCTACCATGGATCGGTCCAATGCTACACCATCTGCTGAGATAACATTTCCATGAAAGTGGACCTCCCGTATCCATAATTGACACTTAGAGTGTTTTCCATACAACTAGTGCTATCAGTGTGTGTCCAGAACCATCCTTAGGTTCTTCACATGTTCGTCCTCGGACGTAGAGAACTCAAGGATATCATCGATGAGGACTACTACAAACCGATCTAGATAGGGCTGAAAGTCCTGGTTAATATGTCCCATAAACACTGTCAGGGTGTTCGTCACACAGAAGGGCATCACCATATTCTCATAGTGACCATAGAGACTTCTGAAAGCCATATTCGGTATATCATCATCCCTTACTTGTAACTGGTGATAGCTTGATCGTAGATCAACCTTCGAGAACCATCGTGCCCCTCTTAACTGTTCAAAGAGGTCATAGATCCTTGTTAGTGGATACATGTTCTTCACAGTCACTTGATTCAAGTGTCGGTAATCCACACACACCCTCAAGCTCGTGTCTTCCTTCCTGGAAAACAAAAATGGGGCCGCCCTGGGTGAAACACTAGGTCTCACAAAGCCCTTCCTCTGCAAGTCTTCCAGTTGCACCCACTACTCACGTAGCTCTGTAGGAGCCATCCGATATGCTGATGCTGATATCGGTTTTGTCTGAGGTTGCAACTCAATACAGAAATATATCTCACGATGGGGAGGTAGTCCGGTGACATCCTCCTAAAAGACGTCCTCATACTCAGCCACTACTACTAGAAACTGGAAACTCATAACATCTATTGAGACAAGGTCTAGGCTAGACAACTGTTAGGATATCGGTTGCACCCTCCTATGTAGGAGTCCATCTTGTAATGCCTGGGTCTCTATTTCACCAAAAAAAGAGAACGTCATTCCATCACTGCAGACACACCGCACCCATCGCCTAAAACAATAGATCAGGGAATGAAGTGTGGATAACCACTCTATACCAAGAATGACATCGTAAGGCCTTGACGCAACCACCATGAGGTTCCAATCGAAACTCTCGCCTCCAAGGGCCAGGTCGCACTGACTGCAAAGGTGTGTGATCTTTGAATATTCTCCAATTCGTGTTTCTAGGAGTAAGGGTCATGTCAACTGCTCAACTAGAATCTCATGGTCTCGAACAAGATAAGCAGCTAGAAAGGAATGACTATCACCTGTGTCAATCAGTATGGCAGCCAAAGTATAAAAGACACAGATTGTACCTCTAATAATTCCAGGAGTACTTGGGTCATACGCCTCTTCCACCTGCAGTTTTCCCTGCCTCTGTCCACCAACTCCCTGAGCCTGGGGTGGACCTCCCGGGGGTGGTGGTAAAGGGTCAAAAAGTCAACCACCTCTAACTGCTCTCCCAGCTCCTCTACCGCATCCACTACCCCACGGATCTGTATGCTCCACACGTTGTCTCTGCCTTGGTGTTCCATCCACTGCTCACATGTCAGTATTACGGTGGGTCGGACAATCTCAAGAGTGATTTCTCCTACCCTCACATGAGTAGCATCGCCTCTCTTGAGGCTGGAAAGATTTTCCCTGTGAACCATGTATGTCAGATTCCATGTCCTAGTATCTCCTCTGAAAACGTCTCCCACGCCTGGGTCCCTGGTGTCGGCTCCCTGCTGGCGAGGTCGATGCTCCAGCACGCTCAATACTGAAAACTGCCGGCTATCTCTACTCTACCAAGAAGCTCTCAACCACTAAATCCTGCTTGATCACCCTAGTATAAGTGGGAATTCTCATAGGGATGATGCTAGCTCGGAAATCTCTACAGAAGCCCATCTCAAAAGTACGAGCTCTGATGTACTGATCTCTGACTATATCCATCGAGTACTACTAGAGGTCGGTAAACCTTGATGAATAGTCAGCCACTATCACGGATCCCTACTAGAGCTGAAGAAGCTCCTCTATACATACTGATATCAGCGTAAGTGGTTAAAACTCCTCTTTGAAGTGAAGCTCAAACATTCTACATGAAATAGTCGCCTCGTCATGAGTCTGAATAACTAAACTCCACCATCGTTCTTCTGAGCCCTGTAGAATGCTCACTGCCAGGATAACCATCTGGTCTGCTGGTGACCTGACTAAAAGGATGACTTTGGTCACCGCCTCCATCCAGTCCTCTACTGCCTGAGGGTCAGGCTCACCTCAAAACCTAAGGGTTCACTGTCTCAAAAACTCATGGAGTGCACTCAGCCTGCGCTCCTCTTCCACTAGAACAGCCAGCACAAAACACTACTCCACAGGTGGTGGGATAACTTGCACATAACCCGAAGGTAAAAATGGAGGATCTGGCTCCTATATCGAAGCCTCATCACTGAGGGGGTCATCCTCATGATCGAGATACTGGATCCTAGCGGGTTCACGTCGTGAAGGCATCCTGTAAAGAAACAAGATGTATCTCAGTCAGTAAGTATATCTGGAGAGCTTACTCAAGAAGGACATGGAAACCACAACCCATTCCTACATGATGCATGTACCATTATTTTCCCCTGCAACTAGAGTTATCATGTTCCAAGTCAAAAAGAAAGTTATCAGAGTCCTCGTGTATGGATACGTCGGACAACTCACAAACTCTCAGTGCTAAGGTAGAACCGAACACCTCTGATACAACTTTTTCACGACCCATCCCAGTGGGGCCCAAGCCGCAACACCCTAAGCCAACCTCAAATAGGCCAGGGTCCGGTGAGTAGCACCAACTAGGCATGTTAATAAAATGGGAGGTATTTCCTATAAACCTATACACACACATCTCCAAACCCACAATGATGAATAGTAAAAACTAATAAAAATGGAAATGTATGCATACACTAAAAATCCAAACCAACAGAGTAAGATTGGAAAGTAATGTACAGTAATGTAAAACCTTGGGCCAAAAGTACAAGCCCATTAAAAGAGAGTCTGTAATAAATTACGACAAGTAATGAAAGGTGTTGGGACTACAATCTGCAGCCGTAGGAACACACCTCGGCCAGTCTGATCTCACTGAGTACGGTCTGGTCCTTGTCCACCTAGAATCCTATCAAATGCTCGCTAATCTGCACAAGACACGACACGTGCATGCAAATCCCATGCAGGGGTGAGTATAACAATATCCAGTAGGATGCCCTAGAACCATAAGGGAATACAACATGGGAAATACCTCAAGCGAAAGATATAGTCAGCTCTACACCACATATGTCTACAGAATATATGACCAGAATATCCAGATATACTCATACACAAATGACCATTTCAAACCACCAATAAGATCCAGATCGAAGATTCCACTAAGCATGCAACCGGGAGAACACACTCCTAGGTCTGAAGAGAGGGATATTAAGTACTTGATCCGGGAGAACACAATACACAATTACTTTGAGAAACTTATTCTTAGATGAGGATCACTGCCATGTCATGGGGTGATTCTGACAAGTCAGTCTGAGCTAATCCGATATGCAGAGGATCGACGCCCAGGTAAAGTTGGTCACGTCGATACCAAGAACTCTACCTTGGCTTCCAAGAATGAATAGAGGATCCAGATCCAAATCTCATAGAGGGTATTCCAAAAACTCTAGTAATGATGTCCTGCTGAAGCGATCATACTCTTGTATGTAGAAAATGATACCAGGAACCTTCAAGAGAAAGACCAAGGGGATGAACCCTAAGGAAACTAACCCAAGTCATAGAAGGAAACTAGATCATGCCATGTATGATTGGTTATAGGGCCTGTAGTATGGTTAAATTCTATGTTCCTTCACCTAGGGTACTGTCCGTATAACGGACCGTGTCATCCTTACAAGCTGTGTAAAACTCAACTACATGACGTGTAAAAGAATAACATGTCATTTTCTGTGAATCTGGGTACTTACCATGTAAACACAACATGGCATTTGGCTTGTCGGATTGAAAATAACTACATGGAGTGTAGAACAATCACACATCGTGTCCGAGCACCTGTGGATCACTCCATGTACACTGGCCATGTGCCTGTATATGGTCTCTTTCTGTGTCGCCTGCCTGTGTACCAGCACACAGGGTATCCCGTGTATCTTTCCGGGAAGGGGTATACACGTTGTGTCCTTGGAAATGTACCCAACTCGTGTCTGTGTACTCCCAGAGTACACACCAGGTGGCCTGCCAATGAACATATGCCCAGTATCTCATACTACATGCCGTGTAGTCGAGATTTTTCCAGAAATGTCATCTTCCTCCCCGTGTCGCGGCTGATCCTCTGAATCCACAGTTTCTCATCCCTTCATCCCGATAATATAGGGGTTGGTTAATTTTATCATAAGAACACCATAACAGGTGTTTTTAGTCCTTTAATCAGATCATAAACCTCCAACAATACATCCGAAGAAAAACACCCAAAAACTCATATCTCTCGATCCGCTCCAAATCGTTCACTGAAACAGTCGTCGCACCTCCGTGACATTGCTCTGGGGATGGATATACAAACTCAAATTGTTGCGCAAAAAAAATGTGCATAAATCTATTTCCTCCATGAATGCAACGAAGAACTTGAGGGAGGAAAAAAATATAATGAATTGAACAAGAGGGGCGAACCTTGATTGTTGTTCGGGATGATCCGGGTTAATCGATCTTAGAACAAAACCACAACAATCAATAGATTATAAATCTAGAGTATTTGATCTCTCGATAAAAACCCCAAATCACAACTGCCTGCATAACGATCGATCTACGGGCTAATCGGTTCGTAGATTAGTCTGCGTCCGTTTGCGAAGATCCGGTCGCTGCGTCATCACTACTTCGGTAGGTTTTCTCCAGAGCCTCTAGAGCCGCCAAGGGTTTCAGGGTTTTGAGGTTTGTAACCTTGTACCCCTGCACAAGCCTTTATTTAAAAAGGATAAAATATATCTGTTGTAATAGTTTTAAAAAGATTTCTCTGTAGAATAAAATATTTTTATTAAATATTTTATTACTCTTACGTCCAAAAACTAGATTTCACCACCGACCTGCGCCAGCCAATGTTAGGACTCACCTAAAGTAAAATAGTTGTTCTAAACGCAACGGTTCCCTCAGATTTTTTAACCGAGCATCCGTTTGGTTGTTATTCCACTTTTTCAGGAAAACCGCATGTGCATGTACTTTATTTATTTAAATAAATTCAATCATTTGTTCCGGGATCACCAGGCCTCAGAACTACACGCTGTCTTGAAGACTGGTCTCCAAATAATTCCCACACATTTTTAAAATAATGTATGGAAAATTAGATACTTTAAAATTTTTAAATAATAAAACACTTAAAATAAAAAGTGAATATTTTGAATATTTTCACACCAAAATAAATAAAAAACTATTTATGAAGAAAACATTTTTTTGAAGAATAAAATTAATTTTTTAAAAATTGAGTTATTACTTAAGAAGAATATTTTGATTAATTTATATTTAGTATGACCTTTATATATATTTCCTAAAATATTTTATCATATTTATCATTACCAATTTAATGTTTCTTAATTGTCTTATTTAAAAAGTAATATTTAACTGTTCATTTGAGATTGATGTTTCATATCTAATATGCCATCGAGCATAGTATCATTTATTAAAATATCAAGGTGTTACATAATCAATTAGACATCATGGGTGTATGATTATATACTATAAAAATAATAATCCTCATGGTATATTGCATCACCAATGTGTGTGTGCCTCAATTATTCCATCAACACTCTATGGAAACACTATCACATGACAAGTGACCACAAAGACCCTCCAAAAGATCCAAAAATCCATTTTCATTAAAAACATGGCCTAAATGTCTAAATGACTTGATATGCATCTTCTACAGTCTAGCCTCACATTATGAGGAGCACCCTCTTGTTTATCTGATCCAAGAGCATCTCACTAAGAAATAACCAACCTCATGGCCACTCAAATCCCAAGCATCATCCTAAAGACCCACATGGATTCATCTATGAACCAATTTCATTAATCAAGGTCAATTATAAGACTACAAGATCAGGTACCTAATCTGTCCTACCACCAAAAATAGAATTTTCTACCATCCATGATTCTCATCAACCATCCAGAAAGAAAATATGAAAGGTATTTTATACATTATGAAGTCCAAATGATCCTTACTTATTTCGAAACTATAGGTATTATTGAATTCATAAGAACACAAGTGTATCCTCAAAAATTTTAAAAAAATGTGTCATGCCCACACCACAAACCTAGTATCACCTTTCATGTAATGAAATCAGAAACTGTTACATCAATCTATGCCTCGTGTAGTTGGATGAACTCATAAATTCTCATTGTACACCATCAAATTTCACAAGGAACCAAATATTAAATATGGTTGCATGCTAATGAATTTCACAAGGCTACCCCTTTTAGACTTCATGACTATTATCAACTGAAACCTAGCATGCGAAATGATAAGTTGATATCATATATATATGTATATATATTTAAGTATTATTTTTTTAATCATTAATTCACCACTAATGTTTTCTTTTATTGTAGTAAATCGGTACTCAACGTTTCATATCAAAAACTAGAGAAAGTGAAAAAAAATTCTAATTATCGATCATTATACATCATTCTAGGACATGTATAAAATTTTCACATCATAAGGAAATTTTTTTAATAAATTCGTGATGAATTTAAAGTCATTATGAATCTAATGTCATGAATCTATTTCACGATTTTATTACCTATGTGAAATTGTGTAACATTTTAATTAAATTCACACTTTTAAAATAAAACATGAAGGTATATACATGTTGTGAGTCCCATGTAAACATCATGAAATGAGTCAATGTACCAAACATCAAAATTTTAATCATAGAATATTTCTAAAGATTGAAAAATCACATAATAATACATGGATACTAATTAGATGACATGGAACACTATTAAAAATTGAGTAATATCCTGATTATTTACCACTAGTAGGCGGACCATGGAAAAAAGGATAAAGAATGTTATTTTTATCTTGCTTTGTCTTGATTCTCTCTCAATTTTCTTCCACCCATTCTACCAATAATATATAAAATTATGTATATTCATTGTTTTTTCATCATCCATGTTAGAGAATTGATTTGCAATAGTTTATTCATCCTTTGGGAATCACCAACATTGTGCTACATGCATTCGTCATCTCGATCATCGAACTATGTCAAAATCATACCGCGCTTGTTCTCATTCTTATTTCGAGTAAATATTTTATTTTATTTGGATTTATTAATAGATCATATTTCATATTCTAAATTTAATTTCTGTTAATCAGATAATTATAATAATTTCATTTTTTTCAATCATTTAATTTCTATCATTGTTGGTATGTTAATATTGTTAGAAATGTATAATCTATTTTTGATCAATTAAACTATGAGTAGATAATCTACTTATGGTATGGATCAATATTAGGGGTTATGAAATCTAATTAACATTTAATTCTCAACTCTGTAATATTAAAGAAGAGTTATCAGGATAAATAATAATTTTCTGTCCAGTTATTTTGAGTTCACTTTTCCATAGGAAGTTTCAATGATTAACCATAAATTGATTGGAATATAATAGTTCATGAACATTAGATTATGATAAATTCTACATTTGAATCCATGAGTAATGCATCTTAGTTTCAATTATATATAGACCAAGGAATATCTATCTCTTGCATAGATATTTTCGGCTTGACCATAGCCATCTAATTACCGCAACATAATTTGTAACCTAAATCTAAGGACAATAACATATTATATTTAAAGATAATAATTTATCCTAAAACCCATAATTGATCCCTATCCCTTCCATATCTCTAATATTTATCCATAAAACTCATAGATTTAGTCATTTTACCAAACTCAACTATTATGAGAGGACTCCAAACCCAAAGTGTTTTATGCATTGTTCCTACCATCCAATACAAGATCCTCACGAGACCAATCCCACAATACCTATATACTAATTCCTATTATAATTTTTAGTTTGGGAGAAATAAATTTATTTTGACTACAACCTATGTGAAAGAAATAACACATGCAGGCACATCATATTTTAGCACCATTTTTAGAGAATTAAAAAGGATTGTTCTAAGGCATGATAACCTATAGAAAAAGAATATAAAAATAATTATCCCTTTCCCCAATTCCATATTACTTTCCATTCTATTTTCATTTGGACTCTAATGTGCCAATATTCATCTTGCACATTAGTGCCAGAATAAGGGATATCTGACTCGTTTGAGGAGCCTTGATGCATAAGAACAGCATTCCTTGGAACCTAAAATTGAAATGTATATCTATAAATGTCCCCATTAACAAATAAAATAAATATTTAATCTTGTAGGTTCAGTTAACCCCATACCACCTAACATGAAATCATACATACATGAAGAGAAGTATGTAAATCTAGAGTGCACCATCATGGATTCTAAATTTCCATAAATCTATTTTTCTACACCAATCATCATATTCCCTAATATACAGGAACATACATTAGAAATAAAACATAAACACTTTATTATTATCCGAAATTTGATCCAATTCTATGGGATTCAATGAGAAGACCCCCATGAGCATATTTCAAAATTCTTGGATGTACGTGATACATTTTACAACCAGGTAGTATCTTCTGATGTTCTAAAATTTTGATTCTTCCCTTTTTCCGTGTGAGATCGATATAAGGATTGGATTAAATTTCATGCTTCCAAGTATATCACAACATTGGATGATTTATCCATGAAATTAAATGATTACTACTTCCCACCAATCTACACTTGGTAATTGTAGAACAACATCCAACAAATTTATCAAGCATATAGAGAGTCATCATGGGAAGCATGGGAGCATTTTTGGGGGATTAACTGAAATTACTAGCATCATGGAATGGATATATGGATTCACCTCCATACATTTTTTCATGGCCTACAACCAGCTACTCGAACTATCATTGATGTCACTGATGAGGGAGTGTTAATGTAAAAAACACCTAAGGGATGCCGATAAATTCTAGAAGAAGAATCTTAGAATTGTTGTATGTGGAAGAGCATTTATAGACCACCAAAACATGGGATCCATCCTGGTGAAGAGAATAATAAACTAGCTGCATAATTTTATGAATTAACCAATAAATTAGAAACATTAATACTTCTAGATACGTCACCAATCCCTCCTTCTCGAGTCATGGATATTTTATCTATTGATGTTTTTGGTGGAATGCACCATTATAAAGACATCGCAACAAGTGTTGATAAATAACCATTATAGAAGTGTAATTATTTTAATTACTATCAACAAGGAAAAAAATTTTGGCAGTTGTAGAAATAATTTCAACAAAGCCTATTACAATTGAAACAAAAAAATAATCAAGGGTATGTTAAACAAAGAAGTGGTTAGGGATCATTTTCAAATAAATGAACACAAGAATATCAACCGATGAATTATTCACACCATCGTATGTAACCCAACAATTATTCCCTCTAAGGGGGAAACAATAATTTCATCTTATTCCACTAATACCTTCACAACCATCCATACCAATGTAAATGAACTATGAAAATCCAATAATTTACTTTATTTAGAAGGAATATCTATAGATGAACACTCAAGGGGTAAAATAAAGAACTAAATAGAAGCATTGTGTAACATTGAACATCAAATGTGAATAATCCCTATGAATTTATCTAAGAGATTTATAGGTACTCTACTTGGTAACAAAAAGTCATTCCAAATAGATGTAGCAATGTTATTAGTTCTTAGGGGTGGAAAACTGCAATATTTTTTTTTATCTAGGTGGAGGATATGAAGGTTATGTTGAGGAACACAAAATGCACATAACAGTCATAGAATAATAAAATGGTCAATAATCCAAGGAAAATACTATTGGGACACTTCAAAAAATACTACCTTCTACTAAAGAACCAACAAAAGAGAAACCTATGAAAAAAAGTATATTTTCCTCCACCACCATATAATCCACCTCCATCATTTCTAGAAAGATAATTTTATTTGAATAATTTAATGCAAATACAAGAAATTATTGGAGATGTTCATGAAATTGTACATCAACAACCATTTGATGTGGAAATACCTCAAATTTATACACATAAAATATATCATTACTAACTAATTTTCAAAAAAATGGATGATTTAGGATTCATCTAAATTAATGAATAATTCACTTTTTTTCACTAGAAACAGCCATTGAAAATGAGATAACATATGAGTTTATAAATTCCGTTCACGATAGAAGAATATAACTTTTGATTAGAAATGTGTGATTTTGGATCCCACATCATCCTCTTATAGATGAGTGTATTCTAAAAGATGGGAATCTATGTAATCAAAATAACTAGAGTAGAACTCTAATAATCCAACTGTTCAAAAAAAATATCACATATAATTGTCAAATATGTCTTATTCGAAGTTGTAATGTTCATTTTTTCATTAGAATTTCACATTCTAGATATGGAAGAGGATGGAGATAATCCAATATTTATAGTCTGACCATTATAAGACACTGGAAATGCATTGAATAATTTGAATAATGGAATAATTAAATTTCAAGTAGGCGATGAACAAGTCTTGATCGACCTAGAAAAGGCATAAAAATGATTCTTTTTACCACCAAACAAGCATTCTAATATATGAAAGATAGGGGTACAAAAACATTTATGAAGATACTAATGAAATGATACATGATGAAGATGAGTAATATTACTTTGAGGAAATAAACTACACAGAACGTATTATAAGGGAAAACATCCCACCTTTCATACCTTTGGTCATTAAGCCACTGAAAGTGGAACTGAAACAGCTCTCTAGTAAAATCATTTATAACATTACTGGGAATGATGACGCACTGCCACTTATTAGAAACTATGATGTATCTCAATTATAATATTGAAATTGGTTAATGTGTTGAAAAGGCATAAGTATTCGATTTCTTAGGGGATTAGATGTCATTAACGAAATAAACTTTTATTTATGAACCAATAACATTCTACTTGAGGTTAGTGAAATTCCCAAAGTTCAACCATAATGGAGACACAAAACACCATTGAAAAATGTTATTAAGAATTAATTAATAAAACATATAGTTTCTAGAATAATATTTTGAATCTCTAATAGTGAGTTGGTGAGTGTATTATAGGTAGTACCCAATAAAGGTGGCGTTACAGTAGAAAATAATGATGAAGAAGGATTGATCTCAACTACCACCATTAGTGGATATATTTTATGGATTTATTATTGAAATATAAATAAAACAACTTGAAAAAATCATTTCCCCATACCTTACATGATTCCAATACTAAGGAGACTCGCAGGAGGTGAATTTTGTTGTTTCATGGAAGAATATAATGGATAAAATCTGTTTGCAATCAACCTAGAGGATTATTCTAAACAAACATTCACATGTCCAATTGGTACCTTATCCTACATAAACATGGTATTATCTCTGTGTAATGAAACACAAACCTTTCAAATAAGCAATAATCATATATTTCTTGTACTAGCTGTGTAATTCAATATAAAATTCTTGAATGAATTTTCAGTTTATGGAGAATCGTCTGAGGTTTACCTAAGCTATCTTGGGTTCGTCCTACAACACTGTGAAGAGATGCTTCTAGTTTGGAATTAGAAAAAATGACACATTATTGATCAAGGAGGAATCTTTCTTTGAAACCAAATTTCTATGGATGACATGAAATTTTATCCAACCATGACTAAATTTATCATTGATTTACCTGAACCTACAATTGTTAAAGACATAATGATATTTCTAGGCAATACTAGATTCTATCAGCGATTTATAAATGATCATAGGAATGTTTCCCACCCTTTGAAATAGATGTTATCAAATGTAACACTATTTTAATTCACAAAATAATGTTAACATCCATTTAACATAATGAATGAAATCCTTTTAGATCCTAATATAACCATTTCACCATATTTTGAAAATTAATTTGAGTTGAAGTGAGACACTAGATATATTGCTATTTGTGATGTCCATAAAAACAAGTAGGTCTCATATTATATGTCACAAACCAGCCCAGTTCATCCTTTCACATGTTTCACAAGTTATCCTACGATAAGGCTCAAAGGGTATTCATGATCTGTAGAAGAGGGAAACTAGTCTCAGGCATCAAAATAAAATTGTTGGCAATAATTGTTTCCATAACAGATGGAAAATAAATAGATATAATCTGAAAAATAGATAAAAACTAATAGAGGAAACAATTTATTAATATTCCATAGCATAAAATACTTCCAAGGGACCTCATGGGTCACCACTGAACATAGAAACATGCTCACTTCTAGAGGGATCCAACTAGACGAACCTGTAACTAAAAGGTTAATGATGGTGTGAGAACTTAGATGCTCAGTAGGATTAACAAGGAATAACAATTCCCTCTTCAATCATATTGAGCATCTTGGTTCCCACTCTTACATTATCTTTTTAGTTATAGGTTCCTCTAGTTGGATCCTTCTTTGAGTGAGCATCTTTCTGTGTTTGGTGGTGACCCATGGGATCCATTGTAAGTATGTTATTCTATAGGTAACTACCATATGGGTCATTGAGAACTGCGTACCTCATTGAAATGTGGTATAGATGACATGACCATCAGTATTATCATGCATGACCCACTAAGTGGAGACACCCCAATGGACATGTGGTCTACAATCATCACAAGTGTTTAGTTAGCATTGTAGTGTCAATCCTGCTAGACGAAACTAGGAAAAACCACTTCCAAATCATCTAGTATACCACTTCAATTCTACCCACATAGGTACCCTAGGCCTCCCATGTGCTTTAGTTCACATGTAGTGGAGTTTTCATAAGACAAACATACTTTAACATATGATTCCCTTTATTCAAAAACAAACTCACCGTCTCAACACCAATCTCCCCCACATGAGCACATCCTCCCTTTTTCCATCACACAAAAATTGCACACGTCTCTTTAATAGGAACATATCAGAATCCACACATTAAACATATACATCATTTACTAGAACAATTGTCTATTCCTCAATATGGGTTTACCTTTTTCACAAACCATTCTTGAAGTTCCATACGTGATTAATTATATACCCGGAATTATTTTCCCGTTAGAATACATAATCAGTCAACACTTTTAAACTTCGAAAATCATTTAAAATCTGAATTGAACAACAAATTTACTAGGAATTTAAAATAAACCTTGAACCCCTAATTACAAATATGTCTTTTATTCAAAAAAGTTAAACAACCATTTGACCATTCGTTCACACCAAAACCCATCCTTGGAAATCACATTGGAAATTTTTGGATATCCATACATTTCATTACAAATTTATAACTAAACTATATGAAATTCCAAACACATTTGGAAGTATTCCTTATTAATTCAAAATCCAATAGGATATCACATATTAAAAAATGTCACTTATGTATAAATGAGAATTAGAAATACATTTCATTTTCCAAAACAAAACCATAACTATTTTTATAAACCCAAACCAGATTTCATTTCTTGTGTATATTTCATTAATATAAAACATATTTAAGAAAATGAAACATATCATTGGATTCAAATTAATGGTAGAGGAATAGGAGACGAACTTCAAACATGCTTGTCTGTGATGATGACCAGTAAAATCGACACATATAACCTACATGAACATGCATATATATATATATACTCTTAGATGAATTACACATATTCCCCATTCCATGAGGGGATATGTTAAAATATGGAATATATATATTCCTTACCCAAAACGTGTACATAAAGACATTCTCAACACACATAGCCCAAAACATCCACAATGAGGTTAAACGCACACTATAAATCATTTATAGTAACTCAAATATCACAAAACACCTAAATTAAAATTGAACTGAAGAAAAATAATTAAAATACCATAATGAAATTGAGGCAAGACCTGCTACCTTTGACATCCATGGAAATACCAATCATCAATGGGAAAAAGCCCTATTCGTCATGACTCAACCCAAACAAAAATAGACAAAATAAATTAAGGATCGTTTATGAAATGTGCACAACACAAAAGTGATTAAAATAATGAAATCAAAAGAGAGAAAAAAGAGATATGCAAAATAAGAAAACTCTAATGAAGAGGGTTCACAATAAATTGACTTGGAAGATGGATGCTAATAAGAGGGGCTGTGCACCGGGGAGGCACTAATAGGACGGTTCTTGCACCAATGAGGTGTTGGTGGGGTGTAGGGAAGCCAGCCAAATGGTCCCCACCTAGGAGAAGAGCTGGCCAAGGTGAGGGAAGGGTGATGTGATGTAAGGTGGGATGAGGGAGGGAGGCTTCTAAAACCCCATGGCCAATATGGAGAGAAGTGCGATCAGGATAGGGAACCTTGGGGTGGCATCACATAGAGGGAGTGGAGTGAAAAAATAGAAATAAAGAATAAAAATAATATAAATAAATAAAATAATATGGGTAATAATAATAATAATAATCATTATAATTATAAACATAATAATAATAATATTGTTATTCATAATAATAACATTATCGTCATTATAATTTTTAAATCATATAATTTATGTTATATTTTTATTTTTTTTATTTTAATTTAATTAATTTTAAATATAAAAAAGACTCAAATATAATTAATCTATCTGTGGCCACAAGATCGAGTCATGGTTTGATAATTCTCCCCACCATAATGCTTTGCACTCCCAAAAAAACACAACAAGTCATAACCCAAATATAGAAATCAATACGCCTTCACAGTCCAAGGGAATTTATTATGAACAATAGATATGAAATGGAAGGAATACTATCAAGAAAACAAGGGACTTAAAAATTAATCTCAGGGACAAAAATAGACTCCCCACTATATGTCACTAACCCATAAATATTTAGAAACCACTATTTGGTCAGTAAAAAGGGATAGAATATCCACAATGAATTTTCCAATATCCTAAGGAAAACACCTTAAACATTTCCAGAATTGGATCATGCATGTGACCAATGATATGAAATGATGCTACCATAGCCTTTCTTCACAACACTATTGGGCGTGCTTTAACCCCCAATGTTTTACTCAGTATAGGGGATTGGGGTTTGATTGTTTTGAAAAAGACAACCTATTTCCAATTTGACACCATGAATATTACCGAATTACTTACAAAGGGAGGCCCTAATGGACTCCCATCATATGAACAAACCATCACACAAGACATAACAGTAATACCAACATAGGGTGGCTCGAACAGATTCCCCATCATAATGAATATGCATCATCAATTAATTTTAGTGTAATTTCAGTGATTCTCACAGTGGGACTCCCCACCGTATTCATAATCAATCATAAATGAATTCTTGGACCAACACAAAAACCCTTACATGGTTTACATTGTGGATTCAAAAACAATACATCACTCAATATATGGTACCCACTTAATGATGCTCTAAAACAACACAAAGTTGCAACACGGTTCGCCACTCCTACTAAATTTCGATTATTTGATAATCCCAAATCAAAACAGACTTATGGTCCTGATCATTAATATAGAACCACCTAGAATTTTACATCCATATGGGTACAATAACCAAGGATTAGGAAAAAAATAACTCTAACTAATTATAACCAATGAGGTACTATTCTACACATGCAGGGTAACAACTTGGAAGCGACGTCCCTACACCTCCAGCCACCAAATGATACCATTAGAATGAACATATATGCTGGGATTAAACTAACATTATTTTTTATGTAGAAGATGGATGTTTGACTTGGATTCCATACCCCATGGGGTTTCTGATTTCACACCAGCTTTACTATGAGACATATGGATGGAGCTATGTTTTTTGAAACATCTCTTGTCTTTTATTTAGGTATTATAATCCACTAAAAATCTTCTTCTAGTTCCATATGTAACCACACCATGACCTTGACAACACCAAATGACACAAAACAACTCGAAATCTTCTTACCCTTACATATAACCTTCACCAAGACTGGGACCTAGAATATGCCTACGAATAACCACTTTCTAATTCGAATGAGAAATATCGGGAGAAAATACACATAGAAGTCACCTTCAATGAAAATGGATGAACTCTGAATTTCCAAAAAGAAAACACACTTATCTCAATGATAATGTTCTCGAAAGGTTTCACAACCAAAACCCATGCTCACGAGGGAGAACATTGCATCACAAAGCATCCCCGAACATGACCATTGTGATAGATAGAAGAATTACCAAAACGGTGGGCCTTATGCTGAGTCCCAAATAGCACATGATTCCTCTATATATCCAAAAAAACTCATGAGTAGATTCTCCACACGGTTGATCAAACACAATAGCTCTCTTACAATGAATCCAATAAAATTTACAAATACCTTTTTGAGACTGTGTCCAACACTAACAACCTAGACCACTTCTCCCATTACCCACTAGATTTCTCTAGACCACATATAGAAGGGACCTTTTTAATTTTCAATGCCAAATATCACCATTGACTATCAAATAACTCATGAAAAAAAACCTCCTTCAACTTCCTCTTAATCTTCTCCCTCACTGTGTGAGGATTCCATTATCAAAAAAATAGAGAGATAAATTCAACCCTAAAACCTAAGATGAGAATATTTACATCAATAAACTAGAGGACCATTCAATGATGAATCAACTATGGTCAGATATTGAATATGCATAAATTACTTATGGGGTCATGCGTTTGACAATAGTAAAAACATGGGATCCAGTCAAACTGGTCATTTGGATAAGAAATACAATAAACAGACACCGAATGCACAAAAGGGAACCTACTTAATGTTATCACAAACATTTTTTGTTCAGAAAAAACCCACAAACCATTAACTATAAATACATCACTGACAAAAGAAAACATAAAACTCTTTCCAAGAAATATTTATTCTCAATCTCAAAATACCATTAAAGAAACAATAAAAAATCATAATGAAACATACTAGAAAACTAGAGATCACAAAACACCATATATTTCATTTAAAAATAATTTTTTTAATGTTAGTGGAGACATGGGGTTGTGCATTCCCAAATGGTATCACATGGGCCATACACATGCATGTTTTAGTGCCACATCGAGCACCCACATCTTGTCCATACCAACACTCATATTATCATTCCATTAACCATCCACCTACCAATATATCCCCATGCATGTGGAAACCCATGAAAATACCAAAGAATAGAACCTAACCATTCCATTTTTCAAAACCAAAACATTCATCCCACACTTTCTCTTTCTCAAAACCTCTAGCCTCCAAATTAAAACATAATGTAAATCTCACAAACCAATTTAGAAAAACACCATCCATTAATATTAAAACTCACTTTAAAATCATACACATCAATTTAAAAACATTCAACCCATTTAAAAACAATTCTATTTCCATAAAACACTATTACATGAACACAATTTTAATTAAAAACTCATGAATTCTAAAATTAAACAACAACCCAAAACCTTTTTGAAGATAATTTTCCACTTATTCCAAAAAAAGATCATGTGATAATCCATAAGAACTAATTATAAATATTAAAACTCATTGAAAACATTATAATTTTTTTCACAAGGATCATTTCATAACGATATATTATATAAAGATCCACCTTTTCAATGTTTTATTCAAAAAAATTCCGAAAACACGTTTTCCACCATTTGAAAATCAACTATCATTATTTAAATATAATGTTTTTAACATTTCCAAAATGAGGATTCGTAAAACAATATTCAAATCCCTTGAATATGCAAAACAATACAGGAGGAAATTGGTGCCTGTAGGAAACCTGGAAATATGGCTGGAGGCCATACACCAAGTTCATCATTGTTACATAGAGTGTTCTTGGAGAATGTCTCTAGGGACACATTTCTTTACAGGCCCTATGATCTCACTAAGACCAATGACCCAACTCCAATTTAATTTCCCAAAACAACAGAAAAACACAAGATCAAATGAACTTCGATAAACCCAAATTCCCCAGGTGTCCTGAATCATCTCATGTGGTGTCTGGGAGAGACACCATACTCCAAATCAGAATTCCATGTCTCGACATCCTAGCTCTTTTCTACCCACACTATTCTCAAAGTAACATGACTCAAAAGAGAATAACATCCCAATAGTACAATATTGTCGTCAACCACACTAGGTCATCCCTGAACTTATTACCTGAGATGGCCCATGACAAGGTCCAAAGGGAAATCACGATCCCCACGGGATGGAAACTAGTGTCAGGAATCAAAATAAAACAGTAGTGAACAATTTGGACCAATGGAACACAAATTTAAATAACTAAAAACTGAAAAAATATAAACTCTAGTAGTAGAAATAAATAACTAAAGTTACATAACAGAACATACCTCCATGGGACCCATTGGGTCACCACAAAACACCAAAAACATGATCTCTCCAAGGGCGATCTAACTAGAGGAACCAATAACTGAAATGATAAATTATACATGAGCACTGAGATGATCAGTAAGAATGCCAAGGAATAACAATTCCCTATGTCCAAACATTCAAAATGAAACCCAAATCATAGTATTTTGAAAATAAAACCACATAGAAATAATATTTTCTATTCATTCAAATTTAGGTAACAAGATTCCATCTCAATGAAAAACATTTCCATTTTCATCACATTTCAAAAACAAATTACAAGCATGCATGGATATTTTAATATAAAATTCAAACCATTTAAATTAAACACTTTCATTTTTTAAAAGGAGGAAACAAGATTAAAAAGTGTAAAATGAAATAATTTATTATACACTATATCATAAATCAGAACAATGGTCAATGTTATTTCGAGTCACCATAACATATCACAATGAGGTTCTAGTACATCATAAAATTCCACATTATATGATTTATAAAAACCAAAAATAGATTTTGTTTCACCCACATAGATAATGATTTATTATATATATTTGAAGGGATTCAATGATGTAACAATTATAGATCAATTGAAATATCATACCTATCATCCAATGTATGTATAAGTTCATTATATATATCAAGACCATTATAAAAATTCACATGATGAAAATAAAAAATCACTCGAATAAATATTTGATTATGTTCTAGATTATCTCAAAATGTATTAGCCAATTAAAACTATAGAATTAATCCAATATAAAATAAATTTAAAAAAAATTTAAAAAAATCAATGAATCAATCCATTTATTAAAAATTAAGGGACATAAAATTCAAAACAATAAAATCAAAATGAAGAGAATGATTTTTTTGAATAATAAATACCCTAGGTTGATGGAATCCTTTTTATGAATATCTGTGATTTCTATTAAGACTTTCTTTGATGATAGAAATATTATACATAATCGGTGTATAAATAGAAGGGTGGAAATAAATATCAATAGGTTACCTCTATCGATGACATAATAATACGAAATTATATACATTTTTTTCACACATTATATTATAATCCTAGTTAAAATCAAATTAGAGCATGTATAAAAAATATCAATAATTAAATTGTGGGGTAAAAACAATAAAATTTCCATCCCTAGGATCAACGGAATCATATATGTTAATTATAATCCCACATAAGCCCAATCATAAATACTTTTAGCACATGAAACTACATAACAACAAAAAATTATGAATTTCCTCCAGATCTACACAAGATCTCCATGAAATACAAGAATGAAACTAGAATAATGGTTTCACATAATGATATCATCATAGGCATTTTTGACCACAATATAAAATATTTATTGTGATCTATAACTCAAATGGAATGATCCTATTTGGAAATAGGAACTCCACTCACATAAAGAGATCCTATACAAGGAATGATAACCTGGAAAAAATAAAATGATCCCTAATTTATTGTATGATAATTGAATTGGTGATTTTGGGATATACATAACACTGAGAGAGGAGTGAATCATTGATGGGAAATTTTTAATTCAACTAGGAAATTTTATCATTGTACATATTAGACCTATTAGTATCTGGATTATCTTATTCTCTATTCCCTATTATATGTATGTTTGTGAAATCTATAATGATAACACATTATATTTTTACAAGCTTCACTACTCAATAAGAGTATCTAGTCATTCGTATGGTTTATAAACAATCCAATACCACACCATCTAGTAGAAAAGAATCCATTTTTGTGGAATACAATGATTAGGATATGCCCTTACACTCATGTAGCACTATGTAAAAAATCAAACATTGTGTTTGTGTAGCACTATGTAAACAATCACATAGTACATATTCACATCACTTGGATGTATATTTATACTACCTCTTACGATAGCTTTATCCTTGTTGATAAGGGTTTATAACACCAAGCAATTCCATAACCTGTTGATTCTTGTCAGAGGTCATGGTTATTCATTTTTTTCCACTTCCTTTTTCATCACTTTATTACTTTCACAATAGTATCGAAGAAACACTTATTATCTATTCCCAGCAACTCAATAGTTGATCAATCTCCATCTTCTACTGTTAGTCACAATAATATTAATATTGAAGATAGATGAACTAATTTATCCTTGACCTAATAATGATCAACTTGTATCAATTTGGCCAGCCACGTCCCATCCCCTGTTTTATCTATGACAGAAAAATATATATAATAGTGTATTGATGTGTATTGATATCTCTTTATTCTTCCATGGAAAATAAACTGCACCATATCACCTTATTAATTATTTCAACAACCACCAAATTCATTTTTTATTATTAAAACAATAATGATCATCTTAAAAAAACATCATCACAATTAGTCTTCCATTAATAATAAAATATATATATCTAGGAAGATTCTATTTTTATTGATCACGAAATAAATTGGAATTGTGAAGAAGTGTCTTATTTTCCATATTTGACACTCAATACCAATACATGAGTGTCTTGATTTGTAATCTTACTCCTTTTTAAAATATGACATTATGTTCATGTATGGTTCTTATTCACTGAAACTAACTATTCATGTTTTATCTTCTCTGAACATTGTGTATCAACTAGGCACACAAAAAATTTTACTTCACGAAACATAGGTTGGGTGTTGTACCTAAGCACTGGTTCATAGAAATATTCATCATGAATCACTATGTAATGACGTGCCAATTCTCATTGGCTTGAGAGTACACCGAATCATTACTAGGACTTTAGTGACATCCCCAAGACTCCAAAGGATTGTAATAAATGCAGAAGGGTTTTAAATACAAGTGGGTGATGATTTACCCTTTAAGAAATAAACCAATAAACCTACCATACATAAAAAAAATTCATGATGTGATGCATTAACAAATTAAAGACAACTCAACAACCTCATGCACTCAAAACCACAAAAAGTAATCAACAAGAGAAGGATAACCAGGTATCAGATTACACAACAGATAAACTACAAAAGATTCTCCAAATAACTCAAGATTCCATGCACTAAATGTTCCAAGATACAAAATCTATGAACAACCCAACATTATGAGGTAGTGATAATCATGTGTGAAACACTACCTTGGCCCCTGTCCCAAAAGATAACATCTACAAAAGCACCAAAGTGTAGAAGCAGGGGTGAGTGTAAAAATCAGTATGTTTTCCCCAATGACATCCATAATCACGCCACTAGGATATAAGACCATGAAATAATTATATAAAATGGTTTATATAAATAAATTTATCAAATTTAGTTTTTAGATAAATATAAACAATCTACCAAAACCATTCATTACAAAAACCATACTAGTTTAATTGAAACCAAATTTTCAAGAAACATATTTTTCCCAAAAAGAAACCAAACAGTCTTTACAACAATTTCCAAATATCCCTATATCATCATACCCAAACATTACTCAAACCCAAGAAAACAACCATGCATGCTACGTTATGACAATTCCATACTCATGAGTCATTTCTCAAAGATCTACCATGTAGTCACTAGGTAATTTTGTCACATGTTCCATTAATACTTTGGCACCGAGAACAAGGTCATACTTCAACAAAACCCCATATATGTGATTCTCATGTGCCATTAAAAATTCGGCACTGATATCATGTTCATATTTCACCAATCCCCATATATGCAATATGAACACACAACACATATGACCAACGATCACGAAAAATAAACATTTCAATAAAACACCATTTTTTTGAAAACTATTTCCGTCAAAACCTTTTCAATTCCAAACCATTTAAACTACAAACAATTTCAAACAAAAAACCATTTTTATTGAAAACCATTTCTATTAAAATCCCCCTTTTCATCAACCATTTATCCATTTTTGGATAATCCATAATTTAAAATCATCATTTTAAATTAATCCCCCTTTTGCACAACAATTCACCAAGATCATACAGTTTCACAAAAACCATATATCATCACAGACAAATATTTATCAATGCATTTCACAATCAGTAAACCAATTTGAATCTAATATATTCAATTATCAACCGAAGTCTAGAGAGAACCCACCTACCTTGATGGTTTTGATGAAACTTTAACAATAGATGAAGAACACATAAAGAAGCAGGTCAATTATCCCAGAGATTCCATAGATCTCTTATCCTAGAAAGATCACGACTCAACATTGACATATTTGGCATAACAAAATAGTTCTACCCACTATAAGTTCAGATCTGAGAAATAATGGAGATCAGAGATGTAGATCTAAGCAGATATAATAAAACATAAAAAATCTGTAATGAATGGTGACATACCTCATGAATTGGACTCAAAATCACCAAGGGAAAGCTCAGGAATGGATTCAACTCGTGTGGAGAGGGTTCTCCTAACATCTAAGGAAAGAAATCTCGAATAGGGGCATTTTTAAGCCAAAACAAAATAAATATAGAAAAAATGAGTAATCTCTTACAAAATAGGATCTAGATTTGACCTCTGGACAGGATTTGACCACAGGGTTTGTGCCAACTGTGTATGGATCATGAAACGTTCATTTTGGTCCCAACACTAAAAAACCCCAAATTATTACATCCTTCACCTTTACCCCTTTTTATGGAAATATCCCAATTTATGGAAACACCCCACATTAAGGAAACAACTCACTTTACATAATACCCCACTTTATGGAAACACCCCACTTTATTGAAACACCCCACTTTAAAGAAACACCATACTCTATAGAAACTCTCTATATTAAGGAAACTCTATAATTCATGGAAATTCTCTATTTTATGGAAACTCTCTATTTTATGGAAACCCAATCAACGACACTCATATTAAAAAAAGTGAGGAATGGGGGTTATGTACTCAAAACCAGGGGTACTAAATAATCCCCACCATTGGCCTTTCTATCCTCATAATGTAGAAAGCCCTTGCTGGAGAAATGGGTTTCATCCACTGCTCTTTCATTTCCTTCTCAGGTTCCCATGTCTCTTCCTGAATTTGACCATGTTGCCATAAAACCCACACTAGGCCAATTCATTTCCCATCAAATACATTTTATTGTTTATACATGATCTGCACTGGAATATGTACCTGTGATGCATCCGGTTCTAGCTCAACGTGATCCCATTTGATCACATGGTCAGGAACAGGGTGATACATTTTCAACTAGGATACATGGAACAAATTATTAATCGAACTAAACTATGGTGGTAATTCTAACCGACATTCCACCTCTCCAACCCGTTCCAGTATCTCAATAGGGCCAATTTATATAGGAGATAACATTCCTTGCTTCCCGAAACAACGATGTCCAAGACTTGGAGAGATCCTCAAGATGACATGATCACCCACTATGAATGACAATGTTATTCAATAGTGATCTACATAAGATTTATAATGACTCTGATATGTCTCTATCATCGTTCTAATCAATGGGTTCTTCTCTGTTGTTTCTTGGAAAAGTCTTGGCTCGACTAGTGATGTTTCACCAATTTCCACCCTGTATTGTGGTGAACAACAAGGATGCCCATATAATGCTTCAAATGGAGCCTTGCGTATCGAGGATTGACAACTGTTATTTCATGAGAACTCCATTAAGGGTATACAATCCTCCCATGAGCCCCCAAAATAAATTACAGAATCCCAAAACATGTCTTCCAATGATTGTATCATCTACTCATATTTTCTATCTATTTGAGGATGATACACGGTGATCATAGTCATCTGAGTTCTAAGGGCTTGCTTTAATGATTTCGTGAAATGATATGTGAAACTCGGATCATTATCTAAGACTATTGAAACCGGTATACCATCCCGATTTACCAATTTATGGATATATATTTTTGAAAGATCCACCACGATATGATTTTCATGAATAGGGATTAAATGGGTGAACATGGTTAGACGATCCAATATCACCCAAATGGAATTGTGTTTCCTGGCCATTCATGGAAGACATGTAACATTATCCATTTCTATTTGATCCAATTACAACACTAGGATGGACAATGATTGTAACATACCAGCTAGTCTATGATGCTCTGCTTTTCCTTCTGACATGTTAAGCACCGCAAGATTAACACTACCACCTTTTTTTAATGTCGCTCCACCAAAACTATACATTCAATGCCTTATACATCTTCTATGTACTTATATGTACAACCCATATTGAATGGTGGTAAGCATTAATGCTTTTTTCATAAGAAACCATAAGTACAACCATCTGATCTCTGAAACACAAAATTGAACCCCCATCAAGTTTCCAGCCCTCAATGGTCTCCAAACCATTGTGTTTTCAACATACAACAATACATTATGAATTAGATGTTTGTGCATCTTTGATAATTTTTACTAACTCATGAACAAGCATAGCAGAAAATAAATCCAAACATCACCTAGGTCTTCACATTCCACATGCATGTCGGCTTTGACCGATAACAACTACCATTCATCTAATGTTTCTTTCACAAACTAACCATATGACGTTCTAATCAATATGTCTGCTACATAATTTTCTTTCCTCGATGTGTACATCAAGACAATGTCAATGTTTCAACATACTCCATCAATCTCCCTGTCCTCAGATTCAAATCCCGTTGTGAGAAAATTTGTTTCGTGTTTTTGAAATCCTTAACCATAGTAAATTTCTCTCACAAGAGATAATGTCTTTTTGTTTTCAAACCATGGATGACTGTAGTAAACTCCAGATCATGTGTTGGGTAATTCTTCTCTGGCACCCTCAACTACCTTGAACCATAAGCAAACACGTGATCCTTTTATAGGGTCCGAGTTCAGCCGAAGTGCGTTGGTGGTTTTGACCAAATAAAATTTTAGCGTTAAACAACGTTCAATCTGAGCTCTGTCACGATAATAAAACACCAGATCTTCGGAATAGAAAGAATAATTAAAATTAAGATAATGGTCTTAGAACCATCGATAGGATTATAATATGTTTGTTATAATTAATTTAATTAATTGAGAATAAGTACCTTGATGGAATTCATTCTTCGTTGTTGTTTTCTGGTCATATTTCGATTTGATTCGTCGTTACGTTTCAGAAGTCAAGTGCAGAATTTCTCTAAAAGGGATCTTTACATGCACCACGTATCTCTGAACATCGCCAAAGGAATCTTCGGTTGCTAGAGTGGAGAATCCTTTTCTTGCGATATCCAGCTTAGATCACCTTGATCCGAAGGAGGAGGATCTGTCTTAGTCTTGAGAGAATTCTGGGAGGAAGGAGTTCTCTCAGCCTTCAGAGAATTTTCCAGAATTTTTATGCACAATGATTCATCGAAAAGTGTTGGGGTTTTGAGGATATTTATAATTGGATTTGAGGTTATAGAGTTATGACAATAAATAAATCCATTACATTTTTGATTTATTTCATTAACTCTTATTGAAAACCACCATGTAAAATCATTAATTCCTTGATATGTTCCCACACTTCTTATAATAAATATCATTTAATAAAAAAATATTATTTCTTAAAAATCCAAACTGAAAAAACTACATGGCGTGTAATCATTAATACATAGCGTGTACTTGTTTTTCATTTCCTTTCCAAAATGAAAAGTACACGGCGTGTACATTCAATGTACATGTCATGTATATCTTGTTTTTCCTTTTATTATTCCTCCAAAATTAAAATTATTTTGGCTTCCTTGAATAATTATTAAACCACATATTGGAATAATATTTTTCATACTTGTGATACATGGATACACATAGTGTGTGACCCTCTAGTCCTCTTTCTCATGGGAATTAGGTGGGATTGGCTAAATTCCATGATTATTGTCTAGTACTGGGCCATGTCACCCATGAAAAAAATTAGTTGATGTCACATTGACATGTCACCTCATACGAATGCATACCATGTAATTTAATCCCTTTTTCTTTGTATCTCTAGTCAAGCAGGTTTCATGCTAGTTCCATCAACCCATATGCTTGGTTATTCATTCTTTGACTACTTGAAATTGAACTCGCCCATACATTAACATGTCCAGCTATTTATTTAGGCTATATAAATTCCATCAAAGGGCCTGAGATATCTACTTCCATTATGGAAGAGAAGGGGAAAATACTTTCTCGCATTATTTGTTAATGCCGAATCACTCGTGATGCATCCAATGTATCCTACCACCATGTGAATAGTGTGTCATCACATTTTTCATCGAAACATCTAAGTGCACAATATGTAATACCAATTAATAATAATCTTAATTTCTAAGGACCAATACACACATTCACAGATAGGAACATCCAAGGACACTATGAAATGTGGATTATCTATTGGTGGGTCTCTTTCTCATAATATCCTCTTTGATATTACCAAGGGAACACACCATGAGAAGGTGCCACAAATTTTTATGATTCATCACCCATAATGTCCTGTATTATTTGTGTCCCTCAAGTAACATCATCCGACCATTGAACATATATTCAAGAATAGTGTTATGGAACTTCCGGGTTCTCATCATAGTAAGGATCTGCTACGACCCATTAAAGCAACAACTGTCCTCATGACATTATCTCATGAATTGTCATGCAGAAGAACAATCAAGATGTGATAAGGTATTTATTAATGAATAATGTACAAAGTAGTGTGTTCTAGGCCACCAACTCCAACATACTCCCAGTTGGACTAGATCCAACTGCTAACAACCTTTAACCCACTATCTCTCACATGATATTCATGCTTCTGCTGAGATAGGCCTTTAGTCATGGGGTCTTCCATATTCTCTTCTATGGACACTCATAACACTACAACTTCACCCCTTTGATAGAAATACCTTAGGAAGTGATACATCTGGAGTATGTGATTTGTCAATTGATGAGTCCTTGGTTCTTTTGAAAGATCCACCACAGTAGTATTATCACATTACAGTGTTATAGGATCATTGCTTCTAAGCACGACATCAAGCTCCTGGAAAATGTTCTAAATCCAGGAGGCTTCTTTGGCTGCATCCAAAGCCGCTATATATTCGGACACCATTATAGAATCAGTGACAACTAGCTTCATTGAACTCTTCCAGCTCACAACTCCTCCATTGAGACAGAAAACATATCCCGATTGTGACTTCATATTGTTCTGATCTTTCTGAAAACCAATGTCAGCATACCCTCTGATGATATGTTTTTCATCTCCTCCATACACAAATAACTTATCCTTAGTTATTCTAAAATACTTAAGCATAGTCATAAGAACATTTCAATGTTTTTCTCCTCGATGTGCTTGATATCTACATACCATGATCAGTGTAAAGGAAATATCAATCATGGTACATAAATTGGCATACAGGATGGATCCTATAGATCAAGAATATGGGATATTACCCACTCTATCTTTATCTTTGTGTGTCTGAGGACACATTTTCTTAGAAAGATGTAGGCCATGTGACACTAGATCTAATCCCCTATTGGATTGTTCCATACTAAATCTCATTAGTATCTGGTCAATGTATGTACCCAAACATAGTCAAAGCAGCTTTTGGAACTTTCGCGAATGTTCTTGATCCCAAGAATGTAGGTTTTTTCACGCAAGTCCTTCATGGAGAAACACCTGGTCAACCAGCCCTTAACCAACTGTAAGACTGGTACATCGTTTCCAATAATCAATATTTCATCAAAATATAATACTAGGATAACGATCAAATTCCTGCTAAACTGTTTATAAACACATGGCTCACATTCATTCTTAATGAAACCAAATTCCATTATGGCTTCATAAAATCTAATGTTCCATGACCTGGATGCTTTCTTTAATCCATAAATGGATTTCAGCAACTTGCAATCCCGTGTGGCTTCACCTGGTGTCACAAAACCTTATGGTTGTTTCATGTAGACATCTTTATGAAGGTTCCTGTTAAGGAATTCTGTTTTGACATAAATTTTCCGAATCTCATAGTCATGGTAAGATGATATGGAAAGTATAATTCTTATGGATTTAAACAAGGAAAATGGAGAGAAGGATTCATCATAGTCAATTCCTTGACGTTTTCGGAATCAATTAGCTAGTAGTCATGATTTATATGTTCAAACATGACCTACAATGTCCAGTTTTCTATTGAATACCCATTTTCATCTAATAGGATTTACATCAATTGGAACTGTGGAACTTTTTCCTATACCAACTCCTATGTATCTTGAGAATCAACATCATCTAAATCCATCATTCTCCCACTATCCCTTTTGAGGATGTTCTCCCTATCAAAGAATTATGGATTTTCTGGTGACAATCACTTTCTTATCTTGTGGGTTATATAAGTAATATACTTTTTATCCTTGGGATATCCTATTAAGATACACCTTGTGACACAGGGTGCTAGTTTGTTTCCTAAGAAGGCCTAAACTAAAGCCTCGCATCCCCATTAACGTCTATATGAAAAAATTAGTTTCCTTCCCTTCCATAACTCGGAGGTACGTAATTCCATTTTCAGCATTAGTTGGTACTCATATTAATGTGTATGTTCTATTTTGAAAATCATATCCCCAAAAGGATAATAGAAGATCTACATGACTCATCGTCAACCTCTCCTTTTCCAATAAGGTGTTGTTCTTCCTTTCACTAACACAATTACACTATGGTTTATATGGAGGATTGAGTTGAGATAGAATCCCAAACTCCCGTAGAAGATAGATGAACTCTTGGTTTAGATATTCTCCACCTCGATCCGATGGAAGCTTCTCAATCTTCTTACCAAGGTGATTTCCTACTGCATTCTTGAATTCCATAAATTTCTCTTAGCCTTCTGACTTATACCTCATTAAGTAGTCATAGCCATATCTACTCATATCATCAATTAATGTAATGATGTAAAAATTTCCACCTATAGCTTCTAATGGAAATGGTTCACACACATCCATGTGCACCAATCCTAGAAGCTCGGTTTCCCTTTAACCTGGTCCACAAAAGGGTGACTTGGTCATTTTTATGTGTAAACAAATGTTACATCTATGAAGTGGTTTTAGTTCATTAGAGTCCAAATAACTATCATGGTAGATCTTTTTCAAGCACTTCTCATTTACATGACTGAGAAAGTGATTCCACAACTGGGTGATGTATAGGTCATGTGATTTTTTTCCGTTAGTGACTACCAACACTTGGTTTTAAAAATTTAATACATACAAACCAATATTTAAATGTCCATATCATAACCTATGTTGTTCTTATAAAAGAGACAACCCTTATTTCCAAACATGAATATAAATTCATCCATATCCAAACAAGATATTGAAATTATGTTCCGGGTAACACTTGGAACATAATAACAGTTATGTAAAACTGAAATCATCCCAGTTGGCAATAAGAGGTGGTAATCGCCAATAGTCATCGCAACCAGCCATACAACATTGTTATCTCAATGATCCACCTCTCCTCTGGAAATCATTCTAAATCTACTAGGTTCTTATATTTCAATACATATGGGATACCCACAAGCTATATCTAATAACTAATGTGTAGAAATAGAAGGATTATACTCGATAACGAATGAACCTTTAGTGCCCCGATGCTTCTAAGTGTAGTTCCACTTCCAGTGGCCATGCCGTCCACTTGAAAAACATACTGCTTCTCATTCCTTGCCATGCCTCTAGTTCTTCCCCTTCATTTTGGGAGGACTCTCATGGGCTTCGGACTAGTTATAAGTATTTGTCCCATTTTCCTTGTCCTTCCTTTTTTAATTCAACATAAAGACTATGGGTTTGTCATGCCCCATGTCATTATCTACCTAGTGAATTAAGGTCAGAAGTTCCCATAGAATATTTTCATTATTTCTAATGTTATACTTGACAATGAAGCTAGATAAGTTCTTGGGTAATGATGATAGGATGATATCTGTACGTAAATCATCTGGTTATTTAATCCCTAAAATGTCTCAAAGATTAATGTAGCCAATAATCTTGACTACAGGAGGCCCATCTGGTGCAGACTCTCCAAGCATAGTTGTAAACAAATAATTTGAGATGTCATATCTCTCTTGTCTCACCTTTTCTTGGTAGAGATCCCTAAGGTGATACATCATGTTATACGTGTCTATGTTTTCATGTTGCTTCAAGAGCTCGTTAGATGTGGCCGATAGCATGAAACACTATACATTTTTGGCATCATCATTATGTTTCACACATAAATGTATTTCCTCATCATTGGCCTCTTTTCCAGGCACAACTAGAACAGTCTCTTCTAGAACATACAATTTCTTCTCATGGCGAAGGATGAAGCGTAAACGTCTCTGCCACTCTTGGAAATTGGAGTCGGTGAAAAGGTTTTCTTTCTCAAGAATGGTTCAGAAAGATATGTTTTATGTCATTTTTCTTGGCGTTTCTACAAATTAAGATGAGAAAAATAATTTTTCATTATAAAACTGAGTCAAATAAATAAATTAATACTTATTTGTCACCAACTATTTTATCGAAATCGAATACCCCCGACCATTGAATTCAAAATATTCTTGTTTCCAAAATATTCTAGTCAAAATGATCTATATTTCCCTTCACATAACCCCATCTAGAGTTGGTCAAGAAATGTGAGTGGTTTTAGGTAGGCGTTACAAATTCCAACTACATTAACTTGCAGCTCCTTGATCCACTGAGTGGACTCCCCAATCCTGAAATCCTTTTATTTTGGATTTACTCAACATGTTCCCCATGGTCACACCAAGTCCTACTGTGTCAATTAACCCTTGATGCGAACCATGTCAATTCAACCCAAAACCATCAATTTTAATTCTTTGATAATTGAAAGCACCCCAACTATGGTTGGTCAAGCACATTGAAATGTGGTTCGATTCTAACCAAGATTATGAAAGTCTATACCGACATAATATTTCTTTGAGTTATTTAATCCTTATCTGTAAATATCATTTTTATTACCATTGATTAAATGCTTGTTAATATTATGTGTTATAAACATAATTGATTCACCATGTATAAGATAATATTTACTCATAATCCGATCTTATTTTAGTTCCATATTTCATGCTTGTTTAATTCATTAATTGTGTCATCATGACAACACACCCACAATAAATAAACCATTAAAATGATTGAAATAAAATTAATGGTATGATCATGAGGTTGTTCAATTAGATTTTATATCTAGCGGTTGATAAGCTAACCCCAGACCTAAGGGAGAAACACCCTGAACCTTTCGGGTTCATGTTTACAGTTTTCCACATGTACACCATTGTATCTCCTTAGATTGGGTTTACCTCAGCTCTTGACTTGATACTCCTCCACAAGATTTGGATCCCCATCCATTACATATGAATTTATCTCACACTATGTAGAGGGGTTAAAGGGGTTTTTTAATTAATGATTCTATGGGCGTGCAGTCACAAAATATTTTTGAAGAGAAGGCTTCCAGGTTAACAAATTTAATTTAAATTAATAAAATAAAATAAACCATTCACATACAATGGTCTTGGTATAGCTCATAATCATCCATACATGAAATGATATATACGCATAAATAAAACTATCATTCAATTATTTATTCATTCTTTCATTAGACCAATCATGCTCGAATAAATTAATTATTTTCAATTAATAAATAATTTTATCTTAAACACATTTCTGAATTTCCTTGAGATTCTCATATATCATAATTTTAAACAAATAAATTCATTTAGAATTATCTTTTTATGTAACTTGTACCTTGGAGGAAACCCGGTGAATTCCCATTCATTACGCAGAAGTTAAATTAAACATATATATATATATAACACCTATCATGTGTTGTGCCTCAGCTTTACGCCTGCACTATGGTACACGTCTCAAGTGTTTGTATAATATAATAATAAATTTTAATAAATTTTCATAATTTGGATGAGTACACGATGTGTAGTTTTTGTTTACCATTCATCTGATGTACATACCCTGGGACATGGTGTATAGATGTACATTGAAAATTTTCAGAGTACATAACATGTTCAGTGGGAGTATCCGTGTTACACAGTTTCCTACCGGGAAATCCGTGTTCGGGGTACAAAATACAACCCTAACCCAAAGGGACTAGATGTCATGTTCACTGGACCACATAACATGAAATCTGGAAATCGTGTTCCAGTAGTTCCTGGCCCACACACGGTTTCATTTATGACTTAGGTATACTATAATACATTAGGTGTTTTTGCGGACCAGTCTGATGCATTGAACCTACACTAAACGACATGTAATTTCTAATACACGACATGTATTCTTGTGTTTTATGGGCAAGAAAATTTTTCTCCTCCGTATGAGATCCTCTATTTTAGTTCAATCAATGTTAAAAGGAAAATTCGTTTCAGTAAGGTGAATGAGAAAAGAGAGAGGAAGAAAAGATCTCGAGCATCATATATAAAAACAATTAACAAGAATTGAAATAACATAACTATTAAATGTGTAAATCACCAATGAAAAACTAAATAATTATAGTCAA
Source organism: Viscum album (assembly GCA_963277665.1). Taxonomy (NCBI): domain Eukaryota; kingdom Viridiplantae; phylum Streptophyta; class Magnoliopsida; order Santalales; family Viscaceae; genus Viscum; species Viscum album. Next base: position 2,024,697,961 of record OY728151.1, on the reverse strand, counting down.
TGATAAGACTGCTCTGATACCACTTATAGGATCCAGGCATAGCGGAAGCACATTTGTGGGTTTGGACAATGTTAATTTTAGTGTTAAACATTGTTCAATATGAGATCCTTCATGATAATAAAATGATGGCTCTTCATAATTGAACGAAGAAAAAAATGAGAGATAAGGGTCCTAGAACAATTGATAGGATCATCAATTTTTGGTTATAATTAATTTAATTAATTGAAAATAATTACCTTGATGGAATTCGATCTTCGTTGATGTTTTATAGTCACGATTCGATGTGATTTGTTATTGTGTCGCAGAAGCGATGTGTAGACTTCCTCTAGTGGTGATCAAAACACACACCACATGTCTCTAGATGTCGCCAAAAGAATCTCTGGGTTCTATCCTGGAGAATCCTTTTCTTGCGTTGTCCTTCTTGGATCACGTTTATCCGATGAAACAAGATATCTATCATTCTTGAGAGTGTTCTTGGAGGAAGGAGTTCTCTCACCCTAGAGTGAATTTTCCTGAATTGTCATGCACAACTATTCATCAAACTTTTTGGGGTTGTGAGGATACATATAATATTATTTGAGGTAATAGGGTTATGAGAATAAATAAACGTCTTACACATTTTATTTTTTAATTAACTATTATTGAAAAAACCCCATGTCAAATCATTAATTCCTTGACATGCGCCCATACTAATAATAATAAATATCATTTAATAAAACAATATTATTTCCTCAAATCCCCAACTGAAAAAACTACATGGCGTGTAACCATTAATACACGGTGTGTACTTGTTTTCCATTTTTTTTTCAAAATAAAAACAACATGGCATGTACATTCATTGTACACGATGTGTATATCATGTTCTTAGTTTTATTCTTCCTCAATGATTAAAACTATTTAGGATTCCTTGAATAATTATTAAACCACACATAGGAATAATCGTTATTCTACTTGAGATTATTAGATACACTTAGTGTGTGACCCTCTATGCCTCATTCTCATTGGCATTAGGCGGGTTTGCCAAAAGTCCAAGATTACTGTCTAAAAATAAGTCAAGGAACCCAAGAGAATGATGTTGATGCAACATTGATGTTTCACCACATACAAATGATTACCATGTAATTTAATCCCTTTGTCTTGATATCTATAATAAAGAGGATTGAATAATAGTACCATCAACCCAAGTTCCCGATTATTCTTTCATTGACTTCCCAAAATTTTACTCACCCATACCTTACCATGGCCATGGATTTTTTAGGCTATATAAATTCCATCAAAGGGCCTGAGATATCTACTTTAGTTATAGAACATAATGGACAAATCCTTTCTTACATTATCTAATAATGCAGTATCACTGATGATGCACCCAAGGTATCCTACCTCGCTGCGAACAGTGTGTCGTCATAGTTTTTGTCAATACATCTAAGTGCATGAGTTGTAATACCCATTAATAATAATATTAATGTCTAAGGACAAATACACACGTCCGCAAATACGAACATCCAATTACCCAATGAAATGTGGATTTCCTACTGGCAGGTCTTGTTCATATAATATGATCTTGGATATTTCCATGGGAACAAACCATGAGAAGGTGACTCAATGTTTTATGAGTCCTGACACCTAAAAGACTATATTATTTGTGTCCATCAAATAACACCATCCAGTAATAGAAAACAAATTCATGAACAGTGTTATGGCACTTCCTTGTCCTCATCATAGCAGGGATCCACCATGACTCTTTAATGAAACAGTTGTCCTTAGTACATTATCACATGCATTATCACGCAGAAGAACAATCAATATGTGATAAGGTAATTATTAATGAATAAAGTTAAATGTAGTTGGTTCTACGCCACCAACCCCAACACTCTTTACATGATAACACAACCCAATCCCGATCATGAAGCATAACTATACTCAACATACCCCTGTCCTGATTCCAGCAAGATCAAGATAGGTGCCGATGTTACTGAAAATTCAGTTCCAAGAAAGACTTCTGACATTCCTCCGTCCATTGGATTGGAGCATTATTTTTTGTTAGAGATGTCATTGGTGAATCTAGTCTTGATAAATCATGCACGAAGCATAGATAGTAACCGGATATACCAAGAAAACTTTGTATCTCTAACAAATTCTTTAATGGTCACAAAGAGATAATAGATTTTATCTTTTTAGGATCAACAGACACACCTTTCTCAGAGAGGACATAGCCAAGGAAATTAACATCCTGTATCCAAAAATCACACATTGATAATTTGGTAAACATACGAGACCATTCAAGATTTGTTACACTGTAACTAGGTTCACCTCATGATCCAAACTTGTCTTTGAATAGACCAAAATGTCTTCCAAAAACACAACAACAAACGAATCCAGATATTTTTGAAATATCATATTCATCAATTCCTTGAAGGCTTCTAGTTCATTCGTTAGACTGAAAGGCATGACTACATTTTCATAGTGTCCATATCAACTTCTGAAAGTTGCCTTTAGAATATCCTCTTTCCAAAATCTGAATATGGGATATCCTAATCACAATATAATATTGGAGAACCAATGAGCTCCACTTAATTGATCAGATAGATCATCAATTCATGGAATTGGATATCTAATATTTATAGTAACTTGTTTAAGCTTGCGATAATTAACACATAGATGAAGAGTTCCATCTTCCTTATTCATGAACAAAATTTGTGCTGCCCATGTAGACATACAAGGTTGAAAGAAAGCGTTTCTTTCCATCTCTTCTAACTACACTTCAAATTATCGTAACTCTTTTAGTTCCATCATATATGATGGAAGGGAAATATGACTGGTCCCTGGATGGATATCAATCGTAAACTCCACTTCCCTTAGAGGGGGTAACCCTGAGAAGTTCTTGGAAAAGACATCTGAAAATTGATCCACAACAACTGGAAAACTATTTTCCTCAATCTCTTTCATTGATTTCAATGTCAACGCTTCTAATTGGTAGGATATTGTTCCCCCCATTGGTGCGAACAACATCTTTTCACAGTTATTTACAATCCTCTATCCTCTAAAGAGATGCTCGATGTCATCCTTAGTCATGAAACTAAATATTCTCTTATAATAGTCGATTTGATCCTTAAATTCTGTTTGCCAATACATACCCTGGATTACATCATAGAAATTCATATCTTACATCAAGAAGTCCAAATTTATCTCAACTCCATCAATAGTTATGTCACATGCTCTACACATAAATTCTTGACATTCTCTTTCACCATGAGGAGTTTGCATTTTCAAAACAGAAGGCATCATTTCCAGTTCTCAACATAGCGAATCAATAGCATAAGAATAAATGAAAGAATGTGATGTACCAGTATCAAACAACATTTGCACAAAGGTATAATTCAAAAGAATTGTACCTCTCAATATAGATGGTCTAGCTTGATCATCGACAATCATCTACTCAACTCCATACAATTTCTTCTTCACTATAACATTCTCCATGTTTCCATGATGAGGTTTCCCTATTTGAGGAGTCAATCAATTTCTAGAATCATCATGTCTAGCTCTACTCTATTGAAGAGACTGATTATGTTTTCCTCACCTAGTTGATGCATAAGATGATTGTGATAGCATAGAAGTGTCTTGAGCACCTCACCTTGGATCACTATGACAACAGCACTGAAGATGTCCCGTCTTGTTACGATTGTGCCAATCTCTAGGTTTTTCCATACAATCTTGCTTAATGTTGTCCAGCAAACCACAATGAAAACAAATTTATTTTCTCTAGGGACATGGAGGAGGTTCATTGATCCAGCCACAGGTTCTTATTTCCACTTGAAACTAAGAAATAGGTGTCCCTTTTCATCTTGTTCCCAATAGTTGAGTTCCCACAATTTGATGTTGGTATCATCATGCCTCCTCGCATAGATACTGAGATATCACATTCAGCTATAGTCCTCTATTAACCATCTCTGTATAGCCTATAATACAAAGTACTACAATCTTTGATCGAATCTCCTGTCGTAGACTCGATTCGAAGATGAGTTCCGTCAAATTTGAACTTTCCATGACATCTGGTGAAAAGATTACTATGTTCATGAAATTATCTGTATACTCTATGATAGGGAGACTCTCTTTTTTAAGGATAAATAAGTTCATCATTTATTGGATCATGAACATGTGATGATAGAATTGTTTATTGAACCATTCCTCAAAATACAGCGATATAAGTCCTTCATCCTATTTAGCCTGCATCGCTAAATCCAACCACTAATATGCAATATCCTCGAGCATAAACGTCTCTAGTTTGAACTTTAGCTCTACTAGTGTGCTAATGAAGTCAAATATTAGATTCATCTTACATATCCACACTTCTTCCTTCTTAGGTTTGGAATCACCCGAGAAATTAGGTCGATTCTACTTCATGAATTGGATGGTATGATCCACATGTCGTGGCTCATTCCTCCAGTTTCCTTATGTCGACAACTTGAATATTTTGGAAAATACTATAAACCAAATCTTGGTTCATATGTGGTTCAGGTGAAACCAAATTCTCTGTAGCTTCTTCAGGTTTATTTCTATGACACCTATCAGGTTACATTTTCTAAACTAATAGAAAACTTCGTTTATCTCACACTCAAGCAACTATTGGCTTATAATTTCAAATTCAATCACATCAACTATCACAAAATTGTTTTCCAAATCATCCTTTTTCCCATGTTCAACTATTTTTTAACCACTTCACATGCTTATGAAAATAAAACCATTTTCAAAATTGAATACCCATTCACTTTTTTAATATATTTCATTTGAAAACCAATTCCATACTTTTAAAAAATGATCATTTCATGAAATGATGTATACACTCCTAGTGGGAAGTCATTTCTCTATAAATCATATCATGGCCATCTCTATGGATAAACCCATGAAAATGAGATTCCAAAATCCTAGAAGTGTCTCCAAACAATTATTTACCCAACTCCCTAGTAACATGATGTTTAGCATAAAAGGGTCAGCTACGTCCTTTTATGCTATATATTTCATGTTCCGACAATCCCACTACTTTCTAAGATTCCCACCCAAGGAATAAAAAAGAAGTGATTTCATCTCCAAAACTAGGAACATCAATGACTACTTTATAGGAAAGGACCAAACAAGATGATTCCATTTGTATTGACCCACCAATTCTCATTGTCTTGAGAGTATACTGACTCATTACTTGTCCTTAAGCAACACCCCCAAGACGCCAAAGGCTAGCAATAAATGCCGAAGCATTTCAAATACATGTTTTGGACGATTTAACCTTTATTAAATAAACCAATAAACCTACCAACCATATCCAAACATTCACTATATAATTCATGAACAAATGAATGACCACTCAAAAAATTCATACACTCAAAACAACATAATGTAAGCAAAAACATAAGGATAACCAAGCATCACAGTACATAGCGGATAAACTAAACAAGACTCTCCAAAGACCTCAAGACTCCATGCTCCACTTGCTCCAAGATTGAAAATCTCCAAATAGACCAATATCATGAGGTACTGCAAAACACGTGTGAAACATTACATTTTCCCCTATTCTGAATGATATCATTTGAAAGAGCACCAAAGTTCCAAAGTAGGGGTGAGTTAAAAACTTAGAAAGTTTTCCCACAATGACTTCCCTACTCACGCCACTAGGATAGAATACTTAGAAACAATTAAATAAAATGTTTTATATAATATAATTTCTAAAAATAATTTTATAATTAAATATAAACATGTTTCCAAAACCATTCATTACCAAAACCATACAAGGGCAATTAAAACCAATTTTTCCAGCATGATATTTTTCCAGAAAAATTACCAAACAATCATTATAACAATTTACCAATTCACATATATCGGCATACCCAACCGTTATTCAAACCCATGAATCCAACCATGCATGATACGTTATGAAAATTCCACACTCATGAGAGGTTTCTCATCGATCTACCAAGTCATCATAAGATAATTGTTTCTTATGTGACATTAATCCTTCAACACAGAGCACAATGTCATATTTCAAACAAGCCCCGTATATGCAATTCTCATTTTCCATTAAAACATTGGCACCGTGGAAAAGGTCATATTTCAACAAAGCCCTATGTATGTAATATGAACACACAACACATTTTCCAAACGATCAATCCAAAATAAATCTTTCAATAAAACATCGTTTTTATTGAAAACTATATTTGGAAAAACCATTTCGATGCCAAACTATTTCAAATCCAAACCATTTCAATTAATCTCCATTTTTATTGAAATACATTTATTTTTAAAACACCCTTTTCATCAACCATTTAGTTATTTCAGAAAGTCCATAATTTAAAATCATATTTTTAAATTATACCCCCTTTTTCACAACTATTCACCAAGATCACACAATTTCACAAGAACCATAAATCATCACAAATGAATGTTTTCCATGAATTTCACAATCAATAAACAAATTTGAATCTATGCCAATAAATTCTAGCAAGAGGAGTCAAGATATAATCCACCTACCTTGATGATTTGGATGAAAGTTTAACAATAGACGAAGAACACACAAGGAAGCAGGTCGATTCTCCAAGAGCAGCTTTCGATCTCTTATCCTAGTAAGATCATGACTCAAAATTGAAATATTTTCCATCAAAAAACGTAGATATACCCAATATAGGTTCAGATATGAGGTAGAACAGAGATCAAAGAAGTATATCTAAGCAGTTTTAAGAAAACATGACAAATTCGTTTGAAATGGTGACATACCTCATGAATCGGACTCGAAATCCCCAAGGGAAGGATCCATAAAAGATTCAACTCATGTGGGGAGGGTTATCCAGAATTCTATGATGATCAATCTCGAATTAGGGGTGTTTTGAAGCAAAAGAGAAATAAATAGAACTAAAATGAGTAATCTCATAGATAATAGGATCTAGATTTGACCTCTGCAAATGATTTGACCACACGGTTTGTGCCAAAAGTGTATGGACCAGGCAACCATCATTTTGGACAAAAAACTCCTAAAAAACCCCCAAATTCTTCCATACATAACATTTAACCTTTTTTATGGAAACATACTAATTTATGGAAGCACTCCACTTTATGAAAACAACTCACTTTATGGAGACACCCCACATTATGGAAACACCCTACATTATGGAAACACACAAATTTATGGAAACACCCCACATTATGGAAACACCCCACTTTATGGAAACAATATATATTTTCAAAACTCTCTATTATATGGAAACTCTCTATTTTATGGAAACTTACTATTTTATGGATACTCTCTATTTTATGGAAACTCTCTATTTTATGGAAACCCAATCAAAGACACACCATTTAAAAAAATGTGACGAAAGGGGGTAATGTACCCGAAACTGGGGGTACTACACACTACAAGCGTGTTAGTTTAACATGTGTTGACATTTCAAGGATAATAATCTTTACGAATCACGAAAATCATGTAAATAACTATCAGTTTATGCCTATTCAAAACACAATGTTTTTGTTTCTCCTTTTTCTTTTTGGGCTACCGAGTCCTTCCACGAACAACTTTCCCTTTCATGCAATCTTTCTTCCACAAATGTAACACCCTGAGAAATTTATGAGATAGTTTTTTTGATGTGTTTTGTTTTAAACTACCCCAAGATAATATTGTTCTACATGGATCACTAACATAGCTTTCAGTATACAAAACACTATACTTGGATTTTGATACACATAATTCCATGTTATTTTGATAGAATCCATTTTACACAAGACTATGTTTAAGAGAAAAACTAAATATTTTTATGTTAAATTATAAACTTGACATTATAATGGTGATAATGAACAATATATGTTTAATTATGAGAATATTTTTTACACATGTACAGATTATTATTTCATTGGTGAGTAATTAATTATAAATAAAAAAAAACAATTTTTAAATAAAATGAATTGTTATTTTGAAATAATATTTCAATGAAAATAAGTGAGTTTATAAAATAATAAAATTACTTTTGATGAATTTTATATATTAACGATATATGTAATAAATTCAATATAATGTTCAAACATCATTTTATATGTTTTCAAGACTTGATATAAGAACAAATTCAATTTTTTTAATTAATGAAGTATTTTTAAAAAATATAGTTTTGCCACATTTTGATGGCCCATAAATTTTAAATATAGTTTTTAGAATCATTTTATGTTATATTTGAAAAAAATAAAATTCTTCTTTGGAATCAAGATATAAAAATTTATTTTGGATGAATATTTATTATTTTTCTAATATGTTTAAAGTTGTGATGAATATTTAATATATAATACATTTTAATTGAAAATAAATTTTTCCATAGAAACCACATATATGGATATTGTTTTTTAAATATAAATATATTATATTTTTAATTAACTTAATTTGGGTCCTTAGAAATAAATATACATAGAATTTTCTTGTTAAAACATTTCAATCTTTTTCAATGTTTTATCATTATAAACTTGTTATCTAAATCTAACAACTGGATTAATTTTTTATTAATGACTAAAACTTATTTGTCAATAATTTTGATAAATGGATTTTTTATTAGGAATATGTGGTTCCAAATTATGTAATTTTTTTTATTTTTCGGAATTATAAATAGTAACTTCTGTAATTTTTAATTAATATATTAAAAAGGTAAATCAAGAAATTAGGGATAAAAATAATGTAACAAAATTTGTCTAATACATATCATAATATAATTGGATGTGTTTTTCATTACCTAAATTATACATGGGTATAAATTGTATCCCTTGGAAGCCATATGGATGAGATTAGGACATTTATTATATTTTATTCATATAAAAGTCAAATATTTCTCTCTCAAATTTTAATAAATATTTCATTTTTGATATAATGTTATACAGAATCTAAATATTCTATAAATACCCATTTTAATTATAAAATGTTTTTATTTATCATGGTAATTTTTCTTTAATATTCTATAACATAAATAATAATTTTAATGTCTTATACAATCATAATGCTGAAATTATTTAATTGATAAAAATTAAATAAAATATTTTTTATTAAAATTAAAATAATCATTAAAAGACCAAAAAACATGAACAAATATTATTGGTCAATTATATAACTACCATAATCATCCAAGAGAACAACTATAAACCATTCATAGTTACATGTAAAATATTATGACACTTATGAATTTTTTTTATAAAGTGATAGAAAACATGTCGCATTCATGTTTTAATAAATTTTAAATTTTAAATATTGTATTATAAAGAAGATGTATTCGAATATAAATTTTATTATGAAATATATAATATTTATCTTCATTATTGTATTTTATTTTTAATTTTTTAATAAAAAAATAAACATATTTAATATATATATATAGAAAACCTATGTAGAAATAATTTTATTAATTGAAATACAAATTTAATGTTTCGAAAAATATTAAGATAAACACGAATATTTATATTTAATATCTAATAATAATTTTATGGATTATTTTCACCCATTAGGTATTAAAAAAACTTTCGGTTTCAAGCTTATCATCTTATCTTGATATTTTTTAAAATTAAGAAAATGAATAGTGATCAAATTGGCACTATTGATATTTTGTCAAAATAATGTTTTATTAAATTATTTTAAAATCATAATAAATTGATTAAAAATATAAAAATAATTATTATATGATCAAAAATGTTCTAAATTTATCATTTATAGACTAATTGACATCAAATAAGTAAAAATCACACTATTCTAATATTGAATATTTTATTACTTTTGTTAAAATAATAAATTAATAAATAAGGGTTATCTAAAATTATAATGTATATATTGTTACAAAAAATGTCTAATTTTTTTTTACAATATTATAACCTTTTCACATCTCATATTCTAAAATATTTCATTTCGGAGGGATTTCTATTTGGTTTGAATTTATTATAAATTAATGTTTTTTGATATTCCTATGGTTCCCCACCCTCAATTATAAAAGGGCACCTCCTACCTTATTTTTTAATGACTATATGGGACTTATATCTTCTACATAACCTTTCTATTTCCCTTCTAAACATATCTAGTCACATTTTAGAGGTTCTGGTCTTCTCAAAGCAACAACTCTAGTCCCTTTAATAGGATATTTAGAGTGAGCTCAGAGAAGAAGAGGTAATCCCCTTTACCGACGCTCTTAAGATCATTTCTTATTCTACTTCATATTCATTTTTTTCCATTATTAATTAATAACACCAGTATAACCTATTAAAGGATAATTATCTATGTAATAACCATATTCCACCTTTCTTCCTTTTTATGAAAAAATGAATCACCGCATGCACATACATCTGTTTTACTGTCTCCATGTCATAGGGTAATATTTTTTTCACCCCCACTTTATTTATATGGGTATAATGATGGAAATAAAAATTATATATTTTTATAACAACAATATATTTATTAGATAAAAATATATATTCCATCCACTTCCATACAATTTTATATTTAAAGGAATGATATCATCGCTCATGAGTATGTATGGTTTATCACCTCAACAACACGATGTGTTTCCTTTTCCATGATCTCATTTATATAATTAATATATAAGTGCATCTAATTAATAAATATTACATATTTTACATTGTTGTCATTATTTAATTATATAAAGGGAACCCAAGATGAATAAATGGAATTTAGATGAAAAAAAATGTTGCAAATAATGCCCCAAATAAGAGTAATAATGAAATATTATTAAAGAGATGATAATAGGATCACAAATGATATCACAAATATAAATATTTTTTTGGATCGACATTATAACACCCTTTAATCCATTATACTTGAGTTTTTGATACATAAAAATGAATCTAGACCTATGGTAAGGGATAATTTGTCAATCTATTTATTATCATTGAGTGTTTATACATAACTATTTACTAGGGTTTAATATCATCTATATATATTTTTTCTCAAAAATATTATATAATTTTTTTTTCTATTCTTCTAAATATTTTAAAATTCAATTGTACACATTTTTTACTTTTTTAATACATAGTTTGAAATGAATATTTAATTTATATTCCACAAGAGGTTCTTTTTTTGACTTTTCTGGAAAAAGTACGAGAAAAATGTTTTATTTTAACTTATATGACATGAAAAAAAATTTGATTTCATAATAGTTTGTTTACATGATGATTATGTTAAAATATTAAATGGTTATTTTCAAATAAATTCATTTATTTTAAAATTACATGATATTTTATGTAAATAATTATTTCTTAATGTGGAGAATATATTATCTCAAGAATTATATTCATATGATATCTCAAATTCTACTTATGATTTAATTAAGATAATTTTCAACAATATTTTCACTATTATACCAATGGTTGATTTATGTTTAATGTAAGAACCTGGTTATTATTTTTTGTGGTATATGTTTCTTATTTCCATTTTTCCTTAAATCTTTTTTATAAAAGAAGGAAAATGGGGAAAAATCCCAAATTTTTTGGTTACACACAATGTACTTTTCCACACACCGTGTACTTTGGCCTTATGGTATTAGTATATAGGGTGTGTAGCCATGTCAGTGATGAAGGGTGTAAAACCTAACTACACGCTATGTACTTAGTATTTAAACACCATGTAATCAGTCGACAAGTGAATAGTAAGGTGGTGGATGTGGCTGCCAGTGGAGCGACAGTACACACCGTGTACTCAGGAATACACGTTGTGTACTCATATCGACAGATGAATAGTTCTGCGGTGAAAAGTATCCACCAGAGGAATAGATTAAAAAATGAAAAGTACACATCCTCTACATGATATTACACATTGTGTAGTTTGTTTTTTTCACTTAAAATTGGTAGTAGCCTCCTCATTCGGAAGAGGATGCAGTGGATTAATTTGGAGCACCGGGAGGAGAGGCCGGAGCTTGGTGGAGCACTCGATCGCATGCCGAGAATCCATTTCTTCCACTACCGATCTTTTTTGAACTGTGCAGGTAAGACCTTCTTTATCTTTGATCCTTTCTTACCAATTCTTTAATGATGGGATGTTATTTATATTTGAACGCAAAATAGTTTATCCCAAATCTACATACCTCTTGGGTGATTCGGGAGGCGTTGTTTATGTATATCGATCATTGGAGATAGAGGTAGGTGGTTTGGTGTTTAAATTCAAACTATTGAGTGTTTTCGTCTACCATTATGCTACGTGCCCATGCTTGGCGTGTCATATGGATTAGTATTTTACAGATTAAATACCTATAATTGCATAGTTAATTTATTGAATATGTGTAACTACTGTTTGGGATCATTGCATGGATCCAGGGCCACCCCGTGGGTGCATTTCCCTTGATTATCCATTTCACTAGGTTACCCGAGGGTATTCCGATATAGTTTGTTTTGGGTTTTCTTGCGAGGAATCATATTTATTATTTTATTAGCCTAAGGGAAGTGTTTTTCTTAGCCCAAGGGTAGTTTTTTTATCCTGAGGGAAATGTTCTGTTTAGCCCGAGGGAAACTTTTCCTGTGCCTGTGGGCAGTAGCTTCTGTTCCTGAGGGCAATATCACATATGCCTGAGGGAAATATTCATTGTTCCTATGGGCAATCACCTGAGGGTTTCTATTCTGATTACCTGAGGGTATGGTTTTTCATGTCTAAGGACTCTGTGTACTTTAAATATTCATTGTGGTGATTTCTTATGTTATACATTTCAAGCTAAAGCACATGTTTGGTATTGTTTTACCTTCTACATGTTAGATAACATCTTATGGTTTTTGTTGCGGAACTGTATAGGAGATTGTCATTTCAGGATAAATCAAGAGAACATATAATTCAATTATATTTAATTGATAAATAATAATTAAAGTGTTAATATAACTAGTAGGAATTTTTACTTTTGAGTAATTTGTATTTTATAGCATTTCATTACTGCTCACTGTTGTCTCACATTTTCATTAACAGTTAGGCGCATGCCTCTAGTGGTTTCCTACTGAGGTTTCTTTCTCACACCCTGTTTGGGTCATGTCTTCAGCCCAAAAAGATTATATTTATACAAGTTTATATAAGGTAAAGGGTCTCTATACAGGTACATGATGTTAACGAGGATTATGAGAGCATGGGACCGAGCTTAATATTGCGATGCTGATGAGTTCCTGATGCGCTTTTTTATTTTTCTTTTCTGTAGTTGTCCCTTGTAGTATATTGTTTGGATTGTAGTGTAACTTGTTTTGGATTCTTTATTATACATAGGGACATATTTCATCATCATATATGATTGTTGGTAATTTATTTAGTTTAGTATTATTGTCTTTTTAAGCAGTTATTATTTAGCTCTTCTGCTTTTGTTATGTTTGTATTCTGTTCTGCTATGTTACACATTGACAAATGAGGGCATAGTTTCCACACAATCAGACTCGGGACCTAACTGCTAGTCGGATGCCTCTGGCGTTTGGGGGAATTTGCTTAAGGTCATGTGACCAACCGAGTTCGGGGCACCCATTGAGTGGAACCTGGATCTGGGACGTTAAAAAATTGTATCATAGGGGATCTTTTCATTGACTTTCTTTTTGGATCCTATAGTCTGGGATATGATGAAATTGTTATTTGGTAATATTCTCTTCTTGGGTGTAGCTAACCCATGTTGAGTGAAAAACCAATTTACATTGTTTTTCAATTTTGACTGATTTTTCACTTTATAGTTGATCTAATTTTCACCATCGGGTGACATAATTTTGGTGTGCTATTTATAAATTTATATAGGGTTCTATTTAGTTGCAACCTGATGAGGTGAGGGTTTTCCATCTCATGCATCATTTAAGCACATGTTAGAATCACATTCCGTGGATAGTTTCCATGAATTTTAGGTGAATTAGAAATTACTTTTTGTTGTGAACGATGTCGTGATAGAAAATGAATGATAATGTGATAGATTCCTTGATAAAATACCTGCAATTTGATAGGGTATTGTTATGTAAGGTTTTTTGAATGATCACCAAACATTGTTTTTGAGGAGTATGGGCCCTCATCAACCTTAATTTTGTGGATCATCGACTTGTTGACTTTTTTATAACACGCATAAGATTCCATTCATTGATTCATGGGGAGTATGGGCCCTCACAGATCTGGATTTGGCACATAGATATTGGTTTTAGTGTTTTTCTAGGCTGTAGAGTAGTTTCTGAGGCATATTGTCAGGAAAAACCCAGAATAAACACCGTGTAGTTTTGATTACATGTCATTTAATATTATATTCGGGAAGAAATGAAAAAAATTAAGTACACACTGTGTAGCTTTTATCCATGTATTAGGCCGTGTAGGCAGAAACATGGGATAGGGAAACATAAAGGAACACACCCTGTTGATATAATACACGTCGTGTTGTGTTGACCCTGTGTTTGTGGGGTAACTAACCACATGGGAGGAGAAATATGAGCTTATACATTCCATTTCAATGAACATCATGCCTTGTAGATTGAACTGGGGATCCGGCCATGTAGATAACAATCATGGTTTGGTGTTACCTCCTCCTAAACACATCATGTACCTGACAGACACGCCATGTAGTCTTGACCGTTGAAGACTGAGTATACTAGGCCATGTAGCGGGGGAAACGGGGTGGTGTAGATGCCGTTTCTAGGTGTAACACACCGTGTAGTGTCAGGACAGTAGTCGTCCTTTCCACCAATGACACAGGGAGTTGGAATCTAAGAAGTACATGGAGTGTATATCTGGAACACATCATGTAGTCTGAACTATATACCCGGCCGTGTGTGCGGACAACAATGGTCAGAAAAGCTCATATAGTACATGATGTGTAGTTATTATTCACGTCATGTAGTCTTGTTCAAAAGAGATCTCTATGGATAATCCATGTAGAGGGACTCAGGCAGGGGAAGAAAATTCAAGTACATGTCATGTGTGTGGGAAACACATCGTGTGTTTCGGGTGTTACAACTCCATTTTTGGAAAAGTACACGCCCATATAGAATACATGAGGGAACACAGAGTGTAGTTATTATACATGCCCCATAATCTATTTTTGTAAAACTTGAATGTATTCATTATCTTTTTCCCTTCTTAAACCCATTGTTTTCAGGCCATAATGATCTTAATTTTAGGTGTGTTTGACCTTGTATAGTCATGTCGCTGAGACGCCCTCAAATTTTTTGCTAGGAGAGCAACGAAAATTATGCTCCAGAGATGGTAGTCCATGGGATACTGATGAATCCTCCAGCAGATCCAGATGTGGCTCCTTCCATTATAACAGACGCAGGAGCGGATGCGCAGTTCCGTAAAGTCTTTATACAGTTTATACACACCATCGAGGGAGCAATATCGGCTGCCACATCTATGGAAGAGCTGACTCGTATATTCCAGAAGTAGCATCTGCCTACGTTTTCAAGGGATGGTCGAACGAAAACTTCAGAGTCTTGGATGGGATCTAAGTAGACTATTTTTGAGCATGTGGAGAAGCCTCATGGGAGGAGGGTTTGGCTCGTTACATACATGTTGCGTGATTCCTATAAGAGATGGTGGGATTTTACCACCCAGAATGAGAATCATAGAGACATGGTGTTGGAAGATTTTCGAGTGGTATTTTTATGATTTTTTTAATCTAGAGATGATGAGGGCAGATAGAGCTCGAGATTTCATTAATTTGCAGTAGGGAGCCATGTCAGTGATGGACTATTATGCCCGCTTCACCGAGCTACAACGTTTTTCACCTATTTCTGTGGGTGATGAGATGTTAAGCAACAGATTATTTGAGGATGGACTCAGAAATGACATCAGGGTGATGATGAATGTTTTTAGGTTGCCTAAAGTGCATTCTATTCTGAACCAGGAACTGATTATTGAGAGGAATCTACGGGAAGCTAGTGGTGCTGGACAATGTGGTTTGGTACCAGTTTTTGTTACTATTTCTACCGACAAGAGGAAAAGGCAGATGTATTTCTTTTACAGTGACATTAATAGAAAGAATAATTCATTAGGATGCCAATTAATGTGCTACCTACATGGAAAAGAGGGGCACAAGAGACCGCAGTGTCCATGTTACCCAGTGGAGTGCTGAGCTTGTAGCAGGGTGGGTCATCTCCAGTGTTTTTGTAGGGAGTTTCCACAAGTGACTAGTGGGAGGGGTTTTGTGCAGAGTCCATGTATAAGAGAAGTTCCATAATCTTCGTACCAGTTAGGAAATTGGAATACGTTAGGACATTCAGGACAGGGTGGTAGTTGTGGATGTGGTAGCCAAACACCAGGATCTTGGAGACAACCAGGCAGGTCATCTCATGGTAGCCTAGTAGGGTCACAGGACCACGACACTGGGCAGGAATATGTAGTGAAATAGACCCAAAAGGAGTAGGATCCTAGACCTTCAACTATTTGAGGTACAATTATAGTTGCTTCTATTCTGTCTTCAGTAGTTTTTTATACTTTCTCTATGTATAGCTTCTTATCTGTTCTTCTTGTGGAGAGCATTGGGCTCTGTGTTTCTTCATCATCTGGTTTTATGAAGATAGACTATTTGTTGGGTATTAAAACGGTAGGTGTGTGTCAGTGCAAAGAGTGGCCCTATAGTTTCATGGGTGCCACTTTCTGTCGGACCTCTATGTCTTAGAGATGATGAGATATGATGTCATTCTTGGGATGGACTGGTTGGTACCTTTTCGAGCCTTTGTATATTTCTATCGTACCTAAGTGACTTTCATGTCACCAGAGGGTGGAGGGTTTCTATACATGGGCGAGTGGGATGTCCAGCCGAGCCAAGATGGACCCGAGCATCGTGGGTGAGGTGGAGTGACGAACCAAATTGTGAGTTTATTTCTGGATTACTTGGGAACTTGCCTTATGGATTTCCTTCTAGTGGTTGATCTTTTCAGGGATGTCTTCCCGGTCAACTTTTCAGGTCTACCTCCCATGCGAGAGGTGGATTTCTCTATTGATCTTGTTATAGGAGAGGCACTGGTATCCATTCCTCTTTATAGGATGGCTACACTAGAGTTTTAGGAGCTCAATAGGTAGTTAGAAGAGTTGCAGGAAAAGGGTTTCATCTGAACTAGTACTTATACTTGGGGTTCGCATGTTCTATTTGCGAATAAGGCGGACGGTACCCTCAGACATTGTGTGGATTATCAAAAGCTGAACCAGTTGACAGTCAAGAACTGAAATCCCTTACCATGTATTGATGATATTTTTGATCAACTTCCAGGACCACGAGTGTTCTAGAAGATTTATTGAGATCTGGATATCATCAGTTGTGCATTTGACCATCGGACATACCGTTTCTAGATTTTCGGAGCAGATATGGTATATAAGATTACTTGGTTATGTTGTTCAGACTCATGAACGCACCAAAATTTATCATGTTACTGATGAATCATTTGTTCGACCAATATATCAATTCTATTGTGGTAGTCTTACTAGAAGATATCTTGCTGTACTCTCACACTCGACACGACCATGTCACACATCTTGATATAATAATGAGTACACAGTGAGAACATTAGTTATATGCTATGCTCTCAAAGTGCCACTTTTGGATGGACCAGATACACTTCATGAGTCATATAATCTAAGAGGGAGGAGTTTTAGTATACCTAGAGAAAGAGAGAGCAGTAGTTTCCTGGGAGAAGCCTAAGAATGTGTTTGAGATACAGATTTTCGTTGGGTTGGCTAGTTACTACAGATGCTTTATACAAGAATTATCCCACTTAGCAGTGGTATTGACTGGTTTGACTATGACGGGTGAGAAGTTAATTTGGTCAGAAGTTTGCGAGACATTCCTTCATAAGTTGAAATGAAGGTTGACATCAGCAGTAGTCCTGATACTTCTATAGAAAGGGAGGAGATATATAGTTTTCTGTGATGCATCAGTTATTGGGCTGGGAGTAGATCTAATGTGGGGAGATCGATTATTTGCATATGAGTCTCGGTATTTGAGGCCACATGAGAGGAATTACATAATCCATGATCTCTTGTTGGCCACAATTGTTCATGTATTATGCTACTGGAGACATTATCTCCTGGGAGATCATTTTGTGGTGTTTATGGACCACAAAAGTCTGAAATATATCCTCACCCTTTGTGTCTTGAATTTGAGATAGTGAAGGTGGGTTGAATACTTTTAGTCCTTTGACTTTGAGATTGCCTATACACCTCGTAAGGGTAACCTAGTTGCTGATGCACTTAGTAGGAGGACTCAGTTATAGGCAGTGCAGGAGGTCAGTGGTGAGTGGAAGCTCATGACATTGTTCTCTAAGATGCATTTTAAGGTGCATGATAGTTAGAGATGAGCCTATACTTTTTCCTTAGTTGTTATTTCTACCCTCATATATAGTGTGAGGATGAGAAATCTTTTAGACTTGGAAGGCCTAGTTCTACGAGATTCGGTGGCAAGTGTGGACCCTCCTCCTGGTTGGACGATATGTGATGATGAGTTATTGTCTATCCATGGATGACTATGGGTTCCATGGGATATATGAGAGGATTTGATGTGGGAGATTCATGCTTCATCTTGGGTAGTGCATACTGGGTTTATCAAAATGTAAAATGACTTGAGCCATCAGTATTGGTGGCTGAGTATGAAAAGAGAGGTAGCTGGTTTTGATACAAGATGTTCCACCTATCAGCAGGTTAAGGTGGAGCATCAGAGGCCAGCCAAACTATTACATGCGTTACCCATTCTAGAGTGGAAATGGAATGATTCCATGATGGATTTCATTACTGAGTTTCTGAGGTCACCTCGAGGCAGTGATTCCATGTGGCTTGTTATAGATAGACTTATGAAGGTAGCTCACTTTTTGATGATCAAGGAGACCACCGGTGTTGACGAGCAAAGGAAGATGTATATCCGAGAGGTAGTACGCCTTCATGGGGTCCCTCATTCTGTTGTTTCAGATAGGGATGCCTGTTTTACATCTCGTTTCTGGCCGAGATTTCAGAGGGCACTGGGTACACAGGTGCTTCATAGCACAGCTGACCACCCTCATACCGATGGAATGTCAGAGAGTATGATACATGTGCTTTAGGAAATGTTGCGTCCATACGTCCTAGTCTTTGGGGTCTCTCGGGAGAATCACATACCCCGATATGAATTTTCATACAATAATAGTTTTTAGGAAACTATTGAGATGGAACCTTACGGGGCTTTATATGGTAGGCCATGCCGATTACCTTCTCCCTGGTTGTAGGCTGGTGAGGCAACCTTTCTGGTACCATGTCTCATGCTGGAGACTTCAGAGAAGGTCCAATTGTTTCAAAAGCGAATGGCTACTATACATTCTCTTCAGAAATCTTAGGCTGATTGTTGTAGAGGACCCATGGAGTTCATAGTCGGGGATCAGGTTTTCTTGTGTGTTTCACCAAAGATGGGACACAGGTGAATCAGGAGATAGGGTAAACATTCACCGAGGTATGTGTGGCAGTTTGAGATTCATTGAGAGATTTTGGCTGGTCGCCTATCAGTTTCAGTTACGATAGAGGTATCAGGCCATGAATGACGACATCTATGTATCTCAGCTGCACCGTTATCACTCAGACACGTCTCACTTCTTTCTTCCCTAGGAGGTTGAGTTTCAGGAAATTGTATCCTTTGAGAAGAATCCGATTTATATATGTTATAGAAGCATGAAGGTCCTACGTGGCTAGTCAGTTCCTCTCGAATGGGTGCTATGGTTGCATGGATGAGTGTAGGACAAAACCTGGGAGTGGGATATCGATGTACATGCTCAGTGGCTAGAGGTGTTCTCATCATTATCTTCACCACCCTTGGAAGTGAAATTCGAGGACGCATTTCTTTAAGGGTGGATGTTTTTAAGAACTCAATTCTTATTTTTTGAGGTGCATGTTTCTTCTTTTCCTTTTTTCCTTATGTTTTTTGAGAAAATAAGGAAAATGGGGAAAATTATCAAATTTTGTGGGTACATGCAATGCACTTTGGTTGTGTGGGATGAGTACACAGAGTGTGTATGTCTGTCGGTGATGAAGGGTGTAATAAATGACTACACACAATGTACATAGTATTTACACCCCATGTAATTAGTCGACAAATGAATAGTAAGGTGGTGGAAGTAGCCACCAGCCAAGAGACAGTATGCATCATGTACATAGGAATATACATCGTGTTCTCATGCCGACAAATGAACATTTTGGTGGTGAAAAGTAGTATCCAGAGGAATAGTTTGAAAAATGAAAATTACACGCCGTGTACTTTAGAGTAAACACCGTGTAGTTTGTTTTTATCTCTCAAAATGGGCAGTAGCCTCCTCATTCAGCAGAGGAGGCAGTGGACACGTTTAGAGCACAGGGAGGAGAGGCCAAGGCTTGGAGGATCTCTATACTGCACACTGGGAATCTATTTCTTCTGTTGCCGATCTTGTTTGAACTGTGTGGGTAAGACCTTCCTTCCCCTTGAACTAATCATAATAATTATTTCCCTAGTGGATGTTATTTATGATTCAACAGGAAATCTTTTATCCCAGATGCACACCTTTCCTGGTCTATTCGGTAGGTGTCATTCAAGTATATCGATTAGTCGTGATCGATGTAGGTGGTTTGGTGTTTAAATTCCAATTGTTGAGTGTTTTTTTTGTACCATTGTGCTACACACCCATGCTTGGGGTGTCATATTGTTGGGGCTTTGTCTGATTAAATATATAGAATTTCATAAGTAATATGTTGAATATCGGTAACAACTATTTGGGAGCATTTCTTGGATCTAGGGCCACCTTGTTAGTGCATTTCACTTGTTTAGAAATTTGGCCAGTTTACCAGAGGGTATGCTGAGATAGTATGTTTTTCATTTTCTTGATAGGAAACATATTTATTACTTTCGTAGCCAGAGGGTAGTGTTTTCCTTATCATGAGGGAAATGTTTTGATTAACCTGAGGGCAGTGTTCTTTTTAGCATGAGTGCAACCTTTCTTATGTCTGTGGGCAGTAGCTTTCGTGCTTGAGGGAAATATTTCGTATGCCTAAGAGAAATATCTATTATGCCTGTGGGCAATCACCTAAGGTTTTCGATTCTGATTACTCCAGGGTAAGGTTTTTCATTTTTGAGAACTCTGTTTAATTTGAATATTCACTATAGTGATATCTTATGTTATACCTACCAAGCTAAAGCACAGTCTTGGTATTGTTTTACCTTATACGTGTAAGATAACCTATTGTGGTTTTTTCTGCGACACTTTATATGAGATTATCGGTTGAGGCTAAGTCTCAGGTTCATATAATTAAATTATATTTAATTGCTAAATAATAATTAAAATTTCAAAATAACTGGTAGGAATGTCTACTTTTAAGTACTTCCTAGTTTACTACATTTCATTATTGCACACTACTTTTCCACATTTTTACTGACAGTTGGGCACATGACTTTTGTGGTTGCCTGCTAGGATCTCTTTCTCACACCGTGTTTCGACGATTGATTGGTCCCTAACAAGTTATATTGTTGTAGTTGTATATGAGGGTAAGGGTCCCTATACAGGTACATGATGTTGCAGAGGAGTAGGAGAGAATGGGACTGATCTTAGGTTTGCGATGAAGATGAGTTCCTGTTGTGCTATTTTACATTGCTTTTCTATAGTTTTCCCTTGTACTGTATTGTTTATACTACATTGTATCATGTTTTTCCTACTTAATTAGATTTAGGGACATATTTCATCATCAGATATTATTGTTTTTTATTTATTTACTACAGTTCTGTTGTCCTTTTCAGCTATTAATATTTACCACTTCTGCTTTTGGTATGTTTGTATTTTGTTCCATTACGTTACACTTTTTTAAATAAATAAATAGTTTCCCCACTATCATACCTAGGACCTAGGTCCTAGTTAGCAGCCTCTGGCGTTTTGGGAAATGCACTTGAGGTTATGTGACAAATTGGGTTCGGGGCACCCGTTGAGTGGCACCCAGATCCAGGACGTTACATTTATGATATTTATGAAACCCATTTATTTCCATTGATTAGGTCATGATAGAATTATGTTTAATAATCCCATTTGTATTCAATGGTTATTATAAGATGAATTATTTATTTTATTGCAGAACACATATGTATATTTTTAATTATGTTATGATTGAGACCTATATATCACTTCAACTACATGGGTAATTATTTATATCTCATGAGAATGATAGAAATGAATGATAAGTGATCATAAGTAAAGTAATATAATTCTAGAATGGGAAATGATCTTTGTTTAGTTATACAAGGTAAGAATGGTATGTAAAACAAATTTAGTAATACATCGGTGGATTGAGAAGTGAACTTAGTTCTTTAATGGAATTTTTCCACTATGATGGTTTTGGTGATGAGCCTTGGCTAATATGGAAATGTTTTTCTTTCCTTATGGTATTTACACAGTTATATGTTGAATGAAAAATCCATTTTCTCAGGGATCTTTTTTCCTTTTTGATTTATACCATATGAACTACAACAATTTATTTCTTGAATCCGGATTTTGATATATATTATACATGGTTTTATTTTCAAATGTCATGTTCTTTCTTTTAAATTCTTATGTTCATGTTTTGTTTGATATTTTAATTTTTTACCCTTACTGAGCATCTAATCTCACCCATTTTATATGTTTTCTTTTCACTGGGAAATAAAGAAAGTATTTATGTCGTAATACAAAATAGGAAGATCTTTATGGGAGATGGTGAATATCATTTTCCAAATTTAAAGACCGTGATCAAAGAATCTAGAGTAACTAAACTAATACAGTTTGTGTAATCTATTAAGTGTTCCACAAAATTAATGTAATATTCATGTACATCATGATTGGGTCGCTAGAGTTTGTATTAGAGTGAAGGTTTAGTCATCGATTGGAAACTAGGATGCCAAAAAATTAGTGAGATACCTATACATATTTATAAGTATATGATTGGGTTTGTCTATAAGGATTTGTCTAACTATAGGTTATAGTCCTTGAATTTTGGTAAAAATCATGAATAGCGTAGGATTAAACCAATTATACCATAGATTGAAATATTATAAAAAATAAGCCTTTATTATGTGTTTTTCATTTATAATAATTGATTTCAAACATTTATTTATGATCATTGTCAATATCTAGAACTTGATATAACATATTATATGTTGATTGTTTCATAGGTGGAAATCATGGGCATTATATATCATAAATAGAAATATAATGAAAAGAATTAGGAAGGTGGTAGGAGTTTTGGTTATTCAACTAAAAATAAAGCTATTACAAATGACATGTGAAAGGTAAAAGATGATAAATCAATATTTTGACCATAAACATAATAAATAATGATTACATTAATATTGAGGGACCTTAAAAATTATTCACATTTCACATTCCTATAACAAATAAAATAACATATCATGAGTAATGGGTTAAGAATAATGTTGGCTGATTGAAGTGTACATGTTTTAGAATTAATGGATTATGTAAAAGTATTTAACATATATGTTTGTCATTAATTATTGAAAAGGATATGTTGAATGGTGATGAAGAAATAGAATATTGAGTAATCGAAAATGAAATATTTTTATTAAGGGAAGATACTCCATAATGTGTTCAATATGTGGAGATAATTTTTTTTATGTCGGGTAAAGATATGTTGGATATGATTAATTGTACAATACTAATTAAGGATTTGTTGACGTGCGGGTTATGATATCATGGATGAAGTTTACAACTTTTTGGAAATAAAAAATATATCGACTAAACATTTTAATAAGAAATCATGCATGTACTCGATAAGGATTTATGGTAATTTAGGTTATTACCTTATTTCAAGTGAATACATGATGAAGGAAATCATATTTTAGGAATGTGACCAATAAGATCTACATTATCATTTATAGGGGATAAATGTTAAGATTATTAGTGAAAATATTCAAAATGTTTTTGATTTTCATTTTTTGGAATTATTTTATGGTTATCAATTTATGGAATGCCTATGTTGAAATTCAGATGAAGTTTGTGAGATTAAAATATTATGTTAACATATATGTAATTTCTCATATTTGATAACTTGTGAGATCCTTTTTTTGTAATGAAAAATGGAATGAATTATCAGTCAATTAATGGATCTAATTATCTAATAGTATTTCAAGAATTTCCAATCCAACTTCAGTTACATGAATAAGTGTTGATGTTTAAATTTATCAAGGCATGAAAAATGGTGAGATTATGGTGAAATCAAGTATGTATGCCATATCATGAAATTTATTTACCATTATAAATAATATTGTGATGTGAAAATGTTGTCCTAATATCATATTTTATGATATAAATTTCCCCTTTATCTCATCATTATTATATGATTTTTTGATTTTTACCTTTCTCTAGATAACCCACTTTCTTGTGATCAGTTTTCTTTATCAATCACTATGATTATTTATACTTTTACTTCATTCCCAAATATTCACCCTTGCTCTCTTACATAGAAAACAAGTTAACAATTACATTGGGTAACCGTTATGTTTCTACCATTACATTTTAAAATTATGTTTTATTATGTTTTTAACAATGTGGGTTTCAATGAAAGAATCATTCAAATATTAATCCTTTTAATTCACAGAAGAATTATGAGGTTGAAATTCATTTAATGGTTGGTAGAATATAAAAGGCCAAGATATTTATGGGATAGATGTTTTTTGATGTATTGTGTTGTACGCTACACCAAGATAATCTTTCTCTACATAGAACACTGTCTTAGATTTTGGTTCACGCAAAAATATGCTTGTCTTCTGTTACACACAACTTCATGTTCTTTTTTATAGAATTTATTTCATACTAGTCTGAGTTTATGAAAACAACTAAACATTATCCAGTTATATTATAATTGTGGAATATTAATGTTGGTTAGGAAAAATAACAAATTAATTAGGAAAATATTATTTACACGTGTAAATATAATTAATTAGTTGAAGATAAAATAATTATAAATGAAATTAAAACCCTTTTAAAATAAAATTATTTTAAAAAAATCAATTTAAATGAAACTAATAGAGTATAAAAAATAAAAAAAGAACACTTAATAGATTTTATTAACAAATTTACAATTAATATATGAAATCTAATATATAAAATTCAACTTATATATTACTAGACATGATATAAGAACCAATTATGTTTTTCGTATAAAAGTTGTATTTTTAAAAAATATTGACTTTCCACTTTTTGGTGGAACACCCATTTTAAAAATCATTTTTAAATAATTTATATATTAAATTTGAAAAAAAAACTTTTTATTTGCAATAGGGATATAAAAAACAACTTTGGATTATTTTTCCATATTTTTTGAAGAATAATAAAAATGTAATAAATTTTAATTAAAAACATTTTTTATCTAATTAAAATATATATAGTTTATTTTTTAAAAATATAAATAGTCCATATTTTTTTTTAATATAATGTAGATCATTGAAAAAAATATTATGGTGAATTTTGATGAAAAAAATTTCATTCTTTTGCAATGATTTATCTTTTAAAACCCATTGTCTCATTCCAACAACAAGACTACTTTAAATTCAATTATTTAATATTATTTTTTAAGAAATTTAAAATATGGAATCAATATTTGGAATTTTTGTGTTAAAATTATGTAAATCGATTTCTTTTATTTTTGGGAATTATAAATATTAACTTCAGTAATGTTTTATTAATACACCAAAAAGTTAAATTTTTTAACAATTGGTAAAACATAATGTTATAAAATTATCCCTAAACATGTTATAATATAATAGGATGAGTGTGTTTTGACCTAAGTCATACTTTGTGTCTAAATGGTATTGTTTGGAAGCCACTTGGATGAGATTAAGACATTTAATATATTTTATTTATATAAATGTTTAATATGCCTCACTAAAATTTTAATAACTATTTCATTTTTAATATAAGGTTATACATAATATAAATTAGACTATAAATAATAATTTTAAATATAATTTTTTATTTATCTTGTTAATATTTTGTGATTTTTATAAAATAAATAATTACTTTACTGGATTATGCAATGATAACACATAAATTAGGTCGTTGATAAAAATCATTGAAATAATTTAAATTACTATTTTAATAACCACTAAAAGACAAAAAACATGACAAAATATTATTTGTAGAGTATATATCGACCATAATAATCCATGATTTAATTATTGACCATTTCAAGCCACATAGAAATGATTACGACACTTATTATATTTTCATTAAAGTGATGTCAAAGAAGTCATATTGATGTTTCAATAAATATAAATTGTTTAATAAAGGAAATTATAGAATACATATTTGATAATCAATATTCCAGTAAAATATAAATGACTAATATTCTTCATAGTATTCTATTTTTAATTTTTACCCAAAATATATATATTTTATATAATTACACAGAACTGATGTAGTAATTATTTTAGTAATGAAAATATCTCTTTAATGTTATTAAATATATTAAAATAAATATAATTTGGGATAATTAATATATAAAAATAATTTTATAGATGATAATAACCCCATAGAGAGATGAATTTTTTTTAGAATAAAATCTAATCATAATATCTAAAAAAGTGTATGAATTAAGTAATGTCAAAAATGAGACTACTGATAATTTATCAGAATAATGTTTTATTAAATTTCATAATAAATTTTTAAAAATATATAAAAAATATATTATGTTATAATTTTTATTTTTATTTTTTAGTTATAGTATAATTGACCTATAATAGATAATAATTAGACTATTTTAAAATTGAATAATTTTTAAAAATAGTTAAAAATAAAAATGACTATGTTTTAATTGAAATGATAAGGTTTAAATTGACCAAAAAAAATTTCTAAAATTTATTTTATAATGAAATTGAAACCTTATATCTTCAATTATTTGAAAATATGACATTATTTAGATTTTGAATGTGGTTTGAATTTATTATAATTTAATATTTTGGGAAATTCCAGTGGGTCCCACACCTAAATTATAAAAGGGTTCCTCCTCTCACATTTCTTCACAACCCATTAAGAGTTCAATATTGGACCTACCATACCCAATTAAATTATAAAATTCCTGAGTCACATTATAGAGGTTCTGGTGTTCTCAAAAGACAAACTCTAGTTCCATTAAGAAAATATCTAGAGGGAGATCATCGAAGAAAAGTTAATCTCCTTTACCAACTCTCTCAAGATTATTTGCTTTTCCACATAATATTTCTTTTTCTGTTTCCATTATAATTTAATAACTATAGTATCAACTATATACTAAGATGTTGTTATGGAACAACCATATTCCAACATATATCTATCAAATGAAAAACAAAATCACCATGTGTGTGCATGTACGACTTTTGGTTTCTACACTGTGGTGTAATTTTTTTACACCACAAAATTAATGAATAGGTATAATGATAGAAATAATAAGTATATATGAATATTATAACATGTTATTTATTATGATACAATATATATAAAATCAAATTCTATACCATTTCATAATTAAATGAATTTTATCATCGTTCGTGCATACACACAGACTACCATCTCCACAACACAATGTGGTTCATTCTCTAAGATATCATTTAAATAGAATTTTTATAAATGAATATAATTAATAAATATTATATATATATATGAAATTATTAGCGTTATATATGTTATATAAAGGGATCCCATGAATAATTTCATTGATTTATATGACAAAACATAGAGTCACTAACACCTGAAAGAAGACTAATAATGAAATATTATAAAATGGGTGATAATATAATCACATATTATATAATAAATAGAAATATATTTCATGATAAAATTTTAAATTCTCTTTAATCCACTATATAAGAGTTTCTAATACATACAATGTCAACAAGACCTAAGTTGATTGATAATTTTTCAATACCATTATCATCCATGATTGTTTTGACATAAGTATTTACTGGGGTTAATTAATCATCCATGTACATTATTATAAGAAAATACATAATTAAATGTTTTAATATTTCATATGGATGTTTATAGACATTTTTAACCATTTTGAATTTTTACTAAATAGATTGAAAGGCATCATTCTTTCTATTTTTAAAAGAGGACAGTTTTTTAGTTTTTTAGAAAAGGTATGATAAGAATGTTTTCTTTCAACATTTACATGGTGATCATAATTTTATTATTTCATAATTATATATTTAATTGTATCTTATCTTACAAAATTACATGTTTATTTTTCTAAAAATATCATCTCATTTAAAAGTTTATGGATTTTTAGGTAAAGAAAATGGTTTCAATGTAGAGATTATATTTTCTGAAGAATTATATTCCTATGATATCTCAAATGTTATTTATTTTTTAATAGGGATAATTTTTAGGGATATTATTTCAATTAATCCAATGGTTTTTTAGGTTTATTATATTAATGAAAATCATTGATTTCCATGGATTATTTCATGATTGAATAATGTGTAAGAAATCCATTTATTTTCATAACTTATTATAAGACGAATGATTTATATTCTTGTTGAAGACATATGTTTTGTTTTCATTATGGGATATATAGGGATTATATCTCACTTCAATGAAATGGGTAATTATTTTTTCTCATTTGATAGATAGGACCAGAATAGGAAATGATCTACGTTCTGTAATACACTGTCGGAACGAGAAATTATCATGGATTAGTAATACAAGGTCGGAATGGTAAGCAAAATAGGTTAAGTAGTATAGGGTTAGATCAAATAGTAAACTCATTTTATTAAAGTACATTGTCCAATATTAGGTTTATTAGCGATGTGACTTGACTAAAATGGAAATTATTTTTGATGCATTTGTTTTTTCAACTATTCCATGTTTCATGCTAATGTTATTTCTCAGGGCACATGTTCAATTTTGATTTATGCCTTATGAAATACCAAGATTTATTGAATGAAATAATATTTTGATATATTTTATACATGGTATGATTTTAAAATCACATTTAAATGTTTTTACATTCTTATGTTCACATTTTTGTTGAATTATTCCTTCTTTAACCTCACTGAGAATCTGAGGTCACTTTTTTCAACTGTTTTTTTGGGATATAAAGAAAGGTTTTAATGTATGAAAACTAAGGGGGAAGATCTTAAGGGGGGATTCTGATGATTTTTCACCAAATAATAAGAATGTGTTACATTTTTCAAAGGCACTAAACCTATAAGTTATTTGGGAGTCTTATTTTTTAATGTATTAATTATTACATAAAATTATAGTAATCATCATATACATTATTCTTGGGTTTTTAGAGAAAATATCCTTGCACATCCCTGAATTTCATCAAGAGATTAATTTTTTTAATGAATTTTAAACATTGTAATAATATGAATAGGTGTAATCATATATTGAATTAAATCCAAAAAACCATCTAATCTGATTTATCCAATATGTCAATGTTGTACAAACTTTACAGCAAACTGATATGTGGTCCTTAGGTCGCATTTCCCTTTTGCGAAACTGATGTCATCTAAAAACAAAAAATGCTTGCAGCTACCTAAATCAAATCCTCATTCCAAAAAAACATACAACCTTTAAACTATTAGCCTCCTATGAACTGAAATCATCCCACAAAATATTTTCCCTTCTCAGTCCACATACTACACTTCACGGTCTATATAGAACCTCTATGTAGAAACTCTTATCATTCTATTTATTCATCACCATTAAGCGTTCCTCCTTTATAGTAAGAGAAATAGGAATCTTGGACTATGAAATTCATTTGACGAACTTATTTATAGAAACTAATCTTTTTCAACAAACCAAACTCTAGTTTTGGCGGTGCAACAATGTGCAAAAAACTAGGAATATATACCATCAAAAAAATATATTTGGATAAAATTTACCATATAGATTCACAATCCATTGGCTTTTTTGGAAAATAAAAATTGATACATTGTTAATGAATCAAAATTCATCAACCAAACTTCACTTATACCAATATAGATAGAGACCAAATATTTACTAAACACGTACTCCAAGCCCACATGATCAATGCTCATCCTGAGAAACAAGTGTCGCATGAATAGTGATTAATGGATCACTTTATTCCAAAATCACTAATCTTATTTCATCACGAACCTTGTATGTCTCGATACATAATTTTTGATAAATCATCTTTATCATCATCATATTTTCAAAGGAATATATTGTAACTTCCAAATCTTTCATCAACATATGTATTTCCAATCAAACTGAAATATGATTGTCATCACCTTTTCTCCCCCGTTCATTTATAATACTTTCATCATATGTTCTTCAAACTAATTATGATATTATTATTACAAAAATAATAAAATAATCTTCATATTTTACTTATACAATAATTCAACAATGAAATCCAATTTAATAAAATGAATCCATAGTAATTCTTGGGGCCTCACCATGATTCTCATATTCATCAAACCATTCAAATGTTTATTGGAATATCAAGAGATAAGACAATATTTAATATCCATTTTGTTTGGAATTACATCATCATATGGACCACAATGAGATCTTATTATATCAATGATCACCATTAGAAAGAATAAAATCCAAACTTGAATTGGGCTCTTCAATAATTTTATAGTATGAAATTCAAGTCAGTTAGTATGTCTGGAACCATGGACACCCAAACCGTAGCCTAGCTAAAAAAACTATTGTCCTAGGGGAAAGATTAACTCCTATAGTTAATCCATTAGTACCCTTGATATATATAACAATAGTGTTCCAAAAGGGGAGAGAACTATATAAATCACATTTACATCACTCATTCAAATAATATCCAATGGTATCCTATCATGTCAATTATATGATAAGGAATTAACATAAAATCAATAGTAATAGTCTATAAAAATAAGTTTTGATCATATTTTGAACCCCATATCCATGTTATTGAATCATCATAACTAATCATCTCATGGTGATTGTGTCTTCAGACTCTCAAAGTCACATTAATCACATAAATGGACACTATGAGATCCAACCATTGGTCTCTTAGTAAAAATGTGACACACAATCTCCCCAAAACTGAAATAGTAGTGTTAGTCACATAGGGTAAACAAAACATGGGATCCCATAATACACTAAACCACATCCACCTAAAAATGTGGTCCATTCCATATAAATTAAGTCTCGAATAGAAAATCAGAACCTAAACAAACCATTTCAATTATCTCATCCAGAAGGGCATCAACCTAAGATATAATCACACCACTAAAAGGGGGATCCTAAATTCCACCCAAACTAGGATGTGATCTAAATACATGAAAAAAAATCAATTGGACATTAATGGACTACCACTATCTCTCTATAAATATGTGTTCCTAAAAACCCATAATAAGAATCACCATTATTGGAAGATCATTCTCAACTATTGACTATGAAATCTAATGATCATGAATTTGAAACCCAATCCAAAGGGGAATTATCAACAGTTACTATAACTAATAATTATATAATCGCTGGAAAATAGTAAAAAATATGATCCCATAATAAAAAACTATGCTTATGGATCAAACTAATATGATACTCAGACAGAAGTTCTAAAATTAAATTAATCAAACACTAGAAACAAGTGTTGATATCTAAAAAACAACAATGATTCCTAATGAGGTACTACATGATTCCACTTTCTAATAGTCATTTTAAAGGACCTCAAACAAATCCAACATCTCATTCACATGCCATGATATCCAATATGCTTGTAACCCTCAATCAAACCTTACATTACACAATCTTACTTATAGGAGTATTCCAAATTTGAATTTCAATGAAGTCATCCTAAAATAGATATCCAAGTCTATAACAACAATGGAAAATCATACACATTTTAAATGCATTCTTCTGTGTTTTCAATTTGAAATAAACACACAAAAGATCATACTCAAAAGTCCAATTCTAATCTGAGGCTGAGAAACTAAAACATCACTTCTATGGAGGGAATATATGGTGTGTACCGAGTGTAAATGACATTAATCTATAATGGTTATCTGTGTCCATGTTCCAAATCCCAGTGGGAATTAACTTTTCCATACCATATTTCATTTTTTGAACATAATAATTATATATGTCATGTGGGGATCCAAGCCATGCACCTCACATGGGGTTTGGAAATGTACTATTTGTGGCCTATGGACATGTGTAACACATAGGGTCTCATCGTGTACCCTTCACAACCTTCAGTCATTTACCTAATGTGTTTAGAAACGAATAAGACAACACCTTGAGACATCCAAATTTGGGGGGTTGTGATGAAATACACATTTTTTATCCAATTAAACCACACATCTCTGAAAATTAAGAATACACGATATGTGCATTCTAAAATATAATCCATGTGATTCAGAATTCATTAATTGAAACCCATCCAAACACACTAAATCTCATTTCCTCCCATAAGATCCACAAATACGCCCTCTACGGGTCTCCATAAACACACATAGTGAAATAAAAATTAAAAACTAGGAATTTAGTGAGATATATGGTAAAACTAAACAATCAAATATGCTAAGGTCAAAATAAATTGAATCCTCAATTTCAACAATTCTCTTTTCATCCAATGCATAATGATCCCCCTCTTTGGATAAATAATGTTGAAATACCCTATACCACTCAATAATGTTCTCTATTTAAAGAATAAAACCAAAGTGGGGAGTGGGGAATACATGATATTCCACGTGTCAAGTAGGAAAATAAAAGGGAAAGATAAAGAGAAACGTATGAATCAAAAAAGAATTAAAGATAAAATGAGGCTCAGGATCAAAACAAGTTCATGGAATTGGTTTTTCCTTGTAGAGGATAACCCCTACTTCAATACAAAATTCACTACTGAGTTAGAATATTAACTAAAATGATGAGTATTAGAAATAACCAAATTAACGTACACAAATAATAAATGTTTTATTTATAAAATATTAAATATTCATGAAAATAAAAATGGTATGGAATTACACCAAAACCATGTCCTATAGAAAACACCTTTTTGTGGAAAATTGAGTTGTTATATAAATTATCCAAGACCATATAACATAAAAATTTACAATTTTCCCCTAAATTGAACCTGGGAACTGTAATTTCAAATTTATCATAATTTTATCAAAACATGGTAATATAGGTCATAATAGACTCAACACAATATTGATTCTCACCCAAGAGTAGCCATGGATATCAACCAGTATTTGAGATCACACTTGAAGCACTAGTGAACCTATGATCTCCCTCATCTCACATCATATCAATCCTCATTCACCTTCTAAAACATATCCTCCACCAAATCTCTGAATCCAACACATGAATATAGTACATTTCACAGAAATAGATGCATCTAGATTCTATCTGCACACTGGTAGCTGATTCCACCTCACACACTAAACACTCTATTTTAGAGAACCCAAAAACCTTACAATGAATTTTTTTTCAACCTAGATCAACATGACCCACCAAAGCATATGATTATCATTATCTTCACTCAAAAAACAAAAAACCATATACCATATAAATCTATCAAATTAAAAATACAATCATATACTCTTATGTTATATGATATTCTCCCCATGAGAAGTCATTTTATACACCACTCCCTCATGTGGTGACCTCAAAAATTCCATCATGAATATACCACTACT
Organism: Viscum album; assembly: GCA_963277665.1. NCBI lineage: Eukaryota > Viridiplantae > Streptophyta > Magnoliopsida > Santalales > Viscaceae > Viscum > Viscum album. Next base: position 2,024,664,380 of record OY728151.1, on the reverse strand, counting down.
CATTTATAAATTTAAAAATAACTCACTATTGACACTCAGGTGTCCAATTATACCAAAATTGTGACTAGAAAATGCTAAAATGAACCAACATGCACATGCCTTCATGTAACAACACATAATCCAAAAATATCCATTCCAACCAGTACTCACATCAAGGATCAGTGATTCCAAAATATGTACACATAGGTTTTATTACAAACACAATAAACATACTAATGTACATTTTCTAATGTCTGTAGAACCACTAATTATGCTTAATATGTAGTTTAGTTCTAAAAAGATCGATCACCCATAGAACTCCACTAAACAATCAAGGAAACTCCCTTATTCCATGAAAAAAAAATAGCACACCATTCCTAGGAATCAATACCAAACTATAAAATCCTAACCGCTCTCCCAACATGCCACCAAAAAGCACCCCTACAAAAAATAAGATCCATACATCTAAATACAATATCCCTATCATAAGATACATAAAACTAGGATCACATCTAGTACTCCACTTCTTAATCACAATTAATTATCAAAGTATTCTTCTTACACAATGATTGTATGCTAATAGTACACCATATTGAGTCAATAAAAAGGGTTATTATATATGATTTCCAATGCCCCTGCTGATAGTAGGCACTCTATCGCCAATAATATGAAATGAATGATATCAATTCACAAGTATACACTACTTCCCATGTACATTATATAATCCATATAGGGTAATTATGAGATAAATATCCAAACCCAAGATGATATGTTTAGATCTTATTTTATTTTTTAAAAGGTTCGTGCCGAAGCCTCATTTTTATTATTAAATAAAATCAAATAACTCTTCTAACTGGGTAGAGGGAAACCCATTACATAGCCCGAAGGCCCAGTGGGATTGAAGTTTATTACACAGCCAGTAGGCCCAAATATATGGCCAAATTCACATTCTTTGAATAGTATCCTGCCTCCTACAATACCTTCACAGTACCACCACCGCTACAGTGTCCATCTGCCGCTACAATAACCACTGATGAATAGTGCTTCCACTACTACAAAACTGCTACAGTGACGCTACAGTACTTGAGCCAAATGGGTTTTGAACCCCCATTTTTCATGTAGGATTACGGGGTACATATCACTAAGCCAAACCCATTCTACATTTTGATATTATTTTATGTATTTCCAAGGTTTTTTGTATCATAACCTTCCTTCGGAAGTGTTTTATTAAAAAAATATCATTCACATTGCCATTAATTTTGATCTTTATAAGGCCCTCTATAGAAATATGTGTAGAAATCCAAAATTCTGGAATGATGTTGGAGAAAGAAATCTATTTTTATTTATTCCATCATGGGAAATTGAAGATAATTATAGATAAATTTATGTTAAATTAGAGAAACTCAATGTTCTCAAAAAGTGATGCTGAAAATAGACAATGAGATATAGGGTCAAACATTAGTGAAAATGTATTCCTATGAATATCTTTTTTATATAAGTTTATGAGATTTTGAATGAGGATAAATATGATCTCAAGGTATGTTGTAGCCTTCTATATTATTAATCATGTAGGGATGGTATATTATCACACAATGAGTCTATTGAACATCACATTAGTTCATGGGAACTCGAATCTATCACTCCTAGAGATGTACATACACAATCATTAACATGTAGTAAATGTAGTGGTAATACCATTAATGAATGATCTTTAATATTAACAAAATAAGGATAAATATTATATCATATTGAGGAAGTGTCATGGAGCTTGAATACTCACCCAATTAATTGTTTCTACTGAAAGAAAATTTCTATAATCCAAGTTTTAAACATGAGGATGTGGTTAAATAGATATATCATCATCTGTTTCTATCAATGTGATATAATTATGAGGGATAAATTTATTTTAAGTTGGTTATAATGTAACACACTGAGAATCTATGATATTTTTATCTTAAAAAAAATAATTTCTTTGATTACTTATGATAGAAAAAACATGAGTTTAAATGAAGTGCAATATATTATTGTTATAATTTTATTAAATTTTATAGTTACAAACACAACATTATATTACTATGTAAAAATAGGAAAAACTAAATTAGAAAAAAAAATTACGAATGTATAAATGTAATTCATTTTTATCAATTTATTATAAATTAAAATAAAAACCCTTAGAAAGTAAAAGATATTTTTCTCCAAAAAATATTTTATTTCTCTTAATGTATGTATGTCATAGTATATTTTATAAATTAACCTTGATAAATTATTTTCATAAAATTATTACGTTAAATATTAAATTAAATCCGTTAACATAAAAATAATTTTTTCTAGGCATACAATATGAATAAATCAATTTTTTGCTAAAAAAATATTTATATAAAAATGGAATTCATTATGTTATACACACATATTTAAAAATTATTTTATAGTACTTAGAGATATTTAATATAAAAATGTTATCTACTATTTCGAATCAATTTATTAAAATTTAGTAAATATGTCTCTTAAACATTTCATCATTATAAATAGTATCCTTGGAAATAAATTCACATCAGTATGGATCAAATGAGTACAAAATGGTAAAATATTTTGGAAGAGGATTTAAAATATCATTATCAATTTCATGAAACTTATTGGATATTATTTATTTAACTATATGCATCCAAATATCAATTATATGGATACATGGGGTTTTTTTATTATGAAATTTATATTAATTTATGAAAAGAATACATATAAAATTTCACTCACTTGAATTTAATAACTCTAATATTATTAGATGTTGATAAATAGAAAATATATTCTGTTATAATTGAGTATTTGAAATATATATTAGTTTTTATTATGGTAATTTTTTTAATATTTTTGTTTCTGAATAATTAACTTAAATGCATTCTCAAAACTGACACAATCATTTTTTTAATTAATAGAAAAATAAAATTAATGGTATTAAAATAGATAATATTAAAAGAATTTAACAAAAATACTATTTATCAAAAATTTATTAAATATAAATAACATGTTATTGAAGTGTTAAAGGTTTATATTTTAATTCCTCTTCAATCAAGAATTTTTCAAAGTACAATTAAATGAATAGGTAAATAATGATATTAATGATATTCTATATCAAATAATATTATATTAATTGATTTAATATTACATAGAATATTAAATTTCAAAAAATTAATGAGATGCGGTTGAAAATTTGAAACATGGAAAATTTAAAGGACCTTTATCCTTTTTTGTTACATTCCTGACCATTAAATAGAAAAAAAATCATTTTGAGGTAATTATCACAAGGAATAACATGGTGTTAAACTAAAGAGATAAGGGATAAAAAATTACCCAAAAATGTTAAAATATTATTTAAATAGATGATGTAGAGTAATATAATTAATAAATTTTTATAGTATCAATTTGGATACATTTATTTTTAAAATTAATTATATTAATTTAATACTTTATGTAATTCAGAGAGTTCCCCTCCCACCACTTATAAATGGTCACCTAATATCCATCATATATCATAAGGATTAAGATTTCTGTATCATACATACCACACAATGTTATATTCCTAACTTACACTAACATTTTTTAGACCTCATATTCTTTCCAAAATACCATCCTTTTAAGGATTAAGGTGTATGCCAAAGAAGGTTTCTCGACAAAGAGGTACAAGTATTAACAAGGAATTTTCAATTTATCTTGTTCTTATTCCTCCTATAAATATATGGTTATTAAATATTTATTTTTTATCCTACATTTACTATAACCATTTCCTATCAACTTCCCATTCATTGGAAATTTTTTACATCAATCGTTCATACATGTTGACTACCACCTCTATGAAGTGATGTGGTTCTTTTTCTGCTTTCACATTACATGAATGGTAATAAGGATAATATTCATGATAATATAACATATATACTATATAATAATTAATATATATGTGTAATATATTTTATTCCATTCTTTCTTCCAATCCATCAATAAAGAAAAATAGCATTTATCCGTACATATAAATTTTTTTAAAAATAAAGGTTGAGGACGAAGCCTCAATTTAGAGGGAGACCCATAACATAGCCAAAAGGTCCAAGGCCAAGTGGCCTAAATACAAGGCTTGAAAGCCCATTTTTTGGCCTAAAGGACCCCTTGGTGAACAGTACTGTTACAAAACCCATACTCCAACAGTACATCCGTCACTGTAGTGTCATCGTTGCTACAATGACTGCTATAGTGCCTGCTACATTACTTCCAAAGTATTCAGAAATTATCCCCCGCCTGGATTTGATACTGGGGATTTTGGATGCCAAGAAAGAGCATGTACCACAATGGTACAGGCTCGTTGGATGTACATATGACTTGTCATCCCCATTAATGATGTAATTTTTTATTCAATCCCTATCATTATTGGATAATCATACATACATACATACATATATTTATATATAATTTATAGGACATTTATATCATGATTCACATTCTGGATATGATGGAACAACAATAAAAATATGAAGAATAGAACTATGAAATACAATTAGTCATGACAAATGAATTGGTAGACACCTAAAAAGATATTTAAAAAATTAATTTTTGTTAAATTTGTATTGAAATGTTATATAGATATCATATATTATATTATATTTATTTACAATATTAGGTTTTACAATTATAACAAATTTTAATTTGTTATACATTATGATATATCTCTTACAAAGCATGTGGAATGTGAGGTTAGTGATTTATTTTACAATATCATTATTTATCATCATTTATTATAATTAAATTTTAAAAAAATGAAATTTCATTATATTCCTCCCAAAAAACTGATGAATATTATTATAATTGGTTTATTTATATAGTAAACATTATTTTATTATAGTTTCCGCTCTTTAAGAACTGAATAGATAGAAATGTTTTTTTTGTGAAATGATATATTAGTATTTCTATTTAGTTGAGAAGAATTTTTCTCCATTGTCAATTTTTTCTAAAAATAGATAAAAATGAATTTTTTTCAATTATTTTTTAAATACATTTTCAAACCGTCATTATTTTTTAAATCATGGATTAAATTTAATATTCAACATATTTTATAAATGACATACATTTGATATTTTATCAGAAATGTGATACAAATATTTGTTCAAACATATACAACATGAACTAAATCTCTCAAAATCATGAAAGTCCTATATATTTAATGTATTCCATAACATTTTTGATATGTTTATATAATAAATATTTTTTAAAAAAATAAAAAGGGAAATTTTATCTTTAAATTTAACAGGGATCTTTTAATGAAATTTTCACCTTTGACAACATCATTTATTATAATTATTATTTACTAAGAATATTATCTAATGATAAAATCTATATACATTATTGAGAATATTTATGATTCTGACGTTGATATTTTTATGTAACAAGTTTATTTTCCATGGGTTATATTATGACATAACAAATTAATGTTTATCAAACCAATTTTATTTCCATGGGTGATGTTATAATGTTATATTCAATGTTTTATGATCATGTAGAACATATATTTTTTTCATTATCTTATTGATGAGCACAAAATAATATATCCCTCCAATGAATTATGTAGTCATGAACCATTCAAGGTATATTGAGGATTGGAATGAGGAGTGAACACAGTTCATAATGGTACTCAATCCATTATGATAGTCAATATAGTGGATATTACAAAATCATACAATGGTTTGTGAAGTAAACCCAGTCCACTATGGTATTTTTTAATGCAATACCTGAATACTAAGGGAGTGAATATCTGTAATTATCTATCATCTCTAAAATTATCTCTTATTCCATTAATGTTCATTCTTGGATCATTCTCTTTGATTCATATATAACTCATATATTATAGGCTGAAAAACATGTTTCCATGATTAAATATTATGATATATGATATTAAGTATATTGTTTCGAAATGTTAAATTCATGTTATCAAACCCTTATTATATAGTTAGGTTTAACTGATAATTGATATCTCCATTTTTACCCTTACTAATCATAAAAGGTCACCCTTTCTTATTTTTCTTATCCCAAGGTTTTCTGGATTGGATTTAAGAATGGTATATTCTAGAATATTTCATGTTATGAAAAACAAAATGAGAGATAATGCAGTTAACTTATAAACCAGCTTTTTTTGTATCCATATTTCCAAGGATACTAGACTTATATGATTTGGGACTGGATCAAAATGTCATGTATTGAATATTTATCTATTATATTTTGATATTTATTTATGTAAATTGCTGGTAAAAATTGAACATTACAGCCATCAAAAGATTTATAACCCCATTTATTGATTACCTCATAGAGATTTGGAGTTTTTTTTAATATGGCTGAGAAATCCATTGATCGGCATCCCTTTCCTAGAAAGCTTTGGGCCACCTATTATGATTATCATGTCTTGATTTAATAGTTTTGTAATCTCAATATTATGTATCTATAACCAAAAGAGGATTCCAATTATGTTAGGATACATAAATGTGGATACTCAAGAATAAAATTTATAATTATTGCATCATCTTAAATGACTATAATATATATAACATTATTATACATTCTAAGGAACCTAAATATTTTATTTTACATTGAGACTAGATAAAAAACAAACAATTTAATAAAATATATTTAATATATCCTCCGGTGTACTTTATAATAATACCCTTCGGGATATATGACACTTAGATCCCTCCATCACAACACAGGGAATGAAAACATAATAAATCATGAACACAGATAATTAGTAAGAAACAATATCGGAGATATAAGTCAAATATCTTGCGTTATAAAATGGTTTTGATAAAATAAAAATAAGTAAATAAATTCATAAATAATCTATGAAATATCCATAATCATGATTCATTGAATAAATATTTGATATAGGAATCCAATAACCTTATTTCATGTTGATATTTTTAGGAATACATTATGACCAAATTCAATACTTATATTTCACTAATAATTGAAAATATATATTTTCTATTGACTTTGAGCTACACTAATGTGATTCTAAATAGATCTAATAATGTGTGTAATTTCTTCATCCGGATCAAATACCAATATTTTTCTATATCCAATTTCTTCTGAATACTTTGATGCTATTAAAATAGTAACTTAGTGGGATTCATAAGGATCCACATGCAGTCTTGACTGAAATTTATTTTTTATGAAAATTCAACCAATGGAAGGTGTTGATACCAAAGACCATTAAAAACATATAAAAGAATATCAATGTTTTTTCATGAGTTTTAATGGTCTGATAAAACTGGCCATATGTCTGTGGATGATTGGCATTAACCAAACACAACATTGAATCTAAATCCTTATTGATTCATGAAATGAACATCAATGTGAACCTTGGATCTTGATCAAATACAATAGAATTTTGTACTCCATGCAACCTTACTATATCCTTAATGTATAACATGGAAATATGATCAAGGGATAAATATTAATTGAGGGAAGTGTAAGGAACTATTTTTATTTGGGATAAAATACAAAAAATAATAGTAATTTTTCCATTAGATGTTCATATTCAAGAGCGATGTTATTTCCATCTAAATTATTAATTTTATTAGGGTACAACAATTACTTATTTATAAATCTCATATCCTTATATCATGGAAATATTCATATGAACACATTATGACCAACTTCGATTCCTCGATTCACCGATGATTGAAAATAATAATTTGTTGTCAACATTGTGCTACCATGATGTCATTTTGAATTGATCTAAGTATGTCTGCAATTTTCACATCTAGATAAAGTCCCAATATTTTCCCCCTCCAATTTCATCTGATGAAATTGACGTTATTCAATCCCTACCATAGTGGGATACATAACGATTCCTCTGTATACTTCAATGAATTCTATAATTGTATGAAAATTTACAAATAGGAAGGTGATGATAGAAAACACCATTAAAATCCATATAGAACAATCTCAACATTTCTTCTTGAGTTTTAATTTTCCAATCAAACTAACCATATGTTTTTGGCTGATATGAATTACAAAAACACCACTTTGTATCTACCACCTTTTTGATGCATGAAAATAACTTCACAGTAAACATTGGATACTTATCAGATACAATAGAATGTGGTACTCCATGAAACATAAACACTTACTTAATATATATCTTGGAAACATGATCAAGATAGAATTATTATCCTAGGGAATTGTAATGAAATATTTTTTTTGGGTGATCAAATAAAAAAATAATATTATTTTTTACCTTTAGATGTTTTTGGGAGTAATATAATTATATCCATGATAATGTTTCTCCATTTCCATTTTGGTATTGGTAATGGATAGAACCACCCCTTGGACTTATATCTCACATCCTTATCATGATGGTATACCATGAATCTAGATACACCATTTTCATGATCCATTTTCATACTTTCCCCTGAGAAATATTATTTTGGGTCTCTATATGTATTCATATGTCAAGGATATATTGATCATGATGAATTATTAATTTCATCCAACAACAGCTTGGCAATGTCTCATATTTATGGGACACATAATCTGTTCCTAACCTTGTCATCACATCACATCTATAGTTGAACTCGAAAACATCTCTCATGTTATTTTTGAGTTCCACATCCTATTAGTGTTTTTATTTAGTCCTCACTTTTATGGATTGTTCAAAATAAATTTAAAAATGGAATAGTATATCACATTTCCACATGATTTCATTAACTATATTATAAAAATACATAAAATTAGAATCTTTACTAATAATCATCATGGAAAAAAATAACATGGTCTTTCAAACATAGAGAATGAGAAACATTATTTAAATTCCCAATATGGTATTCAATGTTCATTATCTATAATAAATTCCATCCATCCTATTTAGTAGATATTCAACATGGTTATTTTTATCCATTTTTCAATAAATTCTATCATTTTTACAATACATCAATATAATTTTACTTGATATTATGCGACACAATATTGTGATTTTCTATATCCAAAATCCCCACATGGTATAATAAGTATAAATCTTCTCTTTATATGGGTTTATTAGTAAAATCATAATAAAAAATCATGTTATTCATTTATCATTGAATGTGTAAGAATATAATATAAAAATACTACTATTGACTAATCAACTAAAAATCTATTCCTTAAATCCATGGAGATAATCAGATATTTATTAATTTTAAATAATATCATAATAAATTCATATTTTCCATAAATAGAATAGATGATTTTATTTGGTATATCCTCATTCATCACTCTGAAATTGATGATTCTAGATGAATGATAAATCCAAAAATATGGATCTTTTAATAATTGATCAATAATGTCATTAATAAAGGGTAAATTATAACGGTTCCTGATAGCCATCCTATTAAATTATTAACAATAAAGGGAAAGTTGTATCAACCTATACTCATTCTTAAAAAAGGGATATGGTGAATGACATAGTGAGGCACTAGGGAAAAAATCATTTATCATGATTCTTCTTATGTTGTATCCAAAATTCTTGTAACTCAATTAGGGCTATTATATATAAGTATTTGCAATATTTGTAACACTGTGAATGGTATCTATTGAAAAGAATACAAAACATTTTACGGGAAGAGTAGGAATTTAATTAGGAAATATATAACCAAAATCCTAAAAACATGGATATCAGTGATTTTTAGTTTATACCTAATAATTTTAGATATATATCCCTCATGTATAAGTATTACGAAAAATATTTTAGATGTAAGTTACATAGGAAATTCATATTCATCACCACACAAAAATGTGATCATAGGTTGACTCATAATATTAAGAAAAACAACCTTTCATCGAAAATTGATATTTGATCTATATAAATAGATCATATCCACTCTAGAAATATCATTATATTCAATGAGAGGGAGGATCAGAAAATTTAAATGAAGTACATTCCCCCACACTTTTATCTAAGCGGAGATATAACCATGATACATGATCATTATAACATTACTAGTTTTCACTGATAACTTAAACTATAATCAATTAAGTGATTATTTGATAACCATTTAATATTCTATTGATATAAAATATTGTGTAGATACGAAATCAAAGAAAAATTGTTTTATTATAGAGTGTTTGATAATGGTAATTTCACCATGTTATTTGTATAACCCAATTTGGTAATCGGGATCATATGATATCAATCTTTATCATTTAACTTCAATGGTTTATGATGATAATTATCCTCATTAGAATATGTATTATTTTATTTATTTTCCTAATACAAAAACTCATTTAATATAAATCAATGATGTATTAATAGTGTATTTAATTGATATTTCATTTCATTTATCCCATTTACTAGCATATTCATGTCACAAAAAAATAATATTACTTGATTATAAGGCCAATAACTATTAAAAAAACTTTTCATTCCATTTCAAAAATCACCTGAGTAACCCTTCTGTCATTTTTTGCATGGAAGAGGCTAAAAATAATTATTTCATCCATGTGAAATAATACTAGAGATTTAACAAAAATGCATATTCCTTTACATATCCCAAGAAACATAAGGGATTCATGATTCTATTTCCACATTCAATACATATTGAAGGATTTATTCATAACTTTCAAAGACTCTTATATAGAATTACCTTCAATGACATGGTATCTAACCACTAAATAATCTCTCAATATTTATTTGTGGTTAAACAATAAATTTATAAAAGTATATTGAAAATCATATAATGTTTTATTAACAGGTACTAAATTATTTATCATCCTTATACTTCAACTGTATAAGGTCCCTTTCTATTTTAGTATTATGATTTTTAGGAAAGTAAATTTCAAGGAATAAAATCATAAATTCCTCTAATTTGATGGATTTTAGTTCTTCTTATTTAATCATATTATTGATAATATTCACCCATTTATTAGAATTACCTTATATCTTATAGGATACAATATATATTTTTTTCATTGTTTAATCTCAAAAAAATTAATGAATCTTTCACAACACATTTATCCATTAATAGAAAACTACAGGATCATAAGATGCAAAGGTGGGTAAATGTTTTTGAGAAAATGATTCAATTGTATCCCTCCGTGCTTCATTCATAATTTTTCGATAATATTTGTTACTAATAATAGGTGAAGAGTGTTTCACGAGAGTAGTGAAATGATATTTCATACCAACACCAAATCCATTTAGTTTCTCGTGAGGGTTGATATTAAATTGGTTGTTATATTCCTTCATCACATGATTTTTTTTATTCCATATATTGACTAGAATAAAAAATATTGTATGTATCGAGAAACAAATAAGAGTTATTAATTATATATTAATGAAAATTATTCAAATGATTCCCTTAATTATGAAACCTCTTTATCAATCCACAATGCCTTAGGTTTACCCATGGATGTTCATTTCCATCATCAATTCAAATCCTTCATAATTTATCATAAATAAAATGTGAATTAAACAATGTATATCCCTTAGGGGTATTAGAATTCATGCATTGTATGGGATCATTCACTATGCACTAGAATAATGGAAGGGATATAGTCAATCTGTTATTTTCATGGTTATTAACCAAATATTCATATGTGACAAAACCACATCCTGTTATAGTATATATATATATGGATTTATTGTAGAGAAAAAAAATCACAATAATATGAAATCATTGAGATTTAATCCAATACTTGGGATTACTCCTTGGGTTTTCAATAATTATATCCTATCATAACCTCCAATATTTAACTAAACAATTCTCAGATGAAAACTATATTTACCCTTTAATAACATACGTAAATATAGAATCATTTTATATAAATAAAAATTATATAAACAATTATGAATTTTCCATAACCATAGTGGGTGACTTTATTTGGATACTATATTCATAAAAAAACTTATTTTATAAATGATATTACACATATAACACAACGTTTTTCAAATTAGTACTATTCTAGATAGATCACACATATATAACTCAAATAAAACATGGGGAAAGAATGATTAAGAGAGGGTTATCTCAAATTCTCTATATGTTTAAACATAGGATATATCAATCAGTGGTCATACATGAGAATAATGGGGTCTAATTTTGGTCATAATATAATAAAGACACACCCAAACAATTAAATATCATTAATCTCCAATCATGGGAAAAATATTTTTCATATAAAAGGAAATTTTAAAAATACTGTAGAATCATAAATAATCAATCATCGTCCATGAAAAAATATAATAAATATCGCAATGTGTCAAAAAAAGAATATAAGATTGTTTTGATGTATAAATATTATTTGGTTCACTCATTAATTTATAGACATGAGATCAATTCATCACATAAATAAATGGAAATAAAAACATGTCCATGAATTTACTTATAAAGTTGAATCCAGTTCCTGAAACCATATTATTGATGTTAAAGTGAGTCCCTTATTAATATATTGAACATGAAATAATGTTCATGTAAAACATACTTGCGTCATGAGTAATCGATATTTTCCAAATGCATTTTAGTTATATAAGAGAGACATTTTCACTATAAATGAAATTAATAAATTTTATATTATATCATAAAATAATTTATCATTTCATCATCATATAATCCTTGGAAATGAAATGGGATTCAAAATTGATTCATTAGGATTTCATTAACACAGGGAAAAAAATGAGATCCATTGAGTCATCCTTAGATCATCATCATCATAAGCAATTGAGATAAATAAAGTGGATTTTATCATAACATCATATCCTTAGAAAAGAATATTAATACATAAAGGATATTGATGTAGATTAAATACAAATTTATTAGGTCATTTTACCCATTATTTGAAGACATGAATAAATATCCCTTTATTTTGATAGTATTTTAACTAAAATTCCCTTGAATTTTGATAAAATAATCACCATTGAAGATAACCAATAAAAAATTTAAAAGTACTCTATCAAAAATAATGGTTATGGTTGTTGGAACATTTTTTGATGGATTATATTTTAAAGGAAAAAACTGCTTTCACAAATTTTTATAATGTAAAAATGAAAAACTTGTTTGAAATGGCATATCTTAAATATTTATTAAATTATAAAAAATTAAATATAAATTCAAAATAAAAGGAAATTTCCTTTTTAAAAATATTCATGTCTAGGTGACAACAACATTAACACAATTACTAATAGTATTTATATTTAATAAAAACATGATCAACCAAATAGAAAATGAAGTCATCTTTTCATAAAAAACAATTTAAAGATCATTTTAGCTGGAAAATAGTGGAAAAGTGTACGATTTCATCAAACACCATATATAACAATAGTATAAGAAAATATATTGGGTTTTGAGTAAATTATTTATAAAATATTCCTCAATGAAAATTAAATCATAAAAAATCTTGATTAAAATGCGTTTAAAAAACATATCCATTACCTAAAGTTTCAACTTCTGTTATACACATATAAATATACAGTATAATAAGTATATAATTATTATAGTTTTATTGTAGAACCATATTCATAAATAAATTACCTTCTATCATTATTTTATAATTTCTAGTTATCATTCTATTAATAATTTAACTAATAATAAGAACATTCGGGTGAAAGCTGCTCTGTTTTCCATGAATGGATCAGGTCGATGGTTCCAGTAATTAAAAAATGGTTGTGGTTTCATCATATATGTATTAATAATCATTAAATAAGTATCATAATTTTTTATAGATTTTTATAACTATTAATTTTTAGTTCTTATGAAAAAAGTATAACATTACTGTGTGGAGGTGGTAGTCCACAAATACACACGAGAAACTTTATCATTCTCCAACGAATGTAAGTATAATAATTTACATAAGATAATATATTTTAAGAGGTTTGTTTATTTCAAAAATTTAATATATAAATATTAAATCCATTATAATCACCAACCATGAATTATTGTGATGTAAAATGAGTCATATCTCCATGTGGGGGTTGTAGTCAAGACATATGAACAAGTTATATTTCCATTTCCTATTTGATGGAATATATGTTGAAAATAATTTATCCATCATAATAATAAATATTAAAATTGTTAAATATTTCTAATATATTATTTTATAATTGATAACATATATTTATATTAGGTATATGATGAAATAAAAATGATGGTGCTCGATTAAGAGATATAATTCTTCATTGAGAAACCTCATTTGGATTACGCATTAATACCTGAAAGGATGTTTTTAGGAAACAATTAGAAAATTTCATAAACATGGAAGGATTTTAGGAAGGTATTATGCTAGGTTATAATATATATATTAAGACATTTATGTGTATGGATGAGAGGAGAGCCAATCTCCTTTTATAAGGGTCGGAGATAACACACTAGGTATACTTCAAAATATTATAATATAATATTACAACACTCAAGAATAACTCATCTGAATGACTGAAATTATAATATTAGATTACATATGGTCTCAATATTGACAATAATTTGGAATTATACATGTTTAAATAAAAACCCTACCCCAATCGTTATTTTTGTTCCCCAAGTTACTCTGTTTTAACATTTTCTGAGGTAATCAAAATTCGATTTTTATTTTTAATTTGAAAAAATCGATGGTGGAATCACTAAAAAATTTAGAAAATATGATTTAAAATATGGAATACCATTTATCAAATTCAAATTCTTTATGTGGTATAAATTTATTTTAAAATATACTCTTTGAATACACAAAAAATGGATATCGAGATAGATGCATTTTTTGGTATATATTCCTTTTGTACTTAAAACAAGTGTAATGATATTTATAATGAGAAATTTTTGATTAATTTTAATAAAAGGAAATAATTAAATTTTTAAATCAGTATTGACCAAATTGTAACTTTTTTATTTATTGAATGGAAAAGATAGTTTTCCTTAAATTGGTATTTTAATTTTTCATTGAAAAATTTATCTTTTGATAAAAATCCTAAAAAATCATCTTAAATAAAATATTTAAAATTGACATAAATTACATAGATTATCCAATAAAAAAATTCAATAAAACCCATTATTTAATAATAAATTCACTTCACTAAAATTTAAAATTATATTTAATATGAATTAATTATGAAATTTTCATATTTTTTTAAATTTGGATATTCGTGTTCATACCACAAATTTAATAGCTTGGTTAAAAAGAAACCATTTAAATAATATTTTTAAATAATTTCATCATTCTTTATAACTCAATATTCTATGTAACGAAAAAAGTAAAAGAAAATAAATTTATATAAAGATAATTATTTCATAAAATATTGGTGTGTTATAATTTTGGTATGTAACAATTTGATGCATTATATTTAATGTTTTGTAGTTATTTTAACCTTTTTTACTTTATCATTAATTATATCTTGGTTAACCATAGTTTTTTGAGCTAACATATTTTTTCATCCATACATCTATTTTTAGGAAGTCCTACTGGTTTGGATTATAATATCCCATTCATGGGCCTTTTTACCATATGTGTTCTGTTAATGAATAAAATTCATAGTTTAAAAGTTTCTTCCATATATGTGGAGTAATATTAGTGGATTCGTAGTGATTCCTTATAGTAATGGTTAATATTAGTTTTCATATCATAATTTGTGTGATGATGAGTTTCCCTTTTCAGTTGTTTGTTTCATATCATTATTTTGGGTTATTGATCTTAAGTATTTGTTCAGACTTCTTAGTGTTTCATATAATGTCAATCTATTTATAATATATGACATGTATATTATATTTATTTTTGTAATAATTTATAAATCTACATTAATAAATTATATTCAATAGAATTGTTTGTTTTGTGTAGGTTTATTATGTTCAAAACACACATTGTTCTAATATGTCTTCTTGGTGTTTGTAAAGAGTGGATAGACTAATGGAAGTATTTTTGGGTTAGAAAACTAGTCTTACATCTCATCTTGGTGGGTTCCTAGTAGGTTGAGTCATGCTATGATCCTCCATTTTAGTATGAATTTCTAATTTTTGAAAAATTTGTATCTTTTAAAAATGTTAGAATATTTTAAAAAATATTAATTTTTTAATTAAATGTTATGTGAAATATTATTATCTATTGATATATGATTAGGTTATTTCTCTAATATAAAATCATGGTATAACATCAGTGTATTATCCCAAATATAGTTCATATACCCTCACTACATGTTCGCATCCTTCTCCATAAGGGAAGGCTTACCCAGTTTCATGAAATATATTCAAATCACACTAGTGATTTTGGAATTATTTGGGGATGTTACATGTCACATTCTAAACCTTTTATGTTTTTCTATGTTTTATGAAACAAAATTAAGGCCATTATTAAATAAAAAAATGATAATCAGTTAATATATGTAATGTGGATAATTATATACATGTTATATCATATCGTATATGTGATTTGTTATATATAATTTTATATGGGTTATATATATATATATATTGTCAAATATTATAATTTTTGTGTTTTATATATTATGCGGGTTATATATATGTTTTCATGGTAACATATTATGTTAATTTTTTATTATATTAGTTTTTTGATAATATATTATAAGTTAAATGGGTAGAATATGTCATATTTTATGAATTATGTATATTGTGTAAATTAAATAAATTTTATGTCCATTTTATATTAGTATCATTGGTTTTATGTTACAAATACATAATAATTGAATTAGAATGTACAAAAACAATAGAAAACAAAATATGTTCCACAATTCAAATTTTATAGTGATTGATATTCATATTAAATAAAAATTGTAAACAATATCTATATATATATATAATCATAGATAGAAATGAAATTTAAAAACCACATAACATTTATCATGTTCAATGGTATTTCACTTATCCTTAAATTCTTTAATGGTTTTTTTATCATCAATAATGATGTAATTATTAATTTTTTATGGGTTATGTATGTGGATAAATATTGAATTTCACTTTTTTATTCATTGTCTATTGATTATATATATAATTTTATAGATAGTTTCATATGACCAATAGTTTGTGTTTCAATGGGTGAATAAATGTGACTAGTATTAATCTTCAATATATATATATATATATGTATATGTTATTATACAATTTGGAATAGGTTTATGTTGAATAAGATCTACAATATATCAAAGAATGTGTTTTGTGGGGTACATAATATATTATGTGGATGATATAATAATATTTATTGCATATGGGATTGAAATTATTTTTGAAAAGATTTATACATATTGGGTGTATATATATATATTTTTAATATATAGATTATCATATATTTTCTATGATAGTGGAACATGATTTATATGATATTAAGTATAAGTTTCACATATAGGATATTTATATGTTCATCATCTTATGGTCAGACAGTAATGTTTCATTCATTTGTAGCTTATTTTATTTTTCATGAACAAAGACATATATTTAACATTCCAGTACTATATGTTGTATGGATAATATATATTATTAAATATTTTTTTTAAAATTTATAGGGAATATATTTTTTATTTAAAATTACAATGTTTTGTGGAATATGTTTATTGCACTAGTATGTTCTATGAAAAAATGTGTCTCTTAAAAAATTATTTTTATATAAAGTATATGTGATGCAACATAGAGGATATAAGCTATTGAATTGATATTAGGATAAGTTTTTTGAAGAAATTTATCATGGTATCTAATGTTGAATATTATTTTGAGGATATGTTCTACATAATATTGAATAATTTTCATAGAGACTTTTATTTAATTTATATGACTTTTTTTGATCAATATGGGTTTGGATTTATCCTCTATAAATTTTCCCAAGGGGATATTAGTGTCAAATAAGTTGTTGAGTATAGTGTTTTCAGTGTTCCATAATATAATATTAGTTATATATGTTCTAGCCTAAACATTTAATGTTAAAAATATGGAGGATAGATGTGAAGGATCTTATAATAGATGAGATTTTCTCGTGTCTAGTGTTTGATTCTTTAATATAAAATAACATTGATATTACTATCCTAGAAATTATATTTTCACGTTTTTTTATTAAGATAAATAGGAGAGGAATATACTGAGTAGGTCAGTTTAACATGAGTTTTTAAAGGATAATTATATTATGATTATTGAGTAATATTACACATAAGAAGAAGAAATTAAAAAATATTTCTAATAAAAAACAATATATATTTTCTTTATATATAGGTTTAAACACCCGAGGGAATGTGAATCAAGTATTATATACTTTTTACAATGATCCAAATATTTCATTTATAAGTAACACATTTTCTAATATGAACCATTTTTTTTTGTTTTAAAACCATAGAATCTATTTTTTATTATAAAAATTAAATATACCACATATAATATATAAAATAAATTAACCGATGGAATGAAGTATTTTTTTCATTTTTTGGAATTAATATGGGAAACCTACTAATTACTGTGATTGTTTATTTTTATCAATAACAGATTATCCATTAATAATGATTTCATAATTTAAAAATGGTTTGGAAATAGAACATATTGTTCCCTCTCACCATATTACACAAGTTTGTTTTTTACTACATAGCAGATGTTACTGATTCAATGTGTTATATAGTTTAAATCATGTTTCCCACATGTATTATAAATATATGTATCTCGTCATTAATAAATATTTCCTTACAAAAATTAAGTATATATATTATATATAAAAAGATGCATTTTCACCCAGAAAATTAACATACTTCCTCAACTTTCATGTCTTCTAATACATATCAATTTTATATAAAAACACATGCATGATGTCCCCGTATTTTTCTTCAAAATCCCAGTGCTTATTAAAAAACAACTCAATAGAAAC
Organism: Viscum album; assembly: GCA_963277665.1. Lineage (NCBI taxonomy): Eukaryota > Viridiplantae > Streptophyta > Magnoliopsida > Santalales > Viscaceae > Viscum > Viscum album. The sequence goes on along the minus strand of OY728151.1, from coordinate 2,024,645,573 downwards.
TCCTAACTCAATATTATTTTATTAAATAAGAATAAATATTTCCCAGGAACTCCAACAAATCAAAATTTATCATCGATTAAAATAAGCCATTCACACTAAATTATAAATAGAAAGTGTAAAAATAACATCATAGTTTATGAGACATTTTTGGTGATAAAACATTGAAATTATTGGTTATTATATTCCCCAAAAGAATTTATCACAAAATAGTATGACCACTTTTTCTTTTTCATCTCCTGATACATGAAACAACTATGTCTTGTAGGATTACTATTCTTCCCTTCAACAAATCCTATAAACCTTTTTTATTCATCATGGTATTAGGTTTTATATCATCTATTATATGTTCATATTCGCTTGGACCACTCAACAATTAAAAAATATATATACTTCATCTTGGGAGATAAATGTATTTTTCTATACTAAAGCATGATTTTATTGAGTGGCTCATATTTAATAATTGTACATGTGCTTCCCCACATTATCTTCAAGTCTTTCTTGATTATAAAAAATGGAAATATAATGGAGATATATTCCAAGTTAAATAAATTTTATTTTCATTTAATGATCTATATATCTCCCCAAATAGATTCATGTCGGCATCCCTCACATTCTCAACAACATCTATCAAAATATTTATGTCCAAGAGAAATATGAAAATATTCCCTTATATAATTTTATTACCTCATTTATCACTATAACATCAAAATATATCATTTTATATATTACATAGTAGGATAAAATTTATTAATTTAATAAAAACATTTCCACTAAAAATCAGAACATAGAAAAATTACCATGGTTGTATAAAAATATAGCAGTAGTTTTTGGGATGGAATTTATAAACTCACGTATTTAGATCCTCTAATAAAACTATAAGGATTCCAACTAGGATATGTGCACTATATCTGGAATCTCATATTTATCCACCTCTTTTTCATCTTGAATCATATTTAATTTGTTTTTTATATCACATAAGTGAATAACCTTCGTCAGCTAATTTTAATTTAGGATATAGAATATCTAATTTTTATTAATATTTTCATCTTCTATAATTTCATCTACTTTTATCTTTTATATAACATCTTAAATATTAATTTCCTATAGTTCATGGCTCAAAATGAACATCCTTTTAGATTTTAGTGATTTTTTTAACATAATGATACAACTTTATCATCCTCTATGATGCATCTTTTCTTCCAAATTATATCCTATATTTTCTAATTTTGATCAAATATATTTATTTTATGTACCTATAATGTCCATTAATCCTGATATGATCATAGAGTCATTTCAATTTTCTGAATTATTTATTTTAGAATGCTTTCCACCTTAATATTTTTTCATTTTATAGTTCTTTTTTCTAGTTTTTTATACATCAGATATACCTATCATGAATATGACCAACTAAACAGTTATCAGATTAAAAAAATCATTCAAAATGTTCATGGTAAGAATTATCTGACTAAAGAATATTATTATGATGAATATTAAAAATATTATTTTTCATAATCCTATAAAGAGGATCCTTTTACATTAATTTATAATTAATTAAAACATGGGAAGTGAGATAACACAAGTATTGATATATTTATTCATTGATATTGGTGATCAATCTAACCCAATTTATGTATCATTATTTTATAGAGAGAACTAAATTTGTGACCCTCCAGTACTGGTCTACATGATCATGATAGATCTATATACAATATAAATTAATTGTTGGGTTCTAGTGTGGTTGATATATCACCTTTTGTTCTTCATCATGATCCCTTTTAATTTCATCATCCATGAAGGAGTCCCTCATTTTTTTCTCGAATATGAGGGGAATGAGTATGAGACAAATATTGAGAGATAATAGTTTTGTGCAATGATTTTCCATTCATTCATTTATATATAAATCTATAAACAATCATAGAGATATCAATTATTTACAATTTATTTCGCAACTGTCCTTAAATATTAGTTAATTTATACTTAACCCAATTCCAGGTAAGTATTTTTACAATAATTATTTTTTATTTAACATTTACATACTTGTGTTATAATAAATATTTAATTTACGCTGTTAATTAAGAATTTACTATTAGAGAAAAATTTTATCTACTATTCCAACTAAAATATTATTGAAATCACTTATAAATATTTTAATAAATATTCTGAATTGAATATGTAAATAATTAATCTATTCACAATTAGACAAATACATATTTATATAATAATCACGTAACTATAAAATTAATTTATTAAATAAATAAATAATAATTTATTTAGTTGAAAACACCATGAGATAAATAAATATTATATAATAATGTTACTAAATAATTAATTTATGAATAAATATTTAGTTTTTATTTATTATCAATTAATAAAAACATGATAAATATGATGTCTTAATAAATTTAATAACATATTTTCAAATTTTTTAACATAAATTATATTTAACAACGGATAAAGGGAAAAAAAATTTACCATATAAAAATAATACTCATTATAATTTGGAGGGATTTATTTATTTAAAAATTATTGTTAAAAAATGGGTTGTGGAACCCCCATAGGTGGATGATAAGTTCTAATTAAACATACCAAAAATGAATAATCATTGTCTTTTATAATACCTTTGTAATGATATCCCATCACCTTGGTTTCACAATAGTGCCATCAATATATGTTCTCTATACATTATTCATTAAATATTAGAATTCAACTAGTTAAAACAATATAACCATGGAAATTAATATTATGTTTCTATTCCAATCATATTGTAATGATATCAACATCCAAATATCTGGAAGGAAAAAATCCTTTTTTTATTAATTGATAATATATCATTTCTAACAAACCAAACATACCATAGTTCCAAAAAAATATAGTGTAATTTTTATAATCAGTACATCAGTGTGTGTGAGTGGCGACATGCATTAAAAATAGTGTTGTTTTCAAAGGATCATCTCACAAACTCATATACATGAATATCCAATGACATGTAATCATTTGGAATTCATATAGGTGGGATTGTTCTTATAATATCTTATCAAGGATATTACCATATGTGAACATTGTAGATTAAAACCCATCTTATTATGTGTTGTCACACTTTAATGTTAATATTTTATGTTTCCTATGATTGGATGTTATCAAACAATAGAAATTGTTTTATGAATATCACCGTAGCTTGTAAAGGTTCTTATCATGGAAAAGAACTACAATGTCATTTTAAATATAAAATATATTGTAGTAAATTATTAAAAAAGTCAAAAAAATACAATTAATAACACATAATAAAATATTTTATTATTATTCACTTCATTTAATATAAATGAAATCTAATGTATAGATAGTTGGTTCTATAACACCAACTCCAATGGATTCCCACATTGAAATAAATAACTTATAAAGGGACCTAATTCACTATATATCACTTGGTTATCATGTTATATAGGATTTAATTGTTTTTTAGGGGTCCACTAGGTTTTCTTCCATGGAAATATAATCACTGTGAAATCCCCACATTGAGAAAATTCTATCAACAATGCATATTTTTTATGTATTTGTTTTTACATTATTGTGACATAACCTTTTTTTCAAGATTCATTACTGTAGTGTTATTAGAATCGAGTTTGATACGATCTTTAATGATAAGAACCATTTAAAACTCTAGGATGAAGTTTCAAAACCAAACCACTTCTTTATATAAAAAATAAGCCATGTTACACTTAAACTCTTATGTATACTCAACGATCATGGATTTCTTTGAGCAAGTTTAGCTCAACACACTACTACTGAGGGTGAAGTTGTGTCCTTGATATGATTTTAGATTTTATGTATTAGTTTTTAATCTAGAACATTATATCCATGGATGATTATCTCACCATCTTCACTATAGAATAAATAATAATATAATTACTATAAATTTTATAATTAAGTATATTCTTTAAAAAATCCAATGTATGTTGAATGGGTCTGCTTGATATATTTTTAATTAACATAATGTAAATGTAAAAAAATAAGGGATATAGTATATAATATGTAATAATACTAGTTTCTAGTATATATATTTTACATTCCAACCTCTAGAACCCCGTATGTGTCTGAGGAAACATTTTATTATAGAGATAAAATTCATGTGGAATTTTAAAAATACCCTAATGTATTTTTTCCAACTGAATCTACATAGTATATTGTTAGTACAAATAGATTTAATTCTTCCATGTACCAACACTGACCTATCGTGATAGGTCATGACCCCCATAATATATACATTTTTACCTAATTCCAGTTTAGAGAATTATGTGTTTGACTAAGCCTTAATGTATTGAAGGATTGGGTTTTCCCCTAATAATTAGTACTTAAATGATATAAACTATTAGGAAAATGATTTCACTCCAACTAAATATTTTATAGAAAACCATATAATGTTCATTATTTATGAAAATATGTTCCATTATTAATTCATCAAATATAATGTTACATACCCTATACTCTTTCAATAATCATTAAATAGATATCTATAACACGAATTCCTTTTTAGAATCCATTTTGAGTCACAAACCATCCTTGTTCTATCATATTGAAAACATCATTATTTTTTCTATTATAGATATCTATTATAACATCAATCTACTATATCTCATAATTTTGGTAATATACTATCACAAAATTTTTTTTGATGGACCTTAATAAATAAAATTTTGAAATTTTTGAAGAATATTATATACCTTGACGTTGCTCAGACACTTTTATTACCAATCGAGATCTACAAGTCATGACTTGACCATCACTATCTAGTTTTTCCCTGAATAACCATTTTCATTGAATGATATTTACGTTCACTAGAGGACCTACCAAATCAAAGAAATTACATTGCTACATGGAATCCATTTTATAATTCAGGTTTTATTATAATTCATAAGAATCTATGCCACATTCAATATCCATTCAGGTTATTTGAAAATTATTATAAACCTATTATGAGTCCCAATCCTCACTTACTAGAATAATATATCACTATGGTTATCTAACCTCTCACAAGCTTCTACCCAGAACTTCTATCTGTATGACTTCATCTTCCATGGGTCATGTGGAATATTTTTTGATGAGAAATATTGTCTGTACATAGCCATGAATTAATAGATTTCTATATCTCTCCCACTATATATTTCATTTATGTAATCCATATCATGTATTATGAAATTTCATTGCATTATTACATTTCTTCAAGGGTCACATAAAATGTATATTATTGCTTCCATGGAGTTTAAATTAATGGTTTATTATATTCATCAATGTGTAGGTTTATTACATGAAGACTCTATAACAAAACATTTTTAATACTAAACTTGTAAATTCGACTCCATGGACATCCTTCCACACCAAATCCCTTTTGCAATATCATTTATTCTATTGTTGTCTGTTGGTTTGGTATATGCATCATTTTCTGTAATGTATATCATTAATAGGATAATAATGGAAACAAATTTTGAGGACCATTTCATAAACATTACAAATTATATTGACTTTTTGATAGAATTCCATTTCTTATATAATTTCGAATCTTTAAGGTTTATATATTTATATAAATATGCCATGAACCAACCCAAGATAACACCAAACCTTTCACTCGAGCAGGCCTGCGACAAGGCTATATAGGGGTTTCTAATCCTTTTGGTCTATCAAGTACTATAGGATATCAAGGAACAAAAACTTATGGTTGATTTATACCATAATGAACTGAAAAATAAAACTACACAGAGTACAAATCCTTAAAAAAGAGAATCAATAATACAATCAATTAATTAAATACAAAAACAGATCCAGATTCATTTAAAGTAGAGAAAAAAAACTAAAAAAATCTAAAACCGAACCCAAATTGACATGACCTCTATGTGACCACATTTTTTTCACTGTTAATGAAAATAACCCACTCAATAAGAAAACATATGAATATATAAACCTAAAAACAGTGTGGGTCTACCGATGATGAGTAGAAAATATAAGGTGTCAACATAAAATAGAACAGTATGTTTTTACCATATAATCCATAAATTTCATTTCAAAAAACTGGTTATATATATTTTTTGAAGTAAATATTGTGAAAATAGGGTTTTATCATTTAATAAATTGATTACACCTTTTTTTGAAATAATTTTTGACGAACAAAATTCATGTACGATATGAAACCCCAATAATTCATAAAAAAGGAACAGATGAGATAACATTATGTGGAAACTTATAATAAACAAATCCATAAATAAATTGACACAGTTCACGTACAAAGAAGTTAAGGTCAAATAAAACATGTTGTAAATGAGATGAAAAATAAAACCAGAAACATACATATTGGTAATTGATCACTTCAAGATTCACTAGTTTAATTCACCTCTAAACCACCTCTTTAAACTAGTCATATTTTTAAAATTACAAATATTATAAAAAATTTCATTTACCATTTGATGATATTACTTAAAATTTATCACTATTAAAAAGTTTGATTATAATTTCATTTGTGTTTTCATTGTATGAGGTGGTGAAATAAAGGGTTTTAGGTGATCCATATAAAAAATGGGCCAAACTATATGAAATCCCAAGGACATATTTCTGGTTCTTTACATGTTCCACAAAACTATTGTTTCAAATGAAATGAAATTTTATTTATGATAAAAAATTTGTGGGGATACAAATCCTCTAAAGACCAAAAAACCCAATTCTTTATAAATGTGTCCAAACCATGCTAATATGTCGAAGAAACCAAATTTGATCGATGTGAAAGATTTGGTTTTGTATTTTGGCCATATCTCACGATGTATTCATTAATTTTCTATTGAGTTTGAAATGAAGTAATTCAATATTCCTAAAAAAACTCCTCCCTTTCCAAAAGTTTATAGAGAGCCATTAACCAACTCAAAAATGAAAACCATGTGGTATCTTGAAATCTGGGAACCCAAAAGCACTATCCATTTTGGCAATAAATTGGAACATTGGGAACCCCATATTTATGTTAGACCAATGAGTGATGTTATTTTATTTTTAGATTCCATAGGAGTCCTCTCATCCCTCTATAGGATCTGGATATCCCTAAACTCATATAGATATCTCTTGAAGAAAATATCCCTTCATCGAAGCCTCACCCTATTTCTCATGTTCTAATGTTTTTGATTACCCAAAAAACATCTTAGTTCCTCTTCCATTTCATCTAATTTAAATAATTTCTTAAAATATATTATTCATTAATATTCTTGTTTTGTTTGGTAATCAAGTATATCAATGTGATTGGGTTATACCATTTCAACAACCTTTTAGAATGAAAAATTTTTCTATAATGACCACACAACCCAATAAAGTGTAGTTCTTTCCAGTAATCGATCTACCAAAGTCCTCCTGCATTATTATTTTTTGAATCAATAAGATACTATAATTTAAATTATATTATATATGAATTTATTTCTAAATGTATATGAAACTAATCATTAAATATAAAAATTATCACAAGACACATGAGGTTGAGAATTGTGTGAGTTGTTAGAGTATAAACATAATTAGTAATACAAAACCACATGGGATAAATTTTCAGAGACAAAATATAATACCTGAACTCAATTAATTCTCATTTAATGAGTGTATATGTGCCCTAATTTACAAATTAACATAAGATAGCCTTAGAACGTCAATCAAAATAGGGTGATGAAATTTCGTGTTCAGAATCAAACCTTGGGTTTAATTAATTTAATCTTGGAGGTTTGTTAGTTATCATAGGTATCAAGAGTAAAAAAATAAGTGGATAATAATTAATTAGATGATAATTCAAATACTAATGATTAATAATTAATTTAATATGTAGAGTTAGGTCAATTACACCTTTTAAAGTTTTTTAGAAATTTTTTTTGTCCTTATTCCTTAATAATCAAATTTAATTTTTCAAAAAATGTAACCTTATTCTAAAAAACATATTTTCATTCTAAAAATGATAAAATATCCACCATACTTTTAGATTTTATTTTTATATTATATTAGTATTTTTCAAAAATAACAATAATTATTATTTTTAGTTAATACCTATTTGAGAGATGATCTTCGTTAGCCACTCTCTTGTACCTAAGTATCACAAAACCACACATCATTTGAATGTTCCATAGAAAGTGACTTTAAAATTTGTGCTTTTTCTAGGAAATAATTTAATTATTTCAACAAATTATAGGTACTAATTTTATTTTTTATATTATTCTCTTCTTCACTTCATTATTCCTTCTTTACCTAATTATAATTCTTCTTATTATTTTGTATTATTATTTATATTTTTTGGACCATGAGCAAAAAAAATAAATTTTTAGTTTATTATGATACACATTTCATTTTTTTTAATTATTATTTTGTTTTTATAATAAATACTCCCGATGATATTATAGTTCATGACCCTGAGATTGAACAAATCCTTCAAGATCGTATAAGTCAAATCTCAACCTATGGGAATTTCTACATTCAACATGTTTAGGAATTCATCAATTATGAGTACATTAGAATTTGGAAGAAATTAAAAATCATACATAAAACAAGAACCCATTTTTGAAAATAATAATAAAGAACATAATAAAAACATTCTATAATTTTCTACACTGGATATCAACTATCAACAAAATTGTATTACATTACCAAATATTGAATCGAACATTGAATTATAATATGAAGAGACACGCTTTCCTCTACAATTGATTTCCCTATCTATTGAGGATACCGATAAAAATAAAAAAAATTAATGTGGTTTTCCCAACAATAATACCAATAATTTATCAGAAGATTTAATAAAACTATAATAATTCATATTCTCACGTGATGGAACAATAATGTATTGGATGTATTATTTAAAATATTATGTTGTAACATGTTGGAATGATTTGATATGTATTTATTTCCAGATATTATTCCCAGCATCAAGGACATGTTTGATTCTAAAAGAGATATCATGGATTAAGAACACCTAATGGGAGTCAATGTATGAGTATAAGAAGTTATTCAAAAAGTTGTGTGCTTGATTTCCACATCACCAAATCTATATGAAACTCCACATGCAATATTTCTATGAATCCCTCACACCCATGGATAGTTTCATGGTCGATGTCATGGTTGGATGAGAATTGTTGAAAAAAGAACTAGTAGCTGCATGTAGATTGAAAAAAATATGGCACAAAAAACAAAAGAATTTGGTGATCAAGGTACACTATATGGTAGATAAGTACATCAAGTAAGAAAATATTATCATGAAAGTCATTTAATTTATACCAAGATGGAATAATTTACCAATATATGGAAGAATATTTCATTTTCTCAAAATTCATCCTGACCTACTCCTATGAGGCCTTGTGGAATTTTCGCTGAAACAGACCAACCAATTGAGTGTTTCCCCCAACTACAAGAGATAGTGAACAATGCAGCAGTATTTCCTTGGAGAATATATTAGCAGTAAAAGAACCACAACCTCAAAAGAAGTTTTATTACTTTTCTATAATATATAACAAAAATGTAGAAGGATAAATCAAACATGAGGTGTGTCTATTGACAAAAAAATGCCCCATTTTCATCAAAATTTCCAGCAGCCTCTACCTTACTAAGAGGATTCCCAATATCCCCAAAGTATTTTTTAAGCTCAAGAATCATAATGTTAAAATAGATAGTTATCAACCAATGGTATATTATAATATTGATTATCATTAAAAGAAACTATTCATCAACAGAATGAGTTTATGAGTCTAGGTTCAATGTTTAGGGAATTGAATATATAAATCAGAAAGATTGAAATCTCCCCCATTAACTGGTTAGTAGGAACTATGGAAATATTCATTTGTAGCCTACTAAAAAACCCAAGGTTAATTATAGTTCCATCACATTGAGAAGTGAAATTGAAAAAACTGATAAATGTGCACCTATCATTCCACAAGGATTCACCACAACTATTGAAAATCCCCATTCAAGACCAAATGATGAGAATAAAAAGGATAATGACAATGGTAAGAAAACTATTGATAATGTTCTTCCTAAACGCATTCCTTTTCAGAACAGATTTGAATAAACCAAGAATATGGTAAGAGGGGTGATGAAAGAATAGTATTTGGATATATTCAAGCGTGTTGAGATAGACATCTCTACACTAGAGGCCATTATGAAAATCCAAAGGCATGAAAAATTATTAAATATACATTATACCAATAGAAAAGGCCTCAAGAGAAATGAGAGGAAGAATATTGGATGGAATGTGTCAGCACTCATTATACGAACTCATGAAATACCATCAAAGTGAAAGGATCCTAAGACACTCATCATACCATTCAATAGAGGGTATTTGAACTATTCTGATTCTATTTGTTATTTAAGAGATTCCATAAATGGGATGAATTAATAATTATTCTATACATTGTAGGTTAGTGAGTTGAAACCAATGAGAGTGGTGGTGAAGTTGGAGAATAGAGCGACATAAAATATATTGGGAGTCCTTGAGTATGTACCTGTTTGGGTTAGAGACATGATTATTCCAACTGATTTATATGTTCATAACATGGAGGGTGATAAGGTAAGTTTTCATGCCCCCATTATGTTTGGTAGGTCCATCCCAAAAACGGCATTAACTATCCTGAATGTTTATGAGGGTACACTTTCAATGGATTTTGAAGATGATTATTGGGTGTTTAATGTTATGGAATCCATTAAGTACACCTCAATGGACCATTCTTCTTTTTTATCTCAAATTATGAACCACCATGTAAAGACCCCATGGAATTTTATTTTCCTATACTTGGGAAATTATGATAATTTGTTTAATATTTATATCTAATATCACTTGAACACATGTCTCTAATGAATAAGCCTCTCATCATTTTTTATTTTGAAATGGATTCATATTCTGCTTTTGATCAAGTCCATTCTGATTATGACTCAGTTGTTGAGTATGATGATGGTTTTGATCCATTATTCTCTTATTTTGATGTTGTATATTCTGTTAATAATGTTAATTGTGAATATATTTTAGTTTATTCATTATCTTTGTCCATATTGAACCCCCTTCATTGGAAATCAAGTCATTCCCCCAAATCACAAATACTCATAAATCTTGAGTGGTGAGAGATTACCTGTTATAATTTCCAACAATTTTCCTTTTGACCATGATGATTTTTTTTAATATTTTGAATGAGAACATTACGGAAATTAGGTGGAACATAGGCTTCATATCACGTATTGGCCCCTCCATTTTCATATATATGTTTTTTTGGATGATGGGGATAATCCGATTAGGAAACCACAAAGGAGACTAAACCCAAAACTGGTAGAAGTTGTTAAAAAGGAGATGAAACGTTTCTCGAGGCAGGAATAATTTATCTAATTTCATATTCCTAGTGGGGAGTCTTATTTAGGTTGTTCCTATGAAAATTTTAGTTAATATTGTAATAAATGAGAGAGATGAGATAGTTCCAATGTGGGTGGAAAATATTTGGTATGTGTGTATTGATTATATGAAAGTAAATCAATCCAATTGTAAGGACCATTCCTTCCCCCATTTGTTGATCAAATTATTGAGGGATGAGCTGGGAAGTCACAATATTTTTTCTTGGACATATTTTATAGATATTTACAAGTTCTTATGGCCCCATAGGATCAAGAGAAGGAAATATTCACATGATCATTCAATACATTTTCCTTCTGATGGATTCCATTTGGACATTGTAATTCCCCATGAAACTTCCATAGATGCACGATGAGTATTTTTTCAGATTTCATTGAAACATTCATGGGGGTATATATAAATGATTGTACTATGTATTGATATTAATTTGATGAATCTTTCTTTAGTTTTGGAAATACATTGATTCATTACATTTGAGAAGAATATGGTTTTGAGCTTTGAAAAGTGACATTTCATAGTAGATCAAGAAATTTGTTTTGGGGAATGTAGTGTCAAAACATGGGATATATATTGATAGATCTAGGTTAGATATTATTTCACCCTTACCCTATCCTTCATATGTGTGTTATGTTATATATTTTGTAGGGCATGCAGTATTTTAACGGAACATCATCAAATATTTCTGAAAGATATATCTTCTATGTGAAGATTACAGCAAAAAGATTCTTATTTTGTGATTAATTATTTCTTTAGGACATCCTTTGATGAGGTAAATATAGATATTACCACTCCACTATTCATAAATCCCCCAAGGAGGGACATTCTATTTCATCTTATGTGTGAGGAATCAAACATAAATGTTGGAGATGTCATATCAATGAGGGTCGAGGGACATTCATATGTGATTTTCTATGCATCAAGGACATTGGATCCATCCTAATAATATTACGCAGCCATGGAAAAGGGGTTAATTTCCAAAATATCTACTTTATATAAAAACATTCACATTTTTTGGCCTCTAAATTAGTTGTTTTTTCTTACTATGCAACTCTGAGGTACCTCTTGATGAATCCAGATGCAGAGCCCAAAATCATCTGATGGATACTCCAAGAATTTCATTTTGATATTAAAGAACAAAATGGGTCACAAAACATGGTTCTTGACCACGTGAGTAAGATTAATCACATAATAGAGGAAAACACCTTGGACTGGGAACCACTTCGAGACAATTTTCCTGATGAGAATTTTTATGAACAATCAGGTTCACATCCTTGGTATTTTGATTTAGTGAAATACCATGTTCCCTATAAATTTCTTAAAAATTTAAAGAAAAAACATGCCCAAAAAACAAAGTGTAATTCTAGGTTTTATTTTTTGTATCATCCCTACTTATGGAAAATCTTTAGTGATGATGTTATTAGAATGTATGTTCGTAATCATGAATTTGAGTCTATTGTGAATTTTTTCCATACATATTCATGTCACGAAACATTTGAACCCCATGAATAGATAGTGAATTATACATGTCTGTTTATTATTTTCCTTGCATATTCCATGATGCACATGTTTTCCGTGAGTCAGTATTACGTTTCCAACACACTATAAATATTTAGAGGATACAAAAGATTCCCTAACAGACCAAACTATTCTATGAGATATTTTATATATGGTAAATTTATTTTATGGGTCCATGTCGTAATTTATTTTATTTTTACATTTGGTCACTCTTGATTATATGAGAAAATTGGTGGAGGATAAGGCCACCAAGACCGATGATTCTCTTTTTGTGATGGAAATTATCAAGGAATATATTTTTTGTAGGTTTGGAGTATAAAAGTCTATCTTCAGTTATCAGGGGACCCACATTTGCAATTAGAATTTGTATTCCATACATCATAGGTATTTTATGACAGAAAAAATCATCAACACCATAAACCCCAAAAAATGGCCATAAGACTGTTTAAAATTTGGATTTAAATCAAATTTTGGTGAAAACATTGAAGAAAAATAAGAATTATTTGAGAATACTCTTGGTTGACACGATGTAGAATTACAGGAGAGAATAACTGACAACCATCAAATGATTCAAATTAAAGATCATGATGATATTTTATTTTCATCATATGATAACTCGAGGCTCTATATGGAAATATCATAATTACAACATGACATAATAATTCAAAAAAAGAGAATTTCGTGTAGGAGAGAATTTCCTACTATACAGTTCATGACTAAAGGTGATTCTAAGAATGTTTTATTCCAAATGGTTAGTTCCACATATTGTATATATTATTTTTTCTAATGTTGTAGTGGAGATTACAGAAGAGGACACTGAAAGGATATTTAATGTCAATGGGTAGAATTTGAAGAAATACATTAAGGGGATTCCTACCGATGCAGTTGAATTATACACATTGAATGGCCCTATCATCACTTGAGCATATCTGGTTGTTCCTAACCCTTTCACTTTTATATTAGTTTTCCTTTTGATATTATATATATCTTGTTCCCATGTCATCTAATATGTTCATATTAAAAACAGTTCAATATTTTAAGTGAGGAGGAGGGGACACCATTTTGGGGAAGATATTTAGGATTTCAATTTATCTATTTTTGGGTGTTTTCTTTTTGGTTTTATAATAAACTTAGACAAAAACAAAAAAATGATAAAAATAATAAAAAACCAAACATATAATTAACCAAATTACATGCAGAACAAACAAGAAATCCATGTTTTCAAATTTCATTTGCAGAACTATAAGAATTAAATATAATTTATTATTAAATGTTGAATTTTATTAAAATAATATTCAACAAGGATATGATTAATTGTGTAAAAAATGCTTTTATATTTTCAACCATTCATTTTTATATTTTGTCATAGTAAATTGTTTCATTGATTTCCCCACACATTTTTCACACATCCCTGAGTTGTAAAATTTTTCTAACTCAATTGAATGTATATCAAGGTTATGTTAAAATCATCTTATATAATTTGTTGGTTTATATGTCAATTTCTCTTTCGATCCCTTCCATTTCTACCCCAAATTGAACTATGTGTGTGTAGATGACATTTGATAGTTGTATTCCCTCAACAAAAAAATAAAAAAAACATCAAAAAATATATGAATATATATATATATATTAATAAATAAGATAGTGATGATATGTAATAAACATGGGGATATCAACATTTATAGTTTCAAGTTTATCTTTTAAGAATTATTATGTGAGTGGATCTTGAAATTTTATTACAAAGGAATGTAGAATAGGTTCAGTGAATTAAACAAGGTAATAAGAATTGATTTGGTTGACCATAATATACCAAATAATTGGTGGAGATATGAGATCTATATGGTTTGACACACACATGGGTAAATAATGGAATGGTATACCCATAACATTTTTCATAATGATTAGTCTCATTAATATCACTGTATTTTATTTTGATACAATTTATAAGAAAATTTATTTCAAATTTATTGATATTGAATATGGATGGGTTCTGGATTTTTAATATATCTCCACATTGGATTGAGAAATATAAATATGAAAATATTATCACATGTTTTTTTTGGAATAAATGATATGTGGTGTTTCTCGAGAGTTAAAAAGGGTATGTGTTGTGGTGTGACCGCACCAAGATTCACTACATCCTGCCAATCGATTTTTTTCCATTTTTTTAAAATCAACATTAACGATAAAAAAGAAACAATATATTTAAAACAAAATTCTTCACAAGAGTCCAAATAATTAAAATTCAAATTAAAATGCTCAAAAATTCATCACCCATCTCGGTTCTCATTAATTTTGAGTCCCCCACCTCCATTGAGTCTCACACCTATCACATAGAAAATTCAATCATTTTGCCTCCCCATCATCACAACGCCGGAAAGACCAATCAAAACCCCCATTGCCTTCATTTTCATCTTCACTACTTTCTCATAGAGTACAAAATTATCATAATCACTACCATTGACACTAATACAGTTCCACTATTGTCATGGTATTCCAAACAGAACACCAGTCCATCGAAGAGCATCACAGTTCTTCAAGATGTCTTGAATCATAGAGATTTTCATGAATCCTTCATCATGGAACCATATAAAGTAGTATTGGAACACATCATTGAACAACACTTATGGCCTCCTAGGAGAACCAAAGCCATCATCCAATGTGAAAACCGTAAGATCATAGTAACTAGAGAAATGCACCACCTATCGGGCCACCTGAGAACTCTTACCACTATAATGATATATCCAAAATCCCATGGGGTATCTTATAAACCCAACCAATTTGTAAAGAAGTAAGGGACCAGGAACCCAATGTAGGGTGTAGTGAAAGAGAAGAGGTAAGGAAAAACATAAACTGTCAAGTCACAAGAGATATAATCACTTGGATTGAATTCCTAAGGGAAAACATAAATTGAAACCAACACCTAGAAGAAAGAGGATCAATGAAGAGTGAAATGTGAATAAAACCCTAAAACTATTACTGAAACCCTAATGAGAATCCCCGAATAAATTGATATAATCCATGGGAAGAAGCCATTGCTATGGAGAATGTTGCATTTCCCTTACTTCCACCATCTTAGTGCGAAATTTATATGAAAAACCAAAACACCAAACCAAGATGGGGTTGTGGGTACCAGGCCAAATTGGTATAGTAGGGATGGAAGAGGGGAAATTGGTACAAATCCATGGATCCCTTCGATAAAAAACATGGGAAGAGGAATCTTGATGATGTCGGAGAAAGATAAAAGTCATAATGCCACTAAGGAGACTGCTGAATGAAAAAGAAGATGGTGGAGGAGGAATGGTCTATCGCTTCGCGGAGAACCGGAACCCTTGGATTAAGATAATGACTCCGAGATCTGAAGTTGGAGCCGAGAGTAGAGATGAGAGAGTGAGGCACCATACAATATGATTCACTAATTTATTTCACCTTTATACTAATGTTTCCAAATGATTTTGTATTTAAAATTAAAAATATAATACCAAATTTCATTTCCAATTTGATTCTATAATTCAATGTTTATCACTGTTAAAAATATTATCTATACTTTTATTGGTGATTTAATTATAGGAGTTGGTGAATTGGATGGCCATAGACGATTCATTAAGAAAATTTTATGAACTGTATAAAATCCCAATGACCTATGTCCAATATTTTACATTTTTTTGTGAAATCCATGTTATTAAATGGTATGAAATTTTGTGTGATGAACTAAATTTCTTTGGGATACAACTCATCTAAAGACCGCCAATCCCAATTCGTCTTGAAGTCTGACCAACTGAGCTAATCTATCCATGAAAATGAATCTGATCTATGTTGAAGAGTTAGTTCTGTATTTCAGACATATCACATGATTTAGTCATTAATTAGCCTATAAATTTGAAATGGGGGCATTCATGATGATGGTGAAAAACCTCTATATTATTTCTATGTCATGATAAGTCTATTTACCAACCAATAAGTGAGACATAATTTGTATCTTGAAATCTCGGTTCCCAAAACCACTTCCTATTTTCAGTATAAGCTAGTTCATTGGGAACCCCATTTGAATGCTAAAATAGCGAGTGACGTGATTTAATTTTAGAGTTACATTGGATTCCTCTAATAATGTTGGAGATTCTAGATCTCCCGATAATTAATGGGGGAACTCATTAATCAACAATCCATTCATCAAAGCCTTCCTCTATTTCTCATGTTATAATGATTTTGTTATCATAATAATATTCTTGGTTATTCTTCTAATTGTTATTCTTATTCTATTTTCATAATGAAAATTATTATTTAATAATCCTTTTTGACATATAATTTATGAGTAGAAATATTATTGGGTTATACCCTTGCCGCAACCTTTGTGGATGAAATACATTTCTACGATGACTACACCGCACATAGAATAGTAGTTTTTTAGTAATCGATCTACCTCTTAACTCTGTATTTCATTTATTTCTAATAAATGAGATAATATAATTAGCATAATATTATATATGAATTTAATTTTTAATCTAAATTATACCAATCAAGAAATTGAACATTTAACACAAAACCCACAAGGTCAAGAATTTTGTGAATTGTGAGAGCATCACCTTAATAGCTAACATGTAACGACAGATGGTCAATTTTACAGTTAAAATATAGTCCCAGAACTCAATTGAATCTCAGTTCTAGTGAGTATATGTTCCCTAATTTACCACTTAACAAAATTTATCCTTATTTCAACAATCAAAGTAGGGTTCAACAATTTCATGTTCTATTACTAGCATATAGTTTAATTATTTTCATCTTACTAGTTAAGTTAATTCTCATAGTGTTTGATGGTTAAAAAAATAGAGGATAATAATTAATTGGATATTAATTTAAATCATAATGAATAATATTTATTTAAATAGGTAGAGTTATATAGCCTACACCTTTTAAAAATATAATTTGAAAAAATTATTTTCATTTTCTCTTATTAATCGAATATCATTTCCAAAAATAACGATAAAAAATGATAAAATCTTTGAGTAAAACATTCTTCATTTATAAATTATAAAAACCCATCCAATTAATTAGTGTTTTAATATTATTATTTTTAAATACTTTTAATAATATGTTTTATTTAATGTCTCATTGAGACACACCATAGTCAACCACTATGATTTACCAAAACAACTAAACTCCATATATTATTTGAAAGCACCCACGAAATTACATTTTAGTAATTGTGGGAGTTAAATAAACCTATCTACAACAAATTGATGTGTTTACATGGTTTTGATCTTACTGATAGAATATTTTTCACTCGCGTAGTTAATAAAAAACTGAGTGATCTAAACATGCCTCACAAGTGGTAAATCCAACACAAAATATCCTATATCATAGGGATTGTAATATATATTATCATGCCTAGAATTAAATCATCAACATCCCTTTAGATGATGTATATTAATCCCAATATAATCACATCTATGAGAGTGAATAGGTCATTACATTTTTGGTGTACCATATAGTTTCCATCGTGCATACCTTTGATATTCTCTAACACCAATAATGTGAATAACCTCTCAATGGAACGATAACCATTTTTGGGCCCATCTTACATAGAACCATTAACAAGATCCAATGGGGCCTACATGTCATATTAATTGAAAACCCATTTATAATACATCGTAATGTTCAAACTAGGCCATAAAATTTACAATCCCTACAATTACTTGTGACTATACCGTTTTTCTCAAAAAAATTACTAAAAAGTTATGAAAAAACAATTATTTATTATAGGGTTAAAAAAGTGCCTTTAAAGACAAAGGGGTTATCCAATCCAACCACAGTGTTCCATTGAGGTTTATATTTTAAAAATTAAATTGGATACTACATTATAGTTTGATAGAAATTGGAATCCTTTCAATTAACAATGATATTTTTTACGAAAACCATTTGGGTGGGAGATAGGGAAGGGAAATTTGAAATGGGTGTCTAAAAAAAGGTCATAAGATGAACATATTCATGGAGTCAACATTTATATGGGTGTGCCTATAAATATGTTCCCACTTAAACATATAGTTATCACAAATTTACTAGAATATTAATGGATAACTATAAGAAGGTTCGTGGTCCAATCAAGAAGCATAATTAGTGTCACATCATGTGAGAAGGGTTATCATAGAGTCAAAAACCCATTGAAAACAACCAAACCAACAAAAAATCTGAATTCCACATGTCACTCATCTACCGAATCTCAAAAAATGTAAAAAAAAATCAATTTACTCAAATTATTTTTAAAATCCAACATATAATTTTATTAAAAAATCTATCAGGTATATACATAGAGAAATTACAAGGATTTTCTGTTGAAAATCAATTTTTATCAATTTTTCAACATGGAAACATAAAAATAAATCATACTAGAACGCCCAAAACACGAATAATGCTTTTATAAATTATTTAATAAATCTTAAGGATCAAGTGACTTGTTCAAGAAATGAAATGAATTGAAAACTCATTAAATATGGAATGTGAATGCAATTTATATTTTGGATAAGTAAGTAATAATATCAAGGGAAAAACCATGAACCATAAAATCCTAGAAACAAAATTATACAATCCTACCCTCACCATAGTGTTTGTTCATGACTGTGATAAGGAAATATAATCAAGAAAAATAAGATAGGAAACAAAGTGCAGAAAAATGACTAAAAATCAATAGAAACATACCTAGATTTGATGGAGGAACTTAAGGATCCAAGGAGAACCAAAATATGTCGGGAATAAGATCCCACAAATGCTCTAAAATCAACCAAGAGAAAGAGGGGTTTAATTTTGGTTAAAAATTGGGGGAAATAGAAAATTCTTATTTTTAAAATTATGGGTAAGTCCAATGGTTCAGATGTATGTTTTTCCATACATTATGATAACTATACACACCCTACTAGAAAGAGGGGACACATAAATAAGTTATCCTTATAGTTTAGGAAACTATGTACCAAATGTACAAATAATTTCTGTCAAAATGATAGAGCCACTCATAAGGTTTGAGAATGGTTTCCACTAATCATGGAAAAGTTGGGAAACATGACTCATGAACTACCACCATGCCAAAAATGAAAAACTTCGACTCACTCCCTTTGAAAAAAAATTCATAGACAACGCATGAAATATATTTAAAGAAAAAATTAACTAAAAATAGCCACTACCTTAACCATCTACAGATTTCCCCCCCAATCCCTTACAAACTGACTTTTCGTAGGGAAAAAAACTCAAAACCTCCAAAAAATTAAAACTTATCATGGGAATCCCAACCCAAACATCAATCAAATGACCAAAAAACCAGAAAATAAAAAATATAAATAAAATAAAATAAATCTTGTCTTAGTTTGTGTAAATTCTATCACCCAAAAACATTTCTACCTTCATAAATTCTTCCTTGCAAATGAGGAACAAAAAAATATAAAACCAAATGATTCAAAATGAATCCATGATTCATAGTGTGATATTTTATCCCACAAGTCACACTAGACCAACACAATTGAAAACCACAGAAAGTTCCATGGTGGGTCTCCCAAACATCTAGAAATTAACTTGTATAATGATACTGATATCAGAACATCTAACATGAGGGGAACCTAACGAAAAAAATTTGAACACAAAAATAAATAAAACAATAATATATAATTTCTACAAAAAAAAATGTATCTCAAAGAACAAAACACAACCCACTCTATAACCGATCAAGAAAAGGAAGAACAATTTAATAAATCATAGCCATAAATAACCACTATAAGATATAATGGTTCAATACAAGATATTAAAAATATAATTCTAAATTGAAGAGTTTTAGAAAAACAAAAGTTATAAAAGGGAAAATTTAAACCATTCATACACTAACATTAGAGGAAAATTATGATCCCACACTCCCCACTCCCAAAAATTATTTACTATGTAAAAAT
The DNA here is from genome assembly GCA_963277665.1 of Viscum album. Classification (NCBI taxonomy): domain Eukaryota; kingdom Viridiplantae; phylum Streptophyta; class Magnoliopsida; order Santalales; family Viscaceae; genus Viscum; species Viscum album. The sequence goes on along the minus strand of OY728151.1, from coordinate 2,024,624,747 downwards.
ATTCACTCTGGGACTATAGATGGATTCATGGTTCCTTGATGAATATACATCCCCAAAGTTAAGATATATCATCCTCCAAGTAATATTTCATATATTGGAAACTCTTCCTAAAAAACTTATCCAAATCATTATAAATACCATATCACCCATACACCTTGAAAGGATTGTGCCAAGATGTTTTTGAATGCCCAAAATTACCAAATTAGAATCAAATGACTTAGAGGTATGATGAACAAAGAGTAGTAACTAAAAAATTGTTCTTATTAGAAATGGTTTCCTGTTGTAAAAAATTCTCACCAAATGGGAAACACCCACGACTGTTAAGAGAAGGTGAATTTTATAGCTCCTACAGACTACGCTATGCGAGCCAACTCGACTATAAAATCATCATCCACTAGCTTATCAAGGAGAACTTCTATAGATGATATTACTAGTTCTTTAATCTCTAGAAAATACCACAAAGGAATATAGGATCATTCATCTAATCATTCAATACTATCTCATGAGAAAATAGAACTATCTCTTCAAATAGATCAACATAGGCCTTCACCATCTATTAACCTTGTTGAAAACTCAAGACCTCAACCACTTGAATTACCTAAATAGCCTCAGGTAAGATCCATAAGATAAAAGTGATATTAAAGAAATCCTAATACATCCCAACATTCATAAATGGGGGATCAATCACCTCCCACTGATTCGATTATTCTCCCTCAAAATAACTCAATACATATCTCAGTCTCCCGATTTCGAGAGTTCCCAAATACATTAAAATTCCTTATATTTTCTTTAAGCCACTTTATAGTCTCTAACAGAACATGATCACCATTTAGAATATAAGTTTTCTGAGAATAACCGAACTCTAAAACACTATGTTAGTGTCGGAAAAGCCAATGATTAGAAGATACAAACTAAAAACCATTTTTATCTTTCTATGCGGAACAATCTATTTAATATAACAAACAAAAAACAAAATCATCCTCAACCAAAAATTCAACCAAAAAAGAACATTACCGACCAATACACTAATATCATTAATCAAAAAAACATAAACATAAACAAATTTACTCTTCAAAAGACACCATTTAAATTAAAAATCCCTAAACCACATTTCCGCAACATCACATTCCCCAAAATACCAAAACCCACATTCATATCCAACTCAAACAATGAATATCACATTCAAAATAAAATAATGTCCCCAGATCATTTTATTTTTGATAATTTTTTTTCTAAAACCCATTTTTCATTCAAAATAAACTCACATGAACTAAAATATAGAAGTTTTATAACTCACACAATAAAATTAGGATTCATGAATAGTGGCCATGTAGGACCCAGCCTCAAGATTTTACAGGCCATCCCCTTTGAAATAAACAACCACTAGACATATCATGAACCATGCCTATGGGATCCACATGTATGGGAACCCCATGTAATATCACCATGTATCACCCATTCACTGCCACTATCATTAAAAAAACCAAAAACCCAAGAAGAACTAATGAAAAAAACATAGAATTAAAAATAATCAACTCAAGTACCAAACTATCCATGTTAAATCAAGTATTGGGATGAGTAATAGTTTTAGACTCTCTCCATATTCCATCCTCATGAGTCTTGACAGTCCAATCTTGAGTATATGTAACACCATAAATAAAAATGGTTTATCTGATACCATTTTTTCAGGGACTAACCTCAGTCAACACCGAACCGGCCACCCACTCTATCATGTAACAAGGCTATAATAGCATTATGAGTCCTTCGAAGATGGAAACTACTATCCTACATCAAATATCATATCCTGAGGAATTATTTATCCCATAAATAATAGATAAATAAAATAAGATAGATTATGAATCATAAGTAAAGAGACTATATAAATCCTAGAATAAATTAAATACATCAATTGATCTAGATAAAATAGATGTGGAAAAATTAAGGTCTACAAACATAACTGATATCATCTCTATTGGTCCTCTTTCTCGCCATAATCAAAGTGTCAAACCCTTTCTACTAGTAATCATAAAAAGGTTAAACATGAACAATTTTTCAAGTTTATCAATGTATAATGGAACAAGAATAGTGTGAGAATAAAATGACTCCATATTTTAGAACTATAGAATCCATCCATTTCCTTCCTCAAAATTGTCTATATATGATATTTGGAACTATATATAGTGAAAATAGGTTTTTTATCATTTAGAAAATCTATTATAATATATTTTCTTAATAAAAAATTTTAAAACCAAAATCTATGTATAAGACACTACATAAACAATGTATAAAGGAAAAGTAAAAGTTGAGATAAGGATAAGAATCGGGTTATAGAAAATGAAGCCTTAAACAAAGTGAAACAATATAAGTACAAGAATATGAATACTAATAACTCATGTAGATGAAGTATGGAAAATTAAAACTAGAAACATAAATATTGTTAACCATGATAATTTCTCAAAAACCCCATTATGAAATCTTTTAATGTACTTCATTTAGATCCACCATGTAGCATATGGGGAGCCTACATAGTTAATATCCTACTCAGATGCTCTATACTAGCTTTGTGAGTGGAACCCCCCAAGATTATCCTCTATCTAGTGGGTTATAATATGTCTAATTTGGACAAGAATGTATTCACATCTTGACACTCTAGATGAAATCTAAGAATAAAAAGATAATATATACAAGGAGAGTGAAATAATCATTAAATTCATGGAATAACCAACCATTTCCAAAGATCATTCCTTTCCAATTCTCAGATAAAAATTATGAAAAGGCCCTCCAAATAAGAAGGACAACAATTAGGGTTCCCAAGAAACATATAATATTTCATAAGTTACAACTAGGCCAACCTGATATAATAATTTAAAACCCATTTCCACAAAATAAAAAAGTTCCAATGAGACATTAAAATTTAAAATCCCAACCATTTCTTTTAAAAATAAATTTTTTCTAAATTTTATGTCCAAAACCAATTATTATAAATAAATCATTTTTGGATGGTTTGGAATGGTCTATTATTGTCATGCGGGTTACCATATCAATCCTCATGATTCCAAATGGGCTACTATTCTAAAAATACAATTAATAAAAACCATTGAGTTCATTGAAAAATGATATCTATTTGTACAATATTTAGGGTTTTTAAGGAATCAATTTTGAAGATGAAGGGGATACAGGTATGAAAAATGGGAGAAAGGTGTTTTGAAAACAACTGTATGAATGTTCATGTCTTTATAGAGTCACAATTTATAGGTTTTTTCCTATCTATACATCCATCCAATGAATATATAGATACCACCACACACATCAGCTTGTTAATGGAAAACCATAAGAACATATATGGGTCTAATAAATATTCATAAAAAGTGTCATGGAATGTTATAACGGTTCACACATAGGTATTAAATCATTGAAATGCAGAAAAACCAACCCAAATCTCATTTTCACATGTCACTAAATACCAAAACGTAAATAAGGCCAAAGAGAAAAATAACCATAAGCCAAGAAAAAAAAGCTATTTTTGAAGGCCGAGCCTCAAGGATCTAAATATTAACAATGGAATAGAGGATTGGGAGCCCTCATGTAGACCAAAATTGAGCAACATAGAGAGGGGTCGAATTAGTGTTAAAACATAATAGCGAAAAAAGATAAACTCAATGTTTCAATATTTAATCAATGTCACTTGGTTTGGATGTAGGGTTTTTCAAACCATGAATAATCTACTAGATGGAGGGTACCCATGCACGTGATGGTCGAATAGTTTTATGAAGCGTGATCCAACCATGAAAATCGGTTGTCAAAAAATGATAGAATATCTCACCCACATAGCATATGGTTTCCAATAACTCTGAATAAGTCATGTAACATTTTTTAAACATCACAAATCAGTAGCATGTTTACCACTTTTACTCACATGGTTTTGGCCAAACCATGCACATAACATAAATGAAAAAATGTTTCATGATAAAATGAACTATAAATACACTCTTCCTTTACCAACTATATGGTTTCTCCCCAAAACGTGTACACTACCCTTGCACATGGCCAGAAAAACAAAAAACCCCAATGAAATCAAATTTTCTCATAGGTAACTCAACATAAACCTCAACTAATGGATAAAACATCAAGAAAAAAATTAAAAAAAAAGAAATCCATGATTATGGTGTCACAATTATGTTATTACTCATACATAAAAAACATATCTTAAATTTAGAGTCTTATGGTTAGTGTCCGTTTTTTATAAATTAGTTAAATTTTAAAAAGAAAAATGTTTTCTTCTCATAAAAAATTTCAATAACAATTAATGTAACATATTTTTTTACCAAATCTATAAACCCTATGATTTTTTTAAAAAAAACAAGGGACGATCATAAAATGATCAGTAAGAGATAAAAAAGGAATTATTTGGTAACATGAAAATAATGAAAATAACAAAATATTTAAATTTATATCAATAATCGTTGATAGAATATAATAAATCATTTTTACATGATGAATCTCAAAAATGTTTTTTAAAAAAAATAATTAATCCCCAAGGCATGAAATTAAAATACCATTTTGGAAGCTAAGAGAAATCATATTCATAAATAATGTTATAAATATATGTGTCCTGACCAAATAATTTAAAGAAAGATCCTTAAAAACTCACTACATAATGCCTATTATCATTTAGAACATTTCCCAATTCACCGGAGAGTGATCTGGTAACACTTATTGAATAAGCTTTCTCAGGATCAATCAGCCAACAATAATTATAATGTTCTTATACCTTCATATATGTTTATTATGATCACTTTATTTTTATATATAATTCTCAAATACTATATCATGAATAAATAAAATTTATGATTTCACCTTTTTATCATAAAATCATTAAAATTTTCCTTTAATTCAATATTGGAAACTTCATTATAATTGAAATACCATTTATTTTCAAAATCATTTTCCAGAACTAAAAATACTAATAATAAATATAATGCTTGTTTTTATTAGAACAATAAATTATTTCAAGTATGTAAATCCAAAAAAAAATAATATTTAATATATTGGGAAAAGTCGTTGTTGTTGTATATGTTGAAATAGAATATTTTGTTTTCCTTCTTGAAAATAATGTCAAAACATACTATAAAAAATATGCAAAAAAAATTATTTTCAAAACCTTCTAAAATTGTTATAAGGTATATGATAATTTAATTTTATAATTAATAAATTTCTAAACAAATACAATATTATTATATTTTGTAAAATTTGGTTATGGATGATAATGGGTTTAAGAGAATATTTTTTAAAGGATTGTCCCTTAATGTGAGACCAAATCATAATGTTTGTTTTTTTAATAATGAATAACAAAATTTTGTTAATAATTAAATTACATAATAACCTTTATCATGTTTATTAATCCTCTAACCATGTTACAATCAATTAATTAATCAATTTAGTTCATTCTATTATTTTTGATGATATTCTTCTCATATCTCCAAAATGACATCGGTAGGTTACAGATGGTAAATTTTGTTATTTTTTATCATAAATATAATAATAATCCTAGAATTATTATCATTTTTATGTTTCTTTTATTATTATTAACTAACAATGAAATATTTTTTGAATATAATTAATTTTAAAATCATGGAGATGATAAGTTGTACGTACTCATGAGTAATATTTCTATTTTCAAAGATCATTATAGATAAATTATAATTATTATTTACACTTACCAAATTATAATAAGATCATAAATCCCTTTTTATTTCATGAAATAAACATATATATATCATTTATGTGATGTGGTGATGACAAATCACTTCTCTTCGTGGAGGTGGTAGTCCACACACACACAAAAAGGATGTAACCAATTTTTAGTGAATGGATATGTAAAAAATAAAATGATATATAATATTAATATAATGGTAAAATTTTAATGAATATAATATATATACAGTAAATTTATTATTATAAACATCCAAAAAATGAGGTGTTGGAAAAATAATTATATTGTTTCGTGAGGTAGTAGTCCACATAAATTAAACAGATGTACTCATTTACCATTAGATGAAATAGGATATGGATATAGTTTATGAAATTAACATAAAAATATTAATATATATGAGATAATAGTAATAATATTTCATATTTTTGGAATAATATTTGTAGATTTTGTAATATAAAACAGAACAAAATCTCTTGGTTAAGAACTATACATCTTATTCTAATAACCTCCTATAGTTTATACAAAATGAATTATTAGGACAATTTTCAGATCAAATAAAGTCCTGAAGAAAAATGATATTAATTATAGGATGATATTTGGGGTTGAATGGGATGAATAAAATAGTTTTTAAAGGGTGAATAAATGATAATAAATGTTCTCTTTTATAAGAGAGGTGACATACACACTTGAAATTTCTAAAATATTAAATTAATATAAATTATTTTCCACATTAAAATGGATAAAAATTTATAAAAATTAAAGAAAAGAAGATTTTTTTCCAAATACTCTCATATAATAAAAAATAGAAAAAAAATATGGTGATTATTTTAAAATTATCATTTTTGAAAATTTTTAAAATTACGATGACAATAATGTTTTTACAGATTAGGGTTCATGTAATTACTATAAATGGAAAAATTTATATAAATACACCTTGTTTTATATTTTCAACCATTTCCATCTAATATGGCCAAAAATAGGATTATTTTGAGTTTTCTTCCATTAAATAAATTATTATTTACTATAAATTTACATTTACATCAACTTTCAAACTATTCATTTCATTTGAATTTTTAAAATAACAAAAAAACAATAAAATTTGGATTTAACGACTTAAGCCATATTATATACTAAATATTAAATAATGAAATTCTTGAACAAAATAATCCATTTAAATTATATGCCTTTTAACATTTACAAAAATTATTTAAAATATTTTTTTATTATTTCAATTAATACATTATCGATGTTCCATAGGAATTTTTGGTTTAATATTTATTTACAAAAAATTATAAATAAATTTAAAATAAAAACAAAAAAAAATTAATTTTTAAAATAATTTTTATAAAATTGCTTATCATATTATTAATCGTATTTAAAAAATTTTAATATAATGAAAAAACGAATCACATATTTAACTTTTCATTACATACAATATTATAAGGGTCAATATAAAACAACATAAGGAAAAATATTATAATTTATTAAAAATTGTTATGATTATGGATGAAATATAACCACATAATGAAATTAACGTATGTGTTAGGGTAACATTATAGTCATTATGAATTTATTTTGACACTAAATTAACCCATTATACATTTACCAAAGTAATAAAATGTAATGTGATAGTTATTCATAAAAAATGGTCAAATTTATCAAATTTTTAAATCATAATTTCAAATATGTAATAAATTTTACAAAATTAATAATAAAAAAGTTGAAAAAAATAATTTAAAATTATACTTTCAAAAGGCTAATGAAAATCGATTTTATGAGAAATGACTTGTTATGTACAAAAATATTTTTATAAAAAACTATATTATAAAATTCATCTAAAATATTAAAATTTGATAAGTATTTATTAAAAAGAACAAATTATATTTTTAAATTAATAAATGTAAGATTTTATCTTTACAAAAAACTAATATAAAATATAGCATTCAATAAACTACAACATCTTCCACTATTCAATAAAACATTAAACATTTCAAAAAATTTATTAAAATTTCAAAATCAATATTTTATTGATTTTATGATTTTAAAAAATATATCATTTATTTAATTAAAATTTCTACAATTTTAAAAATTAATTATAAAATTCACTCAAAAAATGCAATAAAAACAAGGTTTGATGAAAACTTATTTTTGAAGCATAGAATGACTTTACTGATAAAATGGTTGATTATTCCATAAGCATTAATTAATATATTTTAATTTATAATGATAATTATATATATATATAAATATATTATTATTCAATTTATTCTATTCATACTCTCCAGTTCGACAGCTGTGTTATAATTTTCTCACACTAATAATAATATTGTGTGGTTCATTAAGGCTTATTATTGTGTTTCATATATGTTATCAATCATGATTACATTTTTTAAAAAATAATAGGATGCTATATTCCCACCCCACCATCATTAAAAAATTCATTCCTCTTTAATTTAACATCAACTCGGTAATAAAAATGTTTCCCATCGTAAAATACCATTGTTGAACTCCACCATCGTAATAAAGTGAATGGTTATAAAAATAATAATGACCACAGAACACTAAACCAAAGTGGTATAAAAATACTCATGTTTCATCAAAAATAAATACAATAGGATAAATTTTTTTATGATCCTTTTCGATGTGTTGAAGTATTTCCTTACTATATACACTAAGAACAGAAGAAAATATCCATACATGAAGAGTAAAATTTCACCATTTAATCAATATCCACCGAAGCCTCATCATTTTCTCTAAAAAATGAGGACTCCAAATGGTTTTATTCAAATGTAGTAAAATCATGTTCCATCATATCATATACATCCATAAAAGGATATTAAGCTATATATATTATCATTATATAGTAATCAAAACCTAAATGGTGTGAGTAGGCAATATTCTTCCCAAAATGAAAAAAATTCATATAAATAAAAAATTAATTTATCTCCATGTATCATCAATCACTTTTAATGTCTCATACCAAAATGTACATTACATAGTTATATATTCTCTTATATTTGTTAATTATTTCCATTAGTTACCTAAATACCCATAATCCTTCAAAAATATATTTTAACCATTATTCCTTAAATAATTTCCCAATATATATAAAAATATTCTTATTTAAAATAATCATATAAGGATTTGAATATAATTAAACTATTCCATAATAAATTACTAATTTATTAACCAATTCACATTTTAGTCCAATTTTTATATATATTATAAATCATATGTTCCAAAAATCAACATAATATTTATTTCTACTTTAGTTTATGGAATTTCATACTAACAATGACATCATGTAGTCTACTGGTTGGTGGTGAAATATTGTCACCCTTTGGTTATAGGTTCGAGGCCCATAACATTTCCCAATATAACCGGTTTTTGCCTATCCTATGGGTTGTATGTTTAATAAAACTATTTTTATATAATTCTTATATCTTTCCAAAAATTATTATGAACATCCTAAAACTTATTATAAATCCAAAATTTACTATTTAACATATAATGTTGTCTATATAATTCATTTTTCCTAAAAAGAAAATTATGTTAATTGACTATCATTTCTTTAGAATCTATAAAATTTTATCAAAAATATTTATTTATCCCATTATCATATGTCTTTAAATGTTTTTCCGTAACAAAATTCACCTTTTTTCTACACCACTTTTCATTAGTATCAATTATACCTGACACATGTTTCCAATTTTTGAATACAAAATATAATATAAAATAATAATTAAGTTTTTCTTAATACCAATAATATTTATAATATATCAAAATATCATTGATAAAGATTTCCTTTATTAAAATTATTTCTTGGAACATTAACCACGATTTTGTATCCAATTTTTGTATACATTATTCTTAAAAATAAATGAAATGAAATATTTTATTTTGGTAAATAAATATCACCTCAATCATGATTCATATATAGAATGTAATACAATAATTAATAACATAACCACATTGATCAGGAACATCATTTATGTTTTCTATACCACCTTTGTCTTCCAACATGAAGTACATATCTCTAGAAAATTAATTACCGAGTCCTTGGTGATATTTCCATTGTAGAATGTGATGGATGAGTTGATATTTTGAAATAAAATAAAATAAATACCATCATGAATAATATTTTTATAGAAACAAAATGTTATTACAAGATCAATTAGTTTATTGCATGTCATTTAGATGTCCACAATGCATTCAAAATAATTTGAATAATATTTATCCACGATAATTATAATTAAATCATCTAGAGTGTATAATAAGGATTTTTGAGATCCATTTATTCTTATCTTGATGAAAAATATTTAATCTAAATAAAATAACTTCATTAAAACCTGAAATTGATTATTTCATATTAAAATAAAAAACATTCTTGTAAATACAATACCCATAAAAATATATATTAATGTTATCATCAAAATCTAAAATATAACATATATAACATTAATATTAAATAAGGGTTTAAAATAAAAGGTTTTCTGATATCATTCCTATTAGATACCAAAAATTTAACATTATTCTAAAATAATCATATATCTTAATCCTAAGAGTTACATATACCTCATCCAAATTAAATATCTCAAAAAATATCATCAATCAACATAAAATATCACCACTACATGCCTATAAAAATATTTTATGCTTTTGACCATTTGAACAACATTAGGCATATTAAACAAAGAATATATCCATAACTCCTAATTTAATATCAAAAAAAATATCATAATATATAATTTTATCTACACATTTTCTATGATACCTATTGTAAGGATGGAACCTTTAGAATTTCATGATTTAGTGACTCTAGACCGTGATTTTTTATTTCATACCTTACAAAGGATATTTAGTCTTTTTAGTATTAGATAATTTCTTACTAAATAATTAATAAAAAAATCCATTCAATATAGAAACATATGGCCAATATTTTTTTTTTCAAATCTAAATCACTCAAAATGAAATAAATTTTATATTCATAACAAATATTTCAGACTTATTACTTGACTTATTCTTTGTTCATACCCATCATTGAATTGTGTGATATTTTAGAAAAAATAGGATGAGAAAAAAATTAATTGAAATCAAAATAATAAATTAAATAGTCTACTGAAAATATGAAAACTCTTTAAATTTTTACCTATATCTCAATTACGTTTTCAAAAACAAAATTAATAATTTCCACATGAAACACACACACACGCAAATTTTTTTCCCAAAATAAAACATTTAAAACCATAGTAAGAAAATAAAAACCCTTAACATAGAGTATTTATATTCCTAACATGTTTCATAAATAACTAGATCTCAATTAAATCCATGTGATAAAACACTTAAGTAACTCTGTTTTTCATAATTGTTAAAAAAGAAAATTTTGTCATTGTATTGTAGAAACATCTTGGCACACCCATTATATAATCTATTTCTTTCTCACCCATTATCCATGTGCTATAATAGGTATCATACCAACACATATTCTATATCAGTTTCACCCGTTTCATATATATAATGATAAATTACCATGCCTAGAATGAAAATTATAATGCTTTTCCCATTTAATCATAAATCATTTAAAAAAATCTTTACAACCATATGAATACCATTTTTTGGATACAAAAATTCCCATTACATGAAAAAATCATCTTCAAAACTAATATAATTATAAGGAAATTAAAGTGGTTTATTCTTTGAATAAAAATTCAAATCATGTAATTGAATCCATAAATAAAATAATGGTTATGTAGGAAGTAAATATAATTATTGACATATACATTAAAATAGAACATTCATTTTACATTTTCTAATGAAACTGAAAACATTAAATATGAATTATTTAAATAGACACCATTTTATTTTCATTGAAATAAATTTATAATATATATAATAATTTCCTTTATAATTTATTTATTTCCATATAAAAACAACAATAATATATTTTTAAAATTATGGACATGGAAGACAAATATTTGGAAGTGAATATTTAAAATAAGTTTTTAAAAAGGATTCCCATTACCTTGAGACTTAATAATCTTGATCATTATTTAAATTCCAAAATAATAATCAAAAGTTAATTATTTATTTTTCTTAAAAAAAATTTCGGGTTTATTGTTCCTTTTACCATCTTACAAAAAAACACTTAATCAATTAAATTCGTGTTAGATGTTTTGATGATATTTGACCCATTTTTCAAAAATGAGTTTTGTAGGATGACTATGGTCAAATATTTTATTATTCTATCATCTATATAAAAATAATCATGACATAAATATACTTTTTAAATATCATTTACACTTTTAAACATATCCATGAATAATGTTATTGAAAAAAATATGTTACAATCATGGAGACGGCATGACATACATACACATGAATATTATAAATCCAAGGATTTTAATACACACATATTATATCTATTTAAAATAATATTTAACAAAAATTAAAAATACAAACCATAGATCTCTAATGGTTTATTATATTTTGAGTCTATACACATAGTCTTCTTATTTCATTAATGATGTTTATAATATCCTACAACGATATTTCCAATTTTTACATTGCATAACCATAGCCAAATTAAAGGAATTTATCATAACATGGGTAAAATAAACATAATAAATGGTGATTTCATATTCTTAATATGGGTAATATTGGTATGTATAAACTATTGACATATAAAATTATAATCTAATCATAATGTTATTTGATGATGGCCATAACATATAATGTTCACAAATAATTTATTCAATATCATAAACATGAGTCTTAGAATAAGGATTAATAATTTCAAAAAACATGATTTATATGAGTAGAAAATCATCATAACTTGATAATGAACCATAATTTCTTTTTATAAAAGTTTTTCATCATCATAAGTATCTAAAACATTTCGTATTTCATGGTTTACATCCATGACCTAGAAATCATAATGAATATAGAATGAACAAATTTTTTCCATACTATATCAAGAAAAAATACTTGTTTTTTATAAAATCAAGCACATTGACTAGTTTACCATATCAGATCAATAACATCGACTTGTTTCTCACATCAGATGTAGCACATCGATTGGTTTCCCAAAATTATCTAATCGGGTATTCTATTTTACCAAATATATTGGATGGATATATGACTTTGAGATCACCAATAACATAATGAAAACCATAAATATGTGGTTCATAAGATCATAAAACATTCATCATGTCACTATATTGAAAACATATGAAATTAAAATGTTTTTCATATATATATATATCATCCATCAATCATAGCACAAACTGTGTGTAATAAATTAGTTTCAAAAATATCTCAAAATACTAATAATAAATCTTCCATTAAATTATTAAGGATGGTCTATTGGATCATATCCTTAATATAATATAATAAATAATAAATATTATTTATTTTTATTTATAAGAATATCAATAAAAAAATTTCCTAGAAAATACTATTTTAATATTGAAATAAATTATTTATATTATAAAACATTATTGAATATTATAGAAAATTTTCTCATTGAGAAAAAAATTAAAAACTCTTAATTATTCATCAAATAATGGAGTGGAATTTATGGTGGAAAAATTTGATCAATTATAATGGCTATAAATAAAAAACATTCATACAAATGTTTAGGTAACCACAAAAAATTTAGCATGTTCAAAAAATGAAAATAATATTTCTTTAAAACAATTTGTTTAAAATTATATTAATGGTAAAAATTAATTTAAATAATAAATAGATAATTTTAAACAGATTCTTGAAAAAAAATTTTGAAAACAATTTAATGGAAAATAAATACTCTTGACTAAAAAGTAAAACATGGTTCGTTTACCTTAAAAACACTATTTCAGTATCTTCTATACATAAATTGACTAAAATTAAAGAAATAAATTTTTGATCATGAAATAATAAAAGAAAAATTAAAAATAACGGTATTTTATTAGAAAATTAGCATTTAATTTTCTCACAATAAATTCAAGTATAAACGATACTAATTAATATAAGATTGAATCATATATCACTTAATTCTTTGATAACATATGAATCATAAGCCCCATAAATTAAAAAATCATAGATGGAATTTTATGACCCCATATATTTAATAAGAAACATTATAAAATACATTAATGGTTAGTATATATGCAACATAAAATAAATAAATGTTGAATGTGGTATTTATATCATAGAAATAAATGTGAGAGGAAAATCCCATATCCCATGCTTCATCCTAATTAATAGGAATTATAAAATCCTTCAAAAAACCTATATATTTATAATACATGAATTTAATGATTATAATCATATATATAATACTATATATTATTTTCTTATTAGATATTATTACCCATTTATTAAAAACATTATTTTTATGCATATTTAGATTAAAATGTAAAGTTATGTGTACATTTTTCATGGACAAATCATCTAAATACCATTATTCACTAAATAAATATCACATAAATCCATTATATACAAATTTATGTAGACACATAATTGATTGAAATATAAAAATATCGACGCCATTTATAGAGATAGTATATTTTAAGTATTCATGAACATTGTTTTAACCATCAAATAGAATAAATAAAAAGAAACTAAATATTTAATTCACCACTAAATTCTAATTATTATAGATTATATATAATTTATATTCATATAATATATCCTAATTACAATCAATGTAAAATAAAAATGAAAAAATAATCGCATCACTTTGTTGACATGGTAGTGCACACAAACACACTTGTAACATTATTATTTTCCTATGGTTATGAAGGTAAAAATTTAGATATTATGTTATCTTTATAGAAGAATAATTATTTGGAAATTTAAATAAATAAAATTAAAACCCACTTTCATAACCATAAATTAAATATGGTTATGGGAAATGAATTATATCACAATGTGGAGATAGTAAATCTTGGATGCACATGAACGATAGTTTCCCACACCATTAACTGTAAAATATGGTTAATAAATTTGGCATCATAATAATAATGTAATTTTATTATACATATGATACTAATGTTTATATTTAATGAATAATATAATAAAATTTGGTGAGTTAAATTAATAATTAAAATGGAAATGATCGATTAAGGCGATTACCTCATCATTGAAATAATAACATTAGAAATCCACTAATAGACCATGTGGTTGGTATGTTTGGAAGAAAAACACCTATATAATTATGAAATATTATTTAATTAATGGTTTGTGAAATTATTTCACCAATATTTATCTCTAAAAAGGATTGTGGAATTCAGTGCATTACATTTAGTTTTATAATTGTGGTTATGGGTACGTTTAAATTTTTCCTAAATAATAAAATTATAATAAAGTAATTATCATGAAAAATGACTCTAAATGGCCATATTTTCAAATAGAAGAGAGTAATCTATACAAATATAATGACATAATATACATATTATATGTTTATATGGATTATTAGTCAATAAAAGTTCATTTAACACCTCAGTAAACTCATTATCACCTCAATCACGATAACAACAATTTCTCTCTTAAATGGTTATAATTTTAAAAATAACGGGAAAATTCGGTCATAGATAGCAATTTATTTACAATTTAGAAAAAATATTATCCTCATAAAATTTTAATATTTTTATGATTTTTGAATATTTTTATAAAATATTGTTATGATTAAAATCAATGAATCCAATTCTAACACTACTCATTTAATTTGGCATAGAAGACATAAATAAAAAGGTAAATTTTGAATATAATTATTTTATAATACACTAATATGTTATATTAGTCTATAAAATTCATGTAAAAACATTAATCACATAAATTATATAGATTTTATAAGTTTCGAATATTATTTTTTTATTTTCCTATTAATTAAAAATATGCCGATTTAGTGTAGTATATGAATTTAAGGTAATTACGTTATTAATAAAATTAAAAACATATTTAAATAAATAATTTAATTTTATAATTCTCATAGAATACTATTAGATTCATTCATAACATATTTTTCCATGATGCGGACACATAACAGATATTTAAAATTAAGAGAGTGACATTTTATATGTTTCATTATTTTAAATAGTATATAGGTCATTTTATGAAACATTTTTCCATTAAACAAATAAACATATATCTGGAGATGATTATTTAATAAATAAATTAATCAAATAATAATAAATATGAATAATTATGGCCTTATCAATTGTATTTAACCTAGACTGACTCAGTCATTCTTTTTCGATGTGTTAACTTTTTCCATGTTTATTATTCATATTGACCAAAAATAAGAAGGGTTCTATTTAGAAAATTTATGTCTCATTATTAAAAATATTTTACCCATTTTTCAAGATGAAATTATTATAATTGGCCTAAATTAATTTAATATAAAAATATAAAACACAATAAAAAAAGTATTAGTTAAAAATTTCATTTTAACAATGAAAAATGTTTTAATACCCAATAAAACCAAAAAGTCGATTCCAATTAACAAAATTGGATTAAAAATAATATTGTAGAACTAATATTGAATATAAATTAGTTTTATAAAAAAATTAAATAATTAATATTATATGAAAATAAAATGGTTTCCATAAAATTCAGTATTTGTCCATATTCAAATAAAAATATATGTTTCTTTAAAATTACCAAAAATTCACATGAATTTAATATTTATATTCATATTTAAAAATTAAATTATATTTTAACAAACATAGTTATTAAAATTTTATATAAATATATATTTTATTTTCTAAAAAAATAATAAAAATTCATTTTCAGGGAAACTTTTTTTGATGCGTAATATGAATTTACTAAAAATTAAATAATTATTTATGGAGAATTAATGAATATAATTGTATATAGTAGGATATATATATCATAATTTTATTAATCATACTCATATCATGGAAATTAAATTTCTAGGTTATAATTGTTTTAATTAAATATTAACATTATTTGGTTTGTTTAAGCTCACTGTTATTCTCGGTATATGTTATCGAATACAATGTAATTATTTTAAAATTCCAAGGTGTTGTATTCTACCCTCTCCCCCCCCATAAATTGTATCCTATCAAATTTAATGATTACTCAATAATCAATGTTCCTCTAAAAGAAAATACCATTATTGAAATCCCACATTAGAAAAAGGGATAATAAAATATCGTCTTAATGCGAGTGAAAAAATATAATGGTTATCTGGAATAACAGATAAATAGGATTGAAAAATTGAAAATAATAGTATTTTATGAAAATATTTACATGGTATAGAAAACTAACTCAGAAGGACTAATAAATCTTGACAGTAAACATAGTTTGGAGACATATTTTGACCATTAAACAAAAATTCAGTTATAATTAGAAAATACATCGATTCGTTATAAATGGGGAAAAATTAATAAATTTTGTATTTTAATATCCTTATCATAAATTTGACTAATTATTCTACTATCAAGACAATAAAATCAAGAAAATGAAATTAATTTATTTATTTCCATTTAATAAGAAAGGATAAATCCTTAGGTTATGATTTGATCAAATTTAATATCATTACATACCTTACAAATTGGTAATCAAATTTATTTTTCATGTTTAAAGTAATAAAATTATCTTTTGAAAGACTATATGATCCTTAAAAAATGAAAATTTATCATATAGTCTCTATATTTTTACTATATAAATGATTAAAAAATTTATCCATAATATAAAATCATAAATTAATCTCTCAACACTCAACCAACATTGAAAACAATCAATTCAATAAATAGTTAAGCATTGAACTGTTCAAAAATTTGTTTGGACAAAATCAAAATATAAAAAATTAGGATAAATGTTACTAAACATCCAAAATAAACAGTACATTAATCATCTAAATAGAATAAATAATCTTTTATCATCATAATAAAATTATGTTAAAAGTTTGATCATATGTTCTGAAGATACATTGTAATTAACTAAATTACCATAAAACAATAATAAAAACAGGTATGTTTCAAAATTTAACTCTCCCTCCATTCCATAAATAAAATAAAATTTATTTTTATATATTAAATAAATTTATTTTTTTAATTTAATAAAATATAACATATAAAATATTTCATCAAATAAATAATCTATTCCAAAGACATCAATAGTTCACAATTTTCATTATCAAAATCTAAATATCATTTTATATCATTATTATCTAAACGTGTGGGATTATGGCGAATTATATTTACCTTAATCATGTATTTTGTAATATATCTCATTACCACATAATCACTTTTCATTATATTTCATATCATTCGACACATTTTTTTAATCTATAAAAAACATCTAAATAATAATCCTTAGATGTTTCAGGGAACATATAACTATACTATCATTATTAAAAAAGTATATCATCAAAATAATTCCAAAATTCAAATACCTTAATAGTTCAATCATTTCACTTATATGATTTTCTTAACATAGTCCCATCTATGGTATAAAGGTTATCTCTATGAATACGTAATTGAATTAGATAATTTACTTATTCCTTATAGATAAGACATTACTCTATAAATCATACCTTATGATAAACATTATATACCCCCCAAGAAACTATCCATTTTTACTTGGAAATTACATTTAATATTCCATTTTTCATCCCACATAAAACATATTATTGTTCCTTTGAGACATTCACTTGAGTTATTCTTAACACATTCTTGACAAGTAGGAAACTGAATCTTATTTCCTAAATGATCACTACCACCTGATCCCGCAGTGAACTATATCCTTATCTTATATAGTGAATTTGATTGTTGGTTAATGTGTATGTTGCTAATCATATATTGTGATATAATATTATGAATAACACTAATATCCTTCACTCCAGTCATTATCTCATTTGTTTTCCAATCATCACAATGTTTTTCACATTAATCATAAATCGAGATCCTTTGGGTTCCCACCATAGACTAAAATAAAAATTATTACTGTGATCAAGATTAAATATAGTGGAAACCCATAAAATAATTAAAAATAATTAATATAATTTCTAGATTAGGAAACCATTAACAATCTATGAAACATTTATATTATCCTAGGTTATCTATAATTATAATTTATTCAAAACCATCATAATGGTTTGTAATGGAAATATGAATTATCCCATGAACATCCCAACGAAGATTCAAACCTTTCTCATAGTTAGGTCACACTCATTGTACACTAGAATGGTGGACATAAGATACTTGACCAAAGCAATTTGGGGTTCTTACTCCTAGACACATATGCACCAAACCTACATGCTCAAGTATTTTTTTCTAGGTAAATAACATAATATCATACTTAAAAAATCATTATAATTATATCATATACATAGTATTGTCCCCATGGTTTTAAAAAATGTTTTATAATCCCAATATCCAAATATTGACTAAAACATAATCTGATACATCAATAGAGGATTGTGGTTTTAATATATAAATATTATATATAGTAAAATGAATTTTAAATATATTTTGAAAATAAATACTTTAGGGCCATAGAGGTTTAGTGTCTTTGGATAATAAATATATAATAATATTAATTCACATGAGATATTCAACATCTCCTATAATGATCAGACCAGTTGGTAATATTTTTTAACATACCTTATATAAAGATAATCTTCATAACCTGTGGAAAATAAATATTATAAAGGTTTATATTAGATGATTAATATGCCTAATCATGAGAGATATAAATCTGTGACCATGTGAAAGAGTAAAATAATCCTAGGGATATAAAATCATGTCTATAAATTAAAATTTTCATACTAAATATGTAAAATATCCTAAAAGTGGTCCATGAAATAAAGTGTTATCAAATCAAAATACCTGATTCATAGGTATAATAAATCATCGTAAATCAATCATTAATCATAAGTTTATGTCATAAATATGTGAAAAATATAATTTATTATATAAACCATTTCATATGACATGGTTGAGTACAAAGACCATAAAATCATTTGATATCAATAACAATGATTTGTTTTTGATAACAGATCCAACACATCAAATTTTTTCCCATAACTAATCAATCACATCGATGTGTATCCCATTGTAGATAAATCATACCAAATTTTTTCCAATAATTATCACATGAGATATAATTATTTACCTAATTCATTGAATGAAAAATATATAAATATTGTCCCACCATTTACAGAATGAAAAACACACCTTTGTATACCAAAATATCATAAAATGGACATCCTATCATCATATCATAACTCATTCAAAGAAATGGGTTTTATAAATATTTTACCAATCCCTATCATCATTACCCCACGTATGTAAATGGATTTCATAAATATCACATCATCATAATCATAAATCATCTTTATAAAGAAAAATAGTGGATCTATTGGTTCATATACCCAGTAAAATAGAACAAACACAAGGGTTGGATTCTTATAATGATAAAAAGGGTTGGTAAAAATATTTTGGATTAACATACACTTTTAATTTTTAAATAAATTTATAAAATATAAAAAATGAAAAAATATTGCCGAAAACATTTTAATTTAAAATAAATATTCAAAAAATGTAAATTAATATTCAAGTCATTTATCAGTCATGATGGTGGGAAATTTCATTCAATTGTTAATATGTTAAAAGAAAAACTCCTTTCATATTTTTGTTAAAAAGGTGAAAAAGTACATCATTTAGAAAAAAATGCACTTCTTTATAAAGTATTATTTAAAAAATAATATGATTATAAATTTATTTAAAATAATAAATCGATATTTGGATAATGATTGTTAAAAGCAATTTCTGAAAACATTCTCATGGAAGGGAATTACTCTCTATCGAATAAAAAACATGGTTTTTTAATTTAAAAAATTATTTCACTTTTTATGTTCATAAATTGAGGAAAATTAATGAATATGTTTTCCAAATAAATTAGTAGTGGTCAATAAAAATGAATTTTATTTTTTCCTATAAGGATAACAACATTTTCTCTATAAAAATTCAATCATAAAAATCCTCATTATAATATGATTAAAAAATAAATATTTCAGTTCTCTAGTATCATTTGAATTAAAATACCAAATGAAAAAAATAAAAAATTATGGATATTAAAATAAAAATAAATTTTATAAAAATAATCATAAAATATATTTATGGTAATTATATGCAACATATAGAATAAAAAATTGGTGAATATAGAATGTGTCTTATATAAATAAATGTGGCACAAAAGTCCTTTACACCTAGTCTCACACATCTTCTTTATTGTTATAACCCCATGTATAATAAATATAAAACTATTATACATGTATGAAATAAAAATAATCACATATATCATAACATTTATGATTTTTTATGAAATCATATCACCCAGATTTTGAAAATTTTGTTATTAAAAATCACATTTTGTGGTGATAACTGCTTTATTTTTATGTATATTCCAGTTCGTCAATCATGTTACTTGAATATTGATCATGATTACATTATTAAAATAACATAAATAAATATATAAATAAAATATATATTAACTATATATATTTATAGTCATCCAAAATATATAGAAATAGAAAAATGTGTAAAACAATTCATGTTGACGGTGGGCTGCATTAACGCATGAACACTGTTATAACCATTTGACGGATGGAGGGAAATAAATGTAAAAAAAATTAAACATTAAAAATCCTTATTATATCATATATATCATATGTTTATTAGTTAAATATATCCTTATTTATATCTAAGTAAAACATAAAAGCAAAATAATTCACATAACTTCATGGAGATGTCACTCAAAATGTTCACATGAGCGACATTATAATTTTCCAATAGTTTGGAAGGTAATAAGTTATATCTGATAATATAATTAAATAAGTGTAATTATTTTATTACTATAATATGATGAATTTAATATAATCATAATAACCATAACTTAGAAATTATGATGGAAAACAATTTGTATCACTTTGTGGAGATGGTATGTTGTATATATATACATGAAATAATTTCACATCCCAATTCAGGGAATAATGGGAGAAAAAATTTGTTATATTATGAAAACTAAATTTAAGTATATTAAAGATATCGATTTTTTATTTAATTACTAACCTAATCATTTCATAAGATGTAAAGTAAGAATTAAAATGTAAGTGATTGGTTAACACGATTACAACTTCTTTGAGACAGCTCTTTTAGATCTCCTCTAAAGGATCATAGGGGTAGAATTTTCAAAATAAAATATCTTGTAAAATATAGATAAGGATTTTTTGGAGTGATTATGTTATGGTTATTCATGATTTTGGTCTTAAAATGTATGAAATGGGATGGGATGAGGATCCCTTTTACTATTTAGGTTAGGGGGCATTAAAATTTTCATAAAAGATTAAATTATAATAATTACATTCTCAAGAGAAATTAATACAAAAGAGAATATATTAGAATTGAATATATGATTTGGTTTTAGTCTCAATAATAAAATAAATATTTTATAGTTTTATGGGGTTTTATACCATATCTTTTGGCTTCACAGCTCAATTAACACATGCTGACGTTAACCACGATAAAATATTTTTCACTTTTAAAGAGTTATATTTTTTCTTATAATTAGTCCAATAGAACACAAATAAAAACATTATGTCATTATCGACCAAATATTATCCTCATTTTACCATTTATCATTTTTTTAATAATTTAATAAAATATTATTTATGTAAAATATCATTTGTAGAAATAATTACACCAAAATTTTTATTTGAAAAGAAAACACAACAAAATATATTATTGAAATATAATCCTTTAAAACAACTATAAAATGTATAAATTCTTTGAAACTCCATAAATCTCTAAAATTATATTATTTTTAATATTTTTTAAGGTCATTTCATTGAGTTTTCTATTAATTGAAATATTATTGCTTCGATGATTCATAAGCATTTAAGTTAATTATCTAATTATAAATATTTATTAAAAAATTAAATATTAAAAAAATATTATTCTAAAAATAGTTATTTATATTAATTCATACCTCACTTTTCCCCCACATAGAAACATCATTGATATTGAAATTTTAGAGAGCAATATTTTGAATTTTTTCTAGTTTAAAATATTAGATAGTACAATTTCACAGACGAGTGGCCATTAAAAAATAAATTTGCATCCTTAATTGATATGTGTAAAATTATATAAATTAAATAATATTTATAATTCAATATTATGGCCTAAATAATTTTTGTAATCATAGATTAACCTGATTTCACATTTATAGAGGTGGTTAATATTTCCAAGGTTATTGTTCATATTGAAAAGGAAAAAAGGTTCCAATTTACTAATTTTTATCATAATGATTAAAAAAATGGAATCCATTTTTTTATTATATTTCTATATTGATAATAAATTAACATAATATAAAAATTCCCAATGTAATGAAAAATCGTTTTCAAAAAATTAAATTCTTTTAATTATAAAAATTGTTTTTTTACCAATTTCAACAATAAAATTTCATTCAATAAACCTAATTAGTAAAAAAAAATATAATAAAACTTATTTTAGTATAAATTTTTTTATAAAAAATTAATCATAGTATGTTTCTTGAAATAAAATATTTCATTAAAAATATGAATTTTCACTATTCATCGAAAAAATTGATATTTTCATAAAATTATAAAAAATTCACCCTACGATATTTTTCATATGATGATTTTAAAAAAATTAAGAAATAAATATTATAATATTAGAAAATAATTAATGTATTATTAAATTCTAAAACTAAATAAACAATAATTTTTGTAGGAAAATTATTTGGGATGAATAATATGAATTTACTAAAAATTGTATGTTTATTTCTTAAGAGTTGATAAATAAATTTTTACTTAGTAGTAAATATATTTCCTAGGTAGAATACTCGTATTAATACCATTAAAATTAATCATCATGGATTTATATGTCACAATTAAATAAAAATATATTGGGGTTTGTTTTACATTGGTTTTTTTTGTGTTTTATATTCCCTAGAACATAATGTGATTTTTTTAAAATCACAGGGTGATACAAATAACATTTCCTTTTTACAATGATCAACATTTAATGATGTTATTTAATATATTAAATTTATATAATTAATATTTTTTCAAAAATTACATAGTATTTCATTAAATTTACTAATTTATAATGTCTATGTGATTTGGAAATGAAAAATGGATCACATTGCTTCTTGAAGAAAGTATTACACACATACACAGAAACGATTTTAACATTTTTCAGTGAAGGGAATAGTAATAATGTAAATGAAAAATTATACTTTTATAATGAGAAATATATCACAAATATTATATATATATATTAAAATTAAATTCATTATTACAACCAATTGTAAGAGGATGTCATTGAAAACAAATCACATCGATTTGCGAGGTTGTAGTTCGTTGTACACATGAACAATAGATTTGTTTCCAATTTTATAGAAGATGAGATATATTCATGTTATAAAATTAATATAATAACCTCTATATATATGTAATTTACTTCGATATTTATTTCGTAATTGTAAGAATATTTTTTTAGTTTTTAAAAAGAAACTAAATTTAAACACTTTTTTAAGATCTATAACTCTTCCTTAGACAAAATATTATGGATAACAACTAAATCATTCCTAGTATGGTTATATAAACAAAAAAAATTCTTCTAATAAATCAGTATGAATTTTTTATCGGATTAGGCTAGGAAACATTTAAATAAAATGGATATTTATGTGTACAGAAATGAGAAGAATATGATCCCTTTTATAATATATTGGAGGGTCTCTCTATGAATTTAACAAAATGATGAATTAATATAAATTATTTTTAAAATAAAAATTTATAAAAATTGATAATATTAATATATAATATTATTTGTATTATGAATTATTTAATAAATTACAAGTTGGATATGCTTAGTTGATTTTGTCACCACTAATTGTGTTTGTTTTAACATGTTTTTCCCCTTTTTGA
This sequence comes from Viscum album, assembly GCA_963277665.1. Classification (NCBI taxonomy): domain Eukaryota; kingdom Viridiplantae; phylum Streptophyta; class Magnoliopsida; order Santalales; family Viscaceae; genus Viscum; species Viscum album. The sequence continues at coordinate 2,024,600,076 of OY728151.1, read as the reverse complement.
TAATAACCATGAAAATGATGTTTTTAAACATAAATTATATAAAAATAATATTTAAACTTAATGTTTCAATATAAATGTACCGTGGATTATATATCTATGTACTTACCAAAAAATTGAAAAATATAGATTTTTTTTGTGTTATAAAAAATTTATTAAATAATTATTTATTATAAAGAGACATTAATTTCATTTCTGGAACTAATAAACTAATTATACAATTAAAAATATAATAAAATAATTGAATTAGAATATAATTCATCAAATACTCTACAATATTTCCTTTTATCTTAAAAAATCACTTAATGCAACAATTGATTCTCCTCAAATTACATTTAATGTTTATATATGTTTATTTTATTTTTCTGCTAATTGAATAAATATTGTAATGAAATTTCATAGACAATTTGGGTAATTATCTTACCCCTAGAAATGATAAATAAATTTAAATAAAATGTTAAAAAAATTAAAATTATAAGTAATATTTATAACAAAATATATCATATTTATATCCTTATTTAAAAATATCATGATAATAAAACCAAAATAATGAGAATTATTTACATTACATACATAAAACATTATGAAAGAAAAAACCATGTGAATAAGAAAAAAAAGTAAATATATTAACATTTTAGACAAATATGGATGAAATATGCTCATTCATTAAAATTAATGAAATGTTTTAGTGTTACTTCCTAGTATTTATAACCAAATTCTTACCATTAATAAAACCATTATACATTGACCATATTAAAATGTTTACTGTGATTGCAATTGTTAATAAAATAAAAAAAAATTCCAAAGTAGTTACTCCTGGATCCTAAAATGGAATACAGTTTTCATGATTTTAATTATATAGGTGGAATAATTTAATTTATATTATACCTACAAAATAGGATGAAAACTGTTTTTTTAATGCCTTTTATGTACAAAAATTAGTTTATAGAAAATTTAAGAAATAAATTTCATTATAAATACTATAATTTTTTTTATAAAATATCAATAAGTACAAATGAAATTATAAAAATATAAAAATATAATTTCATATTAAAAATATTGAGAAATATAATATATTTTTTTAATATAAATCATTATTTTTCATGATTCATTAGACAACTAAATCATTTTAGAAAAATCTAAAAATTTCACCATAAAATAATATTGATATAATGATATGATAAATTATATCCCTTTCTACAAATATTCCTTTCTAATGATTTATAAATAATTAATAATAGTCTCTACAAAAGAAAATATCTTTTTTTATGAAAGCATATTTTTTAAGCATAATATGACTTTTCTAAAAATATAATGATTATTTCTTAATAAGAAATAAATATATTTTTATTTATTAGGAACATTATATATATATATATCATTAAGGGTTTATTCCAATTTTTACAATCCCATTCAATGACTAGTGTTTGATAATCAGATTTGAATAATAATATTTCATTGTTATTTTATGCTCAATGTTGCATGTTGTACACATTATCAAACATAATTTCATCATTTCAAATATCAAGGTGTTACACACATGAAACAAATTTGGTATCACCATGATATAATAATTTAGGTTTTTTAATTTATCATATAAAAATCCATTGTTGATTATAAGGATGGGTGAGTTGGGATAGAGTCCCAAACTCATGAAAATAATAATTGAAGCCTCGAATATATAATCTCCACCATGCACTAAGTGAAGATTCATAATCCAGATTACAAGCTGGATTATAAAATTTATCTTATGTTCCTTTAATTTTTCAAAGGAATCTAATTTATAACTCATTAAATTCACATTTCCATATCTACTAAGTTCATTAGTAATAAATAGTGACTTTGAGTTCTCACATCTAGAATCAATAGGATATGTTCCACAAAAATCATTATTAACCATCTCATGAATCTCTATGTCCATTACACTATTTCAACTAAATCGGGATTCATTCATTTTTATTTGAAAAAACTTTAACATACCCCAAGTGGTATTAGTTCAAATGAATCCAAATACCCATCATAGATTAAACTAGTCAAATTCTATTTATTCACATGACCTATCCAATGATGCCATAGTTAGGTGTAGATTTATTTATGTAAAATATATTCATTATCTATTTCCATTAATTTTCTCATGTAATCCAAAATATAAACATCAATATTTAAATATCTCTTATCATAAAAAATAATTATTTTTAAAATGAGAAAATAAAATCTTAAAATTTAAAAATAAATCAGTATATAAAAATTATAGGCATTGAAATAATATTTTTGTTGAGGGAAGTAATATTATATAATTCTTTCAGACCCAATATCATTCTATTCTATGATGTGATGTGGTAATCTATAATAGTTCCAACAATAATTCTTACTTCTCTAGTTTCTCATAGATCCACCATACCAAGGAAATTATTTTGGGATACACTAGGTTCATTTTTTATTACATATAGGAAAACCTAATGAGGTATCTAATATAAATTTTTTTGAAATATAAAATTTTCACTCAATAAAAATTACTGTATATGCTTTCCCTTTATTCTATGTTAGTGTATCTTGTTTCATCTAGTGTCTCTTCTTCAAAACTTCATAATAGATTGTGCATTATTGTAAAGACCCGACCCCAGGTTCGCGAAGATGGTGCCTTATTTGATTGCATTGGCATACAAACAATGAATATGAATCCCAAATAACTGAGTAGTTTATTATTATTGGAAACAAGATATATACATAAGTTCATCATTGCATCTTGAAATGAAAAACAACATAAAAAATCCTTAGACAACTTCCTTAACTCCTAGGTTATTTCTACATGTCATTCATAATAGAATTCTTCTTTCCCTGAGAAAATGAAACATAATAAAGGGTTGAGCTCAAACAGTCAATAAGAGTGAAAAATAAAGAGGTTGATAATATTAAAATTAGACATGGTGAATAATTTAAAACACATTCCTTTAATAATAAACGTGGACAAATTATGGCAGGAATATGAGCTGATTAAATAATTCCATAATAAAACATAATCATGGGTATTCTACTAAACGAATAAAAACAGGAAAAATCAATAGATGATCTCAGAATTCTGGAATGCATAATGACATACATTCTGAAACATTTTTCTAAGGCCTCGAGAAAGACATCTAATGATTAAGGCCTCGGCCAAAATCCATATCACATTGGGAATGGCCTGGGAAAATTCTTTGTCTAGTTGTCTCATGAGACCTACCGATGCATCGAGGGGCTATAGTGGGCCCCACCTATCACATAATAAGTCCAATTCATTTCAAATATGAGGGTGGATAAACATAAACAAAATATATATTCATATTGAATCATTCATATGAAATGTAGCTAACTTTCCCCAATTATTGAACTCAAACACTAACCATTCAGAATAATATAGTGAATGATTTTAGGATAAATCATCCAAGATAAAGTTAGTCATAAACCATTAAATAAAATATGGTATATTTCACCTTAAATTATTAACCCCAATAATACATAAGAATCAATAAGGGTGTTTGAATCAAACGAGAATAATCTTCTAAAATCAATAAGCAATTCTTGTGATAAATACTCTTCTATTTTGAAAAGAAGAGTTCTTTTGGAAAAAAACAATGTATAAAACCAGAAGTAAAGTAAGATAGTATTTTATGATAAAATATTTGTTTTTATAAGGATTATGGTTTCCAAAAATAGAGTATATCTTTCCCTTGAAAATAGATATGATTTTTATAAATTCCCTTGTGTCAGGCTCGTATCTTTGGAAATAGTGTTGAGAGATCGTTATAAAACATGTAACTATCCAAAAAATAGGGAAGGATTCTGGTTGGTTTACATATATAGAATACTCAAACAGAATATATAAGGAGTACATAACAATACATAAGAATTTTATTGAGGTAATTAGATAATGAATGTATCCCAAATGAAAATGGATGTTCGGTTGGATGAACACTTGCATTAACTCCAAATGTGTTCCAATCATGTACATAAGGTCATGGAATATGAAATTATTCTTGTTCATAACTTATTTCAGAACCTATTTTTCAATTATTTAGTTTACCATAATTCTGGTTAGTTCATTTATGTCTTTATTGACAAGTTATTGTATTGAATTTTGTGGTTTTCGAGTGTTTGTTTGCTTTGTTTTTATATTCAGTTCACTTGTTATTAAGTAATATAGTTCATGTGGAATGGTTATAAATCTTCAGGATTGGAATTATATATTATTAATGAACATAAAGAATTGATAATGGTCATTTCTATCTTTTTTTACATGTAATGATGATGAATATTTAAATGAAAAACACATCGATTATTTGGCAGTATTTTGAATATTATGAACTAGTTTTGTCATATAACATAATAATATGTACATATTCTGGTTACTGAATATTAATTATGTCATAACACATATATTATATTCTGGTTAAACCATGAATATAGTTTCATGACCAGTAATAAAGAATAAATTGAAGAACGAAACATCATCGTCCACGAATGTTATAAATCTGAACCTCATGGGTGTGGATTTCGTTTATAAAAATCAAAGAGTGGGAGTAAGAATATTTATGATGGTTCTTACATTCACATGATATAAATACAGTATATATCTTTTACCATAGGTATCTTGATCATTGGGAAAGATGATGATAGGAGAGAAAAATAAAAGAGATGAACTTGAAAATAAATGAAAAGTTAAGAGATCCCTTTTGAAAATTTGGTAGCCAAACAGCGTCACTTAAAATTTCATAAAATAAAATGATGAGAAAAAAGGGTATCTCATCATATTGAAATAAAAAGGACAGTATGAGGAATGAATAAAATCAAACCTCAACATATGATAAAGGAATTAGAAATAGATAACCAAAAATAAGTGTCGACTAATAGAAGAGAATGAAGGATTCCCTTACCCTGTAGAGTAACTCCTAGATCGTGAAGGAGGGGACCTTGGGGGCTTAGGGACTCCTTGGGTGTCAAAAACCATCCTCGGGGCCTATTCCGTGACTACACCGAGCCCGCCTTCCATAGCCCAGTGGCTGGCAACTAGCACCAAGGAGTAAATCCCGGAAAATAGGGAAGGAATTTCATTAATAAAGTAAAAAAACACCACAGAGTAAACAATAAATAGAAGTAAACACTATGTAAAAGCTGGAAAAAGAGTAAGTGCGGAAAAGTATGTGGGCTAGTATAAAAACCCAAACTGAACGTAAAGTATAACTCAAAAGGGAAAACAACAACTGAAAGGTAAAGCCGCAACGACGAGCTGTCCACTGGGAATCCCACCTAAAGGGTGGGTACAGAAAGCCTCCTCTGCTCCTCGGTCCAGCCTACCGCTCCGAGTACGTCCCGCCCAGTGGTCCACCTTCAGGAGCCATCCTCCACCCCAAGCCTCCACCACGATCAGCGTTGTCCGTCGTCTACAACCAACACAACGTAGTGCGGGCATACCCGTGCAGGGGTGCGTATAAGCTACTCAGTAGGGACCTAGAGACCCCTGAAGGTCTCCCAAAATCCACAAAGGATAAACTAAAAAGGAAAGATACAATCACGACATAACAACCGACACTGCTTAGGTATATGCCCATACATATACCTAAGTCATCAATTCCAATACGCTCCAACCTCCAAGCCCAAGTACAACCCAGTCCACACAGGAAAGCATACGTATCCCACATAAGAAAAAAACGTAAATCCACAAAGGATATCACAACACAATCCAAACAGGAAAGAAAATAGGATTCAACTCACACAGGTATACTTCTTTGAAAGACAATAGAGATGATCACTGATCCATCTATTTCGTCAGACCCACAAAGGATCGATAGGTACTAACCCCCGCAATGACCCACACCGGATCGGTAGAAAACTAACCCCCACAATGACCCACATAGGATCGAAACCACACAGGATCTGTAGGTGCAAGCTCACACAGAACCGCTGAGCGTTGACCCACATAGGATCGGACCAACGCAGGATCGGTAGCACGGATCCACACAGGATCACTGAGTGTTGTAGTCGTCATCGTCGCAGTCATAGTAGCAGTCACAACCAGCTTTAGGGTTCCCACACAGAGCAAGCTCGTTCGGGAGGGTCCGCTCAACGAGCCGAGAGGCTGATACATCACTGACACATAGTCCAGAGTTGATGTATCCAAAACTTCCGTATCATCAACAGAAACTCAATGTCGCAGACGGCGCATCAATCGGACGCCCGGTCTGAGAGTGATTGGCTTTTTTGTCTCAGGGGCCCGGTTGGTTTTTGAGGAAAAACTAACCCGACCGTACTCCACCTATGCCCAAACCTCGGGCAGAGTAAGCCAAAAGATCCGTCTCACTAAGAGGAAGCCAACAATGTCGACAGCACGTCATTCGGACGTCCGGAGCTTAAGATATGAGTGTTTCCGCTCCGAGGGCCCGGTTGGTTTCGTGTACGAACCAACCCGGCCGAACGTAAAATAATCCGAAACCTTGAGTTCGATATACCGAAATGACCGTCTCGATTCAAGGATCACATCACAACTGACGGTGCGTCGATCGGAGGTCTGAAGCCCATGGTATTGGCAAAAGACCGAAGACGGTCCGAAAATGAGGGTTACGGGCCCAGACCGATCCGGCCCGAGACCCCCCGGTCAGCCAGAACCGGGTCGGCCCGGCCCGGCCCAACTGGGCTCGGCCTTTGGCCAAACCGTTTTGGAAAGGGGGGCGCCTGCCCCCCTGGTGTAACCGCGGACCCCCCCCCCCCCCCCCATTGATGGGGGCCGTTTGAACTGGCCGCCCGGGGGAATTAATTCCCCCGGCTCTCCTTTGTCATGTTGGCCAGTTCTGCCGACAAGTACCGGAGACGGCCGGTCCATCCTCCATCAACGACACCGGTGGCCCGGAATAGGTCGTCGGTCACCCTGCTCTGCCGCGGCCCGGAACCGGCCACAGCTTGATTCGTCTGGCATGGTGTGACGGCACCGCGCCCCTCCACCGCATCCCTGCTCCGGCAGCAGAATCTTCAGTTTTCTTCGATGCGGTGTGATGGCGGCGTGTCCTTGTTCAACTTCATGGCGCGGCGTGACAGCGACAAAAATTACTTGTCGTGTGATTTCCGCGTGGTGTGACAGCACCACACCATTCCGTCCAAAGAACAAAGTATCCACAAGGATAAAGAGGAGGGTCTGCCATGTTTGTGTGGTACGGCCCCTGCTTGTTAAACGATAACATTTAGTCGTATATCCACGAAGAACGACAAACTAGAAACATGAATGGAAATAATTAAATAAAAAAACCCCCTACCTTGATAAAAGAGATGACGAATTTCAGCGTCGCGAAGCAAGGATTCGAAGACATTGACAGAGACTTCATCGCGGAAAACAGTCGTAGAAGAGACATCGCGGAAGAATAACATCGTGGAAGAAGACGTTGCGTCGTGGGTCGGTGTTGTAGAAGACGGTCTTCGAGGGCTCGGCGCTCCACGTCGGAGATGGTTTTTTCTTCGCGTTCTTCGTCAAAGAGAAAGAAATTCTTCCCAAAATCTCTCAATGACAAAACTCTAACAGCAAAATAAAATAATCTCCTTTCTTATTTTATTAACACAACAAGCCTTTTGAAATTCAAGGGTTTGAATTTCAAGAACTAATATTAAACTCACTACATTAATTCCATAAGTTTAATAAACTTATGTTAACCACACTAATGGTGAGTTGAGGGGGTTAGAGGATATGAAGGGGTGGGGTTCGTGTGGGCCCCACCACCCTTATAAACTCCCAAGGGAGGTTGGGTAGTTACCCAACTTCCATCCAAACGATTAATCACTTAGAGTAAAAATAAAAATTGTTGTTAAGTTTTTATTTTTAACTTCCACAATTTTTATCATCAACTCTCGTGAAAACGCAACTCCAGAATAGGTGATCTAAGCAATTACTAGCACTACAGTTCCATCGGTGCCCTCGGAATTCGATTCCGAGCACTGGTTCAAAATATAGGAATTCCCACTCATTTTTTCACTGAACGTACCCGAGATAAACCTCGGATAGAAATTCCAGGCACACCGGGCCTCGGAATCATGTGTCGTCTGAAACTGCGTTCTTGTAAAATCCCAAAGAAAAAATAAGAAAAAAATTTCCTTGACTTTTACAGGTCATTACATTACTCCCACCTCAGGGATTTACGTCCCTGTAAAGATAAATCAGAAACTAGGGAAACAAATGAGGTTACTGAGCACGTATCTGAGCCTCCCGCTCCCAATTGCTCTCCTGGAGTTTCCCGTGCTGCCATCTGATGCGCACTAGAGGAATCGACCGTCCACGTAGGACCCGCTTGTGTCGATACTCGATCTCCACTGGGACCTCCGCAAAAGTCACCCCATCATCAACAACAAGCTCCCCATGGTCAATGATGTGCGTCTGGTCGTGCACGTATCTCCTCAGCTGAGATACGTGGAAGACTTCGTGCACTCGGCGCAACTGAGGTGGTAGAGCCAGGCGATAAGCCACCTCGCCAATCCTACTGAGGACCTAGAATGGTCCGATGAAGTGTGTAGACAACTTTCCACCTCGTCCAAATCTCTGTAATCCACGTCGAGGTGAGACACGCAAGAAGACGTGGTCACCATCCTTGAACTCTAGTGGCCTCCGTCTTCTGTCAGCATAAGACTTCTGTCGGCTCTGAGCTGTCCTCATCCACTCCTGGATGACCTGGACCTTCTCTGTCGTGGCCTGGACCATCTCCGGTCCCACAAGTGCTGACTCCCCAGGGTCTGTCCAACACAAAGGAGATCTACAGGGTCGGCCATACAACACCTCGTATGGTTCCATCCCGATGGTGGAGTGGTAGCTGTTGTTGTACGCGAACTGCACCAAGTGTAGGTGGTCCTCCCAGCTGCGACCAAAGTCTAGGGAACATGCACGGAGCATGTCCTTGAGAGCCTGAATGGTCCTCTCCGTCTGACCATCCGTGGAGCGTGAAAGGCTGTGCTCAGACGTAGCTGCGTCCCGAACACCTCCTGCAACCCCTTCCAAAGCTGGGAAGTAAAGCGAGAATCTCAATCGGAGACGATATATGATGGCACACCGTGAAGCCACACAATCTCCTGAATTTAGAGACATCCCAAGCTCTCCACTGAGCCCTTATCTCTGATTGTAAGAAGTGAGCCGACTTGGTGAGTCGGTCGACAATCTCTCAGATAGAGTCGTGATCTCTAGAAGTGCATGGAAGTCCAGTCACGATGTCCATTGATATCCCATCCCACTTCCACTCCAGGACCTCTAAGGGTTGTACCAAGCCTTCTAGTAACTGGTGCTCAGCCTTCACCTGCTGGAAGGTGAGGCATCGAGAAACAATCTCCGACACAGCCTTCTTCATGCCCGGCCACCAGTGTTGTCGTCTGAGATCATGGTATATCTTCGCCACTCTGGGATGTACCGCTAAGGGAGAGGTGTGAAACTCTCTCAGCACCTCCTCTCGTAAAGCGACTGGTACCAAGGTACGCCCTCCAAAAAGGACGTCGTGCTCTGCTCCAAAGGGGAAACCATCCGGTTCCTGTCCTGAGGATATCTGTACACGTCTCATCTCACAGTCAGCGTCCCCACGTTGTGCCTCTCTGACCCGCTGCAGTAGTGGATGGGTGACTGTGAGAGACTGAAGGAAGGATTCTCTATCTCTATCCACGAAGGATATCTGAAAAGATGCTAGCTGCTCTGTCGCCACCTCAAGTAGCTGAATGCCCGACCTCCTACTGAGAGTATTGGCTACCATGTTCCTCTTCCCATGAGTATAGACTATCTCAAAGTCATAGTCCTGGAGGAACTCGAGCCATCGCTGCTATCTCCGGTTCAGGTCCTTCTGTGAGAAGATGTACCTGAGACTCTGATGGTCAAAAAAGACTGTAAAGTGATCGCCCATCAGATAATGTCACCATGTCTTCAGAGCGAAGACCATTGATGCTAACTCCAGGTCATGGGTAGCGTAGTTCTACTAATGCAGCCTCAACTGACGTGATCCATAGGCGATCACTGCCCGCTCCTTCATCATAACACATCCGAGTTCGGTCCTTGATGCATCGCAGTAGACTACGTACCCTACTCCCTCCTCAGGCAACCTCAAGATAGGTGCGCTGGTCAATACCTGTCTCATCTCCTGGAAGCTCTGCTGACATCTGTCTGACCACACGAAGGGTTTCCACTTCTTCGTCAATGCTGAGTGTGGTGCCGCAACTCTGGAGAAGTCTGGCACGAATTTCTGGTAGTATCCTGATAGTCCCAAGAAACTCTTCACCTCTGTCACGCTCCTGGGTGGCTCCCAAGTTTGCACTTCCTCAATCTTCACAGGATCCACTACAACTCCCGCCTCAGAGATGACGTGTCCCAAGAAGTGGACCTCGCGTATCCAGAACTGGCACTTCGAGAGCTTACCATAAAGCTGGTTCTCTCGGAGTGTGTCTAGTACAACCCGTAAGTAGTAGGTGTGCCCCTCCTCAGTCGTTGAGTAAATCAAAATGTCGTCGATGAAGACCATGACAAATCGATCAAGGTATGGCTGAAAGATCCTGTTCATGAGGGGAATGAACACTGCTAGAGCATTGGTTACGCCGAATGGAATAACCATGAACTCATAGTGGCCATACCGAAATCTGAAGGTTGTCTTCTGCACGTCCTCGTCTCGAACTCTGAGCTGATGATAGCCTGACTTGAGGTCTATCTTTGATAAACACCGTCCTCCCTTGAGCTGATCGAAGATTTCATCAATCCTCGGTAGCAGATACTTGTTACTCACTGTCACCTGGTTCAGGCGATGATAGTCGACACAAAGTTGCAAGCTCCCATCCGCCTTCTTGGCGAACAAAATCAGGGAAGCCGAGTGTGAAACACTGGGTCGGATGAACCCCTTGACCTGCAAGTTCTCCAACTGTACCCGTAGCTCTCAAAGCTCAGTGGGGGCCATCTGATATGCTGGAGTTGATATCGGGGTTGTCCCGGGGTACAGGTCAATATAAAAGTCTACCTCTCTGCGAGGAGGTATCCCTGGAACGTCGTCGGGAAAAACGTCTGCATACTGATCCACCACTGCAGGAAGACCAGGACTCTGGACATCAACTGCTCCTAGGATGAGGTTAGCCAACTGATGAGTGATGGGATGTCCTATCCTCCACGGATGTCCATCCTGTGATGCAAAGGCTACCTTCTCGCCGGTGAAGGTGAACCATCTCCCGTCGGTGCGTACATATCGCACCTTGCACCTAATACAGTCAATATGTGCATGGACCATAGACAACTAATCCATTCCCAAGATGACGTCATAAGGCCTCGATGCCGCTACAAGAAGATCCTAGCCGAATCACTCTCCTCCTAGAGTAAGCTCACACTGCCGACACCAGTGCGTAATAATCGAGTCTGCTCTCGTAGGAGTCTCTAGCTGTAAGGATTGAGCCAACGGCTCTGTCGGAATCTCCGAGCTCTGAACAATGGCAGCGGTTATGAAAGAGTGACTCGCTACTGTGTTTATAAGTACTGCATCAAGGGTGGAATAGACACAGATAGTACATCGAATCATCTCGGGCGCGCCGTGGTCTTATGCCTTCACTGTCTGGAGTTGTGCCTGTCTCTGCCCGCCAGCTCCCTGTGGTCGAGTTGGACCTCCTGGTGGTGGTGGTGGTAAAGCCTCAAAGCGTCGCCCACCACCTGCTACTCGGCCAGCTCCACTTCCTCGTCCGCCTGCTCCCTGCGGACCGCCACGGTCGACCCTCTGACTCTGCCTCGGTGGTTCCTCAATCGTCTGCTGCTCCTCAGAACAGCGGGTCGAGCAATCACGATCCATGTGGCCATGTCCGCCGCATGTTTAGCACTGCCTGTCTCTCGCAAGACTGGCTTCGCGCTGTGTATCCCGCACTGCTGAGCCAGTGTCCTGGGGTCGTCTACCTGAGGGTCTGGACTTCCTGGACCCATGATTCATCAGTCGACTGCCTGCTATAGAGGACTCTGCTACGTGCCACCCTACGGTGGGTCTCACCGCTGGAGAAGTCTCAGCATGAAAGATCTCGATCAAAAGGGCCCGCTCCAGTACTCTTGTCTAAGTCGGAATGCTGAGGGAGATCAGCGATTCCCTGATCTCATGTCTCAATCCCTGCTCAAAGGTCCGGTCCTGGAAAAATGGGTCTCGTACCATGTCTATCGAGTAGCGCGAGAGATCGGTAAATCTCATCGAGTACTGGGCGACCGTCATGCTACCCTGCCGCAGCTGAAGGAGCTCTTGGATGTGCACCGCACGGAGGGTGGCTGGGACGAACTCTGAGCGGAAGAGGCTGTCAAAATCTATCCAGAGAAGAGATGCCTCATCGTGCACCTGGAGCATCATGATCCACCATCAGCCCGCTGCCGCATGCAGCAGGCTCGCTGCGAGGATCACCATGAGGTCTGATGGTGTCCTCACTAACCGAAAAACTCTAACCACGGCCTCCAGCCAGTCCTCGACTACCTGGGGGTCCGTCTCCCCGCGGAACCTAGGTGGTGGTTGGAGCTGCAACTCATGCAGTGCTCTGAGGTGACGTGCATCGTCAGCGGCTGTGGCTCGAAGCATCGGTGGCTCGGCAGGTAGAACTACCGTTGGTCCCACTGCTGACAAAGGGCCCTGCATAGAGGCCTCTTCGCTCTATGGGATATCGTCACGCTCGACTCTCGGAACCCTAGCTGGATGCCGTTGTGGGGCCATCCTGAAAAGGAAACTAGTGTGCAACGGTCATAATAGTATACCTGGAGAGCTGACACAAAGTAATCAAAAAGAAAACTTGAAACACACACGCAATCAATGTTTTTTGTGCATTAAGTCGGAAATCAGAAGACAGGGTCCGGGGGTACGGATATGTCGGCCGCCGCACCAACACTGGACTCCCTGGACTGATAACCACACCCAATATGCTAAACACTATTTATTCACATAGAAATGATCAGAGTTCGTTGTAGAACCGAACTCCTCAGATACCAATTTGTCACGACCCATCCTCGGGGCCCGTGCCGTGACTACCCCAAGCCCGCCTTCCATATGCCAGGGTCTAGAGACTAGCACCAAGAAGTAAATCCCGGTAAAAAGGGAAGGCATTGCATTTATAATGTAAACAAACACCACAGAGTAAAAAAGTAGTAGATGTAAACACTAAGTAAAAGCTGTTACAAGAGTAAGTGCAGAAAATTAAGTGAGCCAATATACAAACCCAAACTGAAAGTAAAGTACAACTCGAAAGGTAAAACATCAAGTAAAAGGTAAAGCTGCAACGACGAGCTGTCCACTGGGATCCCACCTGAAGGGTGGGTAAAGAAAGCCTCCTCTGCACCTCAGTCCAGCCTACCACTCCGAGTACGTCCCGGCCAGCGGTCCACCTCCAGGTACCGTCCTGCTCCACAAGCCTCCACCACGATCAGCGCTGTCCGTCGTCTGCAACCAACACAACATAGTGCGGGCATAGCCCATGCAGGGGTGAGTATAAGCTACTCAGTAGGGATCCCATGACCCCCGAAGGTCTCCAAGAATCCAAAAAGGATAAACTACAAATGAAAGATAAAATCACGAAATAACAATAGACACTGCTTAGGTATATGCCCATATATATACCTAAGTCATCAATTCCAATATGCTCCAACCTCCGAGCCCAAGTACAACCCAGTCCACATAGGAAAGCATACGTATTCCACACAGGAAGGAAAAACGTAAATCCTCACAAGATAGCACAACACAATCCACACAGGAAAGAAAACAGGATTCAGCTCACACAGGTATACTTCTTCGAAAGACGATAGATATGATCAATGATCCATCTAAGTCATCGGACCCACAAAGGATCGATAGGTACTAACCCCCGCAATGACCCACACAGGATCGGTAGGAAACAAACCCCCGCAATGACCCTCACCGGATCGGACCCACACAGGATCTGTAGGTGCTGGCTCACACAGAACTGCTGAGCGCTGACCCACACAGGATCAGACCCACATAGGATCGGTAGCACTGATCCACACAGGATCGCTGAGTGCTGTAGTCGTCATTGTCGTAGTCACAGTAGCAGTTGCAGACAGCTCTAGGGTTCCCGCACACAGCAAGATCGTTCGAGGGGGGGGGGGGTCCGCTCCACGAGCCGAGAGGCTAATACATCAACTGACACATAGTCCAAAGTTGATGTATCCAAAAGTTCTGTATCGTCAACAAGAACTCAACGTCGCAGATGGCGCATCAATCGGAAGCACGGTCTAAGAGTTATTGGCTTTTTTGTCTCAGGGGCCCGGTTGGTTTTTAAGGGAAAACTATTCCGACCGTACTCCACATGTTCCCAAACCTCGGGCGGAGTAGTCCAAAAGATCTGCCTCACTAAGAGGAAACCATCAAAGTTGATGGCACATCATTCGGACGTCCGGAGCTTAAGATATGAGTGTTTCCGCTCCGAGGGCCCGGTTGGTTTTGTGTACGAACCAACCTGGCCGAACTCAAAGTATTCCAAAACCTTGAGTGCAATATAGCGAAACGACCGTTTTGATTCAATGATCGAATCGCAACTGAAGGTGCGTCGATCGGAAGTCAGTAGCCCATGTTATTGGAAAAAGACCGAAGACGGTCCGAAAATGGGGGTTTCGGGCCCAGACCGACCCGGCCCGAGACCCTCCGGTCGGCCCGAACCGGGTCGACCCACCCCGGGTCTGGGTCGGCAAGGCCCGGCGCGGCCCGGCTCGGCTGGCCTCAGCCTTTGTCCGATCCGTTTTGGCAAGTGGGGCACCTACCCCCTGGAGTAACCGCGCCCCCACCCCCATTGATGGGGGCCGTTTGATCTGTCCGGCCGGGGGAATTATTCCCCCGGCTCTCATTTGTCTGGCTGGCCCGCACCGGCTGGCCGGTTCTGCCGACAAGGACCAGCGACAGCCGGTCCTTCCTCCATCGCCGACACCGGCGGCCCGGAACCGGTCGCCGGTCACCCTGCTCCACCGCGGCCCGGAACCGGCCACGGCTTGATTCGTCCGGTGCGGTGCGACGGTACCACGCCCCTCCATCGCGGCCCCGCTCCGGCCGCAGCATCTTCGATTTTCTTTGACGCGGTGTGACAGCATCAAGTCCTTATTCAACTTCACGGAGCGACGCGACGGCGCCGCGAATTACTTGTCGTGCGATTTCTACATGGTGCGACTGCACCACGCCATTCCGTCCAAACCACAAAGTATCAACAAGGATAAAGAGGTGGGTCGCCGTGTTTGTGCGGTCCGGCCCACTCTCATTAAACGATAACATTTAGTCATATATCCACAAAGATCGAAAAACTAGAAACATGAACGAAAATAATTAAATAAAAAAATCCCCTACCATGATAAAAGAGATGACGAACGTCGGCGTCGTGAAGCGAGGATTCGAAGATGTTGACCAAGATTTCGTCACGGAAAACCGTCGCAAAAGAGATGTCGTGGAAGAATAACGTCGTGGAAGAAGATGTTGCGTCGCGGGTCGATGTCGCGGATGATGGTCTCCGAGGGCTCAGTGCTCCACGTCGGAGATCGTTCGTTCTTCGCATTCTTCGTCAAAGAGAAAAAAGATCTTCCCAAAATCTATCAACCACAAAACTCTACCAAGAAAATAAAATAATCTCCTTTATTATTTTATTAACACATCAAGCCTTTTTAAATTCAAGGGTTTGAATTTCAAAAACTCAAATTAAACTCACTACATTAATTCCATAATTTTAATAAACTTATGTTAACCACATTAATGGTGAGTTGAGGGGGTTAGAGGATATGAAGGGGTGGGGTTCGTGTGGGCCCCACCACCCTTATAACCTCCCAAGAAAGGTTGGGTAGTTACCCAAATTCCATCCAAAGGATTAATCACTTATATTAAAAAAAATTATTGTTATGTTTTTATTTTTAACTTCCACAATTTTTATCATCAACTCTTGTGAAAACGCAACTCCGGAACAGGAGTTCCTAAGCAATTACCAGCGCTGCAGTTCCATCGGTGCCCTCGGAATTCGATTCCGAGAAACGGTTCAAAAGATAGGAATTCCCGCTCATTCGTTCAGTAAACTTACCTGAGTTAATCTTCGGATAGAAATTCCAGGCACACCGGGCTTCGGAATCATGTGCCGTCTGAAACTGCATTCTTGTAAAATCCCAAAGAAAAAAATAAGAAAAAAGTTTCCTTGATTTTTACGGGTCTTTACATTGGGAGTACTCCTAGTGAGGTAAAACCACCATATATTCCAGGATGAGGGATTTTTAATGAAAGAAAATGAATAGATGAGTGGGTATTTATAGAAAAAGAGAGGTAATTTTTTAATAATTTCAACGGGACACCTCATTTCTGGTTTTTTTCAAACCATGGGCTTGCCCATGGTATTTTTCCACGGATTTAGCCACATGGGACAAATAATGTCAAAATTCACTATACAATAGTCTACCATAATTTTATAAACAATTATTACATCATTATGATGTCATTAAACTACAGAATACTCAAAACTGTGTTTTTACTATTCATTAAAAATTCATGTATTTTAGAAAAATCCCAAAAAGTCACCCCTACCATTTTTGATGTGTAGAATTCAAAAGTGAAATCCATTTTTCAAAAATAATTTTCTATATATTATTAATTTAATTTTTAAATAAGGTCATAGGTTATTCGAAAAATAACAATCCGGAAGTGCAGTTAGTTTTATGTGACATTGAAAAATTAATTAACATCTCATTATCATATTGCCTTGAGTAAATAAAATAATATAATTATTTACAATTCATGGGTCATATTACTATTCATATTACTATTCATACGGGTGAGTTACTATTCAAAAAAAATCATGTTTGTTCTATCACACTCCAAATTAGGTAATGAACTCAACTCTAGATGACCATTTATTGAAATAAAAAACATAGAAGAGGAAAAATTGCATTCTATATTTATTTTCAAAACCATGGGGTTTTACATTCTCACATCCTTACAAAAACATCATCCTCAAAATTCACAAAATATTACCTAAAAATATTATGGTATGTCTTTAACATAAGCTCCTCAGGCTCCCATGTTGGTTCCTCCATCTTCTGGTTCCTCCATAGAACCATCACCAGACGAGTCTTCTGATTTCTCAAAACTTGTTCTATAGTATAAATAATCATGATAGGCTCTTCACAATCAGATAGATCATGCACAAGTTCCACTTCATCATAAGTGAGAACATGTGTTGGGTCTAGAAAAAACATTCTTAATAGTGAAACATGGAACACATTGAGAACATTGGAGAGACTTGGCGGCATTTCCAAATGGTAAGCTACAACCCCAATTTGGTCCATAACTTCAAAAGTTCTGATGTACCTGGGACTTAATTTTCCCTTCCTACTGAATCATATAATACCCTTCCATGGATATAACTTTAAGAAAACGAGATCACCTTCTTGAAATTCCAAATCCTTCCTTCAGTTATCTACAGAGAACTTTTTCCTTCTTTGAGCTTTTTTGATATGGTTATGTAAACTTTTAACCTTTTCTGTTGCTTCTTCCTAATGTTCTGGGCCCATGAGTTTTCTTTCACCAACATCATCCCAACAAGTTGGTGTATGACCTCACCTCACATATAATGCTTCATAGGGTGCCATCTATATACTTTAATGGAAGTTACTGTTGTTGTAAAATTCAACGAGAGGTAAATACTGATCCCATATTCATTGAAAATCAAGTGAGAAACACCTTAACATGTCTTCCAATGTTTGAATAGTCCATTCTGATTGTCTATCAGTTTGTGGGTGGTAGGTCGTGCTCAAACGAAGATCAGTATCTAGGTCCTTCTGATGACTTTTCACGATTCTTGATGTAATATGTGGATCACGATCAGAAACAATCGATAGGGATACTCCCTGAAGTCTAATAACTTCATTAATATATATTCTTGCTAAATGTTCAAGTGATAGATCTTCTCTTATAGAAATAAAATGTGCTGACATGGTAAGACGATCAACACTAACCCATATTGCATCATTCCTTCTCAGAGTCTCTGGTAGTCGCATGAAAAATTACACCGTGATATTATGTGATTTCCACTTAGGTATGGCAAGAGGTTGCAATACTCATCCAGCTTGTTTCCTTCCAGCTTTCACTTATTGACAAACCATACATCTTGACACAAAATAAGCAATATCCATCTACATGATGTCCCGCCAAAAATATTCCTTCAAATCTCTATGCATATTAGTGCTTCCAGGGTGTATAGAGAAATTAGAACTGTAAGCATCATCAAAAAATTCCCTTTTTAGATCAGGTATATCTGGAACACAATATATCTTCCCAAATTTCAAAATTCCATCTTCATATACGAAGTCACTCAATTTCCCATCATTCACAACATTAATCTTCTTTTGAAACTCCTCATCATCATCCTGAGAATTTTTTATCCTTTCTAGTAAAGATGGTTTAGAAACCATTTGAAAAAACATACTTGTTTCACCTTCCATGGTTATTCCCGTATCCATATTTACTAGATCCATGAAAATAGGATCCCCTTCAACTCTCATCTGGTCCAAAACTCAATGATCATTTATGCTCAACACATCTGGCACCATATTTTCCTTCCTCGGGTGGTAGTGTTTCATACAATGTTAATCCTTGAGTAGTTCAATCCATCTCCTTTGCCTCATGTTGAGTTCTTTCAGTGAAAAAATATATTAAAAACTCTTGTGATCTGTATAAATCTCAAATTTTTCACTATAGAAATAAATTATCCATATATTCAAAGCAAATATTATAGCAGCTAACTCAAGATCATTGAGTAGGATAGTGTTTTTCATGTATTTGTAGCTTTCATGATGCATAATAAATAACCCTATCATTTTTTATAAGGAAACAACCAAGTCCTTTCTTTAAAGAATCACTATAAATAACAAACATGTCATTCCCTGATGGTAGAGTCAATATAGGAGCATTGACAAATATTTTATTAAGATATTTGAAACTTTCTCCAAAATCATTGGTCAAACCTAATTTATCCCCTTTACCTGTGATCTTTGTTAGCGAGTTAGCAATTAGGGAAAAATTATGTAGGAAACATCGATAATAACCTGCTAAGCCAATAAAATTTTTTACCTCAGTTATTTTTGTTGGTGTGGGCCAATCTTGGATTTCCTTTTTCTTCACAGGATCAACTAGGATTATATCCTTAGAGAGAATATGGTCGTGAAAAGAAATCTCTTGAATCTAGAATTAACATTTACTAAACTTCCCCAATAATTCATGACTTCTAGGAGTCATTAGGAAAATGCACAAATGATTTTCATGATCTTCAAGCTTTTAGAGTATAACATGATATCATCAATAAATACCACTAAAAAATCATCTAGATATTCCTTTAAATACCTTTTCATTAGATCCATGAAGACTCAGGGTTCATTTGTCAATCCAAAAGGCGTCAATGTAAACTCATAATGCCCGTACCTGGTTTGAAATACTGTTTTCAAAATGTCTTCCTTCCTCACAAGTAACTGATGGTATCTAGATTGAAGATCAATCTTTGAAAAATATTTTTCTCCATGAAGTTGATCAATTAAATCATCAATTCTTGGAATAGGATACTTATTGTTTATTGTAATATCATTGATTTCCCTGTAATCATTGCACAGCCTCATGGATCCATCTTTCTATTTAAGAAAGAGGACAGGGGTACCCCATAAGGAAACAATAGGGCGAATAAATCCCTTATTACTCAATTCCTATAGTTGTTTCTTTAGTTACACTAATTCCACAGTGGGAATTCTATAATGGGTATTTGATATGGTCCTTGAACTAGGAATTAAATCAATGGAAAACTCAATTTCCTATTCTGGAGGAAGTCCAGGTAAATCTTATGGAATCACATCAACATATTCTCTCACAATAGGTACATCCTCTTTTTGAACATTCCTTCCCTCATCCAATGTTATTTCGTTATCTTCCTCCCCATTAATTTAATTTAGTTGAGCTACTGGGGGTGGATCTAGATAAGAATCAGGTGGTGACGATACTGCTCTAAATATACATGGTTCTTTATCATCATCATCAAATATCATAATCTCTTTCTTCTTACAATAAATTTTTGAATCATGGTCTGAAAGAAAATCCATTCCAAGGATTATATCAAATTCAATCATGTATATGAAGATAAGATCAGCAGATAAGTAATATTTATATACCCTAATGGGAACTGATTCACAAAACATTTTTGTCATGATACTTCCCTTAGGAGTTTTGACTAACAAAAACCTTGATAAATCAAATTGGAAATATGTAATTTTCTTAGCAAACTGGAAGGATATGAAACAATTCGATGATATAGAATCAAATAATGCATTGGATAAACTTGAGGAAACAATTAATGTACCAACCACCACGTCATTAGGAACTACAACCTCTGCAGTTGTGATTGCATAAGCTTGTCCCGGATCCTTTGCCATTTTTTGTTTCATATTTCCTTGACGCTTTTGACAATCTTAGCACAATGTCCCATATCAAGATAATTATAGAATCGATCATCATTGACTTCCTTCTTTCCATTCCAATCACCATCATGATGGCCTTTCTGACCACATTTGTAGCATACTCCTTTTCCTTTTAAGCACACACTAGGGTGTTTCCTTCCACAATTGTCACATTGTAGAAATTCAAATCATCCATTCTTTCCAGTTTCCTTATTTCCTTTCCCATGGTTTTCAGCAGCCCTCTTCTTTTCATGGTTTCCCTTAAATTCATATGACATAGAAAATTATTTTCTTGTCTTGATGGCACATGAAACTATATACTCATATGATGAAAAGATTTGGGTGACCAGTGCCTGTCAGAGGAATGGATTTAGGCCATCAAAAGATTGATCAATTTTACTCCTTAAATTTCATATGTAGTCTAAAACATGTCTTTCTAATCTTGTGAAGTTAGCTTCATACCTTGCAACATTCTCATTTTCCTTCTGCCTCAGTTTAAATAATTTTGTCCCCATATCTGCAGGCTGCTCAGGAGGGAAATAATTTTCTAAGAAGATTTCCTTAAAATCCCTCCATTCAATCTCTTCTATCTCTACCTCCTCCTTTTTGTTTTGGATTAATGACCACCACTGATCCGCATCTCCCGATAGACAATATTCTGCCGTGACAACCTTCTCTCTTTCATTGTATCACAATGAGAGAAATATATTCTCAAGGGAACATATCCACTTCTCTGCTATAAATGGGTTTGTATTCATGTTAAATGATGGTGGTTGTTGTCTCATAAAGTGATCTAACATGGCTCCTCCATGTGGGGGATCTAGATGCTCCATACGGGTAAGGTTTTTTTCACAAACTGAGTATGTTGTCCAAGTATTGTTATGAGTTGCTATGCACCAGTCAGAGCACCAGAGCCAACATCATTATCTTGCGTTAGAGGAAAATCCCTACAGGGAACACGTGTATTCGTGAGATTAATGTTTCATCCACTAGGTGCCATATCTAGATAATGGCATACATTATATTAGGTTATGAATCATAATGTATAATATTAACTTAAAAATACTTAGAAAAATTGAGATCCTACGCATGGAAAATCCCATATTCACAAAAATGGTTTCTTTGAGAAATATTTAACATTTCAATCCTTCATAATGGATTGTAAAGAAAATGTGAATTATCCTAAGCATATCCCTTGGGAGTGTTATAACCAATAGTGAAGCAAGGCCCATTGACGTGCACCAGTTCCCGTTCGAGCCTAGCTCAAAGTAGTGTTTTCAGGTTTTTACCTTTAGATACATTTGTGCCAGAGCCACCTCTACCTGCTCGTATCTAGACAGGGATGTATTTATTGAGAGATTCACGTAATCTATTCCTTACAAAAATACTTGGATGTTATTGTATGTATTTCCTCAAAGACTAACTTAGGGACTCTTTGCTAATTCTACGTTTCCTAAATGTAGTTTCCAAGTATTCTACTAAACTTTACCTAATACCAACTATAAGGACCCTATCCCAGTTTCCGGGAGCCAGTGCATTATTTGACTACATTGGAATAAAAACAAAAAATATGAATCCCAAAAGGACGAGAAGTATAGTATTATTGGAAACAAGATACATACATAAGTACAAAATTACATCTTGAAATGAAAAACAACATAAAAAATCCTTAGACATCTTCCATAACTCCAAGGTTATTTCATCATTTTATTCATAATAGAATTCTTCTTGCCCGGAGAAAATGAAACATAATAAAGGGGTGAGCTCAAACACTCAGTAAGAGTAAGTAATATTGCGGAAGATAATATAATCATTATACATTGTGAACAATTGAAAACACATGCCTTTAATAATAAACATGAACACATTATGGATAGAATATGAGCTGAGTAAATAATGCCATAATCAAACATAATCATGGGTATTATACTAATCGAATAACTACAAGAAATATCAATAGTTGAACTTGTAATTATATAATTAATAATTCCAGACATTATGAAACATTTGTTCAAGGCCTCGGCCAAGACGTCTAATGATTAAGGCCTCAGCCAAAATCTGTATCACATTGGGATAGGACTCGGCCAATTCTTCATTTAGTTGTCTCATGAGACCGAATGATGCATCGAGGGGATATATCGGGCCCCACCTATCACATAATAATTCCAATTCATTCCTCATATGAGTGGGGATAAACATAAATAACATATATATTCATATTGAAACTATCAAATGAAATTTATCTAACTTTCCCCGATTATTGAACTCAAACAACAACCATTCTGAATAATATGGTGAATGGTTTTAGGATAGATCATCCAAAATAAAGATATTCTTAAACCATTTAATAAAAAAAGGTATATGAAGTCACATATTATTAAACCCAACAATAAATAAGAATCAATAAGATTGTTTGAATAAAATGAGAATAATCTTCTAAAATCATTAAGTAATTCTTGTGATAAATACTCTTCTATTTTTCAAAGAAGAGTTCTTTTGGAAAAATCTTTGTATAAAATCAGAAGTAAAGTAATATAGTATTTAATGATAAAATGAGTTTATTTTAGAAAGATTATGGTTTGAAAAAATAGATTATATCTTCCCCTTGAAAATAGATATTAATTTTAGAAATTCCCTTTAATCAGGCTCGTATCTTTGGAAACAGTTCTGAGAGCTCCTTTTAAAACATGTAACTATCCAGAATATAGGGAAGGATTCCTGTTGGTGTAAATATATAGAATAATCATACATAATTTTTTTGGTGTACATAACAATACATAATAATTTCATTGAGGTAATTATACAATGAAAGTGTCACGAATGAAAATGCAAGTTCGGGTGGAAAACCCCTTACCTTAACTCCAAGCGTGTTCCGCTCTTGAACTTAGGCTCATATAATATGAAATTATACATGTTAATAACTTATTTCAGAACCTATTATACTTGTATTTTTTTTACCACAATTATAGTTAGTTCATTTATGACTTTATTGACAAGTTATTGTATTGAATTTCATCATTCTGGAGTGTTCGTTTTCATTATGTTTATATTCGGTTCACATGTTTTTAAGTAATAGAGTTCATAAAAAATGGTTATAAGTCTCCAAGAATGGAATTATATATTATTAATGAACATAAAGAATTTATAATGGTCATTTCTATCAATTGGTTACATGGAATGAGTATGAATAATTAGATGACAACCACTTCAATTATTCAGTGGTATTTGGAATATTATAAACTAGTTTTGTAATATACCTTAATTATATGTACATATTCTGATTAATGAATATTAATTAGGTTAAAATACACATATAATAGTCTGGTTCAACCATGAATATGGTTTCATGTCCATTAATTAAGAATAAATTGAAGAAATAAACTTCGTCATCCATGAAAGTTATAAATCGGAACCTCATGGGCCTCGATTTCATATATAAAAATAAAAGGGAGGGACTAAGAATATTTATGATGGTTCTTCAATTCACGTGATATAAATATAGTATATAGATGTTACTGGAGTTATCATGATCATTTTGATAGAATAGGTGAGGAGAGAAAATTAAAAGAGATGAACATGAAAATAAAAGAAAAGTTAAGAGATCCTTTATGAAAATTTCGCAGCCTAACGACGTCACTTAAAATTTCATAAAATCAAATGATAAAAACAAAAGTGTATGAAATCATATTTAAATCAATAGAATAGTAATAATAATGAATAAAATAAAACCTCAACATATGAGAAAGTAATTTCAAATATATAACATTAAGGAAGTTTCGACATAAAAAAGAGAATGAAGGATTCCCTTTCGTTGTAGAATAACTCCTAGATCTTGAAGGATGTGACCTTGGGGGCTTAGGGACACCTTTGTAGGAATCATAGAGAAGTAAAACCACTATAGCTTCGAGGATAAGGGATTTGGAATTATATAATACAAATATATGAGAATGTATTTATAGGAAAGACATGCAATTTTTTAATAATTTCAAAGGGACACCTCATTGGTGGTTTTTTCCAAACCATGGGATTGCCCATGGTTTTAGCCACTTGTGACACCTCATGACATTGAAAAATTAATTAAGATCCCATTATCATATTGCTTTATGAAAATAAAATAATATCATTATTTACTATTCAAGGGTCATGTTACTATTCATATTACTATTCATAGTACTATTCATAAGGGTATGTTACTATTCACTGAAAATCATGTTTGTTCTATCAGACTCCAAATGACTTACTGAACACAACTCTAGATCACCGTTTCTTGAAATTAAAAACATAGAAGAGGAAAAATTGCATTCAATGTTTATTTTAATAACCATGGGGTGTTACAATTATTCTCATATTTCCCCCATGATCATACTCTTATTGAATTTTCTTTGTGAAAAAACTTTAGAATTTATGTTAGTCTCATTACTCTTCACGTGGAATTTACATTTTTCATTATTTAAAAGGAATAATTATTATTATTCAGTTTCATGCCATCTTGGATAACCTGAGAAGGAATATATTATAGATATTTATTTATATTAATCAAAAGAAAATTTGAGAAAAAATGTGAGGAACTATCTGGGAGTGATGAAATAATGATATTGGTTCACAATTATTCAAGAATATTATACCCAAAAATTATAGATTCTAATGTTTTTCAATGAGTTTTACTATGTGAAACTATCTGAATCACTTTCTTCACATTTTTTAATGAATATCACATTGGATATCATTGACCATTCATAATGATCTTGGAGATGTTGGTGCTTGATAAAAGTATTCTTATTCTTATCCGAATTCATGAGTTTAATAGAAATGAATGATAGAATTAAGCTATGATAATCTGGAAACTCATTTATTTTTTTTCTTATTCATTCAACACATCATCAATTTCCTTTTAATCAGGTGGATTAGAGATTGAGGATTCAAGCATATATTCCTTTTTTTCATTGTTCAGTAATACATGAAGGAATCTGAACCTTTACTAGAAGTAACTTTTACTTCAGAGATGGTAGTTCTATATAATTGATCATTTTGATAATGAGAATGACTAACTTATCAATTTTATACAATTATATTTAATCATAATTTTTAACATTACCTGATTACAAATTATACAAGACATTATAATTTTAATTTTAGCAATCCTCTAAATATTTATCATATCTCAACCACCCTCACAATGGAAATCAGAAATCCAAATTATCATAACATTTTTTCAGATAGGATCCATATTTCCATATTTATAATCTAATAAAGAACCTAATAAATTACTCAAATTTATTTAAGTATAAAATATTTTAAAGTGAGGGATAATAGTTTATTATTTTTTGGAGTGGAATCCCTAATATTAAAATCTTGACTCATATTTTTTAAACATGTGACTCTAAGATACATTAAGTGAAACAAGTACTAGTCGTCGTGATTTCAACTTGGTTAAGTCAAAACAAAACAATTATTAGTAATCATTAATAAAATTATGTTTCCTAATAAGAGTGGAAAGAACACATAGTTGTATTGTTTTATTGTAAATTTTCTAATTGATGTCATAATTACATAAAATTAACTTGAATAATTTTAAATTCTTATTTGGATAATTTTATCACCCACATGTCATGTAAATATAAAATTTATTTTAATTAAGTGATTAACCATGTGCCAATAAATTATCTATTCATAATCTATTTACATTAATTCTAGCATTACTACTTAATTTATTTATTTATGTGATCATGTCCTTATATCAATAAAATAAATCATTAAATTGATAGAAACCCAATAACTAATATTTGGAATGATCATGAGACATAACTAGTTCTATGTTTATTGATCTCATAATAAAAACCATTGTCCCATAGGTAAAGAACTCTATTAAATTGGTATGAGATTGTGTTTTTAGTATTCCACCTCAGTAAAGTGTATCTCATTGGTTTTATTTTTCATTATATCTATCTCAATCCAACTCAACATGCCTAAAAGCCCTGTCCATACAATTATTTTACATTGATCATATGTGTAACACCCCAGGTAAATAAAGAATATGACATCTTTATATTTATCCATATTTGTGAATCAAATATTAATATTACTTTAAAGGGGATGCTATGCTCAATGGCGTACCCAATACGCAACAACGAGTTTCTTGTGAATCTTACGTTGCACTCTAATAATAAAATAATATTATTTTAAATGGTATTTAACATGTAGAAGTTGTATTGGCGGGAATGGATAGAAGTAACTAAAATATTATTATATATGTTTTTTAAATGTTTTTACATTTATCCAAAGGCTTAAAATACAGAAAGAATTCAATTTTAGGCTTTTATACCCTAATTTTCACTAAAGGTTCACTTATTACCTTTTGATGGCGAACTGTCATTAAATATAGTTTTGATCACTCTTATACATTCTTTTGGACCAAATAAAACTCTTCTTTAGAATCAGGACATCAGATTTTACTTTGTGTAAATTTTTGGTATTTTTCCGATAAAGTTCATTTTTTTAATGAATAGCGTAAAATGTTGTATTTTAATTCAAAACCTCTTTTTAATCTAATTTCTTTATATGATTAGATTACCTTTTGAATTGGTTTTAAAGTGAAATTAGAAAATATTTTTACCATTAAATCCAATAGTGGTCGTTGGAATTAATTTCACTTTGAAATCGGACTCAAACTAGTGTCAATCTTTTGATACTTATTGTTTCATAAAAACACGCTATTTGCTCTGACAGTGGGAATTAATTATTAAATTAATTAATTTAACTTATATGTTGTGAATTTTTTAAAATTGACTTCATTTTTGAATTTGGAATATCAAATATAGCTTAGGGTGAATTTTTGGTATTTTTCTGAAAACCTTCAATTTTTGATGAATAGTGAAATCAATAAGGGGTACTTATAAAAACTGATTTTCCATTTAAATAAAATTTTCCACCTTTGTGTATTGAATTTCAAAAATCCAACATACATGGTTGTCACTAATAAGTAAAATGTGTTTCAATGAGATTAAAATAATTTTTTTGGTGAATAGTAACTTATAAAGTTTTTAATCAAGATTAGTGGTAATTAGTGTAGTTTAAGGTAAAAAATAATGTTTTAATAATATAAGATCATCTAGACACATGTCCTACCCTCATTGTATGTGTCAAGGCCGACCAATACAAGCCATGGGTCAACTTGGGGACCCCATGGAGCCACTTTGGTTGGAAAATGACATAAATACCTTTTATTTAATGTTAATGTAAAAAATGGCACAAACATGATATGTTTTACTAACACAATTATTCAATGGGGTTATACAAGACAGATGTTTTATTATAAATATTAATTGGAAAGATATAAAGATTTCCTACATCATAGTAATTTTTTTATAATTTTTAGACATTAAATAAATTAAATTATTTATGACATAATAATGATGCAGTGATGACATCATTATTTGACGATTTAAATAAAATGGAATGATAATGTAAAATATATGAACTAAACATGTCCAAAACTTATTGTATGGGTGGATTTATAACCCGTATCACCTTATCCACGAATTATATCAATGTGAGACCTTTTAAAACCGAAACACATTTTCAAATAAATTAATATTTCTTTACTTTCCAAAAGTGCACCTCCTCTCCTCTTATAAAAGGCCCCCACCTCTACCTCATTTCACACACTCCTAAAGACTTTGGCTCGGCCAACCCCTGCCCATTTACTCTCTCCACATCCCTCTACTCATCCTAATGAATTTACTTTGGGCAGAATCCTTTCAAAGGAAGCCTTTATGCTCAAATCAAAAGGAGTTACACTTTTAAAGGTAATTCGTTCTCTCATGTTCATTTGTTTTATTTTGCTTCTCCAACCCCCTAAAATGTTTTTATTTACTTATTTTTAACAAAACATGTATCTTCAATATACTAGGATGTTTTTATAATATTTATTCAAGATACACTCTCACACAACTACATCAAATGGTTAAAGAACATACAGTTTCCTTGGATGGTGAAATTCTGCCTCCCGAAACGATGATTGTTCAATACTCATTTAACACCTTCAAATGTGGCCATTATGATGTCACTATTTTTATATATGATATATAATATTTGTATGGTTTCCTTAATCTTATGATTTTTTTCATTTTTCGCATACCATTATGGTTTCCATTATGGGTAAACACGATATCTTCATTTAAGGAAGTGCGGACTACCGCCCCCTCAAAGTGATGTGATTCGTTAATGCCATATGTGGGACATGTAAAGGATGGATTTAAAGTTATTATATATGATGTTATACTATAATTATAATATACCTCTATATAATTATTATTTCTTTCCATTAATGTATGAGATAGAAATTAATGTTGCGTTCATGCGTACGTACGGCTTACCGTCTCCATGAACGGTGCATTTCATTTCTTATCCCCAAATGTAATGTACTATTAAAAGTACATGTATATAATGGATATATATAATTAATGATATATCTAAATGATTAATATAATTATGGAATTAAAATATAAATACCTCTCATTTAGTTTTAATTCCATTAATATGACAAAGAAATGAATGTAGCGTTCATTCGTACGTACGGCTTACCGTCTCCATGAACGGTGCATTTCATTTCTTACCTATAAATGATTATGTAATATTATAAATACATGTAAATGCTGGATATATATGATATATATGATATCCAAATCAGGAATGTCATTCTGGATATAAAGAACCTTTGACCACACGAACAACATGTAATTGTAAGAAGTCCACTTTCGACTTAAGAACCAAATTTTGACAAAACAAACATTATTAACATAAATGGTTATATAATGTTTATAAAATGGAAATAAGTGATATAAAAGGAATAATTAACTTTTAAAAGGTTCTTAATCAAGTAGAAATTAACTCAAGTTTATTATTTAGGACGTTAAAGAACGATCGAGTCAAGTAGGACCCGAGGTAAGGGACTTCGTCTCAATCTCCTTTCATTGAGGCATATTTCATTGTATACACAACTTTTTACTATAAGGTGTATAAACCCATTTGAATTTTACCTTTATACAAAAGGAATCTTTTTCTACAAAGCATTTTACAAAACGACAAAAAGGAATTTTTCATTTAATGCACGCGGCGACAACGACCTTTTCCGCCACCGCGAGTATTATTTGGTCTTTGGCTTCCTCAACAAGCCGTAATGTTTTTAGAAAAAAATAAATACCATATACTATTTTATGCATTTTGGTATTGAAAATGGTTTTGATAAAGGATTCTATTATTTCAATATATTTATGATATATTGTGACTGAAATGTGGAAATGTTATCATTACTTTATATTGGTTTTATGTTTTATGATTTTATATTGGTACTTGGACATTTTAACGGGTGGTTACGTTATAAACCATATGACGGGTGGTGCCATGAATACCAGGACGGGTGGTTACGTTATAACCTCCAATGCATTGGGTATGGAAGTCGGCCGTATGGCTATTCCATTAAGTATGTACGGAAATTGGCCGTATGGCTCTTCCATTTAAGTGATATGTGTGGAAGTCGACCGTATGGTTATTCCACTTAAGTATGTTTATGTCCCAAGTTACCTTTATATGTGTTATGTGTTATTTATATGGGTTTTATGGTAATACTTTGGTTACAAAAAGGTTAGTAATGATATTTTATTCAGTGAATAATTTTTACTACTTTATGAAGGTGAAGGTATTACTTTGATAGAGTATACATGGTTTACTTAATGTTTGAAAAACTAACAGTTTTCATTCTTTATGTATCCCTTACTGAGTTTTTATGCTCATCCCAAGTTTTGGAAATGTTTTTCACAGGACTTAGTGTGGAATAGGGTCAAGGATGGGATCAAGGGAAAGTCATGCTACCTAAAACATGAAACTAGACATGTTTCTTTTTAAGAGTTTTTATTTTATGGAAATTTAGTAGAAGAGACTATTTTGTAATCTTTTGAGATGTAATAGTTAAGTCCTAATTCTCTAAAACTCTAAACCTGAAAAGATCCTCAATGTGAATTATTCATTTAATTCAATTTTAAGTAAGGTTTAAGGCTGGTGACTTATAGTTGGTATCAAAGTTCGGTTTAGATAACTTTAGAATTTAGTGTATTCTTTAAGCATAAGTGACATTACCATAATGGTTAGTATTTCAGACATAGTCCTAGTTTTAGATAAAGTGAATAAGTAAGAATATATTAGTTTTTATCTTCCTCATTATTAAATGATGGTTTTGTTGTTATACTCACACTGACCCTTTTTGGTTTTAGTAAATGGATGGATCTAGCAGGAACCAAGGTAACGGTGGATGTGAAGGAAACTGTGATAGTTTTCTAAGCGAGAAACTGACTGATATGGGAGCTATAATGAGAACTCTTGTGTTTATCCTCAACCAACTATCTGGATTTATGATTGACCTCCTAAACCTTGGTAATTTCTATAAGGCATCGTGTATGCGAGAAACAAATCCCTATGGAACTACAGGTAATAATCATAAAGGTAAGTGTGTTCAAAAACCTATGGGTCAAATATGTGGAAAGAAACACCTAGGAAAATGTTTCAAAGGGATAGAAATATGGTATAGATGTGGAAATGAAGGTTATAAAGCAAGAACCTGCCATGGAAAAAGGAAGCATCCAGTTGACTCGAGGAAGTTTATTTTGGGTTATTTATGAAAATGATTAACCTATCATGGAGGATATGTGATTAGGATAATTACTTTTCAATACGAGACTTTAAGAGAAACTGATTTTGTTTGGAGATAAATGTTACGATTTAACTTGGAAGACTATGTGACTAAATACTTCAAATGTTTGGTTTTCCATCTTATATTGGTTTACTTTGAGGAATTTTATGGACAAATTTTTTAACGGATGGTCCTCGTTGAACTTTGGGTTTTGTTGGACAAATTTTGGAGATTAAGAATAGATTTTCTTTCTAATGGGTTATCCTTTTCTAGGTTTTCTGATCTTGTACTAATCTTTTGAGTTTTGGTTTTGGTTAAAGTCTAAAGACAAGGGAAGTATGTAGTTCTCTTTTTTTGGTTAGGTAATTCTCTAGAAGTTTATTATAATACTCTTAATGTGAATAAGTCTTCCTAAATACTTTCCTTTTGGAGAAAATATGAGTTTGTGTAAGGAATCTAATAAATGTTCAGAGTCAACATGATAAGTGATTATGTTTCCTTATGAATAAAATCCTCAATAAAAAGTAACATAAAATAAAAATGTTGTCGATTAACTTTTCCTACTAGGGAATCGAATACCGTTTAACCCATCACAAGTTTGTGATTTTCTCATGGTTAACTTTCTCCTAAACATGTTTTCTATCACTCTCCATCTGAACATGACCCTATGTTTTCTCCTCCATGTCCATGTTTTCATACGTGGAATCCTAGTATGGGTTAACTCGGGTGACCTTTGTACATATCTTTCTTTATTTTAAAGTGATTGTTTTACTGACTCTTCTTCCGATGTGGGACTTTCAAGGATGTTTCCAAGCCCAATTTTAAAATTGCGAGGACGCAATTCCTAAAAGGGGGGATGGATGTAACACCCCAGGTAAATAAAGAATATGACATCTTTATATTTATCCATATTTGTGAATCAAATATTAATATTACTTTAATGGGGATGCTATGCTCGATGGCGTACCCAATACGCAACAACGAGTTTCTTGCGAATCTTACGTTGCACTCTAATAATAAAATAATATTATGTTAAATGGTAGTAAAAATGTAGACGTTTTATTGGTGGGAATGGATATAAATAACTTAAATATGATTATATATGTTTTTTAAATGTTTTTACATTTATCCAAAGGCTTAAAATACGGAAAGAATTCAATTTTAGGCTTTTATACCCTAATTTTCACTAAAGGTTCACATATCACCTTTTGATGGCGAATTTTCAATAAATATAGTTTTGATCACTCTTATACATTCTTTTGGACCAAATAACACTCTTCTTTAGAATCGGGACATCAAATTTTACTTTGTTTAAATTTTTGGTATTTTTCCAATAAAGTTCATTTTTTTAATGAATAGTGTAAAATGTTGTATTTTAATTCAAAACCTCTTTTTAATCTAATTTATTTATATGATTAGATTATCTTTTGAATTGGTTTTAAAGTGAAATTAGAAAATATTTTTACCATTAAATCCAATAGTGGTCATTGGAATTAATTTCACTTTGAAATCGGACTTAAACTAGTGTCAATCTTTTGATACTTATTGTTTCATAAAAACATGCTATTTGCTCTGACAGCGGGAATTAATTATTAAATTAATTAATGAAACTTATATGTTGTGAATTTTTTAAAATTTTCTTCATTTTTGAATTAGGAATATCAAATTTATCTTAGGGTGAATTTTTGGTATTTTTCTGAAAAACTTCAATTTTTGATGAATAGTGAAATCACTAAGTGGTACTAATAAAAACTGATTTTCCATTTAAATGAAATTTTGCCACCTTTTTGTATTGAATTTCAAAAATCCTACATACATGGTTGTCACTAAGAAGTAAAATGTGGTTCAATGAGATTAAAATAGTTTTTTGGTGAATAGTAACTGATTAAGTTTTTAATCGCGATTAGTGGTAATTAGTGAAGTTTAAGGTAAAAAATAATGTTTTATTAATAAAAGATGACCTAGACACATGTCCTACCCTCATTGTATGTGTCAATGCCGACCAATAAAAGCCATGGGTCAACTTGGGGACCCCATGGAGCCACTTTGGTTGGAAAATGACATAAATACCTTTTATTTAATGTTAATGTAAAAAATGGCACAAACATGATATGTTTTACTAAAACAATTTTTCAATGGGGTCATACAAGACAGATTTTTTATTATAAATAGTCATTGTAATGATAAAAAGAATTCCTACATCATAGTAAATTTTTTATAATTTTTAGACATTAAATAAATTAAATTATTTATGACATAATAATGATGCAGCGATGACATCATTATTTGACGATTTAAATAAAATGGAAAGATAATGTAAAATCTATGAACTACACATGTCCAAAACTTATTTTATGGGTGGATTTCTAACCCTTATAACCTTATCCACGAATTATATAAATGTGGGACCTTTTAAAACAGAAACAAATTTTCAAATAACGTAATATTTCTTTACTTTCTAAAAGTGCCCCTCCTCTCCTCTTATAAAAGGCCCCCAACTCTACCTCATTTCACACACTCCTCAAGCCTTTGGGTCGGCCAAACTCTGCCCATTTACTCTCTCCACATCCCTCTCCTCATCATAGAGGATTCCCTTAGGGCATAATCCTTTCAAAGGAAGCCTTTAGACTCAAATCAAAAGGAGTTACACTTTTAAAGGTAATTCGTTCTCTCATGTTCATTTGTTTTATTTTGCTTCTCCAACCCCCTAAACTCTTTTTATTTACTTCTTTTGTAACAACACTTGTATCTTCAATATACGGGGATTTTTTTATAAGATTTATTCGAGCTACACTCTCACACAACTACATCAAGTGGTTAAAGAACATACGGTTTCCATGGATGGTGAAATTCTGCCTCCCGAAATGATGATTGTTCAATACTCATTTAACACCTTCAATGGTGGCCATTATGATGTCACTATTTTTATATATGAAATATAATATTTTATGTTTTCCTTAAGCTTCTGTTTTTTTTCATTTTGGGAATACCTTTATGGTTTCCATTATGGGTAAACACAATATCTTCATTTAAGGAAGTGCGGACTACCGCCCCCTCAAAGTGATGTGATTTGTTAATGCCATATGTGGGATGTGTAAAGGATGGATTTAAAGTTATTATATATGATGTTATACTGGAATTATAATATACCTCTATATCATTATTATTTCATTCCATTAAATTATGAGATAGAAATGAAAGGAGCGTTCATGCGTACGTACGGCTTACCGTCTCCATGAACGGTGCATTTCATTTCTTATCCCCAAATGTAATGTACAATTAAAAGTACATGTATATAATGGATATATATAATTAATGATATATCTAAATTATTAATATAATTCAGGAATTAAAATATACATACCTCTCATTAAGTTTTAATTCCATTAATATGACAAAGAAATGAAAGTAGCGTTCATGCGTACGTACGAGTTACCGTCTCCATGAACGGTGCATTTAATTTCTTACCTCTAAATGATTATGAAATATTATAAATAAATGTATATGCTGGATATATATGATATATATGATATCCAAATCAGGAATATCATTCTGGATATAAAGAACCTTTGACCACATGAACAACATGTAATTGTTAGAAGGCCACTTTCGACTTAAGAACCAAATATTGAAAAAACAAACATTATTAACTTAAATGGCTACATATTGTTTATAACATAGAAATAAGTGATATAAAAGGAATAATGAACTTTTAAAAGATTCTTAATCAATTATAAATTAACTCATGTTTATTATTCAGGACGTTAAAGAACGATCGAGTCAAGTAGGACCCGAGGTAAGGGACTTCGTCTCAATCTCCTTTCATTGAGGCATATTTCGTTTTATACACAACATTCTTTAATAAGGTGTATAAAACCCTTTGACTTTTACTTTTATACAAAAGGAATCTTTTTCTACAAATCATTTTACAAAACGACAAAAAAGAATGTTTCTTTTAACCTACGCGGAGACAACGACCTTTTCCGCCACCGCGAGTATTATTTGGTCTTTGGCTTCCTCAACAAGCCGTAATGTTTTTAGAATAAAATAAATACCATATACTCTTTTATGTATTTTGGTATTGAAAATGGTTTTGATAAAGTATTCTATTATTTCAATATATTTATGATATATTCTGATTGAAATGTGGAAATTTTATCATTCCTTTATATTGGTTTTATGTTTTATGATTTTATATTGGTACTTGGACATTTTAACGGGTGGTTACGCTATAAACCATATGACAGGTGGTTCCGTGAATACCAGGATGGGTGGTTACATTATAACCTCCAATGCATTGGGTATGGAGGTTGGCCGTATGGCTATTCCATTAAGTATGTATGGAAATTGGCTATATGGCTATTCCATTTAAGTGATATGTGTGGAAGTCGACCGTATGGTTATTCCACTTAAGTATGTTTATCTCCCAAGTTACCTTTATATATGTTATGTGTTCTTTATATGGGTTTTATGGTAATCCTTTTGTTACAAAAAGGTAAGTAATGATACATTATTCAATGAAGAATTTTTACTACTTCATGAAGTTGAAGGTATTACTTTGATAGAGTATACATGGTTTACTTGATGTTTGAAAAACTAACAGTTTTCATTCTTTGTGTATCCCTTATTGAGTTTTTATGCTCATCAAAAGTTTTTGAAATGTTTTTCAGAGGCCTTAGCGTGCAATAGGGTCAAGGATGGGATCAAGGGAAAGTCATTCTACCTAAAACATGAAACAAGACATGTTTCTTTTTAAGAGTTTTTATTTTATGGAAATTTAGTAGAAGAGACTACTTTATAATCTTTTGAGATGTAATAGTTATGTCTTAATTCTATAAAACTCTAAACCTGAAAAGATCCTCAATGTAAATTATTCATTTAATTCAATTTTAATTATGGTTTAAGGCTGGGGCCTTATAGTTGGTATCAAAGGTCGGTTTAGATAACTTTAGAGTTCAGGGTATTCTTTAAGCATAAGTGACATTACCATAATGGTTAGGATTTCATACAGAGTCCCTGTTTTTGATAAAGTGAATAAGTAAGAATATCTTAGTATTTATCTTACTCATTAGTACATGATGGTTTTGTTGTTATACTCACACTGACCCTTTTTGGTTTTAGTAAATGGCTGGATCTAGCAGGCACCAAGGTAACGGTGGCTGTGAAGGAAACTGTGACAGTTTTCTGTGCGAGCAACTGAATGATATGGGAGATGTAATGAGAAATCTTGTTCTTATCCTCAACCAACTATCTGGAGTAATGATTGACCACCTAAACCTTGGTGATTTCTATAAGGTATCATGTATTCGAGAAACAAATCCCTACGGAACTACAGGTAATAATCATAAAGGTAAGTGTGTTCAATAACCTATGTGTCAATGATGTGGAAAGAAACACCTAAAAAATGTTTCAAAGGGATAGAAATATGCTATATATATGGAAATGAAGGTCATAAAGCAAGAACCTGCCATGGAAAAAGGAAGCA
This sequence comes from Viscum album, assembly GCA_963277665.1. Classification (NCBI taxonomy): domain Eukaryota; kingdom Viridiplantae; phylum Streptophyta; class Magnoliopsida; order Santalales; family Viscaceae; genus Viscum; species Viscum album. The sequence continues at coordinate 2,024,563,467 of OY728151.1, read as the reverse complement.
TCCAGTTGACTCGAGGACAGGGAAAGAAGTTCTTTCTGAGGGATCAATTGAATGTTTTAAATGTGGTGTGCATGGTCATTATGCAAACACATGTCCTATGAATAAGTTTCGTGAATGGGGTCACCAAGAGTGTACAAATGTTCGTTTACCACTACCTAATGCCATTCCAATTGAGGATGAAGAAACTGACAATGACCAATCAAAGGTATGTATTATTTCATGACTATTGTTTTCCTATTTTGGAATCTTAGGATATGATTCATGATTTTGTTTCTAGGAAAGAGGTATTTCGGAATAAGTTGGAAAGGAATGGTTAATGGATCATGAAGAATGTTGAATGAGTAAGATGTCAACACATAAGGGCTTCAAGAGTTATGGGGAAATTCTTAAGAGTATTAAGTCTCTTTTGATGATGGGGTTACATTAGAAGACTTTTTATATTATGTATAACCCTGATGTTTAATATATGCAATTTTATTCAAGGAATAGTTATATTTTCTTTTGTGGACATAGTTATAAAGAACCATTTGGGTTTATATGATCCTTACTTTCGAGGTAATTATGGGTTACTATTTGTTATGATTGAAGTGAAAGGCATGAGATAAAATTGAGGTTAAATTATTTTATGGTTATTTTTGATGATTTTATCCCTTTTTGGGGAATGATTTAAGAATTATATAGTTTTGGAAAAAGGACAACACGCAGACCGTGTGACAACCCGTCGCGTCGGACAAAGCTGCGGGAATCGAACCCACAACCAAAGTGCGACTGGTATTTATCGCCTACCACTGGACTACGTGAAGTCCCTGTTTAGTTTGACTGATTCTTTTAGTTATATGATTTTATGAATTAATAGTAGGATGATTTTGGGTTATTTATGAAAATGATTAACCTATCATGGAGGATATGTGATTAGGATAATTACATTTCAATGCGAGACTTTAAGAGAAACTGATTTTGTTTGGAGATAAATGTTACGATTTAACGTGGAAGACTATGTGACTAAATCCTTAAAATGTTTGGGTTTCAATCTTAGATTGGTTTACTTTGAGGAATTTTATGGAAAAATTGTTTATCGGATGGTCCTCGTTGAACTTTGGGTTTTGTTGGGGAAATTTTGGAGATTAAGAATAGATTTTCTTTCTAATGGGTTATCCTTTTCTAGGTTATCTGATCTTGTACTAATCTTTTGAGTTTTGGTTTTGGTTAAAGTCTAAAGACATGGGAAGTATGTAGTTCTCTTTTTTTGGGATAGGTAATTCTCTATAAGTTGATTATAGTACTCTTAATGTGAACAAGTCTTCCTAAATACTCACCTTTTGGAGAAAATATGAGTTTGTGTAAGGAATCTAATAAAAGTTTAGAGTCAACATGATATGTGATTATGTTTCCTTATGAATAAATTCCTCAATAAAAAGTAACTTAAAACAAAAATGCTTTCTATTTACTTTTCCTACTGGGGAATCGAATACCGTTTAACCCATCACAAGTTTGTGATTTTCTCATGGTTAACTTTCTCCTAAACATGGTTTCTATCACACTCCATCAGAACATGAACCTAAGTTTTCTCCTCCATGTCCATGTTTTCATACATGGAATCCTAGTATGGGTTAACTCGGGTGACCTTTGTACTTATCTATCTTTATTTTAAAGTGATTGTTTTACCCACTATTCTTCAGATGTGGGACTTTCAAGGATGTTTCCAATCCCAATTTTAATATTGCGAGGACGCAATTCCCAAAAGGGGGGAAGGATGTAACACACCAGGTAAATAAAGAATATGACATCTTTATATTTATCCATATTTGTGAATCAAATATTAATATTACTTTAAAGGGGATGCTATGCTCGATGGTGTACCCAATACGCAACAACGCGTTTCTTGGGAATCTTACATTGCACTCTAATAATAAAATAATATTATTTTAAATGGTAGTTAACATGTAGACATTGTATTGGCGGGAATGGATAGAAATAACTAAAATATGATTATATTTTTTTTTAAATGTTTTTACATTTATCCAAAGGCTTAAAATATGGAAAGAATTCAATTTTAGGATTTTATACCCTAATTTTCACTAAAGGTTCACTTGTCGCCATTTGATGGCGAACTATCATTAAATATAGTTTTGATCACTCTTATACATTCTTTTGCACCAAATAAAACACTTCTTTAGAATTGGGACATCAAATTTTTCTTTGTGTAAATTTTTGGTAATTTTCCGATAAAGTTCATTTTTTAATGAATAGTGTAAAATGTTGTATTTTAATTCAAAACCTCTTTTTAATCTAATTTATTTATATTATTAGACTATCTTTTGAATTGTTATTAAAGTGAAATTAGAAAATATTTTTACCATTAAATCCAATAGTGTTCATTGGAATTAATTTTACTTTTAAATCAGACTTAAAATAATGTCAATCTTTTGATACTTATTGTTTCATAAAAACACGCTATTTGCTCTGACAGCGGGAATTAATTATTAAATTAATTAATTCAACTTATATGTTGTGAATTTTGTAAAATGGACTTCATTTTTGAATTCGTAATATCAAATATATCTTAGGGTGAATTTTTGGTATTTTTCTGAAAAACGTCAATTTTTGATGAATAGTGAAATCACTAAGTGGTACTTATAAAAACTGATTTTCCGTTTAAATGAAATTTTTTCACCTTTTTGTATTTAATTTAAAAAATCCGACATACATGGTTGTCACTAAGAAGTAAAATGTGTTTCAATGAGATTAAAATAATTGTTTGGTGAATAGTAACTTATTATGTTTTTAATCGCGATTAATGGTAATTAGTGTAGTTTAAGGTAAAAAATAATGTTTTAATAATATAAGATGACCCAGACACATGTCCTAACATCATTGGATGTGTCAAGGACGACCAATACAAGCCATGGGTTAACTTGGGGACCCCATGGAGCCACTTTAGTTGGAAAATGACATAAATACCTTTTATTTAATGTTAATGTAAAAAATGGCACATTCATGATATGTTTTACTAAAACAATTTTTTAATGGGGTTATACAAGTCATATTTTTTATTATAAATAGTAATTGGAAAGATACAAAAATTTCCTACATCATAGTAATTTTTTTATAATTTTTAGACTTTAAATAAATTAAATTATTGATGACATAATAATGATGCAGCGATGACATCATTATTTGACGATTTAAATAAAATGGAAAGATAATGTAAAATCTATGAACTAAACATGTCAAAAACTTATTGGATGGGTTTATTTCGAACCCTTATCACCTTAGACATGAATTATATCAATGTGGGACCTTTTAAAACCGAAACACATTTTCAAATAAAGTAATATTTCTTTACTTTCCAAAAGTGCCCCTCCTCTTCTCTTATAAAAGGCCCCCACCTATACCTCATTTCACACACTCCTCAAGCCTTTGGATCTGCCAAACCCTGACCATTTACTCTCTCCACATCCCTCTCCTCATCCTAGAGGATTCTATTTGGTCAGAATCCTTTCAAAGGAAGCCTTTAGTCTCAAATGAAAAGGAGTTACACTTTTAAAGGTAATTCGTTCTCTCATGTTCATTTGTTTTATTTTGCTTCTCCAACCCCTAAACTCTTTTTATTTACTTCTTTTGTAACAAAACCTATATCTTCAATATACTAGTATATTGTTATAAGAATTATTCGAGCTACACTCTCACACAACTACATCAAATGGTTAAAGAACATACTGTTTCCGTGGATGATGAAATTCTGCCTCCCGAAACGATTATTGTTCAATACTCATTTAACACCTTCAAAGGTGGCCATTATGATGTCACTATTTTTATATATGATATATAATATGTTAATGTTTTTCTTAATCTTCTGTTTTTTTTCCATTTTGGGCATACCTTTATGGTTTCCATTATGGGTAGACACGATATCTTCATTTAAGGAAGTGCGGACTACCGCCCCCTCAAAGTGATGTGATTCGTTAATGCCATATGTGGGACGTGTAAAGGATGGATTTAAAGATATTATATATGATGTTATACTGTAATTATAATATACCTCTATATCATTATTATTTATTTCCATTAAATTATGAGATAGAAATGAAAGTAGCGTTCATGCGTACGTACGGCTTACCGTCTCCATGAACGGTGCATTCCATTTCTTATCCCCAAATGTAATGTACTATTAAAAGTACATGTATATAATGGATATATATAATTAATGATATATCTAAATGATTAATAAAATTCTGGAATTAAAATATACATACCTCTAATTTAGTTTTAATTCCATTAATATGACAAAGAAATGAAAGTAGTGTTCATGCGTATGTACGGCTTACCTTCTCCATGAACGGTGTATTTCATTTCTTACCTCTAAATGATTATGTAATATTATAAATACATGTATATGCTTTATATATATGATATATATGATATCCAAATCAGGAATTTCATTCTGGATATAAAGAACCTTTGACCACAAGAACAACATGTAATTGTAAGAAGTCCACTTTTGACTTAAGAAACAAATATTGAAAAACCAAACATTATTAACATAAATGGTTACATAATGTTTATAACATGGCAATAAGTGATATAAAAAGAATAATGAAATTTTAAAAGGTTCTTAATCAAGTAGAAATTAACTCATGTTTATTATTCAGGACGTTAAAGAACGATCGAGTCAAGTAGGACCCGAGGTAAGGGACTTCGTCTCAATCACCTTTCATTGAGGCATATTTCGTTTTATACACAACTTTATTTTATATGGTGTATAAACCCCTCTGACATTTACTTTTATACAAAAGGAATCTTCTTCTACAAAGAATTTTACAAAACGAAAAAAAGGAATGTTTCTTTTAACGTACGCGGCGACAACGACCTTTTCCGCCACCAGGAGTATTATTTGGTCGTTGGCTTCCTCAACAAGCTGTAATGTTTTTAGAAAAAAATAAATACCATATAATCTTTTATGTATTTTGGTATTGAAAATGGTTTTGATAAAGGATTCTATTATGTCAATATATTTATGAAATATTTTGATTGAAATGTGGAAATGTTATCATTCCTTTATATTGGTTTTATGTTTTATGATTTTATATTGGTACTTGGACATTTTAACAGGTGGTTACGTTATAAACCATATGATGGGTGGTGCCATGAATACTAGGATAGGTGGTTTCTTTATAACCTCTAATGCATTGGGTGTGGAAGTCGGTCGTATGGCTATTCCATTAAGTATGTATGGAAATTGGCCGTATGGCTATTCCATTTAAGTGATATGTGTGGAAGTCGACCGTATGGTTATTCCACTTAAGTATGTTTATTTACCAAGTTACCTTTATATATGTTATGTGTTCTTTATATGGGTTTTATGGTAATCCTTTGGTTACAAAAAGGTAAGTAATGATACTTTATTCAGTGAAGAATTTTTACTACTTCATGAAGGTGAAGGTATTACTTTGATAGAGTATACATGGTTTACTTGATGTTTGAAAAAATAACAATTTTCATTCTTTGTGTATCCCTTACTGAGTTTTTATGCTCATACCAAGTTTTTGAAATGTTTTTCACATGACTTAGCATGGAATAGGGTCAAGGATGGGATCAAGGGAAAGTCATGCTACCTAAAACATGAAACTAGTCATGTTTCTTTTTAAGTGTTTTTATTTTATGGAAATTTAGTAGAAGAGACTAATTTGTAATCTTTTGAGATGTAATAGTTATGTCCTAATTCTCTAAAACTCTAAACTTGAAAAGATCCTCAATGTGAATTATTCATTTAATTCACTTTTATGTAAGTTTTAAGGTTGGGGCCTTATAATATGTGAGACCCCAAAAAATGTGGATTAAATAAAATACATTTTGGGCATGCAAACAAGAAAATAATAAGTTGAGAGTTTTAAGTAAAACGTATTCAGTTAAATTAAATTTAATAATATATAAAAACAAATAATTAAATTAAATAAAATGAAACCATAAATTTATACATGTTTTTCTATGATTGTTTCAATCCATTAGTTTAATAAATACAAATTTTAAAAACTGGAAAGAAGCCATTATTATTCATTAATTAATTTATATAATTGTATGTCAATTAATTCAATTAATTATTATATTAATAATTAATTTAATTTTACTTATTTTAAATCCAATCTATCCTTGATATACCCACATAATGTGATTTAAAATAAATTAATCAAATTATTTTTATTTAAATTTTATATAATTAGTATACATTGTGTACTTGGAAGCAAGTCAGTGAATACCTGTTCAAACCGATTAGTACATAATAATATATTATATAGTATTATCAAAAGAAATTTATAAAATATAATTTATCATATAAATACATGGAATATATGAGTTAATTAAATGAAACATAGAACACACGTTAATTGAAATTGAAGATAATTAATTTAATTCAGGTGGAGACATCGACGTATTGCGACTATACTTGTTATGTAGATCATATTTAATATATAAATTAAATAAAAATTAATTATCCAATAAAAACATATCTAATAATGCATAGATCCAAATAAATGACACACTAAACACATAAGGATATGGTTATTAGTGTAACAAATAAATTTTAATTTCTTATATAAACTACTCAGGTACATAGCATATACATCAATCTACATGATTTTTATCATCGTCAATGTATTAATGTAAGAAACAATTAGAGAATAGCGATGTATTTCGGAACATATATGTGTGGGTTTCATAGTGTGTATAGATAGTACAAACTATGCATCATCCTAATAACATGGTTGTTAGTCCATATGTGTTATATAATTAATACTTGATTAATATTTTACTAGGTGTTTTAACCATGAGAACAAGAAGAATACACAATGTGTAACCCTGTAACAATGTTTATAGTCCCACATGTCATCTGTCTGAACATACTTGTCAACATGTAGAGAATTTAATGCACTTTTCCTACATCATTTCACGGTGCAGTAATTTTATTCATTGTATGTACTAGTTAATTGAACATGGATACATTGTATGTACACTAACACACATAGTGTAATCTTTTGTTGTCCATATAGACCAATTATAACCTCTGGATGGGTTCATAAAATGTTCTTCATTAATATTTAATCATATATGGATTATATTAGTGAGAAGTGAACAGAGAAACAATTTAATTTATATATTATATATAAGAATATTTTTGATGAAAGAAAAATTTTCATTAAATGTGTATAATGATCTAATAAACTTTATAGTTTCATATGTAGTTGAAGGTACAACTAATCCTTGCTGAACAATGTTTATTTAATTCAATAGATCTTTTTAATTTATTTGATGTTAATTCCATGACCATCAAAGAGATTTCTAAATAATATTTAAAAAATGATTTTTTAGAACCTAGAGAGATATTATTTTCACATTAATTAATAATTAATTTAAAATAAAAGAAAATTATTACATTGTCCATGAAAACAACTTTTTTATGGCGTTGATTATTCTAACTCAATCAGCACTACTGGAAATCAGATCTTTCCCAACACTTCTATACCAACGGTTTGTAAAAACCATTGGTATAGGCACCCTTTCCCAACGGTTCTCCCAAACCGTTGCGAAAGGGACCTCAAAACACCCATTTCCCAACGGGTTGGGAGAACCGTTGGGAAAGGGTTGGGTCTTTTCCAACGGTTCTCCCAAACCGTTGGGAAAGGGAGCTCAAAACACCACTTTCCCAACAGTTTGGGAGAACCGTTGGGAAAGGGGTGGGGCTTTCCCAACGGTTCCCCCAAACCGTTGGGAAAGGCAGCTCAAAACACCCCTTTCCCAAAGGTTTGGGAGAACCGTTGGGAAAGGGGTGGGTCTTTCCCAACGGTTCCCCCAAACCTTTGGGAAAGGGAGCTCAAAAAACCCTTTTCCCAACAGTTTTGGTGAACCGTTGGGAAAGTCCCAACCCTTTCCCAACGGTTCTCCCAAACCGTTGGGAAAGGGTGCCCCAAAATCCAGCATCCACCCCGAAAAAACATATGCACCTCCCCCAACGGTTTTGCGAACCGTTGGGATAGGTTCTTCGATTTTTTTTCCAGGTCTACTGCCCGAGAACATTATATAAATCTAAATTTTAAATAATTATTATAATACATATATATATATATTTATGAAATTATGTTTAAAAAAGTCATATTAGGTTAGTGGTTAAGTCGTTCTATTATAAACGAGGGGTTCAGGGATCAAATCACACCGAATGTATTTTTTTTGAAATACATATACCAACGGTTTTATAACCGTTGGAATAGATTTTCATATTACCTATTCCAATGGCTTACTTCTCCACGGTTCTCCAAACCGTTGGTATAGGCTATACCAACGGTTTGGAGGCCTATACCAACGGTTCCAAACCGTTGGTATAGGTTAGTTTTCCAGTAGTGCAGTGTATCATCATTTCATTTCAAGGACACAAATTAAATCCCCTCAAATAGTGATTCACACATGCTCCTTTGATCTATGAGAAATGATAATAAAACATTAGGTGAATTCATGTCCAATTAATTATCTTTCATTGTTCTTTTTGATTGTTTTTTGTTCATTTGAGAATGATTTAAAGCATCTTATTTTTATCATCCTTTAGAGGAAAGAATAGGAGAGACATCATATGTGGAAATTTTTTCACAATAATTAATCATTCTCTAACTGACATAGTATTTTATAAATAGACCCAATGCATGGTTTTAATTAGAAAATATTCCAAAATTACCTTGACTAATAATAAATCTGCAATAAACACCATGACATGTAAATATTATTATTATTTTAAACTTATAACTGACATGTAAAAACTAGCACAATAATAAATAGTTATTTTATAGTCTTATACAATAATATTTATCACAATTGAATATTTTTTCATCTAATCATCCTTAATTTTTCACGAATTATCAAATAAATAATATAAATTGAACAAAAAAATATATTCATAATATTATGAAAAAATATTTTTTTAGTATTCCCATAAATTAATAAATAAATTATCAAATAAATAATTATATTTTTCCCTAAAAACATGAGGATAATAAATATTATATATTCAAAAAACTTAATAATTACCATATGAAAAAATATTCATTTAATAATTTTTATAAACTAATTAAAAATGAATGAAGTTTAGTTTTCAGTTTGTATAATTTTATTTATTCCAATTAGTAAATTTAAAAAATATTTAACTAAGACCAAAATAAAAATAATTTATATGCCCCACTAGGATTCTTCTTTATTGAAATTTGGTGGGTTCGCCAATATTCCATGATAAATTTTCATCCAGGTGTCAATGTACCCACAGAGGAATGAGAAATGTGTTAATGAAAAAATATTAAATCCATAAGTCTTTAATATAATCCATTTTCAATGATAACACATCAATAATAGTTCACCATCATGTCATCTACCTATGTTCTTGATATGAAATTTTCTATCTATATGAAATGAAATCATCAATACACTATGTTTATTGAATTTAATATAACTGCTATATTTCATTCAAGTGGATAATATATTATCTTCCGTAAATATGGAGGACAAAAATCCTTCCTTAGTATAATGATTAAAAATATACCACGTGTGATGTACACAACATATCCTAAATCCCACAAAAAAATGTCATCATATATTTGTTTAGTACATCAATTATTTTGACTAATGACTTGGAATAATAATAATTCTCAAGTATAAGGTCCATTTATTATACTCACACATAAGAATCTCTAATGGAATATAAGTAGGGGGTTTTCTATAGGGTTTTTTCTCATTATCCTCATAGTATAGACTAATAGGTTCAAAGAATATGACGTGAATTCAAACCTAATTATGAGTACTCAAACCGGAAAAACAACATACTCTACATATAATAATATAATTTTATCCGATTATAAAAACAATATTTTAAATTATCAACCTATTATTTCCATGTTCTCTATATAGAAGGGCACTTGAATTGACTTTTTAATCATATTGATACTGTAGGATAATATTACATTAACATCATACATTACAATGGAAAATATATAATATGATATTTTTTTAATATTCAATTCATTGAATATACTAGAAATTTTATTTAAAATAATTTGTTTCCAAATCCAATAATTTTTACATAATGAAGACTCGTCATACGGTTAGTTACTCCCTATTAACTCCCATTTTTACCCTATGAATTCTTGTTCACATCTAGTTTATGGTTCATATCTTCCACCCTATTATGTTTAGATATATCATACCATTAAAAAAATTCACCCAACCCAGTATGATGTACATTGAATAGGGTCTTATAATATAAAAGGTTTTTACCCCCATGAAGTCTTGTTGTTCCATATGAAGAATGACATGTGAAGAACAAATATACCATATGAAGTGTCAAGTTCCTTACAATGACACGAAATAACCCTATGAATTTTTTATTTCTGAAATAGATATACCCTATGATGTAATAAGAATAATATAGAGGTAATATATTATATCGTATTATGTAACGGAATGTGTAATGTACCCAAATGTTTTTTAGAGATTTCAGTAATTTGGATTGAAAATTCTCATGTATTGAAGATCTAAATATATGTAAAATTAAATCCAAGATTTTTCTAACCAAATAAGGCCTTCTAAAACACATAAAATCACCATACACAAGCTTAAAATACTTATATGTGTTTTTAAAATAATAATAATAAAGTTTACCTAATTTAAGTGGAACATACCAATATCTGTATTCTAAAATTATTTTATTTTATGTTCTTCACATATATTATATTTAAAACCTCAAATAATCCTTCATATTCCATCCCCAAAGGGATATTATCACTAATTTAAATAGTCTTTAATATTAACACTCCATGTATGATGTCTCTAAAAAATAGGCTACTTAATCTCCTATATATGAACCAGTTTTATCTCTTTTAGATGATTATTATATAATATATTTAGAACTGTGCAGCTAAACCCAATTTTTCAATCATCCTTCACATGATAAACATTTTTTAAAAGTTATACTTTTACTATTATATAATATTTCATTGTTATAAATACCGCCTCATAAATAATATTTTTTAATTGGATTATTTCTAAATATCTACTTCTATTTTTGTAAAGGGATACATCAATTTATTCAATCTCCTTTAGTAATTTTTTATGGGAATCCTAATACTATTCATTTTTTGGATTCTCACTCCATTAACCATCGACTATAGGAAAAAATTCTCATGCACACTGATAAAAAATATAATATCAATCCAAAAGTATCTTAAAAATCACAAATTTTAATTTTTTCAATAATTCAAAAATCCATATTCAACAGATACATTTAAATATTATTTTTGAAAATTAATTTTCCTTAAATCTTAATTGAAAATAAATAAAATTCTGAAAAATGATATATCTCCCACCTGTTCTTATGATTAATTAAATGGAAAGTATTCTTATCTCAATATAATATTTTTGAATATTTATCACTAATACCACTTTTTGATATACTTATTAAACATTTATTTGAGATAAGGGTGACACTATATTTTAACATTCAAATATTTCATCAAAAAATATAATATTAGCCTACTTGGATTGAAACGGTGTAGAAAAAAGAGGGATTACATTAGAAAATAACAGTATCAATAAATATTAAATAATGTGATACCAACAAAACCATTTACTTATTTGGGGTTTAAAATAATATTTTTATGAATATTTATGATCCCAAACTTATCTTTCTGAAAAATATCAAAAAATATATATTAAATGGTTTTTTTCTCCTCTATATTATTTGATTGTCACCCCCCCATGAAATACAATTTAACATTAAAAAATTGGAGATCTATAGTCAAACCTTAGACTTCAATTTTAAATGGTTTTTCCAGAATTCCACACTTAATGAATCTTGTATTATGTCCACCAACATTAGCATTTTGATATATCATGTAAGGGATACCCTTCATACTTCACATTCAGTGCCTGTATTTAAGATAAATATAGTGTAATTTTGTAATTATTTATCCTTTTATATGATATTTATTTAGAGATAATGGGATGAGACATATCTCCCAAGCCATAAACTCCTTTACATGAAGTTCCAAAATGTTTGGGTCTCATCATGATTACTCCACTATTAACATTCAATATTTATTCCTCTCTAGGAAACATAGTTATACTTTCCAATTCATATTTAATAATTTTATTATTATCATTATTTACTTGAGGTAATATAGTAAATTCATTATTTTTATCTTTCACAAACATCCAACTTTATTCCAATAGTGCTTTCCATATTGGCGACCACTCTTTTGGAGGGTGTCCATCCTGCTTTTATAGTGTCGAATAAGTGTTTATAAAAATAGTTTTAGAATGTGAAGTCATTTTTAATCCAATTTTTTCATATTTATTATTTCCAAAATAGTCTTACAATTGATATCCATTTTTATTTATTATTTATACATTCCACAAAACTCTTTAGCCACATTACTGTTGTCATTTTCTAGAGACCACTCAAGAAATATTTGTTCGTCATTTTGATTATGAACTGGAAACAAAATCATATTATCATATTCATATATTGATTATTTTTTCTCTATGACATTCTATATTATATATTTATTTTCATAGTAATTTTTTTAACACCCCAAGCTTCCACGGTACATTTCCCATTGAATAATGCTTTATCTTGCATTGTACGCGACTTCGAGATTCTAACACACCACAACCAATCAAACTAACCGTTATGAATAGTAATACACAATTTTTGAAATTTTATACATTTTATATTTCAAAATGGAATTCATTTTTGGATTCGGAATATCGAAATTAGCTTAGGTGATTTTTTTTACTATTCTGATAACATTCATATTTTGATGAATAGTTAAAATTACAAAAGTATAATTAAAAATAACTTTTTTAATTGAAATAATTAATAGTGATAAATTATGAATTTTAGTTGTTTTGAAGTATACATAGAATTTATTTTTACAATTTAATAAAATTTTGGTCATTGGACGTAATTTCACATTTAAACTGGACATAATCAAGTGTCAATCTTTTGATACTTATTATTTCTTAAAAACACGCTTTTTGTTTTGACAGTGGAAATTAATTTTAAACTAATTTATGCAACTTCTGGGTAATGAATTTGGAAAAATGGATTCCATATTTGGAATCAGGATGTCCAAATTTGGTAAATATTTAACCCTTATTTTTATACATTTTGAATAATTTCTTTGGTAAATATTTTATATACAATGGTTAAAGGAAAAATCCGATAAATAAAGGTAAAAATAATTTTATAAATATATTAATTTACCTTAAAACGTGTCCTAAACCTATTAGTTGTTACATGTCCGACCATTGGCATATTTGGGTCGATTTTGGGACCCCATGGATTCACTTGTATGTGATAATGACACTTTATATTAATTAAGCTAAAGTAAATACAAAAATGACAAAAGCATATATCTTCTAGAAAATCAATTTTTACATAGGGTTATATATGTTATATTTTCGACTATAAATATTAATTATAAATCTCAAAATATATCGTACATAATTGTATTTCAATTATAATTTTTATACATTGAATAATTAAATATATTTATGACACAATAATGATGTTGTATTTTCTTTATTAATGAAAGAATCAAATAATTGGTATTATAAATGTTAAAATATATATAATTTGAATGTTTTTATGACATAAAATAATTTTATTGGTTAATATGACATGTTAGTATTTCTTAAATTTATTATTTTTTAATTAATAATGTTTTTAATACTTTAACAAAAATCAATTATTGAATAGTGTCAAAATTGACATAAATGAGTTTTTAAAACAAATATTATATTGTTAATTGATATTCTATCCCTAAAAATCTAAGGTTTGGCCAAACTAATTATATAATGATAGGTGTATTATTAATGGACCACATTGAGGTCTCTTAGAAGTTTATTGTAATTTTATTAACCATATAATATAAAAGTACATAGTGACATGGTTAAGGTCAAACTAATTAACAAAGAGTTAAAACTAAAATATATGGTTAATAATGTGACCCCAACCTATCTAAAACCTATTGGTTGAGTTTTTTTCGACCTATCACCACCTTTTAATCTAAATAATCCACATTGTATCCATTAGAAACTGAATATTAATTTATTATAAAATAACATTTCTAGTTGTTCCCAAGGTGCCCCACACCCCTCTTATAAAAGAGCACTCAACCTTCTCTAAAATTCAAACCCTCAATGCCTTTTGGTTCGGCCAAACCCTACAAAAATATTCTCTTAACTTCCCTCAATTCATCCTGGAGGCCCTCCTTTGGTCATAAAGGCAACTTAAGGAGCCCTTTTGATCAAATCAAAAGGAAGAACCCGAAGAAGAGGTAATGATTTCACCACCCTCTTTCGTGATCCTTTCTTCTTCCACTTATACTTTCTTTGTTATTTCCATTATAAAATAATAACTCCAGTATCTTATATATAATTTTATGTTATTATAAATATTGTACAACCATATTCAGTATTCTATTCATCCATTGATTGACATGTCACCATACGTGCGTACGTACGACCTGTAGTCTCCACATCGTGGTGTAATTGATATTTAATATATTATTATTTGGATGGGTATAATAATGATGTGTAATTCATGCCAATAAAAAATATATCATGATAATTAATCGGTATATATGATATACTATCCAATTATATATTATTTTAATATAAAAACAATGATATTGTCACTCGTGCGTACGTACGGTTTACCGTCTCCACGAACGCGATGAGATTCATTCCCCATCATATCCATTAAAGGATAAATTTATTTTCATGATTAAAATAATTTTTAGAGACATGATATAATTATATATATGAATAAGATTCATCCCATCCATAACAAATATGGCTCGCATAACAAATAATATAAAGGAAAACGAATCTGTTAACACCTGAAACAATGATAATACTATGATATTATTTACAAATCAATGTTAAAATATCATATATGATATCATATTAATGTATATTATTCTTGTACAATTCAATAACAATTATTTACCCATTCTACAGGAGGTTAACCGACCCTCTACCAAGGAAAAATTACAATGTATGGGGTTTATTATCACACTTTTAATTCTGTGAGATTTCCATTGTTCAACACTTATTTATTGCACGTGGTGTGTGTACTTCCCATGATTGTATTCGTTGTGTAATATAAATTAATTTATGGATATTTACATCATCTTTTTATGATCCTTCTTTCATGGGTGTATGTTTCGTAAGTTACAAAATTGATAAGGGAATTTGAAATTTCAATTTCCACTCATTCGGCTTTACGCATACTTCATTGATTATTTTACTCTAAGATTATGTGTGGAATCACTATTCATTTTCTTATGACATAATTTCCACTCCCCTTTCTGAGGAAATATTTTTGATAGACAGAATCACTCCATTTATAAATTCTCAAGTAGTCGATATGAACTTGATAAGAGTAATTTTAACTCAATCTTTATTTGTTGAGTTAAATATCCAATTCATTAGTGTTATTTTTACAAGAATATATGTGAATTTCCTCTGATTGATTTACACTGATTATTTTATCATATTGAGTGTATTTATATTTTTCACACATAATTATGTCGTTGATTTTTCCATAACCTAAGGATACAGTCTTTATAAGAGATTTCATCTCAAATTACATTCCATTGAGACTTTATTGTTGTTATACAGCAAATCACTTTTATATGGTGTATATAATGTACTTTGACATAGTATATCATGAATCCCTTTATTATAATGATATTACAATGTTTTTATTATCTCAATTATATGTATTCATGTTTCTATATTTTGGATATAAACTCTAACTAAAATATATATTTTTTAAATCTCTAAAAGATTTATTCTTCTAAATCATTCTCATTAATTTCCATGTTTTAAAAATGGTTTTAAGGATTTATTTATATGGGAAATAATTTTTTAAAATTAAAATTCATTTTAAAAGATTCAAAGTGGTATGGGACACCATGATTCAAAAATCTATTTTTAAACAGCTTCTTGATAAATAAGAATACTTTTAAATGGTTTAAAGAAAAAAAGGGGGATATTTCTCTCTAATAGTTTTGATGATTATTATCATCTTTGTCGATATACTTTATTATTATCGATTTAGGTTTTTATGATATAATAAAATCTTCCGTATTGTATATAATGAGTTATGTTTGACTGTGGATGTGCTATTTTTATACCATTCATGGTTTGTGGTTAATGTATTGACATTTCGTAAGCTAGTTTAAAACGAATGTTTATGTTATGTTTCAAACTATTCATATGAGGAATGCATTGGACTTAGTTAGTGACTGGTTGAGACCACTATAGCTTCTCGATGCATATGTAGGTCTCATGAGATAAACTAGTGTCTTGGCATAAGGCCTTGACAAAATCTTATTGTAGTCTTGGCATGAGGCCATGACTATGTGGTTATGATAGTCTGGAATTATGCATTCCATCATTATGAAAAATGGTTATTGATATTGCATGTGATTATTCGACTAGTAGAATATCCATGTGAATAATAAAATTTCATTGTTTAATTTTATTTTTTACATATTATATTGATGTTCATGTTTAAAAGGATTTTGTTTTAGTTATACATTTCCTTAAATGTTTATGCTTATTTATGAATGTTTCCTCTATATTAATATCCTTACTGAGAATCTGAGCTCACCCCTTTCTATGTTTTATTTTTCTCAGGATGTGAAGAATTATTTTTTGACTTACTTATAGGGATAGTCTGAGGGGATATGAGTGTGGTTTATGGAAACAATTTTGTTGTAGTTTTTAATTTTATGATGTAATTTAAACATTATAAATTTATGTAGTACTTCCAAGTCTACTAAACTAATCTATCATTCGAGACATGATCATTTGTGATCATGCCACTGTTATGTAATAATGCACTAAATCTGTGATTCGGGGGTCGGGGTGTTACAGTTGGTATTATAGAAAGTTTAGTACAAACCATGGAAGCTAGATTTAGATAAACTCTAATTAGAGCACATAACTCTAAGAAAGCCGTTGAGGATTAGTACAGAAGATCTTCCTAGAATTTTGGTATTGTATATATTTTGTGAGTTTTACACACAATACATCCCTGTCTGGATGCGAGTAGGTAGAGGCGGCTCTGGCACCGATGTACCTAGGGGTAAAACATGAAATTACTTCTCTGAGCTAGACTCGAACTGGAACTGGTGCACGCCAACGGGCCTTGCTGCACTCCTTGTTATGAAACTCTCAGGGGGATATTCTTCCGATAATTTACATTTTATTTACAAACCGATTTGATATATTATATATAATATGAGAGTAAATTATCTTTGTTAATCCTAATGTGTTTCAAATTGAAAATATGGTGACATGATATTCTCTAGATGATTTTATGACTACTGTTACTCACAAAATTTTTTCTAGTTTTAGTCAATGGCTGGAATCCAAGGAAGTCATAGTGACTTTGAGAATGATGTACATGGTGGGAACAGTGGTGGAAATGAGCAAAAAAATGAAATGTTGATAGGTGTAAAAGATATCGTCTTCATGCCAAATCAATTTTCCAAAAATATGATCAACAATATATATATTGACCAATTCCTGGACTCAACAAAGAAGTGAAAGGTGGTGAAGGATAAGAGCTCCAGTAGTGGAGACCCTGGAGAAAAGAATCCTAAATTTCCATCATGTAGGAAATGTGGATGGAGACAACCAGGAATGTGTTTCAACAGAACAACGAAATGCTTTATAGGTGGGAAAGAAGGACATAAAGTGAATAATTTCCAAGTAAAAATGTAGAGTATTACAGAAGAAAATAAAAATGGTCCAAAGAATCCATTTACTATCATTTTCCATAAATGTATGGGACCTCTCCATTACTTTAGTGAATGCCCTATTCTATAGGATAACTTCTTGGTCAAGGAAGAACCAATGAGGAAATAAATGGATGGAAAAATGTTTAAAGGTATTAATACTCTTTGTTGTTGAGATTAATTTGTTTAAATTTTCTCTTATATGTGTGTCACTACAATTTATCATGTGAGAATGATATTTGAGGATGAATTGTCTTTTCACTTGCGAATATAGTTATAAATAACCATATGTTTTTATATGATCTTTTGGTCTGAGGTAATTACATGTTACTATATTTTGGGATGAAAATGAAAGGTATGAGATAACATTTGTGTTTAAATTTTGTTTTGGTTATTTTAAGGAATTTATCTCATTTTGGTAATGTTATAAAATATTTTTTTAAAGGATAACACACAGACCGTGTGACAACCCGTCGCATCAGGCAAAGCTGTGGGAATCGAACCCACAACCAAAGTGCGATTGAGATTTATCGCCTACCACTGGACAACTTGAATTCCCTAGTTGGTGTGACTATTATTTTTAGTTAAATGATTTTATTTATCAATAATAAGTTGATTTGTGATCTTATATATTATCAAATGAATACCCTTAATATAGGAAAATGATTTGGTGATTAAGTGATAAATGTTATTTTGGAAGATGTTCGCTTTGTTGGGAACACTATATGCCCAAGGAAAATAGAATACTATGGGATTTCATTTGATGAGTAATGGTTGATTTATATGTATGTTTTTATTGTGTATTTATAGTGATTTGTGTTATTTATGGAAATTATCAACATATAATAGATAATATGTGATTATGTTAATTACTTTTAAGTATGTGACTTTAAGAGTAGGTGTTGTCATTTGGAGATACCATTTAACGTGGAAGACTACATAACCAAATTCTTCTATGTTTTGGGTTTCATTATTATTTTGGATTTTATTGAAGTATTTTAAGCACAATTGTTTATTTAATGCTATCTATTTAACTTTGGTGTATTGTTGGTTTAATTTTAGAAATTAAGATTAGTGTTTCTTTCTATAATGGAATAACCTTTTGGGGGATCATCAGATATTATACTAACCATTTTGGTTTCGATTAATCTCTAAAGACAAGGTAAATATATAGTTTATTCTTTGTGGATCATTTGATTTTATAAGAAGTTTATTCTAGCTCTTCATGTGTGACCAGGTGTTCTGGAATACTCATCGTTTAAAAATGAGTCAGTTGTAGAAATTTATTAAAGAATGAAACTTTACTTAAAAAGTAAGTATATATCATTATGTTCTTAGTTAATCCTAGAAATGAATTCCTCATATATATTTAATGTAACATAAAAATAAAAAATAAAAATGTTGTCCGTTTACTTTTCCTAATGGGAAACTAATTACCGTTTGTCAAATCACAAGTTTGTGGTTTTCTTTTTGTTACCTTTCTCCTGATCAAATTTTCTATCCCTCTCGATCAGAAATTTATACTTAGTTTATCATCCATATCCATGTTTTTCTATATGGAAACCTAGTATAGGTTATCTCAGGTGACCTTTGTACTTCTCTTTCTTTCTTTTAAAGTGATAGTTTTATTGAATCTTTTTCCGATGTGGGACATTCAATTATATTCCAAATCTGATTTTTAAAAATTGCGAGGATGTAATTTATTGAAGTAGGGGAGAATGTAA
Organism: Viscum album; assembly: GCA_963277665.1. Taxonomy (NCBI): domain Eukaryota; kingdom Viridiplantae; phylum Streptophyta; class Magnoliopsida; order Santalales; family Viscaceae; genus Viscum; species Viscum album. Next base: position 2,024,543,894 of record OY728151.1, on the reverse strand, counting down.
CACCCCATTATTCCACGATACGTTTCCCTTTGAATAATGCATTAGCTTGCATTGTACGCGACTTCGAGATTTTAACACACCACTACCAATCAAACTAGCCGTTATGAATAGGAATACCCACTTTTTGAAATTTTATACATTTTATATTTCAAAATTGACTTCATTTTTGGATTTGGAATATCGAAATTAGATTAGGGTGAATTTTTTCTACTTTTCCGATAACTTTCATAGTTTGATGAATAGTGAAAATTACTAAGTTTTAATTAAAAACAACATTTTTAATTGAAATAATTTATTGTGATAAATTATGAATTTTAGTGGTTTTAAAGTATATTTAGAATATACTTTTACCATTTAATAAAATTTTGGTCATTGGATGTAATTTCACATTTATACCAGACTTAAACAAGTGCCAATATTTTGATGGTTATTATTTCTTAAAAACACACTTTTTGTATTGACAGTAGGAATTAATTTTAAACTAATTTCTGCCACTTCTATGTTTTGAATTTGGAAAAATGTATTCCATATTTGGAATTAGGATTTCCAAATTTTTTGAATAGTTAACTCGTATTTTTAGACATTTTGAATAATAAATATGGTAAATATTTTATTTACCATGGTTAAAGGGTAAATCCAGTAAATAAGCGTAAAAAATAATTTTATAATAATATTAAATTACCATAAAACATGTCTTAACCCTATTAGTTGATACATTTCCGATCGTGGGAATATTTGGGTCAATTTTCGGACCCCGTGGATCCACTTGTAAGTGATAATGACACTTTATATTAATTAAGTTAAAGTAAGTACAAAAATCACATATGCATATATATTATAGAAAAACAATTTTTACATATGGTTATATATGTTATATTTTCGACTATAAATATTCATTAGAAATCTAAAAAAAATTCATACATAATGGTATTTCATTTATAATGTTTAGACATTGAATAATTGAATATATTTATTACACAATAATGATGCAGTATTTTCCGTATTAATGAAAGAATCAAATAATTGGTAGTATAAATGTTAAAATAAATATAAATTGAATGTTTTGATGACATCCACTAATTGTATTTGTTAATATAACTTGTTATTATTTCTTAAATGAGTTTTTTTCGAATTAATAAATTTGTTAACACTTTAACAAAAATCAATTATTTAATAATGTCAAAATTGACATAAATGATTTTTTAAAACAAATATTACATTATTAGTTGATATTATATTCCTATAAATCTAAGGTGCAGCCAAAGTAATTATATAATGATAGGTGTATTATTAATGTACCACTAATAGGTCTCTTGGAAGTTTATAGTAAGTTATTAACCATATAATATAAAAATACATAGTGACATGGTTAATGTCAAACTAATTAACAAATAGTAAAAACTAAAAGATAAGGTTAATAAAGTGACCCAAACCTGTCTAAAAACTATTGGTTATGTTTTTTACGACCTATCCCCATATTATAATTTAAATAATCCACTTCTTTTACGTTGTAAACTGAATATTAATTTATTATAAAATAATATTTCTAGCTTTTCCTAAGGATCCCCTCACCCCTCTTATAAAAGAGCACTCCACCTTCTCCCAAATTCATACCCTCAAAGCATTTCGGTTTGGCCAAACCATACCCAAATATTCTCTCAACATACCTCAATTCATCCTAGAGTCCCTCCATTGGTCATAAATCCAACTCAATGATTCCTTCTTGATCAAATCAAAAGGAAGAACCCGAAGAAGAGGTATTGATTTCACCACCCTCATTCTGGTTCCTTTCTTCTTCCACTTCTTATTTATTTGTTATTTCCATTATAAATTAACAACTCCAATATATTCTATATACTGTGATGTTGTTATAATATGGTACAACCATATTCAATATTCTATCCATCCTTTTATTAACATGTCACCATACGTGCATACGTATGGCCTACTGTCTCCACGTCGTGGTGTAATTGTTATTCAATATATTATTATTTGGATGGGTATAATAATGATGTGTAATTAATGTAAATAATAAATATAACATGATAATGATTCTTTATATATTATATACCATCCAAATATATATTATTTTAATATCAATAGAAGGATATTATCGCTCATGTGTACGTACGGATTACAGTCTCCACAAACGCGATGGAATTCATTCCCCATCATACCCATTCAAGGATAAATTTCATTTGATGATTAGAAATAATGTTTACAGACATGATATCATTATAAATATGAATGAATAAGATAAATCCCATCCATAACAAATATGGCTCACATAACAAAAAATATAATGGAAAACAAATCCGTTAACACCCGAAACAACGATAATACTAAGATATTATTAACATATCAATATTAAATGATCATATATGATATCATATTAATGTATATGATTATTTTATAATTCAGTAAAAACTACTTCACCATTATACAGGAGGTTAACCTACCCTCGACCAAGGAATATTTAAAAAGTAAGGGCTTTCTTATCTCACATTTAATTCCGTGAGATTTCCATTATTCACCACTTATTTATTGCATGTGGTGTGTGTACTTCCCAGGATTGTATTCATTGTGTAATATACATTAATTTATGGATATTTTCATTATCATTTTATTATCCTTATTTCATGGGTGTATGTTTTTTATGTTACAAAATTTATAAGGGAATTTTAAATTTCAATTTCCACTCATTCGGCTTTACGAATTCTTCATTGATTATTTTACTCTAAGATTATGTGTGGAATCACTATTCATTTTCTTATTCCATAATTTCCACTCTCTTTTCTATGGATATAATTTTTAATCACATAATCACTCCATTGATAAATTCTCATGTCATCGATATAAACTTGATATGAGTAATTTTAACTCAATCCCCATTTGTTGAGTTAAATATACAATTCATTGGTGTTGTTTTTACAAGAATATGTGTGAATGTCCTCTGATTGATTTACACTGACTATTCGATCATATTGAGTGTATTAAAATGTTTCACACATAATTATGTCATTGATTTATCCTTAACTGAAGTATATAGTCTTTATAAGAGATTTCATATCAAATTACATTCCATTAAGACTTATTTGTTGTTATACAACAAATCACTTTTATATGGTGTATATAATGTACTTTGACATAGTATATCATGAATCCATTTATTCTCATGATATTAAAAAGTTTTGATAACCTCAATTATTTCTATTCAAGTTTATCTCTCTTGGTTAGAAACACTAACTAAAATATCTTTTTTTCAAATGTCTAAAAGATTTATTATTCTAAATATTTCTCATTAATGTACATGTTTTAAAAATGGTTTTAAGGATTTATTTATATGGGAATTAATGTTTTAAATTAAAATTCCATTTAAAAGTTTCAAAGTTGTATGGGACACATTGATTCAAAAATCTATTTTTAAACAGCATCTTGATAAATAATGATACTTTTAAATGGTTTCAATAAAAAAGAGGGATATTTATCTAAAGTAGTTTTGATGATTATTTTCATCTATGTTGATATAATTTACTATTCTCTATTGAGGTTTATATGATACAATAAAATCTTCCATATTGTTTTGAATGAGTTATGTTTGATTTTGGATGTGCAATTTTTATACCATTCATGGTTTGTGGTTAAAGGATTGAAATTTCGTACACTAGTTTTAATACGGATGTTTATGTTATGTTTCAAAATTTTCATTTGAGGAATGCATTGGACATAGTAAGGGACGGATGGAGCCCATTATAGCCCCTTGATGAATTGGTAGGTCTCATGAGACTAACTTCCATCTTGGCAAAAGGCCTTGACAAAATATTATTGTAGTCTTCACAAGAGTCCTTGACTATGTGGTTATGATAGTATGGCATTATGAATTCCATAATTATTAAAGTGGTTATTGATATTTCATCTGATTATTCGACTAGTATAATATCTATGTGAATAATTAAATGGCATTATCAATTTTATTTTTCCCATATTATGTTGAAGTTCATGTTTAAAAGGATTTTTTTAGTTATACATTTCCTTAAATGTTTATTCTTATTTTTGAATGTTTCAGCTATATTTTTATCCTTACTGAGCATCTGAGCTCACCCATTTCTATGTTATATTTTTCTCAGGATGTGAAGAAGTATTTTTTGAATTACCTGCAGGGATAGTCTGAGGGGATATGAGTGTGGTCTACAGAGAAAATGTTGTTGTAGTTTTTCATTTTATGATGTAATGTAAACCTTATTAATGTATCTAGTAACTCCAAGGCTACTAAACTAATCGGTCTTTCGAGACTTAATCTTTTATGATCATTCCAATGTTATATAATAATGTGCTGACTCTTTGCTTCTGGGGTTGGGGCGTTACAATTTAACAATGTTCTTGGTTGTGGACCCTCCTAAAATAATTAAATCATCTATTAAATTTTGGAGAGATATAAATAAAAAATTTATATTTTTTCATCTTGGTTGTAGACTATTAAAATATTTCGGTTATATTATTTCTCAAGGAATACATGTTTTCATCACTTTTCTATTTTCACCGATTTTGGTCTCTACTATTAAATTAATATTGTTGATGTGGATCGAGTATATTCCAATACACATCAAAAAAATTCTTGTATATGTTGAAAAATCAAATTATCATTCAAATATTTATTATTTATTTTAAATATATATTATTTTTATTATATGAAATATTCTTTTGAATATCAAGTCTCCATTGATATATATTTATTCTCCCTATTTATTCATTCCTTTGAACACTCCCATTTACATTAATTTTTTTCTTTCAATAAATGGTCATATCTTCAAACATTTTTCTTCCCCACCAATAACAATCAAATTTTAATATTTTTAATGTTGATATAGTCATTCGAGTATTTTTTTTCTATATTTATAAAAATATGAAAAACATTTAATGCGCCATTTGGAGTTTATATATTATTTTGAATGTCTACCTTAACCATAAATGATTTTCTAAATTTGTTATCATTTTCACCCACTCATATTTGTATGGTATTTTATATTAAATTTCTAAACATAGTGAATAAAAAAATATAAAAATCATATTATACGAGGTTTTGGGTTACCATTTTACACGAGCATTAAGTGATTGGATATCTAAATGATCTAAATAAAATTTCTATCACATTTTGAGTCATCCTAGAATAAATATACTTCTATGAAATTTAATAGCATCATTTGTCCTCAAAACATATTTTGGATATTCTTGATGGAGGACTTCTAATTTTTATACGATTCATACAACTCTATAAATTTCATATTGAGTATGTACATTGGGTATTAAGGTGTATCGACCCATTATTAACATTATCTTGTCATCTTATGAACTTCTTTTCATTCATATTCACTCTCTGTTATAAAAACTTATTTCACTGTTTTATCATCTTAGCTTCAACTTTAATATTAGAATCAATGAAATTTGTGTAGTCTTGTGAAATTTATCCAGTGAATGGTTCATATAATTTATGACATTTTCATATATATCTCTCTCACATACATCTATTCAAAACACATCATCAATCATATTTTATAATATCAAACATCTAATTTATCATTTTCTTCAATAAGATGTGTGAGAGTCATAAAATTTGGATTATTATATGTTAAATAACCCTCCATCACATCATCCTACAATTATAGTTGCGTAATATCATCATATATCTCATATATTTTAGAAAATATATTTTTAAGAACATCAATAAGTACATTATTAAAATTATACATAGAAACAATGTAGATATATTCAATTGATTCAATAAAACCATTCTTATGACTTGAATGTGAATCACTAGAAGAATTATCATCAGCATATTTATCTATACTAATACCACAATTACAACTGTTGGATAGTGGTTGTTCCAACATCAATTTCCTTTCGTTATTTAGCTTATTTTCCTACTTCGACGTTTTATTGTTTCAGGTCCTAAAAAATACAAATATATTATCTAAAAGATATGTAATATAATTTATAAATAATCGAAACATATAAACGCTATTCAAATTATCTCTTTGTATAATTTAGTAAAATTTTTTTTTACTAAAATTCAATATCATGTTAGTGGTAACCTTATGAAATGAAACTATGTGAGAGTCTCCATGGGTTAGTGTAAACACCGAGGGAGGGTGAATCATGTGTTTTGTTATTTTAACCAAATTCTAAATATTAATTTTAATTATTTCCTAATTTTTTATTTTATCAACTATTATTGGTTAATACAGTAGTTGAAATATATGTTTTCCCAATAACATACACCACATGCAATTTTGGATGAAATGTAATGTTTGAAACACTAAATTTTTACATGGTTCTTCCTTGACGAGGGAAATATTATATATTATATTATTGATTATTATATGTTATTATATAATATATAATAATAATATTATCATCAATTTCAACTTGTTTTGGTAGCGATCTACCATCTACCCACTCACTATATTACACGGAAGATTCATTCACAATATCACACAAGGTAAATCTTTCACTATGTTAAAAAAGTGAACAAATTATACTATTGTATGTTCTATATTATACAATATGAACATTATTTAATATTCTTCCACAAACATGATCTATATCATAAATTATTCCATGGTTGCTACTATACCAAAAATCTAATCTTATTCCTCAAGCAGGGAGTCATCGACTATGTATCAATGATTCATAACAAATAATGAAACTTATGTCCTTAATTTTATAACTATTCTGTGATATTATTGAGAAACTACGCATTGGAATATAACTAATCAATATCAATGTCTCTAGAGAAATAAATATTATAAATAAACTTATATAAATAGATTATTCTCACTACTCTTCTGGAAACACACCACCATTGTTATAAATCGTGAGTATATAATGAATAAAACTACATAGAAACATGAATGGTGATATAATAATGAAATTCTTGGGTATTATAAATTTCATAGAACATATCAACTCACAATACTATTAGATCATATTCATCTTCAATTTTAGTGTAGTCCAACTCTGTATTATCATCTTCCCCAATTTAGTTATTTTTTCAAAACCCATAAATTTTTCCACTTCAACACATGTTTGGGATATTTATTTTACTAAATTTGATCATATTTTCTCATATGAAATAATAATAAATAGATATATACAATATGTATCAAGTGATATTTTATTTTGATACATTATATCAAATAATTCTAATGAGGGAAAATTTTCATTACAATACACATACTTCCCCATTTTTTGTGGTCATTCAAAAATAACGTGAATATAAATATATTCATGGAAAAATTCATATGGAATGAATAAATAATCCATTCCATTAATTTAATATCTTTTCAAATTAATCCATGTGGTTGTGTACCCATATTCTCCCAAACATTTATTTAAAAAAAATGCTAGAAGTATTAATAAATTATCTTTCTTCGTTTTATGTTATCATTTTATCACTATCTTGGGTGAATGTATGTTTCAATTTTTTCTATATTAAGATTTAAAATTTTATTCTTATAAAAATATTTCCATTGAAAATCCTCAAATTGTATAATCAGAATAGAAATATAATAATAAAGCAACAACATGTGGCTTAGTGGATCTCATCTCATGGATTGAGTGGTTCCAGGAAACATATATATATTCTAGCTTGGATTTTACAAAAAAATGAAATATTTGACATATTATCACCTACCTCATTGATAATAATGAATATTTTCTTATATTTGAATAACATAAAAATTTCACATGCATTGACTAGTTTTTTATTGAATTATGTGATATCTCGTTTGTAGGTATATTTTGTTCTCCCGTAATTTCCTCCACCATGATCGTCCTTCAAACTATTTCAATATAGACAACTCATATTTATTTTTTCCATAATTATGCACCCTATTAGGATTTTTGGATTTTTATAACACTTGGGGGAAACTATGGAATCATACCGAATGTGTTTCTCTTGTTCAAAATTTAAATCATAATATTTTCATTTTTTACAAAATTTTGGTTAGATGATCTACCATATGATGAAATTATACACTATGATGTCTATATACACTAGGAAGTCTATAGAACTCATACCTTTTTCAATATCTTATATTTCATCTCATCTTGTGTCTTTTAAATTTTCTCCATAGGTATATTTATTCCAATCAAATTCCCATTGAGGGGTTCATTATAGCATATAGAGTCCCATATATAACCTATGAAATCAAGAACCTATTAAGCATAGGGTACATTTCATGAAGACTTTAATGTTTATATTTACCTTAATAAATTATATACCATATAAAGGTTATATCACGATCATTAACTTAAAAAAATTAGGCCTTAGATTCTCATAGGGTTTACCCTATGATGTATGGTTGTATGATATCAAGGATATCTAATTAAGCTAAAAATAACCTATGATGGTATATATACCTTACAAAGAATATAAGGAAGCCAGTGAATTTTATTATTTTCACCAGGGCCTGTACATTATGATTTCACATAATCGCTATGGTTCTTCACTATTGTACTCCGTGAAGATTGGAAAATATGACCCATAATGCTCTTGTTGTACCTTGAAATGTGTGAATGGTTCAGTACTAAGAAAACATTCATCTCAAGTACTAAAATTCCATACATAACACAAATTAAATATATTCTTCATCCAATCTTCTTTAGTATATTAAATGTGTAAAATGAACATACAATGACATCAAATTATTATAGGTTATATGAGAATAATATTAAATGCACCACATCTAAAATCATATGAAATACTATTTCATGATGTTAAATTATCATACATTTCATCAATCAAATAATAATTTATAAAACCTCATCCAAGGGATTATATAATATATTTTAGTATCCTTCATGGATACCATTCCACATATTTGTTATCTAAATGTTAAGATAACTTATCCCACAACTTTGAAACAATTTAATTACATTCAAAATCAGTTTATACAAGAAAAACATAATATCCAAATTTAGTTCTGTTATTTAATAATCATTATCTTTTTATATTTCATTGATAGTATTACACCAAGAGTAGTAGAATTTTTTTTATCAAATAAAGATCAGATCAATAATAATATGATGCTATAGGATTTTCCTTTAATCTATCTTATTATGTTCTTAAAGTATAGAATAACATTATTTAATCTCTTTTTATTATGTATTTTTCTAAATCCTCTACTAATTAATTGGGTGTATACTCCCTCCAACACCCATCAAAATAATGAAACATAATAACATTATAGTTAACAATAAAAATAACCGTAATCATGTGGAAATATAAAAAATATCACATGATATAGAATGAAGTTATAAATAAATAATGTTTGTTATGTGTGATGCCCCATATGGTTAGTGTAGAAACCTGAGTGGGGAGGGGGAGGGGGATAATCTGGTGTTGTTATTTTTTTTCTAAATTCAAAATTATTCATTATATATTTAACCCCATTTTAAATTTATGATCCAATTGTTGTAGTTATTGTATTGATCTCATTAAATTTTAACCGAACATCTAACTCATATGTGTTATTTATAATGTAATGTAAATGATGACTAGAATTACAAGGTTCAACATAATGACTTACTTCTTTCTATGATTAGTTATCTAGCCCAATCAAGGATAATACTTTTTGATAAATAAAAGAAACTAAAACATTAGCGGATATGATAGACCAAAAAAAATCAAAGTATCACTGATCATCACTCATCCATAGTCTCACCAGAAACTTTTACTACATCTCATATGACATCACATTCCATCATATCATTGTAATTATTCTTCATATTCACACTTTATTAACTGAGTTTCATGGTGATACACCGACATACCCTATGTCACACAATATCTATTGAAAACTGATATATAAATGGATGTTTTTCCTTAAATTTCTACCTTGGACGTAGATCAACATCTCTATATTAGATTCTTCTGAATCAATTAGATACATCTTTTTCAACTCATAGTACAATCATCATGTTCCATAATGTATTCAAGGAAGATGTGTAACTAGTTCTTCACCAAATCCTTAGCTTCATAGTCTGTTATTGTAAATACTAATCTAGCTTCCCCCATAGAAATTTTTAAAATCTAGACATATATATGATCTCAACAATAGAATCACAACTCATTTAGTAATTCCTATATTATCCTTTTCTATACCTAATCTCTCCCTCCATGTAATCTTAGAATCATTTTTGGATCCTTCATATTCTTCACTATTTCATGAAGCAAATGAACCTCATTCTTCTCCAAAAGAGATATAGAAAATCTCATGCTGAATACCTCCAAGATTATCAGTAATTGAACTATTACACTAATATTATATTTTAATTTTAATTTTTACGTCAATATATTTTATTTTGAATCATAAGAAATATAAAATTCTTTTAAATTATTCACCCCATGTTTTCATATAACACATGAGCCTTTATGTGGGATTATTCAATGATCTAAATTCTTATTTAGGTGGAAGAAATCTATTTCTAGGTTTCACCTCATATTTCCATAATCATTGTGTATAGTAAATGAGTTAATTTATAGAACATTTTTATTTTCCTCCAATATATAATCTTGATCTCCTTTTTCTATTTCAATTTTTATCCTCATCTAACTTAAATCTGTTCCCTCGTATTGATTTTCTTCTAATTTTTATTCATTCACATAAATATAGTTATAGATAATATCCCAGTAGGATAAAAATTTACTTTATCAACACTTTTCCATTTAAATATGTGTCTTTCATTGTCAAATGCTGTATAAAATATAGAGAACTTTAAATCTATCATTTTACACATTTCATTTCGACTTGATAACGTCACATGAAGTTCTTTATAGATTTTTATTGAATGCATACACATTTTTTACAAGAATATCCATACTTAAATCTCATAAAAATAGCCATGGATGAAAAAATTAGTATCCAATGAAAAATCAAGAATTAATGTACATTTATCTGCATTATTCTTGAAAATATGATAATTTTATATGATCCATTTTTATAAATATGATTTTTATTCTCTTTAATACATCCACAATGTAGGATTAGATCGTAGATTAAATAATTACCCTGATATATTTATCATGAATGAACATAATAAGAATCATGTGATTTTATTTTGATCTACGATTTTCTAAATCTAGAAATATAAAATTTTTACAATGTACATTTGGGGAATTAAGTTATGGGAACATTATCTTCACATACATAGAATAGTCTATGTGATGGATTCCATTAAATTCTACTTCACCTGTAAAAATTTTCTTGTGTTGTCCTCATTTGGGGTTTGTGGATATGAATAAGGATATGTAGATGTTTTATGATACATTGATATCCATAAATAATCTTAAACCCTTACGTCAAACCATGTTCATTGAATTAATTCCATGACATAAATATTTACACATGTGAATTCAATTATGGGGTTAATTCACATTTTTTTGTAATAATTACTATATTGAGTCTTTCTGTAGAATAAGTTTCAAGATTTTCTCCATCTAAAACTATCACCCCTCTAGTCCATATCTTCCAGTTTTTAATCCCACAAAAAACACCTTAGAAAACATTTGGTAATTTATGAACCATTATTAATCAATTTACAAAAATTTCAAATTACATTGTATTAAATACACCCATCCTCGTTGATGTGTTAAATAACACACATTAAAATTTTAAATTATGGCAACCTATAACTTCATCCATGTGTATTTCATTACGGTTATTATCACCCTTCATTAATAAGGAATCAATGATGGTTTGTCTATATCTATATCTCTTTAATCCCTATTTTAGATGAATTTAAAAACTAATAAGTACGTATTCCTAGAGATGCTAACTTAAATGGAACATTAAAACATCCTAAACTACTATAGATTATACTCTTCCATGATTTTACAAGGATAAGATATGAAGACCATCACAATAATAATATTATATAATGGATGGAATTAGAACTTATTTAGCTATATTTTTATGGTAATTCAAATAAACTTTTCAATTTTCCCAATATGTCAATAGAATCTCTTCATTTATGATGGGTGGATACTCAATCCATTACCTAGCTTATCAATGGGTACATTGTATACCATTTTATTGATAACATATTAAATCAAAAGAAACATTAATGATCATTCAAATCTATGAGAACGTAAATAGGGAATTCAATTTTTTTCCACATAAAACACATTATCTGAAATGGAATGAAGCATGCATGTAACTATTTAGAATAAATAATGTTCAAGGTGTTAGAACTATATCATGATCTTGATAAAGTTATGTCCTTAATTATATTCAATTATAGACATTATATTGAATGATAATAACATCTAATATCTTTTATATCTATAATTTTTTTATGATCACGTTATGGACATGATATAAAAAAGAGTATATAATGACATAGATATGATAATATAAAAGATTGTGTGTATTTTCAATGTGTTTTTTAATCCTAGGACATCACAGTTCATGGTTCTGTAAAATTTAAATGATGGGTAGTTATAGTATGGAAGAATCCATGTCGATGAAGCCTCATTATAAATTATACATATTTTTATATATTGATAATATTGAAATGATTTAGTATTATATTGATTTGGTATAATATTGTTATTATGACATAATAAAAATTGATTTTTTGATATTTTTAAGATAGAGAAATATTATTAGACACTATAAATATATAACAGAATATAAGCGGGATATATAACCTTATTTGAGAGATTCTGGAGAAGACACTTGTCACGACCCCCTCCCCACAAAGTGTACCCCTCCTGGGCCGGCAATGTGAAAAGGGAGATAATGACCCCCGAGTCCCGCCTCCAGTAGGCCCCGGGTTGGCGACTAGCACCGAGGGTATAATACACACACAAATGGGAGGCATTACCCTCTAAGAGAACACATCCAGAAGAGAGAGATAGAATAGAATCCAACCAACTCCAACTCATAACTGAAATGTAAAAGAAACCCAAGTACATATATGAAATGTCATGCAAAAGTACTACAACTGAAAGGGGAAACTAAAAGTACCCAAAAGAAAGTAAAACGACAGCGACCACAAGCCCGAACAGCTCCTCCTCCAACCGCAAGCTAGTAGTAACCAGCTTGATCTCCAACCTGCTCCAAGTGACCTGAAAAACAGTTTATATGTACATAGGGTGAGTATAACAGTATACTCAGTAGGATCCTCCCCAAGACTCTCGTGCAAAAGTAAAGAAAGCATGCTAAAGCCCAGTGAACAACAAGTGAAACTAACTCGTCACCTAAACAGGTATACTATGTTCCCAACCTCACCAAGGCTACTCTCACCAAGTAACGCATACAAGAATATAGCATGTAGTAAAGAATATCAAGGGTACCCCGCTACTACTTCCCCACTAGTTTGCCGCTTTGCCCCAACGACATACGTCCTGTGCATCTCTCTCCAAAGGCTTGCCCGTATCAACATGGGTCAAGCTCCACAATCTGCACCACGTGCACCACATCGGCTTGCCCGCAGACACCTGGGCTAAGATCCACACAATCCTCACAACCAAAAGTAACCAGGTAGTTTCCGGGAGCCACCACAGCTCGCATAACGTGTATCATACGTCGGGTATTATACCTCAAGCCATTACAGCCCATACACCGAGTAAGGATCCTCAAGCCATCACAGCCTATACACGTTACACCTATAGTAGTCCATAGGATACTATATCCAGAATATATGTGTGTGAAATAACCACAAGCCATTACAGCCCTCTACACACATATATGGGTAAAACTAACCACTGTGCCTACCAGCACTAAGATCTACCAAGAGAAGAGAGCGGGGCCAAAGGGGGTAGTCAGCCATTCAACCTCCCATCAGAATGTTGGGGAAAACACCCCCCCCAGGGCTCAGAATCCCCGGGGTGTCAGTTGCCCTTACCGACAGGGTGGAGTAGCGTATAGAAACACAAAAAGTACAGAGTATATAAGTAACTCACATCCACACTATGGGCATTACCTAGTCTTAGATACAACTGCAGCTAACGTCTCTCAGACTCCAGGCTGCTACTTCTAAGACTAGGTATCCTATAAGCACACAACCAATTGAAGAGCTTTATTAGATTACTCCATTCTCATTTATCAGTTCCACTGTACATTAGTTAATTCTTTAAGCATTAATTAAGATTGAAAAATTCCCCATTTAACTGAAATGGCGTCACTTTCAAAAACAACTGCTCCTTTTTAAGATTCACATCACCTTTAAATTCCAGCATCTCCATCCCCGGGGATTTTCACCCTTTAATAAAACATTCATTACAGGAATACTTTTCCACATTCCCAGGCATTCTAGAAAAACATCCTATGCTTCTAAACACAAAGGAGGCTCAACACGGTGAGTAGATATACTACCCGTCGAGTCTTTGCCGCCTATAGAAAGAGCATAGACCCATCCTCCATCGAGAGGCTAAACACGGAAAGCACGTGGCATACCCCGCGTGTCTTCGCCTCCTTCGGAAAGAGGGTAAGCAAGACCAGCTGCCTTGAGCAGTGGGGAAAAGTAAAGAAGATAAACAATCAAACCAACCACCAACATCAAACCATCACATTCATCTCATACCATCACCCTTGGTGTCCTCCCCGACACCCATATGCATAAACCGATGCATCTCGCCACACTAGGCATCATCCGCTGCCACAACTATAAGGCCTCCATGCCTCCACATATCACAACAACCATCCAGGCTCACATCACAGCACAAGCAGCAGGAAAACAAACATCACAAAATGGGCTCTCGGCCCTTTAACAAACAAGAGGGTAACTCAGAACCCTTTTTGAAATTCCAACATAATCTGTTCTCTAAACCATATTGAATTAGCAGATTTGTTATTCGTAGGTTCCAATCATGGATACCTAATCAGTAAGCTATCACAATTAAATAACCATGATTACTTCCCTAATTTGATTATCCTCAAATTAGAACAACTACAACAACGACAACAACCAGATTAATTTACATGCCTCTTTATCTTTAGCCAATTAATCAACAACTTATTCCGGCTTTACGTTCATTATCAATTTCCATCATGAACGAACAACAAAGTCAAAGAAACATAGATATCACTATATCTAGGAAAACATGAGGCAAACCGTCATCACGGTATAAAGCAACAGCATGCGATCAACCAATTATTTTAATCCGGTTTAAGTATTTAATTAGGTCAATTTCATTGTGATCCAAAGAGATAAATCATGTTAATTCTACGATTGCACATATACAATTAGAGAAGACATGAATCCCCTACCTCGAAGAGTTCTTGACGTCCTTTATCCACACAGCAGGTCACGATCCTCCCCTCGCGACAACTTATGTGGAAGAATGATCGACACGGCTTGGTTCCATCCAACAGAGCGGGATTGATCCTAGGAGTAAGGGTTGTTTGTGAAACTCCTAAGGAAAGGATTGAAAGGTTCTAGTGCCTCTTAATCGAGAACAAAGGGAAAGAACCAGGAAGAATGATATCTCGTCCCTTTTTAAGATTTTACGAGGTGATGGTTTAAGATCCGGTTAATTCTCCATTAAAAACGGATCGCATTAACCCACGCGGTTTGACCACGTAAAACATTCCAAGACTTAGGAATAATTAATATAGGACTTATGGCATTTGAAACGGCCTTAAGAGCCCTTAAAATAAGGCTTTAAATGTATTTTACGTCAAAGGAAACGTCAAAAGGGGCAAAACTGTAGGAGTCTGGAAACACTGTTCACCCACCGTTACTGTACATGAAACTGATCTGTGAAACTGATCTGTCACACCGATCTGTGAAACTGATCTGTGAAACTGATCTGTCACACCGATCTGTGAAACTGATCTGTGAAACTGATCTGTCACACCGATCTGTCTCACCGATCTGTCTCACCGATCTGTCTCACCGATCTGTCTCACCGATCTGTCTCACCGATCTGTCTCACCGATCTGTCTCACCGATCTGTCTCACCGATCTGTCTCACCGATCTGTCTCACCGATCTGTCTCACCGATCTGTCTCACCGATCTGTCTCACCGATCTGTCTCACCGATCTGTCTCACCGATCTGTCTCACCGATCTGTCTCACCGATCTGTCTCACCGATCTGTCTCACCGATCTGTGAAACGGATCTGTCTCACCGATCTGTCTCACCGATCTGTCTCACCGATCTGTCTCACCGATCTGTCTCACCGATCTGTCTCACCGATCTGTCTCACCGATCTGTCTCACCGATCTGTCTCACCGATCTGTCTCACCGATCTGTCTCACCGATCTGTCTCACCGATCTGTCTCACCGATCTGTCTCACCGATCTGTGAAACTGATCTGTCTCACCGATCTGTCTCACCGATCTGTCTCACCGATCTGTCTCACCGATCTGTCTCACCGATCTGTCTCACCGATCTGTCTCACCGATCTGTCTCACCGATCTGTCTCACCGATCTGTCTCACCGATCTGTCTCACCGATCTGTCTCACCGATCTGTGAAACTGATCTGTCTCACTGATCTGTTACTGTTCATAAAACTGGAAACACTGTTCACAGAACTAGAAAATTGGCAAAGTGTTGGGGATAAGTCCCCTTGACCTCCCGGAACACCTCCAACACCAACATTTCACAAAGTAATGGACCAGAGAGGTCCGGCCCATTACATTAGATACCTCTCAAAACATTCTCGTCCTCGAGAATTAAAAACCAACCCAGAAGAAAAGAGGGGTCCGAACAACCACCCCATAAGATACCTCTCAGGGGAAAACCACCATGAGTTGTTCGAAAGCTGGAACAAAACTATGACATCCAGGAACAAAAAATCCATACCCAAACAATTCATTCACAACATCACATCAAAGGTACATAAACAAAACATGAAAGGTCCAACCACAGAGAAAACATCATTACATGAAAGGAGTTAAACATTAAACAACTCTGGGTACTGAGCACGTATCTGTGACTCACGCTCCCAGGTACTCTCCTCCATGCCACCGTGTCGCCACAAGACACGAACTAAAGGAATAGAACGCCCACGCAACACCTTCTCCTTGTGGTCTTGGATCTCCACAGGTCGCTCCTCGAAGGTTGCATCATCATCAATATCGATCTCTCCCCAATCGATAACATGAGATTCATCATGAAGATAATGACGGAGCTGCGATACATGAAAAACATCATGTATCCGACTCATCCGAGGGGGAAGTGCTACTCGATATGCCACAGCTCCAACACGAGCTAACACCTCGAAAGGCCCAACAAAACGGGGAGAAAGCTTACTTCCGCGACCAAACCTTCGCTGCCCACGACGGGGAGTCACCTTCAGAAACACATGATCCCCAACATTAAACTCTAAGGGTCTCCTTCTTTGATCCGCATAAGATTTCTGACGATCTTGTGCTGTCTTCATCCTCTCACGAATCACTTGAACCATCTCCGTCGTATTCTGCACTAGTTCTGGTCCGAGAATTGCTGACTCTCCGACCCCAGTCCAGCACAACGGAGAACGGCATGGCCGGCCATACAAGGCTTCAAATGGCGCCATGCCGATGGTAGAGTGAAAACTATTATTGTAAGCGAACTCTACCAAAGGTAAGTGCTTCACCCATGAACCTACAAAATCAAGAACACAAGAGCGCAACATGTCTTCAAGAGTTTGGATGGTTCGCTCTGTCTGACCATCCGTTTGAGGATGAAAAGCAGTGCTAAGGCATAGTTGAGAGCCAAAAGCATGCTGGAGACCTCTCCACACCCTCGAGGTAAAACGAGGGTCTCGATCAGAAATGATCGTCTTAGGAACTCCGTGAAGCCTCACCACCTCCTCCAGATACTGCCTCGACAAAACCTCCACTGAGCTCGACTCCTTGATTGCTATGAAGTGGGCCGATTTAGTTAAACGATCCACTACCACCCATATAGCATCATGTCCTCCCGGAGCTCGAGGTAAACCTGTAACAAAGTCCATTGAGATGTCCTCCCACTTCCACCGAGGAATCTCTAAGTGCTGGAGAAGACCACCAGGAACACGGTGTTCGGCCTTCACCTTCTGGCAGACTAAACATCGAGACACACATTCTGCAACTGAACGCTTTAGCCCAGGCCACCAAAACTGACTCCTCAAGGATCGATACATCTTCGTCACACCAGGATGTACAGCTAAGGGCGAGCTATGGAACTCTCGGAGAACCGTCTCGCGCATTGCCAAGGGAACAAAAAGCCTGTCATGATACAACACTCGGTGTTGTTCATCCTCTGACCAACCATCAGGGGCCTCCCCACAAACAACTCTATCTCTTAAAACTTCCACCTCTAGATCACCCAACTGAGACTCTTCCACCTTTTGCATCAGGGATGACTGCACCGTCATCTGGAAAAGACAACCTCTTCCTCCAACTTCTCCCATATCAAGATGCAAAGCTGCTAGCTCTTCCATCCCTCTCCAGGAATCACCAGATTCACGCACAACATCATTACGTGACTTTCGGCTCAGTGCATCAGCAACAACATTTCCCTTCCCAGGTGTATACGATATTTCGAAGTCGTATTCCTGCAAGAACTCCATCCACCGACGCTGCCGCAAGTTCAAATCCCGCTGAGAGAAAACATACCTCAAACTCTAATGATCGGTGAAAACCACAAAGCGCTCTCCAATGAGGTAATGTCTCCACAACTTCAGCGCAAACACCACGGCTGCCAACTCAAGATCATGGGTGGCATAGTTGCGTTCATGGGGACGCAACTGCCGAGACCCATAAGAAACAACTGACCTCTGCTGCATGAGAACACAGCCTAGCCCCAGATGTGAAGCATCACAGAAAACATCAAACTGGACTCCCTCCGTTGGAAGACAAAGGACTGGAGCACTTACCAACTTCTCCTTTAGATACTCGAAATCTGTCTGACACTGATCAGTCCATATGAACGCTTGATCCTTCCTGGTCAAAGCTGTCAGAGGAGTCGCAACTCGGGAGAAATTAGCCACAAACCTCCTATAATATCCTGCGAGACCAAGGAAACTTCGCACCTCTGACACGGTCTTGGGGGCTGACCAAGACACCACTGCTTCTATCTTCGAAGGATCCACAGCTACTCCCTGTTGGGACACAACATGTCCCAAGAAACGAACTTCTCGAGCCCAGAACTCACACTTGGACAACTTCCCAAACAACTGATGTTGGCGAAGAACTCCCAAAACAGCTCGTAGATGTTCTGCATGCTCTTCTTCAGATGTGGAGTACACAAGGATGTCGTCAATGAAAACCACAACAAACTTGTCCAAGAATTCACGGAACACAGCATTCATCAACCCCATGAAAACAGCTGGAGCATTTGTCACGCCGAATGGCATTACAACAAACTCATAATGCCCATGACGACAGCGGAAAGCAGTCTTCGGGATATCCTCATCCTTTACACGCATCTGATGATATCCTGACCGCAAGTCGATCTTTGAAAACCAACTTGCACCCTTCAGTTGATCGAATAGGTCATCAATCCGCGGGAGAGGATAACGGTTCTTTATTGTCACTTTGTTTAAGCGACGATAATCGACGCACAACCGCAAACTGCCATCAGCCTTTTTCACGAACAAGACTGGTGCACCCCACGGTGACACACTTGGCCGAACAAAACCACACTGCAATAGACCATCGAGCTGAATACGTAGCTCTCGTAACTCAGAAGGGGCCATCCTATACGGAGACATAGAGATGGGAGACGCTCCGGGCTGTAGCTCGATCCCAAACTCGATCTTCCGTCGAGGGGGTAAGGATACAACCTCTTCTGGGAAGACATCAGGGTACTCTTCTACGACCCTAGGAAACGCCAGCTGTTGAACCTCTGAAGAACTCAGCATCATCCCAGCCATCATGGAAGATAAGGATGAAACTCGTCTATGACTCATCCGAGGATCTCTCTCACCAACAAACACTACTTCCTCTCCATCTTCATCAAAGAAAACGACCTTCTTCCTGTAGCAATCCACAATAGCCTGCACCGAATACAACCAATCCATGCCGAGGATGACATCATATGGTTGTATTCGTAAACATAGGAAATCTCCCCAAGAGCGGTGCTGCCCCAACACTAGCTCACAGTCTCTACATACTTCAAACAAGCTAGCTCGACCTCCAACTGGCGTAGTCAACGCCAAGGGCACTGGAAGCCTCTCTACCTCAAGTCCCAAAGCGTGGACAAGGGTAGGGGATATAAAGGAGTGTGTCGCTCCGGAATCAAACAAGGCATACACCAAGGTAGAAAACAAGCAAAGGGTACCTCGGACGACGTCTGGCTCGCCTGGAGCTGGCAACGCTAGAGCATGAAGCTGACCACGACCACCTCCACGGCCTCTCTGACCCTGATGACGACCACCACCACGGCCGCGCTCTGCTCTCTGAGGACGGGGAGCGTCATGGGGCTGTCCTCTGCCTGCTCCATCTACCCTCTGGTGATCTAAAGCTGGTGCAACCTGCTGCTGTTGCCTCGGCTGGAACTGCCTCAACGGAGGAACCTGGAGTGGAGCGCCTGGTGCACGATGACTGCTCTGAAAAGTTGGGCACTCCCGCTGCTGATGACCACGTCCACCACAAGAAAAACAAGCGCCTGATCCCTTGGCATAGGTCTGAGAGTTGCTACCTCCGGAGAAATGAGATGGGAAGGGCCGGGACCTACCCCCAGGTGAACGGAAACTCTTCTGTCCTGAAAACCGGGAACCCCTGACCACAGCTCTGCTTCTTGAGGAATCATGACGATTCCCCTCTCGTGATGATCCGGTCCTAGCCAAAGTCCTCTCAACAACCTCTGCCCTCGTCAGCACCTCAAGATATGTCTTCAGCATAAATGGGGTGACCTGACGCTGGATCTCCGGACGCAAAGCCTCCTCAAAATGCCTCGCCCTGGCCTCATCATCTGGTAACAGGTCTGAAGCATATCGTAGAAGGTTCCTGAAACGGATTCCAAACTCCCGAACACTGGAGCTCCCCTGTCGAAGTGTAAGAAGCTCCTGGCGACTGGATGCCTTCGCAGTCGAAGAAAGAAACTCGACTCTAAACCTGTCTCGAAACTCCTCCCATGAGATCGCTGACTCCTCACGATCTCCGAGGAACAAGAACCACCACTGTCTCGCTGCTCCACGCAACATCGTCACAACCAAGGACACCCAGTGTTCCTTCTGAGCACGAATCGAACTGAAGCCTGTCTCGACCTCCTCCAACCAGTCTTCTGTGACTGCATCTGAAACGGAGCCCTCGTACTTCTGTAGACTCTGGCGCTGAAACTCTCGGAGTGTCTTCCTCCAAGTGTCATCGTCATCAACCTCTACCCGGCGGCGATCTGCTGGAACAGCCTGCTGGGCACCTTCTGCGCAAACCTGACGGGGACGCCGACCTGGAGCCATACCTGTAAAATAACAATCGTTAGAGCTCCTAAGCCTGGAATATGGAAGACTCAACATTAATTAATTAATTATTTTGTTTTATTAATTTTAGGTTACCTATCCCAAGGTCTACCCATTCAAACACAGGCGCAAGGAATAATGATGCATGATCCTTTCCTAGGTCTCTACCCTGCAACCAGTATCACTTTGTTTAGTAGCCATCGTAAACTTAAAGGTCCGTGCAACAGATCATAGGGGGCCCTGAACGCCTATGTCTCTGCCGGTCTCCAGTGTTTACCCCACTTGCTAAACATGAATGACACCGTTGCCCTACCATCCCATGCATCCTCACCTGTGCCTAACTCCAAACTCCATCCTATCCCTCGACCAACCTCTGATACCACTCTGTCACGACCCCCTCCCCACAAAGTGTACCCCTCCTGGGCCGACAATGTGAAAAGGGAGATAATGACCCCCGAGTCCCGCCTCCAGTAGGCCCCGGGTTGGCGACTAGCACCGAGGGTATAATACACACACAAATGGGAGGCATTACCCTCTAAGAGAACACATGCAGAAGAGAGAGATAGAATAGAATCCAACCAACTCCAACTCATAACTGAAATGTAAAAGAAACCCAAGTACATATATGAAATGTCATGCAAAAGTACTACAACTGAAAGGGGAAACTAAAAGTACCCAAAAGAAAGTAAAACGACAGCGACCACAAGCCCGAACAGCTCCTCCTCCAACCGCAAGCTAGTAGTAACCAGCTTGATCTCCAACCTGCTCCAAGTGACCTGAAAAACAGTTTATATGTACATAGGGTGAGTATAACAGTATACTCAGTAGGATCCTCCCCAAGACTCTCGTGCAAAAGTAAAGAAAGCATGCTAAAGCCCAGTGAACAACAAGTGAAACTAACTCGTCACCTAAACAGGTATACTATGTTCCCAACCTCACCAAGGCTACTCTCACCAAGTAACGCATACAAGAATATAGCATGTAGTAAAGAATATCAAGGGTACCCCGCTACTACTTCCCCACTAGTTTGCCGCTTTGCCCCAACGACATACGTCCTGTGCATCTCTCTCCAAAGGCTTGCCCGTATCAACATGGGTCAAGCTCCACAATCTGCACCACGTGCACCACATCGGCTTGCCCGCAGACACCTGGGCAAAGATCCACACAATCCTCACAACCAAAAGTAACCAGGTAGTTTCCGGGAGCCACCACAGCTCGCATAACGTGTATCATACGTCGGGTATTATACCTCAAGCCATTACAGCCCATACACCGAGTAAGGATCCTCAAGCCATCATAGCCTATACACGTTACACCTATAGTAGTCCATAGGATACTATATCCAGAATATATGTGTGTGAAATAACCACAAGCCATTACAGCCCTCTACACACATATATGGGTAAAACTAACCACTGTGCCTACCAGCACTAAGATCTACCAAGAGAAGAGAGCGGGGCCAAAGGGGGTAGTCAGCCATTCAACCTCCCATCAGAATGTTGGGGAAAACACCATCCCAGGGCTCAGAATCCCCGGGGTGTCAGTTGCCCTTACCGACAGGGTGGAGTAGCGTATAGAAACACAAAAAGTACAGAGTATATAAGTAACTCACATCCACACTATGGGCATTACCTAGTCTTAGATACAACTGCAGCTAACGTCTCTCAGACTCCAGGCTGCTACTTCTAAGACTAGGTATCCTATAAGCACACAACCAATTGAAGAGCATTATTAGATTACTCCATTCTCATTTATCAGTTCCATTGTACATTAGTTAATTCTTTAAGCATTAATTAAGATTGAACAATTCCCCATTTAACTGAAATGGCGTCACTTTCAAAAACAACTGCTCCTTTTTAAGATTCACATCACCTTTAAATTCCAGCATCTCCATCCCCGTGGATTTTCACCCTTTAATAAAACATTCATTACAGAAATACTTTTCCACATTCCCAGGCATTCTAGAAAAACATCCTATGCTTCTAAACACAAAGGAGGCTCAACCCGGTGAGTAGATATACTACCCGTCGAGTCTTTGCCGCCTATAGAAAGAGCATAGACCCATCCTCCATCGAGAGGCTAAACACGGAAAGCACGTGGCATACCCCGCGTGTCTTCGCCTCCTTCGGAAAGAGGGTAAGCAAGACCAGCTGCCTTGAGCAGTGGGGAAAAGTAAAGAAGATAAACAATCAAACCAACCACCAACATCAAACCATCACATTCATCTCATACCATCACCCTTGGTGTCCTCCCCGACACCCATATGCATAAACCGATGCATCTCGCCACACTAGGCATCATCCGCTGCCACAACTATAAGGCCTCCATGCCTCCACATATCACAACAACCATCCAGGCTCACATCACAGCACAAGCAGCAGGAAAACAAACATCACAAAATGGGCTCTCGGCCCTTTAACAAACAAGAGGGTAACTCAGAACCCTTTTTGAAATTCCAACATAATCTGTTCTCTAAACCATATTGAATTAGCAGATTTGTTATTCGTAGGTTCCAATCATGGATACCTAATCAGTAAGCTATCACAATTAAATAACCATGCTTACTTCCCTAATTTGATTATCCTCAAATTAGAACAACTACAACAACGACAACAACCAGATTAATTTACATGCCTCTTTATCTTTAGCCAATTAATCAACAACTTATTCCGGCTTTACGTTCATTATCAATTTCCATCATGAACGAACAACAAAGTCAAAGAAACATAGATATCACTATATCTAGGAAAACATGAGGCAAACCGTCATCACGGTATAAAGCAACAACATGCGATCAACCAATTATTTTAATCCGGTTTAAGTATTTAATTAGGTCAATTTCATTGTGATCCAAAGAGATAAATCATGCTAATTCTACGATTGCACATATACAATTAGAGAAGCCATGAATCCCCTACCTCGAAGAGTTCTTGACGTCCTTTATCCACACAGCAGGTCACGATCCTCCCCTCGCGACAACTTATGTGGAAGAATGATCGACACGGCTTGGTTGCATCCAACAGAGCGGGATTGATCCTAGGAGTAAGGGTTGTTTGTGCAACTCCTAAGGAAAGGATTGAAAGGTTCTAGTGCCTCTTAATCGAGAACAAAGGGAAAGAACCAGGAAGAATGATATCTCGTCCCTTTTTAAGATTTTACGAGGTGATGGTTTAAGATCCGGTTAATTCTCCATTAAAAACGGATCGCATTAACCCACGCGGTTTGACCACGTAAAACATTCCAAGACTTAGGAATAATTAATATAGGAATTATGGCATTTGAAACGGCCTTAAGAGCCCTTAAAATAAGGCTTTAAATGTATTTTACGTCAAAGGAAACGTCAAAAGGGGCAAAACTGTAGGAGTCTGGAAACACTGTTCACCCACCGTTACTGTACATGAAACTGATCTGTGAAACTGATCTGTCACACCGATCTGTGACACTGATCTGTGAAACTGATCTGTCACACCGATATGTGAAACTGATCTGTGAAACGGATCTGTCACACCGATCTGTCTCACCGATCTGTCTCACCGATCTGTCTCACCGATCTGTCTCACCGATCTGTCTCACCGATCTGTCTCACCGATCTGTCTCACCGATCTGTCTCACCGATCTGTCTCACCGATCTGTCTCACCGATCTGTCTCACCGATCTGTCTCACCGATCTGTCTCACCGATCTGTCTCACCGATCTGTCTCACCGATCTGTCTCACCGATCTGTCTCACCGATCTGTCTCACCGATCTGTCTCACCGATCTGTCTCACCGATCTGTCTCACCGATCTGTCTCACCGATCTGTCTCACCGATCTGTCTCACCGATCTGTCTCACCGATCTGTCTCACCGATCTGTCTCACCGATCTGTCTCACCGATCTGTCTCACCGATCTGTCTCACCGATCTGTCTCACCGATCTGTCTCACCGATCTGTCTCACCGATCTGTGAAACTGATCTGTCTCACTGATCTGTTACTGTTCATAAAACTGGAAACACTGTTCACAGAACTAGAAAATTGGCAAAGTGTTGGGGATAAGTCCCCTTGACCTCCCGGAACACCTCCAACACCAACATTTCACAAAGTAATGGACCAGAGAGGTCCGGGCCATTACAACACTGATCTTGAAGTTCTCCATTCTCAATAAAAATAATAAGTGAATATTGATCTTATAGATTAGATGTATATCGTGAAGTGATGGTATAAATATTAATTTAATGTAAACAATTAATTATAGGCCTTATATATCTTATAATTGATATTAGATTCTTATATGAGTAGTGATCCCTCATGATATAGTGGACCACCTAGAGGGAGTGATCTTTTGGATGTAGTTCACTTATTTTACTGGATCATAAAGGTCTTGTATTGTTGTTTTGTTAATTATTATGAATATCCCATATCCAATGTACATGAACCACATTGGGGTTTGCAAACAAATATTCTGTGAAATCTAATTACATATTTGTATTTATGCAACCATTGTGATTTAAAATTATTGTCCCAATTAAACAACATAGGTAAAAATAAAAATAAGTTATGTAATTGTGGCCCAATTCATATATTGTGTTTGGTTTTGATGGATGTAAAATAGAAAAAAATGTCATATAATATTAAAATAAAACCCATGACATGAAATCATTACATGGGTGGTTTTGGAAGAAATAATATTTTTTACGAATGAATAACCTTTAATTTTTGTTTTATCCTTTAAAAATAATATATGATATATGTAAATAATATCCAAAATATACCTATCACCATAAAATTACTAAAATTATTTAAATATAAAACTCCTTGGGAATGATCTCTCACAAAAAAAATTTTTATCTTAATATTAAATGGTAATGAGAGAATGATATCTAGTAACATGTATCATAAACATAACACACATATTAAGGACCAGGTTTGATACACATTTTATAGGTATCCTTTTTGCAATAGGGATCAAGTAATAAACTAAAGTGTTTTATAAGTACTCCACCCGTTAAAAATATTATAATGTTTATAATTTTACATGATTAACAAAATACATATTAAAAAACATCATTATGTATTTTTATAAACTTAAAAATCTTATCATTATGTATATGTGGATTATTTAAGAGATTAGGTGGAATAAGGGAAATGGTATTGTGTGATATGTCATATCACAACATCCTTATTATATAATACTCTAAAAGAGACATACTACATAATTATATTATTATAATGTAAATAATTATATAAAAATATGTGATCTATATTGTAAAATAATTTCTTACAATGTTATATACATTTAACTCACCAGGAGATATTCTTATTTCATACCAAATATTGAACATTTCTCATACCATGAGATATAATCTATATATCTTACATCCAATCAATATTAACCTATACTAAATCTAGAAAGGCTTAATTAATATTTCATATTGTATCACGTCATATATATAATAATGTGAATCAATTCCTAAAACAGTTTTTTATTTCCACTAGAACTCTTTAGGAAAAGATGAAAAATATCTCTTAGTTTTATAAAAGTACTTCAGAAATAACAATTCATATTTCACACTAACATTTTTATATACAATGGGCCTTTGTAACAATGGGAATTGTAATACATATACTTAAACCAAATTATCTAATATAGAGAGACACATGAACCCACTACCACCTCTCCATATGAAAAGGTATGGTGATGATAAGTGATGGTTTGAACATCACCAATGGTAGAATAAACCATCAGTATCTTATATACATGCAAATAATCATAAATTTAATATAATATCACATATTATAGATGTGGAATAAAATAATATCAAAGGGAATATATTTCATATTTGTAAATAAATTGTTTCCTAAAGTGTAATTCTTTACTTAATTAAATGTGTTGGAAGGTATATTAAATAACCTATGTTATCCTTTGGTGTGTGTCCTAGTAGTGATATCATTTCTATCTTCCCCATCTCAATTATCTTTCATATGACCATTTTTCCTTTCTCAAATCCATAAATGTGAGTTCTATATGCCCATGAAAATACCCATATTAGGTTTGAGTAATAAAACCCATTAGAATCCCATTGATACACCCTTAAAATGCCATAAGTATAAATTATCAATTTCAAGAAAATAATAAATAATAAATAATTAATTATGATCACATAAAAAGAACCCATGATGTGAAAAATCCACCCTAGGGATTGAATATTACAACAAGAACTCTGTTCTAGAACTATGGAATGTGATATTGTTAGTGATCAAAACTATCCCCATGGTTATTGGTAGGTCACTCGAATTCTCCAAGGTATCGAGTTCTGGAAGATTACCTAGTATCCTGAACGCATTGAGTTCTATTGAGGCCATATGGTTTCCATTCTAAAAAACTATGTAGGGGTCCACCTTCATCATTATCACTGATCATGTACACCCATATAAGTGGTAACCATAAAACAATGGAAACCTGTGAAATTATATTAATAAAAATATGTAATGGTATAGATACCCTTATTAAAAGGAAGAGAAAAATAAGACATTTATAACAAGGCATCAAGAAAATATAGTATCATCATTTAAATATTTTTAAATCAACCAAAACATTGGTAATAATATACTCTATACATTATCATGTAATTAAAGATAATATATGGGTATCACCGAAATGAACCCCACTCCACGAAATCAGAGGAAACAAAAAAAACCATTCTTACTCATGAATCATAAAAAAGAAAATAATAGTATATGAGAGACCTAAATGGTGAGGAACATAATAGATTATAGTTTTTTATGTAAAACTATATGTTTATTCATTTTATTGAACATAGAAAATATCACACACCCTTATAAAATGATCATAAAATTCATGCATGTCTATTGTGGTAGTTGTTCATAATGGATGCGTTTTAGAATAGTGTATAAATAAGAATAAATTACAATAATGTGATTCTAGAATGAAATACACAATCTTTTCTGTCAACGAATCAAAATATGAGGTAAATCAAAGATAGGGGTTCAAATTATATGGATCTGTCTTCAATCATAAAATAGATCAGGAATTCATCATTGAATCTAAAATATGACCATGGGTCAACCAAATGATCATTAATCTATCATCAATTAATAAAATAAAAACATATTCAAGATGATAAATAAGTAGAATGAAATCCCATTATTATATTCATTCATGACTTATATGGTAATGTCATAATTCTAAAGATTTTTATATTTGGACAAGAGTTTTTGTTGTTGTCACACCGAATACTTCTCCAATGTACGAAGGAATCATCAATGAATTAGGGTTCCATAATCAATATTCAATCTATAATAGGTATAGGATGATTATTAAAAAACACTTAACCATGGATAATTAATTATTAAAGGAATATATTTATTTGATCAAGATATATCATCAGCATAATAGATATATCACAAGATTTCAACGAAAGGGATAATTCATCAATTTTTTTTATAAAAAAAGGTAGAACCATCATATATCCATTATCAAATCCTGAATGGGATGAAAAAAAATTCATGTATCTAAAAAATTCAACATTATAGGAATTTTAAAATTAGTTAATTGTTAGAGATCCAAGGAATATGTATGAGAGGTCTCTATAACATAGGGGGAGATCTGCGATATGGATTTGAACAACGGGGTCTGGATTATTATTAAATAAGGAGGAATACAATGTGATATTTATACATGTGGAGTGCAAGAAATGATCTCCTGAACTAGGTGAACAATATAAATAGTGGTCTGCACCATCATGTTTGAGGGCCCAATAGAATGGTTGAAATTCAACCACAGATAGTAGCAGGTTAGTGGAATCCAACTAAAATGTTGTAAGGATTTTATTCTTGCATACCAACTAATAGCACCACAGGAGGGCTATGGGATCTAACTTCCCCTACGATCCAAACCCACAAAAGTACAACTCATGACCCTTGAATCAACAAGAAAAAACTCTAAAAATCCCATTTTTTGTAAAAACATCATTGAATGTAGAGAATATCATTTTCTGTAAAAATATCGTACATTTAAATAAAAAAGGATGATAGAATTATCCCCCTATAATGACTTTTAATCCTTATTAAATACTTTCAATAGTTCTGATGAAGTCACTTCTTCCATTGAGCCAAAACACATACCTCTCACTATTAATTCTCCTCCTAGATCTATCCATAGGGCATCAAAAATAAAAAATATTTTAACATATTTGATAGACAAAGATTCATGATTTGGTCAGCAATTCACAATAGGTTATCCATGTAAGTTGTGTTCGGATCATTCTCAATATAATCTTAATCAGTGAAATTAATTTTCATGACTACGTATATCTGGAGTTGCGACACATTGAAAACATAATACATACCCTGATAGTGAGGAGGAGGATATTGATTGTATTCCACTATCCCACCAGGATTGGAGATCACAAAAGGATTCATCCAATTAGGAGATATCACCCCATTTTATTAAATAGTTAGTGGAACATCCAACTACTCTCTCATATAAAAACAATATCACCACTGGTGAACTCCAAAGGACTCCTCCTATGGTTAGCATATAACCTCTGTCAGCTCTATGTTGTGATCAACCTCTTCTACATCATCTTCACTATCTCAATGGTATCGTGTAACATACTAGGCCCCCAACCACTACCTCCCAATCCTCATGAAAATAGATCATTGAACTGAATGGACACCCATAAAGATCCATATAAGGTTTCATCTAAATAAAATCCTAGAAACAAATTATAGATTTGAACACAACAAAGGATAACAGATCATCTTTGTAATGTCCCGAATTTCTCAAAGAGTTTCATATACATAGAATATAATTAATCACATATCATTATATGATTATAATGATACTAAGAGGATAAGGTGCGTTTCTTGAGTTTCTAGGGAACATTAAAATATGAGAGATGTAAATTTTTGAAACATGGACTGAGTTGGATGGTCACAATGTGGTTAGTGCTAACCATGAAACTCATCCATTTATGTACTATATTAGATTACAGAGGGTCATTTGGTTAGTTTTAAACATGAACCACAATGTTCATATAAGTGTAGGGATCCCTAGTTGGATGGAAGAGAATTCATGTTTTTTTTAAACCATACATTGAAGTCCACAACCGTAGTGCCACATAACTAGTCATTCTGCATAGTTCAAGTACACAATTTTCAAAACCCTGAAGCCAAACTATACACCCCTTAGAATGTTTTAAAATATAATTTTCCCATGCCTTTATTTATTTTTTATCATAATATTTCCTCCCCACTCATGTAAATCACATCTCCTAGGTGTGGGAGATCTCTATCTTACTCTAACCTTGACATTAAGTTTTTTTCATCATTTGGTGTCTGATTTCTTAATTGTAGATTACATTTGGTAGCCAAGAGTAATATCATCACTACTGTTAAGTAAAATCTTATTTTATTAATCCATAATTGGTTTTATATAGGTTCCAGATAATATGATAAATTTTTAGGAATTTTTATTTATTTTTCAAATTTCATTCATTCTACATGAAATATGAAGACCACAACATGGGAGAGTTAATATACCAACCAATGTTACGTGGTCTAGTTCTATTTCCCTAATATATATTCTCTTTATATAGTGAAACGTTGATCCATGTACTGTACCCTTCTGACCCCACCACCTAAATGTATAAATAACTAAATAAAATAGTTTTTTCAGGATATGTATAGTCCGAGAAAACATGTAATAAACATAAAAGTTTAGAACCTCGATGTGAGAAACCCTGAAGGGTGTTTCATCCTGGAAAATAAATAGCCTTGTTCTATGTAATTAATTGGAACCAAGAATTGATGTGTGTTGATTTTCCCCTTCTGAATGCAATGAATTTTGAAATGAAATTAGTGAAAATGGTAGGCCATGTGTATAAAAACATTATCATCTTGATTTGTCTGGTTTTAACTGTATAAAAATAATTGTAAAACATAAATAATTGTGTTTAATAATGGGTATGAGTTAAATACTAATGATGAATACTCCTATATGAAATTTCATAAACAATATTAGGGACCAAATATAGATTCTATAGATTTGAATGTTAAGCATTATCAAATGATTTTAATAAATGAAATGTCCCATACATGGACTGATACATGGTTTAATCATAGAACACCATATATAGTCCTAACATAATTATTCATTTACATTAAAAATGAGTGGTACTGGGATACCAAGTGGATTACATTAAATGTTATCTGGGGAAATGTTTCTAGGACATGAAATGGGTGACACATGATTCCATATGTGGTATAACATAGACAATATCATAGGATTATTCCTCATTAATATGCCAAGAGTGATACATGGGATCTATTTATTGAATTAATTGGATGGAATCTTATGCTGATAGGTTTTTATAGCATACCCAGATGAATATGATTCTTCCATCTCTATAGAACACCTTGGATGAGCCTAGGATACAAATTCCATAAAACAGGAAATATGTGTATCAAGAAATATATGATGCTTCAGTTCAATCCTGGTATTATGCATTACATTTTTGATATCCCATCTTGATCATCATGCCCACTTTCCACAGGAGTTATGAAACCATTTCTAATTTGTAGTGATGACTTGTGCTTACACCTTAGGTCCTGACCATTACAACATATATAATTATATTCATGTATATTTATATATTTATATGAGGAATATGAATATATATATATATTCAGGGTGAAATATATTCCAAGGAACCTCACATAGGACAAAGATTGAGGTATAAGACGAGTATCCCAAGAGGAACCTGGTCCGACTAGATTTATATATATGATGTATTACATTTATTATTACATGAAATGTACTCATATTATATGTATTGACTGGATAGTTCAAGGCATCATTGGTGGTGGACTACTGAGTATATATCATACCTTGTTTGGGCCTCTGGTTTCTACCCAAACAAACATTATGGATTCATGTAGTTATAAAGGGAAGCATCTAGAATTAGATATTTGACTTTCTATCCTAGGATTGAGTACTACAGTAGAAAAAAATCATATAAAAATTATTCTAGTAGAGGTATATTTTTTCGTTTTTTCTCATTTTAAATAGAATTTTGAATTTTCATGCACACCTAAAAATATGGTGTACTTCGTAACTTTTTTATATTATCGTGAAATTATCATCCTTTTATTTATGAAACTGATTCAGAGTCAATTTTTTAATTTTTTTTTGGAATTTATTATTCCATTACTAGTTTATTGATTATTATATTCCAATTTTTTACTATTATTGTATACATCCATGGAAAAATCTTATCATGATGGTGAAATATCACAAATATATCATCATAAACCATAGATTATTTTTAGAATCCTATTATGTATGGGGAGGAATGATTTTGTCCAAGTTTCCAATAGAGTTTGTTACTAATATGTGAAGTATGTTCTAGATGTTGCAAATTGGTATCATTGAACTTTATCCTTTTATATTTATTTTTTGGTATTATATAGGATATTGTTAATTTTTCTGAATTAATAAATGATCATGTGACTTCGTGTTTCAAATCCATGTACCTAAGAAATCTAAATTTCCTGGGTTTGGATATTTTTATTTTTTGTTCATGTTACAATTGTATTAATTTCACCATTGGGTGTTGCAAATGATTTGTAAAATTTTCTATTCATTTTAGTTTTCTATTTCCATTGACCTGCTATGGTAAGGAGGTGTTATCAATTTATCATTATTGGAAGTTGAGTATTCTCATTTCATGAATATTTCATTCAATATTAATATTGCTACATGAATTTCCTATTTCCTATTACTGGTTCCTTTAATATTGTATTTTAAACTGTTCAAATGTTTCATACATTAATAAAATAATTGGATTCATTAATGTGTCAGAATATACATAAACCATTTTACCCATAAATCATGACGATAGAACCTTATTTAACAATTTATTCCTTTTTATTCCATGGAACATTGGTTAAATGGGAGTAAATATAAGATGATTTTAATTACAAGAATACTAATTTTAATTTATAAATCATTTTCTTCCTTAAATTAAGAATAGTAATTCATTATATCATTAATTTTTTTGTACATGTAACATCCTAATACAAGATATAAAGGATGGTTCCCAGTTACATGATTTGACAACTATAACTTATAAAGCTTTGTCCTTTATGTCATGGGAATACTGACCCATCTAATTTGACCACGATATCTCCAAACACTTAAATGAGTATGAACATACATTAATTTAAATATTTAAATTCAAAATGGTTTCCTATAAATGGGGATTCCAATTACAATGTTATGTTTTGTTTTCCTCAATATCTTTCAATTGATAATCTATATGTAGAGGCCTCTTCTACATAATGTGAGACAATGACCCTAACATGACCTTTGTAGTAGAAATTATTTAGTATATATTATTACCAATATAAACAACTTTACCAAAAAGACTAAGATTAATGAGCAGGGAAAAGGTTGTTTCTATCATATAGGAAGGATATGATGATGTGTTATTTTATATTTGTGCTTCTAAATATGATAAATTTTATCTAAGGTATATTTCTGAAAATAAATCATCTATGTTTCCATGATGTCCTCGATTTTTGCTCTGGGAGGATAGCGATGAACCTGATCTATATGTGGTAATCTATGAGAAACTATTATTTTCTCCTATAATACCCCTTGAGGTTCCTCCTTTATTCCTCAACTGGTAATAAATTTCTTGTTCATATGTATATTCCAAGGATTTTTGTAATCTGTGTAGGGAGCTTAGTCACATACTCCAACTATGGCAGAGTTTTCTATATAATTCTTACAGTATCAGCCCCCCACATTCTTGGGGGATGGTTTTCCTCTAGTTGATAATTCTTCTCTAGATTAAACTATATGCATCATTTAATATTTGGTTACACCCCTAGAGTGGAGGATATATCTCGCAACCTTCATGCATTTGGATTCTCATGAAAATTAATGGGATGTCATCACTGAGGATGATCAATATTATGGTTTCTTCTGGGTAGATGTCCAAACTAATTTCTATGACTCCTCCCCTAAAAAGATAATAGTACACAATTCTATGGATTTTATAGACCAATAGTATGTTTCTTTGTATGTGATTGATTATTGATCTCGTTTCACCAATATTATATATTTCACATCAATATATCCCTCTGAAGAGTTTAGGTTTGCGAGACTGATTGGGGATGGTCTTACATATTCCATCTAATCATAGGTAAACATCTCTTGATTGACCACCCTTTATATGATTCTGAACCAATCCCTCATCACATAGTGGAATCGATGTAAGTATAGTTAGGTGATATTGGTAAGTTCATCATCGATACAGTGAAGTGGTTTTTCTAGAATTTGGAAACAATTCATTAAGTCAATTATTGGGGGATGTTCCAATATGACGATGTTCTCCTGATAGTTATGTCATGTGTCACCAATAGGTAAGGGAGGAACATTTGAATACCCAGTGTGTGAAGGAACCAATTAGGTTCTTATCTTGATGATGGATCAGAAAACAATCATCAATTTGACCCAAAAAAATCCCATGGTACCTAATAGGACATTATATTCACAAAATATGCATTCAGGTATAAGATCAGTAGATCTAGGTCAGGGGAAACAAATTCTACTAATGAATGATCAGGTTGGGGTAGTGGATGTGGCAGAGGTAGCTAGATTATGAATATAATATATTGATGTAATGGACCCACCTTGGTTAGTAAGGATTCATCGTAGGTTCACATATATGGCCTTATCTTTGATGTGTAGAATAGGGCTAAGGATAAATTTCTAGGGCCTTCTATAATTTGATGTATATATATAGTATAAACCATACTAGTTTATTTATTATTAAATATAGGTTATTATCATTCCTTTATATCGTTAGACTTTGAATAATTTATGTGCTTAGAAATAGGCTACAAATGTAGTGTAATGATGATCGACACACCGTTAGGTATTCAAACTGAGGGGGTACTCTGATGTAATGGATGCCCCCATATAATTGGTGTTTATCATTGTGTATAGAATCTATTTTTCCTCGTGATTATTTGTTTTTATGTCATTAATTTAATGGACTAGTTTCTATTTTACTGTGCTAATTTTTATTTCTATCGCGGAAGGGTTTCCTTAAAATAACCAGAATGTGGTACTTATATGCACAAGGGAGAATTGGATGTCCAGACAAGTTGAGTTGGAACTTATTATCATCAATTGGGAAGAATTACGTAACAGATAACTATTCTCATTATGAGTGATCAGGGAATGTGCAATGTGTTATTACCACTTATTGTGGATGATTTTAGGTATGTCTTCCCTAATGACATTTATAGGTTACATACTATTAGAGAAGTGAAGTTGAATATTTATTTAGTTCTAGGTGATGCACTAATGTTTATTCCTCCTTATAAGAAGGTACTTAATGGGCTTCCAGAACAAAATAATCCCCTATATTATTTTTAGTATAAGGATTTCATATAACCCAATAATTCTCCATGGGGTTCAACATTCACTTTCATCCAAAAATCAAGAGGGTACACTAAAGATTTTTCTGGATAATTTCTATTTGCACCAGCTTATGGTTAAGAACCAATCACCACTAGCCTAATTAGAGAACCTATTAAACTATCTTTTATGAGTGATAGTATTCTCTAATATTTATTTTTGGTCAAAATAAAATCATTATCATGTTAGGTATTTATATATAAAATATAAAATGTTCCAGTATAGTTATGACTTATATGAATATACGGTTATGCTGTTTGGTCATGTGATCATTCTACTAATTTTTATAGACCTGATGAACCATTTTTTCCATCCTTATATAGTTTAATTTTTAATAGTCTTTATAGATGATATCATAGTTTATTCTCATATTTAACATGACTATTAAAAACATCTTGAGAAAATGTTTCATTCATTGAGAGTGTATCTTAGGTGTGCTAATATCACCAAATTCTATTTTTGGATAAACAAGGTTAACTTCCTATAGCACTCCCTCTCTTTGGTATAAGTATATATTCACCTAGATAAGGTGAGTCATTTGGTATCCTATGATAATAAAAAGAAATATTTTTATATTAAATGTTTATTAGGGGTGGATGGATTTTACAAGAAATTCATCTAGGAATTTTGGGACCTTATGGATCCTCTCATGGGATTGACTAAAATGTATTTTGTGCTTTTATGGTCTGATGCCTATGACATAGAGTTTCATGAGTTGAATGGAATATTTAAATTAGAGATAACTCTGATTCTTCTAGATCCGGGTTATAATCTATATAGTTTATTTTAATGACTTATAAATTGGGCAAGAAAATTTTCTGAGGTAGGATGATCAAGTTATAGAGTATATGACTTCTAGTTGAGACCACATGAGTGGAATTACCCTACACATGGAATCGATCTAGAATCATCAGTTTATTCCCTACATTGTTGGAGGAATTATCTATTTGGGGATTAGTTCATCTTATAAATGGACCCAAGAAATCTCAAATACATTTCTCACAATGTAATTTGAATATCAGATATCAAAGAAGGGTAGAGTACCTTTATTCATTGGATTTTTTGCTAAATTATACACGTAAAATGGAAAATGTAGTGTCTAATGCATTAAGATGAAATACCCAAACACAATAAATTAAGCAGCCAGTAGTGAGTGGATGTTGATTGCCCACTTTTTCTACACACACCAAGAGATTCAGGATTTTCATGGTTAGAATATTTTAGAATATTTGGAAATGGCATCCCTCCATCTTTTGTAGGTAAGGATGAGGTAGATTTCAGATTGTGAGGGCCTATTCTTAAGGGAGAGTGTCTCTATTGAGGACCCATTACCTTATTGTCTTATCTATGTTGATGAGACTTAACAATTTCAATGACTTTTTTGGGTACCTATAGACATATGAGATGAATTAATTTTGGAATCACATTGCATTGTTTGATAATTTCACCTTGGGATTACCAGGATATATAGAGAATTATATCATTAGTATAGGTCTAGATATGAAGAGGTAGATTGAAGGTTTTATCACACAGTATTACACATATCAGTAGGTGAAGGTAGATAACCAGTGGTCTGGTGGACATATAGTACCTATGTACATTATAGAGCGGAAATTGAATGATTTCACTATAGACATTTTGACTGGATTGTTGATATCCTCTTTTGTAATCAACGTGGTATGGGTGATCTTCAATAGGATGACCCATGTCGTCCACTTTCATCATGTAAAGGATACATTTTTAGTAGATGATATTGGGAGGATTTACATTTAGGATTTTGTGTGTCTTCATTTCATTCTCTATTCTATCATATCATCCTAATACTCTCATTTTTCATCATTCTTCTTTCATGTTTTGTAGATGTAAATACGTTCAAAGGTATATATAGCTGTTTCCTCACGGATTTCGGGGATGACCTCTTGGACGGGAGATTCAAACATTCCGATCGGTTTCTAGCGGGTTTGTTCGTAGAACCGGAAACATCCAATGATTCCACATCCGTTTGGACCTACTTTCCAAAGGCAGGCGCTCATTAGCTTGTGGACTGATGAGGCTTAGGAATTTGCATTGGTCGAGAGGATGGGAGGTCGGACTCATCACACCTTTTTGAGGGGAATTATTGTCTACTCCGGGACTCTCTTTATAGATTTAAGTTATGTTCGTGAATCCTTATTACATTACCAAGTATAAAATGTGCTTTCCTATAGTTTTAATAATAAATGATTAAAAATGCAAGAAATTTAGAGAATCTTTTATATGTATTCTAGGTTCTTCATCAATAGAGAATCATCTATATCTCTTTAGAGATTCTTGGTCAACGGTATCCTTCAAAACATTTATATAAATGTCTCTTGGTCATTATGATGACCAGACTGGTTTTAAAGCCACTCAGTGGGGCACTTGAAGTTTATTATCATTCAGAAGGACAAGGATTATTTCAAAGTTAGGATCGAACCCAAAAAATGGGCTACCTACGTATCCTTTGTTTTGGAAAAGGAATCAGAACCCACGTAGTTCGAGTAATGGAGTATGATGTTTATGATTGATTTCTCAAAGATGAATGTCATAATTACTTTTACACTCTAAGCTCATGTGAGTCATGCTCGGTGTGAGAAACAAGAGGTATTGGTAAAAATTAGACAATTGTTCCATGAAAGATGCAATCATAAGAATTTTGTTTGGGGCTTATGTATGTATGACTGCCTAGATAGATGAAGGTTTAGGATTTACTTTTATGGAAAAAATCCATGAATAGGGTCCATAAAGTTATATGTACTTCATGGAGATTTGAATACTCTAATCTTGGAGCTTACTCCTAAGGAGGATGCCCAAGTTAGGAGGGGATTTATGATTGGGTTTTACTCCTGAAACGGAAACCCAAATCAAGGGTAAATTAGGACTGGTTAAGAGAAATTTAAGGGGGCTTGGGATTTACTCCTGAAAAGGAAGCCCAAGATTATGACTGAGTCTTATTCCTAAAAAGGAGACCCAGGTTAGGGGACTTGGGTCTTACTCCTGAAAAGGAATCCCAAGATTATGACTGAATCTTATTCCTGAAAAGGAGACCCAGGTTAGGGATTAAGGTTTGGGGCTTACTCCTGAGGAGGATGCCCATGTTTGGGAACTTTAAGAATTTGGGGCTTACTCCTAAGGATGATGCCTAGATTAAAGGATTTATAACTGGGGATTATTCCTAAAAAAGGAGACCCAGGTTAAGGATTCTCTCATCTTAAAGGATGAGGTTAAATGAACGAACTCTCAATCTTTGGTGACATAAGGATATTTAAATCACTAGGTTTTGAGAGATATTCCACAGAATTCCTTTCAGATAAGGAAGTCAAATCAAGAAATCATGCCATAAATGGCTTTGAAGAGTGTCTTGAAGACTGAATCTTGAAAAGGAAAGGTGAAATGGCTTAAGATGGGTAAAATGGGCAATATGGTCACCCAAAAAGATAGGGGCGCGCAAGTCTTGAAAGGCGCGCAAGTCTTCCGTGGGCGCGCAAGTATTGGTCGCGTAGGTATACCTGCGCGGCACATGGTGTACTTGCGCGATTTTCAACCAGCATTGAAATACTTGAGCAACTCTTTTTTAAACCCTTTAGAATTTTCTTGAGGTTCTTCCAGAAAAGGGACGCGCAAGTTATATTGAAGGAAATAAGTCGGCGTGCAAGTGTTTGATAAGTTTCAACACTTAGGCCTTCCTTCTTCTCTTTAGATCTTCCGTTCTAGGTAAGAAATTACCTTAGAAGTGTTCCGGAAGCTTTGAGAAGAGACTTGGGCGTCGGGAGCTTCAATCCGAGTTTCTGGAAAAAGATCCTCTCGAATGGGGGGCCCATAGGGTCTATTTATAGGAAAAAGAAAGCCCTGGGTGGTTACCAGGCGGTTACCACTTAGGTCGCGCAAGTCACTTGCACGACCATAAGGCGTCACACAAGTAGACTTGCACGACCACTAAGTGGCGCTCAAGTGTACTTGCGTGACCATGAGGGAACTTTCGCGACCTATGGGAAATTTTCTCCTTGTTCATCCCTTTGTCGATTTTTGATGTTTCTTCAAAGGATGAATCACTTTATGCTCAGATATTCCCCTTTTCCGATCTTTAGATTCTATGATGAAAGGAGCGTCAACAAAAGTCCCCCCTCAGAGTTGGATCCAGAATGAAATGAGGATTTGACTCTGAGGAAATTGAATCCATCCAAAGGAAAAGGGGGAGCTCAAGTCTTCAGGGCACAGAAGGCAGCGCACAAGTGTGCTGGAACTTGACTTTTATTCAGAGTTCCTTTGTCTTTTGTGGGAAATTTAAAGTCATGCATGCCAGACATAAAGGGGCTAATGTTTAAGGTTGAAATAGCTTTGACCAAAATGGATTATAATTGACACAATTCCTTGAATGTTCATCTGAAAACATACTACCATAATCAAGTATGAGGGAAAAAACGTAAACTATGGCTTAAGAATATTTGAATCTGAGGAATGATATGAAAAAGAGATAAAAGGCATTAGAAGAAGTAGTTTCCAAGAATGAAGTTACTATTTTTTAACAAAACCCGTTAGGGGGTTGAAATATGCAGGGCCACCAAAGGGAATTGGCTGCATGGTTAAATAAATAGCATCTTTCGGCTGACAAGTCTGTTATGTGGACTGTTTATGCAAGGCCACCTATGGGCACGTGTTGTATAGTCAGGAAAAAGAACTCCCAGAAATTTACTTTCCTAGTGCTAAAAGCCCGTGAATGTTTATGGAGATTCCAAGTTTATAAATTATAGAGTTTGTTGTATGGAAAGAGGTACTTGAATATGGAGAGGATATTTCCGAACAAGAATATCGAAGAACTGGATGAATATCACTCCTACGAAGGTCTTACCCAAACGTAGGGAAGAAGAATAAACCATAGACTTGAATACTTTCAGATCATGAAAAAGGATACGTGACAAATATGTTAAGGATGGTTATTTTTTTGCAGATCCCTACATACCGTCACTTAAGACAAATAAGGAAAAAAGAGGCATTCTTCCCACGAATGAAGTTACCATCATTTAACAAAACCCTTTAGGGGGTTGAAATATGTAGGGCCACCTAAGGGCATTGGCTGCATGGTCAAATAAATAGCATCTTTCGGCTGACAAGTCTGTTATGTGGACTATTTATGCAAGGCCACCTATGGGCACGTGCTGCATAGTCAGGCAAAAGAATTCTCAGAAGTTTGACATTTTTGTGATTAGAAGTCATGAAAAGGGTTATGAAGATATGAAAATATTTAAGGTTAGGATTATAACACATAAAGATGGGTATTTTCCAATGTATATAGAGATACATAGGTCAATGATAACCATAATCATGTTGTGGCTGGGTCCTGAATTGAAACTTGGACTTCACTACGTATCTCATAAGAATGAGAATCAAGCCATACATAGTTCTTGAAATGCAGTTTAACGTCGTGCAGGACGAAAGTATGAGAAATCTTAGTTTAGGGTCATAGAATTAGGACCATAATAATGAATAAACAGTGTGTGTTTTCATGAGGACTTTTCAGCTATGGGACTGAAATTGTAATTTTGGGGTTAGTCCCAAAAGACTTGGGACTATATTCGAGGGACACTCGAATGTTCCTACGTATCCCATAAGGATGGGAATCAAGTCCACGTAGTTCTAGAAATACCCTTTGTACAAATTTGGTTCGTACATGGGAAGGGTGAAAGGGGACTTTAGTGCAATGATGGTATAACCTGAGATAAAAAAATTAGGCACTACCATGTATGCACATAGTCTTTTTTGAAATGAAACATGATTGAAAAAAATCAATGTCAATAATAGTTCATTCTCAAATGAGGAAATCAAAGAATATTGTAGTTTATTGTCGTACCGGACAAATGTGTTGTATAGTTTAATGTCATATAACAAGGTTGAAAGTGAATCAATGTAAAGATATTCATTCCAGGGGAGGTTTCATGAATCAACATCATATGAGATGGTGGTGAACTGATGTGAAGTGTTTGTTTTCGGGCTTGAACCCTGGGAGGTTTCCTACATACCCAGCCTGGAGGGCAAGGATCAAAGTCCGTGTAGTTCAATTAAAGAATGAATTAATGATAATGTTGTTCTTGGGGACAATGATCTAATTAAAAAGTTGTTGGGACTTACACATGGTTAGTGGCCCAAAGGGAGTGTTATGGTTGATGTTCACTCTAAGATCACGTGAGTCATACTCGGTGTGAGAAACAAGAGGTAACAATAACCTTGAAGATGCATAGTTTAATGTCATGTAGGACATATAAAGGGACTATGCAGTTTAAAGTCTTGCAGTTAGGACTATTGGTGCTGCACAATTTAGTGTCATGTAGCAGGGACAAAATAACAGTTTATTGTCATGTAGGACATATCAAGGACTTTCTGTACAGTTTAGCGTCATGTAGTTAGGACGATGGGGACAATACAGTTTAACGTCATATTGGACGAAAGTGCGAATAGTTTAAGGTCATATTCATGGACCGTGGATGGTGCAGTTTAATGTCATGCTGGACCTTTGATGATTATATAGTTTAATGTCTTTCCGGACGTGAGGGACTTTTATACAGTTTAGCGTCATGTAGTTAGGACATCATAGTTTAATGTCTTTCTGGACATAAATAGTTTATGGTCATATACATGGACCAGGGATGATGCAGTTTAAGGTCATGCTGGACGGTTTAGGGAACTTTTTCACAGTTTAATGTCGTGTGGGACGAAGTTGCAGTTTAAAGTCATACTGGACCACTACTGTATAGTTTAATGTCATATAGCAAGGATGAACTTGTGCTGTACAGTTTAAAGTCATATAGCTAGGACTAAGGTGAACCAATATGAGGATATCAGTTCTGGGGAATTTATACAGTTCAACGTCTTGATGGACGTTGGAAGTGCCACATAGTTTAATGTCATGTTGCTAGGACACAATATAGTTTAATTTCATCTCGGAAAAAATATAGGAACTTCAGTACAGTTTAACATCATGTAGATAGGACATAATACAGTTTAGTGTCATGTAGGACAAACAATGAACTTCTGTACAGTTTAATGTCATGTAGATAGGACATAATACAGTTTAGTGTCAGGTAGGACAAACAATGAACTTCTTGTACAGTTTAATGTCATGTAGATAGGACATAATATAGTTTAGTGTCATGTAGGACAAACAATGAACTTCTGTACCGTTTAATGTCATGTAGATAGGATATAATATAGTTTAGTGTCATGTAGGACAAACAAGGAACTTCTGTAGAGTTTAATGTCATGTAGATAGGACATAATACAGTTTAGTGTCATGTAGGACAAACAAGGAACTTCTGTACAGTTTAATGTCATATATATAGGACATAATATAGTTTAGTGTCATGTAGGACAAAATCATGAACCAATGTGATTGTTTTGGATCTGGGAACAATATTTTGTGTTTATACAAAATACTTCTTCAGAAATCTGGCATTAGTTGGAGTCGTGATGTGTTCTCCATCCATTGAGATTAGAAAATACGCTCCATTGGAGTAGACCTTATGTATTGAATAAGGTCCTTCCCATTTTGGTTCAAGCTTGGGAGGCTTCTTTCCTGGTATCATTGGTGCTCTGAGAACCAATACCAATTCTCCCTGAATGAATGAACGAAGACGAAAATTTTTGTTAAAAGCTCGTTCTATTCGATTCTGGTAGATTTACAAGTGGTGCAAAGTGCACAAACTTTTCTCATCTAACTGTTCCAATTCATTCAACCACTTTTGGTATTGCTCATCTGTAGATAAATGATCAAAAATGGCTATTCTGAGTGAGGGAAATTGAACATCAATTGGCAAGACTGCTTCTGTTCCATATACAAATGAATATGGAGTTGATCGCGTTGCATTGCGAGTGGTAGTCCGATAAGCCCATAAATCATGAAATAGTTTATCAGGCCATGACCTCTTATCTTTATCCACCATATTTTGCAGTATATTTGAAAGATTCTTGTTGAAGGCCTCTATCTGGCCATTAGCCGCTGCATGATATCGAGATGAATGGTTGGACTTAATGTTGTATTCTTGATACAATTTCTTTACCTCAGAAGAACAGTAGTTGGTACCGTTCTCCGTCAATATGGTATGAGGGACACCAAATCTAGTAATGATGTTATACTTGATTAAGCTAAAAATTCATTTAGAACTGACTTCTTTGAGAGGTACTGCCTCTGCCCATTTGGAAAAGAAATCAGTAGCATTAAGAATGTACTTAAACTGCTTGGTCGTAGCTGAAGGGTAAGGTCCCACCACATCCATTCCCCATGTGGAAAATAGCAATGAGTATTTAGCTGTATGAAGCAACTCTGGAGGTTTATGAATGAAGTT
Source organism: Viscum album (assembly GCA_963277665.1). Lineage (NCBI taxonomy): Eukaryota > Viridiplantae > Streptophyta > Magnoliopsida > Santalales > Viscaceae > Viscum > Viscum album. The sequence continues at coordinate 2,024,499,669 of OY728151.1, read as the reverse complement.
GGCATATACATGGCATGAATGACACTTCTTTGTGAAATCAACAAAATCTTGTATCATTGAAGGCCAAAAGTATCCAAGCCTTCGAATTTGATCAGATAGTCTATGTCCAGACTGGTGGGAACCACAGACTCCTGCATGCACTTCTTTTATGACAGCCATTGTCTCTTCACCATCAATACATATGAAGAGAACTCCATAAAAACCACGTTTGTAGAGAATTTTCTCGAGGTGGTTTGGGCTATCATAAAGAGTAAAATTGACGACACATCGCTGAATTTGCTCTTTCATGGCTCTATCAGGTGGAAGTGTTCCATTTTGAAGGAATTCCCTAATAGGTGACATCCATCCTGTAGTATGACCATACCATTCAGGAATGGGACTAATTTCATTAATTTCCTATGTTCTGACTTGAACATAAGGTGAAATTGCACGACGGTGGGCAATACAGATGGTTGTCTCGTCCCGATTTGGATCTGCTAAAGCTGTGGCTATATTTTCCAGTGCATCAGCTTGAGCATTTTGTGATCTTGGGACATAAGAAAATGTCGGTTCTGAAGGGAATTCCGACATTAACTCTATGACGTAATCATACAAAGGGATTAATTCTTCTTTTCTGATGGCATAATCCCCATTTAATTGTTTGATTACCAGGTCTGAATCACCTTTCACCTTTAAGTGATTCACTTGTGCTTGAAGAGCTAATTCCAAGCTTGTAATGAGAGCTTGGTATTCAGCTTCATTATTGGTACCACCTTCCCACAACAAAAAGAAATAAGGTAACACTGCCTTATTTGGAGAAATGAGCACAATTCCTAAACCAACTTTTTTGAATTTAGGATTTTCCATTTTCTTCCCTGTTGGACTTCTAGAAGCACCATCAAAATACATTTCCCATGTTTGAGGACTCACATGAATAGAGAAAACTTCCTCATCAGAGAGTTCAATATCTGAATACGTGTCTTCCAATGAAGGATGTTCAGCCAGGAAATCAGCCAGAGCTTGGCCCTTAATTGCCTTTTGAGACACATACTGAATGTCGAACTGCTGTAGAATAACCTCCCACCTTGCCAGACGTCCTGTAAGCATTGGATGACTAAGGATGAATTTGAGCGGATTATTACGAGATACCAATTGGACCTCGTGATGTTGCAGGTAGTGTCTCAGTTTCTGAACTGCAAAGATTAATTCTAGGCAGCACTTTTCAATACTTGAATACCGGGTTTCTGCCTCAAGCATAGTTCTACTGAGATAGTAGAGACTATTTTCATTCCCAGCATCATTCTTTTGAGCGAGAAAGGCACCCAATGATCGCTCTAAAGCTGTCACATAGAGGATAAGCAGTCTACCATCAACAGGTGGCATGAGTACTGGTGGACTCAAGAGGTATTTCTTTAGAACATCAAATGCTTCTTGACATTCTTCAGTCCACTGGTAAGTGACTCCGTTCTTCAATAATTTGGTAAAGGGTAAACTTTTGCCTGCCAAATTAGTGATGAAACGCCGAATGTAGGCTAAGTGTCCTTGAAGTCCTCTTAATTCTTTCAAATTCTTAGGAGGTGACATTCCAAGGATTGATTTGGTCTTCTCAGGATCGACTTCAATACCACGATGGCGTATAACAAAGACGAGGAATTTTCCTGAGGTTACCCCAAAAGCACATTTTAAGGGGTTCATCTTTAAATTATGTTGTCGAAGCTTGTGGAATATGACTTCCAAATCAGCCAAGTGATTAGAACGTTGTTTAGATTTAACCACCAAATCATCTACATAGCATTCAACAAACTTCCCTAAAAGAGGTTTGAAGATACGATGTATGGCGCGTTGATATGTTGCACCTGCATTCTTTAAACCAAAGGGCATCACCCGATAACAAAACACACCTTGAGGAGCTCTGAAGGCTGTATATTCCTCATCTTCTAGGGCCATTCGGATCTGATTATATATAGAATATCCATCCATGAAAGAAAGTACTTCATAGCCAGCTGTCAGATCAATTAAGAGTTCTGTAATCGGAACTGGGAAATCATCTTTAGGACAATACCGATTAAGATCTCTGAAATCGATGCAAACCCTAATTTGTCCGTTCTTCTTCTTTACAGGGACAATATTATCCAACCACTTGGGATATTGAACTTCTCTGACGAAGTTGGCTTTGATCAGCTTATCCACTTCAGCTTCAATTTTGGAAGCATAGGTTGGGTGTGTTCTTCTCGTGGCTTGTTTAAAACCTCGATGTTCTTTTGGTAAACCCAAATGATGAGTAGCAACATGAGGATCAAGCCCAGGCATTTCTGTATAATTCTAAGCAAAAATATCTTTATTTTTCTTTAGAAAAGAAATATACATCTCTTGCTCTTCATGGGTCATGGCCACACTAATTAAAGTGGGGCGTGGATCTTTCTCTGTACCCAGATTTACTTCTCCGAGTTCATCCACAGTGGTAGAGATACCCTCTTCAAATGCTGGAGGAGCATCTCTAAGATCTTCCTCTTCCTCTTCATCATGTGTTATTTCTTCCGTTTCTACTTGAAAAGTAGATGAAAAAACGAAATTCTCATGATCATAAGAGATGTCAAAATTTTCACATTTTGAAGAAGAAGCTTCCATTTCCGACTCTATTGATGATAAAGGGTCTTCTTTGGGAAATAAATAGGAGATGATGGATCGAGAATCGACATCATTATTCACCTCTGGTGTTGCTATAACTTCTTCTGGCCTGATTAGCGAAGTATAGACTTGTTGGACTTCATCACCACTTATGTTTTCATCACTGCTTGGTAGGTTACCAATTTCTCCCATATTGTCTGGCTCGATCGCCGTAATTGACATTATGGATCTTTCCATAAGAGTATTTTGATTTGGGCATATTTTGTCAATTTGATTGATAGGTAACACATAATCTGTACTAATATGTGAAAATTGATTTATTGGAATTTTCTCCAAACCATATGGAGCATTAACTTTGGTAATTTCCTTCATTGTTGATTTTTCTCTTCCCTTCATGTGATAAAATTCCGCCTCAATGTATTGAGACTCACATGTCTTGAACGGGGCCTTGTCACCATACAATGTTCCAACTTGACCATCAAAACAGTATTTGAGACATTGATGGTATGATGATGGAATAGCTGCATGCTGATGTAGCTAGGGTCTTCCAAGCAAGATATTGAAAGATGAGTCTTGATCAACAATCATGAAATCCGAATTGGATACAAGATCTCCAAACTGAGTTCTGAGTGTAACTTCTCCCAGTGGTTCTTGTTCATTTTTATCATATCCTTGTAACATCATGGTAGAAAGAGATAAATCAGATTTCGTGAGGTCCAATCGACGAAGTGTACGAATGGGCATGAGGTTGACTCCTGAACCATTGTCAATGAAAGCTCTTCGAACATCTACACCATTGACTTTGCCAGATAAGTACAACGGTTTTATGTGCCCATGCACAACATCATCTTCATCTTTATCAGTAAAAGATATCACTGCATGGCATTCTGCAGGATTATTCTCTATGTGATAGATTTCAGCTGCAGTAATTTCTGCTTCAAACTCCTGAGGACTTGACAAAGCTTCGATGAGTGCTTCCCGAAGATCTTTTGACAGATTCAAAGCATCCAAAATTGATAACTTGGCTGGTACTTGGGCCAAGTGTTTCAATATATCATACTTTTTATCTAGAGGTCTGTGTTTCCCAATAGGAATATGCGGTTTAGCAGGTACCTTGGAAGCAGATGCTTTGGAAGCTGATGCATCTTGTATTGAAGCTGGAAACATCCTTGGTTTTGGCAGATTAGACTGATTAGATCCATTTACTTGCTGAGATAAAGAAGATGGAACCTTTAATCTGTCTTCCAAAATAACTGTGCCCAAACTGAGTTGGCCATTGGCAGAAGAACTTGCTTGTTCTTTTTGAGCTCGCTGAAGGGCTCTACCACGAGTTTCTGCTGCATATACAGTGCTAGAAGGGGTAGAATTAGAGTAGTGGCTTTGGAAAGATCCACATCTTCCCCTATATCCTGATCCTCTAGAACTTCCTCAGGTTCCCTTATTTGATACAGGAGAATTCAGGCTCATCAAGACTGGAATATGGATCTTTTAATTGAATCATATTAACAGAACCAAAGATTAACTCTTCGTCTGATAAAGACTCTGCCTGGTTAGCCTGTTTAGGCTGTGCCGTTTGGTGGGATGGTGCCCGTGGCATTGAAGTAGATGGCATGAAATCTTCCAGAGTCAAAGACAATTTAGGCTTTGATACATACTCATCTTCTCCTGTTTCCTCTTTCTTCTTTGAATTGCGCTATCCTTTTGAGGATTTGTCTTTTGATGGAGGCTTTACTGCAACTTTTGTAGGAGACACAATTGGATTCTTCAATTGTGTTCGCAAAATGGAATGGGTCCGATTGATTGTCTTTCAGACCATCCAATCATCATATTTTTTCGCAGTTTTTCTTTTGACTTCCTGCCACTCGCCTCCTTCCTCTGGATCTGTAGCAGTAATACATGCTACATGAGCTGAAGAACCCTTCAATTTGACTTGTCCCAAGTCGACCATCTTTTGAAGGAGGTCTTTAAAGACAAAACACTGCTGGATGGGATGCCCCAACATTTGATGAAAGGGACAATAATTGGGACGGTCTTCATCTCCTTCCTTGTTTGGCCTCTTGGGCACTGGTAATTGAACCAAATTATTTTCCAGAGCTGAAATGAAGTAACCAGGAACTTGCTCACTTCGGAAAGAGTATGTTTTACTCTTCGTATCCTCAAATTGTTTTCGTCGTTGATCTTTTTGATCATTTGGACGAAACAGCCTTTGTTGTTGGTGTTCAGGAGGTGGAGCCCTTCAAGAAGATGAAGGTTTTGAAGTAGAAATAGGTAAAGGTGCTTGTTTAAGAATAACTGTAGCAGTTTCTGCTTTACCCATTCTCCTTCCTGGAGCTGATGGAATTATACGAGATTTAACCTTAGCCTGTATAAGGGAATCTTCAATCTGTTGAGCGATTGAAGTAAGGTCTCGAAACCCTCCTGTGTATTTCACAGGGATCAATGGCGTGCGTAATTCGTCACGCAAATTTTCCACACAGATTGGCAACAATTCCTCCTGAGGGAGTGCTAAACTCAGGGAGTATGTTAATCTCTTCCAACGAGCAATGAAATCAGAGACTCTTTCATTCTCCCTATGCTTGCAGTTAGTAAGATCGAAAACTGTCGTTTTTGTCAAAGTTGAGCTAAACTGAAGAAGGAATTTTTGATGAAGATCCTTCCATCTGATGACTGACCGGGATTGCAAGCTTGTATACCAGAAAAAAGCTGGTCCTTGCAAGGTTCGCACGAAGCATCTGAGTTTCACTGCTTCTTGCTGCTCTGGAGTTCCCATCATAGGATCACAACAAGACACGTAATGCGTCAAATGTTGTTCGGGGTCGCCTGATCCATTGAATGTAGGGAAAACAGGGTTTCCAAAACTGGATGGAGGAGAAATTGAATCTACCCATTCAGGGTAAACTTTCTTTTCAGGTTGGACTTGCACCCGCTTCCCTTCCATAGTTTCTAACCGAGCTTTTAATGACTCAATAGTAGTTATTAACTTTTGAGAAACATCAGGTTGAACTTGGTTTTGGGTAGGTGCGTTGAATGGAGCTTGGACAGACGTGGTGGTTGGTGCTGCAACTGATGGTAGTGCTGCCAACCGTTGTTGCGTTTGACCCGTAGGATTAGACCTCTGAGGGTGTACTGATAAAGGAGGATATTATTGATCCATCTCAGTAGTTACAACAAATTCCTTCGGTTGTCGGACTTCAGCATCCTTAAGAAGAAGACTGCTCTGAAGTAGTTCTGCATTCAACCTTCTTAATTATTTCATTTATTCCTTCTATTGTGCAAACCTTTGCTCTAATGAGAGCGATTGAACTCTTTCAGAGGAAGGTTGAGAAGTAACCTGATTCTTTCCTTTCCCCTTATTGGATCCTTTTCGGAGAGGGGGAAGTGGGTTACTTGAAGGAATACTCAGATTTTGGGTAAGCCTTTGATTACGTGTGCGCACACCTTCTTCATTTAGGTCTGTGTGCGCAACTTCTTGAGCGGGAACCTCTTCGTCTGATCCATCTGGTTGAGCCTCATCTGGTGAATCAGCAGCAACGACATTGATGACATTAATGGATGCATATTGCATGGAATCCTTTCTATCAGCATTTCATTGATATTGTCATCTTCCATGTCCTTGATGAGACATGGAATTCCGTTGACATGATCCCTCAGGAACTTCTTAGAGAACCGACACTTGGAGAGAATCTCCTGATAGCTTGGCTCTTCGTTCCTCTTAAGGCTTATTCCCTAATCGAGAGAATACTGACTTTCTCTGAGGGAGGTATTGAGGATTTGAAAAAGTCCCCAGTCTGGTGGACTGGGGATGTTCCTACTGCTTCTGCTCAACTCCTCGAATCCCATTTGTTGACTCTGAGGGTTGGGTTAGAGAAGTCCCCAGTCTGACAAGCTGGGGTGTCTCTTGACATGCTATGTCTGAGATCTTCTTAAAATCTCTCTTGATCTTGCGAATCTTAGTTCAGAAATTAGCTGGATGCATTAACCTGTATCCACTTTTATCACCTAGTTCAACAGACCGTTGGATGATTTCCGAAACATCTGTCATTTGATGATGTGTTTGCTCCAGACGAGAGGCTTGTGCAATATTATCGCCTACTTGATGTACGAGCAATTCAACAACTTGTTCTCTATATACTTGATTTTGAGAGGAACTAGTTGAATCCTGTTCTTGAGCAAGCTTTTGATTATGAACAAAGCCCATTGACTATGGCCGGCCATGGGCAATAACATTGCATGTGACCATTTTCGGTGGGCTTTGCTGACTGGAAAGCACTATGAAATGTAGTGCTCCGTGAACACCCCATCCTCTGATATGAACATCAAATGGAGCATTGGCAATTAACTGATGCAATTTTCTTAGTGCGCCAAGGCATGAACGTTGAAGGGTTCTTTGTTTATTTTCAGCTTTCGGATACCAAGAGACTGATAAAGATTCCAAACCAATCTGGTGTTGTAACCCTTCTATTATCTTAATATGATTTTCATAATCACCGTAAGATAATACTTTCTTCTTCAATTGACAAAGAGTCTTCCATATGTTGAGACGAATATCATGGATTCCATCATCCGTCAACATCTTTGGAATGTCGTACTGGGAGTCAGCCAAAGGCCAAAACCTGACCGGTACTTCACCTTTTGCCAGTTTTTTTTCTCATGTTCAGCATTTCCTCTTTATCCTTAAATGAAGATTCTTCTACATGTTTGGACCAGAGTTGGTTTTTCCTTCTTGCTTTATCAGATTCAACAAAATTGGTAGAGAAATCAGTATTCATGCTGGAAGATGAATGACCCAGGGATGGTTCGGAGAATAACCTGAACCCCAGTCTATCTTCTGATGGAGAAAGAGTTTCACCTGCCGATAGTAAAGCATCAGACATGACTGGTTTTACGTTTTCAAGTGCCTCGAGATAGGAGGGATTTCTTGTCACTACATTGCCTTCTGAAGAATTTTCGAGAAAACTTGAATCACTACTGCGGAGAGGACTTTCGCAGCGAAGTTCATCACCATGAGGAGGACCGTCGTGATGGGTTACAACAAAAGATGAAATCTCTTGCTCCTTGGTCTTCTAACCACACAGAGGGTTCCTGTGGCTCTCATCTGAAGACGAAACATCAAGATTGACCGAACTTTCATGAAACAAGCCTTCATGAGGAAGTGTCTGTTGAAGACCTTCAAAATTAATGTTCCCGTTATTGAGAACTAAGGGATTAGAATCTTGAATTACGACAGATAAATGTCTGAGGGCTTCAAGAACTCCAGTATCGAGAAAGGCCTTGTTGCAGATTGGCCTTTGATCTCCTGACTGTGCTGGGCGGAACTTTTTCTTAGATTCCTTCTTACTCACTTTAGAAACCACTTGTTGACGAAAGTGGTTACTCTGAGCTGGTGTATGTGCCTGATCAGGAAAGATGGTCAGGTTAGGCTGACGATCTCCACTCAAATCAGGTGTATGTGCCTAACTTGGTTATCCGTTTGATATGGGGGAGTATGCCCCATAACCCTCTTGGACTGGAACAGATGTGTGTGTCTGTTCCGGAGTGAATCGTTGATGTGTCACTCCACTTCTAGGGATAGATTTATGTGTCTGTCCCTGAGATGATGCTGAAGCTGTTATGATATCCTGGCAAGAACCCAGAATATGAGCAGGAATTTGCTTCTGCTCTTTCACCATTGACAAAATATGTTTGATGACTTCAGCCGCTGGAACTGGGATATACGTCCATTCCGGGCTTGGAGTAGGTGTATGTGCCTTCTCCTGTCCTCCTTTTCCTATCAGTGAATCATGACAGTACTCAAGTGTGGAGGCAAAGAGTTGAGTCTGCCACCTGTTTGTCATCGGGGCTTTCTGACTGACTTCTCCGTGCGCTACCAAGCGAGGCTGTTGGTAGCCTTGATTAGTATTAGCAGGTGTATGTGCCTGCTGATTACACTTCGCCAAACGCGGTTGACGAGATCCATCATATGTAGTCAGACGAGCCTGCTGACTAACTGGTGATGTATAAGAAGGTGTATGTTCCTGCCTATGGTACTCCACCGGAATTGCCTGGCGGGTATTAAAATGGACAGGTGTGTATGCCTGCTCGTTGTTCGCCACCAAGATTGGTTGGTGGACTTCTCCAGAGATGGCAGGGATGACAACCTGCCCATTGTTTACCAGATTCCGTCTCTGGGGGTTCATCATGCCTGCTCGGGTTCGAGGAACCTGAGCTGAATTCCTGGAGTCGGTACCCTCATCATGTTGAGGGCGCACTACCGCACGAGTCTGGCGGCGATTGTTGATGGGAGCCCGTGGGAAGGACTCCTGTATTTTTGAAATAAGGTCCTGCAGGACCTGCTCATTCACTTCCTCAGAGTAAGGGATTGAATGGAAATTGTGTTCCGGGGATAACGACCCGAAACGGTTGGAGAGGGTAGTCCGCACCGCCTGTTTCTTGATCGCTGTACGCCATTGTCCGGACGACCAGGTAGAGTTGTTAACTTGAAGGGCTTGACGAGTAGCCTCCAGAGTTGGGATAGTACCGTTGCGACAGTACTCCTTAACCAGTGCATTAGAAACCCAATGTTGAAGACGCTGAGTTGGTGATGTCATCCTCAGAGCGGACGACGTTCCAGCAGAAGTAGCAGCATTTGTTTTCACAGAAGCAGACCTCACAGTAGAGGTGTTCACAGTAGCATCATTTACAGGGGTGAATTTAAGGAAAGCCATTTTGCAGAAGATCTTGAGAAAAGAGTGACTGTTCCATATTACAGACATAATCAAGATGAATCCGGCCACTGCATCTTTATGATGAGCATATGTCAATGATTGCTTTGTTGGCCCAAGGGGCCTAACAAATAAGAAGAACATCACTTTAACATGGTTAAGGGTTCACGTCGGGTTCACCATTTTTGTTTCCTCACGGATTTCGGGGATGACCTTCTGGACGGGAGATTCAAACATTCCGATCGGTTTCTAGCGGGTTTGTTCGTAGAACCAGAAACATCCAATGATTCCACATCCGTTTGGACCTACTTTCCAAAGGTAGGCGCTGATTAGATTGTGGACTGATGAGGCTTAGGAATTTGCATTGGTCGAGAGGATGGGAGGTCGGACTCATCACACCTTTTTGAGGGGAATTATTGTCTACTCCGGGACTCTCTTTATAGATTTAAGTTATGTTCGTGAATCCTTATTACATTACCAAGTATAAAATGCGCTTTCCTTTAGTTTTAACAATCAATGATTAAATATGCAAGAAATTTAGAGAATCTTTTATATGTATTCGAGGTTCTTCATCAATAGAGAATCATCTATATCTGTTTAGAGATTCATGGTCAATGGTATCCTTCAAAACATTTATATAAAAGTCTCTTGGTCATTATGATGACCAGACTGGTTTTAAAGGCACTCAATGGGGCACTTGAAGTTTATCGTCATTCAGAAGGACATGGATTATTTCAAAGTTGGGATCGAACCCAAAAAATGGGCTACCTACGTATCCTCTGTTTTGGAAAAGGAATTAGAACCCGCGTAGTTCGAGTAATGGAGTATGATGTTTATGATTGACGGCTCAAAGATGAATGTCATAATTACTTTTACACTCTAAGCTCATGTGAGTCATGATCGGTGTGAGAAACAAGAGGTATTGGTAAAAATTAGACAATTGTGCCATGAAAGATGCAATCATAAGAATTTTGTTTGGGGCTTATGCATGTATGATTGCCCAGATAGATGAAGGTTTAGGATTTACTTTTAGAGAGAAAATCCATGAACAGGGTGCATAAAGTTATATGTGCTTCATGGAGATTTGAATACTCTAATCTTGGGGCTTACTCCTAAGGAGGATGCCCATGTTAGGAGGGGATTTATGATTGGGTTTTACACCTGAAAAGGAAACCCAAATCAAGGGTAAATTAGGACTGGTTAAGAGAAATTTAAGGGGGCTTGGGATTTACTCCTGAAAAGGAAGCCCAAGATTATGACTGAGTCTTTTTCCTGAAAAGGAGACCCAGGTTAGGGGACTTGGGGCTTACTCCTGAAAAGGAATCCCAAGATTATGACTGAGTCTTAATCCTGAAAAGGAGACCTAGGTTAGGGATTAAGGTTTGGGGCTTACTCCTGAGGAGGATGCCCATGTTTGGGAACTTTAAGAATTTGGGGCTTACTCCTGAGGAGGATTCCCAGATTAAAGGATTTATAACAGGGGATTATTCCTAAAAAGGATACCCAGGTTAAGGATTCTATCATCTTAAAGGATGAGGTTAAATGAACGAACTCTCAATCTTTGGTGACATAAGGATATTGAAATCACTAGGTTTTGAGAGATATTCCACAGAATTCATTTCAGATAAGGAAGTCAAATCAAGAAATCATGCCATAAATGGCTTCGAAGAGTGTCTTGAAGACTGAATCTTGAAAAGGAATGGTGAAATGGCTTAAGGGGGTAAAATGGGAAATATGGGAACCCAAAAAGATAGGGGCACGCAAGTCTTGAAAGGCGCGCAAGTCTTCCGTGGGTGCGCAAGTATTGGTCGTGCAGGTATACCTGCGCGGCACATGGTGTACTTGCGCGATTTTCAACCAGCATTGAAATACTTGAGCAACTCTTTTTTAAACCCTTTAGAATTATCTTGAGGTTCTTCCAGAAAAGGGACGCGCAAGTTATATTGAAGGAAATAAGTCGGCGTGCATGTGTTTGATATGTTTCAACACTTAGGCCTTCCTTCTTCTCTTTAGATCTTCCGTTCTATGTAAGAAATTACCTTAGAAGTGTTCCGGAAGCTTTGAGAAGAGACTTGGGCGTCGGGAGCTTCAATCCGAGTTCTGGAAAATGATCCTCTCGAATGGGGGGGCCCAGAGGGTCTATTTATATGCAAAAGAAATCCTTGGGCGGTTACCGGGCGGTTACCACTTAGGTCGCGCATGTCACTTGCACGACCATAAGGCGTCGCGCAAGTAGACTTGCACGACCACTAGGTGGCGCGCAAGTGTACTTGTGCGACCATGAGGGAACTTGCGCGACCTATGGGAAATGTTCTCCTTGTTCATCCCTTTGTCGATTTTTGATGTTTCTTCAAAGGATGAATCACTTTATGCTCAGATATTCCCCTTTTCCGATCTTTAGATTCTGTGACGAAAGGAGCGTCAATAATAGCTATAACATACCACCCTCATTCCAATAGCCAGTCCATGTGTGTGATACAGATGTTACATGACAAGTTTCAAGATAGAATCGTTAATTTTGAAGCTTCCTATGAAAAATACATAAAACACATTGAGTTTTCCAAAAATAATAAATTTCAAGACAATGTTGAATTGGTTTCCTGTGGGAACCTATAGGCCATGTCATTCAGTACACACTAGTGATGGTTAAAAGAATGTGATGAAATTCAATAAAGACCTCATATAATTTTGGAGACTTCCCAACACGTGTAGTGTATTCAAAAGAATATTTCTATAACTCATTGTAGTAATACATTATATACATAATTTCACAACGAGAATCTGGAGTTCGAGATGGAACCTCTTGTAATTATTTGAGGTTATCCTGTGTTATTTCAAATATAGATTCAAAGATAGGGAAATATATCATATCATTAAATCACGCCTTGTGAGATCTTGGAGAGAGTCATGATAATAGACTATCAGTTGTCTTATGTTGGGGGTACTATTTCATGCACGATGTCATCCATATATCATTGATTTACCATGATTATTCCAACTTTTCTAATTCTTTCAACCCTGGTGATATAAACTATAATGTAGAATAATGATTTTGGGATCACCTTATACGTATCATTGGTTGTACCACAATAGCGCTCAAATGTTGGGAAATTCCATTTGTATGGGTGTCATGGTAGTATAGAAGTGTGTAGGTTGTGACCTGGGAGTGAGAGGCCAATATAGGTTCTTATTGGGTGGAGCATTATATAGATGATGTTTTACTAATTTTGGAGGGGAAATTCTTGGTTTAAATGTTTTAAAGTAGGGTTCTTGTGACATGCCATCTTTTTGGTGGGGTATAGATACATAATTTATAGTTAAAAACATCATGTTTTGTTATATTTATGTTCTCAAGGGGAAAATGAGTTATTATTGATAAACCAAGGCTCATTCAAAGCATTAGGATCCAAACATTGGAAATCCGAATAAATCTACACAATTAGAACATGGATAGTGCTAACCATGCGACACAACTAATTGGGAGATACAATAATTTTTGAATGGGAGAAATGTTTATTTTAAATTATTAAACATAGGATGCTTGGTCATATTGGGATTACAATTTTTTAGAATGATCCTCTTGGTTTTTACAAACCATGCTCTCATGGCCATTTCCATATACCACTTAACTAGTGGTGGGACATAGTTTAGAAACATTGTTGTAGACCAAGAAGTGAACCCATATAACTATTAGAAATGTGTGATAAGAAAATTTTCTCTCTTCTTTAATTTATGATTTCATCATTATTTTTCATCCCCATTAACGTGATGCACCTCTCCTAGGTGTGGGGGGTCTCCAACATCACCAAACCTAATATTTGAGCATGGTTCTTCCTTCAGTTTATTAATCCTTCATATATGGATGTGTTGAATATCCAATGGTAAGCTACTCATTCTACTTCCTTATTTTCAGGGATTAATCATCCATATATAGTGATATTTTGTCAGTGTGATATTATGCCGAATTTTCATGGTATTGGTCAATTTTTATAATTTATTCTTTCATCTTTGAATATTAGTCCATTCATGGATGTGGCTTTTCCTACATCCCTAATTTTGGTGATCTAGTTATTTCTCACTAAAGGATCATCTCTTTATATGGTACACCATTTTTTCACCTGGTGGACCCTTCCAGTGAAACCTACAAAATTTATAATTAAATACATACATTTTCATCCCAGATTATTTTAGTGATAGAATCCTGAGAGTCATCTTGGAAGGATAACCAACCCAACTTGTGCCACCATTAATAGGCAACCATCCTAAATATCTTTAAGGCCTCAATCCGATGAATTAATTTCTGACCACCAATAGTTGTGTGTTGAATTTACCCATGTGAATGTAATTTATTTTGAATTTAAGAAATGATAAATTTTTGACTAGGTATATAGAACCTTTTTCATATTTATATTGATTAATTTAACTATATTCAATGAATTAGATGACAAGACTATGTGTATTGACTAAATAAGATGGGTTAGATAATACCTATGACCATTACCTTATGACATGATAAAGGTGATATGAGGGTATTGATTTGGACTCCTTGGATATTCTCATCAACCAATATGATTGTAATTAAAAAATTAAAATAAAATACATTGGGTGTCAAACATAAAACAATTAGAGAAAAATAATAGATGGACTTACAGGATAGATTCCTTGATATTACCCAGGGAAAATAGTTTTTTCCATAGCGTATTGCCTCTGAAAGGCTCAATGGGTAATGATTCTATGTTATGCCAAAAGATATATCTGGTTCGAGGTGGTATACCTTAGATGGTATAAGAAGGTTATTCCTCAATACTAGTCTATGAGTTATACTCACATTCCACATATAAAATTCCATGGATAGACTGCTATGGTGATATGTTCTTGTTATGCTCCAGAAGCAACACTGAGGTTCCTTATATATGGAATTCCATACATGTGCCTATGTGCCAATTAATTAATACAATGAATGAATCATCTAATCTGACAAAAAATGATTGGATTCATTATACTATTTATACTTTCTTTTTATAATGGCCTAGTTAGATATCCAAGCTCATATTCTATGAGAGTAATGAAACCCCTTATAACCCTGGATAACCTCCTTGTTCTTTATCATATAGTCATAAAAATACTACACAACTATTTATATACTAAAATTAGTTTATATGTACATGAGGTATATAAATAAAAAACATCATATATATATATATGTACATGTTGGGTGAAATTTGGTCAGAAACATCTTGCTTAGGTCGGAGAATGTAGTGTTTATCAGGTATCCCATTAAAAAACTGGTTCGATATGATTTGTTGATATATTTTCTTGTATATTTTTTTACCTTCACACATATCATCTTATGTGTATAGAATGGATAGTAATAGTAATATTTTATTTTGGTCTATGAATTTTATCCCACAACTTATTTGAGCAGCATTATAGTACTTGGAAATTCGTTATGAATGTATATACGGGAAAAGGGAAGCTTCCATCATTGGATATTTAACATAATATACAAAGACGAAGTATGATATCAATTTAATGATCCAATATTTATGATTTTAGAGGAGGGATTTTTTGTTATTTTTATCTTTTTCTATATCATTTTGTATAAGTCTATAAACATATGTTCTATGTACGTCCACCCTTTCATAGAAAATCAGGACATGGTCATCATTTTGTATATGAATTTTATTGAGGTTAAACCTATTTATTTTATATGGATGATTTATTTTTCAGAAATTACTTCACTTATTATTCCTTTTATATTTATTACTATTATGGAATACGACTATGCTACACTATGTTCATGAGGGTATATTCATCCAACCATACCATCATAGATTTTCAATGCTAGTTAGAAGCCTATGGAATATCCATAGATCCAATGAAGTATGGGAGGACAACATGGTTTTGTTTATTATAAGGGATCAATGTCTAATATGATAATATATATATCCCAACCCATGTAATGGGAATAATCCAGAAGTATATCCTCCATTATGTGAATCTTGTGCTCATTATTTTTGTCTATCTAGTGAAGATAAACAATGAATAATTTAAATAATTTCCCTAAGGACATATTTAAAACTGACCAAAACCATGACATAAAACAGTGATATTTTTCATATTTTATGTTCAAGTGAAATCCATGGAAGTATTCTACCTCACTAATATGAAAATGTTTCTTTTTGTATACTTAGTGAGTCTCGCAGATCACAAATAAATGGAAACATTCGTTAGTTGATAAAAAATCTCTTATATAATGGTACAACATCACAAGATCCTAGGTAATAATATCACAATGTCCACCATGAGATCCTTGCACTTACACAGGGGATGTGGGTGTTGATGGGGAGAAGCACAAAGACACCAGTTCCTGTAGAATATCCTCTGGTAGGTAAGGCATAGGGAAACACAACCAATAATGTCCCTCTAAATCAATGACCACCCATACAATATTCTAAATTCATAATACATCCTTGTCACAATAGGATGAGGAACCAATTTAGAGGAATGAAAGTATGTCATCAGATCCTCCCTTATTGTAGAGGGTACTATGAATCTCCCATATCTATGGACCAAACTGTCATTGTAGAATGATTTTCTTGGTATTGAGTCACCTCCATCTAGTTATGATCACATCATATCATACACCATGTCAATCTATTTTCCACAACATACCCACTATATAAAACAATATGTGACCACCACTAGATCACACTTCACTGATCAATATTCTTGGAATCATCCACACTTCAATCAAGAAATAAACATATCTGGTGCCACTAATCATATAAAGGATGAATGTTGTGATACTTATCTAACTGTATATTATGGATAATATAGTTTATAATTAATTTACATTTACCTAGTTCATAATGAAGATCAATCATGATGAACTATAGTTACTCCAACTAATGCTTCAACCTCTGATTTAGGTCTTAATGTGTAATGATATAACAAAGTATCTAATTGTTAGTGTAAATGAATAACAGCTCACCAGAGTGGAAGTGTTATCAACAATTATATTCATTGAAAAATGTTTCTAAATCTAGATCATGGGTAGGGTAGTACGTCTTAAGGGGTTATATCTTACATGACATATAAGTTACCACGTGATCTCTTTAGATGTGTATTTCCCTAAAATCAAATACTAAATTGTCATAGTACACTGAATAACTAATAAAATGATTATAAAGAATCAACATCTATTTTCAACATTTAATTTATATCAAGAGACACCTCTTCACATATATACATCCTCTAGAAATTCTCTTAATTATTTTTTAAACACAATCATATGTCATAATAACTCGAAGATGTCCTATATAAAACAGGAATAATATCCCAAAAAACCTTAAATTCCCAAAATAGAATAATCTTTCTTTGTATATTTCTAAGAAATCATGGTCTCCAACTTATCTTGGTCCATAGATATACCAATCTTGGAAAATAAATATTCCATGAAGTTTACCACCATAATCATAAATTCAAACTTTAATATCTTTGAAAAAAATTGATGTACTCGAAGCGTACATCAGAATAACGATAGATGGTTTCCATGATGATCATTGATTAATTATTTAATGTGGTTATACTCATATATCACCATGATGAATGCGTCAAGATATTTGTGGAATACATTTTTCATGAGTGAAACAAGCAGTTTTAGTGCATACATCCCTCTAAAAAGAATAATAAAGTACTCATATATCCCATACCAACTCTAAAACTCCATCAATGAGAATCCCTCCTCTCTAACAAACTCCTTGTTATAGGATAATACATGATAAATCCTAGGGAACACCTTGGTTCCCTCTTACTAATAAAATAATAAATTTATCTTCTGAAAAGGATATATATTCATCATTATTACCTTGTTCATCATTAAATAATCTATACCAAGTTGATCAGAATGTTACTCCTTTTTGGATAACAATATATGTTCACCACATGATGAAGTACAAAGCCAATTAAATCCCTTCTACAACATATCATTTGTACAACTTGATATGATTAATATAAGATGGAATAATATGATGAGTGGTATTTAAATGGGAGGCATATTTAGAACAAGCTCTATCTCAAAGTCAACTCACTAATTAGGGGTAACTACAATAGACACATATGGGAAGCCATATTGATATAGAACCATTGATAGAATAAAATATTAGTGGGAAATCACTGATAACACTAAAGGGGAAAGTCTAGCAATATTCACTACGATGATCATATCAAGAAATAATTTCATAAACAACATGTGACTGCTCGACATATAGATATCATCCATGGATAAATTTAGGGGATCTATATCAAGATTATAACATAGTAGGAACCTCCTCTGAATCAATGAAAACATCTATTCCCACCACATCTTCTTTCAGGGTTGATACCTTCTTAAGCTGGTTTGAAACCCCTTGAGTTTTTATGAACCTTTTTTTGAATAAATTAAATTTTCATTTATTTCATGAAATACATTAAGTAAAACATTCCTTTCACATGACAATGAATTGGCATGTGATAACTGACACTTATGAAATTTACATTACATGGAACAAAGAATTTTTGTATGATACATGCAACATCGACTTGGTATACATTACACACAACACTGACTTGGCATACGTTACAAGCAACACTGATGTTTCTATGGAATATCATTAAATTGTAATAATTATTTAAGCCTTATAAGTATAACCTTGAAATTAAAAATAATTATTTTCATAGAAATGACTACTCTAAAAATATTTTTTATAATTTTTTATTTAAATAAAACTTATTAATATTAAAAAAAATTATTTTTTGTAATGTAGTTTTTTCTCTAAAATACTATTTTCTAAAATGAACTGCTTTTAATGTCCTTCTATGAAAAGAAAAAAATTAATAGTATGAAAAAATATAAATATAATTTTATTAAATAAAATTAATTTTTGAATTCAAACAATCAAAATTATCTTAGGGAGAATTTTTTTTATTTTTTTTGAGAAAATTCATTTTCAGATTAATAGTATAAAATAAATAATTTTAATTCAAAACTCTTTTCATAAAATTAATTAATGTGGATAAATTATATTTTTATTTTTTAAAAGTTTTATTATATTATATTTTTATTAATTAATTCTATTAATTTAATTAAAATCAATTTGTTGGGGAAAAAATCCCTCATGGTATCAATGAATCATTTTTTAGGTGATTGTGTTTATTGAAAAAGTGGACATCTGTGTTGTGATTGTTGACAAAGCAAACCATTACATAAAAAAATTTTGACAAAGGGGATTTCATGGTGGCATGTTGAGTTCATGGTATATGGTTAACGATCCATGTTTGATTCAATAACGTCTACAATGGAATGGATGATCTTGAGGTGGTACAAAAAGAGCAGATACAAGGTGGGGTCGTTTTCCAGTATGCCAAATTTTTGGGCCTGAAAATCGACAAATGAAGAAAAGTTGTTTTTGACTAAGGGAATTGTGCTCCATGTTCATGAAGGAGAGGAAACATGAATTCCATATGTTTTTCAAGATCAATACATCAAAATATGGAAAAGGGAAAGGGGAACCATGGTTTTAGAGTGGGTCGCGCAAGTGACTTGTGCGATAGAGACTTGCGCACCGAAACATGAATGCCAAGAGGAGACTTGTGCGCCATAGAATAGGGTGTACAAATGCATATAAATAGAGTTTGACCCCTCTTCATTTGGTGAAGAGTTCAACACTTAGAAAAATCAGAGATCTCATCTTGCAAGTGTGCTGGTCATGGAAGTGGTGTGTGGTCGCGCGAGTATAAAGTTGTGTGCCAGGTGGTTGTTGTGCACCAAAGGTGATTTGGGCGAGAAAAGAATTGAGTCACGCAAGTTTTGGGTTGTAGAAGAAGGAATCACACAAGTGGTTTGGTGACACTTGCACGACTGATTTTGAAGAAGTGCGAAAGTTGTTGGTTGTGCCCCAATATGGGTTTGGGAGTTAAAGGGAGGGTGTCGCGCAAGTTTGGAGTTGGAGAAGCTTGTGTCACACATGTAGTTGAGGAGGACTTGCGTGCCAGTTTGACGTACATGTCGAGACTTGTGCATCGACTTAAAGAAGGGAACCATGTATGTTTGTTTCATGGCAGTGGTTCATGGTAGTATGGAAGCTGGAATATTTCCCGATACCTTTGGTGAAAAGTGAGATTCATCTACGGGTGAATGTTGGGATTCAACATAGCATCTTCATACAACATAGGATGTATTAATTAGTGATAATTAAGAGACCTATAAGTCTATACACTATGAGTGGATCATATCTATAGCAGTGATAAATGGAAGAGGATGAAGGTGAACCTCTCCGTCACCAGTAAGCCAGAGAGAGAGAAACAAGGAGTGACCATTGGGAAAGCAGTGAGCTAACTCTAAACTTTGTAATGACAGTGAGCCTGGGTATAGAAGGGATACATCCCGAAACCGATAAACAGCAGTGTTCTTATAGTGGATTTGGTACATCATCACATTTCTGGTGAATTATCCTTGGATGTAGTCTAGTGAGGGAGAACTAAGTAAAAATTGATATTTCTTGTGCATGCTTTACTTTCTGTTTATATTGTGCAATGGGAAAGAGAGAGAACAATGTTTTTCTTAATAGTGAAACAAGATCAGCACAGAATTTAATTTTAAATTAGTCATACCCTGATATACCCCCCCCGTCTCAGGGTATTAATCCTTGTGAACCTAACAATTGGTATAAGAGTGAAATGTTGTTATTAGTTCTTCTCTAAATAGAGGTCACCAATCATAAAGAGACTCTGATCTTCGATGGAAAAAATTCCATCTATAGGAGAATTGGATGCAATACTACTTTTAATCATTGGGAATTGATGTATTCAAAGAAGGATTGCATGGCATAACAGCTGATATTAATAGTGGTGCATTATTAGAAGCTTAACGTAGAGAGTTGGATGCTGATTCCAAAGCAATCAGTGCCTTGGCGGTAGCCCTATAAAATCCTATATATACAAAGGTGGTTCCTTGAAAAACATCACATTCCATGTGGGAATACTTATTGAATATTTATGAAGGGGATAAAAATGTCAGAGAGGAAAATATGCAAGGGTTGTGTAATAAGTATGGAGATCTGAGAATGAACCCGAATTAATCTGTTGATGCATTCTATGATAGGGTAAAAGTTATAGTGGAGGAAATGGGATGTCTTGGAGAAGTTATTGAAGATATTAAAATTTTGAAGTGCATCCTAAGAAAACATTCACCTTGGTTCAATCTGAAAGTTTCTATTTTGGATGGCAATGACCCGAAAGAGCTGACATTGGATAACCTGCACAACACCCTTATTGCAAATGAAATGAGAAATGATGATAACGACACTTCAGAAAAGGAGAAATCCAATGTGGTGGAATTTAAGGCCATGATGAAGCTCACCATTTATGATTCTCAAGAGGATGAAGAAGAATATGAGGTAATGTCATTCCTCTCCTCAAATCTTAAAAGAGGAAAAGGAATGTTCAAAGGAAACTTCCACTTACTATATTTAGATGTGGAAAATTTGGTCATCTTGCCACAAGGTGACCCAAAAAGTTTCAAATAGAAAATGGGGATGATGAAGTTGAAATTCCCACGAAGATATCCTCATACTATCTAAAAGGGGATAAGAAGTTCAAGATAAATTTCTTGAAGAAGAAGAATCTTCTTTCACAAGAAATTGACAGTTTAGATGAGTCTGAGGTTGAAGAGGTGGAGGAGATTGAAAATTTCAAAGATCATAGAGAAAATGCTATGGTGGCAGTGGTTAGTAGTTCTTAAGAGAAGAATGAAACTGATGGTGCTGAAGAAGAAGAAGAAGTTGAAGGAATAATAGATATGAAAGATGAGTTAGATGCTACTCTTGAAGTGATAGATGTTTAGAGATCCAAAACAATGAAAGCTAACAAAGATGTTTGTGATGCCAAACTCTATATGAAGCAGCATCAAGAAGATATTTCTGAGTTGATGGAACAAATTTAGAAACTCAAGTTATCAACACCAGATAACTCAGAATCTGTTAGTGAGTATAATCTCAAGACTAGAGGATAGAATAGAGATATCGATGGATTGAATAAAAAAGTGAATGAACAAGTCAAGTGTTCAAAGATCTTGAAGAAGAAGTGGTCAGTCTGAGAAAAAAAATGAAGGATCAAGAAGAACTCTTTACCTTAAATGTGATATTAGAAAATCAGGTCATTCAGAAGACAAAAAATGAAAGAGGAGGATAGTAGTTCAGTAGGAAAGAAGCAACGATTCAGCTCAGATGTTAAGGCTGATTCATGGATTAATTAGAAATGAAAATCAATGAAAATTTAAGTAAGACCACAAGAACCCATCCTGAGATTGAAGGATGATTTCAGCACAATGAAAATTCAGAATATTCAGAGATCTCAAGGGGAAACTCGTAGTGAAGTGACACACATGAATGCTCCTAACATTAGGTGATATTACTGTGTAATGATGGTACGATCACAAAATGTGTGTTCTATATCCAACAGATATCGAAGGGAACAAGAGCAATCATGGAATCCAAATAGAGCTCTATATTTTAGAATATCCTTTGAAGCTCATTGTTTTTGTTGTGTAGGATTTGGACATGTAGGAACTCGAATCTTGTTTTCAGATATGTTTCTCCTTTTCTGGTCATTTTTTAGAAAAGAGGAGTTTCTGTAAAATTTTTATATACATGTCGTGTACTCCCTTATCACACCTGGCCATGTGCTGGCTATGTCCAGGCCACACACACGGTGTGTAGGGATGAAGTAGAGGCCGCTTAAAGTGGGGTATGGAAAAATAGTGCACATGCCATTTACTTAAGAAGTACAAGACGTGTATTTTATTTTTTTCATTATAAGGTATGGGGTCATTCCTAATTGACAGAATAATGTTCTTCTAGGTCTCGTTTGACCGAGAGTCTTTTTATGGCCACAGAACTTCTCCGCATCCCCGAGCCTTTATCCGTTCTCTGATTTTACTGTCATCGATTGCGTTGTAACTACAACGGTGAGTTCTTCCATCACCTAGTGCCTTTTTTTCTAATTCCTCCTATTTTGTATGTTATCATGGGTTGATCTTTTTTTCTTTTTTCATAGATATATGTTGTTCTATTGAGAATCAATCCTCGTGGTTCGAGTATATCGATATCCTAGGATCGAGGTATGTGGTTTGTGCTTACCTTTCGATGTCATTTAATTTATGTGCAAATTCCACCATAACCCATGAACGGTGTATTCCGTGTTTACCTTTTTCCTTTTTGTAGGGGTAAATTGATAATGTTGTGGATACTTTTTGTGATTGGATGTGTTGACCTTGCAGTGTTCATGTTGAAACCTTTGGGTATCTTTAACCTTTGGTCATTGTACCCGTTTCCATGCCTTGTGATCGTCAGATGGAATGATGTTGTTAAAATGCATTTTGCTATAGATTGATTATCCACGTAGCCCTATATGTGTACATTGGAAATACAAGTAGCTCTATAGGTGTACTCTTGCCTTATAGCATTAATATGCACCTGCTGGCATGGGACCATCAGAATCTGGTGCTATAGACTATAAGGGATTGACCGAGTGAGCTTCCCAGAGAGTCTTAGATATTATAGACTATACGGGGATAGACTCAGTGAGCTTCCTCAGAGATTCATGGACATTATAGAATATAGGGGATAGACCGAGTGAGATATCCAAGGATTATTACTTGTTATAGACTACAGGAGGGTAGACCGAGTGAGCTTCCTCATAGAGTCTTTACCTTGTTTGAATGTCTTTAAAACCATACCAGTCTAGAGGAGGAATTGACCGAGTGAGCTTCCTCAGAGAGTTTCTGGTATACCTAAGGATATAGGAGGATTGACCGAGTGAGATTCCTCAGAGAGTCTCTAGACCATGGGACCAAGAGGGTTAGACCATGTGATCTCCCTCAGAGAGTCCATGAATACCCTAGACAATAAGGGGAATTGACAGAGTGAGCTTCCCCAGAGAGTCTTATAATATTCGTATGACCAAAACAGAGGGCTCAGGTTGAGTGCACTGCCCAGAGGGTTGTGGTACTTCTTGGATAGGACCATAGGGGATGGCTTCGATTACTTCCCAGAGGGTTTCCTGTTTGTGTTAGATGTTTCTTCACCACTACTTGTTGTTTATCATCATGTTTACTACTTAGTGAATTCTTCCTGCTATTGATGCTACAGTTTACTGCTTTTTTACTATTACCAACCATATAATCACTGACTGTTAGGAACAAACCTTTGGGTGGTTGCCTACTGGGATTTAGTCTCACATCCTGTTTGGGTCATGTTTTTGGGCCCATACAGACTATTTTGTTGTAGGTATAAATAAGGTCAAACACCTTTCGACTTCTGGTACTTGATTGGTTTGGAGGAGGAGAGCACGTGACCAATATTTGGCATGTAATGCTCAGGATATGTTTAAATTATTTTTTACATATATTGGTACTATTGTATTTTTCATCATTGTGACTTGGTTGGATGCTTTCCTAGATATTTATCATGAATCATTTCATATATATATATATGTCCTCTAGTTTTTTGCTTATTTAGTCTTCTGTTGTTTATTATTGTTGGTGATTTACTGCTTCCGCTCTTCCATGTTTAATTACATCCATTGTATACTCTGCCAATGAGGGCATTGTTTTCCCACAATCACACCCAAGGCCCTCGCTTCTAGTCAGTAGCCTTTGGTGTTTGGGGAAATGTTCTTGAGGCCATGTGTCCAACCGGGTAGGGGGCGCCTCTGGGTGGCTTCCAGAACCAGGACGTTACACCCTCAAAAAACATGAACATTACCCAATGATGTTAACGGTCGATTTGGTAATGGTAGAACACTGGCCAATCCATTTCCAAAATAATTTCAAAAACAAAATCACGGGAACAAAAAATTCCCACAAAAAATGGTACCCACCATCATCATGAGAACACCACTTACATTGCCACATATTTTCATATTGCTCCCCTAACAGTGTATTAGTCGACATTACCCCAAATATATGTTCCACTAATAGATCCAACACATCCACCAGATGAGAAAATATAGATGTTTTCATATACCTATATGAAATAAAAAATATTAATGTGTATATTCCACAATAATCATACCTCAAATTGTCGATAATATAGCCTTTCCACCACTTGGTGTAAATGGAAATCCCTGAAGCTAATATTCCCCTGTACCCTAGGCCCTATTGTGCATCATATGGTTTCACTACCCTACTAGTATGGATATTCTCAATCCAGTGTACAAAAAATTCCACCTATACTGGTACAACATAAAGAACTCAAAATTATTTCCTTATATGGGGAAACTGATCCCCTGACTACACTCAACATATTCCTCAAACCTCCATATATTCAAAGATAATGAGGGTTTGAATGGAGCCTTTTCACATGTCACAGTTTTGCACATTCTGGGTTCCAAACTGGTGGTCATGGGCACTAGTCCCACATCTATATTATCCTAATGAACGGATAGAAAAATAATTGGTCCCCACCCTGAGATTTTGATCCCATATTTTGACTACTATACCCACTATTACCTTAGTGAACATTTATGGAATGAGATTCCTACACTCATAAGTCACAATAATAGTCTTCCCAACTAGAAACACATGTCCACCATCAGAATCCTCTAATATGTTTCCTTCTAAAATAAGTTCATGATCCACCACTCCTGGATATCACTTTAATCAGAATATGTTCACATGGGACATAATATAATGTATAAATCAATACTAAGAATATATTGATGTTTTGGTGTCATGTCCTTCCAATAGCGGAAAAATGAATTGAATGTCTATGAAGCAGGCCCACAAAATCCATTACTACCATAGTATCTAGGGACAACCTCATAAAATATGAATCCCACTTCTACCTCTGGGTCTCTAGATAGAAATTCTATAGAAACATTTCATGAAATCCTTTTCATAACAAACCATCTTCTTATGGATTCATAACCAAAATACGCCACTAGCTCTTTCGTAGTGCCCACAACATGTATGCTGCCAACTTGACTCACTTTTCTGTAGGAGTCTCCAAATGATAAAAAATTTAATTGGTGGAATAAAACAAGAACTATTCATCCGTGGGTCCACCCTCTCTAGAAAATGATGGAGGGTTTTGAAACTAAAAATCTCTAGTCGAATTAATCAGACTCAACACGACCATCCTTGGGTTTTTTTCCCTCATCTGGATACAATGAGAGATGTTATCATGGAAATTCTAAACACCTCAATTATCTTATTATAAAATATTTTCTTACTTTGGTTCAGTGGGAGTGTTCTTGTTGATATCCCCTTGTCTCCCAATCAGCACATAATTTCTTGGTGTAATCTTCCTATAATGCTAAGAACTCATCTCAAAATAGCTAGCACAAAGAATTCACAATTACTCAAAATTAGGTTCTATATTATCCATTAAAAACTCATCCTTCATTCAATATTCCAATTGTTACAAACACATGTCAATAAACAACATTATATATCCCAAACTCAGGTGATGGTCAACATGGTGTAAACCATCATATTGAGTCACATGTCTTTTGGTAGTTACCCCGTTATATTCCATTTCCATTTTCAGATTCTGAATGTTTGAATTTTAGGTACCTTTACCTTTTTCCAACCTATTTCAAACAATATTTGAACGCATTCACAACATTAATTTAGAAGAATTATATAACCACCCTTTAAAATTCTTTAATTTTAACCAGAAATATCATATTTATTAGAAATAATTTTCTTCAAATTTTAAAAAACGTAAAATGAAAACTACCCTTCATGTCTCACACACCCATTCTACGTGTTCTTATCTTGATGAATACCAATTATATTCCTAGGTTCTTATAATGATGAATGAATTCAAAACCTAGTTCCATTCTATCCATGAGAAAAAGATCTTAAAATATACCCATTCACAAAAATATTATCATTTTTCTATAACAACATATATCACGAACAATAATCCTCCCCTATGGGTACTTGGGTTTTCTCTCATACATGGGTTAGTTACTCCCTTGGATAAGCACATTTCTATGTACCAACACCACATAATATCTTGTATACCATTCCTAAGATTGTTTCAAATAAAAGAACCCTTATGATACCAGTTTGTAACATTACTAACCATGCATCTTGTAATTACGTTCCCCATGTTCGGCCACCAAATGACCCCAACACACCTCCTCGCATTCCATAGGTTCCCTACTAGTAGGAAGGGTCTAATAGATCATGTGGGGAGACTATACTATCATTATAATTGTAATCCATGGTAAATATCTTACTTAATGAAGTAAAAAATAAACAAACCTGTAAATTCATTAGCAATCATTTCCTAACAGGGTACATATAAAAACCAAATAATAAATATTCCATGTCATTCTAATAGTGAAAAAAGTGAGAGAAAACAAAAATATATTCTTTCTTAATAATCAAAAAAAATTCTTCACTCCATATATAGATCCCACATACATGAACTTCTCATTCCATACTAACCCCTCTAGTATGGGGCCATTTCCCTTGTCCATACCTACAATAATGAAGTATTCATGCGTACCCGTTAGTGGCCCAAGCTGGGTGTGAGTACAACTCAGTAGGTGACCACTTACAATGTCCATAAAATATCCAGTCTAAATAGATAGTACATTAAAGTAAAAAAATAAATGAAAATATTAACAAAATAGAACTCGAGTTCCATTAGTTA
This sequence comes from Viscum album, assembly GCA_963277665.1. Lineage (NCBI taxonomy): Eukaryota > Viridiplantae > Streptophyta > Magnoliopsida > Santalales > Viscaceae > Viscum > Viscum album. The sequence goes on along the minus strand of OY728151.1, from coordinate 2,024,472,653 downwards.
ACAATACTCACATTAGCCAATTTCATTATTTGTTCTATGGGTTAGGCATTTTCATCATTTTTACTATAGCCTAACAAAATCATTTACCATAATAATGTTAATAAGAAAAGTCCCCTATCTGACAAGGGATAAAAATTAATATAAAAAATACATCACAATTAACTTAGAGCCTCATTACAGCTAGTCACATAAAATGTTACTGCTAGGGGTATAGAGCCTCAGTCATATTCCATAACCCTTGAATTATTGGGTAAGGTTTTAGGTCCTCAGTCTATTGCAACCCATGGGCAAAGATCTCCAAGTACAATACCACACAACTACCCATCATTGTTCACATGATTTTTTATCCATTTACCACAAATGCCATATTAAAAACCACACAATCATTCAGCAAACAAAACATTCACATTTCAGGTTCATTCAATATATAGATCAACATCATGCCTTAACACAAAAGATCATTTACTATTGACATTTCATACCCATTTAACCTATTCCTTTTTTCATACCTTATACATTTTATCATAAAAGATCACATTCATTAACCATTTAAAACATTCATAAATACACAAGAATTATCTCATTAACACTTTTAATTTATAAACTCATAATTCATTTAGAACATTCAATTTAATCTATTTAACATTTTTCACATTATTCTAAACAATCCCTTTTTCCCTATCCAACAACTAAACAAAAATACCCCTAATTCAATTTAAAATTCATTCCGTCATATCAATAAGTTCATCATGGGATCTACCTCATCTCAAGACAATTTCTAGACCAATATTTTAAATTTTCTTGTGTTCGTAAATGTTGGAGCCCCCCATGGGTGTCCATAGACTAGTATAATCTCCCCCAATACATCATGTGGGGTTCATTTGATTAATCATTTATCCAACCATTTAACCAAATCTCAATTAATTTATAAATTTCAAAACATTACAGAAGAATCTTCCCCAACACATATGAAAAAATAAACATCAATACATTGTGATAAGACATGTAGAACACTTACATTGATTCCAAAGATTATTTCATTATTAAAAATGGCATTTGATATGGATTGAAAAACACTTCGACGTCCTATCCTATAATCCCCATGAAGAAGAGGGGTATAGGGATTAAAAATTTGACTAAAAATACAATTATCCCTATTATCGAAAAGTGATCAATGTGATGTGTTACACTTACTCAAACCACCGATCTGCACTCGACGACACTAAAGAATTCCATGAAATGAAATTCATCAATCCTTGTGATGCTATGGTCATTTTGGTTCTCCACTAGAATTACATGAGAGAAATCAGGAAGAAATTAGGTAGACCGATTAATGTTCTAAGGAGTGAAATGGTAAATATAAACTTGGAATGGGGCACAAGGTTTGGTTGCACAGTTTGCGAATCTATGCAGAAATTTGGCGCCTACCTCTATCCAAGAGGGGTCCATGTCACACAACTACTTGGGGAGCCCACACAGTTTGATAAACCATGTACCGAATTTGTAGATTACCTATTCCTCATGTAGTATGTTTTGGGCTCCCCATTTCATGGGTTGCTAAATTGTCTACCCCTCTTCCTTGATAGCATTGTTTGGGGGCATGTTTTCCAATAACAGTCCACCAACCATGGAATAATCAGTATGAACCGATTTCCTTTTTTCATGTCTAAAACTTCCAAGACACCATTGAGCCTCATCATACACATGGTAAACATCCCATTAATTATATTTTGTAGATTTAAACCAATAATTATGTAATAAAATACATCTCTGTTGTCATGGAACTTAAAATTGGAGAAGAGAGAAAAGAAAATATAAGTATAAGTATAGAATATGTTCCCATCATTCCAGAATACATTGATTTATTTCATGGAGAGTTAGCTGGACTTTCTCTAGAAAGAGAGTTAAATGTATCCAATAATCTCATACTATGATCCATTTTGATATCAAATACACCATATAGATTGGAAAATTTCGAGTTACAAGAATTAAAAAAACAACTTCAAGATCTTTTAGTGAAGATATTTATTCAAAATTATATGTCTCCTTGGGGAGTACCTACAATATTATTGAATATGTGGGACAGATCAGTATGTATATGCATTTATTATAGTGAACATAATAGTATCACAGTGAAGAACATGAACCACCTCCAATGGATTTATGATTTATTTTACCAATTTCATGGGACTCAATTCTTCTCTAAATTGACTTCAAATTTGGGGATTATTAATTGAGGGTGAGGAAATAATATTTTTTATGAATAAATTACAATAAAAATATGATCTTTATGAGAGTGTTGTTATGAACATCATCATAATTAATTTTACTGATTTATCTATGGATTTGACGAATAGAGTCATTGAGTGATACCTTGCTAAATTCATGATAGTTTTTATTAATTATATTATTATGTATTCCAAAAGTATTGATGAACATGATGATCTTATACAGGTTATATTTAAAACAATGAAAAGGAGAACATATTCTGAAAATTTATAAAACTATAATTCTGTTTAAAAAATGTTTCATTATTGGTCTACAGTATATCAAATAAAGGAATCTCATTTGACACTACCAAGATAATGTATGTATAGTAGTGGCCTCATCCTACAATAGCAAGTGAGATTTATAGATTCCTTTTTTTTTATAAGGGTACTTTTGGAGGATTTTGAAAAACCATTCATGACATTACAATCCAAAAATGATGTCAATTGAAAATAAATTATGTTTATCTGGAAAATGTAGTGTGAAAAATGTTTCCGTGAACTGAAGAAGAGATTTGTTACAATGACTAAGTTAACACATCTTTTTATCAAAGAAGGATAAATTATTTATATATATGTATCTATGAAATATAATGGGATGTAATAATCAAAAATGAAAAGGTCACTGCTTAGTCATCTCAAACGTTAATTCATCATGAGAAGAATCATCCAACACAAGACCTAAAGTTGGCTGAATTTTTTTTTCTTTGGTGATGTAGAATCACTGTCTTTATGGGGATAAATGTGATATAAAAATGGACCACCCATGTTAGATGTACATATTCCTGAAAAATTTATTGATCATAAGAAAAATGCTGTAGTTGGAGCTTCTAAAATACTATCATTTTCAATTCATTATCACATTGAATGTGAGAACAAAGTCACCGATGAATTAAGTAGAAAATAACATACTATTCTAGAAATGATTATGATTCATGTAAATCCCTAGATGAAGGACCTAGTGTTGTTGTACATGGGAATCATAATGGAATTTAAATCATGATTCCTATCCCAAATTATTTCTCAAACATCATTACTAGACAAGATCAGGAGAGATCAAAGAGAATATCCTTTGAAACAAAAGAAGACAGAGGCTATGCAGAATGGGGTGTTCCCAGATTTCAACATTGATAAAGAATAATTACTAAACATTCATACATGGAATTCTCCAATATTCCCATATATAAATAAGAAGATTAAGGATAATTCTCATTACTATATATTCTCTATAAATTCTCTAATAACTAAGATTTATAGTTACATTTTTGATCATTATTGGCGGGATAATATGAAAAGGGATATTATGGACTACACTACAAGGTGACTGTTATGTTAACAGGTAATGGTTGAGGAAATTCTCAATGGTGTAATAGAACCACTATCCATAAAAAAATTTATGTGGGATAATATCAGAATGGAATTATTCACTAATCGCCAAGAAACATCCAACATAATCAATGAAATAAGTGCTATAGTGGATTTAATCACAAACACGTACAACTTCCTTTCAACGGGATGATTTATCTCTTATCAAACATTACATGACATATGAAAAGGATGTGGTGTGGTTATATAGGTAACTAGTTTAAATAGTTTCAGATGATGATACTAGGTTCACATATATGTTCTATAGAATTCTTTAACAAGGTCAAAATACTGAAATGAACATCATTATATCCTATCAACCAAAAAGTAATGAAAAATATAAAAGTAATATTTATCCATACAAGTACATGATGAGAACATGTTCAATGGAATTTAAAATTGGATGAGATCATCACCTACCATTAATGGAGTTTTAATATAATAAAAACTTATAATCGAGTATTAAAATGGAATCTTATAAAGCTCTATATGGTAAGCCATGTTTAACTTTTATTTGTTGTGATTATATTGATAATTGAAAACTACTTGGGAAATTTCTTATAAATGATATGATAGAATATTTATATTCTATCAAAAAAACATATAAAAGACACTTGGAGTTAGTAGAGTGTATATCTGAACAACTGCCTAGGGGAATTAGAGGTCTATTTTGGAGATGATGTTTTCCATTAAATATAGTCCTGGATTATAATAATGTGATTTGGAATGAATGGGATTTTTAACCCTAGGTACATTATCCCATTTGAAATACTTGATCTCATAGGAGAGGTGGTCTACATACTAGAAATTACACCAAATTTAGCTCATGTTCCTGATGTATTCCATTCCAATTTCTTAAGGAAGTACATAAATGATCTATCATATGTACTGAATTTGTTGCTTGCATTATTAGAACATGAACTCTTATATTAGGAGTATCCAGTGGATATCATTTACCATATAGAAAATGTACTTTGAAAAACGAACACACACATTGTAAATGTGTTGTAGAGAACCTACAATTTTGAATATTTAATGTGGGAACCCAAAGAAAGAATGAAAGAGATATTGTCCCCACATAGTCTCGAATAAGAATATGAGTTGATATTTTGGAGATGAAATTTATAAAAGGTGGAAGAATGTAATGAACTATAATTTTTTAATGATATTTATATCCTATGAAGAATAATGTAATATTTATAATATTATACAAATAAAAAATATAAATGGGGGAAAAACCGTATCTCATTAATAAGGATTATTACATTATATAGTTATGAAACCAATTAAAATGGAAAACATTACAATATGACAAAAAAATATAAAATACAAAATACAAAATAAGAAAATATAGATCACACCAATATAGTAGATTCATCACCACATGGAAAAATCTAAATAAATTAACCAAAACAATATTAGACAAATGAACATCATAATAAAACAAATATAACATTAAGAGGAATTGTAGAAAATTTTGTGTGAATGACTAAATTGATGTTTACAAGGTGTAATGTGACTATTGAAATAGTAATATAACCATTGTAAATAAATGACCAATGATCAATATAACCATTTTTCTATTTGACTATTGGGATTTATACACATCGGTAATGATTTTTTCATTATAATTATTTTTATGTAGTAATTATAAAATAAAATTTTATTATGAAATGAGAAATGATGGAATCAACTAGTAATGACATGTTGTGTGAATCCTATTTTTAGATCATGGGAGCGGGGAGTATCACTAGGGTTAAATCTTGGCCAATCCCAATATTTTCTTCAAAAAGTAAATTCTGGATGAACATTACAATTATTAAAGTTCAAGATAGTATCGATTATCACTTGGTTGATGTTACCTGAGCAACCCCATAAAACTACCCCCATTTCACACAATACACTTTTTGATTATGATGGTATAATAAGGGTTTATGTGTCAAGGATATAGTAAATAAGATTTTAATTTCCCCTATATAAATAATATAGTTATTCCAGATAACCTATTTTATGAATAATTTAGTTCAAAAAAATATATGCTTATGTTAAAACAATCAAAAAAATTGATTTTTGGATGCATATAAAACATAATAGTATTTTTCATAAAATATATTCACATTTATATTAATCTAAAGTATTATGAATAATATATCTGTTTATGAAATATTTTTCTAAAAACATATATTTAACTATAAATGATGAAAATATTTTATAATGTATTAGGTATTTTTTTATAACTATCTGAATTTACACTGTGTCATTAAATTAATGATTATTCAATAGATAAGGTTTTTTATATTTAAATGTTAATATTTTCATATTTATATTATTTTCATAAAATAAATATAATATTTTAAATAAGAGATTCTAATTTAGGTTAGGGTGACTTATTAGGAATTTTAAAAAATGCATTATTGTTTTAGTGATTAGTAAAAATATATTTTTGGGTTTTTTATTTGTTTTATAACAATATATTTATATTATAATTATTTAATGATTAATTGTACATAGTCCATGACCAAATATTTTTTATTTTATTAAGGTAATGTATTTTAATATATTTTAATCAATTTACAAACCAATAGGTTACATTCAAATATCTAAAATGGATGTTTTGATTTAAAAAACATAAATATGTTGAAAATTTAATTTTACCTGTAAAAGAAATATTAAAATCTAGTATTCAGTACCAATTAATTAAAATATTAGGAAATATGATTCAAATTTACCAACCCTTATAAAAAATCAATGGGTAAGATAATTTTTTTCATTTCCCACAACCAATATACTAAGACCTATATTATAAAATTATTAATGTATTACCCCAGTTTTTCTATAGGTACCCACCTATTTTATCATTCCCCATCACTAAAAATTATCCTCTATGATTTTCTACCCAATTTTTCCTCCCTAAGGGCCTACCAAAGTTTCCTTAATCTCCCAGGGTTCCATCCACAGTTGATGAAAGAACTCTTTAGGGTTAGGTAAATCACCTTCCTTCCTCTCCAATTCAAGAAACTATTTTTTGTATATGTATTAAAAATGATATGTGTCTATCATTAAATTAATTTTTTATAAGAAAATAACTTCCAAAATTTTGATTTATTAATGGGATACCTTTATTATCTCTCATATCACCATTTTCAGAATTTATTTTTTATACCCATAATGCTGTCGAATACACTTCTCAAATTTCAGTCTCATAAATAAAAAATTATTATATTGTGAATATAACAAATAAATTATTTTTCATTGGCTATTCCTCTATTTTTTAATATAATTTAATTATTCAGGGATTTAATTATACTAAAACTGAATTACATTTCCATGGGTTAAAAATTATTATATAGTTATTCCTTTAAGAATATACATACATAAATTCATTTATATATCATATATACATTAATTTCCTTGGGTTGTTGAAAAAATGATTTATTATGATCAATATTGATGATTATCTTAGAAGGTGTTTTTTTTCCTCTAGTATTTGTATATAAAAGAAATTATTATCCCAAATTACACATATCTACTTAGGGAGAGTAAGTTGTAGTCCAATTTAGAATCTTTTTAGACAACTTCATTGACATGAAACCCATCGGTAAAAACCATTGATTGGAAATCCTCTCAAACACTCACTTTGGTTTTAATATACTAAAATAATTAAATTTTTTATTTTAATCATATTAAAAATAGTGGTTTAAGGTGAATTTGGGGGCATTGTCATAGGGTAATAAATGATTTAACAAGGGATATGCCAATAGAAAAAGTTGAAAATTGGTGAAAATGACACCAATTGATCTTGGTCCAAACAATTTGATCAATCTAATCATTTAAATACTCCATGGTATAAATTAGATGTCAAAATAATAACAATAAGATTTGATTCTATAAATAAATAATTGAAGTTTATTGGTCTTATCCTTAACAACTGCAACTAGTTTGTGGTCATTCAATATTCATCCATGTTGGTCTGGGTTCTTTCCAAAGAATGATAATGAAAATTATTCTAAACTATGATACTATCCATAGGGTCACCCTGTTTTGATTTTAGATATTCATTAAGTTAAAACCACACATACTCTAATCCCCTTTAACAGTAAAGGAGTATCCAAGCATGAAGAAATTGATTAAAGGCATACAAATAGATAATATGATTGAAATAAAGATTAAAAATTACGAATACTTAAATAAATAATAGATACTGTATGAATGAAATTAATAACTAACATGTATAATAAAAAATTTAAAATGTGGTGATAATTGACGTTTCATAGCAATTTTTATTGGAATTAGAATGTTGCAATAATAATAGAAAACAACAGAATATTAAACATGAAGAATAAAGAACATAACAAATAAAATAATAAAAGAAAAAATATGAGATATAAGATAATAAAAATTGAGGAAAATATTGAATAAATTCAGAAACAAAATCAAAATTATAGGATCTCTATACATGAAAGAGGCAAATTATCATAAATGAGCTTGGACAGTTCATAATGTATACATGGTTCATGTTGTGAACATGATTTATGTTTCTCTTGAATTAGAGACAATGAAGTGTGTAATGGTATTTCAAATCTTGTACATTAAATATATCAAATAATATGAATATGAAAGATAATCAATTATTTTATAGTATTAATATACTTCATAATTTAGATTTTGAACATTTAATGTCATGTATACAGTTTATACTATATATTCCATCATATATGTATTTCGATTCCTTGAAGACATGTAATCTGGATAAAATATATATATTTTGTTCATAAAATTTTTATATGATTCATGGGATAATCATTGGCTCATATGTACAATTCATGAAGAGTACACATTTTGTAATTCATATTCATGATGTGTAATCAAGATAGCTTCCAATTCCCAAACATTTCTCTTCTGATTCTATAATTCCAAACTACTACAATAATGAACCAAATACATTTTAATTATTGAATAAAATGTTATTAAACCTTTATTAAATGGTTCAAAAATGTATATATAATTTTTTCTTATAAATGTCCTAAGAACATTAACAATTTATAGTCCTTAATTAAAAATGAATAACAATGGGGATTAATAAACTATATTTAAATAGGAATCTTGCTACAAATAATGAAAGTAAAACTAAATGTTAGAAAAAAAGTAATCCCTATATAATCAATACATAAAAGTATTAAAGCATCGTTTTTATGTTTTTTATTTATATTTTTTATTTCATTAATTACATTTCTTGAAGTATTCCTCAGGCATTAGACCCATTTCCTAATTTACCTCATAATGAATTTTCTCTCATCACTCAAGGTAAAATTTAACTATATTTATTCTCATACCATGAATACATGTTACTAACCATAGTCGAAAATTTGTTATATCAACACAAATTCATATATATAAAAAATAAAAAATGGAGGATTTAGAATTATGTGTTTAATGTCTCTGAGGATGAGGCAAGTGCGTAGAAAAATAAAATAAGCACTAAAAGTGAGGTATGCTCTCTAATATAATTCATGATGACAATTAATAGTGAACATACATAACAATGACAAAAAATATGTCCATTCTCCAAGTAGCTAATATTGGGTCCATTCATGTGTCCAAATAATATCAATAATATACCTAGATCTTCTCATTTTCTTTTTATTTGATTTTTAAAATCATGTTTTGGCCAGGTATCACATCCACCGACTAACAAAATATGATCCATCATAAGATTCAATGGTCAGGTAAATGATGGTATTTTTCTATTATAATACAAAAAACATATATATATATATTTATTTATTTGTTATATTTATTTTTTCAAACTAACTTGGTTGTAATTTAAATTTAAAAAAATAATAATTAACTACATCACAAGAATTGGGAGAATGTTTCACCAAAAACCTCTATAGTATCAATATTCCATGTATGGATGATATGAAAACATCCCCACAAATTTTCAACAGAAAATCCCGCATAATACCAATAGTAGGGTAGAAAGAGATAATTGGATCAAAACAACACAATCATAACTTGGGTTTTCAATGAAACTACGATATAAATAAGGAAATATGTTCAAGTGGGTCTTAGAGAAACATGATGATAAATAAATTCTTTAATCTTTTTAATAGTGTGTCTATTAAATCATATAATCATTAAGATATCAATGAAAAATATTATAGATTTACATGTTCCATGTATATCCCAATAAATATGATCAGAAAATAATATGAAAGTGTAATTATAGAATCCTATAAGGAATGTGATTTTATAAAAAAATTAGAAATCAATCAAACAATAATATCTTGTAATAAATATTTAAAAATAAATTTCATGAATACATATTTGGAATTATATTATTCATCTCAAAAAGTATGCTAAAAATATAAACAAGAATAAAAAATTGATTTCAAAAATCTTCTACCTAACATTGTATTTTCTTTAAATGGGAATAATGTGATTAAATTTTAAAGAATTAATTTAATGAAAAACGTATCCTAGATAAGTGAAAACATGAAATAATAAAATTTATTCTTAAATAATGATCATAAAATAATCTATAACACTAAAAATGAGATAGTTTCTCCACTGTTCCGGGACCCTTTTTGGGGGAGATATCAATAGAATCATAGAAAAAAATGACATGTGAGTTGGGGAGTTTAAAATAGGAAATAAATAGCTTTATATAGTGAAATTACTTCAAATGAGAAACTTGTTGTATTGTGGTTACAAATTATACTACTAGAATAGATTGTGAGAGAGAAAATACATGAATTCAATAAACAATTATTACATATGTTTTAACTTATATGGGAGAAAAAAATGGAAGGTTCACATAGTAATGTTCAGTTATTATTTTCCATCATCTTATTGGTCTAATGCCATCTGTAGAGACAAGTGGTATGTCAATGAGATCATGATGATGCTTGAAAGTGTTAACTATATAATAAAACACTCTTGTCGTGCATTAACATTACATAACATTTGTGGAATATATAAAACATTATACAAACAGACACCCAAAACTGTACTAATCTAGTGCCTTTGGAAACATGGAAACATAAACACTGATAGAAAAGTGTGCTACATTATATCTGACTATGTTATTCATGACATAAATTTTTATTAGACATATAATGAATAATACCAATCCACATAACCTGGGGAAGGAAACATAAAAATGGGTTAGATTAAATGATTAGTAAGTGTAAAAGAGAGAGATATAAGAATATTTAGTAGCAGAATGGTATGATATCATGATCATGAAAAAAGAATATAATACCTTACATATCATAGATCATATACATGAATAATGTAATAAATTTTATTAGTTCATTGGACAAGATTCACAAGGAAATAAAGAACATAATCATTTAAAGAATAACATTTTAATAAAACATTGAATTTTTGAATACACACAAGCAAATAATATGATTTCAATTGTATCCAGGGCATTGATTCCATGAATTTATTGGTAGTATAGGTTAACTCCCCATACCATCATTTCAATCATGGTCCACCCCCATGAACATCATTTTATCCAACGTTCTATTTTCATAGTATAGTTGTTGTCCTAGTTAACTCCCATAGGTTTCTTAATAGTCATGTTTCATTACCAAGATCACCAAAATCAATCTCATGGGATATAAATCATTAATCAATTCATTAGAGGTATATATAGGTCCCACCAATGTCATAATTAAATCATACATACATATGAAACAAGATGATAAATAATCATATCATTACCCATGAAATTAAATTGGTATTATTAACATTTTATCATATAATAACCTATTGAAATAAGAATTTTTCATAATCGTTTCACCATAAAAAAACCCATGACAAGAAGCTAGTTTCGAAATCATATAATCAATGAATGTGAAATGGGTTCCATAAACATCATTCCATTAAAACATATTCCATTAAGATAAAAAATATGAATGGAAACATTGAATAATTTCCATATAAATGAATGAGTAACACCAACAGATGTCATAATTGATGGAAATAATTTTAAAGATATGTTATAAACATTTCAGGAGGAAAATATATTTTCTAAATTGAAAATGATTTAAAAATCATAAAACCATATTGAAAAAATTTTCGTTAAAAATATATTTGAAAATTTATAAAGGATGATTTAAAAACCATAAAAAATGTTTTAAATGCATTTTTTCATGAAAATGGATTCAAATATCTTTTGAAAATATTTTTGGAAACATTTTTGAAAACATTGTTTCCGAATATAATAGATTTCTGACCAGAGAGAGGGGAAAACTTATTTTACTTAAAACATTACATTATCTAAGAAAGAGTGAAAAAATTGGTTCTAGTATGTGGATATATCTTGAATAAACATATGAGAAGAAAACTCATCCGTGTTCTTGAGATATGGATTATAGTATTCCATCAAAGTACTAATAAACATAAACAATCTCGAAAAGTGATGAGATTTTCTCAATAATCTATTATAACTTGGTAACATAATATCATACTTTCCATGTTAGAAAATGGAAATATCATGATTCATAAAATATCATTAAAATAAGTATATTGATGATATATCATGTAAAATGGATGTATATACACCTTGAAAAAGAGTATAGGTTCCTAAGAGAACATGAGTCTCAAAGAATGAAAATTGAGACAAAACTATTTCTTCGATTTGGAAACTTTTGAAAACTAAAACAGAAGAAGGAAATATCATAAAATAGATATATGAATTCCCATAAATTTATGTATATGAAAAATATAATACAATATTTGGAAGTAAAAACAACCCTCAAAGGAAAGAGTGGCATACATAACATGTATCTCACAGAAGAAAAAATTGAGATGAAATCCACATACCATGTGCATTGACTCTCGTTGCACTCATTAAAACCACTTGTATAATAAATATAATTTTAGTATAAATCTTTTATTTTACCATAATATCAAATATAATAGGATATGTGGTTTTATAATGACATTATATTTTACACTTGTTACCCATCATGTGTTAATGTTTCACTTCAGATAATAAACACTTTGTTCTTCACATGTGACAAAATTTGTTATATTGCTAGTACCTATAATTATATCATGATTCCAAAATGTAAAACATGATATAAATTAAATTTATATCCATTTTATGTGAATTATAATAATATATTAAATATATATGTACAAAATGAAAAACACCATTCAAGGAGATGGTAAACTGTATGCAAGCATTTATATTGTTTCCATTTTTCTTTTTGTATTGAAAAAATAATGAAAATTAAATATATGTATATTATAATATAATTATTAAATTAGATTTATGGTATTATATATATTCAATAAATATCTCCTCAATACATTACATTATTTTTATGAATGGATCATATCACTTTGAGGGATCCATAATTCACATATCCTCAAATGAAATTATCGTAATTACACCAAATGGATAGTAAAAAATGTATTTGGTGTAAAAAGATACAATAATATTAAATAGATAATAAATATAATATATAAAATATATAATGATATTTACTATCATTATTTTCTCCATGATATCCAGTAATGGAAAAATGAACAATCATCTTTCAGTAAGGTGATAGTTCGCCGTACCCATAAACAGTATGTTCGTTAGTCGTTAGATATATATGTGTTAAAGTTATGGATGAATCCATAACATAAAAACATACCATAATATCTAATATTATGATTTTTTTATAAAATAATGGAATAAAATTTGTGTAGTGTGTAGAAAAGGACAATAAAAGAAAGGACTTTGGGAGAAGGTGTTACCTCTTATTTGGGTAACTCTATTTGGCTTGTGTCAAAAGGCTTCCTCTGAAACATTTACTACCAAAGAGAGGAATCAATGGTGAATTGATGTATTTTTGGGAATGTATTGGTTATATCATGCCAGAAACATTGTGATTTTAGAGGTGTTCAGAATAGGGATAGGTGGTGGGATTTTATTTGGAAGGAGGAGTGGCACTATTTTAAATATTTAATGATAGAACCCCAACAAAGTTTTTCATGTTTTAAGTGGATCCAATAATGATAAAAAGTAGATATAATAAAGTATATGGTATAAATATGTCCATAAAATGTATTTTTTACTAGTTTATATGTCATTTTGGGCCTTAAGGTTATGGTTTAGTCCCTTATCAAGCTTAATTTAACCTTAATTTTTGTAATTAATTTTTGATAAAATTCACTAATATTTTTGGTAAAAAACAATGTTATAATTTTTAAACATTTTAAATTATGCTGATTCAAAATAATAAATCCATTTTTCCAAATTATAATCATATATGTGGAATAAATTTATTCTAAAATTAAACCTATAGTCAGATCCACAATGTTGGTTTTTAAAGAAAAAATGATCAAAGGCATGATATGTTTTTATATAAAATATCAAAGTGAAATTGGTTATAATTACCTAAATTGGAATAATTAAAAAAAATTTAATCAAATTAATCTTATAAACCAAATTGAAATATGAATTATAAATTAAATATATTGTAAAAAATATTATTGAATTAAAATCTGAATTTTTTTATATTTATCAAAAAATGATATTTGTTAGAAAAATTAAAAAATAACACTTGAATATAATTTAGAAGTTATATATTAAATAATAATAATATTTTATAAAATTAATTTTTCAAATTGATCTAAATTTAATTTTCGTATTTTCACAAAAGTACAATAAAAGCTGTTTATTTGAGAAAAAAATATTTTTAAATGTAAAAGGTCTTTATGAAAAATCATATATTTTATTATATATATGATTTATTTATATAAAAAAATATAAAAACTATTTTAAATTTAGTTATTATAAATAATATTAATAATCATAACATCATGTCTATAGTTATATAATTTAAATAATTATTATAATAAAATGATGTTTCATAGAAAGATCAATATTTTGTGTAACGTAGGAAAAGTGTTGTGCGTAATATATGACAATTCAATTTTTCATTTAATGAATAATGTGTCTATGATTTATGAAATATATCCTTAATTTTTTTCATGTAACATATTACATTTTTGTATCATACGAATGGAATACTAGATTTAATGTATTGCATGACATAAATAAAATTTTAACTTATTTGAAAAAAAAAGGTCTATAAAAATTCAGGGTGTTACATTTTACCCCACTTAAAATTAACTTTCCCCACACAATTCATCACTCAGGTAAAAACAAATTAGGATACTTTTACTTCATTATATCCTTATGTTTCTGTATAGTATCCTCTAACTGGTGATTTATTGACAAAACTCTGACCATGTGAGTGGTCATATTTAATTAAACATTTTCTATGTGATCAATAATTACAATAGGTTTCTCCCCAAAAGAAATATCCCACTCCTATAGTATGAACTCCGTGTTTATTTCATGTGAATTGTTGGGTATATAATTTATCATGATAGATACATGGAACACAACATGGGCTTGGGAGAGATTTATATGATCTTGCAAGATATAGGCTACCAGAATGATAAGATCAAGAATCCAAAAGGGACCGATATACATATGGATTAGATTTCATTTTGTCACAAATCTCATAGATTTCTTCTTGGATGAGATTCATTGAAACACATTTTCACCAAATTCAAATTCTAAATCATGTCGACAGTTATCGGTAAAAAAAATTTTAAAATTAAGCTACATTGATATACACCTTATTATTTATAACATTCTTGAAAATTTCTTTTTAAATGTTATATTGAAATAGATTTATTTTCTAACATAATCTTAGTAGGTTGGAGCTGTACATTTTTTCTCTTATAGGGATTCATAGAGTTCCATCTTAATGCTTGAGTGAAATTAATTAATGTAAGAAAACTTAACCATAGGAAGGTGTTGATACCAACAACCTTTGATATCCAAATAACTAAATATCAACACATCCTCTATTGTTTTAATTGGTATTTAATATATACTATATGTATGAAGGTGATAAGAAGTGCTAAAACTCAATTTGGTATGAACATATTACTGAAGAGGCATCTAGAACTTTTAGGTAATACTTGGATCCAAATCTGACATAATAGAAAGTTGTATTCCATGCATCCTTACAAAATTCTTAATGTGTATCCTAGAAATATAATCCAGATATAAGTTTTGTCTGATAGTGATGATGTGTGTTGAATAACTAAATAGATCATCTACCACATAAATATAATTAAACCCTTTATAGGTTTTGTGTAGTCCGATAAAAAATTCATAGTGATTTCTCCCATTTCCATTCCTGTAAGGGTAATGGATGAAACATCCCTTAACACTTTTTCCTTTAAGATTTAACATGTTGGCATACCAAACACTGAGATACAAACTTTGTGATATCTCTCTTTATTCCATCCCACCATATGTATTATT
The DNA here is from genome assembly GCA_963277665.1 of Viscum album. Lineage (NCBI taxonomy): Eukaryota > Viridiplantae > Streptophyta > Magnoliopsida > Santalales > Viscaceae > Viscum > Viscum album. Next base: position 2,024,456,666 of record OY728151.1, on the reverse strand, counting down.
AATTTCCCCATACTTATTTTTACATATATGATGAATAGAAAATGAAGAAATATGAGCTTCCTCTAACAACTCATTTTCAAATATAGTATGGAAGGAACAGATACACGGTTCATGAACCATATCATTCTATCCTGATAAAGGTTAAACATAGGAACATTTATGACTTTCTTTTTATGCTCTTCATCTTCTTTTTATTCCTCCATAGTCATCACTTAGATAGAGGGTTGGAAATTAATTTTAGAAAGATAATATTTTTACCCTTCATTTAGGATTTCAAGATCCATCCGTCGAAAATATACAAAAATATTAGATATTTTATATCCTGTTAATGGATAATCTGGTGTGATCCTTCCAACTCCAATTATCTTCCTCATTGTTCACTTTCCTAGGGTGGTAATGTATTGGGAATTCATAATCCATTTTCATCACTAACCATCTACATTGGTGTAGGTATAACTCTTTCTATGTGAATATATATTTTATCCTTTTATTACTAGTGTATATATCACATATTTCTACATATATATAATTCCTCCATATAATTAAAAAAACATTTACATCATCTAATTCTAAATCAAGATTTGGGTAATTTTTCCCATGATTATTCAATTATCCTGAGGAATAGGCTATAATCATGATATTATGTAAAATAACACATCTATTCCCTTCTTGGTTGCTTCCCTATAGATTAAATTTTTTTCCATGCTACAGGGTAATGCAAGAATAGGTGCAATGACCATCCTTCTCTTCTGTTCCTTCAATTTTTCCTAACATTAATCTTTCTAGTAGAACATGACACCCTTCTGGGTTAACTTGGTCAAAGGATTAGATAGTCATGTGAAATTCTCCACAAACCCTGGATAATGACTATCTAAACCAAGAATATTGTGGATCTTAGTCACTATTGTTGGTCCATGCCAACATTTTATAGCCTCTATCATTTTATGGATTTACTTATATATCGTCTCTTGAGATTTTGTGGCCATAAAATGAAAAAATCTTCAACAAACATTCATAGTTTTTAAAATTTACATATGTCTTCCCATCCCTTAGGGTTTGATGTAAGATTCTCATGTGATCTTCATGCTCTTACTTTCCCTTTTATTTAATAAGAATGTCATCTATAAATACCACAAAAACTGGTAGATGTAATCTGTAAAGACTATATTCATTAAATCTAGGATGATCGTAGGGAAAATCAGAATAAAAAAATACATCACTATAAATTCATAGTGTCCATAAATTGTATATAATGTTGCCTTAGGTATATCGTATTTCATGACCATGAATTGTTGATATCTATAATGAAGTTAAATCTCGGAAAAGTATTAATCTATGCGTAGTTGATAGAATAACTCATCAGTATGGGGTGATGATACATTTTATTGATTTTTATCTTGTTTGACTCTTGATAATAAATTCAGATTCACATTGATCCATCTATTTTTTCACAAAAAGAACTGGTGAACCCCAATGTTACACACATGTTCAAATGAATCCCTTATCTAGATTTTCACGAAGTTTCTTCTTCAATTCTAGAAACTCAAAAGTGGAAATTATATAATAAGTCTTATAAACTGGAGTGGAACAATGTATGAGTTATATTTATAACTCTTCCTCATGTTTTGGTGTAAGGCAAAAAAAATATTTCTAAAATACATCCCCAAATTCATTAACAATAGTAATATCAATGAGGCCAATTTTCTCTACAACCATTTTAGATAAACATCCCAATTTTAATGGTAAATAATATACATACACATGATTTAATATCCATGGTAATTTCATTATTATTGACACATATATGGATGTTCAAATGAGGGTTTGAAATATCAAATGTAACTTCCCTTCCTTGAAAAATGGGGTGGGAATTATTTTTAGAAATCCATTCCATGACTAAGATGATATAAAATTCAACCAAATAAAGAATAAAAAGTTTTATAGGATGCACATTTCCACAAACAATAACTGGAAAGTAATCAAAGAATTGAGATGAAATCATAGTATAGTTAGTGTTTTGTGCTACAAATTTCACTTCTAATTATTTAGGTGGAATTTTAACACCGTTAGAAAATGGTTTAGATATAAAAGATTTGGTATATCTAGATTCACATATGACATTAGAAATTCGAGGGTTGATGGTTTGTGTACCTTTAATATCATTTTTATCACACCCTCATCAGAAATAGGGATTACATGATATTTACCCTTATCCCTCGGCATAAGAGTCTATTGAAGTCAATCCTTATCAACAGCCTTTGGTTTTTGGTAGTGGTTACCATAATTCCCAATCTTCTTACACTTCAATCACTAAATCAGCAGAGGTGCCTTATGTGATTATTTTTTCCCAATAAAAATGCTAGCTAAAATCCTCCCATCACTCTAGAAATCAAAATCCCTAATCTTCATATCTTCTACACATGAAACATTTATTATACCCCTAAAGATACAACTTTTATGATTCTTCCCAAACATAGAGCATAAATGGAATCTCATCTTTTCTTCTTCATGGTTTTTAGATTTTTCATTAGACTATATCATCTAATTCTTGTCAAAACCATGATATTATTGCATTACTCAAACCTGAATTTCTAACTTGATTTCACAATGCACAATATCTACATAGATACAAATATCTGTTATGAACAATTACCATATGTGAATTTCCATTAATCCACTAGAGAACCTATCAACATTACATTCGGGTTAGATGATAATTCATGAATCATTACTCACAAGTCTTGTGAAATTTACCTCGTTGGTACCAATTGATTTCTCATCCATTTGCATTAACTCAAGGAACACATTCACCAATATTGTATAAGTAATATTAGAAAATTAATTATAGAAAAATATGATCCAGAGGTTGTCCCAATCCATGGATAAAATATCATATTTCTTCCTCATATTCTTGAATAGACTCCTCCGTGGGTCTTCTTATATTTTTAATTGATAGACATCCATAATGAATTTATCATGCTCTGAACACTAGAGAATGAATAATATACTTTTCATTAGTATTTATCCATTGTTCAGAAACATCTATATCCAATGACCCGCTAAATGAAGGTATTATTTACCTAATTAAAGACTAAATATAATATTTTTATCTCTTTTTATCATTTGTAAGTCCATCATGATTAATTTCTTGAGAAAGTTTTGTGATCATATTAATGATTTTTTCATTACATCTCCCATTGCATGGCGTTTCTCATGAGGAAAATCATTGCATTGTCTATCGAAACTACCATTAACACGGTTCCTTCAGGTTCCATCCATTTACTAAAACAAATAACAAATGATTAAGAAATTTTTATCATTGTGAGGAACCACATAATCATGAAATATCATTTATAAGTTTCTAAATTATGAAAACATCCTTAATCTATGACACCTTAGGTTCCTCCTAGTTTATTAATAAGAAACATATATTTAATTATTTATTGATGTTTCATGATTAGTTATGGAATTTCCATAGCATATCCCCTGATAGTGTCAAACCTAGTGTGTAACAAGTCCCATTATCATGTACCAGGTTACCCCATGTTAAGACAGAAATATCACTTCTGATTTTATACCCCTAGGAAAACCAGTTCTAGAGCCACATCTACATGTAGTATTCAGACAATGATTTATTTCTAGGAAGTCACTCACTATATCCTTTATCAAAAATCTAGTACATTTTACAGTACTTTTACTTACCCTTACACTTATACCTAGTCATGTCCTTTTGGTTCTCACTGAGGTTTTCTCATACTAGCTTCAAAATGTTATCTAAATATTTTCATTAATACCAACAATCACAACACATTCATTTTATAAATTATCATTACATAAATTTTTTGGAATACATAAAACATTATAAAAATAGATGGTCAAAGACCATATGAGCCTAGTAATTTTGGAAACATGGAAAAATAACAACTCATACAAAATTATTCTAAATTATAACACAATAGGTTCTACCTATAAATAACCCTTCAAGGAAACATAAAATATAATACCTATCTTCATAACCTGGAGAAGTAATCCTTAAAAGGGGTGAGATGAAATTATCAGTAAGGGTAAAAATGGGAGATATGTATGTATATTCAGGAAAATATGGGTATGAGAACTTGATCATGAAAATAGGACATCATACCATGCATATAAAAATTCATATACATGAATCATGGAATAAGTCTTAGATGTTCATAAGACATGAATCATAAGGAAATAATGAAACTAATCCATTAAAGAATAACATAGAAGTAGAACATGTAATTGTGGCATAAACATAGGAATTTAATATGGTTTTCATAGTATCTAAGTAATTTCATCCAAGAAAATTTTAGTAGTATAGGTTCACTCCCTATACCAACTCGGTAGACGTGGTTCACTCTCATAGACATCTTAGGTTCATTAGTTCACTCCTCATACCATGTTGGTAGTCATGGTTCACTCCCATGACAATTTTAGTAGTCAAGTTTTATTCCAAAGACTATATCAGTCTATCTCGTGAGATATAAATATTTATCCAATGCATTGGAGGGAGATATAAGCCCAAACCATCTCAATTTGAAATCAAACATACATGTTAAAAAATTTCATAAATATTCATATCATAACCTATGAAATAAAATGGTTATTATAAATATGTAATCAAATCATAACTTATTGAAATATAAATTTTTCAGAATTAGTTCATCATAAACATAACATGTGACAATAAGCAGGTTTCAAATTTATAAAACCCATGAAAGAGAAATGGGTTTCATCAATGTAATGCCATTAAAACGTAATCCATCTAGAGAAATAACATGAATATAAACATTGAATAATTTCCCCAAAAATGCATGACTAAAACTAAATTTTTTACCTTATTTGGGAAATAATTTTTAAAAATCCTTGAAAAACATTTCTTGTAGAAAATATGTTTTCTATATTGAAAATGATTTTTAAAACATTCATCCTTTTATAAAAATTAATTTTTTGAAAATTGATTTTAAAACTTATAAACAATGCATTAAAAAAAGAAAATGATTTTTAAAATCAATTTTCCTTGAAAACATGCTTCAAATATCTTTTGCAAACTTTTGTGAAAACATGGTTTTAGAATGCAACAAATTTTCAACGAGAGAGAGGGACCATCATATTTTACATTAAACATTATCTTAAGTACAAATGAGTGGAAAATGGTACTAATAAATTTATATATCAAAAATAAACAATGTTTAAGTAAACTTTCTACTTTTCAAGGGAGATGCATCATAATAGTTAATAAATTGAATCATAAATATGAACTATCTTGAATAGTTATGAGATTGTCAAAATAAACTCGTATAACATCATAAATTCTGATAATAATCACCATGTAATAAGTGGTAAATTAAATGAAGTTAAAAAAATGAAAATTATTTTATAAATGAAATAATATGTAAAATGTAATTATATACACCTCGAAAAATATTTTAGGTGCATAACAATACAAGAGTCGCATAGAAGGAAATTTAAGACAAAACTATTTCACCAATTTGGAAACATTTGAAACATAAACCACATAAAAGAAAGATAATAAAATGGATATTTGAATACCCATAAATATAATTATAAGATACATAGAGTAAAATAATGGGTTTTACAAACACCACACAAAATGATTTAGCGGAAACATAGCATGTATCTAATAGAAAAAAATGTGAGATCAAATCCTCTTGCCTTGTGTCTTGAATCTCATCGCACTTGTTCAAAAAAATATAAATAAATATAAATTTATTATAAATCTTTTAAATAACTATATTTTTATATCCAATACCATATATGGTTTGATTATGACATTATGTTAATCTATTTTCAAACATCCTACGTTAAAGTTTCACTTTGGATAATATATGCTTTATTCATTGAATTTGTCTTAATTTGATATATTTTTTTCCCATATAATTAATTCATGATTCCAGAATATAAACAATGATATAAATAAAATTTATATCATGTATATGTGTATTATAATAATCTATTTAATATAAAAGTATAAATGGAATAAACTATTCATGGAGACGGTAAACCGAATGTACACATGACCATTGATCCCATTTTTTTGTCGTATTGAAAGAATGAAATAAAATAAAATAAATTTATATATGTATATAATTAATAAAGTAGATCTATTATATCATATATATTATATATATTAAATAAATCAATCCTTAAAACATTCTATGTAGCATATTAATGAATCTTATCGCTTGGGGGGGGGTGGGTAGTAGTCCACACTTCTTCAAAAGAAATTATCGTATTTTAAAAAAATAGAAAGTATAAATATATATATGTTTTAAAAGGAATAAATAATAATAAATACATAATAAATATAATATATATAATATATGAATATAGTTTCCAGCTTAATTTACATCATGATAGGTGGTACAGAAAAAAATTTGAACAATCATAGTTTAGTGAGATGGTAGATCATCATACACATAAACAATATGTTTGTTACACATTAGAAAGAGGTGTCTATAAGTTTTGGTTGAAACCTTATTATAAACACATAATATTAGGTTGGAGATAATGTTTTTTATATTAAAAAATTAAATAAATAGTGTGGAGCGGTGGATAAAGAAAATAAAATAAAGGATCTCAGGAAAGATGTTACCTCTAAATCGGGTAACTCCTTTTGATTTGTGCCTATAGGATTTCTAGTAGAAATTTATTCCAAAATTGGGGAATAAATAGGGAAGGGTTAAATTTAGGGGATTTTTTTGGTCATATATTGTCCTAACTTAATTTTTTTTAGAGTTGGGAAGAAGATGGAGAGGAGGTGGACTTTTATAAGGAAGGAAGAGTGTTACTCTTGTAAATATTGAAAGATGGAATTCCTCCCACATTTTTTATGTTGAAAGTAGATCCAAAAATAATTCAATTAATATAAAATGAAATATAGGGTCCAAATATTTCCATTAAATTTATTTTTTAAAGTCTTAAAAGTCATTTTGGGCCTTAAGGTTATGGTTTAGTCCCTTATTAGGCTTCATTTAACCTTGATCGATGTAATTAATTTTAATCATTTTCACAAATATTTGTGGTAAAAATCTAAGTAGAATTTAGTATAAAATATAAATTATTTACACTACTTATATAGTTTCCATTTTTAAAAATTCAAATCACGTAATTTGAATAATTTTTTTTAAAATTAATCCCATAATTGGGTCGACAATTTGGGTTAATAAATTAAAAATGATCTAATGTTTTATATGTTTTATATACAATATCAATGTAAAATTGTGTTAGTTCCATAAGGCTGAATACCCTGAGAGGGGTGGGGGTGAATTCATGTATGAATAATTTAAAATTAAAGCTCATTCTGGTCTTGTTTTTCTATTGGGCAAACCACTCCTCTCTCTCTTTCCCATTATGTAATATAAACTAAAAGTAAAGCATGCATAAGATACATAAATTTTTACTTGTTTCACCCTTACCGGGAGATGTTCAAGGAGCATACACTGACAATGTGTTGATGTACCAAATCCACTATATGCACACTTCTTTTTATATGGTTTGAGGTATTCACTTTTATTCATAATGCTCACTGTCTTTACAAAGTTTAGTGTCAGCTCACTGCTTTCCCAAGGGTCACTCTCTATTTCTCTCTCTCCGGCTCACTACCGGTGGAGAGGATCACCATCTTCCTCTTCCTTTTCTCACTGCTCTGGAAAGGAACCACTCATAGTTTATAGACCTGTCGGTCTCTTCATTATCACTAATGAATACATCCTCTGTTGTATGTAGATGCTCTGTCGAAGCCTAACTTTCACCCGTAGATTAATCTCACATTGCACCGAATGTATTGGGCAATCTTCCAGCTTCCACACAGCCCTAAACCACTTCCATGAAACATCCTTACGTGGTTCCCTTCTTTATGTCAGCATTCAAGTCTCGGTGCGCAAGTCAAAACTGGACCACATTTCCTCCTCAATCACTTGTGCGACACAAGTTTCTGCAACTCCAAACTTGTGCGACACACTCCCTTTAACACCCAAACCAATATTGGGGCGCAGCCAATAACTTTTGCACTTCTTCAAAATCTGGCATGCAAGTGTCACCAAACCACTTGTGTGACACCTTCTTCTACCACAAAAAACATTTGTGACTCACTTCCTTTCTCTCCAAAATCACATTAGGCGTGGAACTACCACATGACACACAACTTTATACTAGCATGACCACAAACCACTTGCGCGACCACCACAACTGCATGACATGAGCTCTAAATGTTCTAAATGTTAAACTCTTCACTGAATTAGGAGGGGTCGACCTCTATTTATAGGCATTTGGACACCCTATGTGACGGCGCACAAGTCTCCTATCGGTGCGCAAGTTTCGGCGCGCAAGTCACTTGCGTGACCGACTATCAAACATGGGTGCCCCTTTTCACTTTTCCATATATTGATGTCATGATCTTGAAAAAAAATGGCATGAATGTTTACTCTCCTTCATGTAAATGGCGCACAAGTCCCTTTTCCAAAAACCGCTTTTCATAATTTGTCGATTTCCTGGCCCAAAAATTTGGCAAACACTGGAAAACGGTCACACCTTGTATCTGCTCTTTTTTACCGCCTCCAGATCATCCATTCCATTGTCAAAATTTTTGAATAAAACACGGAATGTTAACCACAACCCTTGAACTCGACATGCCACCATGAAATCCCCTTTGTCAACAAATTGGTATTTCATGGTTTGCTTTATCAACAATCACAACACAGATGTCCACTTTGTCAACAAACAAAATCACCTCAATAATGCTTCAATGATACATTGAAGAATTTTTTCCCAACAATATCCCCCATTGGGTTTGTTGAAAACTCTTCTATAAAAAGAAACATCGTTAATTCTTCATCCACCATTCGCCTATTGTGGTTTTGAAAGGGATCAAGGATTTTTTGAACACAAACTCTAAGAAGACATGAGTAATGCTCAGTGTGAGAAACAATAGTAAATGAAATGTTTTTCAATGAATCACATCAACTCTGACACCAAATATTGATAACAAACTGATACCAATTTGTTGGAAATATTCTAACCGAATTCCAACACCACTCTTCTTCTTTTATCACGATCATCACCTTTCATGATATCAATTCCTTAATATATCACTTCTAGTATCGTCAGATTTGATAATTTCCCCCTATCTAATTGTTCCCCCTATCTCGCTGCTCCACCTTCCAGATTCTACCCATATCATTCATGATTTATCAAATATCCACATTCCCTCCTCCTTGAACAATCACTATTTTCTCCCCCTTTGTCAACGAACCCAAAGTTCACTCCTTTGCAGTCTGTAATAGAGTAGAGAACACATATCAACACATTAGGGGAAAAACCTCATACCTTGGGGAGAGGGGGGATCCACATCCACACTCTTTTAACTATGGGGAGTCGACTGAACTCCCAGAGTTAGTCTATGTCTCTCCAAAGCATCCTTGGGTAAGGCCTTTTTCAGAATGTCTACAACATATAGCTCTTTAGGCACATACTCCAACTTCACAATTCCCTTCTCGACCTTCTCATTGATAAAATGATACTTTACCTCAATGTGATTTGTCCTTGAATGATGGATGAGATTTTTTCAAAGATTTATAGCACTTTAGTTATCACACTAGATTTCGATCAGAGACTTCACTTCAACTCCCATATCTCTAAGCTACTTCTTCATCCATAATAACTGTGTGCAATCTTGAGTGGCCACCATATACTCAGATTCTACGGTGCTTAATGAAATAAAATCATGATTCTTAATTAACCACGAAATACATAGTCCACCAAGATAGAATTCAGCACATGTTGTTGATTTTATATCATCTGTTGAACCAGAGAAGTCTGTATCAGTATATCCCAAAAGCACTGTCTGAGATTTGTCATTATATTTCAAGCTGAATTCCACCATTCCCTTGATATACTGATGTATTCTTTTCACTTCCAGCATGTGGATTTCCTTGGGATTACTCTGATATCTCGTTGCTCGGCATGTGGCGAAAACAATATCAGACCTTATTGCAGTCAAGTAAAATAAACTTACAATAATTTTCCGGTATTCCGTGACATTAACTACCTTTCCATTCTCATCTTCTAATAATATCATCTGGGTAGCAACCGGAGTCTTCATCTCCTTGGAATTCTCCATTCCAAAAATTCTTAAAACCTATTTGGAATATTTGGATTGAGAAATGAATGTTCCATTCCTTCCTTGTGTCAACTTCAGACCATGGAAAAACATTATCTCTCCAATCATTGACATTCCAAACTCATTTTTCATGAATTGGGAAAACTGTCTGCACTGAGCTTCCTTTGGTCCGCCAAATATTATTTCATCAACATAAACCAAAATAAACATCCTTTTATTCCTATCTTTTCTAAAATAGAGATTGTAATCAACTCCCCCATTCTGGAAACCAAGATTCTTCATGTACTGATCAAGCCTTGAGTACCATTCTCTTGGTGCTTGTTTCAGCCCATAAAACGCCTTCTTCAGTCCAAAATCATTGTTCTCATCCTCATGAATGAGAAAACCATCTCAGTGCTCAATATACAATTCTTCTTCCAGAACCCCATTCAGAAATGCAGATTTGACGTCCATTTGGAACACATTGAACTTTCTTCGCACTACTTGGGCAAAAAATAATCGGATAGTCTCCAGCCTTGCAACTGGTGAAAATTTCCCATCAAAATCTATTCCCCCTAACTGGGAGTATCCTTTTCACACTATTCGTGATTTGTTTCAAAAAACTTTTCCATATTCATTCATCTTGTTGCGATATACCCATTTAGTCCCGATGACATTCTTATCTACTAGTCTCGAAACAATCTCCCATGTATGATTCTTCTCAATCTGGTCTAATTCTTCATTCTTAGCCTGAACTCAATACTCATCATCATCGGAATTGGAAATATATTTTGGCTCCTCCTGAGATATAAATGATGTTTGCTGTGATGATTTCATTCTTTGAGTCTGAACTGGAGCTGTTTGATCACCATTGATATTTATCCTATCAATTTCATCTCGACTCTTTGTCGTCTTAACAGATTCAGATGTTGTTTCCTCTTGGTCATCATTAGTACCATCTTTTGAGTCATCCTCTACAGCTTCTACTCCCCTTGTTTTTCTTACCTCCTCATCACATTCATCCAAATACTCTTCACAGAGTCGTTAAGTATTCGGTTCATTTTCAACTATAGTGATGTCATTTCTATAAACAATTTTTCCTAACCTTTTGTTAAAGCATTTATATGCTTTTCGTTTCCTTGATTAGCTAAGGAAGATCCCCTCGTCTCTTTGTGACTCAAATTTTTTGTGCCATTATTTATTGAGAATGAAGCACTTACTTCCAAAGATTCGAAAGTATTTCAACATTGGATTATTTCCATAACAAATTTCATACGGAGTCTTCCTTTCTGTCAGACACAATAGAGACCTGTTCAAAATATAGACCGATGTCAAAATTGCTTTCTTCCAAAATTTCCCTAGTATGTCATTTTAAATACGCATCGTTCTGGCCATGTTGATGATGATCTGATTTCTCCTTTCAACCACTCCATTCTATTGGGGTGTTCTCACTGATGAAACATGATTCCTTATCCGATGTTTCTCGAGGTAGTCTTCAACTTGAATATTTGTGAATTTTGTACCATTATCAGTACGAAACATCATAATTTTCTACCCAAGAATCCTCTCTTGTTCCCTCCTATACTGTTTTGTGAAATTGAACACCTCTGTCTTATGGGTAATGAAAAATACCTATGCCATTCTTCTATAATCATAAATGAAATGGACATAATACCTATTCCCATTTATAGCTCATGGTGAGATATGTCCACATACATCAACATGTACCAATTCAAGCACTCTGGTTGATTTATGTTCCTTTGGATTTTATGTATTTCTGATGATCTTCCCTTAATGGGAAGCATCACATATATGAGAATGATCATGTGATAGTTTGGGAAGGTCTCTAGCAGCATCACACTTTACCAGATCATCCATGGATGGTTGGAATAAATGATCTAGTCCCTTATGCCACAGTTTGTTTTCTTCTTCTCTGGATAAAAGGCATGTATCTTCTTCCCCACATACATGGTAAATATTTCCCTTTGTCCTTTTTCCATATAGAACAACAACTCCATATTTTCCTTTCACAACACACATCTTCTTCGTAAATCAGATAGAGTGCCCATAGTCACAATGTTGACTGACACTGACCATCTTATGAATAAGACCCTCTACTACCAAGTCATGAGCATGTCTTATTTCTTTTCCCCCAAATCTAGCCTTTCTGGAACCAACAATCATCATCCCTTCATCATTCCCAAATTTGAAAACTCTTTCTATGTCATATTTTAGGGTTGTAATGAGATCATTGTTTCATGTCATTTGGGATGTGCAACTACTATCAAGGATCCATACTCATGAATGGTATAAATCATTAAGGGAAATTTCCAATACTACTGTCTTCTCATCCTTTTTCTTTTTGAACCATGTATTTGACTTCACACGTGGTTTGGGTTGGAGAATTTGATCATCCTTAGAGTTTAATGGACTAGCTTCTTCCTATAGAGATTCAAATCGATTTTTTGTTTTCAGCTCACTTGATGATTCCCTAACATGCTGATTACGATTTCTCAAGATTTTCTTTGGCACATTCCATTGTATGATTGATGTTCAATATCTAGCCATGTGCCCTGTCACGACCCGCCTCCCCGGGTCATGAACCTTATCATCTGACCCCATGGGTCTCCTGTAATACCTTGGTTGCCTTACCTGCACACTATAGGATATTACTCACTGGGGTCTCTTATCATACTAATGACTGTCCGCACAGTCCAACACATGTTCTTTCAGTGTGTTTTTTCCTCACTCACACACACCCTAGAAAACATCCCAGAAGGTCACCCATCGTGATTACTACTCCAAGCCAAGCATGCTTAACTGTTGAGTTCTAATCAGACATGCTCCCAAAGAGAATGGTTCACCTTGTTGACATGGGTAAAAACATTTATCCTTGTTAAGTCTCACTATTCTAGGGGTGTTACATTATCCACCCCTTTAAAGCATAATTCCCTCGTTGTGGACCCTAAGCCTCAAACCCAGGCAGTGCCTAAGAACTTTCAGCTGGGTGTTGGCTCTGATACCATTTCCCACGACCCACTACCTCGGGTCATGAACCTTATCATCTAACACCATGGGTCTCTTTTAATGCCTTGGATGCCTTCCTTGCACACCATAGGCTATTACTCACTAGGCTATCTTATCAGACTAATGATTGTCCCCACATGCCAACACATGTTCTTTTAGTGTGTTTTGTCCTCACTCACACACACCCTGGGAAACTTCCCAGAAGGTCAACCATCCTGATTACTACTCCAGGACAATCATGCTTAACTATGGAGTTCTAATCCGACAGGCTCCCGAAAAGAAAGGTGCACCTTGTTGACATGGGTAGTAATTATGTCTCAGTTTTCTAGGGGTGCTATAGAGGGAATAACTAGGATTCATCTTGGAGAATGGGATATGCAAGTAGGTCGTACGAAGCCATTTTTCTGCTTCTGGGTGTGCTCATATCCCTAGTGGATTGTCTTATTCATGGAGATGAGAGGGAAGAGAAAACATGAATTTCATCCTATGGTTGATTAGTTTTAGGATTTTTTTCATAAGGACATTGAAGGGTTCCCACCTGAGAGAGATATTTAATTCACAATATAGTTTTTGTTCGATAAATATCCAGTTTCTTTTCAACGATACTAAATAGAACCGGTATAACTCTATGAGATTAAAACATAGATGGAGTAATTGGAGGATTAGGGGTACATATACCGTAGTATGTCTCCTTGGGGATATCCATTGTCAGTTTCAATGAAGGATGAAAGATCAATGCAGTTATGTGTTAATTATAGAATGAATAACAAGATGAGGTTTAAGAACTCATACCCTCTTAATAAAAACTACGATCTCTCTGACCAGCTAAGGGGTACTTCCATGTTCTATAAAATTGATATGAAATTAGAATATCATCATTTAAGAGTTAGACATTCTAATATACAACAATCATATATAGATAAATGTATCAGATGTATGAGTTTTTTTATGAAATTTGGTTTTAACAATCCTCCAACATTGTTTATATCCCTAATGTGTCAAATATTTCACCCATATCTGGATTAGTTTTTAGTTTTCATTATGGATGGTGTCTTAGTATACTCCAAGACTCATAAAGATCACGCCAAACATCATGGCATCATCTTGGGTGCACTAGGGGAGAATAGTCTATAGATAAATATATAAAAGAATCAGTTTTTTATTGATAGGGTGACTTTAATAGGTCACATCATCATAAAGGAAGGTGTGTCACTAGACCCAGAGAATTTATAGGAATTTGTGTTTTAGGAGAAGCCCAAGAATATTTTTGTTATCTGATGTTTTATGTGTTTGGAATGTTATTACTGAAGGTTCATTAAAACATTTTCCCATTTTTTAGATCCAATTTCATGATTTTTAAGAAGGGAATCCAGTATAAATGGTCTAGTCATTTGAGGACTCATTAAAAATGTTTATGTAGTTGTTAACAACCACAACAATTCTGTCCTTACCTAAGATTGGTATAGGGTCTGCCTTGTTTTGTGATGTGTCTAATATTGGTCTTGGGGAGGTGTTGATGTAGGATGATCATGTTTTTGAATATGGGTCATGATTGTTGATGCCTCATGATATAAATTTACTTACACGTGATCTCGTTATAGACATGGTGGTTTATGGATTAATGTGTTGGTGGCACTACGTATTTGGAGAATGGTTCATGTTGTATACCATTCATCAAATCATAATTAACATCTTCTCCACGAATTATTTGAATCAAACATACTGAATATGGGTGGAGTATATGTAGTAATTTTAATATTAATTGGTTTAAAAATTAGAAAATGGATATTATCTTATAGATTCTCAGAGTTAGAAGACTCAATACTAGGAGGTTCAATAATTTAGTTTTGATGAGATGATGGTGGAATTGTTTTATGAGATGAATTTGGATGTGTACGATAGAAAACAGATGTTGTCCCTTGCATCATTGGTAGTTGATTCCATTCTTTTGATCCCAATCACAGAGTAGAAATATGAGGATCCATAGTGTATGGATTTTAGAGAAGGTTTTGATGTTGGGGATCCACTTTCCTGTTGTACCATTTGTGGTGATGTGATCATTTTAATTAATGGTGGTTTTTTGGTCCCATGTGTATACAATTAGATTTTATGTGTGAGTTTCATGCGTCAAATATGGATGTACAACTTGATTTGACCAAAATGTGTTGTGTTCATTATAGGAATTATTGGTGGGTTGGGATGGAGAATGATGTTTCAGGTTTCATGGTGTGATACATTTCTTACTAGTACGTATAGGCAGAGAATCCATTACCTTGTTGTTGGTTGTAGACGGTTTCCATTATGAGACGAAAATGGTTTGATGTGACGATAAATTTTTTGGTTTTCCACTTGAGGATACCTCAAAAAATGATTTGATCTGGTTAGATGTGGATCTGTTGACTAAGGTTCCTCATTTCATACCAATTCGAGAGAATTCCACCATGTATTGGTTGAGTGAGTTGTTTGTTTTATAGTTAGTGTGGATACATAAGGTATTAAAGGATATAGATTTGAATCGTGATCTACATTTCACATCAGTCTTCTATCCTGGATTACAGAGGGCACTTAGTACCTAGGTGTTTTTGAATATATATTTTAACCTGAAGATGAATGTGAAATTGGATCATACTATTCATGTGTTAGATGAAATGTTTTTTTGAATATCTTGTAGGCATTTGTGGATCATGGGAAAAGAAGAGTGTTTTTGGAGTTTTCATATAGCAATAGTTAGAATGATATGGATGAAAATGACATAAAGTAGGAATAATTCATTTGTGGATTGGTATCTTACATATCTTGAGTTTATGGTGGGTGATCATGTGTTTCTTCAGGTGTCACCATGTTTGGGTCACTATTGGATTCAAATATAGAGCAAGCTAACACCCAGGTACAAAGGTTCATTCGAGATTGTAGATAAGATCAGACTGGTGGTGTACCAATTGGATCTTTCACAATGGTATAGTGGCATTAACAATGTTTTTCATGGGTCACATATTCATTTGTATCACCCTGACCAATGTAAGATGATTTATGTTGAGGATGTGGATCTTGAAGCTGATGCGTACTTTGAGAAGGATATGATATGTATTTTGGATTATTATGAGAATGTATTTTTTGGAAAGGTTGTTTTCTTGGACTGAATTTTTTTGTTTCATAGTAATGTTCTGGAATAAATATGGGAGGGAGAGGAAGATACGCTAGCTCAGTGGCCAAATATATTTACCGTAGAAGCTCAGTGATTCATGGAAGTGCTGATCAAGGATGATCTGTTATATGGTGGGGATATTGTAATATCCTAGAATTCATGTAGGTATTTACTTGTTTAAATTTTGGTTTGAAATACTTAAATTGGGTTATCCGAATGTTTTCCAGGTGTGTATGGAGGCCTTGTGATGTACAGGGGGTTTGGGATAGGATTGAAAAGGAAATCAGGCCATCATGTGCTTGTTTCATGGTTAGTGGTACTTGTGCATCCATACCATGCTTTCTAGGAGGGGGCATCCATGGTTTAATAAACCGTTCAAGGCGGAGGCCCACCCATGTGAAGTAGGATAAGGGAATTATGCATAGTTTTCACAAGTATTTTGAAACTATACCTGTTCCCCAAGTAACTGTGTGATATGGAACCCTCTTGGATAGAAGAATTCCCACAGTTAGAAAACAGTTAGAAAACCATTCTCTTAATTAAAATTGGGTTTTGACAATTTTTCCCCTTATGATTTAAAGTGTTATACCAAATATCTTCACTCATTTATCCTCCAACAATTCTAATAGTGAACCAAAACAAGAAAGGATTCCCAATGATGAATCTCCATTATTTTTAGTTTGTTTATAGTGTTTTTGGTTGAAGATCTAAGCTTCAGGTATGTCTAATGCATCACTTTTTTTTCTAAATTAGGACATGTGGTTTTTTTCTTCTACACATGAATCCATAAAATCATTTTCCCAGTGTATAATATATTGGGGTGTTGAATGGATATTTATTACAAATCAAATGTTTAAGATAAGTGTGATTTCATCTTCAGAATTGAGGTAGGTGGTCCATAAGTTATATCCCATAGTGATCAAGTTTATTTGTGCATTTTGGTTTGCGTTATTACTTCCCTCATGTTGTGAACTTAATTACCTTAGTGATATTTGGTAAATTGGTTAGAAAAATGATGAATCGAACCCAAATTCTCCCCATGGGATGTATTAAGAATGATTAGATAGGTTTAGGTCAACCCATGGGGTGTTCCAACATTCATGAACATTGAAAATTGAAATCATATTCTTAGAATTGTATTAATATGAAGTAGAGCATATGATGAACATGTTTATATGTTATCTTAAATTATAAAAGGAATTAATGGTTGTAGATTTTAGTTTTTTGGAAATGGAATATGGTTTTGTTTAGAATAATGTGAAAAATGGTTAAATGGAATAAAGTGAATGTTCCAAATAACTTATGAGTTAATAATTTAATTGTGGAAATGGAATAATTCATTTGAATTGATGAATGTGTAAAATGGTTAAATTTATGGGAATTTATGATAATTCTAAAAGGGAAAAGTTATGAGAAAGGGAAATGGGTTAAATGGGCAATGAAATATGAATTTTAAATGTTAAAATGGGTAATGGAATTATAATGATTTATATGTTGAATCAATATGAAATGTGAAATTTATGTGGACTAAACGTGTGTGGGGTTTTTTATATTGTATATGTGGTAAATGGATACAGAATAATTTGTACATGGATTGGTAGTTGTGGGGCATAAAAATTGAGGATCTATGCTCATGTGTTGGGTTAGACAGAGGCTCTAAACTCCACACCTATAATTAATGGGTTTGTGAAAGGGATTATAGCTCTATACCACTAATTGTTTTATCTGTTGAGACTACCTAGATAGATGATCCAATGTATGTGTTATGTTTTTTTATTGAAATGTACATCCCTAGTGATATAGGGATGTTTAAATATTCTAACATGTATGGTAATATACAAGATTATGCTATAGTTGAAATGAGGTAAACGCCTCACCCAGGGATCAAATTATGGAAATGGATTTATTGAGATTGGAAAATAATGAATCCCAAGATGTATTTGTTATCATGTCATTTATTTTTTACTTTTATGAACTCTCTATTTTGAACGGATATTTTTTATGCATCTTTGGTTGTTGCCAATTATGGTGTACTCGCTACCTAATCATGCCATCATTGGGTACCCTAGAAGACATCATTATTGCAGGTCTCGACAAGGGAAAAATCCACATACTAGAGGGGTGAATTGGGCATGGGATATGCATGGACAATGGATCTGGACATGAATTAATGATCTATTTATGGGATTATTCTTATTTCCTTTATTTTGGGTTTCCATCACTTTTAGATGTATTATAATTACATCACATATTTATTGTTTGGTTGATGTTTGTACCCTATCTGGAAATGATGGATCATTAATGTTCTAGTTTAATGATTATTTTTTCCTTAATTACTTATTATATTTTTAGTGTCTTACCCAAATAAAGATGGTATAGTGATTTATTAGGCCCTCAGTCATATTTAGAAACCTCTAGCATATGGGGAGGCATGTTTGAGGACATGGGATGACCATTATCGAGGAACTCATTTAGTGGCTTGCAAGTTTGGTACGTTACATTGATTATATGATTAAAAAAGGATATGTGTAGTTATTTGAGAAATAGATCAGGCTAGGATATATCTCTATATAAATGAACACTAGGTTTTCTATTCAAAACTACTGAAATTTACTTGATCCTGTAGATAATCATAGAATTTTACATTGAGAGCTAGTCCATCTATAGTATAGTGTCAAATTCCATCCTATTAATGGAAGCCATATTTTCAATGAAATTATACTCAACAAAGTTATTATTATAGTTTGAAAACACAATTGATGTTTGGTTAATACCTCTAGGTGTCTTGATTTATTACTCTACTTCTATAATTTTAGAGATTTTTTCTATATTCAATTCAATCTATGATGAAATTAAAGAATACATAGAACTAGAACTTAATGATGTGATTTCTAGATTTTAGAGGACAATGAGTGTACCTACCCCACATCATTTAGAGCCTCAACTTCAGCCATCAGGATATACATTTGTTGAATTTTATCGGTTGGAATATGTAATGGATGATATTATTTTTCCTCCATTATCATTTAATATGTAAATTTATTGGAGAAGTTCTTTTGTTTTCCAAAATTGAATCATTGAGCTTCAGGTTGGTCTGACACCATATTCTCTGTTATTTTAATGAAAAGAAGTTGGGGAATCACCTAAGAATTAATGTTAAGAGATATATTCCAATATATTCCATAAGAGTATCACATTATACTCCCATGAAATATTTTTCCTAAATACTTCTTCCAAAAAAATTTGCATGTGGGAAGTTTAAGTTTCATACCACCTATTCCATGAATAAAATTAATCCCTCATTCTTGCTGCATTTATATATTCTTTTCAATGGACCTATATAACCAAATTGTCTCTCTAAACTCTAATTAAATACAAATAGAACTCCACACTATCCACACATAGCTTTCAAAATCATTATTTGATAAAATTTTCCACAAGTTTGGTATTATTCAATAGAATAATATACCAAACATTCCCTTATGATTCATAAAAAAGCTTAAGGGGTATCATGAAATTCTTGTAAAACCAATTTCATAGCTCCCACTGATTCATTTTCCATCTAATTTAGATTTGAAATTACATCTCCATTTTTATTCTTGTTGAACATTGAAAATTTTTATTGAAAATGATTCCCTGTAACTCTTCCTAATTCATAGATTCAATCTCCCTTCTTATATTCTGGTTTTTAATCATTTTCCATAACTAATATTCTTGTTTTTAAAATCCTTATACTTCAATGGTGAATATATCTAGCTTTGAACAATAGAGTATGGAAAAAAATTATATAGGTAATCTACTATTCATCAATTAATGGTATGTACATCCACAAAACAAAGGTTGTCATTTTCACTTGAATTACTAAATGAAAAGTTATTCCATTCAAGTTGAATATTGTCTACATACATGATTCATGTATTTTTTAGTAAATTTTGTAACTTGATTCATCTTCCTCATGATGTTTATCATTCAATATTCCATTTCAAGACCAACACTTCATCGTTTTGTTGCACCCATCATTTACGTGGTTAATCTTATTTCCTAGCATTGTTACAAAAATAGTGAGCCATTGTGATAAATGTTTTACTTTTTGGATTATTATAATTTAAAATGGACTTTATGTATTAAATCTTAATGATTAAAAACATTATTAATGTCCTCTAACAACAATTACATTCCCTATAAATCCTTCATAACGGATTATAAAAAACATGTGATTAACCACACATATCCTCTATGAGTGTCAATCAAGGACTAAAATATGTCATATTGTTGTGAACTAGTTATTGATCGAGTCTAGCACAATGCAGAATTTTTTGGTGATACCCATAGGTATATTTATTCTAGAAACACATCCATGTGTAGTATCTTCCTAGGGATTCATTTTTTTGGAAACCACATACATAGTAGTCTATAAAATACCAGGATTCTTTAAAATATTTAAACATATCTCTAGGTATTATAATAAGGATTTATAATCAATATTTCCAAAAAAAGTTACTATCCATCATTACCAACTATGACAGTTCACCTTTTTTACATTAACTATTTACAATATAGAATGAAACTCATTATTTTTAAATTTTATCAATTTGGAAATTAGGAACATAATACAAAAAAACATGAATCATTGTAATAATCCACGAGAATGGATTTTTTATGGGTTGAACCGAATTTTATTTTACTATAACTCATATCCTATAGACATATATCAAATGTAAGTGTTGAGAAAAATATGAGTTATGGAATACACAAGGGGGACATTTAACATGAAATCGTGAGGCATATCAATAAGAATAACCGGTATAGAAATATAAAATTTCCACCAAAATATGTGGCATAACATGATTAAAATAGAATGAATTATTACATGGAAATGTGGGTAAATCATTTAAAGGATAAATTTATTAACATATCATCAAGGATTATTATCAAGGTGTCATAAATCAATATTACCAATATTATCCACCATTGTATCATAAAATGTTTAATATCTAGATATTAGATTTATTATCACATGAATTTTAGTCATACCAGGTTACACAATTGAGATTTATTAATTTCTAGTGATCTGCATGGTTCATAATAAATCATTTTTTCAATAACATGATGAAAATAAAGTTCAAATTTAATATAAAAGTACTGAGTTTGTAATCACTTAAATGATTGACTATAAAAACATTATAAACCCATGAAAAGGGAATGTGGGATTGACATATGTAAATAATGAAATAGAATAACTATATTAAGATATAGGTGAATACCCATTAATAGAGCAATTTTTTGGGTATTCAGGAATATAATAATTTTTAATTTAAATGAGAGAAATTTGAGAAGTAAATTCAAAATCATGATAGGTATAAAACATGGATTCAGATAATGGTGAAATTGGGGAGAATCAAGGTATAACATTGAGGTAAAAAGATTTTTAAATTATCATATGATCAAAAAGGAATAAAAATAATGTAACATAACATTTAGAATATAGATACAAAAAAGTGGTTCTTTAATTAAAGAGAAAGGAAGGAGAATTCCCTTACCATGAAGTGTTGTTCCATAAACACGAGGATTGAATTGTGGGGGATTAAGAACACCTTGGGGACTCTTGGGGATAATAATTAAGTATAAATTTATGGATAATAAATTTTTAGTGTAGGATAATTGTGAAATTGGTGGGTATTTATAGAAAATGTGGAGGAATTATTTCATAATTTCAGAAAACAAGTCATCCAAAACTAGGTTGTGAAAAATGAAAAACCCTTATCATACCCATGGTATTTTATTATACATTTTCAAATTTGAGTCATATTTTATGGTATTTTAATCCATTAAAACTGAACACCATTTTTAATAATTTTTTATCATGTAAAATTAAATTATCCACATATATAGTTTGTTAAAATAAAATTTCAATTTTAAACATTTGAAAGACACTTATAGGTTTCAAAATTGATTAAAATATATTAAAATAGTATTTAATAACTCAAAAACTTATTTTAGATGGTTTATTTTTTATGACATCATTATAATACAAAAATGATGTCATAAAACATACACAATACCCAATATTTTATTCCTAACATTCAACAAAAAAATTATTTCATAAAACTCTCAAAATTTCACCCTAAAATAATTTTGAGGTGATTTTTTAAAATATAATATTTATTTTATAAAAAAATTAAAAATATGATTGTTTTAACTTTTAAATAATAAAATCCGTATTTTTTGAAGAATAATATTCTTTAAAACACTATCTAGTTTATAACTATTTTATAAATATTTATAATACATTATAAAATTATTTTATCATTTATATTTAATTATGATTTATTTAAAAGATTATTTAATAGAAAAAATATTATTCAGAATACATAGATTTATTATAAAATTGAATATATTTTCTAAAAAATACAATTATGCTTTATTTTCTCCAATAAAGAATTTATCAAATTTTTCTTACTTAAACATTTTTTTTTCATATAAAAAAAATATAAACAAAATGGGTTGATGGAATAACATCTGTTATTCTAAAAGAGGAATTTAACATTGTGTAACTATGTCTTGTACTTTTAACCCATTATTAAATCCATGTATTCCCTATGGTTAAGGTGTTCAATGGAGGTAGTTTTATTGGATGGCATGGCTAACATCGATCATGTTGTAATCTTCACTAATGTGAACTTGTTTCACTGTTGATTTATTTTATGTTCCACATGATGAATAATGGATTTGGATTGGATAATGGTGAACCATACTGATGGTACATCCCTCCCATGTTATAAAACAAGGGATTTAAATGGCATGAATGTACTCGTTCACCCTTTATTTACCATTTCTATGATAATTGTCCTTTATCATTAATACATATAAAAAGTAACTATAATTGTAAAATTATAACCAAATGGTGTAATTAATAATGTTAAAATAGAACCATGGTTATATTAATAAATGGTCATATTTATCCAATGGTATATTATTATTCCAACACTCACATTATTCACTATAAATACCACTTAATTATTTCACTCAAAATCCATTATAATTCCAATGAAGGTAGTTTTTTATTTTTTACAATTTTTTTTGATTTAATAATATTATTTATTTTAACTATAATTTTCTAAGATGGAAATGATTCTAGAAGATTGGAGAAATCAATATTTTACTATTTTATATTTTCAATTTTATATTTTTATCCCAATAGTAAGGTTTTGCATTTTAATTACATTCATGGATCATAAATGTAATCATATTTATTAATGATATATGTTTTTATTGTTCCTATATATTTTTTATTTGTATAATATTATTTAATATACAATATACTTTCTAAATAAAAATATAATTTAAAAATCATGGGTTGTTGCAATTTTTTATGGTAATTAAGGGCCTAGTGAAATGAATTTCTTACAAAAAATGAAGATCCAAGAGGACAAGGATAAAAAAAGATTTCTCCCAAAGGTAGTTATAGCACAAAAATGTTATAAATTTGGGGATTTTGTGGATTATCCAAGGAAATTCCATATTAAATAGTATAAGATGAATGATAGGAATAAATAAATTCTAAGGAAGACAAAACAAGAAGAGGCATTAGAAACCACAATTACTGAAGTATGTTATGAAAATCATGTGAAGTGAGGAACAATAATCATAAATTTAATAATTATGATTCTTTTATTAATATTTTTTCCAACAAATTTCTTTCTACATAAAATATTTGTTGAGAGCATCAAATCACAACCACAATTGAAAGATGATGATTCATTAATAAAACATTCTACGGTTATGATTACCATATTACAAGAATATATTTCCCATATAATATCTGGTTATTGGAATGGGATTCCTTTAATATAATTTTTTTCTTCCACTATTAAAATTTAATGTAATAATAGGTATGGATTTTAACTCTCTATAAAGAGAATATGATAATTTCATTTATAGGGAGAAACACATTTTACATACTAAATAATCCAGAAAGAACCTGTTGTTATAAGGTTTCTTATATAATCCCTATGAAAATTTCTAACATTATATGAGTGTACATGATATTAAATACTAGATAAAAAATCAAAATTATTTATATTATAGTTATAATATAAAATTTGATTTCACTTATCAAACTTAATTGATTAATGATGAAACATCACATGAAATAAAACCTCCAGTTTTTTCATTCTTTTAGATATCCTTATATACTTTCATTATTTAATTCTTAGTAAAATGTTGTGGAATAAATTTATTTAAGTTGGAGAATATAACAATCCTTAACTTCAATAACTTTTTTCCTTAACTAAATATTATGTTAATAGCATGTTTTACATACAAAACCAAAACAAAATTAACCACAAAAATGATATATAACTACTAAAATGTAGTCGTTGAAGTCATTTATTATGAGAGTAAATATAGTGGTAACTAAAATTTTATATACATGATAAAAATAATTCATTTTAATTATAATTAAATTATAAAATTAATATCCCAAATTAACTAATTAGATCATTTTATGGTAGAAATGTATTTTTTTCTAAACTTTTATTTTTATTCTATTTATCTTCAAAAAACTATTATATTAGGAAAAATATTTTTCTATGAATAATATATTAAGAATAGTAATATTTGTAATTGATGGAAAATAAGAAAATGTATGGTTAATATATTGAAAAAATATTTTCATATGAAAACAATTTCTCAATATATATTATGGTTTTTATTAATGTAATATTTTAAAATTAAAAAAAAAATTAGAAAAATTATCCAAATATTTATATTAGGGAAAAATGGTTAAATTTTTAGAATTTTTCATAAATAATTGATTTTTTGATGAATAATGGAAAATGTATTTTTTTACAAAAAATATAAGTTTTATGACATTATAAACATGTAGTAGAAGCGTATAAAACCATTTTATTGTGTAAATATGTAAATAATAATTAAAAATATTAATTATTTATCCACTATGTTCAATATTAAAATCCCAATTTTAACATTTTAGGATATTAATTTCTATCTTTCAATGAATACTCTTTTTGGCCTACAATTTTATTAAAATAATAATATCCTTGAATTTTTATTTGGAATTCTAAAAAAGACTTATAAAATTTATTAGTTTTATAATAAAACAATTTTTATCAATGAAATAAAATAAATTAATACTCTTAAACTACAACTAAATTTTATGATTAAAATACACTTTATCTAAAAGTGGGTTTTTTACGTATTTCATGTGATGATGTTAAAATCGATTTTTCATATGAATAGAAATATTATATTGGTGAACTAATTAAATATATATATCATAACAAATTATATATTATTTAATATTATTAATTTTATCATTAGACATGAAACAGTTGATTTACATAGTTAAAAACTAGTTACCACAGTAAACAAAATGAAAAAGTGAAAATTATAATGGTAAATAAGTTAATAACATCTAAAACATGTGTAAAAATTAATTTTTGAGGGTTTAGTGAACATATATATTCTACCAATCAATTAGTATCCATTTTTGGGTATACATGACACGTTTAACATGATATCCATTTATATTAACAAATTAAAAAAACAAAAAATTCAATATCACTTCTTATAAAAGGTACCCCTCACCCCCCATTACAAACCACTAAAAGAATTAAATTTTATCATAAAAATGTTCCCTTTATCTACCCTCTAGAATGCTTTTCTTTTTTCTTGAGTCTCTAGTCACAAGATATTCTCTAAATTACTCCATATATAAGGAACCTTTTAAGGGATAGACATATCCTCAACTTGGGCACTTTTTTCGCACACTGTTTTATTTTATTTATTACATCCTCTGATCTATTTTTCAAATTAATTTTTAGATAAATTTATGTTCTTTTTATAATTAATTTTATGATTCTATTTAAAATCAATTAACCACTATTCCAATATTATATTATGAAATATAACATTGTTGTTTGTGTGTTGTATGGATTACAACCTCCAGGTAGCAAAAAAATTGATTTGTCACCACTACATCTCATTGAGGATTATAAGGGTAAAATAGAAGATTAAATTTTAAATATATAATATAATAATTATTATGAAATAAACACTATAATCCACCCTTTTTCCCTCTAATTTGAAGAGATGTTAAAACGTTAATTATGTGTTTTGCAGTCTTTAGCCTCCATGATGTAATGTTTCTCAATTTTCATCTAGATTCATTATTATTATTGAAAACCCCTAAAAATACGATCAACATGTAATAATTATCTAAATAATATCATTATTCTTCTATAATAATGATATTATACACAAAATATAGCACATTCATAATCATAATAATCCACTAATTATGGTATTCATTTATTAATGTTGGTCTAACCAAAAATAGAATAATTACATGCAATAATATCATTGATGAATATGATAACATCATTATCTATAATATATTTTATAAATAGTAAAATAATTTTTTTAATTTTTCATACTAAAATCTTTCCCATTCATTAATATACCATAACCCGTTTGTCAAAAATCCTCAAATTATTCTCATTGCTGAGTTAATATTTAAGTATCGTAATTGAAAATACAACTGAATAAATTCAAATATGTATACATATTTATGAATAATCAATTTTAATAAATATTATTATCCCATAATTACAAAAATTGGATGAAAAAATGATTATCAATTACATTATCATGAAAAATGTTCAAATGAATCATGATCACTCACACATGATACTTGAAATATGAAATGACTAATTTAAATAAATATATATATATATAATGATTTTAATTTAGGAGTGTAAATGTGAATTATTTTGAATAAGAATCAAAAATATTATATTAGGATGGTTTTGCTAGTAATATTCGAGGTTATATCAAGTTCTAGGAGATCTTGATAAATGTTTTATGATTCTATCTATATCATCCTTCATTAAGGTATGATATTATACGATATAAAAAAATACACCTTATGGAGTAAATAGTACTCATTAAAAACATGTATATTTTTTACAACATGTGTCATCACAGGTTGATAAAACTAGAGGAAAATTGAACCATTTTTTCATCGGGTGGGTTTAGGGGAAAATCATATTTTATCCTTTGAGAAAATATTATATGATTTTTTTGACCACTAGATTAGTCTCAAAATTGTTTTTTTACTCTAGAACATAATTTTTGTGGAAATCCAAACTGTTTGAATTTCCATAGAATATTTAATATTAAATTAATTAAATAGTAATTTATTTATTTATTTCTATTCAAAGGATCCCATTAAAGGAAGAATAAAATTTAGAATTTATTTTTTACATTATTCTTTGAATGGGTTTTTTTCCTAGGGGATTCAAAACCTTGCACTTGGCATCAGGGTGAGGGTCGAGCATGTTTTTCATTTACTTTTTGTTCTCTTTTTCCTATTTTTCATTATTAATTCTTCTTTAATTTAATATTTCAGATCACGTACAACATATAATGACACACCATTTCTGTTTTTTACATTTTATATGTATAGGGATAGAAGAGTGGGATATAGAAAATATGAGGTGTCAGCATGGAGCTCAGATCATACAAGATCATCGTGCAAAAACTGGGTTTTATTGATCGATGTGAAGATGCACCAATTTCCAATAAGTGGTATTTATTTACTAATATTTATTCCTTAAATACCCATATTATTGTTTTTATTTTTAATATCTTGTATTGGTTTCATCAGAACCTTTTTTGATTGATCTAGTGGTTTTTGGGAGAAATCTTGTGTTTTAGGATACATTGAGTGGGTTTTGTTTAGAAAAACATGTGTGCATGACATATGTTTTATATTAAAAATTATAGAATGTTCATTTTTTTTGAATATGATGTTTTTGGGACTATATTATAGGTCCATGGTAATACACACCATGTAGTGGGATTGAGTTTGTGGATGAGCACTCTTCTAGAAACCTCATCTCGGTTTACTTGGCCACTTAGGTTACACAAATAGGACCCATGTGAGACACACAAACATATAAATACACATACATGAGGGTTATATTGTGAGGTACATGGGTGTATAACCATGTGGGGTTACACATCATGTACTCAAGCATGTTACACACTATGTGGGGATGAGTTAAAAGGGTTGGTACCCTTGATGGTTTATAGGCTATGTACCAGGACGAACATGATATGTACTTTGGAAAACTACATGTAGAGTGGCCTGAGGTAGACAAACATGGATGTGTTTTGGGGTTACCAATCATGTACCCATAGTTTGTACCATGAAAATTTCCTATCATTGTTTTTTTATTGATTTTTACCCCTGATTCAGAATTGGTCTTATGAGTAGATCATTATTAATATTTAATCCACATAGATCATGATGGTAGTATCCCTATGGTGATTAAAGACAATCAGGATGTTTTTTTAGAGTGAGAGGGTGGGTATAATCTTTTCCTTAATGTCTTGTTTCAATATTCTCCTTGGGGATTTGGTTGTGAGATGTGAGGAATCTGTGAGGGTGTGATATCATTATTCGTCATTGGATTTTGGTTGTTGGATGCTATTTTTTTAGGTTCTTTCAAATGAATCCCAGAAGGTAGGATCAGGTAGTAAATCCGTGGACATATTGAGATGTCCATATATTCTGATACTAGATGATCAATGTTAGAGTAGTTAAGGTTTATGTTCCATGTTTTAATACTAGAGTTGTTGGACCATCTGGTCAATGTGGAAGCCATTGGTAGGCCATTTTGTCTGTGTGTAATTATAATATTGAGATGATTCTAAGGGAAACATAATGACTCCCTAATGTTTTGGAAACTAATAAAGTTATTAGGGGATTCTATGTTTGTATTTTTAGAATACATATGTTTCATGTTATGTTTTTCCAATGTTGAGGAACTCTTGCAAATGGTCTCATACTTTTATGGTTTACATGAGGACCATTGTTAATTTTTTTGATTGAGGGAATTTAATTTTAGGTTTTCTTTGGGTTATTTTTTTATTTTTTATCATTTTTAGTTTATTTGGGAAATTTGGGGATGTTTCATCATTGGGCATGTATCATGCCTTTGGATAATTCATTAAAACCCTTCTATGTACATCCAACTATTTTTTTGGGCTTTGTGGTGGATCAAGTTTTATTAGCACGGACCATGTTCAAGGGAAAAGTGGGGGAGCCCCATGGTGGATGTCCCATTATGTTGTATCCCAAAAACCATGAGATCCCCATGTTTTTTCTAAACATGAGGCGATTCATAGAGATATTGTGCTAGATTATTTATTGTATGGTAAGATCCATATGGATAATAGAGGCCCTGATCGTATTAGACAAGATGGAATCATCACAACTAGTTTATATTTTTTGGATCATGGGATTTAGGTTGGATAAAACCACATTCGTTTGGCCTTTGGCTGTGACGTTTGAGGAAAATTTTACTCAGCACTAGTTTGGGGAGGAGACTCCTGGGAAATCATGGATTTAACATTGGACCTATGTATGATTTGAATCTATCCTCAATTATATTTTTGTGGATAGATGTGCCTAGGGAGTTGAAGAATTATATAGATGTGGTCGAACCTCTACTTGAGTATTATACATGTATATAAGTTATATGCGACATGTTTTATTCATTCTATTGGATAATAGAGTTGGACTCCTGGGATATAAAATATGTTTGTCTTGGGGGTAGATGGTGACCCCTGGGATAGTACATATTTCAGCCCTGCATTCGGATATGTCCCCTTAGATGGTGTTCTCTATCGAGCACTCATTTAGAGACAAATTCGTTCAACATGAATTTTAGGACCAAGTTGTTTCTCATATTTGTCATGTGGAGATTTATCACTTGATTAATATTTCCTTCATATACCTAGTTCGTGTTAGATTAAAAATTTTAATATAGAAGCCAATGGTTATTAATTGTGTTCCATTATTAATTCATGTTGAATTTTTTCATCTTGGAGTTATTTTTTAGAAAATTCAGGTGAACCTATCATCATGAGCTTAGGTGAGCCATGTGATATAAATCCCATAGTACTATCTAGATAGGGGATAGATTTAACACATGTTTCATTCAAGATCATTCTGGTTGGTAGTTTTCCTTGTGTATGTTTCCCCCATGTTTAGTTGTTTTTTTTATGCAAGATTTTTTTTGATATGGTGAGTATGTAACATGTGAATTCACTTATTGTGAAAGTACATTTATAGGTTCTCAATTGGGGGTGGATTAATGAGATTTATTTCTCACCCCCATACATGCACCATTGTATGTGTTGAAACGCGATGAGTTCTTTCAGGTTAGAGAACTATTTGCATGGTGGATGGGGTTGATTCCTAGTGTTTCATTATCAAGTGGATCTGGTCATGTGGGTCTCAGTATTAGGCTGGACATTGAGTTCTTCATAAATATTTGATATGTAAGATTTCTCAACATTGGATGTATATCCAATTCTATTTATTTTTAGTTTTTTTTAGTTTTTATATAAATTCATTCTAGTGTGTGACAAATTATTGTATGGTTTTCCTTATTTTAGTTTGTATGATGTATTACTTTTGTTATAGATTTCTATACATTTTAGTATTTAATATGTGTACTCTAATGTTGATCTTTGTGCATGAGTTTGGTTAATTTTTATTGTAATTTATCTCTGAAACGAGGGTATAGTATCCCAACATCACCTCTTAGACCCTCTCCACTAGTTGTCATCCTCCACCCTTGGCGGATGTGAACATGATCCCTTGTGATGAGCATGATCGGGTGATGTTTCAGGTCAACCCGGGAAAGTTCATCACAAATGGAATCATATTTGTTATTTTTTATTATTTGGAGAGTCAGTAGAAATGTGGTCTAGGAATGTGTCATAACTTATGATGTATATCTGACTAGTGTATCCTGAACACCTATTCTGATGTGAAGTTCACATTTATAGGAAATGGAATTGTTTTTCATGCTATTAATTTTTATAGTTTCATGATTTTACCAAGATTGATGAGATTCAGTTTGGGGAATTATGTTTTATTATATTTTTATGGACTAGGGGATAGAGAGAGGTGTAAATTTCTCATTGTATGAATATATGATTGAAATTAATTTTTAAGATCTATATTTTATTACTTTATATTTTCATCTAATGATAGGTCATGTGGATCATGTGGTCAGATATTACTCGATGTTAGAGATTCAATTCCTATTTTGAGGGATTCATGAACACATGTGTGGGTCAAAATTGGGATTTTAGTGCCCTGTTGGTGGCTCATAGAGGAAAAGGATTCCTATGGGATCTTTGGACTGGACTCAATAACCCATAAGGTTGTGGTTCCCATGAAGTCCTATTTCTAGGTTAATTGGGATGGATCTAGTCTTGTAACATGTTATCCATCAATTCTTTCGCTGTGGATCATGTTCTTGCGAACAAAAATGGAAAATGTGGTCATGGTGGTTCTTCCTTGGTAGGTCCGTTGAGGTATTATATCACTATGATGTGGTCATACTTAAGTATTCCATGTGGTTTTATAATTGAGTTCTAGGAGTTTTCTATTTCACATGGTTTTTTTAGATGGATGTTTTGTAGGACACCTTGACTTTCCCTTTTTTTGTACCATTGGTTGAGTGGTGAAAATGTAGTATGATTCTTGTGGAGTTGGGTCAATTTCCTCGTGGTGGGTGGTCATTTGTTTTAGGCACATTGTATTATTTTTATTGGGAAAGACACGGCTAAGTCCATGTCCTTTTCTATGATCGAGGATAGTAGTAATGAAAGCCTTGTAGTGGAGAGTTTAGCATTGACTGTTGGAGTTTATGAGTCTTATATTATGTTCTTTTGATGAGTGTGAAGGTCTTCAATGTCTATTCCATGTCTATACACGTTGATTAGAGATGGATTTGGCATGTTCTATGTGGTTTTCTATTTTGCAATGGATAGATTATATGAATTCTCTAGTATTGGAGGGAATCATATCCATTGTAGTTGAATGTATCTTGTATTCGGATAGATCGATAGATATAAAATGGTTGTCTATTGGATGGTTGAGGTTACATTAGTTGTGTTCACACATTAGGGAGATAATTTATGTTTTCTATCCACAAAGGCTTCATGGGTGTGATAAGCATTTGTCATGAAGAGCATCTAATAGACCATATCGTCACGAGTTCTAAAAATAAATTGAAAATTGAGACCATTTTTAGGTGTGATATGGGGGGTTAAAAATTGTTCCATTGAGATTATCTTAGATGGATTTTTGACCACTATATAAGTCGAGAAAGAGGGTTTTATAATAATACATGTGTTTTGTGGATGGTTGAACCACTATATTTTTTATAGAATATTAAATATTTAATTAATGAAATATTAACATAGAGTTTCATGTTTTTTTAGATGTTTATTTTAAATTTATTATTAGATAGATATTTTTTCATCTCTATTTAGTTTTTAATGGGGTGTTTTCCATATATGAGTCATAGCCTTACATTAGGTACTGAGGGCGGGCTCGATCCCCCTTTTCATTGTTTTCATTTTATTTTTCATTTTTTCCTTTTTCCTTATCCTTTTATATCCATTATCGTGTTTCATAATCCCAATGGGTGATTCCTATATGTTTTATTTAGATACAAGTGGGAGAGGGAAATAAGAGATAGGAAGGGAAAATAAGAGGGTCCACCTTGGATCTCGCATCATGCCGAATCACCATGTCGTGGTTATTGGTCATAGATTGGTTCGATGTTTTGGATGATTATTATTATAATTTTCCTTATTTTTTGTTTTATGGTCAAATACCCATATAATATATTCATTTAATTTTTAAATTCATCTATGGGATTCTCTACACCCGTTATGGGTTGATACTGGAGTCTTAGAGGGAAATCAGTCGTTTTAGGAGATTTTGAGGGTTTTTCATTTGGGAAAACCCATGTACACAACATTTTGATTAGTAAACAGACATCATGTTTTCATTATATTTAGGAAGGATGGTATTTTTTAGTCTACACACCATTACTGACTGAATGGACCAAAGGCCGAATTTATTTTCGAATTTAGATAATCCCCCTTTTAAAGGAAAAGGGGAAGAAAAGCAAGAATTCAAGGACATAAAGACATTAAGAAATCAAGATGTATTGGGGTTGCAACCCAGAACAAAACAACGAGGAAATGATTCATCCTAGCATAGACATCATTAACGATTGCCTTCACCAAATCATGATTACTCAGCAAGAATTCTCGTTCAAGAGAGCATGAGAACGGTACTGATTGTTGCGTCGTACCCTCTCAATCATCCAAATCCTAGAACTCATATGTGGTGAAGAAGACCAGCTCAATCATCATCTGAATAAAAACCTGGAAGAAATTATAGGTTCCCTAACAGATCATCTACTTTAACTCTAGTAACTCAACCAATGAAATTCCAATACAACCAAATTCAATTCCATTCGTACATAAACACAGTATCACCAAATCAGAACCTTGAAAAAACATACAATGAACCAAAATGATAGTCCTCCCTCCTCCAAGCCCCTAGAACAGACCCCAAGTACACCGGATCATAGACATCAAGCTGGGATGAAGCTGATAGATGAAACTGGAGCCAGAACTGCTATCGAGGAACACACCGAAACCGAGTACACAACAACCAAGATAATATCCCGAAAAAGTAGAGAAAGCCAATGTGATCACTAGGCCGATGATGAACTGTATCCACGAAGAGACCTCAAAGACCCCGAAAGAGTCGTCTCCAAGCCACTATGAGTCATAGTCACGATGATATCCAAAAACTCAGCCACTCAGAGTCATACGCTGACTTCAATATGAGATCTCACATCTAGGAGATTTGAGGTTATCACTGAACACCAGAGATGACGACAAAACTAGAGTCAAGGAAAAAACCTGAAGTAGAGACGAAGTCACTACCGAGCCCATAGTGATACCAAGAAAAAGAAGATCCAACACCTGAAAAGGCTAAGTTTAGAGAATATAAAATCTGTCGAGGTCGGCCCATGCCGGAGGAGGGGAGGAGACTCCTTGATGGGGAAGCACTAGGCGCATAAGGGAGTGGGGGTATGTTGCTGCTCAGAGGCCCCACACTCCCTAAACAAGGGATTACACGCCATGTAGGGGACCTGGGTCTCTGGATGAGTTCATGTCCAAAAAAGGTACATGGATAGAATCTATGTGTGATGAACATTTTGTTGGTGTACTTGTCCATACTGAGTACATATCCACGTTCACGAGTGGATACCCATGTGGGGTTAAACAACAATTACTTTTGGTACACGCTGAGTGGAGCTGATTTTCTTGTGTGGGTACCCAAGTTAGTTTATACACTATGTAACATGAGGCACATGCCATATATTTTTAAAAAAACATTCTTTTTTTCTAGAGACACGTGACCAATGAGTAGTTTTGGGGAAATAGATTGTATATTCTATGTTCCATCATGTACATTTCCTACCTTGGTCTGTTTTTCATGTTTTTTAAAACATTCTAATAATTAGGCTAGCAAATAGTAAATTTTGATAATTGTTTCACATGTAACTGGATGGTTGTATGCTATTAGTATTTATATACAATATATATGGTTTTTTAGAATGTGAGGGTTCAGTAGGTAGTTTTCCCTATGGTTTGGTTTCAGAATCCTCTTTGGATTTTGGGTTGTGATTGATGAGGCTCATGTGATGGTGTGACCTCATTTTTTTATGGATTACGGATCTCATCTAGCGATGTTTGGTGTTTTTTGGATAGATACTAGATGATGGAATTTAGAAGTATCTCTAAGGAGTTATAGGTTTATCCCAACAAGATGGTTTCAGTTTCACAATGATAAACAAGTTGAGGATTAGATTATGTGTTTAGATTCTATAGCTATCTAAGCCATTAA
Source organism: Viscum album (assembly GCA_963277665.1). Classification (NCBI taxonomy): domain Eukaryota; kingdom Viridiplantae; phylum Streptophyta; class Magnoliopsida; order Santalales; family Viscaceae; genus Viscum; species Viscum album. The sequence continues at coordinate 2,024,421,527 of OY728151.1, read as the reverse complement.
TATGTGTTGAAACATTTGGTTAGAGGTTACGACTAAGTGTCCTTGTTCTTTTGATATACTTAGTGGTACTCTTCATGATTCTTTAATGTTATGGATGTTGATCTAGTGACATGTGGATGTCTTTGATAGCTATTGTAAATTCATATATGGCATGTTTTGTTTGGCTTTTGTTGAGGAACCCTTGTGTTGTGTCTATGACATTTTGGGTTTCCGCGAGGAAAATTATGAATTAGACTATTATAAGTACAAGGCTACATTATTCCCCTTTTAATTATTATTAGATCAAATATTAGTTTAAGGAAACTATGTTTTATTTTTGATGATTCATCACTAAGCATGTCTCATGCTTTTGGATTATCTAGAAGAACCCCTCATTGGTTGTCTTATTATTGATGCGGAATTTTGTATTATTGATGTTGTTTATGTGGGTGTATCTCAAGTTCTCTAGTGTGTAATGGATGTCCCATAGTGGATTTGTATTTATGTTGTGGCCTTAGGGGCTTAAAGAGCTTGATTTTTAGTTTGAAACTAATTTGGGTTGCATAGAGTCTATTATGTGTACTTTGTTTAATAATAAGATCTAGGGTATTGAGAGAGGCCCAATTTTTTATGTAAGATAGTAGAGAGGGGTGGTTTGGATATCATTTTGGATGGTGGTTTCATGAATGGATTGTCTTATGTTCGGTTGGCCATTATCAATGATGTTTGAGTCTGTTTCTTTTTAAGAATGTGATTTTAGGGGGAGACCCTTGATATATCATGGATTGGGAATTTTTTAGGAGTGTGATATGGTTCTATCCTATATTATTTTGTTTGGTGTAGATAAGAATAGGCATATTATGGATTAAATAGATGATTTTACCCCTCAAGTTGAGTATTCACCTTAGATATAGGTTATATACCATCAATGTTGTTAACGCTTCCATCTACCAGGGTTGGACATCAGAGAATGGGTATCTGTTAGGATCATGAAAATTTACCCTAAGACATTACATATATTAATTCATCATTCAAACGTCTCCTATATGAAGGTTTAGACCACAAGGCCCTCATTTAGAGATGGATTTATTATACAGGACTTTGGGACATGTTAAATTCTTAGATATGTAGAGTGGAGATCTGTGTCTAGTTTTATTAGGCCGTAAGAGTCCCAGTTCTTTGTAGTTTTGATTTATTCATGTGGATATCTAATGATAATCCATGTGGTTGGAATTTTTACATGTTGTTTTTAGAATTCTTGGAGATCTTTTGTTGTTATGGTAGATACATCAACTTTTGTGTGGCTGGGTGATCCAGGTGTTTTAAATCCTTCAGAAGGTGCGTGGGAGGGGGTTATATTTAGCATTAATGTCAGGATATAACCATCTTATTGGTTGTTTTACTAGTTTTTTCTTCTCCAATTTTTGTATTTTGTTTTATATCATCTATTATTAGTTTTTTACCATGCCTATTGTAACACCCTATCATTTCATAGTACGTTACCTCTTCAATGTAATTCAATAACATGTACTACACAAAACACCAAGGTCGAGCGCACCACGTCATAACAAACTAGCAGTTCAAAAGTCATTCTGAATATCATTAACTCAATTTTGAATTTTATATTCTCCATATAATTTTACAATAAATTTTATGTGATTCTATGATATAATATAAAAATAGATTCATTTTTTTCAAATAAAATATCTATTTAAAAAAAAGGCAATTTTACCCCCTTTTAATGGAGAACCCTTTTTAAAACCGATATTTGACAGTTTTATATATTAAATTAAATTAAATTAAATTATTAATTAGAAGAGGGACATAAATATTTTGTTTGTATTAATATTTGGTACTTTTCAGAAAACATTCATATTTTTCTGAATAGTGAAAATTATTAAATTTTAAATGATGACAACTTTTTTAATCGAAATCATTTATATTGTTAATATATACATTTTAATTGTTTGTAAGTTTAATTACATTATAATTTTACCGTTTAATACAATATTGGACATTATAAGTCATTTCACATTTAAATTTGACATAAACAAATGTCAATCTTTTGAAAGTTTTTACTTTTTATGAACCAGCTTTTTGGTTTTGACAACTGGAATTAATTTTAAATTAATTAATTCAACTACTATGTTTTTTATTTGGTAAACTATAATTAAATTTTGAATTCATAATATCAAAGTTATCTTAGGGTGAATTTTTTGCTATTTTTCTGAAAACATTCAATTTTTGATGAATAGTGCAAAACAATACGTTATTATTTAAAACTGAATTTTTATTTAAATAATAATTTATTTTATTTTTATTTTTATTTTATGTAAAAATAGATATATATTACATATATATCTTCGATTTAATTCATTATATCCATTTTATTATAAAATTAGATCTATAAAATTTTATTTAACTTTTTAACGTCTTTTACCCACCTTCATGGCACATTTCCAAATTTGCATAAAATGTAATTTTAACACATATGTGAATTAAATTTAAGATATCTTATAGACATGGTTTACATATGTAAATAAAATTTGGTTCAATAAGATGAAAATATTTTTTGGTGAAAAGTTACTTTTGACTTCTATTTACCACAGTTAAAAGTAAATAGGGCAATTAAAGGTAAAAATGATATTACAATTATGCTAACACAAGTCCTAATTCTATTGGATAAGTTCATTTCGACCAAAACCAACCTTCAAAATAATATATTATCCTTTTTATCCAATTGTATTAGATAAGGACATTTGTTATTATTTTATTTAAAGAATAGTTAAAAGTGTTAAAGTTAAATTTTAATAACTAATACATTTTTAATATAGGGTTATTGTAGAGACCCAAATCATGACGTACATAGACAATACATTACTTTTGCGGAATACTTAATACATAAAAAATAACACACAAGGACCGTAATAGTTTAGTTTCTTTGGAAACTCGGAAAAATAATATTCTAATCATGGTGAAAGATCTTCAACATCTCCCATAAAGATCTTACTCTTTGTTTTCTTACCTAAAACCTTTATTTATATCCTGGGGAAAAGAAAACATATAAAGGGTGAGCTCAAATGCTCAGTAAGGGTATGCATGGAGAAAATAAAACAAACCATATACATTGGAACATAAAAACATGAACATAATGCTTAAACATCGAAATCTTGAGCAATGACATAAAACATGGCAGTATGTAAGGTATAGATCATAATGTAACATCAAACATGATAAAATATCTTGGAAATAAAACTTGAAATTATGGAAAAACATTATTCACATGATATGATTTCCATGGTAGCCAAGGAATTACTACTAAGACCATCTTAGTGGAGAAAGTGACATTCTGAATCGAGTTCACTCCTTGTTTCAGTCCTATAACACTGAACCGGATTAAATTATTATCCCAGACCTGTCTATCTCAGGAGATATAAATCATTACCCAATGTATTGGAGGGAGATATATGTCCCACCTATCTTATAATGGAATCATTTTTACTTGTGCCACAACATAAACATAAATCATTCATCATAACCCAGTGAATAAAAATGGGTCTCATAAACATCATCCCATAATAACATAATCCATATAAAACAAATGGATATCATTTCATCATAAGAAAAGTGAAACCATTTAAATCATAGAGAAATTATATTTTAAACATACAAATATGAAATAATGTCATCTTAAATAGGGAAATGGTTTTGATAAAACACTAGAAATGAATTTTTGAGGAAAATATCATTTCTTCTTCAAAATCAATTTCTTTTCACAAAATGTCATGTATTTTTAAAAGAAATAGATTTTTTGAAAATAGTCATGAAATAATTTGGAGGAATATTCATGAAAATAAGGATTTATAAATGTGTAAAAATCTTTTCATGCTGTATAAGTTAAAAAGACATTCTCCTTGTACTTTTGTCAGAAAAGTCAAAAAGTACCACCTAATGTTAAAAAAAGAAAGATTCCTTACATACCGTATAGTAAAAGACTAAATGGGTAAAAAGGACATTAAACATACATAAAAAACTTTTAGAAAACAGGGACTTGGATGATAACAATAACCCCAGCAAATACTTACGAATAAACAATTTCGAATAAGAACGATATTGGACAGATTATCCATTACATTAGGTCGGATATGCTTCGTACATATCCAAACTTCCTGTATAATGATTTAAATAATGTCATTGACTTATTACAGAATCAAATTTATTGTTATGATATCATATATGGCTCACTTATGACTTTATATTACCCATTCTTTTGTAAATCCCATGTTAAAGCAACGTTTTGGGTAAAATCGTCGTATTTATCGTACGTGTTTGGACTTGTTGTTCCTGATGTTATTATTACTTATATCATGATTTAATTACTTCCATAATGTAAATCATGATTTATATGTCATATATATTCATTATATATCAAGAATATGCATGTATTTATATTAGTACATAACATATGGAGGTAAGAAATGAAATACACCGTTCATGGAGACGGTAAGCCGTACGTACGCATGAATTCTACTTTCATTTATATTTATTATTTTAATGGAATAGGTATATTATAATTACAGTATAATATCATATATAACATAATTAACTCCATAATTTATACATTCCACATAAGGCATTAACAAATCACATCACTTTGAGGGGGCGGTAGTCTGCACTTCCTCAAATTAGATCATCGTATTTACCCACTAAGGAAACCATAAAGGCATGATATAATTGGGATGTAAAGAAGAATAAGGAAATAATAAACATAATATATATCATATATAAATACAGTTCCATCATAATGGCCACCATGAGAGGCGGTAGGAGATAATCGAACCATCATCGTTTTGTGAGGCGTTAGTTTTCCATCACAGAAACAACATGTTATTCATCCATTAGATTGAGGTGTGTGTACGTTTATTTATAATTCTTCACAAAAAATATCCTAGTATATTTAGGATACTATTTTTGTTACAAAAGAAAGTATTAAATAAATTTTAGAGGTTGTAGAAGTAGAATAAAAGAAAACAACTTTAGAGAAACTATTGCCTTTAATTTTGATTACTTTCTTTAGATTGAACCAAAATGACTTCTTGAGGTGCCTTATACCTAATTTAAGGCTTCTTGGGGGAGAAGAGGGATGTAGGGAGCTTAGATGGTCAGATATTGGAGGACCCAAAATGATTGAGAGGTGTGACGAATTGCATAGAAGTGGTCTCCTTTTATAAGAGAGAGGAGTGGCTCTTTAAAAAAGTGTAAAAACATTATTTTTTTTATAAACTTATATACGATTTCAAGAGGTCTAAAACACATTAATGTCGAATATAAGATGACTCATATGCGAAATAAAATCATCCAATAGGAATTGGACAGGTTTTGGGTAATATTTTAATCCTTATAATCTTATTAATTTAAATCATTTATTAATGAGGTAAATACTTCATCATTATTGTTTCATAAATAATTTAATTTATTTGATGTCTAAAAAATATTAAAAAATAATAGAATGTAGGAAATCTTTTTATCATTCGAATGAATATTTATAGTTGAAAAGATATTTTATATATACCCTTATATAAATTAATTACTAATGGATTTTTGTTATTTCCAATTTTGTATTTACAATAAATTAATTAATCTAATGTGTCATTGTCTTACATAAGTGGCTCCATGGGGTCCCAAAATCTACCCAAGGATTCCAATGGTCGGCCATTCCTCATCTAATAATGTTTGGACAAGTGTTAAGGTAATTTTGAATTATTATAATATTCTTTCAACCTTCAATTATCCTGTTTACTTTTAACCGTGGTAAAATAAAATTAAAAAGTTAATATTCACAAAAAATTAATTTTATCTAATTGATCCAAATTTTACTCCTTTATATTAACCATGTATCTCAGATTTTTGAAATTCAACTCACAGAAGTGGTAAAATTATGTTTTATGAACAATTGCAAAAGCTCCTAGGTGGTGGGTAAAAGACGATGAACAGATCAATACAATTTTTATAAATCCAAAATTATTATAAAATGATTCCAATGAATTTAATTGAACATGTATAAGTATTATGTATCTATTTTAAACTAAAACAATTTAATTCAAATAATTTTTTATTTAAATAAAAATTCGGTTTTAACCAAAAACGCAGTGTTTTCACTATTCATCAAAAATTGAAGTTTTTTCAAAAAAATACCAAAAATTCATCCTAAGCTATATTTGATATGCCAAATTCAAAAATGATGTCTAATTTTCCAAATTAAATACATATAAGTGGAATTAATTAATTTTAAAAGTAATTCCCGTTATCAAAACAAATAGCCTGATTTTATGAAACAATAACTTTCAAAAGATCATAACTTGTTTATGTCCAATTTCAAAGTGAAATTAATTCCAATGACCAAAATTGGATTAAATGGAAAAAATATATTCTAAATAAACTGTAAACCCAATTAAAAAGATAATCTATCCATATAAATTATTGCGATAAAAAATGTTGTTTTTAATTAAAATATAGTATGTTTTTACTATTCATCAAAATATGAAAGTTATCAGAATAATATGAAAAATTTATCCAAAGTAAATTTCTATATCCTGATTCGAGATAAGAAACTTATTTTGTCAAATTGAACTTATATACATGTCGAAAACAAGATTTAATGTGGGTGGTCCATTAAAAGGCGGAAAAACTACATTTTTTGAAAAATACTTATTTTACTCAAAAAATTGATTTTGTTCTCATACCATGTTCTATAAAATGTGTAAGATGAATAGTAATGTTATAAAATTCAAAATGTAGTTAATAATATTCATAACGGTTTGTTCATAATAATATTATAACCATATATCGTTATTTAGTGAAACTCGGTATTGCGTACTACACACACTATCGAGGAAGGTCATGATTGCGTGTAATGCAAGGCAAGTTATGGTTGCATGTGATACAAGACTCTGTCGTTGTTTCGTATAATATAATCCAACCATATTTCATTTATACATTGAATATATATATATGTGTATATAGACACTCAATGTTGCGTCGAATAACTACTATCAAAATTTTGTGTAACATTATCCAAGAATAGTGTTGCGTACACTGCAAGCTAATACGGTGTTGCGTATAGCGCAAGGTAATCTTGGTGATGTGTACAACACAAGAAATCCATGAAATTGAAAGAATATTTTTCATAAAATCTCGGGGTGTTACATTCTACCCCCCTTAAAATGAATTTCTCCCTCAAAATATATTAGGGTTATAAATCGTTTACTATTCATAGAAACCCACATCGTAAAAAGGAATACAAAAACATGATTTAAAAAACTAAAGTATGAAATGTAACGATTACCCAAAGTAACTCATCATTGGGTTTCTATATGGGAGAACATAGATGAAAATATGGATATGGAAGAAAAATCTAACCATCAAGTCCTGATGGAGAGTGGTAGAGAACATGGCTATGAAAAAGAAAACAATCACAAAGCCATAAATTTGAGATGATCTAAGGTACCATCTAATTCATCGACTATGTGGGAACTAGGACAAAATTTTTTTGGTTTTCAATATCATTTCCCCAAATTTGATGAATTAAATGAAATAATTACAATATTTTGGTACCATCTCACTGTTGTTCATGCCTTGAACAATTTCCACATCATCTCTTAACGAAATGAAGTTGACGTTGTTATTCGTGATGTGTTAGCAGATCATGTGATAGAATGATGGTTCATTCTATCTGTTTCAAACAAAATGTTTTCAAAAGTTATCAAATATGCATAAGTTCATCTATGGTGAGGTTTATCATATATGATTCCAAAAATTGACTTATACTTCAACTATCATACTACATAATAAAATAAAAATAATTTCTACTAACCAGTGACTTCCTGAAGGCTAGTGGTAGGCGATAAAGGCATGTCACACATCGGTTGTGGGTTCGATTCCCACGGCCTTGTCCGACGCGACGGTTTTTCGCATGTCTTGTAGGTTTTCCTTTTTCTAAAACTACACTATTATAACATTATGAAAATAATTTCGAAAAAGTTCTATCCTTAAACAATACAATCTGATATCCGACATAACCCTTTCCAATCTTTAGACTTATCCAAAATACATCTGTCCAATCTCATAGTATAATGAAAATGATTACTAGAAAGGTCAAATAACAAGAACATGAATAAAATCATTTATCATATGATATACCTTGATGGTCACATTCCAAACATGTGAATTCCTTAAACATTTATTCTATTGCAACATGAGTTACTTTATAACCTTAGTTGAAAACATGAATGCTGTCATAAGTTATCTCATTCCACATTCCAAAATCCGAAAAATTCTATATACTCAAACCATGATACCACTTATTCCTTATATCAATCATGAGCTCATGAATAATATCAAACATATTAGTTTCTCTTTATCCCTTCTTTATGTGCATATCATCTTCTTTCTAAAAATATTTCAATCACTTTTCATGGTTACCGATGGCATATTCTTTTGGAAAACCACAATAGACCAATACATTGATATTATAATATACCATAAAAGTAACACAATAACATTATTCTTGAATTACAATACATAAACACTTCAAATCATCATCTTTAATGATTTTCATTGAATAATACCATCCTAAATTTAGAAGTAACCTCTTAGGTCAGGGCATTGAGTTGGGTAATGCCCATGTTCTCCACAGATAAGACTTTGAACTCCATAAAAGTCTATCACTCTATGACCTTTCTCTACACATAGATAACTTCTTCCCCTCCATTTGAGGTATTCCTCAAGGTTCTTCTTCCCTTATTTGGAAATCTCAATCTTCCTTTCTTTATGCTCATCAACTTGCGAACATGCATAAAAGTCTATCTTCTTCTTATTTTATAAATTAGGAATACCACTAAATTTGACCTTGTTAATCATATATCGTGATGACTGATTCGACATAATCACAATATCATTCTCTCTATTCATTACGCAATTTTGTTGCTCATAGTCACCAATTTTTCCATTCGATTCAAGGTTAACCAAATTCCTTCTGGTTCCCTCCATTGTCTAAAACACAAAAAAAATCTGTGAGAGGGAAAAATCCAAATAGGTAAAACAACATAATAAAGGGGGAGTAACTTCAATATCTAACATCTTAGGTTTAATTCTAATATTTGTATCGTAATTCTGGGACAATAACTTATACTTATACTTAACCTTAGGGAAATCACTAGATATACCTTAGAAATAACTCTAGGGATATCAATAAAGTTCTCGCATCCTAGTTTCCAAAGGTTGACTAAACCTTTCCTCTGATACCAACTGTAGAGACCCAAAATCTGGATGTACATAGACATTACATTACTTTTTTGAAATACTTAATACATAAAAAAACAAACACACAGGGACCGTAATAGTTTAGTGTCTTTGGAAAGTCAGAAAAATAATCTTCTAATCACCGTGAAAGATCTTCAACATCTCCCATAAAGATCTTCCCCTTTGTTTTTTTACCTAAAACCTATCTTTATATCCTGGGTAAAAGAAAACAAATAAAGGGTGAGCTCAAATGCTCAGTAAGGGTAAGCATGGAGAAAATAAAACAAATCATATACATTTGAACATAAAAACATGAACATATTGTTTAAAAATAGAAATATTGATCAATGACATAAAACATGGTAGTACGTAAGGCATAGATCATAATTTAACATCAATCATGATAAAATAGCTTAGAAATAAAACATGTAGTTGTGGAAAAACATTATACACATGATATTATTTCCATGGGAGCCAAGGCATTGCTGCCAAGACCATCTTAGTGGACAAAGTCCCTTTCTGAAACAAGTTCACTCCTTATTTTAGTCCTGTAAGACTGAACGAGATTAAATTACCGTTCCATCGATGTCTATCACATGAGATATAAATCATTACTCAATGAATTGGAGGGAGATATAGGTCCCACCCATATCATAATGAAATCATTCTTACTTGTGCAACAACATAAACATAAATCATTCATCATAACCCAAAGAATCAAAATGGGTCTCATAAACATCATCCCATCATAACATAATTCATATAAAACAAATGGATATCATGTCATCATAAGAAAAGTTAAACCATGTAAATCATAGAAACATTATATTTGAAACATACACATATGAAATACTGTCATCTTAGATGAAAAAATGGTTTTGATAAAAAACATGAAATGAATTTTTGAGGAAAATATCCTTTATTCGTCAAAATCAATTTCTTTTCACAAAAGGTCATGAAATTTTAAAAGAAAGAGATTTTTTGTGAAAATAGTCATGAATACTTTTGGAGGAAGCTTCATGAAACTAAGGCTTTATAAATCCGTAAAAATCCTTTCCTGTTGAATATGTTACAAAACATTCTTCTCGTACTTTTGTCAGAAAAGTCAAAAAGTACCTCATGGCGTAAACAAAAGAAATATTCCATACATACCATGTAGTAAAAGAAAAAATGGGTAAAAAAGACATTAAAAATACATAAAACCACTTTTAGAAAACATGGACTTGGATGATAACAATAACCCCAGCTAATACTTACGAATAAACAATCTCTGATAAGGACGAGATTGGAAAGATTATCCCTTACCTTAGATCCGATATGTTTCGTACGTATCTGAACCTCCTGTATATTGATCTAAAAAATTTCATTAACTTACTAAAAAATCATAATCATTGTTATGATATTAGTTATGTTTCACTTATGACTTTATATTACACGTTCTTTTGTAAATCTGATGTTAAAGAAACGTTTGGGGTAAAATCGTCTTATTTATCATACGTGTTTGGGATTGTTGTTCTTAATGTTATTATTACTTTTATCATGATTTACATACATACAGAATGTAAATAATTATTTATATATCCAATATATTCATTATATATCTAGCATATACATGTATTTACATTAGTACATAACATATGGAGGTAAGAAATGAAATGCGTCGTTCATGGAGACGGTAAGCCGTACATACTTAGGAACACTACTTTCATTTATATTTATTCTTTTAATGGAATAGGTATATTATAATTCCAGTATAATATCATATATAATATCATTAACTCCATCCTTTATACATTCGACATAAGGCATTAACGAATCACATCACTTTGAGGGGGCGGTAGTCCACACATCCTCAAATGAGATCATCGTATTTACCCACTATGGAAACCATAAAGGCTTGATATAATTGGAAAATAAAGAAGAATAAGGAAATCATAAACATATTATAAATCATATATAAATACAGTTCCATCATAATGGCCACCATGAGAGGTGGTAGAAGAAAAACGAACAATCATCATTTTGTGAGGCCTTAGTTTGCGGTCACAGAAACATTATGTTCTTCATCAATTAGATGGAGGTGTGTGTAAGTGTAGTTATAATCCTTCTCATAAAAACATCATAGTATTTTTAGGATACTGGAGTTGTTACAAAATAAAGGATTAAAAAGAGATTATGGGTTGGAGAAGTAGAATAAAAGAAAACAACTTAAGAGAAACTATTACCTTTAATTTGGGTAACTTCCTTTGGTTTGAACTAAAAGGACTTATTGAAGTGACTTTTGCCTAATTTTAGGCTTATAGGGGGAGGATAGGGATGTAGGGAGCTTATTTGAGCAGATTTTGGATGAGCCAAAATTCTTGAGAGGTGTGAGGAATTGCATAGAAGTGGTATCCTTTTATAAGGGAGAGGAGGGGCTCTTTAGGAAAGTGTAAAAAATTATTTTTTTATAAACTTATCTTCGGTTTCAAGATTTAAAAACTCCTTAATGAAGAAGATAAGATGACTCATATGTGAAATAAAATCATCCAATATGAATTGAACAGGTTTTTTATAATATTTTAATCATTATAATTTTATTTATTTAAATCATTTATTAATGAGGTAAATACTGCATCATTATTGTGTCATAAATAATTTAATTTATTTGATGTATAAAAATTATAAAAAAAATACCAACATGTATAAAATATTTATATATTTCGAATTAGTATTTTTAGTCGAAAGGATAATTTATATATCCCCTTATAAAATTTAATTACTAAATGATTTTTTAAATCCCAATTTTGACTTTACATTAAATTAATTAATCTAATGTGTCATTATCTTTCATAAGTGGCTCCATGGGGTCCCAAAATCGACCCAAGGATTCTATGGTTGGTCATTACTTATCTAATAAGGGTCGGACAAGTGGTAAATTAATTTTAAATTATTATAATATTCTTTTAACCTTGAATTACCCTATTTACTTTTAACAGTGGTAAATAAAAGTATAAAGTTACTATTCACCAAAAATTAATTTTATCTAATTGAACCACATTTTACTCCTTGATATTAACTGTGTCTCCCAGATTTTCTAAATTCAACTCACAGAAGCGGTAAAATTATGTTTTATGAAAAATTGCAAAAGCTCCTTGGAGGTGGGTAAAAGACGGTGAAAAGTTCAATACAATTTTTATAAATCTAAAATTATTATAAAATGATTCCAATGAATTTAATTGAACTCATATAAGTATTATGTATCTATTTTAACATAAAAATTTAATTCAAAAAAATGATTATTTAAATAAAAAGTCGGTTTTAACCAAAAACTCAGTTTTTCACTATTCATCAAAAATTGATGTTTTTCAGAAAAATACCAAAAATTCAGCCAAAGCTATATTTGATATTCAGATTTCAAAAATGATGTCTATTTTTCCAAATTCAAAAAATATATGTGGCATTAATTAATTTTAAAATTAATTCCTGTTATCAAAACAAATAGCGTGTTTTTAAGAAACAATAACTATCAAAAGATCATCACTTGTTTATGTCCAATTTCAAAGTGAAATTAATTCCAATGACCAATATTGGATTAAATGGTAAAAATATATTCTAATTGAACTTTAAAACCAATTAAAAAGGTAACATAGCCATATTAATTATTGCGATGAAAAATGTTGTTTTTAATTAAAATATAGCATGTTTTTACTATTCATCAAAATATGAAAGTTTTCAGAATTATATGAAAAATTTATCCAAAGTAAATTTTTATATCCTGATTCCAGAGAAGAATCTTATTTTTTCAAACAAAACTTATAGAAATGTCGAAAGAATGATTTAATTTGGGTGCGCCATCAAAAGGCGGCAAAACTACATTTTTTGAAAAATTATTATTTTACTCAAAAAATTGATTTTGTTCCCATACCATTTTCTAGAAAATCAGTAAGATGAATAATAATGTTATAAAATTCAAAATTTAGGTAATTATATTCATAACGGTTTGTTCATAATAATATTATAACCATATATCGTTATTTAGTGAAACTCGGTATTGCGTACTACACACGTTATCGAGGAAGGTCGCGATTGCGTGTAATACAAGGCAAGTATGGGTTGCTTGTGATGCAAGACTCCATAGTTGTTTTGTATAACAGAATCCAACCATAATTCATTTATACATTGAATATATATATGTGTATATAGACACTCAATGTTGCGTAGAATAACTACTATCAAAATTGTCTTTAATATGATCCAAGAATAGTGTTTCGTATACTGCAAGATAATACGGTGTTGCATATAGAACAAGGTAATCTTGGTTTAGCGCACAACACAAGACACCAATGAAATTAAAAGAATATTTTTCATAAAATATCAGGTTGTTACATTCTACCGCCCTTAAAATGAATTTCTCCCTCGAAATTCATCGGGGTTATAAATCGTTTACTATTTATAGAAACCAACATCGTAATAAGGAATACTAAAACTTCATTTTAAAAACTAATGTATGAAACGTAACGATTACCCAATGTAACTCATCACTGGGTTTCCATACAGGAGAACATAGATGAAAATATGGATATGGAAGAAAAATATAACCATCAATTCCTGATGGAGAGTGGTAGAGAACATGGCTATGAAAAACCCAACAATCACAAAGCCATAAACTTGGGATGGTCTAAGGTACCATCTGATTCATCGGATATGTGGGAACTTGGACAAATCTTTTTTGGTTTTCAATATCATTTACCTAAAGTTGATGAATTAAAAGAAATACTTACATGATTTTGGTATCATCTTACTGTTGTTCGTGCCATGCACAATTTCAACTTCATCTCTTAAAGAAATGAAGTTGACTATGTTATTAGTGAAGTGTTAGCAGATCATGTGATAGAATGATGGGTCATTCCATCTGTTTCAAACAAAAATTTAGAAAAAGTTATCAAATATGGATAAGTTCATATATGGTGAGGTTAATCATAAATGATTCCAAAAATGGACTTATACATCAACTATCATACTACTTAATAAAATAAAAATAATTTCTACTAACCAAGGACTTCCTGTAGGCCAGTGGTAGGCGATAAAGGCCTGTCACACATCGGTTGTGGGTTCGATTCCCACACCCTTGTCCGACGCGATGGGTTGTCACATGTCCTTCAGGTTATCCTTTTTCTAAAAATACACTATTATAAATCTACAGAAATAATTTCAAAAAAAGTTCTAGCTTTAAACAATACAATCTGAAATCCGACATAACCCTTTCCAATCATTAGACTTATCCAAAATACAGCTGTCCAATATCATAGTATAAATAAAATGATAACTATAATGGTCACATAACAAGAACATGAATAACATCATTTATCATATGATATACCTTGTTGGTCACATTCTAAATATGTGAATTCCTTAATCATTTATTCTATTGCAACATGAATTACCATAGAACCTTAGCTAAAAACATGAATTTTGTCAAACGTTGTCTCCTTCCACATTCCAAAATACCCAAAATTCTATATACTCAAACCATGATACCACATAGTCCTTATATCATTGATGATCTCGTGAATACAATAAAAAATATTAGTTTCTCTTTATCCCATCATTATGCACATATCATCTGCTTTCCAAAAAAATTTCAATCACTTTTCATGGTTATTGATGCCTTATTATTTTGGAAAACCACAATGGACCAATACATAGATATTCTAATATACCATAAAAGTAACTAAATAACATTATTATTTAATAAAAATAAATAAACACTTCAAACCATCATCTTCATTGATTCTCATGGAATAAGTCCTTCCTTGATTTAGAAGTAACATCTTAGGTCAGGGCATTGAGTTGCGTAATGCCCATGTTCTCCACAGATAAGACATTGAACTCCATAACAGTCTGTCACTCTATGACCCTTCCCTCCACACAAATAACATCTTCCCCTCCATTTGAGGTATTCCTCAAGGTTATTCTTCCCTTCTTTATAAGTCTCAATCTTCGTTTATTTATGCTCCTCAACATGCGAACATGCATAAAAGTCTATCATCCTCTTATTTGATTAATTAGGAATACCAATAAATTCGACCTTGTTAATCATATATCGCGTTGACTGATTCAGCATAATCAAAATACCATTCTCTCTTGGAATTACACAATTTTGTTACTCATAGTCACCAATTTGTCCATTCGATTCAATGTTAACCGAATTCCTTCTTGTTCCATCAATTGTCTAAAACACAAAAAGAATTCTGTGAGAGGAAAAAATCATGATAGGTAAAAAAACATAATAAAGGGGGATTAAATTCAATATCTAACATCATAGGATTAATTCTAAAATTGTTATCATAATTCAAGGACTATAACCTATACTTATACTTAAACTTAGAGAAATCCCAACATATACCATAGAAATATCTCTAGGGATCTCACTAAAGTTCTCACATCCTAGTTTCCAACGGCTGACTAAACCATTCCTCTGATACCAACTGTAGAGCCCCAAAATATTGAAGTACGTAGACATTACATTACTTTTGTGAAATACTTAATACATAACAAAAACAAACACACAAGGACCGTAATAGTTTAGTGTCTTTGGAAACTCAGAAATATATTCTTCTAACCATCGTGAAAGATCTTCAACATCTCCCATAAAGATCTTCCCCTTTGTTTTCTTACCTAAAAACTTTCTTTATATCCAAGGGAAAAAACATATAATGGGTGAGCTCAAATGCTCAGCAAGGGTAAGCATGGAGAAAATAAAACAAAGCATACACATTTGAACATAAAAACATGAACATAATGTTTAATCATAGAAATCTTGAGCGATGACATTAAACATGGTAGTACGTAAGGAATATATCATAATTTGACATCAATCATGATAAAATAGCTTGGAAATAAAACATGTAATTGTGGAAAAATATTATGCACATGATATGATTTCCATGGTAGCCAAGGCATTGCTGCTAAGACCATCTTAGTGGACAAAGTCCCTTTCTGAAATGATTTCACTCCTCATTTCAGTCCTGTATCACTGAACCGAATTAAATTATCGTTCGATCCATGTCTATCTCATGAGATATAAATCATTACCCAATGAATTGGAGGGAGATATAGGTCCCACCCATTTCATAATTAAATCATTTTACTTTTGCCATGACATAAACATAAATCATTCATCATAACCCAAAGAATTAAAATGGGTCTCATAAACATCATCACATCATAACATAATCCATATAAATCAATTGGATATCATTTCATCATAAAATAAGTGAAACCATTTAAATCATAGAAACATTATACTGGAAATATACACATATGAAATAATGTCATCTTAGATGAAAAAATGGTTTTGATAAAACACTTGAAATGAATTTTTGTGGAAAATATCCTTTCTTCTTCAAAATCAATTTCTTTTCACAAAACATCAAGCAATTTAAAAAGAAAGAGATATTTTTGAAAATAGTCAAGAATTTTTTTGGAGGAAGCTTCCTGAAAATAAGGCTTTATAAATCTGTAAAAATCATTTCATTTGGAATATGTTAAAAAACATTCTCCTCGTACTTTTGTCAGAAAAGTCAAAAAGTACCTCGTAAATTAAACAAAAGAAATATTCCTTACATAACATGTCGTAAAAGAAAAAATGGGTAAAAAGGAAATTAAACATACATAAAACCACTTTTAGAAATCATGGACTTCGATGATAACAATAACCCCATCAAATACTTACGAATAAGAAATCTCTGATAAGGACGAGATTGGAATGATTATCCCTTACATTAGATCTGATATGCTTCGTACGTATCTGAACCTTTTGTATATTGATTTAAATAATTTCATTGACTTATTAAAAAATCATATTCATTGTTATGATATCATATATGGTTCACTTATGACTTTATATTACCCGTGCTTTTGAAAATCCCAGGTTAAAGCAACGTTTTGGGTAAAATCGTCTTATTTATCGTACGTGTTTGGACTTGTTGTTCTTAATTTTTTTATTACTTATATCATTATTTACTTACCTTCAGAATTTAAATAATGATTTATATATCATATATATTCATTATATATCCAGAATATACATGTATTTACATTAGTACATAACATATGGAGGTAAGAAATGAAATGCACTGTTCATGGAGACGGTAAGCCATACGTACGCATGAACGCTAATTTCATTTCTATTTATTTTTTTAATGTAATAGTCATATTATAATTCCAGTATAATATCATATATAATATCATTAACTCCATCCTTTATACATTCAACATAAGGAATTAAGGAATCACATCACTTTGAGGAGGCGGTTGTCCGCACTTCCTCAAATGAGATCATCGTATTTACCCACTATGGAAACCATAAAAATTTGTTATAATTGGGAAGTAAAGAAGCATAATGAAATCATAAACATAATATAAATCATATATAAATAAATTTCCATAATAATTTACACCATGAGAGGAGGTATATGAAAATTGAACAATCATCGTTTTGTGAGGCGTTAGTTTTCCATCACAGAAACGTTATGTTCTTCATCCATTAGATGTAGGTGTGTGTAAGTGTAGTTATAATCCTTCTCATAACAACATCCTATTATTTGTATGATACTGGTGCCATTACAAAATAAAGGATTAAAAAGAGTTTAGGGGTTGGAGAAGTAGAATAATAGAAATCCACTTAAGAGAAACTATTACCTTTATTTTGGGTAACATCCTTTGGTTTGAACTGAAAGGACTTATTGAAGTGACTTCTGCCTAATTTAAGGCCTCTATGGGGAGGAGAGGGATGTAGGGAGCTTATTTGGGCAATGTTTGGATGAGCCAAATGGCTTGAGAGGTGCGAGGAATTGCATAGAAGTGGTGTCCTTTTATATGGGAGAGGAGTGGTTCTTTAGGAATGTCTGAAAACATTATTTTATTATAAACTTATCTTAGGTTTCAAGAGATCCTAACCACCTTAGTGTCGAAGATAAGATGACTCATATGCGAAATAAAATAATCCAATAGGTATTGGACTGGTTTTGGATAATATTTTAATCATTATAATCTTATTTATTTAAATCATTTATTAATGAGGTAAATACTGCATCATTATTATGTCATAAATAATTTAATTTATATGATATCTAAAAATTATAAAGAAATACCAACATGTAGGAAATATTTTAAGCTTTCTAATGAATACTTATATTTGAAAGGATAATTTATATAGACACTTTTAAAAATTAATTACTAAAGGATTTTTGTTAATGCCAGTTTTGTCTTTACATTAAATTAATTAATCTAATGTGTCATTATCTTTCATATGTGGCTCCATGGGGTCCCAAAATCGACCCAAGTATGACTATGGTCGGCAATTACTCATCCAATAAGGTTTTAAAAAGGGTTAAGTTAATTTTGAATTATTATAATATTCTTTTAACATTGAATTACCCTGTTTACGTTTAACTGTGGTAAATAAAAGTAAAAAGTTACTATTCACCAAAATTATTTTTATCTAATTGAACCACATTTAACTATTTAATATTAATTGTGTCTCTTGGATTTTCAAAATAAAACTCACATAAGCAGTAAAATTACGTTTTATGAACAATTGCAAAAGCTCCTAGGAGGTGGGTAAAAGACGGTGAAATGTTCAATACAATTTTTATAAATCTAAAATTATTATAAAATGATTCCATTGAATTTCATTAAACATATATATGTATTATGTATCTATTTTGACCTAAAAAATATTTAAATCAAATAAATTATTATTTAAATAAAAAGTCGGTATTAACCAAAAACTACGTGTTTTCACAATTAATCAAAATTGATGTTTTTTAGAAAAATACCAAAAATTCAGCCAAAGCTATATTTTATATTCTGAATTAAAAAATGATGTCTATTTTTACAAATTCAAAATATATAAGTTGTATTAATTAATTTTAAAATTAATTCCCATTATAAAAACAAATAGCATGTTTTTAAGAAACAATAACTATCAAAAGATCATCATTTGTTTGTGTCCAATTTCAATGTGAAATTAATTCAATGTCCAAAATTGGATTATATGGTTAAATTATATTATAATTACACTTTAAAACCGATTAAAATGATTATCTATCCATATAAATTATTGTGATGAAAAAAATTGTTATTAATTAAAATATAGCATGTTTTTACTATTCATCAAAATATGAAAGTTATCAGAATAATATGAAAACTTTATCAAAAGTAAATTTTTATATCCTAATTCCATAGAAGATTTTTTTTTTCAAATTGAACTTATAGAACTGTTGAAAATATGATTTAAAGTGGGTGCTCCATCAAAAGGCGGCGAAACTACATTTTTTGAAAAATACTTATTTTACTCGAAAAATTGATTTTGTTCTCATACCATGTTCTAGAAAATATGTGAGATGAATAATATTGTTATAAAATTTAAAATATAGTTAATAATATTCATAACGTCTAGTTCATAATAGTATTATTACCATATATCATTGTTTAGTGAAACTCGGTATTTCGTAGTACACACGCTATCGAGGAAGGTCTTGATTGCGTGTAATGCAAGCCAAGTCAGGTTTGCTTGTGATACAAGACTCCTTCGTTGTTTTGTATAACAGAATCCAACCATATTTCATTTATACATTGAATATATATGTTTATATACACACTCAATGTTGCGTAGAATAACTACTATCAAAATTGTGTGTAACTTTATACAAGAATAGTGTTGCGTATACTGCAAGCTAATACGGTGTTGCGTATAGCGCAAGGTAATCTTAGTGTAGCGTACAACACAAGAGATCAATGAAATTGAAAACATATTTTTCATAAAATCTCAGGGTTTTACAGTTATACATAATAAAAATTTGACTATAAATATTAATTCAAAATATAAAAATATTTAACACATAATGGTATTAAAATTATAATTTTTAGACATTAGGAAATTAAATTATTTATGACACAGTCATGATGCATCAATTGCCTTATTAATGAATGATTAAAATAATTTATATTATAAATATCCAAAAAAGGTAAATTGAGACTTTTGATAAATTCCAAGAATTTTAAAGGTTAATATGACCTGTAAGGGCTGATTTTATGATTTTTTCGAAGTAATCATATTGTTAAAATTTTAACAAAATCATATACTAAATAGCATCAAAATTGGCATAAATGATTTTTTAAAACAAATACTATATTATTAAATGATATAATAGTCTTAAAAATCTACATTTTGGAAAAATGAGTTATATAATAATATGTCTTCCATTAATGAATGACTTGGGGTTCTTTTGGCACTGTATAGTGATTTTATTAACCATCTAATATAAAAATATAGGGAGACATGGTTATGTTAAACAATTTAACGAGGAGTTAAATCTAAATGATAAGGTTAATATGGTCACATAATCCTGTATAAAACATATTGGTTGAGAGTTTCGCAACCCATCCCCACCATATCATTTAAATAAATCCTTTTTTATCCATTATAAATCGAATATTATTGTATAATAAAATTATATTTCAAGGTTTTCCTAAAGAAAACCTCACCTCTCATATAAAAGGGTACTTACCCTTCTCTACATTTGACACCTCCAATGAAATTTGGCTCACCAACCCCTAACCATGTCTCCATCCATAATCCCTATCTTCAACCTATAAAACCTCCATTGTGACAAAATCCAACCTAAGGAGCCCTTTTGTTCAAATCAAAAGGAATCACCCAAAGAAGAGGTAATTAGTTTATCACCCCTTTCAAAGATCTTTTCATCTTCCACATTCTCATTATTTATTATTTCTATACCAAATTAATATCTCTAGTACCTTCTTTATACTGTTATGTTATTATTATTATGTTACAACCAAACTCATTATTCTATCCATCTTATGAATGATAATTTCACCATGCATGCGTACGTATGACTTACCGTCTCCACATCATGGTGTAATTTATTATTCAACAATAAGTTATTTGAATGGATATAATGATGAGTAATATATGTATAAATAATGAAATTACGATGATATTTCACTATAAAAATACTATACCATTAAATCCCAAAACTTTTAATCGTTAAGTAAATGATATCGTCGCTCGTGTATACATACGGCGTTCCCTCTCTATGACCCGATGAGATTCATTTCCTCATTAACGATTCAAAAATGATTATAAAAATATATATTATTAATAAGTACATAAAATATGACATAATAATTCTACTAGATATATATATATATATAGTTAATTACATATATTTTATTCACTTACTTTTATTCACTACCATATGAAAAAGGAAATAGTGTTTATGCTTATGTACGACCTATCATCTCCATAAAAGTTGTTTTCCATTTCATATATCTATCTATTATACATAATTATATTTGAAATATATATGATATATAAATAATTTATTATATTATGGATTAATTTAAATCATGATCTAAATGATACGATCAAGAATAATAAGTTAAAACAAGTACAATAAAGAAAGCGATTATTACCTTAAATGTTAATTTAAAATGGAAATAATTATTAATTGGCTAATATAAAATCATAAATGAATAATTTATGTCATAATAAATATGAATATGTTTCTTTTATGATTTAATAACATACTATTTTCATTATATAGGAGGTTAAACATAGCCTCTACCAAAATAATGTGCAAGGTAAGGGTTAATTACTAATTATCATTATTATTAGAGATTATTTTGTGTAATTATTTTCTATGATATATTTATTATCCACGTCCATGATTCATATAATAGTATTTCAAAATTATTCTATTAAGGTACTCTTTTACTAAAGCATCATTTTAAATGTTTTAAATATTTATTCTTATAAATATTTCCCATTTATGTTCTTATTTTAAAAATGGTTTCAAGGACATATATAAATAGAAATGAATATTTTAAAATGATAATTCCTTTAAGATGTTTCAATGTGGTATGGGACACTTTGATTCAAAAATATTTTTTAAATGTCATCATTTAAATTTTTTTTGACATTTAAATGATTTCATGATAAAAGGGTTATTTTAATCAAAGAGTTTTACTGATCATTTTCAACTATATAATTATCCTTTACAAGATATTATTTTTTGAGGTTGATTTATTATAAAAAAATCTTCCATATCATATTGAATGAGTAATGATATGTTTTACTATGGATGTGCTATTTTTATACCATTCATGGTTTATGGATAAAGTATTGGCATTTCATATGCTAGTTTTAATACGAATGTTTATGTTATGTTTCAAATATTTAATATATAGAATATAGTGGACTTAGTAAGTGATTGGTGGAGCTCTCTATAGCTCCTTGATGCATTAGTAGGTCTCATGAGACAAACTAGTGTTTTTTGGAAAAAGGCCGTGAATAAAAATTTATCTGTGTTCTTGGAAAGAGGCCTTAACAATGAGTTAATGATTTGCGATGTTAGACATTCCCTCAATATGATATTAATTATTACATGGGATAATTTGACTCGTATAATATCCATGTGAGTGTTTATATTGTAATTTATTATTTATTTTCTCCATATTAAGATCATGTTTTTGTTTAAAATGTTGTTGTATTTATTATATATCCCACCTTAAATGTTTATAACTTATGATAAATTATTTAACCATACTGAGCTTCTGAGCTCACCCCTTTCTTATTTTTTTCCCAGGATTCCAAGAAGATTAATATGTTTTACATGCACAGTAATTCTTGGGGAATAATGGAATTATCAAAGGATTATTTATGTTATGTTTTATGTTTTAATGTGTAATGTGACGTTCATGTATCTAAACTATTTTCCAAGACAACTAAAATGATCGGTCCTTCGGGACTTGATTCCTTGTAATCATGCCAATGTATTAAAATAATGCACCAGCTTCGAGCTTCTGGGGTCGGTCCATTATAGTTTATATGAGAGGAAGATTATTACAAACCATGGAAACTAGATTAAGAAAAAAAATCTGATTATAGAAAATCACCCTAAGATAGACTTTGAGGATTAATATAGAATAACATTCTAGAATTTTGGTAATGTATAGATTTTGTGTATGTTACATGAAAAAAATCCCTGTCTGGATAGAAGCAGTTAGAAGTGGCTCTTGAATAGATTCACCTAGGAGAGAAAACACTGACATGGAGTTTTAGGCTTGACCCAGGGTATCTAGGTACATGACAACGGGCCTTGCTTCACTCTTGGTTACGATAATCCTGGGGGATATTCTTCAAATAATTCATATTTTATTTATAATACTTTATGAATGATTTAGAAGTAAATACTTCCTCAAAAAAACATTTTTAGGATTATAGATTATATGGAAAATATTTTCAATTTACATTAGGTATTTTACAAGTGTGTAATTATGCGTTGTGATTCATAAACTGACCGAATGTATGCCATTGTTTAGAAATGGATCCTAGTAGAATGAATGACAACTCTAGCAATACTCAGGATCCAAATAGTAAAAAGTATCATAGAATTACTTTTATTAAGCCAAAATTTATAAAGGAAACAGTCTCCCATGTATTCTCATTATATGATTAAATAGTTTCATTTGATAATAAGGTAACTAAACAATTCTCTGAGTACTATGTATATGAAGGGAAGCAACAAAAGAAAAGGATGGTAGAGAGAATGATGGATAAAGGGAAGAGGTGAAAGAAGGATTTTCCAATATGTGATAACTGTGGAAGAAGTCACCTTAGTAGATTCATGAAGAGAATGGGAGTTTGTTATATGTATGGAGAAAAAGGACACCATGTATGTGATTTAATGGGTAAGAAAATGTTTTAAAATGTACAATGCTTCATCTACAAGGAGTTGGCACACTACGCAAATCAATGTCCAAATCGTCAGTGTATGCCCCAAATGAGGCTATTGGATAGTAATGAAGTTATGATACTACCATAGAGGAAGAGGAATGACTAGGGTTCTTATGTTGTTATTAAAAAATTATTTCATATGAGTGTTGTATAAATGTTTCACTGGTTATATTAATCATGGAAATAAATAATTATTGTTATGGTGTAATATTTTATTGATGATTTGATATTATATGGTCCTAATAAATGTGACTCAGTAGAAAGTTAAATTTTTTAAAAAAATACGTGTTTTAAGGATAGATAAACTGTAATATGGTTTTGATACTATGGTAGTGTTTTTTGAATAAGATATGATTGATTTGGATAAATTATATTCGATATTCTTTACTACATTAAAACTCATTACTTTTTTGTTTATTCCATTATTGTTGGAGTTTACAACATTTTTATATAAAAATAATATCCATTATTATATAAGGAATAAGGGAGCATGAATGTATTCAATAAGGTTTTATGATAATTTATGGTTCTACCATTTTATAAAAGAATACATGACGATGGTATTCAGATGTTATTTTGTGGAAAAAATGATCTTAATTGTGTTTACCTTCCTTCTATATTCTGTGTTGTGAGTTTGGATAGAGGTATTTGGGATCATTCTAAAGGATGTAATAGATTTAGTTTGACATTGGATACCATTATTATAGTTAAATCATTACTTATGATTATTTTTTGATTGTTATAAAAAATATAACCCTGAGTTACGGAGACAACCCGTTGCGTCCAGAAAGGACGCGAGACTTCATCCTGCAACTGAAAGGTGGCAAGGTTGAATCACCTACCACTATCCTATATGATTTCCTAGTTGTTATAATGTATTTTTTTAATATCATGATAATTTAATTGAAAATTAATTATTTTTGGAACCCTATACGATTAAGATAAATAGAATATTTTGAATTTTATTATCTTTTAGAGTGAAAGATGAGATTGTGGTAAAAAATAGTTGATGGATAAAACTATACTTCTCATGTATATACTTTTTACACTTATTATATGAAAAAATTAATTCATAAACATTTGGTAGGGGATCTTAAAACCAAAAACATGTTATCCTAATACATTAAGTTTGGTTGAACCGGTGATATTTTAAATCATCATAGATTAATGGCTTTAGGACCCTCTATTTTACACTTTTTTATGATTGATGACCTCAATCACTCCCTATAAATATTTATTTTTTCCTCTAATTAGGTGTATCTAATTTCCACAAATTTTCTCCAAATCTAGATCATAATTTTGTGGTGAGTTTTTCATATCTTTTTCCTTCTTATTAAGAATAAATTTTATTAACCCAATTTAAAATATGGATTTTCCACAAAGGTATTTTTCTTTTTCAAACCTTTTACTTTCAAAAGAACTATTTCAAATTGTAATGATGCAATTTATTGAAGGAGTGGAGAATGTAAAAACCCAAGATTTCATAGTACCTTATCTATTAAACTAATTTAATAACTTGCGCTACACGCACCGCTGACATCGAGCGCATCACGACATACCCAACTGGCCGTTAAAAAGTGATTATGAATTGTATTAACTAAATATTAAATTTCATATGCTCTATATATTTTTTGAATATATATTATCTGCTTTATATACATAATATATGATCAAATTCATTTTTTCAGATAAAAGAATTATTTTTCTAAAAATGCTATTTTACTACCTCTTATGGGTGAACCCTTTTTAAAACCAATATTGGACACTTTTATATATTTAATTTAATTAAATTTGATTATTTTTTGAAATCGGGACATAAAAATTTATTTTGGATAATATTTTTGTACTTTTCTAATAACTTTCATATTTTGATGAATAGTGATAAATACTAAATTTTAATAGAAAAAAAATCTTTTAATCAAAATAATATATAGTTTAAAATTATTATTTTTATGGGTTTGGAAGTATATTTAGTTTATATTCTTACCATTTATTAAAATGAAGGTCATTATAAGTTATTTCAAATTAAATTTTGACATAAACACATGTCAATCTTTTGATAACTTTTACTTTATAAAAACCCTCTTTTTTTGACAATGGGAATTAATTTTAAATTAATTAATTCAACTTATATGTTTTTATTATGGTATAATATAAATAATTTTTAAATTTGGAATATCAAAATTACATTAGAGTGAATTTATTGTATTCTCCTTAAAAGTTTCAATTTTTGATGAATTGTGAAAACACTACGTTATTGTTTAAAAATTACTTTTTATTTAAATAATTATTTATTTTATTTAAGTAATTTTAATTAAAAACATATATATAAATCATATATATGTTCAATGTAATTCCATATATCCATTTTATAATAAAATTTTTTGTAAAAATTTTATTGAACATTTTAACATCATTTACCTACCTTCTTGGCACATTTAAAAATTTGCATAAAATATAATTTTACCACTTCTTTGAATTTATTTTCTAAAATTTGAGAGACACAGTTGACATCAGTATGTAACATGTTGTTTAATATGATGAAAATTATCTTTTTCAGAATAGTAACTTTTTACTTTTATTTATCACAGTTAAAAGTAAATAGGGAAATTAAAATTAAAAATGATATTATAATTAATCTAACAATGTCTTAATTATATTAGATATGGGTATTTAGACCAAAACCAAACATAGGAATATAATAATATCCTTTTTCCAATTGAATTAGATTAGGAAATTTATTATTATTTTATTTAAAGAAGAGTTAAAGGTGTTAAATTAAAATTTTAATAACTAAATAATTTTAATATAGGGTTATACATAAGATAAATTCAAATATAAATATTATTTAGTAATATAAAAATACATCCTATAAAATTTTATTTAATTTATAATTTTTAGACATTAAAAAATTAAATTTATTTATAACACAATGATGATGTAGAAATTACCTTATTATTGAAAGATTAAAATAATTGATATTTTAAGAATCCCAATAAATGTAAATTGAGTATTTTTATGAATACCAAGAATTTTATAGGTTAATATGACATATTAGGGTTGATTAAATGAATGTTTTTAGAATTAATCTAGTTGTTAGGAGTTTAATAAATATCATATACTAAATAGTGTCAAAATTGACATAAATGAGTTTTTAAAACAAATACTATATTATTAAATGATATAATAGTCCTAAAAATAAAATGTTCGGCAAAAGGACATATTTAATTATAGATATGTCATTAATTAACCACATGGGGTTTTCTTGTAATTTTATTGTATGTTTATTAATCATATAATACAAAAATACAATGAGACATGGTAAATGTTAAACTATTTAACCAAGAGTTAAATATAAATGATAATGTTAACAACATGGACTAAACCAGTCTAAAACCAATTGTATGCGATATTTTAAAGAAATCCATGCCTTATCCTTGAAATAAATCCTTTTGGTACCATTATTACCATAATATGATTGTATACTAAATTAATATTTCAATGTTTTTTAAAGGAAACCCCCACCTCTCTTATGAAAGGGTACTTCCCCTTCTCTTAATTTCACACCTCCAATGCCATTTCTCTTAGCCAAACCTTGGAAGAATCTCCTCCCAACTTCCATAACATCAACCTAGGGGCCTTCCATTGAACATAAATTTTTCATAATAATCCCTTTTTTAAAATAAAAAGTAAAACCCCAAATAAGAGGTAATTATTTTATCACCTCTTTCCAATTACTTTTCTTCTTCCAAATTCTCTTTCACTTTATTTACATAGAAAAAATAAATAATTCAGAAACTTATACATAATTTGATGTTATTATAAATATGGTACAACAATAATTATTATTCTATCCATCCAATGAATGATAATTTCACCATGTGTGCATATGTACGACTTACCGTCTCCACGATGTGGTGTAATTTGTTATTACACCCTATGTTATTTTCATATATATAATGATGATTAATATTTTTATAAATAATGAAAATAACATTGAAATTTACCTGTATAATTACTATACCATCCAATTCCACACCATTTAATCATTAAGATAATGATATCGTCACTCATGTGTACATACGACTTACTGTCTCCACAACATGATGAGATTCATTTCCATATTCACCATTCAATGATGATTATAAAAATATATATTATTAATAAGTATTTAATATATGAAATAATAATTATAAGGGATATATATATATGTACTTTCATATATTTCATTCACTTACTTCTGTTCAATGTGATATTAAAATGGAAACATCGTTTATGCGTACGCACGACCTACCGTCTCCATAAACAGTGTATTCCATTTCATATATCTATCTATTATATATATATATATATATTATAAATTTTTAGTATAAAGTCATAAATGAATCATGTATGATATAATAAATCTTAATATGGTTCTAGTATAATTTAATAACATACTATGTTCATTATTGAATGGGTAGTAAAAAGTCATAAATGAATCATGTATGATATAATAAATATGAATTTGGATCTAGAATAATTTAAAAATATACTATTTTCATTATATATTATGTTAGACATACCCTCGACCAAATGAAAGTGCAAGGTAATGGTTAATTCTTCAATCTCGTTATTATATGAGATTATTTATGTGTAAGTATATTCCGGGAAATATTTATTATAATTTTCCATGTTTCATAAAATACATTTTTAAAATTATTCTTTTAATGAAATATTTAACTAAAACATCATTTTATGTGTTTTAAATATTTATTCTTATAAATATATCTCATTAATGTGCATGTTTTCCAAATGGTTTTAAGGATTTATTTATATAGACATGAATGTTTTAAAATGTTAATTCATTTAAAATTATTCAATGTATAATGGGACACTTTAATTCAAAAATACCTTTTAAATGTCATCCTTTATAAATTGTGTGACTTTTTATGATTTCATGAAAAAAGTGATATTTCACTCAAGGAGTTTTACTAATATTTTTCAACAATATCATCATCGTTTACTAGATATTATTATTGATTGAGGTTGATTTATTATAATAATATCTTCAATATTATATTGAATGAGTTATGTTATGTTTTACTATGGATTTTCTATTTTTACACCATTCATGGTCCATGGCTAACGTATTGACATTTTCTATTCCAGTTTTAATATGAATGTTTATGTTATGTTTCATCAATTTCATATGAAGAATGCAGTGGACATAGTAAATGATCCGTGGAGCACACTATAGCTCCTCGATGTACTGGTATGTCTCATGAGAAAAAATAGTGTCTTGGCCCATGTCTTTGACAAAGATTTTATTTTTAGTCTTTGTATGAGGCCTTGACTATATTTTAATGAATTATGACATTTGGCATTCTCTCTTTATGAAATTAATTATTAAATGTGATTATTCAACTAGTATAATATCCATGTGAATGTTTATATGGTAATGTTTGGTTTATTTTCTCTATATTATGTTCATGTTTATGTTTAAAATGTTGTTGTTTTTATTACACATCTTTCCTTAAATGTTTACAGTTCCCGTTACATTATTTACCCTTACTAAGCATCTAAGCTCACCCCTTTATTTTGTTTTAGTTCTAGGATACCAAGAAGGGTATTATGTTTGACATGTAGAGTTAATCTAGGGGAATAATGGATTTCTCAACAATTTATTTTTGTTGTGTTTTATGCGTGAATGTGTAATGTAATGTTCATGTATGTAATCTATTTTCCAATACTTCTAAACTTATTGGTCCTTCAGGACATGATTCCTTGTAATCATGCCAATTTATTAAAATAAATCATTGACTCTGGGATTCTGAGGGTCGAGTTGTTACACCTATAATTTCAAGGGTGCTTTAACATTTTTTAAAAGCAGATTTATATGTTCACTATAGGGTATGGCCTACTGATATTTATTTATCACCCCTATATGTGCACCTTAGTGTGCATGTTGACCTGATGTCTATATTTGGGATGGATAGCATGATGCACATTGGATGGGGTTGGGGGCCAGTGTTTCTCAGTTGAGTATAGAAACACATGTAGATTCTCATGATCAGGATGGTGTAGTTTTGATATATTGGATACATGGTATGTGGGTCTCTTTAGCATTAGCATAAGATGTGATTATATTTATTTTCGTTTTTTCTATTATATATGTTGTCGACTCAGTGGGTGATAGGTTATTGCATGTTTTGCATTATTTGAGTCTATATGTTGACTTTTATTTGTTGTATCATAATTTATTTAAATTTATTTATTGTATGATCTCAAATATTGATCCTTATGTATGAATTTTTTTATTTTGTAAATTTTTTAATTTTGAATAGAAGGTATAGTCTCCCAAAAACACCTTTTAGACCCTCAAAACTGGTTGAAATACATTGTCATTTAGGTGGGTATGTTCGAGGCCTTTTGCTGAGAAAGATTAGGTGATGTGTTAGGTCATACCAATAATATTCTTCACAATAGGAATTTTTTTATCCTGGAAACTTAATTTCCATTCATTTAGTTCCATTCATTATACAATGACTGTTATCTTCCTTAAAATATATGGCTTTTCCCAAAACTGAAACTACATTGTTTATTTCTAATGATAATCCTTATGAAAAAATTTTCATTTCATGTTGTATAACCTTTTTATAACTTAATAAATCACTTTTTATTCAAATCATCTATATGGATAAATTCACATCCTTCAATAATATGAAACTATGTAATGGACATTTCACGTCATTGTGAATGATGGTTTATCACCCAAGTCCATGATTTCCAACACTCTATAATTTTCCCCAATCATATTTTAAAACACCATTATATTAAATCTTATCACTATCATATTTACCATTAACAATTTCCCAAAAGAATTTTGATTTCATTATTTAAACCAATTAAGTTATAAAATATATAAAACAGTTTTTTCATTTTCCTGGAATTTTTTTGTCTTCTATATCACATTACATATGGATAAACATCTATAATTTTTCATAGATTCAACATTTTATATTTTGTTCAAATTAATTTTTTCTAATTCATTCACCTCAACATTTGGTAAAGGATCTTTTAAAATCACCCCTTATATTTTATGTTGTGATAATATTAAAAATGTTTTCCAAAAATATCAATTGATTTTTCAAAAATTTACATTTTCATTTTTCTATGTATTTTAATTCTTATGATTAATTATTCATGATGTATACACTATTGATATTTCTCAATTGGGAAATTTAAATCGTGATACCAAAAAAATAAATTTCTTAATCCATTACAATGTGTTCTTGTTTGTAGAATTCATTTTTGAGGGTGTTTTTTCATCTATGGAAAAATATTCCTATGTTAACTTCTTTAATAGGGTATATATTATTTTTAAACATAAAACAAAATTTATCAATATGGTTTGCAATAAACTTTCTTATATGTAATCATGAAACTCATTTCATTCTATGGTAAATAATTCTTTGAGAAATTTTTATATATTTTTATATGTAGAACACATACGTATGTATATACAATGATGTGACATGTGTAACTATAATTATACAGCCCTCCAATGAATTTTTTAAATCATTATATATAATGATATGCTATGCATGGGATTATAGAGTGATTCTAATCAACTATAGAAAATTTTCCACTTTCTAATGATGGTATTGGGTGTAAACCATCATATATGGTAGTGATGTCATACGTTATATTGAGGTGAAAATATTATGGTTCCAAGAACGTTTTATATCATATTTTTTATGATAAATAATTATTCAATGATTGTGTTCATATGATTCAAATTTTATGGGGTATGAGTTTAATATATTCTGTCCATGTTACTTTTTTACACTCTCACACCCAAATGTTTATCTTAGGATTAATTATGACCATTGGATATTATTATTTATGCTAACCCTTACTGAGAATTTCAGATCCCCCATTATTATGTTTCAATTTCCCCACGTAATAAAAGAATGTTTTGGATGTGGTGTGTTTATAAGGTAATCTTTTATATAAAATTATAGGGAGAAATTGAAGGATAAATATGGTTTATCTATTTATTATTATAGTTATAATATATATTTTGGATAATAAATACATGTCTTATTAGTATGTTAAAGGTTCAAATTTTTTTTAATTCTTCCAAAGAGACCAAACATTTGAATAATAGGTATTGTTTGATAAGGAATATTTTGTGTGAAATATTGAAATATTAGGTTCAAGAGGCTTGGACTTATATTCACTAAAAATTCATTAGGTTTAATCATTCTATAAATGAATATTATGATAAATAAGTTAAATACACGTTTTTATATATAAGTTCACACTTTATGTATCTCATACAAAAAGATATTATATTATAATATATTTTTACTAGACATTTAGGAAAAATTGGATACATGGAACACGAAAATTTCTAATTTTCCCTCTCATGTACTCAAAATTCTAAGAGAAATGATGATTTTTTTCTTTATATATCACAAATCATCCCTTTAGAATATTATTCACATGTTATTCCTCTAATTAGTTAATTATTTCATATTTCAAATAAAATGGATTGGTTATACAATTCCTCAATTTTTTTATCAATTTCAAAAAAATCATTCATATCATACAGGATAATGAATCCTGTCATTGATAAATAAGATGATCACCAGATCATTAACATTACCCATAAACCCATTTTAATCATCCTTTAATTTTTAATGATAAAGGTATAAAAGTATGAATGTTAACATACATGGTACCTTAATAACCACATGTAATTGGCATTACAATGAAACATTACCCCCAACATTACTAATAAAATAATGAATGATATTTCTTATGATATACTAAATTGCGTAAATTCGTAAAATAATGTTAAATCATTGTCTCATGAGTTTAATTTATATCTATATATGGGGGAAAAATCCTGATAATATTATGAAATCATCACTAGTCATTTCCATTATAAGATAATCATATAAAATATATAACATCGATATTTATCTACAATCGGTTAATTAATTCAAAAAATAAATATTTCGAAAGTTTTTATTATCGAATTATAAAACAAAATATAATTTTTATAAAATAAATCATTTTTATATTATAAAATCATCAATAAATATATTAACAAAACAATTATTGTAATTTTTTGTCCCACCACATCACAATATATAGGGACATTGAATGACCAGTTTCCTGTTTTATTGGTTTTATTAAAACATATTTTCTCATAATGTAACACCAAAAATATCAACATCAGTCCATATAATAGACAAAAATATCACATACTAAACTATTTTGGGAGATAACATGGCCTATGAAATAATATATAGATAGTTTTCAAATTTTTATTTTCAATATTTATGTTTGACCATTTGCAACGAGCTGCCAATTCTCATTGGATTGAGACTACAATGAGTCATTAATGGGCCTTAAGTGACATCCCCAAGATTCCAATGGAAGGAGATAAATTCCAAAGGGATTCAAATACAAGTGTAAGACAATTTAACCTTTAATAAATAAATTAATAAACCAAAAATCCACAAAAAAACCATTTACTAAATGATGCATAAAAAAATAAAGGCAACTAAACAAATTCATGTATCCCAAAACCACATCAAAGTGTTCCAAACTGGAATAAAATACAGGTATAAAATCATATAATAGATAAAAAACCAAAGACTCTCAAGACACCACAATACTCCATGCTCCACATGCTCTATGCTCCACAACCACTGAACAACCTATCTATAATGAGGTAGAGCTAAAATTGTGGGAAATTATACCTTTTCCCCTGTCTCAGAAGGTAGCATCATCGAAATAACCAATGTGCCAACGAAGGGGTGAGTAGAAAACTCATTAGGTTTTCTGAAATGAATTTCCAACTCATGCCACTAGGATTGAAAAGTTGGACACATTTATATAAAATAGTTTATTAAAAAAAATTACCAAAAAAATTTATACCCAAATATAATCAAGTAAAAAAAACCATTTAAAACCCAGTAAAAAAAATAAGAAATGAAGCCAATTTCCAACAAGTTATTTTCTATAAAAATAACATATAAAATAATAAAACAAATTCTTCTTGTCATATTTCATACCTATTCCATAGTTCACAACACACCCACACATGCCTACTTTATTTGATAGTTCCATACACTTGTGTCGTCTATTGTCCAATAACCATGTGTCCCAATGACACATGCCCCAGATCGAGGGTCACAACCTTTGTACCCCAATAATACTCTTACCTTATTAATGGAATGTTAAGCATTAACTCAAACCAAAAATATTTATGACAAATCATTCCATTACCAAAATAAACCACTTTAAAAAATTATAATCATTTATTGAAAAAAAAAATCACAATCAATTTCAAGAAAAATTCCATTTCAATAAATCATTCCCTTTTATTGAAAAAATATAATCCCATTTATATTCCAGCAATCCCAAAAAATCACATTTTGGGAATCCAAATTTTAATACCCGGAACAGAATCACTCAATCAAAATCCCCAATTTTCCAAATTTTTATACCATCACTCAAGAAGACTTCCAAAAAGTGGTCATCAACCAAAATAAATTAAATTATACAAAAAAATCAATTATAAAAAATTCCAATCAGTTCTACTAAGTAGAGGTGGGAATGAATCCTCCTACCTCGATGTTTTCTACAAAAACTACAATGAACGCACAAGAAAGCTAGGTTGATTCTCCAAAACCCAACTTAGATCTCTTCGTCTACCAAGAAAAAATCCAAATATCATAATATTTGGAATCCAAAAACCTAGATCTACCCCTATTGGGTGTTTTTCGGAGAATCCAAGAGAAGAGGAGAAGTATATCTAAGTAGATCTAAAAAACTAATCATGAACGATGGAGAACGATCGCATACCTAAAGAATCCGGCTTCGCATCACCAAATGTAGCCTTCAGAACACCCTTGGATGGATGAGAAGACCTTATTTGGCCTTAGGATAAGAAAAATATTATGTTAGGGATAGTTTGGGGGAAAATGAGGGAGTTCTGAAAAAAATGATTGGGATCCTATTTGTAAGGATCTTTATTTGACTCTGTACAATGTTTAACCGCATGATTAGGAAAACTATGCACTATCCATGTGGTAGCCACATCTCGAATAGTTTTCCCTTGCATGGCCTCCCAAATCGTGCTCCAACTATGCTGGAGAAAAGGCCTCAAGAGGACCACTGTGCACGGTTTGGCTGCACAGTTAGGAAAACCGTGCACCGCATGTGTGACTTCAATTTAGTCCCAAAAAATACATCCAATGTTCTCTCAACACTCCCTTCCATCACCATTACACATTATAACCAAAAATATCATTAAGTAATGGTTAAATACCAGAAAAAGGGGGTATTACATTATGCCTACCATTGGAATTTCCTTCCCTAGAATGTAGAAAATATTAATTGTGTTGAAAGAGTTCTGGCCTCTTCTCTTTCATCTCCTGCTCACATTCCCAAGTCTCTTCATGAATCTGACCATGCTACCAAAAAACGAAGACTAGACCAATGATTTTTTCTTGAAATACATTCTCCTTCTTATCCAAAATATGTACTAGGATACATATCAATGACGCATCTTGCTCTAGGTCGACGTGATCCCATCTGATCACATGGTTAGGATCAGGCTGAAGCTTTTTCAAATAAGATACATGAAACACATTATGCACTAAACTAAACCATGGTGGAAATTCCAACTGATATAACACCACTCTAACCTATTCTAGTATCATGAAAAGAAAATTGTATCTTGGAGATAACATTCCATACTTCCTAGAATAATGATTTTCAAACCTTATTGAATTATGGAAGAAGACTTGATCACCCACAACGAACGAGAATGGTATTCAATGGTGATCTACATAGGATTTTGGAAAATTCTAAGTCGTCTCCATCCACTTTATAATCAATTGTATCTTTTCTATTGTTCGTTGGACATGGTTCATTCAACTAGTGATATTTCAGCTATTTCTACCCAGTATAGTAGAGAACAGCAGGGACGCCCATACAGTGATTCAAAGGGATCCAAATTTATTGAGGCCTAACCCATGTTATTATATGATAACACCACTAAGGGTAGATGATCCTCCCATGCGCCAAAAATATCCATTATGCAATCTAACAACATATCTTACAATGTCTGTATTATCCGCCAAAACTGGCCATCTATTTCAGGATGATACGTCATGCTCAAATTCAATTGAGTCATAAGGTATTTCTGTAATGATTTCCATCAATGAGATGTGAACCTCGAATATCTATCTGAGACAACTGAAATTGTTATTCCATGACTCTTTACCAGTTAATGGATAAATATTTTTAATAGATCCTCCATCATATGAGTTTCACGAATGGGAATGAAATTGGCTGACTTGGTAAGACGATCCTCTATCACCCATATGGAATCGTGTTTCCAGATCATTTTAAAATACCTATAAAAATAATCCATCCCTATATGCTCTCAATTCCACACTAGGATTGATATAGACTGCAACATATATGTGGTCTCTGATACACTACATTAACCTGCAAACAAGTTGAGCATCTTGAGACAAACTCATCCACATTCCATTTCATGCCTCTCCGCCAAAATTGTGGCTTCAAGTCCTTATACATCTTTTATGTAGCTAGATGTAAATACCTTATCGAATGGTGGTATGAATGAAGGAGTTGTTCTTGACAAGACATTGGTACGACCATCCAATTTCTAAAGAAAAAAATGAACTCCCATCATGTTTATATCCCTTAATTGTTTCCACACCATTGAGTTTAGAACTCATAACCAGACATTTTTTACCAAATCAGTAACAACTGTTGCTAAAAAAACATCACCATGAATTTCACATTCTAAATGAATGTCTCCTAGGATCGACATCAGCTTCCATTAAGCTAAATATTTTTTTCCCTAACTGATTATATGACTTTCTAGTCTATGCATCCACCACCGAATTGATTTTTCCTTGTGTATACATCATGTCAAATACAAAAATCTAGAGATACTCCATCTATCTCCTTTGCCTAATATTCAAATCTTGCAGTGAGAAAATGTGATTCAGGCTTTTTTGGTCCATAAAAACAATGAATTTCACACCAATGAGATAATGTCTCGAAGTCTTCAAAGAAAGGACAATGGCAACTAACTCCAAATTGTGTGTGTGGTAATTTTTCCCATGTATCCTCAAATACCTTAAACCATATGTAACCACATGGTCTCCTTGCATGATAAAACTGCCTAACCTAGACCTCCAAGAAACACATTACACAACGTACCACTCTCAAGATTATGTAAAAATCAAGATATGAGCTGATGTAAGACGAATATTTAGTTTCTAGAAAGACTTCTGACATTCCTTTTCCAATTGAAATGGGTCATTCTTCATTGTTAGTGTTGTCATTGGAAAAGCTGGTCATGAGAAATCATGCCCAAAGTGTCAGTAGTAAGCAGTTAGACCAAGAACACTTCATATCATGAAGTCATTATTTGGTGGTTTCCACATGATAAACACAGTAATCTTTTCAAGATGAATAGAAACATCGTTATAAAAAATAATATGGTCAGAAAAAGGAATTCTTGTATCCAAAACCTACAATTTGATAATTTGGCATAAAAAAGTGATTTGTCGTGAATATTTACTCTATTAACAAGTGTTATTCATGGTCATTCCTTGTATTTGAATACATAAATATGTCATCCAAAAACACCATAATAAATGCATCTAGATATTTCTGAAATATATGATTTATCAGAGCCATAAAAACCGTTGGTGCATTTGTTAAACTGAAAGGAAAGACTACATATTCATTATGGACATATCTACTTCTAAAAGCTGTCATTGGAATATATTCCTTCCAAACTCACAATTGGTGATATAATAATCTCAATTCAATCTGGGGAATCCACTAAAATACCCATAATTTATTGAATAGATCATCAATGTGTGGAGGTGGATTTTTGTTCATTATCATCGTGTTTTTGAGCTTAAGATAATCAACATGCAGTCGAAGCTTTCCATCTTCCTTCTTCAAGAACAAAACTGTTGCTGCCCACAGAGACATACATGGTAGAATAAAACCCATTATTTCCATCTCTACTAACATTAATTTCAATTCCCTTAACTATATTGGTTCTATCCTATAAGGTAGAAGGGAAATTTGACTGGTTCTTGGAAAG
The DNA here is from genome assembly GCA_963277665.1 of Viscum album. NCBI lineage: Eukaryota > Viridiplantae > Streptophyta > Magnoliopsida > Santalales > Viscaceae > Viscum > Viscum album. The sequence goes on along the minus strand of OY728151.1, from coordinate 2,024,383,275 downwards.
AGATCAATCGTAAACTCCAATTTCCTTACAGGTGGTAACCCTGATATGTTCTCGGTAAATAAATCTGTAAATAGATCTAAAAATTCAGGAAACTTAATTCCCTTTATCTATTCCATTGATTCTAATGTGAACTCTGACAACTAGTAAGATATTGATCATACCGTTTCTTCCAAAAAGATCCTTTCACCATTCGTTATGATTGTCTCTCCTCTGAAGAGATATTCGATGTTGTCCTTAGTCATGAAACTAACTGTTCTCCTATAACATTAAATTTGACACTTTCACACTATAAACCAATCCATTCCCTAGAATACATAATGAAAATCCATTTCTATCATCAATAAGTCCCATTTCAACTCTAATCCATGAACTGTTATACCACATTCTCTTTTACCGAGAAGAGTATGGAGTCAGTACTGGAAATACAATGTATACCAACATTTTGGAACCATTGGTATTGGAATCAAAACAATTGGAATACTATATAATAATGGTTTTTAAAACCGTTGGTTAGTATTTCATTATGAAAGACTCATACTAATGGTTTTTCTCTAACCATTGTTATATGGAAATTTAATCTTAAGTATTCCAACATTTTTCATAAAACTACTGGTATATATTTATACCAGCGGTTCATTAACTATTGGGATATATAGTTTATATCCAGTTTACCACTGGTTTAGAGACCATTGGTAAATTTTATTACCAATGGTTCTTTGAAACCGTCGGTACAAATATTCTATTAATACAATTACCAATGGTTCAAAACCATTGGTATAGTGTTTTACCAATGGCTTGAACAAACCATTGGTAAAAAAATTCTCAAAATTCAATTTGCCAACGGTTTGAAATTTTTGGTATTGTATATTTCGAGAAATAAGTACAGCTTCCTGCACAGCAGCCACCCATCTCATTAATTGAATACACCTACAAACACACATCCAAACAACACTTAGAGTAGAACAAAAAACCACCTACAATAGCACCTAAAAACACCACACTCTTCCAAACAAGAAATGTACCACAACATACTTTTCCCCATTTCAATCATCACAAAATACACCATTAATAGAATTAAAAAATAATTCATAAGGTAATTACATCAATTATACACATAAACAAAGTATACTAATACTACAGGTATACCCATACACCATTAAAACAAAATTCATAAGTAAATCAAATACATATAGAATTCAATTCAGAATTCAAGGGTCAGGGGCTTGTTCAGGGGTTTGGGGTGGCTATCCAAAAGGGGTTGGGGTTGTCTGGGGGGGTGGGGGTGTCTGGGGGGATGGGGGTGTCTGGGAGGATGGGTGTGTCCAGGGGTGTGGGGGTGTCCAGGGGGTGGGGGTGTCCAGTGGGTGGGGTGGTTTCTATGGGGATGGGGGATATCCAAGGGGGTGGGGGGCTGTCCATGGGGGTGGGGGTGTCCAAGGTGGTGGTGGGGTTGCCCAGGTGGTGGGGTTTTCCAGGTGGTGGGTGGTGTCTATGAGGTGTGGGGTCATCCAGGTTGTTGGGGGTGTCCAGGGGGTGGGGGCAATCCAGGGTGGGGGGGGGGGGGGTTATCCATGGGGTTGTCCCGAGCTGAAGAGGTGTCCATGGTTTTGGGGGGCTTTCCAGGGGGTGGGGGTGTCTAGGGGGTGGGGGCTTCCAAGGTTGGGGTGGTGTTCAGTGGGGTGGGATGGTCCAGGGGGTTGGGGGCGATCCAAGGGCGCGGGGTGATGTCCCAGGGGTGAGGGTGGTTGTCCATATGCATGGGGTGTCCAGGGGTGGGGGTGTTTAGGAGATGGGGTGGTGTCTAAGAGGGGTGGTGGGCCTTCTAGGGGTTGAGGACTATCTTGGGGGTAGGGGGATTTCCATTGGGGTGGAGGTGTCTAGGGGGTTGGGGAAGTCCAGGGGGTTGGAGAGGATGTCCAAGGGGATGGGGTGGACTCAAGGCGGTGGGGGATTTCCATGGAGGATAGGGGAGTCTGGTGGGGTGGGGGGTCTTGGGGCGGGGTGGTGTCTATGAGGGGTGGGGGATGTAATGGTTTTAATGGAATGAATTTTATGAATTTTAAGATCATTGGTATTTTTAAAAAAATTTTTGTAATAGTGTTTGTTTCAATAGTATGTGTTTCTTTAGGAAAAAATGAATGCTTTTTGTGTGTATTGTATGATGGGGGATTTGGTTACTAGGAAAAGGATTTCATTTTTGTTGTGGAACAAAAATACTATATGATTTTTGAAATGGATCCTTAAAAGGGATTTTTATAAACCATTGTGGAGCATTAAATATAAAAAATTCTCTATTATGTGATTTTGAAATGGGTTTTTGATGAATTATTTATGATGTATCATTATGGTATTTTTTGTTTTCTATCCCTTGTTTTACAACATCATATTATTTTACTAATGGTTTTGTTTTTGATAACTATTTATAATATTACTACTATAAAGGAATCAAAAATTCCATAGGGCTATATCTCAGGTAGTCATTCTTGTGTCTTGGTCTCTACTCACACTCTCGTGGAAGTGGGATAAACATGTTCATCTCAGATCATTAATTAACCATGGGAGTTTCTAAATTACCATCCACTATTTTTTATTGGTGATCAAGGATCCCAAGAGGCAGCCAAGTGGGTATCTATGATTAATTAGATCATTAATTTGTTGAAACCCTATAATCCACGGAGGTGGGGAGGTCCAGAGGGGTGGTGGATTTCCACGGGGGTGGGGATGTCCATGAAGGTAGGGGGTGTCTAGGGGGTGGGAGATGTTGTCCAAGGGGGTGGTGGCTCTCTAGGGGGTCGGGGTGTCCAGCGGGTGTGCAGGGCTGTCTAGGGGGTACGGGGTGTCCAGTGGGGTGGTCGGGCTATCTACGGGGGTGGTAGTGCTGTCGGGGGAGTGGGGGGGGGGTCCAGGGGGTTGGTGGGCTATCTACGGGGGGTAAGGGTGCCCAGGGGGGTCGGTGGGCTATGGGGGGGGGGGGGGGCTGTTCATGGGGGTTGGGGCGGGTTGTCTATAGGGGTGGAGTTGTCCATGGGGGTGGGGTTATCCACGGGGGGGGGGGGGGGGGGGGGGGGGGGGTTGTCCACTGAGTTAGGGGTGGGGAAGGTCTATCAACTGTGGTGGGGCTATCTAGGGGGTCGATGGTGTTCTTGGATGGAGGGGGTGCTGCCTATGGGGTATGTGGTTTCTAGTGGGGTGGGGGGCTGTCCATGGGGTGGCAGGGCTATCCAGGGGTAGGGGTGTCTAGGGGGTGGGCGGACTGTCCATGGGGGGTAGTGGTGTCCAGAGGGGGTGGGAGGGCTATCCACCAGGGTGGGGGCTATCCACGGGGGGGGGGGGGGGGGGTGTCCAGGGGCGTGGTAGGGCTATCCACAGGGGTGGTTGGACTGTTCATGAGGGGAGGTCGTGTCCACGGGGTGGGTGGGCTATCCACGAGGTTGGGTGGGCTATCCATGGGGTTCGGGAGCTGTCCATGAGGGTGGGGATGTCCCTGGGTGAGGTTGGATATCAACGGAGGAAGGGGGTGATTAGGGGTGGGTGGGGCTGTCCACAGGGTTAGGGGGCTGTCCAAGGTTTTAGGGGTGTCCAGGGGCTGGGTGGGGCTATCCAGGGTGTCCAGTGGGGTGGACTGGCTATCCATGGGGGGTGGGAGTCCTATCCATGGGGGTGGTAGGGTTGTCCATGGAGAAAGAAGTTGTCCATGGAGTGGGGGAGTCTAGGGATGGGTTGTTCCATGGGGTTGGAGTGGATTTCCAAGAAGGGTGGGGTGGTATCCAGGGGGTGGGGGGTAATCCATGGGGCTGGGGGTGTTCGGGGGGGGGGGGGGTGTCCATGTTGTGGGGTGGTGTATAGGAGGAGTGGGTGCTGTAATGGTTTTAATCGAATGGATTTAATGGATTTTAAGATAATTGGTATTTTTAAAATGGTTTTTTATTTCATTTTTATTTTGGAACAAAAATACTATATGATTTTTGAAATTTACCCTTAAAAGGGATTTTTATAAACCATGGGGTTGGAGGGGTTGTCCACGGTGGTGGGGGCTATCCATGGGGTCAAGGGTGTTCCGGGGGTGGGTGGGGCTGTCCATGTGGGGTACGGGGTGTCCATGGGGATGGTTATGATTTCCATGGGGGTGGCAGGGCTATCGAGGTGGGTAGGGGGTTTCCACGTTGTGGTTAGGCTGTCCAAGGGGTGGGGGCTATCCACGGGTGTGGGGGGATGTCCATTGGGGTAGGGGCTTTCCAGGGGGTGGGAGTGGATTTATAGTGGAATGGGGAATATCCAGGGGTCAAAGTGTCCAGGGGGTGGGCAGTGGTGTTCAGGGGGGATGGGGTGTCGAGCGGGGTGGGCGGGTAGTCCACGGGGGAGGTCTGTCTGTCCACGGTGGTGGGAGGGATGTCGACAGGAGTGGTGGGGTCTATCTTCAGGGGGAGGGGTTGTCTAGGGGGGTGGGCAGGTGATCCACGGGGGTAGAGGGTCTGTCCAGGGAGTACAGAGTGTCAAGGGGGTGGGAAGGCTCTCGACGGGGGTGGGGGGCTATCCAGGGGTGGGGTGAATCAGCCACAACAAATCATTAAGTCCATTTTTATTATTTATAAATAAAAAATAGATATAATGTGACCTATATAATCACACATATATTCAGTCACAAAAAATCAATAATCATCAAAGTTCAGTTATATAAGTCAAAAATGTAATGGATCAATCGTTCAATCATCATAACCAATCTAATCATCATCATCCTCAACGTCACCCTTATCCTCAACGTCATACCCATCATCATTCTGGCCCCCCTCAATTCCCTAATCCTCCCCCATGTACTCAGCCTTTTCCTCCTCATCACCCTCCCCCTCCACCTCACCCTCCTCCTCACCCTCATACTCATCCTCGGCCTCCTTCTCGCTATCATCTCGACCAACACAAGAAATAAATCTTGCTTCACCATATATAGAATGCATCGACAACATATATCCATCAACAACTATTCTGGACTTTGGTGGAAGTGTTGGACATAAAACATCAATCAATTTCATAAATGCAGTATTTTCCCTAGCAGACTATTCTATCGTCTCTATGGCCCTTTTATCAGCATGTTATGCATGTGCCTTAAACTGGTGCAACTCACGGGCACTAAAACTCGTACCTGGGGAGGGACAATGCATCATCAGAACTATAATCATCCCAAGTCAGCAGCGTACTCTATGAGGGTTCTCATCTCCAAACACCTGATGTAAGTGATCGATTAGCCCAAAATTGTTAGGATCCTAGGCATCAAGGGCCTCTAAATCATCCTATTACAAATAAAAATAGATTTTTAATTTTCAAAATAGAGTCTAAAATTGTAAATCTACAATGTAAATCATACAATCTTCTACTGATTCGGTTCATTAACCGCACTTCCATCTTTCATTCTTCTACACGAGAAAAAATACTTTTTCTCGAGGCACACATCCTTATATATTCAATTAATTCCCCAAAAATGACATTGAATATAAGAAACCATAATTAAAAATAGCATAGCAATAATTAATCTCATAACTAAATTATATAACAACATTAACTATCGAATAAATGATGGAGGTAGCAATAGAAAGTGCAATTCGTAATGAAAAATTATAAACTGTCAAACCTGCTGCCTCTCATTATTTGCCATCATAGTACGTCCCATTGTGTGGATTTATTTTATAGCATCACTATTTTGTAATTTATTCCAGATGAATCATAAACAAAATTCAATAATTACTATTAATGGAAAACATGAAAATTATCATTTAAATACCTATAAGTTGATTAATAACATAAATTGGCTACTCGTACAATGAGTAATCATCTATCTATAATGTTCTAACGGACAATCATCCATGATAGGGATAGCCTCTATCTATGTGCTCACTCTAGCATGCCAGACAATGTACAACTCAGGCATACATTCTCCCCAAAGCTCGCATAAGTCCTTTAGACCTACTGGTCATGCACCCTCAACATAGGGGAAATTAATCCATAGCTGATCCTAAAATATTAATTCATATAAATATAAAATATATTATATTGAATAAAATACAATAGATTATTTACCCATATCTCTACCCAAGCTTTATCCTAGACTTCATTTGGAAGTCGTCTCAATTATAGATGGCTAACGGGAATGATGTTAGTGTATTTGGCAAGCGTCGCCAAAAAACTCATACATTGCTGCCCGAAATTTTCAATCATTTGATTATCTTCATTATTTTCCACTATCAACTGCATACAGCGGTTCCACACCGCACGCATTCATGTACGCCCTCTCCCCGACCTCTTATCAGTATATTTTTCTGTTATGAAATTAAAATAAATATTTCATCGATACATGTTCTAATGAAAATAAATAATGGTGTAAAAATTTGTTCATGTTTTATATGAATACCAGTGATAGTCTGGTCAATGGGAGCCACTGTATCCTCAAAAACTGAAGGTCACACACTACAGATGGAGTTGGTCCCAATGCATGCTCTGGAGGGGTAGACTTTGGAAGAGCAGAAGTCGAAGAATATTGAATATAAAATCTCAGATAGATAGAATCATAAGTAAAAGAAGATGACATGGATGGCTGGCCAAATGTAGGTTGGGGAGTGGAAATCATCATCGAATATGGTACAGATGGGCGAGGAGGCTCAGATGTAAAGGGTGGTGGAAACATAGGAGGCTTAACTATCTCATGTGTCCCTAACGACAAACTGAGATCATAATATGGGATGGGTGGTGTGTTAGTGAGAGGGAAAAGGTCTAATTGGGTACACTAACCTAATCATCTAACTCTCTTACCACCCCACCTTATACGAACACTCTGTGTACTGGGACCACTACTAGGCTTCTAATCAAATAAAAGTCGCCTAATAGATTGATCCAGAAAGATGTTAAAAAAATAAAAACATGAGATTATATATTTTTTAAATATACATATTTGAAATAAAATACTCAATGCAAGTATTGGTGGTAGAATTCACATTTTAGTCATGCGATGATTATTTTCCATAATTTGTTTTCATCGCCTCTCTTTAATTGGATTCATTTGCTTCATTTGGAAACAAATACGGAAGTATATAGAAAAGGATAACTATGGTGTAATCCAAAAAACTAAATAAATGAGAGGGAATAGTGGCATTCATGGATAATTTAACTATTCATTACTTGGTAAAATGTTAAAGAGAGGACTTAGAGTTTTAAAAAATTTATACAAATCACAGTTTGAGAATTGAAATGTTCACCAAGTTAGAAATGATGGTTTCTTATGTTCGAATACAATTCAATTCCAAATTAGAAAAGGCCATTCAAATAAAATTTCATCCAATAAACACTGATAATTCATATAACGGTCTAGTCAAATACAAAATATTTGTAAAAAATATTAAATAAATTTTAATAGTACCAACCTTAACAGCCCAAGATGAGGTAAACCAAAAGAATTGAGAACATGAAAGGATGACTTTATATATTTCCCACCACATCTTTAGGTTCAGAGCCAACTTGGACAATTGATCTATCTTAGTCATCAGGAGTAATAAATGGATCATCTAAAATGGAAGTGGGGATGTGTCAATTCCATTATCACCACCATCGAAAATATTCCTTTCATTTACTTCAATAATGACACCAAATTCAAGATGATGATGGCCTTTAACATAAAAAACTTGTTTCCCCATTGATGCCAATAAATATCGTTCATCAGTATCAAGAGTGTGAGTTATATCCAATACTCAAAATCCACAATCATCAATAAATGATCCATGCCTTGTAATTGAATCAAACCACTAGCATTTCATCATCATGACTCGTCCATGAGAATAGTAATCCAATATTATTATTATTTAAATGACTCTTTAATAACCTACATTTTCAAATCATGGTCTATTATCTGATTCACTAGGATAACAGTTTTTTGTGCCAGTAACAATAACATTATCATGTGGTGTTCTCATGTTCATTTCTCATTCAGTGAAAATAAATCTATACCCATTGATAACAATTGATTTACAGTCACAAAAAAATGTATTAGGACCAAAAGACAATGCTCTTATTTCTTTAGAGATAGAATCAGTAGGATAACTCAATACCTGAAATATTAATCAATATTAAAATTATTTAATTCTTATTTTAATTATTTTAAACAATAAAATTATTACCTTCAATTTTAACCAAGCCGAAAACTCTTTTCTATGCAATGTGTCCCTCCTTCTCAATGATAAAGAAAGATGCTTTCAATTTATCATCGCTTTATGTTCCCTAGAAATAAAAATTAGAATAGTTTAATAGATATATACATATAAGATATACATATTTTATTTACTTACAAGATGTAGTCATCGAACATTTCATAGTAGAAAAAAACTGTGCAATATGCCATCTCCCTCTCTTCATGGATTAATGTCATCAATATATATGATTCAAGGATTACTCTTGTATGTGGAAGTGATGGAAAACTGGGTTCAATTTTCTCATACTGTTCATAGTCATTTCTCATTGGTTTTTTCATTAATGTAGTAAGATCAGACAAATACATAGAGCATAAATCCACACATTCTTGAGACATGTAACCGTTCATGATAAAACATTCGTGATGATTCCTGTTACGGACATAAGACATTAATGTGTAATATTTCTTTCAGTTGGATACAAACAATGAAAATAAATAGGTCCTCCAAAAAAAATTATTTGGAATATGGATTGTCTGATGCAGCATGCATGTGAAAAATGATGGAGGAAATATTTTCTCTAACTCACACAAAATTAATGGGGCATCTCACAACATTTTTTACAATAAATACTTGGAAAAATTCTTAGAGCAAATATCTATAAACAAATGGAACGATCAAATAATAGCCACCCTTAAATTGTTTGACAAAAGATGAAGCATTTATATTGGTATCAACTCAAGTAGATGGATGTGATAATCATGAGTCTTCAAAGATTTTAGCTTCAACTCTATTCTGTTGACCCGTTTTGATATGTTTCATGAAAATCCCTATTTAATATTAATAGTATGTAGTAATTTTAGAAATTCTTTTTTTATGTATGTTTCATCACATGAGAAAAACAAGGAACTTGCCATTTATTTTCACAGATATGCACTCGATGCAATTCTGGTCTGATTCCCCAATCCATCGAGTCACACTGAGACCATAAAACATCTTTTGTATTTACCATAAAATTTTGAATAATAGAAATAAAAATTTCACAAATATTTTTTCAATTTTCATTAAGTCTAAGAAATGACGTAACAAATTGGTTGACCAATAAGGAAAAGCAATGAATATTCTTCCCTCCTTCCAATTGTAAAAGTATTCAGTGGAAACATTCTTTCTCTTTCAAGATATCCTTTGACCATTACTGAATGGAAAACAGAAATATTTAAATAATTAAGCACATTAGTTCTAGACATACGCTGAGGTGAATGTTCGGTCTCCCATGGTATTGTCATCTATTCAATGATTATTTTCTATATGGATGGTCCATTGGAAAGAATCATCGATGTCCTATAAAACTAGAACTCCAATGATGTTTCAGTCTTCTGGATAATGTATTCTTCACACAAACCAGACATGAATATTTTTCCATTTCTGCTCCATCCATAAATCATTGCATAAGAAAGAAAATTATTTATTGTCTACATAAGTGCAACACAAATCTGAAATATGTATTTTGGACATGAATCATATGTGCACACACACACATCCCAAATAAGTTTATACTCTTTTATTAAAAGGCGTCCTGCATACATCTATATCATTTCTGAGATCAGAAGAGCAAGATATTAGTATAGTCATGAAAGTAAAAGGTTTTTTCATACACAACCATGGGGGAAGATTATAAATGTGTATAAAAATAGGCCATGTGTGGTGCGACATAATCATCTACCAAAATAGATTAAGCCCATCACATGAAAGACCCAACATCTAATTATGTACGTCAGCTGAAAAATCAGGATATCGAGAATCAAATATCTATCGTGCAAATCCATTTGTAGGGGTGAACCAACTCATCATTCGTCTTCCTTATCTCTGTATCATGCCATCACATTTTTATTGATATTTCCCAAAAAAAAAAATTTTCAGGAGTTTGGGGATCAATGAAAAGTTCCACATACCTTTCTGTGGCACACGAGATAGTGCTCCATCAACTTTTGGATTCTAGTGAGATTTTCCACATATTATACAATCATTTTGTTCTGCAGTTTCCTCCTAGAATAAACTGAAATTTTTCAGACAATCATGAATTTTGTTTCTTTAAAATCCATGATCCTCAACAAATATCCATGCCATATATTGGTTTGAGTAAATATCTGAATCATCTAGATTTAAGTCCTTCTAGAAGGTAATAATGTAATCGATGGCAGTATTAGAAGTCCCATATATAGTTTTCCCATGAAATAATCAGATTAAAAATTCCAGATTTTTCATTTTATAGCATTGTCGATATAGTAGAGGTGTGGAATCATCATTCAATTTTTCCACCCTAACAAAATCATCATTTTCATTAGAAGCATCATGTCTGCTCATATTGAAATATTATTGGATCAGAATCCTTTATTTCATGATGACGAATGAAGAGAAAGCAGTCATATAAAAAATTCTCCAATCCAGTCCTCTCATTTGGATCATTAGCAATTCCAGATTTAATTTTCTCAGCATTGTAATACCACACACAATGTAGTTTGCTTAAAAACCATATTTGGCTATGTGGTAGCTGAATTCTTCATGGATCAACCATTGCCTTCTAACAAAATTGTTACAGGGGCCATTTATGTGACCACTATTTTAAGAATTATGAAATAAAAAATATAAAATTCTCTCCAAATGGTTTTAAAAATCTCTTGAGATCCAATCTATTTCATACAACCAACTTCTATCCATTCTGTAAAATAATTGTTATAAGTAATTTATTCAAAATCAATTCAATAAGACTGATGTTCTATCGAAAATATATTTAAGTAAACCTGAATTTTTCACTTTATATGAAACCATAACTTACTCACTACTATATATGATAATCATAATATAAAAAACATTATATTTATAACAAAATACCATTTTAGAACTAAACATGAGTGTACAAGATCATTGACACTTGTGGAGTAGAATTATTCAAGAGTTTAGTAAATTTTAGATCTAAATTTTTTAATATATTTTTAAATTATTTGAGGTGATCACATACACTACCAAGGGTGTGGGGGTGTCCAAGGGGGTTGTGGTGTCCAGGGGTGGGGGCTGTCCCGAGGGGGTGGGGGCTGTCCATGGGGCCGGGGGTGTTCAGGGGGTGGGCGGCCTCTCCATGGGAGTTGCGGGGATATCCACAGGGGTGGCGAGGTTGTCTAGGGGGGTAGGGTTTTCTAGTGGTGGTGGTCAGGTTGTCCACAGGGGTGATGGGGGGCGATCTAGAGGGGTACGTGGAATCTCGGGATGGGGGTGTCTGGGAGTGAGGGTTTCTGGGGGGTGGGGGGGTTTCCAGGGGGTTGTACAGGTTGTCCACGGGGTTGGGTCTATCCAGGGGGTAAGGGTGTCTGAGGGGTGGGCGAGTTTTCAATGGGGGTGCTGGGGTTGTCCAGGGGTACATGGTGTTCATGGGGTTGGGGTTGTCTACAGGGGGCTGTCCAGGGGGTAGGGGTGTGTGGGTGGGTTGTCCACGCGGGTGGGGGAAGTTCACAGTGGTGGCGGGGTTGTCCAGGGGGTAGAGGATGTCTTGGGGGTGGGTAGTCAATCCACAGGGGTGGGGGCAATACATGGGAGTACACGGTGTCTTGTGGGGTACATGTTGTCTGGAGGGATGGAGTCTATCAGGGGGGTGGGGGTGTCCTGGGGTGGGGATGTTCTAGGGGTGGGTGGGCTGTCCACGAGGTTGGAGGCCTATACAGGGGGTAGGGGTGTCCAGGGGCTGGGTGGGCTATCCAAGGGGGTGGTGGGGCTGTCTAGGGGGTATGGGGTGTCCTGGGGGTGGGTGTTATCCCCAGGGGTGACAAGTTTGTCCAGGGGGTTGGGGTGTATAGGGGGAGGGCTGCCCCTGGGGTTGGGGGCTTTATAGGGGGTACGGGGTGTCCAGGGTGTGAAAGGGCTATCCACGGGGGTGGTGGGGCTATTGAGGGGGTACGGCGTGTCCAGGGGTGGGCGGGCTCTACATGGGGATGGAAGTGCAGTCCAGGGGTGGAAGGGGGTGTGAAGGGGGGTGAGCGGGCTTTCCATTGGGATGTGGGATATACAAGTGGGGAGGGGATCTCCAGGGGGATGGTGGGATATACAGGGGGTGGGGTTGTCTTGGGGGTGGGGGTGTCCAGGGTGTGGGGGTGTCTAGGAGGGGTGGGTGGGTGGTCCATGGGGGTGGGGGATGTCCTGGGGGTACGGGTTGTCCACGGCGGTGGGGAGCTATCTATATGGGTGTGACTGAGAGCTATGAGATTTAATTGGGTTTTCATTCATTTATGAAAAACAAATTATGGGTGTTAAAAATTAGAGCAGTATTGTATAGTGAAAAACCAATTTTGTTGGACCAGTGACTTGATAACTAGATGGTATCAAGTTTTCAATTAGAAAATGTTGTGGAATTGGATTCTGGTGTAAGGAATACATGTTAGTGAATATCTATAGGTAGTTAATAAGAATTATATGATGTATGGTAATGATTTTGTAAGGATTTTTATCATCATGTGATGATGATTAAGGGTGTTTTCCTATATGAATTTGTATGGATTCCTCGATATTTTTACATCATAACATGAATTTGATTTAGGATGTCATTAGAAGGTTAAGTCTAGATAGAATAACTATTTAATTTATACATGGAGAGGAAGGATTATGAATATGGGATAGGAATATGGTAGTAGGTCTCTAGTCTAGGTGGATATATATGGGGATTTTTATCCCGTGGTCTCTATACAAAAATATTCTTAAAGACTCCCACAACCTTCCAAGGATATATTCTTTCTAAAAAATTGTGTTGTTGGAGAAGGAATTCATCCTAAATTGTTATGTCACTTTTAGATCATTTGATTACATACTCATCAAGATGACTAGGA